>JANBXA010000366.1:16650000-17910000 GCA_030556225.1 Cricetiscus sungorus
TGTGTGTGTGTGTGTGTTCATGAGTGTGTGCTTGTCTATATGTTTGTTTGTACATCAGGGTTCATGAATGTGTGAATGCCAGAGGATGACTGGGTGTCTTTTTCAATTGTTCTCCTTCATGTATATTATGGCATACATATGGCTCTGCAACGCAGAGCTCACTGATTCAGCTAGTCTAGCAAGCAAGCTTGCTACAAGGATCCTTGATCTCCTAGGGGCTAGGGTTGTAGGTGGGCATTCATACCCATCTGGCATTTACATGCATGCTCGGGATCAAACTCAGGCCCTCACACTTACACAGAAAGCTCTCCCCGCAGAGTCCTCTCCTCGGCCTTGAGATTGCTTCATTCTCTTTTAGCTTTCTCATAGTCCCTGAGAATAACTTTTTAGATTTCTTCTGCCCCCTCTCTGGTTGTTGAAGATTGCAGTTCTGAAGTTTGTGTGGGTGTGGACTCACTTTGAAATTTAGTTTTGCCAGCTCATGTCTACAAGCAGAGCCTCTTAGACAGGGGCCTATAGAAGTACCCAAACATCTAATGATCCCTGTCCCTTTCAGATCATAGTTCTGTGGAATTGTGACAAGCCCCTACCAGCCAAACACCGCTGGCCTGCCACTGCTGTGCCTGTCATCGTCATTGAAGGAGAAAGCAAGGTAGGCCATCATGGAAATTTATGTCCCCGCAGATCACTTAGATGCTGCTTCTAGAAGTCTCCACTCCCTTTAAGAGCTCTTGGGTCTGGATTAAGTATCTAACACTGTACTTGTTTCTGAATGTTTTCAGCTGTGATGGCCATGGGTTTTGGAATCAGTAAAACCTGGGTTTCAATACAAACTCTGTGATAGCTTTCTAACCTAAGTTCTTGGAGGCTTTTTCTCACTCATAAAATGAGAATCACACTGCATACCACCTAGGGTTTCTGTGAGGACTAAATGAATTCAGGGCAGTGGAATGAGTTCAACAGTGTTTGCATAACTGACAAGGACAAATATGGCTGCCGCCGCCACTGCTACATATACAAAGTTTGCATGGTTTGCTAACACTAATGCATTGGGTCTTTCAGAATAGTGGTTTTTCCTTACCCTTTCCTTAAAAAGGGTGTTTCTCCATATTGTGTCTTGATGCCTCCATCCAAAGACCTTCCCCAGCTTGGCCTTCCTGGTCCATTACTTTCATTATCCAGTCCACACTGCTTAGAACTCAGTTACATCTGATCATGCTGTGGCCTTTCAGGGACTGTGTTTGTTAATGTCTTAAATTGGCATCTGGAGCCATGTGTCTGACTCTTGACAGCCTTCTGACATTTTCTCTCTGCCTACTTTCTTCTGAGACCACTGGTTATGATGATCTTGATGGTTATTTGACATAGGTCTTTATCAGCTATCTCAACTTTCCACCTCTCTCAGCATCCCTGTTTATCTTTTAAACTCCTTCATCCTGTTGCCTCCGTGAAATCTCACCCACTCTTAACAGCCATAGCTGGATCCAGGTGTGAAATGGTGTGTTCTTCCCCAGTTGTGAAGCTATCAATCACTACTATGGAAATTGAGGTTGGAGCAGCAGTATCATCTAAGAGACTTGTTTTGCCAATCCCAAAGAGACTACCTTACACTAGGTAACACATCCTAAGTCAGAATGGCAGAATATCAATGCCTTAGGCCAATCTATTTGAAACCATCTTTGGACCCTGCAGAAATGGCAATGATTCCATATGGTTTAACACCCTGCATTGAGAACTGGAGTGTACTGCAACACATATTCATTTCCCACTTAGACTACACACTGCGTGTTTGGGTACTGTGTAACAGACGTACAACACACAGGAGTATATGATCCTTGTGCTTAGAGCATCCATAGGTCTGGGGTCAATCAGCATGGGTATTGGACCCTGGTTGATTAGCATTTGCTAAGAAAATGTGACTGTGAGAACTATCACAAGCCTCCTGGCATGAGTCTTTCTTTTATGAATACATGTCACTATATGCATGGCTTCACAAAAGGGGCTGACACAAAAAAGTCATCTGCCTGTAAATGACTTATGTCTAACTCCCCAAGAGAATAGTGTGTTAGAGGGATGGCTGTGTCCCGATCTGAACACCTGGAGCCCTGCCCAGTGTTCAGATGTACACCAACAACTTGGAGCTTTGGACTTCTTTGGTGTTCTGCCTCTGTGGATGACTATACCTCCCATATTTCTTTGGACTATGTGTGTAAGGCTGGGTGAACAGGGTCTCAATTGCCTGATGGGGCCATCTTGGTGTCTTTAGATGACTCCACATTTTTACCCACTGATTTACTAATTGTGTACCTTTACTCCCAGTGAGAAGAAACTTCCAATAAAGTACTGATGAAAGCAATAGTGCCTTCCTTGGAATAGTACCATGAGGAGACATCACATGTCCCCATCTATTTCTGTAACTGTGCTCCTGTTCGTTTTCACGTCTACTGTGGCTACTGATGCCAGTGGGCTGTGTGGTTCATGTACCATGTCTTGTCTCTCAGTGCCGTTCTGTGGACGTGTTTGCATTTCAGCCTTGCTCCAGGCTCTGTGGGTTAAAACACAGACCCACTTGGAGGATTCAGTGCAATAGTGTGTATCAGGTACTTAGCCTGGTGCCTATTTGATACACAAATATTTCAACAGATGTCAGCTATCATTCTGAGACTGTGATTTGTGTTACAGGTTCTATAGTCTGATACATGTTTTATGTGATCACAGGGGACTGTCTTAATCTCTGTGCCTTAATACATCCGCCAGTAAGTAGTCACCACACCCAGTTCACGAGAGCTAAAAGAATCAAATGATACCCTGCGTGCTAGGAATTGGAACACATACATCACAGAACCCACTTTGTGTAGTATGTGTGGGATTATTTCTATAGAATTCTTTTCTCTGTACTAGATGATGAACTTCATGAGTCTTGACCATTTCGTTGTCATGTTTAAAGTTCTGAAAGAGTCAGCTTCTCACATGCTCAACCAGTTCTGTGACCAAACAGGATGGTATTGACCCTGTGGGTATAGTCTGTCCCCTTGTGTTTGTTCATTCAAGAAGGTAACTGAGCCCACAACTTGAAAGCCTCTTATTTCTGTCATAGACACTAATGGGCTCATAAACTTTAGGTTCAGAAAAAGAGAGGGAGGGAGAGAGAGAGAGATGGAGGGAGACAGGCAGGCAGGCAGGCAGGCAGGCAGGCAGGCAGGCAGACAGACAGACAGACAGACAGACAGACAGACAGACAGACAGACAGACAGACAGACAGACAGACAGACAGACATTGCTGTAAAGCCAGTGATTGGGCCCCTGGACAGAGCACCACTGTGTTTCTCTTCTCCATCTCACTCTCTCCCTCTCTAGCCAGGACTTCAGAACTGATGTGTGCTACATTGGCTGCTGCAAAGTTGTGTTGTGAATTTATAGGGCTTGTCTTTGCAGTTTTCCCCTGTAGGCTGAACATGGGAAAGGTCAGGGCATTGCTAAGCTGCCAGCTAATGGTTTCTGCGCTACTCAGTGGACATGTAAACAGCAACAGGAGAATTGCTTCAGGCGGAGATTTCTCAGCTCTGTGAATATGAGCTTGCTGATCGCTTTGTGTTATATTTTAGTTTGAAAGACTGGGTATGTTTTTTTAAAAAAAGAAAAGAAGCCCTTACCCAGTTGACAGATGTGGGGAGTAGTTTCCTCAGCCACATACATAGCAGCTCCATTGCTTGGGCTGTCTGATAGGTTAACCCAGTGGTGCCCATTCTTAAGGCTGGAAGACCCTTCTGTGGGCAGCATCTTGGATTTGAGATAAGTGGACAAGCCTGGCTTCTCCATGTAAGCAAAGCATGAGATTCTTTGTGGATATTGTACCTCCATGAGCCTGTTGGGTGTCAACCTTTTTGTCACCTTGGTCTCCACTCAAGCTTTGCTACCCATCCTTTGTGCCTTCAAAGTGAAGCCAAGTGTGTGTGAATTTGGAGCCTGACTTTCAAAGGACGTGGGGATGTGCTTGTCCTATTTATTCCTATGTGAACTTTTAGGTTCTTCACAAACCTGAGGCTGTATTCCACCATCTGGGAACAAAGCCAAGGTCCAGCTTAGGCAAAGTTCATGGCCTTTCTGTGTCCCCCTGTGAGATGGGTTTTTAACAAAGATGCAATAAGATGAAGGGGGGAGGGTGGCTGAACATTCCCTGACCTACACTAGCTAATCAAGTGGTATTAGTCATTGTGTGGTACATTCCTCACAGGAGGAAGCTATGTCTATGGCAGGTGAACTTCCATACCTTCATTTGTCCTGCCTGCCTCTTATCTCCAAGCCCACAGATGTTGAATCAAATGAAGTGTATTTGTGTGCCACCCTTGCAACTTCTGTAACTGTGTACCACACATGCTAATCTTTAAAAATGTCTACCAATTTATTTCTCATTCTTAATGCCTTCCACTGGCATAGCAACAACATAGGTGTACATGCATTCTCTATGATTTGTGCTAAAATAGCTATAAAGTCAATACTGTAAGTGTTTGTACATCTACAATGGTCTGAACTCCCAGGGATGTGTACCAGGATAGAATCCTGTCTTGTTCTCTGCTCTTTGCTGCTCTTGGGATACTGGCTGTCTTTGGGGACCCCTTGTGTTTGCTGAACCCCTGTCTCTACCGCCCCGTTTCTGTCTCTGCCTGGCAGATTCCCACCCAGTCAATCCTGCTTTAATCATTTCTCCCCAAAGCCTTCACCTGCTCTTCAAGGCAGCTGTCTGTGCTGCCCTCCTGTCTGGCCCTTTTCATTCTGAGTGAAAGCCAGTCATCTAGCCCTCCATTTCTGCAGTCCGTGGGTTCCTAAGGGCAGGCCATGAATCACATTTGTTTTGGTCCTTGCTGTGATTGGTGTGGTACCCGTAGGTGTTCAATAATTGCTGCTCAGATTAATCTTCACTGGTGGGAGATGGAAGACTTTCTCCGTGGCAGATGGCAAGGTAGAGGAGGAGTCTTCGGGACAGTCAGACCCTAACCAGTACTTCTCCTTGTCTAACCGTGCCCCGCCTCTCTTCCTCCCCAGGTTATGAGCAGCCGGTTTCTGCCCTATGACAACATCATCACAGATGCTGTGCTGAGCCTTGATGAGGACACTGTCCTTTCAACTACTGAGGTAGGAGTGCTGTCTCTGGGTGGGGAGGGACTGTCAATCCCCAGGTGCCTGCACTGATCTCGCCCATGCCTTGGTGGAAGTTGAAAACATTTTCCAAAACTTTCTGAAAAATTAGTTTTAATTAATCTAATTCCTGTTAGCACCTTGCCACCACCTGGCACCCTGGTGAGGGCACTTTCTCCTTTGTTTTCTCTTCTAATTAGGTCCTCATTTGTGTAACTGTTCATCTCCCCTTGTGTCTCCCGTCTCCATTTATTGTTTTAAGCAGCATAGCTGTGGGCAGGTGTACAGAACCACAGGATGGAAGGAAGACCTATTGTCCTAAAACTCTGTGGTCCATAGCCAACCATCCCACCCTTTCCCAGTGACAGTGACACCTGTGCCCAGTATGCAGTCTCTGTTATGGTACACTAGAGGTCATTCTTCCATCTTCTCTAGCAAGCTCCCTGCTCCCACCATGTGCTTGTGAGCTGGAGGGCATGCATGCCAGCACACACACGTGCACACACACACACACAAATTTACACACTCACATACACAAGAGTGCACACACATGGGGAAGGGGGGAGAGAGAGAGAGAGAGAGAGAGCACGCAGTTTCATTTGGAGGCTAAGAAGGAGATCTCGTCTGTTTTGAATGTTCCAGTTATTTGTGCCAAAAGATTGCACAAAGAAGGTGTGTGGTGGAAAGGGAGAAAAGAGGGAAAATAGATGGCAGAAACTCCGTGATTTGTGATTGGAGTGAGTATTGATCTCTGAAGCTTTAAGCCATAGATGAGATCAAAGACAGCTATATGAAATTGGAGAGTACCAGGGTCACATTATTAATGGTAGCTACTTAAATGCACGGATTCTTAGCTAACTAGCCTTTCCTTTCCTTTTATTTTTTTAATTTATAATAATTTTCCTTTTACTTTAGAAGTTGGTATTTACCATCATGCACTCTCTTGGAACCCAGTCTGGTTCTAGTAGGCACACTTACTATTGATAATATGCTGGCTATATCACTGTCTTCTTGAGATTCCATAGCTTCAGTGGTGGTGGCGCACACCTTTAAACCCAGCACTCAGCAGGCAGAGGCAGGTGGATCTATGAGTTCGAATCCTGCCTGGTCTACAAAGTGAGTTCTAGGATAGCCAGGGCTGTTACACAGAGAAACTCTGTCTTGAAAATTTAAAACAAACAAACAAACAAAATAGAGAAAGGAGATACCATAGCTGTTTCTAGTTGCTACCAGATGTAGTTGAACAGATATTGCTTTCAAAGCCACCTAAATAACCCCAGGATGCAATGTCCTGGTCCTAACCTGGTTCAGACACTTCTGTGTAGCCTGAATTATATAAATACTTGTTCAGTGAGTGGATGCAGGGGATGAGTATTGTGCAGGTTAATGGGTGAACGCAGAGCATCTGTGTCACATGGCTTTTGGCAAGAGCATGGGCTGTTGGACTGAAGATGTGATGAACAGTCAAAGGGATGGCAATGAAGTGTGAGCATTGGGACACTCCAGCCTGCATTTTTCTGCAGCCTGCTGCAAAGGGAAGCTGGCATCCCAAGAGCACATTCATTCAACAACTATTTGCTGAGAGACTTCCTTGTTCTGGTCTCCCTGCCAGCTACTTGGGTTGTACCGTCCCTGTTTGTGTCTACTAAAGTCCTGGCAGCAAACAGAATTCAAGCAAGATGACTCAAATGAAAACAGTGTCAATTACTTCAGGAGGTGTGGGTGGGGTGGATGGACCCCATCAAGGATGGTGAAACACCTGGTAAGAGCCAAAAGCTTCATTCCTGGAAGATCAAGGAAAGGATAGGGATGCGTGGCCTCTGAAAGATGGAGCTGGGCAGAGGAGGCCCTCCTCCCAGAGCTATGTCCATGGAGATGTGGCTATTGTCCCATCTTCCCTAGACACCTTGCCTTCTCTTTCATTCCTTTGTTTGTTTGTGTGTTTGTGTAATTTTGCTGATAGCTGCTATTGGTTAGACTTAGCTATACTCTAGCCAGCAAAGGAGAGCAGGTTGTATCATTTCTGAGTATGATACTTGGCATATTGTTGTTATGACAAAGGGGGGCCATGCAGTTTAAAGGAAGGAAGGTGTATTTGACTCCAGTTTTCAGAGCTTTTGAGCTATCAAGGCAGGAAGGATGTGCAGAGATTACACGGCAGCCATGGAGCTGGGAGGGACAGAGGACATGTGAATTAGTGGGCTTCCCCCCTTTTCTTCCACATAAATTTTATTGAATCTCATTTACACCAAGCCTTCCCCTCTTCTAGTTGATCCTTTCTGAAAACACAAACACATTATATCTAGGAATGTGCTCCACTAATTCCTGGGCACCTCTGAGGCCAATCAAGTTGATAGTCAAGATTAGACCTCACAGTCATATTCCATCATCTCAGAGCAAGAAGTGACAGTGTCTTTCAGAGGGCAAAGCCAGGACAAGTAGCACATCCCCATGGTGGAACAAGTAGTGAAAACACACTGGGCACCTACATAGGACATCTTCTATGACCTGGACTGTGATTCCTCTCACGTCTCCCCCAGGGCACAAGGCAATTGGTCCCATGCCAGCCTTTGTTTTTCCATGACCCAGACTGAGATAAATTTCCACCACTGGGATGCATCTTTGTGCTAGAGAATTTCCTCTCAAAGGATGGCAGTTCCAACCACTCAGTGCATGCTGGGAGGACCATGTGTTGTATGTGAAGTAATTAGAAGCCAACGTGGGTTGGAGATGATATGTAAATTTAAGAGGCTGGCAGGCTGACTTGCTTTTGCTTGCTGATCAGTGAAGTGCCTGTATTGCCTAAAATGGTTGTGGGCAGAATTTCCCAGTTCTCTTTTGGTTTCATTAGTCCTCTGTCTCTCTGTCTCTCTGTCTCTCTCTCTCTCTCTCAGACACACACACACAGCTCAAGTGTTCTTCGCTTGTATGAATGTCCCACTGAAGGATTAAGGATAGATGACTTTTAAACTGCATCCTGTAAAGGGCATTAGAAATAGTTGGTTTGTGGTTATTTACATTTATAGGAGTTGCTACAAAAACCTCATAAGAAAACATGTTGATTTTTAAGAGAAAAGGTCTGGCATTGACCTTTGCCTTCTGTGATGTGTTAATGATCTGAGAGAGAGAGCAGTGTTATCCGAAGAATCGCAGTTTTATCAGGACTTACTTTTGAGCTCCTTTGAAATGACTTGAAACGGCCCCGAGATAGTAAGAAACTCATGCAACAAAAACACCCCATTGGGTTCTGTACCAATTGCCGACACATGCGTCTCTTTATCAAAGAAGAATGGGCAACCCCAAAGAGTGCTGACAGTCAGGTGGATTCTTTGACAAGAGGCTGCATAATATGCCATCGCATCAGTTGACACCATTAGTTTTGAGCTCTGGAGATGGTGTAGGTTGTCATGACCTCATCTGAGGTTTCTAGCAAATGCTTTCTAGCCCCTGATGTTTTAATTTTCACAGTACGTTTTTGTTATGCATGTTCCACCACCCTGCTTCCCTCCCAGTTCCTGGAAGGTATGAAAGGCCACGTTAAGCCTGTATTTATTTACTTATTTAGTTTTTTGGTTTGTTTGTTTGTTTTGTTTTGTTCTGTTTTGAGACTGGGTTTTTTTTCTGTATAGCCCTGGCTGTCTTGGAACTCACTATGTAGACCAGGCTGACCTCAAAAACCACAGAGATCCACCTACCTTTGCCTCCCGAGTGCTGGGATGAAAGGTGTGTGCCACCACTGCCTGGCCAGTAAGGACTTTTTTTATGAGGAATTAGTTTACGTGGTCATGGGGGCTACAGCTTTCCATGTCTGGTCTCAGGGAAACTGGTATTGTTGTCCTGGCAGGAAAATGATGGCTTGAGAACCAGAAAGCCAGTGGTTATATTACAGCAAAAGGCAGTAGAAGTATGTTGTGCAGAGGCAGGTGACGAAAGATGACAGGATAGGTGAGGTGGTTGAGTAGGTCAGAACTCTTGCCACGCAAGCCTAATGACCTGTGCTTATTAGCTGCAACCGGCATTAAAAGCAAAATGTGGGGGTGCACATCTGTAATCTCAGCAGGACGGGAGGCAGAGACAGGAGAGCCTGCATGAAGCTTGCAGACCAGCTAGTCAGGAGTTCACAGTGTAGCAGAAGGAAGAGAGACTCGGCCTCAGGGAACCAGAACCCGTGTGCTGTGGCATACCCACACCACCACCACACGCACTAACTTGGAAAAATTGTTAATTGACTGTGGAAGTTTTCTTCTAACCGCCATACAAGTACACTCTATTCCATGTGTAAGGATTCAGGCGTTATGGTGGCCTGCCCCTGTCACCTGGCAGAATGCACTCGGGCAGTACCCTGGTCAGCCCAGGGTTCCATGACTACTAGTCTGCACACGGATGCAAAGGACCCCTTTAAAAGAAAGACTTCCGCCCGGTTACTCACTCTCTCACTCTTTCCTGCTGCTCCCCTGGGGCAGACAGGACTTTTCCTGTCTCCCTCTTCTCTTCTGTCCTCTCTCTGTCTCTGTGTCTCTTTACCTCTTTTCTCTCCCACTCCCTTTCCTTTTCTAATAAAACTTCTTACTATGCTCTGTCTGCCTGGAATGTTTGTCCCCAGCTTGTCACCCTCACCTGCCATGGAATCCACCAAGGTTCACCACGAAACTTATCCTCTCACCCCTCCTAATCAAACAAAGCACACTGGGGCATGCATGTCAACTCAAATAAGTGTATGAAATAAGAAAAATAAACCAATGTTCTGGACCAATGTTTCCAAAAAGATGTGTTATGTAGCATATTCATTTTAACAATTATCTTTTATGTTTTAATTTTTATTTGAAAATAACATAGTTACTAATCAAACCTAGGATTTCCCTGACATTTTTACCTAGGATATGACTAATTTAAAAAGGAAAAAAAAAAAAAAAAAAAAAAGAGTAGTCAGTTTAAGAGAAATGTTATCTACCTAGTTGAATGGATGGAATGAGAGAGAGTACAGAAGGGGGGGGAACCTTGGGAAATATTGATCTAGGCTTATTCACTCCATTTAAAAATTATTTTAAATTATTTTACTAAAGTGAATACTAATTCGTATAATATTAACCAGTACACTTTGAAATTTAGTGATTCAGTTCATTTACAGTGTGTACAGGTATTATCACTTCTGTCTTTTTCCAAAATATTTTTACTAACTGCAAAGGAATCTTCGTAGATGTTTTGAGGTCTGCTTCCCTGTCTGTGACAAGCACCATCTTCTGTGTCAGGAATCTACCCCATCCAGGACACGCCATATTTGTGGCATTGTATCTTGCATGGCCCTTTTCACCTGATTTCTCTTGGATATCTGGTGTAATGTATTTGAGTTTCAGCCACATTGAATTAATGTTGCCGGGACCCCACTCTGGCTGCTTCTCTGCTCCCCAGTCCCTTATCTCCATGGGAAGAATCAGATGAGACACAGAGTATTGTGCAAAGAGAAGCAGAGATTATTATAGAATAGCACAAGGCCCTCTCAATAGTGGGAGTGGAAAATGCCCAAGGGCACCATTGTAGAGGCAAACATTCTCACAGTGAGAGTGGACAGTAGCCAAGAGGGAGCCTTGTACTGAGCTGCATGCTTTTGTAGGCCATATCCTAACTTCCTGGGGGATGGCTTCCTGTCCAGGTGATTGACAGATCATTTGGATTAGTTCTTTAAAAAGGCCTCTGAATAGACAGTAACCCGCTGATCCCTGGAGCAGTTCAGAATGTCCCCTCTTTACCCAGGGCCAGAGATAGGAGTCAGCCCAGCAGCTTTTAACCCTGATAATATCTAACCAGGGAGCTCAGGAACCTAAACAACCTGAGTAGTCCTCAGAGTAACTGGCTGGCCCTCCCTTGTGTGGTCGCCTTTATTAGTTCATAAAAGTCCATTGTTTTCACCCTTTGGCCATTCTGAATATTTACTGGATCCTTTTGACCATCTTGGATGACAGGACCAGGACTTACTACCATTGGCATTCAGCCCCCCAGGCATTGACACAGCAAAGGACTTGAAATATTTTGTAGAATTTGAAATTTTCTTTTTCACTGCTCACCAAGAAGAGGTAACCCAGGTGTGCAAGGTGAATTAGAACATGTGTCTAAGATAAATTGCTTTCAATACTGTAACAATAGATTCTAAGAGAGGCTAGTATAAACACTGGATCTGAAAGGAGAGTGCCTGGGTTCAAACGTGGCCCTGACATTTCCTGGTGCAGACAAATTGCTTGGTCCTCCATGTATCTTAGCTTTCCCTTTTATGAACTGAAGAATATGTAAGTATCTACCTCACACAGTTATTCTAAGGGTAATCTGAGTTACCTTATAAACCAGTATACCATAAGTGTTATATGATCACGAACATAACATTTACTTTTGCTTTTTGTGGTTTTATTTTTAATGATTCATCAGACGATCTTAAGGGAGCCTACATAATTACAAAGAGGTTACTTGGCAGCTCTGTGTGCTAGCTTAGATTGGGTTCAGAAACACTGGCTTTTTTTAAAAAATAATCTTGTGGAGATTATTTATTTATTTGTTTATTTGTTTGTTTGTTTGTTTGTTTGTTTTCAAACTTGGCCTTGTCCCCACTTTTTCTCCGTGACTTCCCAGTGGCTGCCATTCTAGTTTTATCCAACATCCTGCGTCTTCATACCCAACATACCTGGTGCAGTTCCTTTGTGCTATCTTCTCTCTGTTGCTGTTGAAAGTTGTGCTCTTTACAAAACCTCTCCCTACAGAAAATGCTTTAATTTTTTCACTTGGGCTTCGATATGTGCTGGTTGCAATGCATGCCATATTTCAGTCTCTGGATGCACACAGGGAATCTGTTCTTATTTACGAAACAGATGCTTCTGTGTTTCCTGTGAATCAGTGATCACGTGTACCTTTGGAGTGGGGAGAGGGAAGCAACTGTTTTTGTTTTTTTAGCTTGAACAGACTGGGGTTTCTAAAGGACAAATCGGTAATATTCTCTTCCCCTCTTATACTAATCTTAAGTTTCTTTCATAGAAAACATTAAAAATGTGCATAATTATGGGACAAAATGTCAAGCAGTCAGTTTAATTTGCTGATGAATATGGGGAATTAATGTTTTGAAACAGTCGTGGGATCCTGCATTATGAATTAGCAGGGGGAGGTAATGTTTTGTTGACATTTGTTCACTGTGTTGATTACTTGTTTGGCTTGTACTTTGCTTTGCAGGTGGATTTTGCCTTCACCGTGTGGCAGAGCTTCCCCGAGAGGATTGTGGGGTACCCTGCACGAAGCCATTTCTGGGATAACTCTAAGGAGCGGTGGGGATACACCTCCAAGTGGACAAACGACTACTCCATGGTGTTGACAGGAGCTGCTATCTACCACAAGTGAGGAGCTGAGACTTCTCATTGAAATGCATTATATTCATTTCCGACAACTGTGTTTATAGGAACTTAGGCCAAATCTAGTTAATGACATCAATGAAAATTAGTCAGTATCTGCGCTTGATTTTTGTTGAGGTAGCAAGTGTGTTCTGTGAATCTTCTTGACTTATTGTAGTTCTAGAAGTTAAGGCAGAGTATCATTTTCAGTTAAGCCACAGGATAAAGATACACTCAGAACTAGGTTGGGTAGCTGAGTTTCAAGAGTGAATACCTAAGCATCCAAGTCACTGTTCTAGGTGATTTTGGTTCACCGTTGAGTAAAACAGGAAAATTCCCTGATAGTGCAGGACTCAGCAGAGAAACATAAGTGCTATGGGGTAATCGGGAGCAGCAAGAAGTCACTGATGAAGAGTCAAGTAGCAAGAGTAACAGAGATGGGCAGGTTGCAGAGTGGTCAGATGTTCTGCATTACAGAAATGAGGAGTGAGCAGAAACAAGCAGAAGCAAGAGGAGGTTAGCCAAGGCTGTTGTGGCATTGGGAATAGCAACAGTAAACACCCATAGCAGACATTGGAGAAACATGAAAAAGAAAGGTGTCATTGGTGACTGCTATGCAATGAGTGATCTGGTCCAAGAGGCCTAGGAGCCCAGAGACAGAAGTTGGTGCTCCCTCTAGTGAACATGGTCAGTGCGTGGCCTTGAACAGAACAGACCATATATATGAGGGGTGATTGCCTGGGCCCAGGGAGTGAAGAATGGTCTAAAGAGTGACCACACACATTTTCAGGATATTTTGAAGCTGATTCAGCCTGGTGACTTAATCAGAATTTAATGACTACCAAGTTTACATACAATCAGGGTGCATCTTCCTTGCCGTATTCAACCTTTCTGGAAATATTCTTGTACACATACCCTCAGAGGGGTGTTTCCATGGTGATTCTAAATTGCATCAAACTGGCATTGAAGACTGTCATCTTCATTGTCATCACAACCTCATAGCATTCAGTTTCTCTTTCCAATTGACCAAGCCTAATACTAAGTTTTGACGGGCAAACAGTATCCGTGTCCCTGTGGGTCTCTGTGCCTTGGTTCCTCGTCTGTAAAATACAGATAATAATACAGTAACATCTGTCTCATAGATTTCTTAGGTGGGTTAGATGAGGCATTTCCTGTTAAAGGCTTGAGAATACTATTTGACCAATAGAGAGTACCATGGAAGAGTAGCTGTCATTAATGCATTCAGCAGCATGCTCAGGGATTCAGAGAATGTGTTTAAAGTCTACCTGTCATTATATAAGAGACCTTCCTTTGTCATTTACAGATATTATCACTACCTGTACTCCCATTACCTGCCAGCCAGCCTAAAGAACATGGTAGACCAACTCGCCAACTGTGAGGACATTCTCATGAATTTCCTGGTGTCTGCTGTGACAAAATTGCCTCCAATCAAAGTGACCCAGAAGAAGCAGTATAAGGAGACCATGATGGGACAGGTAAGAATAAAGAACTTTCTTCCCAGAGCTACAGAAATACGTATTCCTCCTCTTTATCTAGCACTGTCATATGGGGACACAAAAATAAGCCACCCCCGAAAGCCCTGAAGGAAGGAATGATTGGCACTTGGATAATTAAGAATATAAAGCTCTTAGATAACCTATAATGTGACATGACAGTGACATGTTCTTAGAGTTTGTCTCATTCCCTGTGGGCTAGTCTAACAAAAACAGCATAGATTTGAGGCTTACTTTACAAATATTTATTTCTCATACTTGTGAAACCCTGGAATTCCAAAATTGAGGCGTCAGAAGTCATAATACCCATTGAGGAACCACTTTCAAATTTATAGATGGCCATCTGCTTGCCATGTCCCCGTGCAGTAGAAAGCTCTCTGGTGTCACCCCATTCTTGAGGGTTCTGCCTCCATGAACCAAACATCCTCAGATGCCCCACTTACTGATTGTCATATTCGGGACCAGATACCAGTGTTTTCTGGGAAGACAGGACATTCAGTCCACAGCAGAGTTAAAGATCTATGGTAAATTTGTATCAGTTCACTGTAGATACCTACAATAGTAAGCAACCTTCTTAGCAGTTTACTGGTGGTTGTTTTTCAATTGAGTAAATATCATAGTGAAGTCACACTATCCATTTTTCAGTTCTAGAACCAGCATATATAAGCTGTGGGCAAGTCACCTTTTGAAATTCCTTTGGTAAAATGGTAAAATCATTTTCATGAAATTGATGGATGCAATTGCTAAAGTTAAGTCAAATATCATAAACGTTCATGATAAAGATACATACAGTCATGGAAAAATCACCAAACTTCTCAGCTTACAGGCAGGAACACTGAGTCTAGAAACGTTAACTCATTGCTATGAGTACCCCAGAAATTTGGAGATAGAACCGAGAGTGTTCTATTTCCCACTGCCATTCTCTAGTTCCCCAATTCCAAGTGTTGGCCCATCGAAAAGTTGAGGTTCACATTAATTCTTCTCTGGCAGAGCCAATAGGACTTAAAATAAACAAGGGCTGGAGATGGAGCCCGTGGTAGAGCACCTGCTTAACCTAAGTCCATTGAGTTCCATGCCCAGCACTGTATATAAACTGGATATAGTCCATGCTTGGAATCGCAACACGTGGGAGGTGGGGGCAGGAAGATCAGAAGTCATCCTTAACTACACTGTGAGTGTGAGCTACAAAGCCAGACCCTGACTCAAAATAAACAAAATACATAAAAGGAGATGGGGGCCAGTAAGATCACCAGGTATAGGTAATTCCCACCAAGACTGAAGACTTAAGTTCCATCTCCGAAACTACATGGTAGGAGGAAAAAAAAAAAAAAACAACTCCCACAATGTATCTTTTGACCTCCATATGCATGCTCCAATGCTCCACCCCTTACCACACACACACACACAAAAATAAATGTGATTTTTAAAAAAGAAATGAAAAAACTTTAACCTTCTACCCAGGTTAAAAGCATGGAACACTAAGCATAATTACAGTCAACTTTTTGTTGTTGTTTTTGTTTTTTGAGACAGGGTTTCTCTGAGAAACAATTCTGGCTGTCCTGGAACTCACTCTGTAGATCAGGCTGGCCTTGAACTCACAGAGATCCACCTGCCTCTACCTCCCGAGTACTGGGATTAAAGGCATGTGCCACCACTGCCCGTCTCTACAATCAACTCTTAACATGAATGTAGCAGGGCATAGTAACTACTGCCTACTGCCTACCAAGGCAGAAGGTCTAGGTTGTGAAGGTTCAAGACCAGCAACTCAGTGCTCAGAGCCCAGGGTAGTCTGTCTTTAAAAAATAAGCAACCCAAAGCAGCACCACTACCAAAATCAGAGGAGACATGGTCCAGTCAGTTCAGTTGTTGGGGATTTGTAGTGGGTGCTGGCTATAAATCTAAGTTTTGCAAAGGGAACTTTAGCAAGCTCATATGGAAATCTTCTTGTTTTGGTTTTTCTAATTCAATAAATGTAACCAGAAAAACAATATTAGCATGATTTTCAGTGATGCAGCATCCTTCACTGTTTACTGAGCACACACAGGTTCCGACGATATTAGAAGTGCTGGCTATGGAGAAACACCTGTTCTTCCTGAGCAAAGAATACTAAGAAAGGTCTGCCTTCCTTTAATGATTGAAATAACAGGCAGGGGCGTTTGCAAGAGTTTTCCAATCATTAAGACCTAAACACTTCAGATCCAAGTAGTGTGTATTGCTGACTGTGTGTCCAGATGTTTTGTCACAGAACATAATAGCACAGAACACAATATTCTGTTAATACTGTTTGCTAGAAGTCTTGAGACTCCTGAGGCTTTGCCCTCACTTGTCCAAGGTGGACTTCTGGGAGCACATTGTGTCTTAGGGGTTGGTTCTGTGGCCATGTCATACACTTGCCTAGTTGTACTAAATGCGAATCTCCAGTAATTCATGAATTTGAGAGACAAATCTGAACTGAATGTTGGATTTGCCTCCCTGTACCCAGGTGTATAGTATATTTGAGCCCTTCTTCCCACCATGCTTTTTATTTTATTAAATGTTTGTGTGTGCATGGAACAAATGGGTATTATGTTTAAACTTATGCTTTTATTAGTTTATTTATTTTTAGTATTTGCTGGTTGGGTTGGAATCAGTCAAGAAGGAGCTGAAGTTCTTGAAAGTTTTTCCATTTGCATATGTGAACATTTGCCTGGGCTTGGTACTGGCCCTTTGGAGGGAATAACTAATCAGAGATATCCACAAGTTCTTATAGTACAGTGGTTCTCAACCTTCCTAAGCTATAACTCTGTATTAGGTTCCTCCTGTTGTGGTGACCCACAACCATAAAATTACTTCGTTGCTACTTCACAACTGTAACTTGGCTACTGTTATGAATCACAATGTGAATATCTGTGCTTTCCAGTGGTCGTAAGTGATCCCTGTGAAAAGGTCATTCCGTGTCCCCAAAGGGGTTGCAACCCACACATGGGGACTACCTTAGAAGCTTTCTCCTCTAATGGGAACTCGGTTAGTTATCTTAATTCTGTGCCTTGCTGTGGCTGCTGAAGGTGATTTCTCCCAGGACACATGCTAGAAAATGGAGGCTGCCTTCTGCCTCCTTCTAGCCTCCAGTACGTAACTGTAGCCAGCTTGAACCCGCTATGACTTGCTGACCTCCCCCACCTAGTTGCTGTGAGGCTCAAATGTGCTCCATGAAAACACTTCACAAGTAGTGTTTTCTTATTCCACCACTCAGAGCTAACTTGACATTTGTATTTACCACGTTATTTTCAAGCTTGTTGATACTTGTGATTTTAAAGTGACTCTCAGTGGCACTTTCTCTAAAATGCACTCTTCATTAAAGTGTGTTTCTAACATGCACACAAACACACGTGTATTAGACAGTGGCTTATCTATCTGTGTTTATGGTGTGTGTGCGCATGTGTGCGAGCATTCGAGCACATTATCCCATAATTAAACAACTCTACTTTGTTCACAAAAAAAAAAACAACATACTTGTAAAATAAAATGTTTGGCTGTTCTCTTTAAATTTCACTCAGTACCAATCATTTATAAGGTCTAAATGTATTTGACCAGCTCTTAGGGGCAACACATCTAAAAAGATGGTAGCTGTTTTGTTTTACTTTGGTAACTTTTTTCTTTGCTGGGTAAGCAGTAACACCTGGGGCCATTTGATGCTCAGAACAATGATCTTTTATTGTTTAATTATGGGATCTAACACACAATAAACACAGGTAAATAAGCAACTGTTTAGTACATGTATATCTGCATATGTTAGTGGCATTGAAAAGACAATTGTGGGTTAAGAGCAGAACTGTAATAGTTTGGTGTAGACTCAGTCTTGGAGGCATAGACACTGTGTGTCACTGGACCTGAGTCCCTCTCATTCCTCATGGAGTCATCTCAACAGAGAGTCTGTAACAAGGGAACATGGGTTTGTATGTGCTCTGCAGTGTAAGGGTTCATTTTGTCCCTCAGTTGACATATGTCTTTATAACAAACCATTTGATAGGAACTGAATAAAGGTAGAAAGTTAGATGCATAAAAGCATGAGCCCGTCATGGAACTTTAGAGAATTCCTGCCTCCACCCCAACCGTGTTGACACATGGGATTTGGAAGGCTGGAGCAATGTGTCAGAAGTTAAGAGTGCTTGCTTCTCTCACAGGGAACCAGATGTCAGTTCCCCGCATACATGTCAGATGCCTTGGAACCTTCTGTCACTCCAGCTCCAAGGCATCTCGTTCTGTCTTCCAGGGGCACCCATACACACACATGTACATATACACATAGTCTCACACACATACATAAGAAATCTCACTTCAAGATTTCAGAAACTGTCTTTGAAGCCAACAAGTTCATTGTGAGTCATAGCGTTTGGTCCCAGATACAAAAAGGAGTGTGCTGTTTAGTGACCATACTAGTTGAAAGTCTGATGGTAAAGGTCTGTCACTCATTCACATGAAGTTGTGTCACTCATTGCCCTGAGCAGTGAGCTCTAGTCAGCTCAGGAAGCTTCAGGGGATTAGGTATGTGTAGACATTGGTGACATTGCCACATCGAAAAAACAATTCAGGCAAAGGTAAAGTCAGTGTGCCTGAGCCTTGCCTCCTGCCAGCCCTGTGGGTGGCCAGGCTTGGCAGCCAGGCCCCACACTCTGCCTCTGGCCACTATTAGACCCAGCTCATGCTACTTGCTGGGTACTGTGCCTTCTCTCACAGGCTCCCTTCTTTGTTCCTTCTCCACAGACTTCCCGCGCTTCCCGCTGGGCTGACCCTGACCATTTTGCCCAGCGACAGAGCTGCATGAACACGTTTGCCAGCTGGTTTGGCTACATGCCGCTGATCCACTCTCAGATGAGGCTAGACCCCGTCCTCTTTAAGGACCAGGTCTCAATTCTGAGGAAGAAATACAGAGACATTGAACGGCTTTGAGGGATCCCACTGAGTGGGGGAGGGGAAGAAGATCGGACTGGAGTCCAGCGACGTTCTCTTCCCAGTGCAGATCCGCTCATCGATGGAGCCAGACTGTGCCAAGTATCAAAAATTAAAAACAAAACAAAAAACTTAGATGAACACAATGACAAAAGATAACAAAGGCCAATGAGAACTCAGCTGGAATCCTGGCTCTGGAATCCTGGGACTGGCACCAGACTGATCCATTCACCTCACTGGCCTCTGTGTCCCACGACTAGGTTGTGTACAGTTTAATTATGGAACATTAAATAATTATTTTTGAAATGATTGCTATGCAGGTTTAAACTTTTTTAATGATCAAAACTATTAAAAACCAGAGTTCTTTCTTTAATCAAAATTGTGTTGGTTGTGAATATTTCCAAGTTGCTGCTTCCTTTGCTACAGACATGGGTTACCCAGTGCTCCCTGCAGTGACAGACACAGATAACCTGGGAAGCACAATCGGTTCCTTGACATAGTGTCAGCAAAGAACTGGCATCCACTAAGGCAGGTTCATATTCTAATTTTACCAGTGCAAATTGCTTTCCAGTTTAGATGTTCAGATCCCCTTGGTCTCTACAGTGTGACTGCATGAGAGAAAGTATTGATTCCAGGTAGGCAGTTTAAACTAAAAACTTTATGTCAGAGATACTATTAAGTATGATAATCTTTTTACATGGGAGTGGGTGGGGGGGATTAGTACCAAGCAAACACTACTAGACTTAAAAACTGTTGCTCAAGGTACCAAACAACCCACTAGCATGTTTGTGATGGACATAGTGATCCCACAACTGAAACCCAATACTTCCTAGCGGTTGGCTTATATGCTCAACCACCGACCCATATGTATGATGATCTGGAGAAACCCTATGCTTTAGAAGCAAAGAAAAAAGTGAGTTCAGATTATCTATAATACAAGTGGCTTAATGTTTGTGAAGAATTCAAGTTGCAAAAGATGCTCGGTTGAGAAAAGAGTGGTTATGTGTAAATCCACACCATTTAACAAGAGGATGCTGGGAAGTAACAGGGTGTGCCTTGCATGGGACTCTAAACCCAGTTTCGGTTATGCATTGTTTTCAGCAAAAAAACTTTGCAATCAAATTAATCAGAAACAAATGTGTGAAGACTTCTTTCAGTTTGGAAACATGGAGAGAAATTTAGTTGTGCTTCTTGTTAAAAAAGCAAACAAACAATACTTCTACCCATACAAATTAAGATACATAAACATACAACTCCACGAAGCATATCCCATAAGAAATGGAGACTTCTGGTGTTAAATGTCTCCTTCTACTTGAAAGAACCAAAAGAGGATGAGTAATAGATTATTAGGGACTACAGAATAATCCACAGGCACTTTAGTTCTCCCTCCCCCACCATGAACTCTGATACTTTCATACATTCATTTCCAATTTTGTCTTAGAACTATCCATCTGGCCTTGGTCAGTACAAACCAAATCCAGTGCCCTCACATTCATCCTTTCTTTGTAAACATCTGGAAGGGAAGCAGCCTAATATCTTGGAGGGGGTGCTGTAGACAAGAATGAACGTAGACTGCTGAAGTCTGGAGTGATGAATCCGTTGCCTGCCCAGCAGCAGAGCAGGGACCAGAGCCCACACGTGCCATGTTGTGAGTGGTACATTGGCCATGAACTCCACTCAAAGAGGGTTTTCTGAAGTTCTGTGATCCACAGACACCTCTATTACATCTCTCATCCAGTGTTACCCATCTGTAGCCTGCTTTCAAACACGAGACTTAAGTAGATGTGACCTACCTGTAAGTATTTCCCCAAATATAATTCTGAGATTCACAGTGCTTACATTCGTGTCTATCAATAAAATACTCCCAAGAGGTTTCATGTAAACTGCATGTTAAAAGGTGAACAATGAATCCCGTTTCATATTTGTATTTAAAGTGCAGGATTTTTTAGAATGGTAGTATTACTCATATCTTTCTCTTTGCCAAACATGAATGTACCATTTTGTTAAACCTCCACAAGCTAATGTGTAACTTAAGTTGTCACCTTGGCTTGCAAAGCAGTGTTTCTAATTGTACCAGTCACTCCCATGGTGTTGATTGGGGGAACTGCCTTTCCAGGTTTACCCGTCATGAAGCTCACAGGGCTCACAGTACCCACAAGTAACGTGTGCAGTGATTATAAATGAGAACAGGAACTGACACACTTTTCATCTGCCTTAAATCTCCATGGTTGCATTTTATGTCATTCTCTTGAGTAATTCTCTCTGGGATACCAGCTAACATGTTCTTTTCTCATTTGGAATATACAGCTGGGAATTGAACAATGCTAAGCAAATCAGTGAGGCCCAACAGCAAGATGTAATTTGAATTCTCTTAGGAAAGGGTTGTAGATTGCATTGCAGCAAGTTGACAAATCACAGCCACTGCTGTAGGATGTCAGGAGTTATCTCTCAGCTGGCTTTAATGATAACCAGGGGTCCCTAAGTGGTCCAACATGTGTTGACTTGGTAAGATGCCAAGGGCAGAGAGTATAATACAAACCATCTAATGAATTGCATGAAAAAACTCCATAGAGACTCAGCTACTTAAGATGTTCACACATTTTCCCCAGCCCTACATTAGCACATGTGTTCTTCAAAATAAGTGTTTTAAAAGCTGGATATGTATTTATATGAGAAGATTTATATAGCCAACAAGGTTTACATGTACATTATATATTAAATATATCAGTTTTGTTGACAATGACCCAAAGTTGAGACTATAGAGAAAAATCCACGCAATAATCCTTGTAGTAGTGTCACAAAATACAGCATAGCTAGGTGGGCATACCAAGGCATATCAGCACATGTTCCAGAGACGATGCCTCAGAAGAAAGGGAAATCTCATGCCTGGAATCTAATGTGCATTACAGTTTAACTTCTTGTTGCAAATGGTGCTCAATGAAGGCTCACTCTCAGTGGAGTCCTTCAATTTCCCCTTGAAAATGATTTTTGCTTTTCATTACAGTAGGCTATGTTAGCCTTTATTTTGGTGGTTCTCAAATTCCTGGTGACTTGAAGGAATATCATGCTAGTGGCCTTTCATAAAGGCTGCTGAACTTTAATCGGGGGTGAGATAAGAGATGTGAGTAACCCTATATGGATTATAACAAAGAGGGTGCTTGATGAAACAGCTAATGAAAGCTAGTCAAACTCATTGAAAGATGGAGAGAAGGCAGAAAGCCTCATTGGGGTAGAAGCTTACTGAGACTCATGCTGGACAAGATGGTTTATGAATGCAAGTGTCACAACAAGTTCCCACCACCTGCAAATGCCCTATGGGGGCTCTTGCCAGAAATGCTCAGATAAAAATATTCCTGCCTTGTAACAGTTACTACCATCAATGTATAGCCAGTGCATCAGGGCTACAGTTGTAAACTTACCTACTTTCTATTTAGGACAACTATGGACAAGTTTATAATGCTTCTGCCATTGTCTACGAGATATAACCAAGAAAGTCCTTTTGTTGCCACCTGCATTTTTTTTCCCTCAATCTTGATGGGAACAAAGTTGGTTTGGGTTAAATCCTCAGTGAAAAAAGATGAATATTGAACTGTGTTCAACTCATCCCACTTATCTTTGAAATTCATCATGTGGAGAAGAAATATTCCTAGACTCAAAGTTTCTAGTTTTAAAAGGGATGAGGTGGGGTGGGGCATCCTAAGAAGACTTTACCCCATCAATTGGCTAATAATATCCAGAAGGTCTGGAGAGAAACTCTGTTGATTTTGATAGTGAAGTGATTTCTGGCTAGAGGACATCTCTCCTCTCCACTCTTTCCCCAAAGCAAAGGATGCTGTTTCTTTTTCCTTGCTGGAGCTATAGTTGTCACTATCCTAGAGTACCAATATTTTCTAGACCAAGAGCATGGATGAGATATCCCCAAATGGGCCTTCTGCCCCCTACCCCAGTAGGTGAGAAGGCAACCATGAACAAACGAACCTTTGGGAAGGCACTCTCACCCTTGTTTAAAATGGAGGCAAGGTAGCCTTTCAGTCACACTGTTTTTGTAATGATTTGCCTTTTAGACCTCAAAGGTCATTTGGTTTCTGCAATAGCATTCTGATCTCCAGGAATACATTTCTCTCATTTTAGTTGTAATTATTACTAAAATTAGGGCCATGCAAATGACCTGATTACCATGTAATAAACTTGTATATCTATGCTGAGAAAAAAAAATGTATAGGCTATGTTGAGGGTTAGAGAAAAAGAAAAAGGACATGGAAAACTGAACTATTTTAGGTGACAAATTGTAACAGAAGAAGTAAATCTTATTTTGTATACAATGTATATTTGGGACAGTTTTCTAATAAGTTGTTAATGTTTTTGTAGTGTCAGCACAGGTCTTCTCTGGAGTGTTTTCCCCATTTGTTACGGAGTATTAATGATTTAGTGCATTTGAGTCTAAAGTGTGTGAGAGAGTGCAAGAAACTTCAAAGCCATAGATCTTGATTTACTTCACTGACCTGTGTAACTCTATGTCTGGGTTTTGCCATCCAAGCTAGATTGTTTTATAGAGTGTCACCAAAGACTTTTTCCTTCAAATTTATAGAAGAAAAAAAGAAATTATTAATAAATGACATGACTTTTCATCTGTGTGGTTCTCATTACATATTTTTCTCTTGGGTACAGAAGGAGTCTAGTTCCAGAAAAAAAAAATGATGTTTGGGGGACACTAAAGCTTCCATGTGGTTCTGGGGGAGTCAGGCAGATGATGTTCAAGCATGGAGTATTCTGGGTGGAGGCCCGACTCTCACAGCCTGGCTGCAGCCCAGCACCCAGTAACAGCCATCTTCCAGGCCAGATGCAGCTGGTACCATTGGAAGTTGGCCAGAGTGAATGGTGGTGGTGTGCCCAGTTCACAGCGTTCCTCCACATGGGTTCTGGGACAAAGTGGCAGGGCTGGGCCCCAGAGCATCTGGAGCCTGACAGCTGTGGCCATTACCCCCCTTGGTTTCAACTACTGCCTGGAGCTCATGAATTATTGGCTGGCAAAGTATTTATTAGACTGGCATTTCTCAAAAGGTTTTCTAAATGTTTCCAGGTGTGCTACAGCTACCATTCAGAGCCTCTACAGTGAGGCTTGTTGATGGTAATGAAGCCTTTCCTCATACTCCCTTCTTTTTCCTCTCATACCCCATTTCACCCTCGTGGTGTGTCTTACCCAGATCCACTACTCTTCTACACTCTGCATTTACATATTTTTATGCAAAGATATGTCACCGACTTTACCTATTTTCAAGAGAGGAAAAAAAGGTTAATTCCATTTGGGAATATTGATTTATGATAACCATTAAAGTTTGTGTTATGTATTTCAGTTTGTCCTCCTAAAAAAGTGTAACAAAATAGAGGGGTGTGTGTGTGTGTGTGTGTGTGTGTGTGTGTGTGTGTGTGTGTGTGTGTGTGTGTGTATGCGTGCTTGCGTGCGTGCACATTCAACTACCACATACCAAGCACTGTGTGAAGATGTGGTTAGAGAAGGAAGTGTAAAACACATCTTAACACACATCTAAGTGTTGCTTTAGAAATGACTGTGCCCATTCTTGAGTTTTCTACTTGCAAATTCTGGCCCCAAGAATATGACTAATGATGGAATCATCCCCCAGTTGGAGGACAAACAAGAAGACTAGTTGGATGAGTTACTTTTAAATTTGGTCCCTGCCCACCTCACAGATGTTTCAATGAGAGCCATTGCTTGCAGAAATACCTTGAGCAGATTACAGATTACAGATGGGGCTGCTGTATGGCTCAAGCTGCTCCACCAAGTCCACTGCTGAGAAGACTGGAAGTTATTTGTGGATACTGAGTCATCCTACACTGGCCTCCCCCAACTTTGAGCCATCTCTCTGGTTGGCAGATCTCAAGACATTGCAAGAAAGAGCAAAGCCATGTGCCTGCTTTTCTAGATGCAGCTGTGCTCTGCTGCACACAGAAGAGATCAAGAGAGCCTCACCTGGCCCAGCAGATTCAAGACGTACCAGTTTTCAGCCTTATACATATTAACTGTCAAAGCACTCCGGTTAAAAGCATCCTTTGGTAACACACCTAGAATCTTAACTCCTTCTCTGTAGATCTGTAACTTCATTAAACTTCAATTTAGTGTTACCGTATACCTCATAAAGTTCTCACAAGGAGTACATGAATCCATGAGTATAAAGTTATTTAAATATAGCACCTAGTATCGGCAGTGTGTAATTCTCACCTATTAATAATAATCAATATTTTACCAAAGAATTTTTTTCTTTTTTTAAAAGCAATCTTATTTTACATATCAATTCCCCCCATTCCCTCTCCCTCCCATCCTACTATGACCCCTCAGCCCCCAACCCACCCACTCCCCAAAGATAGTGAGGCCTTCCATGGGGTATCATCAAAGTCTGTCTCATCATTTGGGGGAGGGCCTAGGCCCTCCTCCCTGTATCTGGGCTGAAATAGTATCCCTTCATAGGGAATGGGCTCCCAAAGTCTGTTTGTGCAGTAGGAATAAATACTGGTTCCACTGTTAGAGATCCCATGGATAGCCCAGGCCTCCTGACTGGCACCCACAATCAGAAGGCTTGATTTGGTCCAATGCTGATTCCCAGCTTTATGACTGGGGTCCATGTTCCCTCATAGGTCAGGTGAGCTGTTTCTGTATGTTTCTCCAGCATGATCTTGACTGCTTTCCTTGTCCTCCCCCCTCTCAACAACGGGATTCCAAGAGTATGTTTCAGTGCTTAGCTGTGGGTGTCTGCTTCTGTTTTCATCAACTACTAGATGAAGGCTCTAGGATGGCATATAAGGGAGTCATCAATCTCATTATAGGGGAAGGGCATTTAAGGTAGCCTCTCCACTATTGCTTAGATTGTTAGTTGAGGTCATCCTTGTAATCTCTGGACATTTCCCTAGTGTCAGATTTTTCTTTAAACCTATAATGACTCCCTCTATTATGGTATCTCTTTTCTTGCTCTCCTCTATTCTTCCACTGATTCAGTCTTCCTGATCCCTCTTGTTCTCTTCTCCCCTTCCTCTTCTCCCCTTCTCTCTTTCCTACCTCCCTCCCCACTCCCCCCCCATGCTCCCAATTTGCTCAGGAGTTCACCAAAAGAAATTATATTTAGCTCTTCTCTGCAGAGATGTAGCAGGCAAAGGAGATGCAGGGCCGACATTCCTGAAAATGAAAAGCTATGGATTCCTTCCAGACTAACATAGTTTGATCAAGCAAGACCCCCTGAAGCAGTGTCCCAGGTGATCCAACATTCAAAACAGCTGGGACAAGGCAGCCTTGCAGACCACTACAGCCAGGATTTCTGTGTCTCCTTAGGATCCCCAAGACAGTGCCCCCTACCAGCAAGAAGCAGTTTGGAAAGAAGGATGCCCAAATTCCCAAATGTTGTCTATAAATGTTTTTTTTTTTTTCATTTAAATGGGGTTGGTTATAAATGGTTGATGATCACAACCAATCTCCTTTTAATGAATATTTTGTAATGGAATGGATTTTCAGTTATCAATAACAAATTTAAGGTTAATTTTGTGGTAAGTATATTTCTCCTCTTGTTTAGGTATTGTGTTTATATACCTCATTTAAAAATGTAATGTGTAATTAAGTACAGATGATAGTCAAAACTTTTAGTTAAGTTAGATTTTCTAGATATACAGAGATATATTTCAAACAGATAGGCATTCTTCAAACCTTTCAAAGACCTACAGAAATGGCATTTAAAATGGTTTAGGGTTTTTCTTAACAATGAGGCTCAGCTGCTCCTGACAACACCACCTGTGTCAGAAAGGAAGATGGACATCGAAGAAACTCGTTATGGAGTTTACTTCCAATATGGCAAGACTAGCCATTTAGGCAAGGTACTGCTTTTGTCTGGACTGTTTGACTTTATGCTGTATAAACTGGACATGCAGGACCTACAGAAAAGTGATTGCTGATACAAGATGGACATTGCCATAGGGTTCCTGCTTCATAGAAGAGTCTGCCAGATATTCTGCAGGACACAGAGAAAAGTGACTGACAAACTGCCAACACAGGTGGAACACTTTGAAATTTCTTGCTTTGCTGAGAAGTCTGCCAGACACACTATGGCCTACAGGCTGAAGATGGAACATTACAGAAGAACTTCGGGTGACTGACCAGGTAGCAAACTTATTTCTAGAGTTTGTATATTACCTTCTGTGGCCTTTGATGGAGTTGAAGACTGATAATTATGGTTATAGTTTTCCTTAGTTAAGATTAAAGATAAGTTACATATCTC
The DNA here is from genome assembly GCA_030556225.1 of Cricetiscus sungorus. Classification (NCBI taxonomy): domain Eukaryota; kingdom Metazoa; phylum Chordata; class Mammalia; order Rodentia; family Cricetidae; genus Cricetiscus; species Cricetiscus sungorus. The sequence continues at coordinate 16,677,220 of JANBXA010000366.1, forward strand.
ACAAAGTTACAGACTCACAAAGATAGATGACAGGATATTTTATTTAATTCCTGATAATGTTAATTATAGTTCTTGCTTAACACCTGTTTTGCTATATGTAATTTTAAAGTTAAACCTTTTTTTTTTTAAGACAGAAAAGAGATGATGGGGAATGTTCATCTGTATATATGTTTGTCTTATTGTTTGATGGATAAAACACTGATTGGCTAGGCAGGGTAGATACTGCCACTTGCTAACCATAGAGGTCTGGAGGTCTGTATAGACAGGCAGGAAGTGACGTAGCTGGGCAGAATCAGAATATAAGCAGGACCAAGCAGGAAAGATCACTCTTCTCTGCAGAGATGTAGCAGGCAAAGGAGATGCAGGGCCGGCATTCCCGGTAAGCCAAGACCGTATGGAAATACTTAGATTGATAGACAGATATTTAGACAGAGCAAGCCAATAAGAAACACTGGTAACTGACCAACAGATTCATAATTAGTACAGTATCTCTCTGTGTTATTTGGGACTGACACAGCTGTGGGACCAGGCTGAAAGGAAACTGCTCATAACAGAGTGGCACTTTAGGAGGTGTGGCTTTGTTGGAGGAAGTGTGTCACTGTGGAGGTGGGCTTGGAAGTCAGGTCTCATACATGCTTAAGCCATGCCCAGTGAGACAGACCATTTTCTGTTGCCTTCACACTACTGTGGTGCACCATAATGATAATGGAGTAAACATCTGAAAATGTAAACAACACCGAATTAAATGTTTTTCCTTTATAAGAAACAAAAAAAAAAAAAAAAAAAAAGAAATTATATTTAACATCTTTGCCTTGACCTGATAAGGGAAAACATTTTCTCTCAATGTTTAGGATTTCATAACCCCAAATGGACCATAGTTTTTTGTCATATCATGGGTACCTCTTCTTTTTGCATTAGTACCATGTTTTAGTGCCTACCCACATGAAATCATCACAGCATTCAAGAATGAACCATCCATCAGAAGAACTTATGTTAAGTTGCATTTGTATTTTCTGGCTGAACTTTGTGGAGGGGCTCTGTTTTTCATCCTCAGTGGAATATGTTTGAGGTATCTGAGGACTTAAATGAAGCTTGAGTGTTAATCCTTATTGTTTTTCTCTTTCTGGTGGCTTAAATTGTGTGAAGAAAGAAGATATAATTCTTGCCAACCTGTAAATTATTTGCCAGGTTTGAATTTCTATTCCAAACTGCGCATAAATAACCTGATTTCCTTGGCCATATCTACTTGTAAAACTGGCCAAAATGTGTCCTTAATCAGACAGGAATGGACTGTCCTGTGTTAGAGTAGAAAAATGTTAAGCTGGGATGATGAAACTTTGAGACTACTTAAACTATTCCCCATGGATCCATATATACATGTTATTTTACAACACACTTTTAAAAATAAAATACAAATTTGAATGCCTGTGTAATAGTCCACTACAAAGTTATTTCATATATGCCATATTTTAACCATGCTTTTAATAATTACAAATACAACTGTTTTATAATTTCTGACCACTGGTGATAAATATTTCTTATGAGTTTAATCAGTAAAATCAATGATGTAAATATGCTGGGAGATAAATCTCTGTTCACATCTATGTCCATTCTTTTATGGTAATTCATAGATGTTGACATTTAAAATGTTATAAATGTTTTAAAGGCTTTTGGAGCATAGTCACAGCATATTTCAATAAAGCATATTGGAAGAAAAGATAAACTCACCTAATATATGACATAGGATTGAGGGAGGAAATATGAGTGTGTGTGTGTGTGTGTGTGTGTGTGTATATACATACACACATATAATATATATAAATATATATATATATATATATATATGAAATTATCATGTTTATTTTAGATTGGCCACTAAGTTGCTAACTGTCAGTTTGGAGCCAATAATGATGCTAAGTCCTATGGCTTGAATTCTGTGAAAAATCTGCATAGAAAATATTAAAAATATGGAAGTCCTTGTTTTTAACAGCTGAGTAATACTCCATTGTATAAATGTACCATATTTTCGTATCCATTTTTCCATTGATCTAGGTTGTTCAATGGCATCTAGATGTTCCTAGGCATCTAGGTTGTTTTCAGGTTCTGGCTATTACAAACTAAGCTGCTATGGACATAGTTGAGCAAGTGTCTTTGTGGTATGAGTGAGCATCCTTTGGGTATATGCCCAAGAGTGGTATTGCTGAGTCTTGAGATAGATTGATTCCTAATTTTATGAGAAACTGCCATATTGATTTTCAAAGTGGCCATACAATTTTCCACTCCCACCAGCAATGGAGGAGTGTTCCCTTTGCTCCATATCCTCTCTAGCATAAACCATCCTTTGAATTTTTTTTTATTTTAGCCATTCTAAAGAAAATTTGAAGAAAAATGGCTGGAAGTAGAAAAATATCATCATGAGCGAGACAACCTAGACTTAGAAAAACAAACATGGTGTGCACTCACTCATAAGTAGATATTAACTGTAAAGGATAAACATGGTACAATCCTCAGACCCAGAACAAGGAAGGCCCAAGAGGAGATGGAGGGATCTACCTGGGAAAGGGAAATAGAGGAGATCTCCTAGTTTTCCTGGGGACTGGTGGGCATGGAATTTGAGGGATCTGCTTGTGGGGTGGGATAGGAAGGGAGAGTGCTAAGAGAGATTCTGGAAAAGAGGACTTTATGGAGTCTGATAGAGGCCTGATACAAGGGATACGTCCACGAGTCTACAGGTATGTCCCAAGCTAAGACTCCTTAGCAGTAGTGAATGCATTGTCATCTCCTGGATGATTGGATTGGTGACTTCCCTGGTTGTCATCAGAGAGCCTTCATCCAGTGACTGATGGAGGCATATTCAGAGACCCACAGTCAAACATTTGGCCTACATCTCAGAGTGCTGCTGATGAGAGGGAGGAGGGAAGGAGGGAAGAAAACACAGAGAAACAGGTAGCCTGGCTCTTGGGAACTCATAGACTCTGAACCACCAACTAGGAAACCTGCATGGAACAGACCAAGCATTTCTGCATATATGTGACGATTGTGTAGCTTGGTTTATTTGTGGTATTCCCAGCAAAGGAAGCAAGGGTTGGCCCTGGTGATTTGGTTGGCTCTTGGAAACATATTCCTTGTGCTGGGTTGCCTTGCTCAACCTCAATCCAGGGGGAACTGCTTGTTCTTATGGCAACTTGATTTGCTATGCTTTGCGAATGCCCCTTTCTGAGCAAATGCAGAGGAAGGGTGTATTGATGGAGGGGTGAAAGGGAGGTGGGAGAGGGAGTGAGATGAGAGAAGGGAGGGGAGGCTGTGGTCAGGATGTAAAATAAATTTAAATTTAAAAAATGGAGACCCAACCTCATACCTGAGTCATAGAAAATGAGTAAATAGCCGGTGCCCACCTGAAATCTTGATCCCTACTGGCTAGCATTCATGGTGCTGAAAAGGGGAGATGCACACTGTCAGAGGAGAAAGGAAATCATCAATTTCATCCAGCTGTGAACTCTGCTATAAAAACAACCTGGCTGGCAAGAAAAGAGGCAGGAAATAGAGGCATGAGTGTTCTGGGAGAAGCCAACAACTTTTCAAAGAGTGTATTTAAGGCCCACTTAAAGAGATGGAACCAAAATGTGACACTGTCCATGAAGCCAAGAACTTGTGGTGTCTATGGGGAAACCTACTATTATTATTCTGCTAAGTGGAAATAGCAATAAAATGACTAGTAGCTTATTATGCTCATAGATCAGTGCATAGATCAACTCTCATCAGTAAAGCTTCTTTTTGTCATTACATTGTAGTTAATAGAGAGAATCCCAACTGGTCAATGTGTAAACAATAAGTTATTTCAGAAGGCTCATCCCCAAATAAGATGCATGTATCACACCCCTCCCTCAAGACTCAGGGTCCTTAGCTGAAGAGAGAGAAAGAAGATTGTAAGAGCCAGATGGGATGAATAACTTCATAGAAACAGTACTCCCCACACACAACAGGAAAGATGCACCTATGAACTCAAGGTGACTGGAAAGCATGCCCAAAACCTGTACAAGCCAAAAAACTAGACAAACTCAGCACAGGGAAAACAAAGTTGGCACAAAATCCCACACCTCGCTGAAAAGCTATTGGCATTTGATTTTAACAGTGTAATACCTGTCTTATTGACCACATTCAAGGGTAAGTTCCCTCTCCAGCAGCAGTAAGGCAATACAAACTTGACTCTGTACAGGCAATGAGAGAGGGGGTAGGGGAGGTGTTTTGGGGGGATCTGGAAGGAGTTAGTGAGGGAAATAAATATGTTATATAAAATTCTCAAAGAATGAATAAAAAGAAAAATAGTGGCATGCACACAGGGAAGTTTTTGCACTAGAAGAAAGAAAAATGGACCTCCACAATGAAAAAGCGAACAAAAAGGGGTGACATGTCCTCATATAAAGGCAACTGACTGATATTAGTATTTGTATTGCATGCTGAAAATTTTTTCCTAGATACTGTGGTACTTTGAATGAAAATGATTCATTCCCATAGGCTCATATGTTTGAATACTGGATCTCCAGTTTGTGGAACTGTTTGGGAAGGATTAAGAGGCATGGTTTTTTTTGGAGGAGGTATTTCAGTGGAGGTAAACTTTGAGCCTTCAAAAGCATTCTGCCACCCCAGTGCACTGTCTGCCTCAGCTTGTGGTTCTAGATGTGAGTGGCCTGTTGTTGTTCCTACTACCATGCCTTTACTCTACCATTGTGGACCTTAGCCCTCTGGAACCATAAGCTGAATTAAACACTTTTTAATATAAGTTGCCTTCATCATGGTGTTTTATCACAGCAATGGAAAGTTATTAATTAACATGTCCTTTGTGTTGAACTGGAGATTAAAAGTAGAGGTTTGCCTTTTATATTTTCTCCCCCTTTCTTCCAGGAGTACCTAGAACAATTAATTTTGGTAGAAACATTTTAAGTATCAGCTTTCTTGGAAAGCAAGCATCTCATCTTTATAGATAGTATTCCATTTTTCATCTAAGATCTTCCTATCTTTCCTTTTAGGGTCTCTGGTGTGAATGATCAAACTCCACCTTTCATCCTGACTCCAGGAGAGCTGTATGTCCTGTCAATTCTATGAGAGCTGTCCTAGGCCATCTGATAGCACGGTGACAAGGGAAGTCCTTGCTTTAATGTTCTGTGCACAGTAACAGTTTAGAAGCACAGGAAGCAATTAATATATTTTATGGAAGACTTTAAGAAATACATATTAAAATGAGATCCAAAAACATAACTAAGAATGTATGCAAAAGACATATCAGAATTGAATGTCATGATGCATCAAATAGACTATATATACTATATATTATTATTATAATATTATATATAATTATATGTAATACCATACATATGCTATATATTGTATATACTATAATGTTATATAGTATACATATAATATCTCACATTTAAAAATTTTGATATAGTATATAATATATAATACAGTTTATATATATTATAATAATATTATATATACATATTGCACCCAAACACCAAACACTATACATTGTACTAAGCAGCTCATGGGTCTTCTGAAACAGATCACATCTTGGGGCATAAAACAAATTTAGAAAAACTGAAATAATTCCATGTATCTGTTCTGACCACATGTAATAGAGCTTAAAATCAATAGCAAACAAATCTCTAGTAATTACACAAACTTTTGGAGATTAAATAACTTATTCATAAATGGGGCAATGGGTCAAAGAAGGAAATAAGAAAGAAATAAAATTCCTGGAATTAAATGAAATCACAACACAACAAAACCTCTGCAATACATTAAAAGTAATCCCAAGAGGGAAATTTATAGCTCTAAATAAATACACTATTAAAAACTCAAAAACAGCAGAAACAACTGCCTCAATAATGCAACTCAAGAATTTGGAAAAATGAGATCAAACCAAATGCAAACTGAGTAGACAGTAGGAAACAATAAAAATCATAGTAGAAATTAATGGAATTGAGTCAAAGAAAACAATATAAAGAACCAATTAAATCTAAAAGCTTGCTCTTCAGAAAGATAAACAAGAGCAACAGACTGTTAGTCCAGTTAAACACAACAAAGAAAGAGATGACCCAAATTGACAGAATCAGAGATGAATGGAGAAGTATAAAACAGCACTAAAGACATCCAGAAAGTTGTAAGGGAATGCATTAAACACAGTTCTTCAAACTAGAAAACCTAAAAGAAATAAATGAATATCCTGACTCATCCAAACAACCAAAGTTAAACTGACTCATAGCAAATATAAAGATCAAATTGGTGATTACACAAAAAAAGCCAAGGCCCAGATGAATTAACCACAGAGCTCTATCAGAGCCTTCAAAGATGTACAACCATTACCTCTTAAATTACAAAAAGGAAAAAGAGGGTGAGAAAGGAATGAATTAGCCAAGGGCACTTGCAAATGCTTTTGTGAAGCTACTATCATGCTAATACCCACACCAGGTAAAGATACAACATAAAAGAAAACTACAAGTCAATATCGCTGATGAACATTGATGCAAAAATCCTTATTAAAACATTTGCAATCCAAACACAGGCATATATCAAAATGGCTAGCAATACAAAAATATTCAACATAAATAGTGATATTTCAAGAGTGGGGTATATTTAACATTGCCAACATGTGAGTAATTGGAACCCTAGAAGCAAAGAATAAAGGGAAGGAAAAAAAGAATATATTTGAGGAGAATTCCCAAGAACCTTTCAGAAGCTGATGAAAGACATTGAGCTACAAACCCAAGCAATTCAATGAGCTCCAAACAGATAAACACATAGAAAAAAAATATACCAAGATGCAAAATGGTCAAGCAAGAAAAGGCAAAAGATAAAGGCACACACTACAAAAACATTTCTTAAAATGATTGTACAATAATTTCAGACTTAAGTTTTTCTAGGAAACTTCATCTCCAGCAGAACTGAACAATTTACCAACACTAAAGGGAGGCCATCACTGCAAATTCTCAGATCTCAATTGAGGCAATGCCTCCATAAGTTTGTATGCCTCCATAATTTTTTAATGTCAATGAGGACGTGTAAGCACATGATATGTGTGGGTCAGGGCATTTGTGCCCCAGCATGAGTGTGGAGACCCTATGACTGTCCTTCTACATTTATGTAGGTTTTAGAGATCAAACTTAGGGTACCAGGACCATGAGGTAAACATCTTTACCTACTGGACCATCTTAAGATCCCCAATTCTCAGATATTAAAGAGGTAAGAGTATATTTCCTTAGTGTCACTATGGCCATGATTAAACACCAAACACCATTAGCAAAAGCAAGTGGTGGGAAAAAATGGTTGATTTGGCTTCCACTTCCCTATTGTTTTTTTTTTTTTTTTTTTTTTTTTATCATTAGAGGAAGGCAGGCAGGGCAGGAACCTGATGGCAGGAGCTGATGCAGAGGCCATGGAGGGTTGCTGCTTACTGGTTTACTCCTTGTGGCTTGCTTAGCCTGCTTTCTTATGGAACTCATGATCACAGCCCAGGGATGGTACTACCCACAATGGGCTGGGCCCTCCCCCCATCAATCACTAATTAAGAAAATGCCCTATAGACGTGCATACAAACTTATGGAGGCATTGCCTCAATTGAGGTCCCTCTACTCAATGACACCAGCTTGTGTTAAGTTCCCATAATACTAACCAGCATAAAAATGGAAAGTAAAAACTGTAGTTTTCACAGGAAGGTTTTCTCATCCAAAGATAGCATTCAGAAAATATTCTCATGAGGTTTTGTCATAGGCAACAATGAAACCACCCAATAAAAATAAGAATAGTAGTCATATCTAGGTTGGGATGGAGGTTAGAAATTTGGAGTAACAAAATGAGAGAATTGTTTGAGGCATTGAATGGAAAGTATTTATACAGGTCTGCAACTATCAAAACTGGAACACTTAAAAGTGGCTGTTTAGTTATTATAGTTTTACTTATTTAAGTTTTGATCATGTGCATGTGTGTGTGTATGTGTCTGTGTAAGTGTATATGTGTGTGGAGGTCAGAGGTCAGACTTGATCATGTGTATATGTGTATGAATTTGTGTTTGTATAAGTGCATGTGTGTGTGTGTAGGCCAGAGGTCAACCTTGGGTGTCATGCTCAGGTATCGCATCTACCCTGGTTTTTGAAACTGGGCCTCTTTGTATCCTGGAACTCTGGGGGTCTGCCTGTGTCCTCCTCCCTAGTGCTGGGATTATATGTGTGTGCCATCATGACTGTTCTTTTACACAGCTTCAGGGGCTCAAACTTCATGCTCGCATGGCAAGCCCTTTATGAAATGAGCTGTCTTCCTAGTCCTGTATTGTAACTTAAAATGCGCTCAGAATATGCAAATTCACTAGCAAGAAAACAAATACAGTTGTAAAAGTAGTTAACATACGATGTGATGATGTCAGCCCTGAGTAACAATTAAGTCCCTAAATACAAGCCATTGGGTATCCAGAACAAGAGCACGTGAGTCCAGTGGGTACCTTCTGTCTAGCAGGGCATTTGAAATTTAGGAGTTCCAGATTCATACTATATAGTATAACACAATTGTCTTATAATTTTGGGACAGCCTCAGGCTCCTTTCAGCTTCAGTCACCATCTGATTTCTGGCCATAAGAACTCAAAACTACAAGGACACAGTTTTGAGAAATGGTGACAGTGTTTAATGAATTCCCTGAAGGTCACCCATATTCTACTAGTAAGCTACTGATAGCAAGATAAGAAATGCTTCCCTAAACCATAAAAGGAATAGAAAAATTAGAGAAGACTCCCATAAGGCAGCCATGTTTCTTACGTAATCCCTCTAAAAATTGGATTTCAATTCCATAAGAAAATTTCATCCTCCAGTTTATAAGACATTTCTCCTAAATATAGCATGTCACATCCAGTCAGGCTTTTGTTAGTTCTTACTATCAAATCTTGTGAAAATGCTCATTGGAAATGAAAAACTATCAATTATGTGTGAGTCTTAAATATGATTGAGTTCTCTAGCCTAAAGATTTTTGCTGGAAAAATGCACCTAATAAATCCAAATCCCCTTTCCTCAAGTATCTATTGTGTAGAAGTTACCAAAATTACAGTTTATACCACTGAACCCGTCAGTAGGAGCAATTCTCTCAATGCTCATGGTCCTGAAAACTCGTTTTTGAGGCTGGAGAAATGAACCAGTAGTTAATTGCACATGCTGATTTTACAGAGGATCCAGGTTCAGTTCCTAGCACCCACACAGCACCCATAGGGTGGCTCACAACCATTTGTAACTCCAGTTTCAAGGGAGCCACCACCCTCTTCTAACTTCTGAGGGTGCCAGGCACATACATGGTATACATAGATATACAAGAAAATAAATAAGTCTTCAATAACTTAAAAGTGTTTCTGAAGATGGAAGATTAGGTGAGGATTATGGTGGGGTTGAACATGTGTATACATATGTTTAGATACAGTCTTGTGTAGTTCCAGTTATCCATGTCCCTGAAGATGACCTTGAAATTCTAATTCTCTTTCCTCCAACTCCCAAGTGCTGGTGTTATATGTATGTCGCCATACCCAGCTCTATATTTTGCATTTTTGACAGATACGGTAAATCATCTTCAGGCTGTAACTAATTAATCTGTCTTATTTTCCTATGATCTCAAACCCTTGCCCCTTCTTTGCTTGGAGTGTATGTGAAGTGTACCGTCTGACCCAGTTTTTCCCCATTAATTACTATGATATTCTCCATTTCCTTAGGTGAGGAAGAACATTCAGAATTTCAGTGAAGATCATCTATATGGCTAATCTGTTTTCAAATCTTTTGAAGAAAGAACTCCCTTTAAACTCAGCACATCTCAGAGCACTGTGTGTTTCTTCCTTTTCACACCCTAACTCCTTATTATAGCTTCTAGATATTGGCAGGAACAAATTCCTTCAGCTATTTTTGCATAACATTGTCTAAATACTTTATTTTGAGGACTCCCCTTTCCCTCACCCATCAACTCATAGCGTCTATAAAAATAAAGCATGAAATCCTAAGCTTAAAGGCAGCGAATCTGCAGCATATTACTGAATCTTTAATTATAGGCACAACTGTTCTCATGCTATTTAGATGGATTCCTGAGTCATTTTGACATGAATGTTTCTATCGACTCTCACAATGACCACCCTACGGCTAAGAACATTTTTGCATTAGTGTGGTAACAGATCACCTTGAAGTATCACCTTGCTGCATTTCATCACCATGGCTCTTGCTTGGGCGTAAGGGTTATCTTATTCGGTTATGATTATTGTCTCATACTCTTCAATGGTAAGGCCACATTTCTAAAAGGACGTTATGGCCTCACTTGAGGGGTGAGAGAAAATATGATGTGGAGAAGGCAAAAGATAAAGAAAATGGAAACATATATGTAAATCCCATGTAGGGAAGAGTCATAGTCTACTTCTCTCTTTTCTGGCTAATGGCTCTTAAAGATAAATGCCTGTCAATAGCAATAAAGGAGCACAAGATACACTGGATTTTTAAAATCTTTCTTTTCAATTATTCTTGGTGTCTTTCATAAATCATGAATGGGAATTCATTTCCCTGTGCCTTCTTATCTGCCTTCTGCTCTTGCACCCCTCCCCCAATAAAATAATATTCAAGAGGAAAATGAAAATAAAAGAAGAGACAAAAAAGAAAAAAATCAATCTCATCACAGAAGATGTAGTCTGACAGTGAGTCATGGAGTGAACCCTTTTGTCCATATTTCTTTACTTGCAAGTGTTCCTTGCAAAGAGTCACTGGTCTGGTTGGAGGCTTCTGGGATTCTGCTACACTATCCATGCTGGGCCTTCACTGGAACTCCTCTTAGTTATCCTGTTTTTGCCTCCTATCATGGAGATCCTGCAGCTTTGGGTCTGCAGGACTGGCCCCCTCACATGCTCCAGAAGATCACAGATGGGGTGGATGTTGGAATGGGCCAGCTCATAACCCTGGTTCTGGGCCTGGGTAGTTGAAGTGTTGGTCAACTCCTGAGCTCTCTCACTGGCTACTTTACCCCTTGCTGCAATGAGCAAGGCTGGGGCCAATTTTCCTGCTTTCATGTCCTCAGTGTTGCTTCTCCAACACCTATCCCATCAGGATCTGCTCTACTGTGTTGCCCAGGAGAGGCGTGGGGGTCACTCTTCCAAGTGCTGCAAATGATGAGAGGTAGAGACAGTTCTTTCTCTCTTATGACCTCAGGGCCAGCTCTCCTACCTGCCTCAGGCAGCATCTCTTCCCTACCCATGCCACCACATAATGGATGAGTAATGGGGACAGCTCTCCCATGCTCACAACTTCAGGGCTGGCTCTCTCACACCTCCACCAACAAGATTAACATACTGGAATTTTCACACTTTGATATAATAATTTTATTCTTTGAATATTTCATAAATGTGCACTATGCATCTTGGACATCTCCATCTCACCACTCCCTACTTCCCATTCCCTTCAGGCTTTCACTAATTTACCTCCCTCCCAAATTTATGTCCCTCCCTTTTATAAACTACTCCATCCAATTAGTACTGCTTCTATGTGCACTTGGTGAGACCATCCACCGAAGCTTGGGGAACCCACCAATGGCCTACCTTGAGAGCAGTGACTCTTCATTCAGCAGCTGTTAGCTGCCAAATGTTCCCCAGCTAAGGGAGGAGCATTGGAAACCCTTATCCACTATGTGCTGGAAATTTTGATGGACTAGCTCATGAGCAAGAAACCAGAGCTGCTTTGAGTCCATACATGAAATACCTATAGAGGCCAGCATTTTTTTTATGCCTTTTTAAAATTTAAGTTAAAAAACAATCTTATTTTACATACCTATCTCCCATGCTCCCCCACTAACCCTCCATCCCATCCCCATCCACTCCCCAAAAAGGGTGAGATATCCTCCCCTCATGGGGGATCATCAAAGTCTGTCACATCATTTGTGGCAGGACCTAGGATCTCCCCTATGTATTTAGGCTGAGAGAGTATGCCTCCATAGGGAATGGTCTCCCAAATCATGCACTAAGGATAAGTATTGGTTCCACTGTCAGAGGCCCCATAGACAACCCAGGTCTTCTAACTGTCACCCATGTGCAGGGGGGGCTGGTTCCCCAGCTGTCTGAGTGGGGTCCATGAGCTCCCACTTGTTCAGGTCAGCTGTTTCTGTGAGTTTCCCCTGCCTGGTCTTGATCTCTTTGCTCATTACTCCCTCCTCTCTACAACTGGATTCCAGGAGTTCGGCTACTGAGGCCAACATTTCACAGCATTTCTCTCTATCCCCCACCTCTTAGGCTTTTCTCACTTCCTCTTTCAAGATGCATCCCCTCCAGCCTTTGGCAGAGGGGCTAATACAGATGTTCCATCTATGACTGAACACTCATAGTCACTTAGTTTTTGAACAGCTATTACTACAATAAGAAGTTTCTTTGGTCAAGGTCGAGAATGGCACAATGTGTGGATAAAAACAAATATTTAGAAGACAGTTTGACAGCATGGCCACAGGTTCTCTTTTAGGGCTATGACTTCTCTAGCCACGGTTTCTGATCATGCTAGCCAGCATGAAATCCCTCTTGTGGAGTAAGTCACAAATACAATCAAAAGAGCAGTGGGCTACCCCATAAACAGTGTTGCTAGCATTTCAACAGTAGGCACATCTTGCTTAGCAGGTCCATTCTGTAGCATTCAGAGTCCAGTACTGGATGGGACCATTAATATCTTTTCTTCATCAGCAGTCTTGGAAGCACCTCCCAGAAGTATGAAACCTAGCCAACAAGTAGAAAGTTTCCTGGTCGGTTCAAGACTGATTCCCTTATGCCCTGCAGCCAACGTGTGTGGTGTCTTCAATAGTAGTGTCTTACTGGGTAGTTAGAAAAGTTAGGAAGCAAAGCAGTGGCAGCAACCTGTATTGTTTGCAGTGCCTCCAGAGACGTGTTGATCAATAACTCATAGAGAGTTAACCCATTTATGGCACCGAGGTTGCCATTTAATATCCATATCTTCTAGGAACAATAGTAATCATGCAATCAGAAAAACTTCGCTCAAGCTCTCTTAAAAAAAACTTATATTTTAACTTAAAAAGCAGTGGAGTTTCATACTTTTTAATATAGCCTTGGTTTTGGTGAACTTCCCCCTTAATCTCTTCTTTCCTGACCCCTGCTACATCTCTACCTAAACCTTAAACTCACAGTATCCTATCCTCACTCCCAATTCTTTCATATTATGCTTGTTCTACTATCCTTTTTAATTATATGTTGTCTTTGAATTGCAAGACCCTAGGTCCCCGTGTAGTTTCTTCACAAAGAGTTCATTTGGTTGAGCCTCCTTTACCCTGCTCCATCCTCAACACTCCACCACCTTCTCAAACCTTTCTTCCTCTGGTAGTTTTATCTCTTTACATTCATTTCACTTATATCTTGCTATCCCCCTTTCCTTAGTTTATTCCCATTTCATACACCCTGAGCTCTTGGCCCAAACTTCCTCCATCTCTCCTGGCATGGACAGGTAAGATCCTGCACTCCTATCCAGAACTCCCAGTACTTCTAGCTCCTGTCACTGACAATCATTCCCCAGACCTTCAGCTCCTGGCCCATACCTCTCTCTGTTGCTGCTGCTGCTGCTCTCTCTCTCTCTCTCTCTCTCTCTCTCTCTCTCTCTCTCTCTCTCTCTCTCTCTCTCCCTTCTCTCTGTCTCTCTCCCAAGATCCTATTGCCTGCAGGTAAGAAATCTAACCTCTCAGCCCCTGCCCATCCTTCCACTCATTGAACTAACCCTAGATGTACACATCCTAGAGCAGAAACAAAAACAACAAAAAAAATCCAAGCTATGTCTTCTCCATAATTCATATAGATTCCTAAGCCCACATGGAGAGTAGGATTTGATAAGCATGAAATATATTCTATTATCTGAATATTTTTAAATATGGCCAGACATTTCTGATACACAACCATATTTAGAATTATGGAATCAAGGATGACTTTCAAAATTTTATTGGGTTACTTTTTAGACAGATACCACCCTGATCCATTCAGGCTTCTTAATTAAAGGCCTTAGACTTGGTAATTGTGATGGGGGGGGGATGAGACAGGGTTTCCCTGTAGCTTTAGAGCCTATCCTGGAACTTGTTCTGTAGACCAGGCTGAGCTCAAACTCACAGAAATCTACCTGTCTCTGTCTCCTGAGTGCTGGGATTAAAGGTGTGCACCACCACTGCTTGGCTCTAGACTTGGTAATTTATAAGCAACACAAATTTGTTGCTCACAGATCTGAAACCTAAGGAGTATAAGAAAAAGATGTCATCTGACTCAGAATGTGGAGGGAATCTGTTCCATTCCTCCTAGATTATATCTTCCATGTGCCCTCACATGATAGAATTGGCAAGTGAGGTCTCTTGCCAAGGTTTTTGTTGTTGGTGGTTTGTTTGTTTATTTTCACAATATTTTTAATTTTTTTGCTATCATAATTATATAATTTCCCCCTTCCCTTTTCTTCCTCCAAACACACCCATATATCCATTTGCTCCTTCTCTAAGTCATGGCTTCTTTTTTTTTTAATTGTTTCATGTATATAAATTTTTGTTTTACTTTCTCCTTCTGAATCTATAAATGCTACCTGCTCAGTCTGCATAATGTTCCTTGTATGTAAGTGAACTTAGAGCTGATCTTAGGGTAGACAATTTGGGGGCTCTTCCATAGGGAAGACTATTTCTCTGACTCTCAGAATTCCCAAATGATCTGTAGTTCTGAGTTAAGGCCCTGAGAGATTTCCTCCTTCCCTGTTAGTGTGTCTGCTTGTGTCAGTCATTGTTGCTTAGCCTTGCTTAGGCAGCCATGTTGATGAGACTTCATGAATGTAGACTCTCTGGTATTTCTGGTATTTCTAGGAGATGACATCATGTCAAACTTCTTGTTGTTCTGGATCTTACACTTTTTCCACATCTCCCAAAATTATTTCTGAGCCCTAAGTGTAGGAATTGTGCTGTGGGTATATCAGTTGGAACTGGTCCCTATGTTAGTTCTTATTCTCTGCATTTTGATAGTTGTGTTTTTCTTTAGTGGTCTCCATTCATTGCAAAGAAAACAAGAGAAGGAAGTAATGACTCAACAAGACCAACATTGCGTGATAGCTCTAAGGCTGCAATAGTGGTTTGTGCATTGTGATGGTAACCAAAAACTCTATAACTGGACTCATGGCTCATTTAAGAGGAGGGAAATCATGTGTGGTTCTGGAAAACTAGCAAACTACCAAGGGCTTAATGAAGTTGTAGATTTTGGGGGAAGAACCTATGGCAACTATTTTACTAAACAAGTATGTTTTCTACCTATATTCTAAATATCTATTCTTAAGTCTGTTTTTTTTTTTTTAAAGAGAACAGCCCCTAATCTTTAGAGTGGAACTCTCCAACCTATTCACTTCCCAATGCCCTACTTCTTAACACTATAATATTGAGAATTCAGTTTCAATGTACAGAAAGAATTTGGGGGTTATAAATATGCATAACACAAAAAATTATGTGGGACATTGATTTTTCTAAATAAGGAAGCTTGACCACATCACTATGCTACTTAGAAACACTTGAGAGTGAGTCCCAACTCCTATGCATATCTGTTACATCTGGTGACCTTACCCAGATGCCTTTGTATGTGCTTTCTAGTTTTTCTTCACTTTTTTTTTCAGCCATGGAAACAGTTTCTTCCTACCGGAATGTATTCTAATGGGTCCGGTTACTGATGCATTGGCATCTACTCTTTTTATTTGAAATCTCATTTCTTATTTTCCCATATTTACTCTTTCAAAGTGAACCCAGCCATACTTTCTCAAGATTTTTGTGCCTTTCTTCCTAGTTACTTTTCCTGGGTATGTAAGCTTGCCTTTACCTGTTCTACCATATATCTGTGGATGTAGAGTATTTGATTTAGGTACCCTTTCTTGCACAAGATGAGATGTGTGAGGCTGAAGATAAGTTAGTCACTTTTACATTTCAATGACAAGACAGTGTTTACTCTGTACCTACCACTGAATGGATGTTTGTTAACTGACAAACTTAGGGGACTTATAAAGTCATGGAATGTTCCATCCAGGTAGAACTGGTTAAAAATGCCCTCTATAATAGAGAAACAGAAAGTAGTCATGTATCTGAGAGATACATTAGTTAATGAAACTGACATTTTGAGCCTAGAGAGAGCATACTGTGTCTTCTTGCCAATCAGAATAGCTAATTAATGCCTCTTTTGTTTTCATTGGTTATCCTCCAGCTTTAGTAGAATATTTTTTAAAGCAAATTTCCCCTTGTGTATGCTGTTCTGTATAGGGCTGTACTCTAGGGTAGACTATTAAAATAATACTGCCTTCTCATATTCCCTAACTAGTGTTTCCCCTTTCCATGCTCATGTTTAAAAATCTGATATTGAGTTTGTTTTATTTTGTTGGGATTTTAAGAGAGAGGACTCCATTATAGTTGACATTCATAATTTCACTAGTCATTCAGTTATTCATACTTACCCATTTAAAAGTTATTGTGAAGTACATGTCAGCAAGGTCAAACATTTGCTACCTAACTGAGGAATTATTCCCTTCAAGTAAAAACACTTAGGTTACAAAAGTCAATAAGAATGACTGTAAAATCTTTTTGCCATCTATCCAAGTATTATTATATATTTACACACAAGCACATTCACATTCACATACATGCATATACATAGCACATGCACAATAATTTGATCTGTCTATAAGAGTAAATACTTTCTCACAGAGACACTAATGTTTTATGCTAATGCAGAAGAGTTCTGACACTTCATGTGACATAAATCTTGGCAAGCCTAGTTTAGGAAGGAATATTAACAGGAAGCTGAAGCCCATTTACCTCTTTTGTTTTTGACATTTAATTTCTTCTATACTGCCAGATGGGTGGTGGTTCATCCATTGATATATTTAGCAAACTGTAACAAAAATTACTGTACTCTGAAGAGAGGAAGGAATAAATATTCTTTTTATTATAACTTTTCTACTTTGCTAGTTAGTATGTTAGTATGTAACTCAGAATCTTAAACCCATTCAATAAATTATGATTCAGAGTTTGAGATCCAAATCATCATTCTCAATATGTTTGAACATGCTTCATTACAGTCTTCTGTCATTGGTGGAATGTGACAAGTGCTTATGTGATATAATATTCTTGTGCCAGATCCCTGGGATGGGATCAGCTTTGTAGTCATACTCTGGCTTAAACTAAAGCATATAATAAGTGTTCTGAAAGGGTATTTATGTGTGATAAGCCAAAACAATCATAGACATTGTCCATATAAAAATAATGAATTTTCTTCATTATTTCATAATGAATGTCAAGAAGGATATGAGAACATGAAGAGTGGGTAAAGGGGCAGGAAGGTTCTATATGATGAAAACATGTCATAAAATAAAAAAAACATGATAATAAGATGCAGAACATATGATGCTGTGAGATGTGGATGTGGGAAATCACAGTTCTAGTCTCCTACTTCTGAACATGGTAGTGGCTCAAATCTACTATTAGTAACAACTAAAAATGCATAAAATATGTTTGAAGAAACAATAACACTCCTAATAGGGTAAAGATTCTGGAAGGAAAGTAAATCAGGCAAAAAACTGAATCAAACTCATGGGAGCAAAAGCAAGTAGAATTGTTTCATTTCACATACTAAGAGGACACTAATGGTCATCCAAGAACCAAGAAACGTATGAGCCCTGAACTCTCAGGTGTGAATCATGAAGCACTGAAAGCAAGCAGGAAAGGAAAAAGCTTCCAAACTCTGAAATTCAAACTTGAATCTATTGATTGAGATGATACCATCTCCATTGTTGGTTTTCTTCCTCTTTTGATGTTCATTTTCCTTTGCTTGAATATTCCATGAACATAAGCGAGCCATACATTTCCCCTGAAAGTGACCTTTCTTTAGGGAATTACTGGGGCCAATATATAAGTAAGCCTTAAAGTTTCTACCTAGGCTATTTGGAATACACTATTGACCAAAATAGATAGATAGATGATAGATAGATAGATAGACAGACAGATAGATGATACATACTAGATAGATAGACAGACAGAAGATAGATGGATAGATGATAGATACATTATAGATAGATGTAAATACTATTGCCTTATGACCACAACATGTGGAGAGTGAATATCCCTGCTTTCACCTGCCCTTGCACCCCAACCCAGACCATAAATACAAAGGCAACGGAGCCAACTCCCCAGAAGTTATCAACTGGAAAAGAACAAAGTCTCCAGATATGAAAGTATTTAAAATGTTCCAACCATCTTCCATTGAATCACCCCAACCATGACTCGAGATAGCATTGCATAGAGAGACAATGGGTCCCTGCGGGGTCTTACCTGCAATTCTGACAGAAAGTGTCATTTAGTGACTTCCTTTTTAAAATATTTTTACATTAACTGATTTATAGAGTGGTTTTGTTAGTCAACAAATTAAGGAAAACATGCCTTCTTCAGCTATCCACTATATAATTTAGTCACCTCTGGAGTCAAATATCAACTTATATGCTAACAGTATATCACATATCCTACCCAGTTTGATTATCTACATCAAAAGCCAAAGAAAAATAAAGATGGGAAATAAGAACAAAACTATAGGTGATCCTCCATTGAAGTTAGTCTGTAATGAACTTGAAAATATTCATCATTAATGTATACAAGAAAGTAGACGGCACTATGGAAGCTTTTTAGATAATCCAGTGGAAAATGCAATGAATTGACCACATGACACTATTACTAAGTTTAGAAAAGATTAAGCTAGTAGGAAAAATACAGTTTGAGAAAAGAAAATGAAAGACAAAAGAGAATAAAAGCATAGTAAAAAGGAAAAACAAATAGATGGGAGACAGTAAATGTACAAATAATGTACATAACTATACTCTGAAAGAAAAGCAAGGGAGAAAATAGACAGAACTCTATCAATAGTAAAAATTGCTGAGAAAAATATTGTTGACAATTTTCTAAAACCAATTAATGATATCAAGCCACAGATTGAAAAAAAACTATGTGAATCCCAAACATAAGCCAAAAAAGATATTTAAAGCATATTTGTTATAAAACCAAGTAAAAGAAAATCTGAAAATATAAATGACCAAGGTAATAAAGATTAGATTCTAAACTTTTTTTTTATTAGACAGTCACCTGAGTTCTTACCCAGAAATATGGGATTGAGGAGAAACTGGAAGTAATATTGTAATGCATGGGAATCAAGATTCACTGGACTCAGTATAAGTTAAGTGAGGTTTATTCAGAAAGAATTCACTTACACATGGAACAGATGATTGCTGCAGGTTCCCACTCCACAGATGTAACCCTGCCATCAGGATGCTCTCTGCAACTTCACTAGGAAGCAAGAGAGCCAGCTGAGGTCCAGGACCCCAGACCTAGCCTTCCCCTATCATGTCCACACCCGTGACATGCTTTGTAGACTAGGCTAGTCTCAAACTCACAGAAATCTATCTGTCTCTGCCTCCCTGGTGCCAGGATTAAAGGTATGGGCCACCACCCTGTCTTCATTGTCTTCAAATACAAATTTTGCATCAGAATGCTCTGTTACTCAACTTCTGTTCCTTTCAATCAGCTCTGCTTGTTCTTTGAATTTCCCAGACAAGTTTCTCCTGCAAGGATTTTTGCAGATGCTGTTGCTTCTGCTTCCAGTACTCCTTCTATGAGATTTCTGCAGTTAGTTCCCTCACCTCAGTGAAGAGTTTCCCTCAAGCAATCTCTGAGGTGAGTTCTCTGTGAAAAAACCTTCCCTGTTTGATCTTTCTCTTTGACCCTCACCATAGACTAATGTACGGCATATTTTTATTCTTAATCCTCCTGATCCCTCCCATTGCCTTTCTTCTTTGGATGAAGTCTTGCTCCATAGCTCATGTTGTCCTGAAACTTGCTATTGAGCTCAGACAGGCTTTCTACACACAATCATCCCACCTGTCTCTCGAATGATGACATTACTGCCATCCACCACAATATCCAACTTTAATCTTATTATTTTTCTTGTTGAAACGATAAACTAAGATAATACAGCAGGATTTCGGCTTTGTTTTGTAAATCTAACATTATATCCCTAGGTACTAAAGCAGTTACAGTAATTTGCTTAATAAATATTGTCCGATTAATGAATCAATGATGTGGATATAGTAAGAACGCTATAGATTATATTTGAAATATAGAGATGTCAATGCAATAGCAGGAAAGTGATATTTTCTGGATTTTTATAAGATAGAGAGATTACAATTGGTGAATGTGACCTCTAAGAAAATAGATGACAAATGGAAATGGTATTTGAGGGATTTCAGGTGTGACATAATTCTTGGTTTGGATCTGAAAAGAAAAAATGTAGAATATGTTGGGAATGTCTGAGAAATCTTGTGTGGCTAGTACAGACAGGGGAAGTTAGAAGTGAAAACAGGATATTAGATAATCAAATATAGGATAGAAACTGAGGCACATTTTTATAAGGAAAAAAGACTATTGATGCTTCTCAGCAGTAAGTCATAAAATTGGACTGTCTGTTTGGAAATCCAGCAATCAATTCACTAGTTGGATGCCAGAGAGGCAGGAAACAAATAGACCAGTGATAAGAACATTTTAGTATTCTAAGTAAGATTAAGCGGGAATGAATTTGGATGGCAGCAAATAGAATGAAAATGCAGAAGCACCCAGGAGAGGTATGGAAGAGATGGAGCTGGCAGGTTTTAACATCTGGTTAGGAGGTGTGGATGAAGAAAAGGGAGATGTTATAACAATGAAGCCTCAACCTTGAGTGATTGATAGTGAAGACATCAGACTCAAAGCAAGGTCGAGGACTCTTTGCTTTGAAGGTTGAGTTAGAATTAAGTCTTTGATTGGATTTGGTACTATCATGGCACACTTTAGCATTTGGGGAAAAGTTATGTTTTGATTCTAAAATGCCTGAAATAGGCTCTTGATTTGAAACTCAGTGCTTGGCTGGTACCATTTTTAAGAGATTCTAGAAGAAATATGTGGTGGGATCCAACTGGAGGAAGTGGGTTACTGGGACCAGATTCTTAGGTCATGGGTATACTATACTTGGCTGCTTCCTATTTCCTTCTGCATCTCTTTCAACATAATATGAACAGCTGAGCTCGCCCTACCCTCCCTACCGTGATGGTTGGAACTTCTGAAATTGTGAACTGAAATAGACTTTTCCTCTTGTTATCATGTCAGTCATTTTGGTTATAGCAACAACAAAAGAGAAACTAATGAAGAGAGATGTACCCTTTCCCCCTTCTTTCTGTCATATAGAAGCTAACATTTTCTAGTGTTTTCTGGTATATTACTTAATGTGTTGGTATGGGGTGTATATGGAACCTTCCCTGTGGGCCCTTCAGGATTAAGATTCCAAATGTGACAAAACCCAAGCATAATTCTAATTCCTTCATTTGGTTGTATTGGTTTCTTGCTACAAAACCTGAAATAAAATGATTCTTGGAGCCAAGAGATCAGCATCAATTGCTTGTAGGTCTCAGCTCAAAGAAAGCAGCCTTCAGTGCCAAGGTTTCAACAGGCACAAACTGTAGCCTCCTAGCATTGCCCGACATGGCCCCTGGGATGCTCTGTAGTTGAAAGCACAAGTTGGCAATCTTGATGGTTTTCTCCTGAGAATGCTTGCTGACTTATTAAGCTTTCATTAACTGTAATGTGTCTACTTTAATGAGCAGTAAAATACTGTTTGTAATAAAGTTGTGGCTTTAGTGTTCCTGGAGTAGTCCCAATTATATTTAATACACTAAAATATGAGACATGATTTTCATATAGGGACATCTCAATTGATGTTAATGGCCAATTCTTGAAAATCATAGAAAGGCCTGAATTTTTTTTTTTATATTGCAGCCTCTTTAAGTTACAAGTGAGGGTTTACCATTTAGAAAACAATAAAAGATTTTTTTGAAAATCAAAATTGGATTTATTTTTGCAAGAAAAACACTATTTAACAACATAACTAGTCATTTTTCTATTCACATGTTTTGTAGATTTTTAAACTTCTTCAAGTAAGATGTGGCTTGGTACCTGGGAAATACCTGATTCACATTCCATTTGGGACATTAGAGTACATGTCTCTGATTGCCTAGGATGCATAAATTCTGCCTTTTCTTTCTTAAGAAGACAGCATTTTTGTAATCCAGGGATAAACAATATTAGCTCAAGAAGTCACCTTCTCCTTTGCCAGTGCTTGTTTCACGAGTGGGCATATGATCCCTAAATTGGGCCAATAAGAAATGAAGATAGGTTGATTCTTAGGTACTTCTTGCTCACACAGTAAAAATGCATCAAAGAAACTTTGTCTACAAAACATTAAAAAAGAAGCCGTCATCCTGTGAACATGAAGGAGCTATTCTTAGTTGAAATTATGAAACTGTGAATCTCCATTAGAAAGACTGAGTCTTGGAGCACATTGTGGGGCTTCCAAAAAAAAGACATCATGGATCATGGCCTTGTAGTTACAAAAGCCACTACATTATCTACTTATTTATAGGTATTTGAGTCCTTGCCTCTGAAGACAGCTAAAATAATATGGGTACTAACTAAATGAATACTTAGGTAGGTTGCTTCATTATGGTCCCTTTAGTGTGTGTATTTCATGAAAGGGTAAAATGAAAAGGAATTGAAAGTTTCAGAAAACTCAAGTTGTGCCATAGTCTTGGGGAATCATTGGCATTGACAATGCCAATGACAGCTTCAATTTGTCATGTCCATTAATGGCCACACTTTTTTTATAAATAGTTTGAAAAGTTTTTACTTTGGACAAGACTCAGTGACATGGTTACTATTTGTCACCTTTGGCAACACAGATCAGAAGCAGTTGCTTCTGTTTTGTCTAAACTCCTAATAGCCATGGTTCTGACTCCAATGGAGAGTAGATATACTCTACTATTGGTATATTGCTGCCTTTGCTCCAGAGAGCCCCATGAATTTCAAAGAATAGAAAGCACCAGACACCTGCTGACCTTCCAGACATACTTTTGAAGTTACATAAATTTAGTTTTGTGCTGGATGTGGCCAGATACTTGCTTTTATCAAGACCTTTGTGCCAACTATCAACATCTGCTATTGTTGTGTTCATTCAACAAATATTTAATGAATATCTATTGCATACAAGATAATTTTCTAGGCCTACAGGGTTACTATATGAGTTTGCCCAGAATTTCATAATAAAGTATATGGTGGCCTTAACCAACAACAACAAATAATGCATTTTCTCATAGTTCCAGGAGTCTAGAAAGTCTGTGATCAAGTCATAGACAGGCTGTTCCATGCTGAAACATCTCAACTGGGTTGTTTCACACATTTTTATTGGATCATCTCTGTGCATATCTGTGTCCAAATTTCCTCATCTTAAAAGATGCCAGTCATATTGAGTTAGGAACCATTCAAAGGACCTCATTTTAATATAATTACCTGACAAAGGACTTTTTCATTTATCATATAATAATACTTATGAGCATAAAAGTACCATGAATTATTTTTAGATTGCCTTTATCTTTCAAAATATTTGACTAACTTACATAGAAAAGACAAACACAACTAAAAAAAAGGCTTTGATAGCTAAAGAAGAAATATCCTTAGTACTTCTAGACAAAGAAAAGTATAATCATTAAAAACAAGTAATATGTTGAAAGCAGTGTTTCTCACCAATATGGGCTGGGTTTAGCCAGAATATAAATATATTGTGTACATTGGAGTTATACTATAATGAGGCAGCAATGGCTCTCCTAGGAATCAGAAGGTAACAAATAAAAAGCCAAGAGTTGTTGACCAGGGACTCCTATTGCTCTTGGCCTATAGTAATTGATGCTAAAAATCCTAATGCTGATGACATACTTGAGTCATATAATATGTAGAAATCAAGCTAGTTACTGACCTAGAAGTTTTATCCCTACTGGCTAGTTTTCATAGTGCAGGGAGTTACTACACATGCCACTGATTAAAACTCATCAGTAGTCTTACGTGGCTGTGAGCCCTATGAGCTGCAGTAATAGTTGGTCTGGAAAAGCATGCCCACTGGTGCAACAGCAACACAAACATAATGTTCAATGGTTTATAGTTGGATTTTGGTCCTCCTTCCTAAGATAAAACCAATATGTAGCACCTGTATTGGCCTAAGAACCTATAGCTAGATAGGTAGTAGGCACTAGAGGAACGACTACTACTATTCTGCTAAATGGATACACTATAAACTGACTCCTAATGGCTTACCATTATACCCATAGCTCAACTCTCATCTGAGAAGCTTCTGTTTGCAATCGATGGTGATTAGCATAGAGACCCAAACTGGCTAAGATAAATAGAAGGAGACGCTGCAAAATGCTCAGCCCTAAGTACCAAATATATCCCTTATCCCCTCACCCCAAGTCCCAGGGTCTATTGTGGAAGAGAAGAATGAAAAGGTGTAAGAGCCAGACGTGGTAGGTGGCTAAAAGAAACAGTGCCTCCTGTGTACACAGAGAGGCAATTGAGGTTAACTCATAGCTGTTGCAACATTCATAAGACCTGTGCAAGCTCAAGCCAGACCAGCATGGAAAAGAGGGTTTGGGGTGAAGAGTTACTCCTAGCTGAGGGGCTGCTGAGAGCTGTTAGCTGCTGGGACAGGGAGAGACAATTTTCTCTAAGAGTGTAGTCCTGGTAAGTTGACTATGGTCCGTGGAAGAACACACATAAAATAATATATGGGTAGTACACGTTGTTCTTCATAGGAGAGAAGGGGAGGGAGAGAGACAGAGACAGAGAGAGACAGAGACAGAGAGAGACAGAGAGTGAGAGAGCACAGATTTGGATGAATAAGGAAGTGGGGTGGATCTGGGAAGACTTTGGGGAATTAGGTGAATATGATAAAAACTCTCAAAGAATTAATAAAACTTAAAAAGAAATACTGACAAGAAGAATGATTCCCATTTAATATCCAAAACAAGGACTCCATGCACCTGTTATAATAGAACAGTTATGCAAAAAAAAAATAAATTGGTAACAAGCAACAGAGACCAACTAGTATGTTTAATGTCTGATTTAACAGAATATTACTAAATTCACATATGCTCCTGGACTTACTCTATTGTGATGTTTTATTTTGACTGCAGTATGTGACAAAATAGTGCTTCATAGCCGGGCATTGGTGGCACATAACTTTAATTGCAGCACTCGAGAGGGAGTCAGAGGTAGGCGGATCCCTGTGAGTTCAAGGCCAGCCTGGTTTACAGAGCCAATTCTAGGACAGGTTCCAAAACAATACAGAAAAATTCTGACTCAAAAAGCCTAATAAAATAATAATAATAATAATAATAATAATAATAATAATAATAATGCTTCATACAGATGTGTATTGGAAAAGAGAACAGAACATTATGATGACTTGTTATATGTCAACTTGACATAAGCTAGAATTGTTAGAAAGGAGGAAACTCGGTTGAGAAAATGTGAGGTTAAGCTGTAAGGCATTGTATTAAGTAGTGATTGATGGGTTAAGACCCAACTTACTGTGGGCGGGGCCATCCCTGGGCTGGTGGTCCCTGGTCTATAAGAAAGCAGGTTGAGTAAGCCATGCGTAATAAGCCAGGACACAGTACCCCTCGATGCTTCTGCATTATCTCCTGCCTCCAGGTTCCTGCCTAGTCTGAGTTCCTATTCTGACTTCCTTCAATTATAAACACTGATAAGGACATGTAAACCAAATAACTCGTTCTTTGTTTTGGTCATGGTGTTTCATCAAAATAAAAACCCTAACTAAGGGAGACATTAATATCCTTTTCGATCATTGAATGGCAACGCAATCAGTTAGATTAAAACAGTAAGAGCCTTCTTAAGGAACTGAACATACTCATTTACAGTGTAATCCATTAATCTCTCTTGCACTTTGCATGGGTCTCACCTATACATGATTCTCTATCACTGGTCATTTACAGAGAGTTTTTTCTTTGAGGCGCTAACCTTAATTGCTTCATTTTTGAGAAAGCATCTTCACAATACACGGATCTAAATAACCATTGTCATATGCTAGATGCTCTTTCACCTGCAAAACTCACACACTCATTCCACAAGCACCAACACATGTCTTCTTCCTTAGAGTAGCTATCACACTCAGCCCACAGAGGCAGAGCTTCCTGGGTACTTCCGTTTTCTATAATAGAATAGCTCTGTCATCAAAATTTTGTCTATGCAAGATAGGATATATTAGAACCAATTATCTCCAGCGATTTATCCATGATATGTTGAAATTAAAGTAGATCTTTTTCTTTTAAAAATTATTCATGGTAGTGACTAAAATGCCTAATGCAGCGGTTCTCAACCTTCCTAATGCTGTGGCCCTTTAATACAGTTCCTCATGCTGTGGTGACCTCCTACTATAAAATTACTTTCATTGCTATTTCATAACTGTAATTTTGCTACTGTTGTGAATAGTAAATAGTCGATTGCGGGATATCTGATAGGCAACCCTGATGAAAGGGTCATTTGACAACCTCCCCCACAAGGGGTCACAACTTACAGGTTGAGAACCACTAGTCTGGTGGCATTACCTTAATTAGTATGCAGGAGCCAATGGGTGAAGTGCTCACCATTGCTGTAAATTTTTAAATATGTTATTTGGAAATAAATACAAAACCAATGTGTTCTTAACATTAAAGTAACGCAAAATAATACCCAGAGAATACCCATTCTACACTGGTATTAACATGTAGCTCCACTTGCTTTATTACATCCTCTCCATACCTCTCATTTGCTGATTTTCTGAATCATTTCAGGTTAAGCCATATGCATCACTGTGATTTTCCACAAACATTTCAGTGATTATTGCTTAAGAGAGTTTTGCTTCTATTCAATATTAAGTGCAGTGGTCAACTTGGTCAAGTTGCATGAATAATATTTTATTGTTTTGACAGTTGGCCCAATGAGGTTGTTTTGGGTATAAAATCCAGTTTCTGGTCAAGCATATCATTTAATTCTCTTTTGTCTTAAGCCTCTTTTAAACTGGAATATGGACACAATCTTTCTGTTTTTAAAGGGATACTGACATTTTAAAATTTAAATGCTACCTTCCTTCAGTTAAAAAAAAAAAAAGAACAAGAACATCCTTCATTTTTTTTGCTTCTCTAATGATGTGTTGTAGGCTAGAACCTTCCCTAGGAGTACTTTGCAGGGACGACATTTGCAGGCATTTGATACCATATGTTAATTATTAGCTGTGTTAATTGTGATCACCAGTTGAGGTGTTGTCCCCGAGTTCTCCACTGTATTATTGTGTTTTATTTTTCTCTTTTAACACAATAACTGTTTGGTGAGAAGACAATGAAGAAGGACATTTCTCATCCAAATGTCTCCTTCTATTAAAAGAGTGTACTGATGACTTGCTGAATCCAATCCTTTCTATGGTGGCTATGAAGCAGTGCTGGTTTGACTCAGAATCCTTCATCACAGAGCAATTAGCCTCCAAATCCTCCTCTGAACAGGAGAGCAAGAAATCCCCCCTTCTCTCTTTTGGAACTATATATCATTTATCTATTATCAATTGGTCTATCACTTAATCGCAATCTATCTATACCTGTAATATACCTATGTATCACAAATTATCCATTATTTATGTATGGAAAACACCTATTTATCTTTTATCTGTATAAACATTCATTATTGCCAATTGGTTATGATATATCCATGTTAATAAATTGGGTGCTAAAATTGCCCAAGATCTGCCCAGTCAGACAGGCCTCAAAGTCACTCCATCTGCTTTGTAATATGTCCTGATCATGTTATGTCCTTGAGTACTTTTCTCTATTACTGGTATAATTAGTTTCCAGCTCATCTTGTGCTTAACTTGCTTCATTCCTGTGGTGGTTTGAGTAATAATGGCCCTCAAAGGCTCATGTATACATAAATTTGAGTGCTTACTAACCAGGAAGTGATTCTATTTGAAAGAATTAGAAATATTAAGAGGTGTGGCCTTGTTAGAGGAAGTGCAACACAGGGGGGTGGGCTTTAAGGTTTTAAAAAACCATGGCAAGCCCCGAGTCTCTCTCTCTCTCTCTCTCTCTCTGCTTATGGGTCAGGATGTGGCTTTCTCGAATACTTCTCCAGCAGCATACCTACCAAAACTGCTGCCATGTTCCCCAACATGATGATAATGGACTAAGCCTCTGAAACTGTAAGCTAGCCCCAAATTAAATGCTTTCTCTTATAAGAGTTGCGATGGTCATGGTTTTTCTTAACAGCAACTAAGCCAATTTTCTAATTCATTTATTTCTTCAAGAGATGTTGCTTTCTTTTATTCACCATTTATTTTGTGCTATCAGTATAAATTTCAAGTAAAAAGGGCAGGTAATATCTTACTGTTATCATCACATATGAATGTTGACTTCTTGGAGTTCCTGAAAATGTCTCAAGAAGACTCCTCAAGGCTTCATGAACTTTGGAAACAACTGCTATGTACACATTATGCTTAAGCTAATGGGTGGCAAGGAATATATAATGTATCTTACAGAGTAGGTGTTTGACTACCGTATTCAAGTCCTAAAGACTGCTACTCAGTTACTATGATCTTGAGGACTTAGAGATATTATTATGCCAGCAATAACTGAGCATAGTAATATAACCCATTTGCATGCTAGGTGCTGGGCCTAATACGGAATAAAAGCCTAATAAATGAGCCTGTATGAGCACACAACAGTCTCTTTAGTTTATAGATCTTCAGAGGGAAGAAGAGTACATGTCCAAATAATTTCTTCCTTAACCAAGCCCTACTTAATTGATAAGATCCTACCATTTGAGGTGGTACTATAATGATGTAGAGCTGGGAGTATCAAGAGAAAAGAAGGAGTTCATGGGGGAAGGAGAGGAAATGTGGACCAAGGAAAGACTGGCGGACAGTCTCCTGTGTAGCCATGCAAGTTCTTCTGTCCCACATGTATCTTTTCATGATGTCACAGAATAGGATTTTCATTGAACAGTGAGGTCTCTGTGGCTTTCCCTTTAATCTAGACGAACTGTGGCTGTAGCAGAAGTGATGCAATAAGACCTCCTAAAACAGATTATGAAGCTTACACTAATTGTTTCAGGTGCTTCTGTCTTAGTCCAGTCCTAGGTTGTGAGGAAGCTTCGGCTGTCTAGCGAGGATGTATGTATTATACGAGACAGATTCACATAATAACCCTAACCTCAGACATGTGAGTAAAGAGATCTTGGAGATTCCTTCGGTCCTTGTCCCTCTCTCACTGGAACATGCAGCATTAATCCAAGTCATAAGAAAGAATAAGATCACAGTGCTTGTCCTGGTTCTTGTAAGCTCCTGCACTTGGAGGCATGTTTCCACAGTGATAGATAACTGCTGGCATATGGGAGGACTGTGGTGGAGGCTGTACAAATGGGAGATGTTCAGACAAACCTGGGCAATGAAGTAGGGCATGGGGAAAGGAACACATTATGTGGACGTATCAACAGTTCCATGGAGAAGTGCGATGAAAAAAGATTCTCGTTATAATTATCCATGTTGACTATTGCTGTCTTGGGGCTGAGTCACCAAGTGAGGGGGGCAGTCTCTGGCTTTGATGGCACACTCTGAAAGTCGCCTTCTTTCATTCTGTTTCTGTACTTCATTCCCTACTTCTTCACTTGCTTTTTCCTTCATCCTTTCTTCCCTACTCACAGCAGTTGGATAAAACAGAAAAGGAAAGGACTGGGTCTGGCTTTAAATCTACTTATTGCCTGCTTTTCTTTCTTTCTTTCTTTCTTTCTTGCTTTCTTTCTTTCTTTCTTCTTCTTTCTATTTTGAAAATTGCTTATTTCTCATCACTTTGCTTCTTCCACTTGCAAACCAAAATTAAAACTACACAGACTTATCAAAATGATTAATCAGCATTAATAAATGCACAAACAAGTACACAGTATCATATATCACATTTTTTTTTGCCTCTCCCCTCAACACAGCTGGGTTTTTCTTTTCTTTTTCTGCTCCCAACTCCTTGGCTTCTGTCCTTGTACTATTCCATTTCATGTTGTTTTGTTTCTATTTGTGGTTGGCCCTGCCAATGCGCACAGCTACCTACAAATTCCAGATGCTGAGAGAAAAAACTTTGATTCAAGCTGAATGAGTAGATAATGTTTGCTAAAAGGCAGATGGCACACTATGTACCTGTGGGAAGCTGGTGATGTACTAGATCTGATAGAGTAAAAGAAAAAGTCTCTTGGCAAAAATGGGTCCTCGGCAGAGGATATGCAGGAAGGAACAGAGGGGAGGGGAGGCTGACTCATATCACACTACTGTCCTCCCAGAACTAAAGTCACCTGAAATACCCAACCATAGTCTGGACACAAGTAAAACAGATGCCCTTAGAAAGAGGGACAATCCCTGGGAAAAGAGAAGGGTAGAGCTTTTGAAGAAGGAGAATGACGTATCTGTAGGTCTGCAAGGAGACCCTTAGGGACAACAAAGAATCCAGGGAGCCACTGTTGTGGGGAAGTCTTTTACATTTTGCAGAACGTGGTTGAAGTCCATTGACTGTTTAATTTTCCATCTTCACATTGAGCAACTGTGCTGTTCAAATGGCCTGATGAAGTAAGGAAATGGTGTACAAAGCCAGTGGCCATCCTGTGAGCCAGTCAGTTGTATCCCCGGAGCTATGAACATTCAGCTATAGCCACTTACAAGGGATTGCTGATCCAAATGAAATGACAGCATGCGATGTACATCCAGTCAGTTCCAAAGATTAGAAAGGGATCATGTCATACAGGACATATATTCACCTATAACTATTGTAATAGACACCCAGGTAAAGAATGTGAGTCCTAGAGAAAACATCAAACTTTCTTCATTTCTATGAGAATCCTTTTCCCTTTGGTTTGTATTTTAAGTTCAATCCAGGTGTTCATACAGACCCTCAGATTGTTGATGCTGAAGAGAACCTTAGGGGTCATCTCATGTCACTTGTCATTTCTTGGCCAGTGAATCTCAAGCACAGAGAGATCTTGTGAATACTTCAAGATCACAGAGTGAAGCAGGAATGGGATCAAGGCTAGAAACTTGATCCCATTCAATTCCCTAATCTTTTCTACAATAACTCACAGTCTTCCCACCATCTACCAAAGATACTCATTAGATACCTCATTTTTGCTCAAAGTGAGGTCATATCCCCATTAGTAAGTTCATAGTGCTCTGACAAACAGACATGGCCTTTAAAAGGAGATTATAGTTCAGCAGAAACTGGTTTTCAGTAGTTGTATAGGCTTTCCACAGATATTCAGTCATTATCTACTGTGTGCCTGGCAGAGAGTTAACCACCATGTCTTTAGTGATGAGACAGAAAGATGGATTCAGAGGATGGAGACTCAAGACAAACATACAGTAGAGAGAGACCTGGCATTCATCACTGACCATAAGTTTAATACACTCTGGATGGAAAAAGAAGTGTGTTCTACAAGGGTGGGAAGTGGTTATTTTTGCTATGAATTAGTCAGATCTTATAATGTTATATTTGGCTCAAAAAAGAAAACTACAGAAGAATCAGAAAAAAAGGAGAGTTTTAAAAATGGCTGCCACATTCTTATAAGAACAAAAATAAAGTGGCATAAGATAATTAGGTTTGAACTTAGAAATGGAAAAAGGTCCTAAAACTAAATATAGGTGGTGTTGGCTGTTTTCTATCTTCACAGAGGACTTTGGAAGCAAACAATAACAAAAGCAAAAATCAATCCATAAGCTTAAGGAAGAGTATGAAAAAGCATGACAAAGAGCCAATTCTTAATCCTCAAGGAGGCCAACCTAGACTCTGGGGTGGAGGGTGAGTCCATAGGGGAGGGACTCTTTCTCTGTAGAAAATTTCTTTCTCTCTTAAAGATCCTGGTCAGAAATGTTGATTATTTTGTATTTTCATTTCCCTGCTAAGGTTGGTACAGATTCATGAAATCTTGAGAACATGTATCTCTGAGTTCCTGCTTTGTCCCTTTGAGCCTGCCCATGGCACAGACTGGTAAGAGCAACAGCTAGCCCATCAGTGTTCAGACCTCATGAACAAGGATCACCAAATCATACCCATCACAACTTGACTTACCATAATCTGGCTCTGTGACTTAGGCCAAGTCACTTATCCTATGTAGAAGCCAATTTCTTTAAAATATGTATAATGTGTTTGAGAATTTATTGCTTCAGTGTTCAAAAAGATCGTTTTTGGCTACTTTATTTCAAATGGATCCTTCCTATTATAGTCACTTTAGTCTTTTATTATGGTTTCCTTTGGTGTATTTATTACATTTTGAAAACTTTGGTGCCTGTACTGTTTGAATCTAAGTTCCACAAATGTAGGAGCCATGCCTGCTTTGTTTATTTTAGTGTCCTGGAAACTGAAATAATGTATGGCTTAACATTTGATGAATAACCAAATAATATAAGAATTGAAGTAAATAAATAATGCAAGAGAAACATAATGTCTAAATTGGAGAAAGTGCTCCCTAAATTGTTACTGTTGACAAAACTGGTCATGTCATGTGAAGGATAGAGTAAAAAAACACAAATGAAGGTCAAGAATTGAGGAGAAAAGAGGATGTGTTGGAATGCTAACCCAAAGAAGAAGCTACACTGACACCTCCTACTTTATACACTAATTAAAAATCATAATAAAAGTGAATGGAGTACCGTGCATGGGTAGGTAGTACCAAAATCAAAAGTTGTCGGTTACTAAATGAAAATCCCAGTGTCAGTTATGGGACATTTCCATAGGAGTTGCTGGATAGGAAAGTCATTGCCTTTAGTTGTTCACCAGAATGAGATAATAACTCCCTACTGCTGAAGACATCACATACTCTGCTTACAGAACACAGAGAAACAATGCTGAAACTGGAAGCTTCCTCCCTGGTACCTAATTTTCATAATGCTGGAAGTTGCTATGCAGATATCTG
This sequence comes from Cricetiscus sungorus, assembly GCA_030556225.1. Classification (NCBI taxonomy): domain Eukaryota; kingdom Metazoa; phylum Chordata; class Mammalia; order Rodentia; family Cricetidae; genus Cricetiscus; species Cricetiscus sungorus. The sequence continues at coordinate 16,710,134 of JANBXA010000366.1, forward strand.
GGGTTGAAATGCCATCTATGGTATTACCAAATTTGGACCTTGTATACTACAAATACCGACCTACCTGGCAAGATGTGCCTGTGTGCCTGCTGGTACAATAGTGGCATGATAATTATGGGGGTAACCAATTTTTTAAAAATTGGATATGAAGCTCACTCCATAGAAAGAAGTATATGACTGGTACTGTGGGCCTGGTCAAAAGGCTTATGGCTGAGAGGATCATAGTCATTGGAGATAAAATTACTACTTCTGCTTTGCTAAATGGACATCCAATAAAACTTCATCCTAAATCCTTTCCTTCATGCTGATAAACTGGTGATGCCCTTAGCCTTGCTCAAAGAAGCTTCTCTTTGCAGCACATGGTGGTTGATACAGAGACCAGGACAAATTACACTGAGTGCTCAGTCTTAGATGGGATACCCACAATACCTGTCTCCCTATCGTAGAAGAGGGATGGAGAGAAAGTAAGATCTGATAATGAGTCAGAGGCATGTCATGCTGGCTATGGTGCTAATGAATTCACAACGGTTGTGGATGCACACATAGGGTCTGCATACAACAAAGACCTTAAACATTTAGTCATGAGTCAGGGAGGGGTCCAGTATTGATCTCTCCTCCAAGGGAGCTATTAGCAGTTGAGAGCTTTTGGGAGAGAGGAAATCATTGTTTTTAGTGATGTAACTACTTGTAAATTATGTATACTGCAGTGGATAGTTTTCTACCTGTATTCACATGGGTGGCCTGGTTAAGACCAATAGGATACAAAGCAAAAATCAAAGCAAAAAAAAAAAAAAAAAAAAAAGACATGGAAGTTGAGTTGGGACTTGGTAGGATCAGGTGAGGTTCATGGGGGTAGCAAGGACATAAGGGAGGGTAGGGAGATGAGTGTGACTGGAATGTATTTCACTTGTATAAATTTTATATTTATAGTCTAAGTAATAGATTTATCCAAGAAAAACTGGATAAAGTATCAAGAGGGGGCTAGAGAGTGATGGCTCTGTGGTTAAGAGTACTGGATGATCTTGCAGAGGACCCAGGTTTGATTCCCTGCAGCCACATGGCAGCCCACAGCTGTCTACAACTCCAGGTTCAGGGAATTTCGTATGCTCTTCTGCACACACATGTGGTACATAGGCATATTTGCAAGTAAATACTCATACAAATGAAATAAAGCAAATAAAGCCTAATAATAATAACATAAAGCTCTTTAAAAAAAAAGCATTAAGAATTTTAAAGGCAGGTGTGATGGCTCACATCTACAATCCCCACACTTAGGAAGTAGAGACTGGTGGATCACTGGCAGCTCTATGGTAACTTGATCCACATAGATGTAGGCTAGCAAGAGCTACAGGATAAAACCCTGTCTCCAAAAAGATCCAAATCAAAATATATTTTTAAGATTATAATAGTGGAGAATTAAATGAAGCATGGGACTCAGGAAGGCTTGGTACACTTGGTAGTATCACTGTCTTTGGGATCTCCCTCGTGCCTTTGAGATGTGATGCTATTGCTCATTAAAATACTTTCCTGGATGTGACTTCCCCATTAGTCACTGGTTCAGATAGAGAGGCCTGAAGACAACCTGAAACTTGAAAAATTACAAAGTGGACTCTGTTAGGGTTGTCATCCTAAAGTGTTCCACAAAGCAAAATGCTGATTTACACCTGAGTAGTAAGTGTGGCATTCATGGAATCAGCAAAAGTCCTGCAAATGTGTGCTAGACAGAATTTTAAATGAATCTCCATAATACACGTATCTATAATGTATGGCTTTTAATTTATTTGATAATGTGAAAATATAGTCTGAGATGAGTAACAAGGCAGTCAGAGCCACTCAATTCTTCTGGAACAACTTTCCTTTATGAGAGATTGAAAAGAAAGGCAAGGCTCAGAATATGAAACAGGAGGAATAAAGCTAAGAACCTGGAGAAATGGGCAGACTGGAAGTTGGTCCTCTTGGCACTGGCTGCAGGATTAACTCAGTTGGAGATTGGGAAGATGGAGAGCAAAACCCCCAGTGTCTGGAGAGTTTCTGCTTCCACTGGGAATACTTATCAGCAGGGCTTTGGACCCTTTAGCTGCTAAGTGGGAGAGATCATCTCCCTTCTTGCCTGCCTTGCAGAGGTGGAGAGAGAAAGGCTTTGCCAGCCTTATGACATAAACAGGAAAAGTGGTGGCTTGGTAGACAGCGCCTTAACTTTCCTTAACTGTCTGTTGGACATTTCAGTTGTAAATCTCTAACAGCTGATGCATCTTCTAACCCTAAACTCTCCTTTTGCAGTGATTCAGATCTGGATTTGTAGATCTTGGGATAGAGTCAGAAGCCCAAGCCTGTCAGCATTTGTTTGTATGAATTGGTTCTTCAACTTCTGAACCTTAAGAAGGAGTTAAAGTAAGTTTTGTGAAATATGTAGTATCTGGCATACTAACAACATAGGACTTTCTCTCTAATGTACCTTTCTGACACACTGGTTTTCTTCTGTCAATGAGAAGTGTGATGTTGAGAAAATACTAACATATTTTCCTTCAGTGTTGAATGACTGTGCGCTAAATTTAAGTCCAGGAGGACTTACTCTCCCCTCTACAGCCAACCAGCACCCAATTTCTTGTTATATTTCTTGGGGGGGTATTTTATTTGTGTTGCTGTTCAGACCTTTCTGGAAACTTCTCAGAGATGTACCTGGGGCAGGAGCCCTAGCCTGAACTGTGAACATTTTAAACTAAACATGCTCAGTAGAATAGAGAGAGCAACAGGTAGGTGGACTCTATCCTTATTGGTTATACTTTCAAATCATACAGCTAGGCAGCATGGGTTCATCAGGCCTGCTTCATGCAAGCTCTTGGATATACATTATTTTCTAGAACTATCAATACTACCTTAATCATTTGCTCAGTGTCAATGATTGTGTGATATTTTTTACCCTGACCCTTATTCTTTCACCATCTATAATTTTATTCTGTGTGAGTCTCAGCTGTATACAATCTGTCATGGTCACTGACATGGGGTTTCCCAGCTGACCTGACACTACAACAGTGTAGCCAGCTAAGTATCCCCAGGATACAGACTAACCCAACCACAGCTGCTTCCCCTGGACACAGTGAATGCACAAAGAGGTAGCCATATGGCTCAAGGCAAGCCCTTTTTACCATTTCTCTGTATTTTTCCCATGAAGCGGGTGAACATAATGAAAGATATGAGCTTTGAATGTTTTGTGGTCCATTTTCTCTATTGGCATCCAACTATAGAAATGAGAGACAGATGCACAGTCATATAGGACACCATGATGGTGCTCTTTTCGAATCCATTCTTCCTCTTTGCAAGGACTGGATGTATGAACTAGAGAATTAATAGCATCTTTATCCTTGATATGTTTGAATTCATTTGTGTCTTCATTGCACCATCTGATGCAGACATGCATGTTGTAGACGAGCAGGGAGTCTTTTCTTTTGGAGTTACTATGACAGAGGAATTCCAGAGGGGGATTAGAATGAGAGTGGTGCTCTTCCAAGAATGTTGGTGAAGAAGGAAAAAAAGTGATCATGCAGAAACAGAGAGACAGCCCAAGGGTAGGAATGCTTTCAGGCTAGAGAAGATTGGTAAATGTCTGGGTTTTCTCTGTCTTCTTTAAGACAAAGAAGTAGCAACCAATGGAACAGTACTCTAGAAATGAAAACAAGAGCTAGTAAATGATGAGACAGTCTCCCTTCAGGACACGAAAAAGGGAGTAAAGTGATAGAGAAAACTAGAGATGAAGAGCTGAACAAGATTGTGCTAGAGGGCCCACACTTACGGCAGAAGATTCAAAGGCTTAGTCTACTGTTTGGACAAAGGTGATTCTGATGGGTATCTATACAGAACTACACAGGAAAGAAGATGCTATAGCCACAACAGATGTTGGGAAGGACCAGCATGTAGAATGGACATCTGCATTGTAATTGGTGGTAACTGGTAATTGGTTGAGACTGTCCTGTCTCAATATCAACATCTTCATTTTGCAAGGGGATGTTAAGGATATGCATGGGACCATGGAGAGAAATCAGGTTTTGTGAAGAGTGAACATAGTAAAGTTAGGAGAAGCCAAGGGACTGTGTACCTATGGACTCCTTCTTTTGTTGCTTAGGTAACTGCTGTAGTGATTTCCCAAGGGGAATGTTCTGATGTCCCAGTCCCACCAGGCTTGTGGAGAATGAGTGGTCTGAATTGTCAGTTGGTTTGTTGCTTCCTAAGGGAGCAGACTGGATCAAGGGCTTTAAAGATCTGGTGGTCCTAGCGTCTGTCATCTTAAGAATGCAGGGACTCCTCTACTTACCTTGTGGTTACACCCCAACAAATCCACCTTAAGTTGAAAATATCCAAAGTTGAAATGCACTGAAAATATCCAACTTTGTCACTTGCCAACACAGAGCACCGAGGAGTGAGCTGTTTGTCCTCATGGAGATTGTAGCTCATGGTTCCACCTAGCCTCTTGACAGCAGACCATACCACATTTCCGCAGGCTCTAGAAAAGATCAAAATAAGATTTCTACTAAATATATATTGTCACAAATCACAACATTGTAAGTGTTTATTGTCATAAAATTACAACATCTTATGTCTGGGACCATCTATATTCTAGGGCACCCCTAGTTTCCCAACTTAGCATTATTTGTTTCTGTTTTAGCTTTCATATGTCTACTTGAGATGGCAGATGCAGCAGAGATTCAGGGATCTTATTTGTATATGGATCTTAATTTGAATCTTGTTACTTAATAACTTTCAATGGCTTGTACGATTTTTCTTTTTTATCCATTTAATACTCTATTGGCTTCTGTAAAATGAACAACGAGAGTGTCCAATCAGTTTCTTAGTAAGACTTCTCTCCTTTCCTCTCCTCTCCTCCCTTTTCTTTTCCTCTCCTCCCCTCCCTTTTCTTTTCCTCTCCTCCCCTCCCTTTTCTTTTCCTTTCCCTCCCCTCCTCTTTCTCCTCTTCTCTTCTTTTCCCTCCTCTTTTATCCTTTTTCATTTTCTATATCCTTGTCACAAGATTACAATGTACTTTAGGCATCTAGTAATGTAATTAAGCAAGAAGATTAATTTAAAACTGCCATTATGAACTTTATTTTTAATTGAATAACTTGGAAAGTAAACCATTGGGCTTCACCAGCCAGTAAGTTTTGTCATGTGCTCAATATAACTCAGTAACAGTCATTGGAAAGTTGATCGTGAGGGTTATCTAGGATTTCTATCTGAGATTGATTACTGATTTCTGCTATGGACTTCATTATAGCCACGACTTCATTTGTTTATTGGATGCAATAGTTATTGTAGACTCTGAGGTCATGGGTCACTGAAACAAGTCATAAGCTGCATGGTAAGACTTACCTTTTTGGAGTTGCCATTGTCTTGAAAATGTTTTTTTTTTCCTGTTGGAAGAGCTAGAGAAGCAGCTGACATTAAATTCAAGGTCATAGAACAGTGGATAGCTATAAAGAGAAAGAAACATCACATTTTGTAGTTCTGTTCTTGGAGGACAGCAGTGCAGTGTGTATGCATAAATCTTGAGGTTTTGGAATTGACAGGTTTACTACTGTATCTGCACAATTTCAGAGGAACTGTTTGCAAAGTTAAAAAGTGAAAGATACCAATCAACTGGTGGCTGATACTAAGACTTGGCTGATGTACTGTTTCTACCACATCTGGATTTACTCCAAGCCCATCTGCAGGTTAGTGGATGCTACATTATACTCTGAGCACAATCCTCCCTGCTATTATTGATGCTTTTAACTAACTTATGGGCTTTGGTGTAACCTGAAACCAACTGGGTCTTGCCTGGTTGCCTTGAGCTCTTGAACCTACCTTTAGGATCTCTCTCGCTGATGCTTGTGAACAGCTCCATTTGTCCAGCTCTCTAAGATAACTTTTATGTTCTCCTGGATTCTACACATCCATCTATCAGGATTCCCTATGTCTCTTTATATCCCACATCTTTTTTTTAGAAAGTTTTTCATTTCTACATAGTATTAGCAATGAAGACATCATGGGCTGTGGAACCATCAGACCTACACCCAAATTTCAGGATTTCCCCTTAATTGTGATGCACTGTATCAGAGTGAGTTTACTTCTTTATAAAATAGAAGCAATAATAACAAAGCAAGACACTGTAAGAGGTGAAATAAGTAGTTGAACTAACAGTAGCTGCTGAGGAGTGAATGACAAAACATCCCTAACAGATATCATTTATTGAGAACTACTTACAATGTATTAGACACCAAACCAGGGGTTTTACTTATCTCTTCTTCCTTCCAATAATGAAATTAATACTAAAAATCTTTTTCTTTCAAATGAAGAAACCAACGCTTAACACAGTCCATAGCTTACTCAATGTAATTCAGAGAACAAAGAGTAGAGAGTGAGGATTAAGTCAAGATCTGTTTGTCCACAACCAAAACCTGGTGTCTCTAATCACCATATTCAGTCAACAGTGCACATATCCTCTGCCCATTTGCATGAAGAGCTACAGATTTCTGGAGCTGAGTTTGTCTATGCCCCTCTGGATGTAAGTGGTGACACTTTGCTCTTTTCACTCCTCCCAGTATGCCCCCATTCTGTTCCCATGGAACATTTTGTAGCTGGCCATGTCACAAGATCTGACAACATCAGCTCTGTTATGACAAACAAATTTCAGTTTTAAAATATTGAATTGGTTTTAGATACAGCCATGGGAGTAATTTTAAAATCTGGGCTTCCAACCAACAGAGTAATTTCCTTTTATTAATGGCAAAATAAACATCTCCATAAAGAATGATGTTTTCCTTCCATAGCCCATGTCCTTAGAAATGCAGAGTAGGGTAGGTATCATGTGTAGTAGTGGGTGCCATGTGACACTAAATGGACAAGTTGTAAACCTAAAGTAGACCTCTTGGAGGGTTCTACTCTACCACCCTGTGCTATGGCTTAATTCCTATTAAATGACTTCTTGATTTTTTGATTACAGATGAACTGTCATCACAAAGACTCCCTTTTTTTGGAGGCATGGCTATAGGAAATTCATTAAGAATATGCTACTCAGAGGTACCGGTTGAACCTCAGAGTGATCTGGCAACAGATAACAGAAAGAGTCTCAATCCAATGACCTACAAATATTTTCCAGAGTACTTTGTGTAAATTATGTTATTTAAGTACCCTATAAGCCTATCAGAGATTCATTGCTTTTCCCATTTTTTTTTGCCCATACTGTAGCTAAAAGAAATTAAATAACTGTCAGTCCCAGCAGTTACTAAGTAACAGTACCACCCAACATTTTATCATAACGACACATCATTCCAACCCAAGTTTCAAACAGTGACTAATGAGTGTTAACTCTCAAAACTGGTGTTGAAATTTCTCATTGATTCAATACCTATTATATCAGATGCATAATTAGTATCCACCCCAAACTCATGTGAGTTTACAGCCAGAGTCTAAAATTGAGAGATGACAGCTCAGCTATTTGCATACAAATAGAGTACAATTATTATGAAGTATAGTCCATTACGGAATTCAGTTTAGCTTGTGTTTTAACTGAAACTATAAAAAGTCAGCTAGGAAAGAGTTAGCTTTATCAATTACATTTTCATGAACCTAGTTTTGTGTTTTAAGTTTTCTAAATTGATGTGCTCTAGGTGGTAGAAAATACTCATTTACTAACGTTGTGCAATCAACAATGTGGGAAATGAGATTGAAATGTCTGAAAGTTTGGGTCTTTTGCTGGATACCTCAATTATCACTTGGATTCTGGTTCCAATCTCTGCATTGCAGTGCTTCGCAGCCCAGGAGACAAGCTTTAAGCAGTGTGAAGTCCTCAGAGTTTTGTAAGCCCTTGGGATTCTGGATTCACAGCTCTGTTTTTCCTTGTCTTTCTGAACAACCATAGCTGCTGTTCAGATAGAGATGAGTCTTACTCCTACCTATATCATTATTTACCTTATCTGAGAAATGACAAACATGATCCATACACTGCAAAGGGCTTCTGAGATATTAGATTAGACAGTAAACATAGATATCTCTGTTCAGGCCATGCTTTACTACTTACTGCAATTATTATAAGGGATTAATTTTTATATGTGTAACCTTATATAAATTCAATGACCCATATGGTCCAGTCATATTTAAGAGAACATAACCTAATAATTAAAACCAATTGAAGGTAACTGAAACCTCTTATTTGCAGTTCTTAGGGAATATCAAAGGGAAACCTATTACCAAACCAGCTTGACCCTCTACAATGTCACCTGTCTTTCCCGTTTTGATTTGTTTCTACCCTATGCTGCTGCAATGTCTTCAAAAATACTCATCCCTGATAGCCAGGCTACAAAGTTTTATGATCTCTCTCCTCCTCTAGCCCTGCTTCTATCACTTTATTATATAGGTCAGCTTGGCTGCTCTCCCAGCATGTGGGCATCCTTTAAGAGCAAGATGGGGGCAGAGTAGGAGCAGAGCCGTCAAGGCAGGGGTATTTTTAATTGACTGGGGAAGGTGGAAGTGTGGCTCTGAGCATTCATATAGTCTAGGAATTTTAGTGTTATCATATAAATATAATCTTCAGGTCAAGGAACATTCTGCCTTCTGAAGTGCTTGCCCATATTGAAGCCCTACTTTACAAAGACCAATGATATATTGACTCACATGGACAGGGAGACACCAACAAGAAAGTCCTAGATCACAAGAAAATTAGCTAAACGGCTGTTCCTGGCATGGTACTGGCCTGCTCTGTCACAGGAGGAGAGAAGCAGGGGGATGCTTTTTAGAGGTTTAGCTCCAGACTTAGCACAACTTAGAATGTAGGGTGGAAAGTATTAGGAAAATAGTGGAAGAGGTATTGTCAGAAATAATAGGGATGTTACTTATTGGACATTTGTATTAGGTTTCCCCACCACTGTGACCAACCCTCTGACAAGATGCAACTGAAAGAAGGAAAGATTTATTCTAACTCTTGGTTGGATAGTACAGTTCCACATAATGGGGAATGTATCATAACAGGTAGCGATCTGATATTGATGCGATACTCTGAGGCTGCTGGCTCTTTGCTCCTCGCTGAAGATCAGGAAGCAGAAAGAGGGAGGGAAGTGGGATTAGTCTAGAAACTTGAAGGTCTACCTCTTAGCAACCTACTTTGTCCAGCACCTCACTACCTTCAAAAGATTTCACAACCTCTCAAGGCAGCCTCCTCTTGAGGACCAAGTACTCTGGTACATGTACCTGTGGAGGACATCCAAATCCATCCTATAACAGTATCTATCATACAAGCTCTATGAGAGTGATGTTGCCTTATTTTTACCCTCAGCTCACTAAGTTTGAAAGGCAGCTAGAGTTCAGCACTATTTTCTCTTGGATACTTTCTAAATTTAATTCTCAAAGCATTCTTACACCAATTATATGTTACGAAATGATTCAGGGAGATACGTAATTTTCCCAATGTACTACAATTCATAAGATATAGAACCAGGATTCAAGCCTAGTGCAGTCTGGTTCAAAAGTGTAACTTCCTAATATCTGTAAACTTTTCCCCTAGTAGATTAGACATCAGGCTGCTAAACACTTCTGGAGACCTAACTGGTTTTCCCAGAGGTCTACTAAGAACGTACCACAGTAGATTCATTCCTACCAATAATGATAATGGAATTACTAAACAGGAGTAGACAATGTTGCCACCAGACTGCATGAGTTCTTAAATGAAAATCATATGACAATGCACAGAATACTTCCCTACAAGTTGTTGGTCAGGTATTCCCTAAAGATTTCCCCAATAACATAGGCCACTGCCATTGCTTTTGGCTACCCACAGCACTACATGTTAAGACTTTCCTTATCGTCTAGAACAGCACACATGTTGGCTGTAGGACATAACCCCTACCCCCACATTGAACTGATTTCATAGCACTGGGAGTTGCTAGTTAAGCTGTTGAAGGGACAAAACATGCAGGTTGTACCCAGTGTTGGACCTTGAGTATTGTAATAATACCTATCTTCCAGGCAAGAGATGCCCATTGATATAATGGCAGGGCAACTGTTAAAAGGCAGCTAACTTCTTTCAGATTAGACTCGAGGCCTGCTCAGAAGAGGGAATTTTATACTTGGTACTGTAATCCTAGTTAAAAGCCCATGGCAGGAGACGTCACAGACCCTGCCTTTGTTATTTTACTAAATGGTCACTACATCAAAGTATCTTCTAAATCAGTGGTTCTCAACCTTCCTACTGCTGTGACCCTTTAATACAGTTCTTCATGTTGTGGTGACATCCAACCACAAAATTATTTTTGTTGCTACTTCAAAACTAATTTTGCTACTATTATGAATTGTAATGTAAATATCTGCTATGCAGAGTATCTGACATTCAACCCCAAAAGGGTCACAGCTCATAGGTTGAGAACCACTGTTCTAAATATTTATGTTGCTGTCAATCTTGATCCAAAGAGGCTTCTTTCCCCCCTGCCCCCAGTGAAAAACAATCAACACAGAGGTGTATAACTGATCAAAATAGCAGAAATAAGAAACTTGAGAGCTTAATCATGAATAGGATGCCTAGATCATAACACCCCCCCTTTTGCTGCCAAGTCCCAGGACACATTGTGGAAGAGGAGATTAAAAGAGCATAAGAGTTAGCATATGAGGAGGGGTGCTGTCAAATGCTGTCTTCCAAACATGCTGTGGCTATTTTACTTTATGAACTCACACAGCTGTGGTTATCTGCACAAGATGTGCACAAGATCGAGCCAGCTAAAATCCCAGTTGATGTTGATATTGATGATCTTTAGGACTTATCCATTGATTAGTGAGGGGTCATTGGCAGTGGATAGATGTTGGGTGATGGAGTCACTCACTTTCACACATGTGGAAACTATTGGGGCTTCCATATTCTACTGGATGGCCCCACACTTGCGAACTTATGGGCAACACTAATTGGGTCTAGGGAGCTTTAATAAAGAAGTTGAACTCGGGAAGTGGACATGTTGAAGGGGCTGTAGGGGAAGTTAGAGAGGAGAATGGACATATATGAATATATGTCATTGTAGGCATATATGAAATTCTTAAGACAATTAAAAAGTCATGAATGTTAATTTCAAGGACAAAGTTTTTATACTTTTCCAACCACATCAATAGGAAAGTTTCTAGCAGAGAGTGCAGATGTAATGAGGTTCCAGGAAAATATGACACTGCCTGTGCCTTCACTTCTTGAGCGAGTGCATGTGTCTCTGCTACTGACATCATCCATTAACATCACCCATTGGCGTCAGACTCCAGACAGAGGCATTTCAGGACTACTCCAGGTCTTCAACACCATACTGGGACCTCTGAGGCCTCCAACCTTGTTGTCAATTACTCCACTATGTAGACAAACACTGTTGACTATCCAGCCCCTATTGTATAAGCCAATGTAATAAGTTTCCTTTTAATATATTAAATGCATATATATGTATATATGTACATATATCTATGTTTATACATACATACATACATACATACATACATATCTCAATTGGCATTTTTTCTTCTAAGGAAACATACCTAACCTAAAATGGTAGTTTCAGCCATCTAATGTTATCACACAGAGAAAATTATTTTGTTTTATGACATACACATAACCATCAAGATAGGTGATATGCTCTGGTTTCCTAACACTTTACCAGTAGTCACAACCTCCAGAGATGAAAAGCAATAGCTTTTAAAAGAGAAACTTTTGAATTCAATCCCCATACAGGAATCCCTCAAAAGGAAGATACTTCCTCCTAGTGGAATGTGGCAGTGCACACATGTAATCCCAGCTTTCAGAATGACTGCAAATTTGAAGCCAACAACTACAATGATGAAGAAATAAAGATTAAGCCAGATTCTGCAGGGATTTTTCAGGGCAGTGTTAATTATTTACTCTTTCCTTCACTTACTGAGTCACCTTCAAGGACTAATTGAAGTTGTCAAAGTTACTGTTTTTAAATCTTTACCGACTCCTCCTGATCTACATTCATTCCCAGAACATCATTGCACTGTACTTAGTTAACAAACTGCAAAGTACTATGGAATTCCATGTCTGTTAACACTAGCTGATTAGCTCTATAAACACTGCTCATGTCTCATTTGACTTCATATGTTTTGAGTTAGAATGTGTCTAGCTTCATGTAACAAGAACAAAAGCTAATGTAAGCAATAAAGAAATATCTGGGGTTACTTAATGGCGAGTCTCAAAGTGGAATACTGTAAAAACTCTGATGTGCTGTGGCTATCCCCTCTAAGGTTCCCTACTTGGCTCTTTCCTTTTTCCCATTTTCAAGCTGGTGGCAAGATGTAAACGGCAACCGAAGTAATGGACTCCAGATACATGTACAGCAATTTCCAGAAGGAAAGAGAAGTGTTTTTTTTTCTAATGCTCTCCTTAGCCGTCTCAGAAGCCCACCTTCTCAACCTCAGGTGCCATTTAAGAACCGGAAACTGACAAGGTAAATGAGGGCACTGTGCCTGGATTGAATCAGTCATTTCCCTGAGCTAAAAGTCTGTAATGTCATGGAGGACTGCAGGGAAGGACCATATCATTTCCTTAATTCCAGAGATCAGCATTCAAGCTAACATACAAATAGCATAAAAAAATGTTGAGTGAGTGCTGTGATTCACTCCACTAGCTGATACATCTCTTCAGAGAGATTGTGTTTATAATTATCGCCGATTTCTTGATTCCCTATTTAATTACTTACTTTCTATTATTATTTGATAATTTTTCTGTCTTAGTCAAGTTTTAATAATCAGTTATTAGCTACCTAGGGCAGGATCTTGGGCAAATACATATTAATTGACTAGATGAATAGTTCATTTTTGGTGTCTACTCATGCATGGAGACCAGAAATGGTTGAATGGGAAATGTTGTGGGTTACTTGTGAGGTCTACTTTCTAGTGAAGCATAAGATAGGTGTTTCTTTGATAGAAAATCCATTTTAAAGGGGAATGAAAAACCTTTTGTGTTTAGTTTAAGTAAAGCTCTATGGAGCTCCATTTAAATAAGCTAGAGTCTATAGGAAATCAATCACCAGATAAGACAATCTTAATACTTCCTAAATTCTTTTCTATGTATCAGGAATGTGTAACAGACACAGATGCTTTCTCTCTCATCTTCTGGAGGAAACCTGGAGTGGGTTATCACATGTAAACTACCTGAAAGATGAGGAACATTGAATCTTTGTCACAGCCATTAAACACTAAAGGATCCACATGGCCATTGAAGGAGCAAAAAAAAAAAAAAAAAAAAAAAAGTGTTCAGCTGGTAATAGTTATTGAAGAACTTCATGGTATTGGATATTATTCAGATTGTCTTATTAAAATTCCATTTTATCTTCTTAGTTCAAAGAAATATGTTCTGTAATAGATACAATTTTTATTGTTGAGAAAATTGAGACTGGGTGAAGTAAAATAACTTTTCTAGGATCTCTCTATTGATAAATGGGGATAGCAGGATTTAGAATCAGGAAGGCTGTCTTCAGAGTCAGATTTCTCGTAGGATACTCAAGAAGGTCCCATGTTCAAGTCTAAATATGAGAAACAAGGGTAGAGCATCTGCAAGAAGACAGGCTGAAAAGCCAACATAGCAGATAAATAGTTCAGGGAGCAAGAAAGGAAATAAATTAGAGAGTAGGTGAATCAAGACTGGAACATGAATGATTCAACATATTGGAATATAGTTCTCTTTCTCTGAAGGCAAATGATGTGAGGGTTATTTGAGGAGGTTGGTCCTAATGGCTTAAAGATGCTGTCTAGGGCTGAACAGTGTCTGACTTCATATAACTTATGGTCTAGCTGAGAGAAGAAGAATTATATGTGGGAAATGTTAGTAAATTATATAGGAAAGCAGATACACCAGGGCAACTGAAAGAGCACTGTGGGTTAGACAGAGATCACATGAGAGGTCTTTTTCTCTGTGGTCATCAGTTTGTGTTTTACAGAATCTGGCAAACTGAGGGTTGCTTCTCCATGAACCAGAAGTTCTATGTTTCAGGGGATAGCTATCTCTGTGGTCTACAGATTTATATTCATGAGTAGTACTTTGAGAAGACCTGTAGAGCATCTCTGGCTTGCCAAGATGAAGCAAACATAGTGATCCTGTTTGTACTGTTACCTGATGCTGGATGTGGGATACTGTTCTTGTGGGCCTCCTGTGAGGAGACTTGATTCCTTACTGTATTTGGCTATGACAGCGGTCCTGTGGGTGGCTTCAGTATTAAGTTTGGAACAGAGGAAGTGTTGCATTGCATGCCAAGAATTGAGTTTTATTTTTACAAGCTGCTTTTTATGGAATTGAATCTCTGTGACCCTCCCTGGTTACAAGAGGCTCACATGTGGTAATTGGAGTAAGGGGGCTTGCCTCTCCTTCATGACAGGTAGATACTCTCTTGACTGTCCTTAAGACAGAGCACTTCCTTTGGGGAGCCTTTTAAAAATCTCATGCATGATTTATTTTGGCTTTTGTTCCTGCCACTATGTTTTAGCATCATGATCAGCTCTGTGGAGCTGAGGTAGATGGCTTTGATTTAGGAAGGAGGATGTCTATTTTGTTCCTTTACATCCGGTGTCCCTTTCCTTATTGTGGGCCCAAACTAGGACAGTTATAACATAAATATGGGAAGTGGGGCTGATGGAGCAAATCACGGTTACCACAAGCTTTCTTTGTGTCCTTGAGTAAAATATTTGATCATGTTCTGCTTCAGGATCTCCTTGGTAACCTAACTCATGATCAAAACATCCCTCAGAAGACCTGGCAAAGGAGATGCTGTACTCTTTAGCCTATAAAATAATGGAGATGGTTAGAGGTAAGGACAGAATCCACATAGCACCATTGTCTTCTATTCCTTATTCCCTCAATCCCTGGATGGCTTTTGTCACTAGTGTAGTCATTTGGGGAAGTTGGGTGCACCAGTGACTGAGAAGTAAAGGAGAAAGAATACTTGATCTCGAGAGTTCACAGGCAAAGCTGACCCACTGTGTGTGTGAATAGAAATGTGGTATCTGTTTTCTCAACTGTAGCAGGGAGCATCTGTGAGTGTTGGTGGCAGATAGGGAAAGCACGAAGTAATATCATTGCTGTGGGTAGTCTACTTTTTCTTTCCACCACTCTGGCTCCTACAATTGGAAGTGTTTCTCCCCATGAGACTTTTGACTGTGAAGCTGTCTGATTAGACACTCTTTGGAAGCATGACAAAGTAGTGTCTTCATCAGTTACCTGCCAGAGCAATCTGCTCAGAGCTGCTATCTGGTTGACGGTATCCTCCTTTGAAGTGGGATTTTAGTTAAGTGATTGATATATTTGATTCTGACTTTGCTCAACACTAGGTATTAACTCATGTTCAGACTTGTGAGCTGCCAGTGGGTGTTCTAAGGGCAGGGGACTAAAGCAGCTTTGGAGAGAGGGCCTTGGAGTAAAGACTGTGTCTCAGTGATTTAGATGACTATCCTAGCCAAAGTGATTGAAATGGGGTGTATGTGCAAAGAGTAAGGAGAGGTCCTTCCACATCTTTTAAAAGCACAAAACTTTCATAATGTAGCAATGATACTTTAGATTGATCATAAAAGTTTAAAAAAAGAATAGAACCCCAAAGATAGATGTGTTTTGTGTCTAAACATCACATTTATTAATGAAATCAGAGAGGTATATGGAATTTTGATTATATGTGTGCACATAGAATGATGGGTGAATTGGTAGATATGTACCTTCCAGCAGATAAATCATGAGAGCAGGAGGATACACATGAAGTTACCAAGACTGATCAGAATAGAAGGACTGTTCCCTGTTTTCAAAACAGAACCCACAGAAAACTCTAGGCTGGATGTCAAGGTACAAACAGATGGGGCCAAAGATAGTGCAGGAAAGCAAGAATCAGCAGAGCAACAGTGCCACATTGAAACCAAGTCAGCAAGTCTCGGCATGAACAAATCTTCAGTATCTGAAACTTCAAAGCTAATTTTGCCTCTGGAGGAAGTTCTTAGCCTATCCCTAGTTCTACATTTTATCTTGAATGACAACTACTAATTAAGGATTAAGGTCAATGCCATTTATTGTGCCATGGTCCAAGAGATTCAAGCATCTTTGCTAATAGAAATAACTAACAAGCCCTGGGTCCTCCAGGTTTCTCTAGAGTCCATTGGCACATTTTGAGCATACTCTCTTCTCCATGCTCTGTTCTAAGAATGCCCCACAATTGACATGTGGCCACCTGAAATAACAAATGCCTGCACTGCAGTTTGTGTGGCTTTAGAGAGATTTTCCATGGTCTTATTTTACTCTCCTGTAACTATGGATCCAGAGGGGGAAAGACAAGAGGCTTGGCTAAGTGACCTTTTAGCCTTGAGCCCTTTGGGTCAGTTTTACTGCTGGGACTGAAGACTGACAGTGGATTTAGATTATTATGCAATAGTAATATACCCTTTCTTTTTCTCTGCATATATCTTGGGATTATTAAAGAGGGAGTTTTTGTGTGTGTGGAGGGGGGCAGGATTCATGGATTTGAGATTTTGTACCTTGGCTAAAGGTAGTTATCTTCATGCCTTCTTGTCATATCATGATACCCACAGAGATGAAGAGGTAGAACAAGGAATCAGACCCAGAGTCAAGATGCCAGGGACTCAGAAGGCAACAGAAATTAAGAAATTTGTTCATTTATCCTCAATCACTCAAACAATGTATATGTCAGCAATGCCCAAAGTGGAGTTTCAAATGCACCTAACACAGGATCACTTCTGTCAAAGAGCTCATGATTTATCATGGAGGACAGACTTCAAAATGAACGGTTATTATCAGTTAGAGGAGACCCACAGGGGAGAGTTAGAAGCAACAGAAACCACTAAAGCAGAACTCTTTGTCCCTCATAGAACCCACCCCCACTCACCTATTCTCTTTTTAACTTTCATCCTTTGTAATCATTATTCTTAACATTTAGGAAAACACAGGACATATTACAGCAGATGACAGTCTATTAGTCAAAGCTTTTCTAACTTGAAAAGCCACATAGAGCAGTAGTCAGTTGACAGTCTTAGCCTTAGTTTCTTTTAATGTATCCTCTTCTTTTAGAACAACTTCCATTACCTTCTTTCAAGGCACCAAAAAAATCTACGTGTGCCAAAAAGTGGGTGGATGTTGATCTAGAAGGGAAAGCAAAAAGGAAATATAAAGGCACTGGGTCCCTCATAGGGCACATTTTCAAGGTGCTATGTAACCTATCCTCCATAACTAAAAGCCAGTGCTGGTATATGAAAACCACCCTTGTACCATCTTCTTCCCTGCTGTACCCAAATGCATGTATACCAAAGAACAATCATCTTTCCTGTCTGTGCCCAAGTGCATGCATGTTAAGGAAGATGTTTGTGACAAGACCAATAGAAATGAGGATTATCCTGTTTGTGTTTTAAACTATTTGTGTGGAGTTCAGAGATAGAATATGAACCAGGGCTGAGAATCTTTGTGAGGCAATGGTGCTGAAGACACTGCTTTTTTTCCCATCCCCACCAAAAGAAGAGAAAAATCTTTTTCTTTGAAAAAAATTGTTCAACTTATTAAATCCACAGGAACTGGCATGACTCGTCCACCTATCCTCATGGTACTCCAAATGAAGACAAAATAGCTTTGCTTATGATGGACCAAAACAAAGAGAGAAGTTTCTTAACATCTGACATCTGTACACATAGACATACTCACATACATGGGTAAACAGACTCCACTACACTCAAGGGAGGATAATAGTTGGAGAATGTGGTAAGATGAGTAGAATCTTCATTTTGCTAGTAGACATGCAAGTCCTAGGGTGTTTGAGTCTCCAGTGTCTAAAGGAGTGGACAGAATAGTGATTCTGTAACTGGAATGCTGGCTGGGACATCTTGGACAAATGTTTTTTCTCCAAGTTTCATTCTCTTCTTCTGTCATACAGAGAGTTTAACTATGACCACTGCTTCCTACTCTATATAACATTGTCCAGTATTAATTGTCAAGGATGTTTCTAAAGGAACATCATGTGTTGTGCAATATTTTGTTTGTGTTCTAACAAATAAAGCTTGCCTGGTGATCAGAATGTGGAGCACCAGTAGTTAACCAAGAGGCTCGTAGTGGTGGCTCACACCTTTGATCCCAGCATTCCAAAGGCAGACACTCATGGATCTCTGGGAGTTCACACCCAGTCTGATCTACAGGGAGAGTTCCAGGACAGTCAAGGCTGTTACACAGAGAAATCCTGTTTCAAAAAAACAAGCAGCAAGCTAAAAAAAACCAACCAACCAACCAACCAACTGACCAACCAGCCGACCAACCAACCGACCAACCATCAACCAACCAACCAAACAAACAAAAAGAACAAAAAGTAGTCAAGCATAATCTTCTGCTAAGTTGACTCACTCAGCCAAGATGGCTGACAAATTGCTATTCTCTGTTAGAGCAGAGTTCTAGAACCCTCAATGAGGGTCCTGATACCCCTGCACTTGACTGATTTGGGGCTCTTTCAATATAGTGCTTATGATACAAATCTGTGTCCCTAAAAAAAAAAATTGAAGAAGACAGCCCTGTATACTATATTTGTTGCTGTCTTATAGGTCCAAGTCAGTCCTATGGCTCTATCTCAGATAAATGGAGGAGACAGGGGAACTGAAAGTGATTTTAGATATAGGCATGCATTCTTTGTCTATGGCTACCAAGCTTTCAAGTCACTTGTTTCTTGTGCTCATTGTAAAGGTGTTTATGAATTATTCCTTGACTCAATGAAGACATGATCTTTAAATAGGCCTTGATGGTGCCAAGCAACCTTTTC
Organism: Cricetiscus sungorus; assembly: GCA_030556225.1. Lineage (NCBI taxonomy): Eukaryota > Metazoa > Chordata > Mammalia > Rodentia > Cricetidae > Cricetiscus > Cricetiscus sungorus. The sequence goes on from JANBXA010000366.1 coordinate 16,728,916, forward strand.
TAAAGTGTTTTTTCTCTCATCCTCCAAAATATCAACATTTTACATTAATATATAAAGAGCCTAGGCCTTGGTGCATTGATGATTTAGGTTCAATGCTTTCACAAGTGGTCTGTACAATCTAAAAATGTACTTAGATTCGCTCACCTCCCTCTGTTCCCTTTATATAAACAACTTTGTTTGTTTGTTTTTTTTTTTAGTTTGCATTGGCAATGACTTTCTGAAAGCCACTGGAGAGCCATTGTGTTTTACCTATAGGTGCATATCACTTGGATATATGAATAAAAGGCTTTATTTGAACAAGGAAATAGTCCACTTGATGATTGAAAGTACTTGACTTTTTATACCTTATAAAATGAAACATCTTCCCCTTCTGCTCCCCTTTTAGAATAGTGTGCTTTAATTGTTGTCTTCCCTATCCCCTATTTTACATCTGCAGTTTCCAAATTAATACAAGGAATCCCTGTAAGATCTTAAAAATAGGCTTGCATTACTTTTAAAAAATGACAATTTTCAATTAATTATAAATGACTTCATTTCCAAATGAACACAGAAACCTACTGTGAATCCTGAACCTAATACTTATCTTCTCTAATTGCATGAATTGGAATGCAGAAATAAATCTGGTGTAATATGTAATTGGCATGCTTGTATTGAGGTTACTGTTTTAGCCTATTTAGGCTTTTCAGGAAATGCACCACAGTCTCCATGAATAGCAAAAGCTTCTCATTTCTTTTACATCAAGTGATTTAGGGAAAGAAATAAACAGATCACCCACGGGGCACTCACGGGTGGACAGAAGGAAGGGACAACTGTTATATTCCCTTAATGTTCTCTGCAGATATGTGTGCAGATTAAAGTGTGCTTTCAAATGTACCATGTTGATGATTATCCTAGAGACAGGGGCATGAGAATACTGGTGACATTCTGTCATAACCATAATTTGTCGCTTTCTCCTTTTTTCCTTCAGTTAAATCTCTTTTATTGCTCTGGGTCTGTGTCCACCCCAATCCCTGCAGAATGATGTTATTGAGGAAACACTTAAAGAGTAGCTAGCTGGACAATGCATGTCATCATAGTGCCTCGACTCTATGATGTGGGTGTCATTATTCTTCCTTCACAAGAGAGGAAACTAAAGTGTGGATGGGGAGATCCTTTACGTAGAGTCATACAAATTGTTTCTAAGCTCAGCCCTAACATCCAATTTTCACACCACATACTTTATTGTTATACATTGAAAGAAAAAGGAAGGATACTAGCACCCTTGTGGGGTTCACTTCTCTAAAGAAAGCTGTGTTGGAGGCAATTCAATAGGAGTCTAGTGTGAATTTGGGGACAGCAGAGAAAGACTACATCTGCCTTTGGCTAACTGTGTGACTTTGGGAAAGTGTATTGTTTTATTTTGTGTTATCTTTGTTTTCTCATGTATAAAATGATGATGATGATAATGATGATGATGTAAGCCTCACATAGAAGCACAGTGCAGTGTTCAGGATTGTGACCAGTTGGATAATAAAAAGAAATGAAGTTCTAATATGAGCTATGACTGACCCTTGAAAACACTAAATGGGCCACCTGAGGACTGGGGATAACAGGAACATACCTAAACATAATAAAAGCAATATACAGCAAAGCAACAACCAACATCAAACTGAATGGAGAGAAACTAAGTGTGATTCTTCCAGAATCAGGAATAAGACAAGGTTGTCTACTCTCTCTGTAGCTCTTCAATATTGTACTTGAAGTTCTAGCTAGAGCAATCAGAAAACAAAAGGAGATCAAGGGGATACAAATTGGAAAGGAAGAATTCAAACTTGCACTATTTACAGATGATATGATAGTTTACATAAGTGACCTGAAAAACTCTACCAGGGAACTCCTACAGCTGATAAACACCTTCAGCAAAATGGCAGGATATAAAATTAACTAAAAAAATCAGTAGCCTTCCTATATACAGATTATAAAGGGGCTGAGAAAGATATCAGAGAAACATCACCTTTTACAATAGCCACAAATAACATCCTCGGGTAATGCTAACCAAACAAGTAAAAGACCTGTATAATAGGTGTTGTTCTTTTGATGCAGCTACTGCCTGAGAAACACAAACACGAGATTCAGCACCCACACGGAGTTTATTGAGAGAGGGGAGAGGAAAAGATAGGGGTGGCCAACCGAAAGCTGGGAGAGAGAGACAGAAGGAGCAAGAAGCAAGAGAGAGAGGCAAGAGAGAGGGAGGCGAGAGAGAGGGGCAAGAGAGAGGGAGGCAAGAGAGAGGTGCGCTTGGAGCGCTTGCTTTAAAAGGGGAGCTTGCGCATGCATAACCGGGTCCTGCTCAGCCAGGTAAAAGCTAGGTAAAGCCTGATGTAGTGATTACGTGGCCATAGGTGTCCCGCCCATCAGAGGCGGGATCCATAGACTGCTGAGCCCCAACATTCCCACCTCTTGTTGCTATTAAAAAGGTGGGGGTTGGGCATGGCCCAACAGGGTGAGATAGGAATTTTGAGTATTTAAAGAAAGAAATTCAAAAATGGACGGATCTCCCATGCTCTTGGATGGGTAGGATCAACATAGTAAAAATGGCAATCTTGCCCAAAGCAATTGATAGATTCAATGCAACCCCATGACCATCAAAATCCTAGCACAATTCTTCACAGACCTTGAAAGAGCAATACTCAACTTTATATGGAAAAACAAAAGACCCAGGATAGCCAGAACAACCCTGTACAATAAAGGAACTTCCTGGAGGTATCACCATCCCTAACTTAAGAGCTATAGTCCTGGAAACAGCTTGGTATTGGCACAAAAATAGTTAGGAAGACCAATGAAATAAAATTGAAAACACTAATATTAACCCACATACCTATGAACACCTGATTTTTGACAAAGAAATTAAAATTATACAATAAAAAAGAAAGCATCTTCAACAAATGATACTGGCATAACTGGATGCTGACCTGTAGACAACTATAGATAGATCCATATCTATCAACATGCACAAAACTTAACTCCAAATAGATCAAAGACCTCAACATAAATCCAACCACACTGAACCTCTTAGAGGAGAAAGTGGGAGGTACCCTTTAATGAATTGGTACAGGAGACCACTTCCTGAATATAACACCAGTAGCACAGGCACTGAGATGATCGATTAATAAATGGTACATCCATAAATTGAAAAGATTCTGTAAGGCAAAGGACACAGTCAACAAGACAAAACAGCAGCCCACAGAGTGGGAAAAGATATTCACTAACCCCATATCTGACAGAGGGCTGATTTCCAAAATATACAAAGAACTCAACAAGCTAGTTACCTAAACACCAAGTAATCCAATTAAAAAGTGGGGTACAGAACTAAATAGAGAATTCTCACTAGAGGAAACTAAAATGGCTGAAAGACACTTAAGAAAGTGCCCAGCATCCTCAGCCATCAGGGAAATGCAAATCAAAACAACTCTGAGATATCATCTTACTCCTGTCAGAATGGCTAAAATAAAAAAAAAAAAAAACAGCAACAACAACAACAAAAAACCCAAAAAACAAAACAAACAAACAAACAAACCACCAAAGACAGTTTATGCTGGAGAGGATGTCGAGGAAGGGGCTTACTCCTCCACTGCTGGTGGGAGTGCAAACTCGTACAGCCACTTTGGAAATCAGTATGGGGGTTCCTCAGGAAAATGAGAATCAGCACACCTTAAGATCAGTAATTCCACTCTTAGGCATACACCCAAAATATGCACATTCATACAACAAAGACATCTGTTCAATTATGTTCACAGCAGCATTATTTGTAATAGCCAGAACCAGGAAGCAATCTAAATTCCCCTCAACTGAAGAATGGATGGAGAAAATATGGTACATTTACACAATGGAGTACTACTCAGTGGAAAAGGCAATGGAAAATTGAAATTCTCAGGCAAATGGATGGAACTAGAAGAAATCATCCTGAATGAGGTAACACAGTCACAGAAAGACAAACAAGGTATGTACTCACTCATACATGGTTTTTAGACATAGAACAAAGGATTACAAGCCTACAATCCATACTGTCAGAAATGCTAGGAAACAAAGATGACCCTAAGAGAGACATATATGATCCACTGAAGAAAGGGGCAGGGACAAGATCTCCCAAGCAAATTGGGAGCATTGAGGGAGGGGAGAGGGAGTTAGGAGGAAGAGGAGGGGAAAACAGGAGGGGAGAGAAGGACATGAGGGAGCAGGAAGTTTGAGTCAGGGGAAGACTAGAGGAGAACAAGAAAAGAGATACCATAATAAAGGGGGCCATTGCAGTTTTTAAGAGAAATCTGGTACTAGGAAAATGTTCAGATACTTACAAGGATGACCCCCAACTAACAATCTAAGCAATAGTGGAGAGGCTACATTAAATGCCCTTCCCTGCTAATGAGACTGATGACGACCTTATTCAATAGCTGTTGGAAGCAAAAGCAGACAGCCACAGCTAAACACTGAGACAAAGCCCTGGAGTCCAGTTGCACAGAGGGAGGAGTGATGAGCAAAGGGACCAAGACCGAGCTGGAGAAACTGACAGAAACTGTTGACCTGAACAAGTGGGAGCTTATAGACTCCAGTCTGATAGCTGGGAAACCAGCATAGGACTGACCCAGATTCCCTTAATGTGGTGTTAGTTGGGAGGACTGGGCAGTCTATGGGGTCTCTAGTAGTGGACCTGTAATTCTCCTTAATATACGAGTGGACTTTGGGAGTCCATTCCACATTGAGGGATACTCTCTCAGCCTTGAGGGCCTGGGCCCAACTCCAAATGATATGACAGACTTTGAAAACTCCCTGTGGAAGCCCTCACCCTCCCTGGGTAGCAGAAAGGAGATAGGATGGGGCTTAGTGGTGGAAACAGTGGAGGACCGGAGGGTGAGGGAACTGGGTTTGGCATGTAAAACAAGCTTGTTTCAAATTTAAATTAATATATATATATATATATATATATATATATAATAAATTAACCCATGAAGTGAAAGAAGCAGGTCACAGAAAATCACACATTACAAGACTTGCTTGTATAGAATGTCTCCAAAGGCAAGTCAAGCAGACCAAAAGCCAAGTAGTGACTGCATTGGCCTGGGAATGCAGAGTCTCTCACAAACTCCAGCTTTCTTATAGGCGTAGAGCCGTTTTCTAAAATTGATTGTGATGTTGGGTGGATAACTCTTAATATACTAAAAATTCTTGAATTGTGCACTTTTAAAGAATGGCTTTTGTGGGACAGGAATTATATTTTCAATCACATAGCTATTATTAAGCTGGGTATGGTGGACTATAATTCCAGTACTTAGGAGGTCAAGGGAAAAAGAACAAAACTCAGAGAGAGAGAGAGGAGCAGGAGGAGGAGAAGGAGGAGGAGGAGGAGGAAGAGGAGAAGGAGGAGGAAAAGGAGGAGGAGGAGGAAAAGGAAGAGGAGGAGGAGGAGGAGGAGGAGGAGGAGGAGGAGAGAGAGAGAGAGAGAGAGAGAGAGAGAGAGAGAGAGAGAGAGAGAGAGAGAGAGAGAGATGGCAACACCATTAAGGAATTCTGTGCCTTGATTTTCTTACTAGATGATAGACTTCCTCTTTGGGGTGATAGAGAGGATTTTGTGTACTGAGGTATATAGAGTGTAGAATAGAGCTTGACACCCACTAGTTCTATATAGATGCATTTGTTCTTCCCATTGAGCAATCACGAGAATGGAACACATAGCCACTTGCCTATGAAAGTTGCTCAATAAATGTAACAATGGAGCCCGGTGTTGGTGGTGCAAACCTTTAATCCCAGCACTCAGGAGGCAGAAGCAGGCGGATTTCTGTGAGTTGGAGGCCAGCCTTGTCTACAGAACTAGTTCCAGGACAGCATACAGAGAATACAAAGCAATACAGAGAAACACTGTCTCGAAAAACCAAACCAAACAAACAAAAACAATGTAACAATGGGCTAGTGAGATGGCTACCCAGGGAAGGGTGCTTGATGCTCTTTGAGGGGTCAGAGTTCAGTTCCCAACTCCGGTGTCTGGCCACGCACAACCATTTGTAACTCCAGATCCAGGGGATCCTGTGCTCCTTTCTGGCATTTCGGGGTACCTGCACACAGGAAGCATGTACTCACAGACACAGACATACATACACATAAATAAAAATAAATGCTGCTGATGAGAAAACGTGCTGAGCCTTTGCTGCCTAAGTGAATCATCCCGTTTGTAATCCTGTGCTGGGATCACTCCTTTTGAAACCATGAATAACAGATCTAGAGAGCACACTGCTCACAAGGCTGCGAAACTCTCATTAGAGGATGGAGACCTTCTGTTCACCTGGGCTGAAGGTCAGAGGCACACTGGGGCTCTGGGCTGGCAGTGAAGGACTGCACTTTGCATTAGGAGAGGCAGATACTCTGATGCTCTAGGGAGAGATGTTCAAAGTGGCCTCCTGTTTTCAATGTATCTGCCTCTCAGTGTGGACTTGTATTCGCACCCTGTCTTTTCTTCTTGCTTGGCTTCTGGGAAATCTAAAGCCTACATCTTGCCCAAGAATAACCATCATGTTTTTAGTTCAGGCCACAAAAGTCCAACATCCCTTCCGCTTCCTTCATGTACAGAGGTGATATGTTCCTAATAGTTTAACATTGTTTATAAAGCCTATTGGGAGCAGAGGGTGACAGAACTTGCATTTCTACAAAAATACAAATAAACTTAGAAATCTCAACTGCTTAATACCTGGAAGTCAAAATGATGTAAGTAGTAGTGTTTTGTTTTGCTTTTTTGTTTTTTAAATTGAAAGCTATCCAAAACATACACAGATCACTCAAAAACCAAATAAAAGATAAGGATGAATGAAGTGATGATTAGATTTCAGATCCCAGTCTCCGTATTATGTTCAGGAAAGTTTTGGGATGCAAGGACATCAAAGCTATGAGAAGATATAAACTGTTGGCTAGTTGTGAGGAGAAAGATGGAGAAAATCTGAACAGCTAGGCCTTTAACAAGACTCACCACTCACCTTGCTATTTGCCAGGTACAGAAGTGGGGTTCTGAGGGCAGGATTGACAGCACTGGGCCTTTCATTGGCTGTGTTTTCTCTTTGAAGGGGTGAGTTCTTGCAGAAATCTTTGTTCCTCAGAAGGCTACTGAGAGTCATCACTAAACAAGGGTCTGTCATGAAACACCAGCAGTCTGATAGAGGCTGATATGTGGTGGTGGCCAAGAGATCTGGGAAAGCAGCATTGTGATAAAGTTGCCTCTTATTTGACTGCCTTTCTTTTAAAATAGAAACTTCTGTTACTCCCAAGAAGGTGCCAGCGGCTGTTTTTCTGTGCAAAAGTGCTTGATTTTTAAGCAGCCTATTTTTATCTTCCTTTCCCACCATGGCTAGAATTGATGTTGTTTTGAGGGTGGCATTAGAATGAAACTGAGCGTCAGTGGTGTGGGCAAAGGGGTGGACACTGTAATTTGTGTGGCTCCTAGCCAATGTGGGAACCAGAGAGGAAAAAGTCACCTTTACAGCACAAATGTAAGTAGCAGAACGATTGCTCGAAACAAGTTACCATTTGAAAATGCATTCACTTCCAATGTGGGCATCGACTATCCAAGGACCAGGTGCTGTGCCAGGAGAGAGAAGTAAAAGAAGAAGAAGAAGAAGGAAGAGGAGGAGGAGATTTGTTTTCTGAACTCCAATAAGAAAGTAATAAATAAACAAATGTAAAGGGGCTAGCAATGATAACGAGGGGATATGGTTCCTGTGTGGAAGAGAGAAAGTGACCATTTCTTCTAGAAGAGTCTTCATTTCATATAGGGAGTTGATGGGAGATGTCATTCTGTAAATATGTTTCTCATACTGGTTAATGAATAAAGCACTGTTGGCCAATAGGAAAGCAAGATAGGCAGGACTAGGAGACAAGGAGGAAAGAGGGAGTAGTAAAAAGGAGTCAATGTGGAGAGACTGGAGAGAGCAGAACACCAGCCCACTCTCCGGTAAGATGAGAGCACATGGAAATACTTAGATTAATAGAAATGAGTTAATAATTAAGGCAGAGCTAGCCCATAAGGAATTAGTAACTGGCCAACAAAATTATATCAAATACAGAGTCTCAGTGTGTTAATTGGGGGCTGGCGTGGCAGCAGGACCAGACCGACAGCTGGAAAAACCTGCACATAACAGGGAGTGACACTCCATTGCCTCAAAGAGGAATAGGTGATTACCCTCTGGGTAGGATGTGGCAGGCATGGCACGATGACATAACAACTTCAGTAAGATTTTAGCACCATGATTCATCCTAATAAGATGGGGGGGGGTGATTCAATGAGGATTTTCCCCAGTTAACAACACAAAGGATAGAACCAATGCCCTTGGCATGATATTGAATGGTAATCACAGAAATACTGGGATCAGGAAGTCTAGCCTGGATAATTCTGTTGTAGAGCAATATTTTGTACATTGTTGGGGTATCTAATAACATCGGTGGCTTCTACTGACAAGATTCCTGTAGCACTTCACTCTACCTTTACTAAAACATGTCACATGTCACCAGATACCACTGATGGCCCCTTGAGGGACAAAATTGTCTCTACTTAGGCCAAGAGCTATGTCTTATGCTTGGACCCATGAGGACAAGGCAGGAGAACTGTGAATTTGAGCCCACCCTGAGCCACATAAAAAAGTTTGTCTCAAAACAAACAGATATATACAACAATCAAATAAACGGCAACCCAAAATGACAATTTTGGAATTGGGAATTGAGACATGCAAGGATATTTAAAAGAATTTAAAAAATATTACCCCCTTAGGGGCCTTCATAATGCTGACCTACACTATAAAAACAACTTTCTGGAGTTACCCCATGGAGATCTGCTTCTCACCTGGGGAAGAACACAGAGTTGATCATCTGGGAAGCTGCTTGATTACCTGGCATGTGAATCAGAACATCTGTCCCATTTCTAATTGAATTCACTGTTGTTTCACCCGGCCAATGGAGTCCCTCAAGTAATGGTCAGATGAACTTTGCATTGAATATTGATACCAGCATCCCTGGACAAAGCCAGCCTCTCTTTGTGAGATGACTCCAGAGAGTCATCAAATGAGCTCTACTTTCAAATCATAATTATATGCACTAAGTATATATACATTCCCATTCACATGGGCATTCCTTTCCTCTGCCTCATTTTTTTAAAGACAGGATTTTGCTACATCACTCCGTTGCCATGAACACACTAGGTAGGTTAAGATGGCCTTCATAAATGTTATGGTTACAGGTGTTACAGGTGTACACCACCACACCTGGCATTCATTTCATTGCCATTTGGTAGATGCATGCAGAAATTCTCTTTTATTTTATAGGTGAACTAAGGTGTATTTGAAGCAGCAAATATGAGATTCCCATGGAACATACAAACATAAGAGATACATATTTCTTTGCATTTTTATGCAAGAGCTCTTTTCTTGGGGGAAAGGTGAATCCACGAAGATCTTGAACAGATTCCCTAACTTCCCTGAATTTTAGTTTCTTCTTTGAGAAAATGATATAATATAAAAACATAACCTTCTTCCAAGAGTGGTGAGAACTGTGAAGCTCCTCATATAAATCATTAGCATAGTCCTTGCCACTGAGTAGTACTTTATACACATAAACTGCAGTTTAATATCAGCAATATTTTCAATATGTCCTGAGAACATGAGTGTACTCTAGAGCACTGAGGTTGGATTCTTAATAGAGAGTGGACAGAAGGAGTCAGGAAAGGCTCCAGGGAATGGGAGATATCCAGTAGGAATCCTGAAGACTGAATTAGGTAAATGAAACCAAGCAAAAGCTGGGAGACAAGGACAAGCATTTGGTTATATTTTCCCTCTGCAGAGATGATGCTCCCCAGATAATTACAAGACTTCCTCCAGTAGGACTTTGATCAAATGCCCCATTTTCTATCCAATACATACAAACTTGAACTTCTTGCTTTCTGCTTTTCCTTGGCAACATCAGCATGTGATATTTTATCTATTGAATTACCTGTTGCCTCCACCACGCTGCAAGAAGATAAGCAGTACAGAGGCAAATTTTTTCTCACCTTTGCAAGTCTTTTAAATTTGAGAATAATGTCTAGCACAACCTTGGATTTGAATTAAGTAGATGAATTCTAGTCATATGGGTACAAACATGGGAGTCAAAGACTATTTCTTTGGGGGGAATGGAAGCAATTCAATATGACCTACACATAAAGGATAGACTTTGAAGAAATGGGAGGTTGAAGAAGCAAGCAGATACCTCATCATAGAAAGCCTTCTTTAATCTTGATATTTATCTGAGGAATGAGTATGTTTTGTAGAACTGGCCATATTTTCATGCTATAAAGAAAACTATGAAGGTTTTTTGTTGTTGTTGTTGATGTCTTTTTTTAATTTATTTGACTGAGACAAAGAAATCATTCACTTCACTCTCCTCTGTCTAGAGAAAGAATGATGTTCTGACCTGGGAATAAATAATGTGGATGACAAATACTTTTGGAAAGAGTTTGCTGAAGTGGCAAGATGTGATGATCAAGTAGATAAAAAAGGTGAGTAGAGGGCAAAGAACTCAAGATTATTTTCAGCTTTGAACTTGGGCGTTTGGGTAACCCCAAATCAGTCACAAACCCAAGGCTTGGTCCATGTGATGATGTGCCCTGAGGTCCAGTCTGAACTGCAAAGTCACATCTTCATTAATGTGCTGGAGTATTTTAGAAAAATACTGTAGATTTAGAGGTCTGAAACCAAGATGCAAGCTGCTGCTTTACTATCAGCCTAGGCGCTGATTAAGGAAGAATCCTTTCTTGTAATTTAGACACTGAATTTCCACTGGTTGTCCGGATGGCTGGCTTTGAGAGGTACTTCCTGGCTCATGATATGGACATTCCCTCAGTTAAAAGGACTAGTGAGCACATTAAGATTTCAAATTTGCACTCTTGGGGAGAAATTCATAGAAATACCTAATATATCATAGCAAATAACACACATCTAAACAAATCCTCTATTCTATTCTTACTCAACAAGGCAAGTATAAGGAGTCTCAGGCCTGGGGGCAGGGGAGGATGGGTGGATGGATGAAGAGAAGGAGGGAGGGAGGGAAAGAGGAAGGAAGGAAGTGAAAGAGGGAGAGATGCCAAATACTAGAGTGGCCTAGAAAAGTCAGAGCAAACCTCCCTGACATAAAGCAAATCAGCCCATTATTCTTTGTGGGCTCAAAGACAAACCTTCCTCAGTGACAGTGAACAGCAGTTCATTATAGCAGTTACAAATCTTATTCCCCCAGTCTTCTCTTTCCCTTTTCATTCTCCCTAGGGGATCTCCCCCATCACTGGTCTTTAAATACCACCTATAACTTGACAAATTCCAAATTTGTATCTTCATCACAGTCATTTCTATCCTGTGCTACAGAACCAACTGAGTGCAGCTTCTGTGCATATCTTAAAAGGCAACTTGTCTGGAAGGAGTTGCTGAGCCACCTCCAGGCCCCAAACTGTTCTATCTGCAGCTGCTCAAGCCAGGAATATGGGAAGTGTTTCTGGCAGGCCTTTCTTCACTGTATCTCTTCAATTGCTTAGGCCTGTTGATTTACATTGAATTCGTGCTTTTACTCCATCTTTCTTGCATTATACATCTTACAATAGACTAATGAGAAATGCAGTGGTATCTTGCCTTGCCAGTGAACTTGTGAGGGTGGCCACACCTTTTGGGTGTGGTTTCAGGTTCAGGTAAAGGAGGAGCTGACTCTTGTTCTCTTGGGTTATGGAGAGCATATGGAGACTGCATCTTCTGGAGCAGGAAAACCACAGACGTTATTTACTCTTATCTGCGTAAGCGCTTCTCTAATAAATACCTATTTATCATCCATCTCTGGTCTGGTAGACTCATTTCAACCACACCTTCAGAGGAATGTCTAGAATGGCCTTTTCATTAGCTCTTCTGCAATCTTTGCAGTCAGGGTGTTCTTCAGAAAACTGAACCAGTCATGTCGCTCTAACACTTAAAGTTCCCCAGTAATTTTCAAGATTAAGTTGAAATGATGAAGATCTTCTTGGACACTATTTTCCACCCCAAAGCTTGCTTCTCTTTTGCTTAAATTATTTCCAAATTTAAATGTTTTTTTTCTTTTTAGGTTCAATATGGGTAAATTGCATCTCATTGTAAAAGTGGCTTTTCCAAAGCAAGCTTACCAAAATCCTATATTTCAGATTGTTCATCTCATCTAAGTTGCTAAAAAAAAATCAAAAGCATTGTTCTAAGCTGCCAGTTAATTTATTTATTATCTGTCACTCAGACTATGGTATGGGTTTACAATGACAGAAACGATTTCTACTTCATGTACTACTAAATTTCTAAGGACATCTTACAGAATTAGCCAGAAAGTGAGTGCTCAAATATTTATTGAATAAGCATTAAATGAATGCATGAATGATCTCAACCCCAGTTAAATTCTAGTGTGAAAATGACAAGGTAGTGATATGAGCATGTTCCAGAAAGGTCAAGAAAGGAGACATATTTGGTCAAGAAGTCTGGAAAGCTGGAGATGAAGAGGCCAAGACTCTTCCTTCTTATTCTATGGCCCCCAAAAGACTAGGAAGAGATCAAAGAATCATCTTGCAAGTAACAGCAAATAGCAAACCTGATATTACTAAAGAAATGCCCATCATCTCCACAATCCAAAGCTCCAGGCAATTTTGCTGGAACAGCTCAACACCTAGAACAGTGATTCTCAACCTTACTAATGCTACAACCTTTACTGCAGTTCCTCATGTTCTGGTGACACCAACAATCAAATAATTTTGTTGCTACTTCATAACTGCAGTTTTGCTACTGTTATGTTACATAATATGCATTTCTGATATGTAGGATACCTAATATGCTACCCCCTAAGGGGTCATGACCCACAATTTGTGAACCATAAGTTAGAACCACTTAATTAGAATCTTGGACTTGATTCTCTTTCCCAATTTCTAGTACAACTAGAACAGCCATGGAAACTAGGAATAGAGTAAGAGTTAATAATAGAGAAATATGGAAAAATAACAGGGATTGATGAAAAGGTAGACAAAGATGGAGATGGAAGGAGAAAGATAGGGAGTAAGGGAAGAAAAGAGGAAGATAGGAGAGTGGGTAAAAGGGAGTGAAAGGTAGAGATAAAATAGCAAGGAAGTGAAAAGGGGAACAGAGGAGAGGAGTTTCAGTTTGAAAACCCAAATATCCAGAGGCTAAGGGCCACATGGAATGGCCTCAATCAATTTCAACTGATAAATAAATGGTCTTTGCACATCCCCCTGTGTTGATGACTCAGTAAGTCTATACTTGGTAGAACAAAAGAATACGGGCACATGCCTTATTAGCACCCATGGGTAGTATCTTAATAATTTTCCCATTTTATCTATTAGTGCAGTGATTTTCTACTATAATTGTATCCATATTCTTACAGTTTAGAATGTTGTTATCTCTTTGTAAATCAATATATCCAAGTAGTTCTTGAGCTTTAGAGAGATGACTACATTTTTATTGCTCTACTACAAAGTCAATAGAGAATTGGGAATGTTTTAAACACATCAATATTTTATAAATGAGTACATATGAAAAGGAAAAAGAAAATCATGAGTGGGGGTCTGAAAGTGATAAGATACTCTTTCCAATAGTGCAGTCAATTCAACATTTGTGGCTCCGAATGTTTGCTGGCATGTGTGCAATTCCAAAATCGCTCTTGATTACTGAAGTTAGGCCATTTAAAACTGTGGTCTGTAAATGATGCACAGACCTATATTTCAGGATCCCTTCCTTCCTAAAGATATCCAGGGAGAGATAAGAGGAAGTCACGTAAGTTCACAAACTACTCCAATGTTACAAAATAACCTTAGGGGCTTATTGCACTGTTTACAAATAATGAACCAAAGTAGCAACCTCCTCATATGGGTATGAATGATAATGTTTTTATTTGTAACCACAGTTTTGTGTATGGAGATGAAGGCAGATACTTTGAAATTAGAACATTAAGTAAGAACCTTTAATGAGGACCTACATACAATATAATGTGAGATTAGAATGAGAATGAGCTTTATGTTATATAAAAGTGCTCAATCAAAATCTTCTATGCTGCTTAGGAAGATAATGGACTGGAAGCCCACTGAAGTGTCTTTTTGTCTCCTTAATGATGAACCTAGCGAAACACAAAGTCGTATGGCAAAATTGCTTGTTCTCTCTCTCTCTCTCTCTCTCTCTCTCTCTCTCTCTCTCTCTCTCTCTCTGCCTCTCTCTCTCTCTCTCTCTCTCTCTCTCTCTGTGTGTGCGTGCATGAGTGTGCATAAATATGTATGTGTAGGTGTGCATATATGTGTGCAGGTCAAAGGTAGATGTCTGGTATCTTCCTCCACCTTATTCACTACCTTATTTTTTGAGACAGGGTCTCTCACTGAGAGTCACCTCTCCCAAGAGCTGGGTTTACAGATGGGCACCACAATATTTGGCTTTCAGTTGATTGCTGGGGATCCAAACTCAGGTCCCTCATGTTTGCATGGTAGACACTTTACTGCCCGAGCCACCTTCCCAGCCAATTTCCTCCTGACATAATATTTTTATTGAATATTTGGGAATTTCACATAATGTATTCCAATCATACACACTTCCTAGTTCTCCCAGGTCCACTTCTTACTCTTGTGACCTCATCCTGGAAAAAAAGAAGAAAGAAAGAAAGAAAATAATAAACAGTCCATTTTGTGTTGCCCATATATTCACTGGAGCATAATCCAACTCCTAGTGTCCAGCTCCTTATAGATAACTAAGTCCTTCTTCCCCACTCCCACTCCTGGCAGAAGCCATCAACTCTGAAGAGCTATACCACAGCATCCCCATCACAATTTTAAAGAATTCTCCTTAATGGCTTCCTCTGTAGACCATTTCTTTTTGGAGGGGGTGTCACAGAAGCCTTCTATATTTTCTATTCTCAACTGTGAGTCTGCAGCATCAATACCACTGCAAAAGAAGCTTCCCTGCCCTCTACAGCCAGCAGTGGCACAGATAATGGGGTCTCTACATAGTTTCTGGCAACAACATGGATCATGGACCTCAGCATGGTCTCCAGTGGTGACACAGGCCATGGACACCATTGCTCCAGGCTCCAACCCTGGCAACATGGCCCGAAGTTATCAACACAGATTCAGGTAGCAGCAATGATTAAGGACATCCCACATGGGCTTATGTGGTGACATGGACCACAGACATCAACATGACTGCTGGGTAGCACAGAGCCCAGACACCTTCATGTGCTTCAGGAGTACCAGCCATACATATTAACATGGAAAAATGGTGGCAAAATGGCCCACAGACAGGCAGGGCACAGACCACTGACATCCACATGGCCCTTTGTGGTAACATGGGCCTCTAGTAGTAGCACAGAGCATGGGCATTCATCTGACCTCTGGTAGTAGTATGGGTCATAGACTTTTAACATGGCCTTGGGTGGCAGCACAGACTGCAGATATCCACAAGGACCTCAGACCCTGACACTTCCAGACAATTTGTTATGTTTGAACAAAGAACAGTGTTTCTTTCTTTGCTGTATGACCAGTGACTGGGTTGGTTCTGGGCAAACATAGCAAGGCCAGAGAGATGAAAAAAATTGTAGATGTATGATACTGAAATTACCAGTAGATGATTAGGAGATTGAGATGAAGTACTGAAGCAATAAGATTCAGTCTTCTTAGTTTTATTCATCAATGAGATAGATAGTCTCAATTGAGTAATTACCAAGATCAGACTGACCTGTAGGCATGTCTGTAGGAAATTTGTTTGATTGCTAGTTGATGTAGGTGAACCCATTCCACTATGGGAGGCACCAGTCCCTGGGAAGATGGTCTTGAGATTTATAAGGAAGCAAGCTAAGCATCAGCCAGGAAGCAGCATCCTTCCATGACTTCTTCAAGTTCCTGCCCCGATTTCCCTCAATGACAGAGGTCAGATGTGAGCTGAAACAAACCCATTTCTCCCCTAATTTACTTTTGGAGAGAGTTTTTTTAAATCACAACAATAGAATGAAACTAACCAGAACAGATTCCAAACAGGAATCTGGTTGTTATGAGAGTCACATACATGAGTTTGAGAAGTGAGGAACTATGGCAGGTAAAGGAAGGAGAATGAGAAAACATATTAAAAAAGGCAGATCTCAGCCCTAGGCCCTTTTTGAGGATTTTTTATTTTATCATAACTCCTTACAAATGAAATGAAATAGCAATGGGAAGGCACTGTAACACTGAGTTATATGAGCTGACATCAATACTTTTGTGTGTAATGGAATGGGAATGTCTTCAGTGAAGCTAAACAAATTCTGCAAGTCTGGGTGTGCCTGTAGAACAGTAGAGGCAAGAGTCTTCAGTCGTCAGCTTTCTGAGTGACTCACTTTAGATAAAAAAGGATGGTTTTAGAAAGAGATTGCAGATTTGGTCCATAAGTGGCAAACGGGCTGAGGGACATGAGAAGAAAAACAAAATACAAAAAACAAAACAAAACAAAACAAAACAAAAAACAGTGTGTCATAACCCAGGCTCATAGATGTGTACAGGTGCCATGAAGGAAGGAAGGGAAAGGATATGTTAGATGTTTGGGAACCCAACAAGAAAACCTAGTTGTGTTTGGGGGAAATATAGGATGTTGCATGATGGAGACCACAACTAAAAAATACCTTTCTTCTTCTTATGACATCTGCTGTGCATCATTTGACTTATAGGTCAAAAGGCATCAATCAAGAATTATACAGTATTGGTCCACTTCTTCAAGCTGGAGAAGCAGGAGCTGATGTTATTTGTGAAACAAATGGTCTATAGTCAAAAGTCCATTTTTTTTGGAAACATTTCCAGATGTTTTATGAAACTCCAGTGCTGAAACTAAAACCACTAATATCAATGAAGTTAGGGATTTCTCTCAATAGGAATACTGGTATTGAAACACTAATTGTTGTTTGCTGCAGCTGTAGACAATGAAACATGAACCACAAAACCCAACAAAACCTATATGGAGTTTATTGGGGAAAGAGAGCAAAGGGTAGGTATTGGCCAACTGGAGACAGAGATGAAAGCGGAGAACAGGTGGGAGGCACTCACTTAAAAGGGAAAGCTTGCACATGCGTACAGAATCGTTATGCAGCCGTGTAACACATGACGTAGCCAAGCAACACAGGGCCCTTTGAGTTGTCAAAGTATCTGCCTGAATGCTGGTGTGTGTACCCTGCCAGTTGTCAGGGGGCGGGGTCAGCATAATACCAATAATACCAATAATACCAATCCTACCTCTTCTTATTGTTAAAAGGGTGGGAGATTAAAGAGGGGGTGTCAGGTAGGGCAGGAATATGGAGTGCTGAATCATCAAGATTGCTTCCAGCTGACCTAGGGGGTGTTGACCATTTTTGGGGGAGGGAATCTGTGGAGCTGCCATGTCCTGGGGTTGTTTTATTGCAGGCCAGGCTGTATAGAACATTCTGGCGCCTCTTAGACCTGTTTGGGTGGGTCCAATTCGGCTAGTGTTGTATCCTGGTCAATAGCATTTCACAGTATTAAGAAGGTCCCAGGCACTTGTTAGGTTTATTTTTTTTCTTTATTATATTCCCCAAATAGAAAACCATTCATGTGAATATCAGAATAGAAAAATGGACTACAGTGCTGGTAACACAGACAGTCCTTCGCTGGCCTTCTTCGTCTTCCTCTTCTTCCTCCTCCTCTTCCTTTTCCCCTCCTCATCCTTCTTCTCAAGAAACATTTCTGAGAAGGGTAACACACATAGTGTTCTCAGTATAAATTACTGAGAACACTAGCAATGAATGCATAAAACCTTTTATCTGGTGGAGTGAGACCTTTAATGAGGAGGGAGGACTGCAGGGAGAGAAAGGACAGAATGAGCTACAATTTTCACTGGTACAATGCTTAGGATCATTTTTCTTCAAAATCAATATCCATTATCAATATTCTTCATTGATCTTTGGTGTGTCCACACACACACATGCAATTTTACCTTCTCAGACCTTATGAATTGAGACTGAAAGTATTTCCAGAGAATGTAAAGGCAATATTTTCTAATGCAAAGTGAGCTTTAAAATGTGCTGTGTTATGGGTCTGCCCTGGCCACAACACGGGAACTTTCCCCCAAGTCTGACTTTGTGCTATATACCAAGGATGTATTTTCTTTTAAACTTTCTGTAATTAAGAAATCCAAGGGTAAAGAGAGCTGCTGGCTTAAAAATGGAAGCAGAGCCAGAAATAGAAGCTGGAAATCTAATGCTTTCTCCATTCGTTCTAAAATTACAGGAGCACATAACTCCTCCTCTCCCTCCTCCCATTGCTCCTCCCACTTGTGACTGTTGTTCACACCTGTGCTTCATAGAAGTGCACTTTCTTGGAAGGAAAAAGGTGGAACAGTGAAAGCAAAACCCGGTGTTTCCAGAAGCCTGTATTATTGCGAGACTTGAGCAGACCCTTCCTATCCTACAGAGAGATGCTCAGAATGTACCATGGAAGTATTTCCCAGAGGGGTTCATTTACAGTGGATGAGACATCACACTTTTTTACTTTGTGTTAAGACATGTTAGACTCAAGCAGAAGTTTGTCATTTGTAAGAATTTATGAAAATTAAGTGAGATAATTTAGTTTGAATGCTTAGCTGTATTTTATTGTATGGACCCACACAAAAGGAAAAAAGTATCATGATAGGTCCTTCATTTTAATATAATTTACATAATTTTATTTGGTAAACATTTCCTGTGTAGCTATTCTCTATGAAGAAGTTCCCTGTCCTCCAGGAAGATGAGGTGACAACTGAATTATACTCATTTGTCTGTTTGTGTGAGTGACTTTCAGAAGGACCAGGATGAAAGCTGTATACCTACCTCATTGTTGGTATCTATTGTCTTTGTTCAATTTTGTCTTCAGTATAATTGACCAGTGAACAGTTTCTAGAATTAAAGACATTTTGAATGAAAATTTGCCTCTGTAAATACAAAAGTACAGCCTGTACAATTCTGGCTGTATAGCCTTGGAAAACATCTATTTACATCTCCGTGTCCCCAGGTTGTCTGGACAGCATGTATCTATAGGCACCAGAACAACAGTACCTGGGGCCATTCATTATGGACTCGTGGGAGGAAATGACTTTGGTCAGTCAGAAATGTTTTAGACTCTAGTTTTCCATTTGCAAGCTCCAACTCATTCTCAATGCTATGAGACTTATACGGCCGAAGATCAAGTTATCAAATTCACTACAAAAACACATTTATGTTACAGGTATCTACTCCATGGCATTTACAATAATATTAACTGTAAACATTAATGCATTTCTCAGTAACATTTTCATACACACCCAGATGGTCCTTAGTTTCCCCTTCTTTAGGTTGGGCACTCTACACTAAGAAAGGGAGTAAGCTTTTCTTGACATACAACAAAGTATTTAGTATTGATAGGTATAGACTTTCATGTCTGATACTTAGGAAGAAGTTTTCAATCTAGTCAGTGGAATATGAAAACACACTTAAGATGTGTCAATCTCAGACTGGCCTAGTAATGTTCCATGTGAAATCCTCCCCTTTTTTTCCCTCCCACCTACTAAATTAAGAACTCTCTATAGAAAAAAAGGAACTAACAAACTTAACACCTTCAAAAAACCCTCCCCCCCCCACAAAAAATCAACCAACCAAACAAAAAACAACTTATAGACACGGAAGAGGTTGGTATCAATGTTAAAAGAGAGTCATGTTCCTGACTGAAAGTGCGTATTGGAATCTTTCTTTCCATTCCTACCAAAAACCTCCTCCAAACCATGAGTGAAATTTTAAAATGTTTAAATTAAGCCACTGAGAGTTAGGGTTTCTGAACAGGACAGTTAGCCTATCCTGAGTTATTTGTATATTGCAGAGTAGATAGTTCCCTCAAAGTGATCAATAAATGCTATTTGATTATTCTTTTCAGCTACCACACCATGTTTTTTATAGTTAAATTAAATGAATTTGAATTATGAAATGGTCATGAGTCTATGAGAGCCTGAGGCAGAAAGTGATGGTCTGGTTGAGAATGACCTGATAGGTTCATGAGTTTGAACATGTGCTTGATGGCAATGACCCTGATAGGTTCATGAGTTTGAATGTGTGGTTGGTGGCATTTGCTGGGAAGGTGGTGGAAGCTTTAGGGAGTGCAGTTTTGCTGGAGGAAGTGAATCACTAAGGATGGGCATTGAAGATTTATAGCCTTGACCCACTTCTGTTCTCTCTTTCTCCTCGGCTCTCCCCACTTGCCATCTGCTTCCTGTATGTGGGTAAATGTGACCAGCCAGCTTCCTGCTCCTGTCACCATACCATCTTCCTGTTGCCATGCCATAATGCCTGCCACGAGGTACTGTATTTCTTTTGGGACTGCAGGCCAAGACAAACCCTTTCTTACTTAAGTTGCTTTTGGTCTTGGAATTCTATTACAGCAGAAGGAAAATGACTACAAAAAATGGTATAGCCCATCTTTTCTTGAGCCTATTCCCTAATGACTTTGATTAGAATTTGGAGCATTTCTCCAAACTCTTCAAGAAAGTGTTAGCCGGCATTTTAATTTTCATCTTTAATACTTTATCATTGGAAAAATCTTAAATCAATTCTCTTCTGCCTATGCTATTGCCCCACTCTCTTGAATTCTGTTTATGTTTTGCATTTTCCAAGTCTTCACAGAGGCTACTTGACATGATAAGATTCTATTTTATATCTCAGCATCCCTGGGTATGAGAGCTTTCCTGGGCTGGGTGGTATTTTTCAGGACTGTGATTATGTCTATATGGTAGCTGGCATGATTTGTTATTCACCCATCTCAGTTGGACCAGTGGATTCCTAGATCATTTAGACTGTTCTATCAGATGAGTCAGAAAGATAAATTTTTATATTCTTCCATTACTCTAGTTCTGTTTACACAATAATTACATATGGGACACCTACTAAGTGCCAGGAAGTTATAGTATAATTGTGACTCGTTGCAGTTTTGTGCTGAGGGAGCCTATAGTATTATGGAAAATAAACAGGTGTGTTACTATTATTTATCATTAGGCTATTGTTTTCCATGACTAAATAATTTCTATTTAAGAAATGTTATCAATAAATGCAGTATTTGTAGATTTTTAAACCGGAATCTATTTCACAAATAGTAAAGTATCTTGGGTGTAGTACATAATACATTTTTATATAGATGATCTGTGAGATTATCACTCAGATCCAAACAATACATTTTCAGTACCCTAGAAGGGCATTTCACACAACACACACCACATGTGACACTACAGATTAACTTTATAAGCATGGACTTATATAGCATGAATCTGTTATCTTTCTTAGCTCAGCACTTTCTGTAAGATATTATTGGTTGTGGTTATGGATGCATCTTTTGCATTCTTAGATATTTGGTTATTTCTAGTTTTAGGCTGTTGCAATAGAGGCTGTGTGGGAATTGTTCACATATTTACAGGTATTTCATGACTTAACTGTGCATTTGGAGGGCCACATATGCAGTATTGAAACCAGCCAGTCACAGAAACATTCATACTTGCTTTAAAAGGCACAGATGAATAGTCTTCCAAAAAGTGTCAGCTTTTACCCCACCCAGCTATACGTGAGAATTCTAATTGTTTTCTGTCCCAGTCCAATATGGTTCTATTAATTAGTTCTTTTAAGTTTAGATTTTTCTCCTGTAGACCTGGCAGTACCTGATTATGTTTTGAATTGCATGTTCTTGATGCCTAGCATACACATTTCTTTACTGACATTTGTAACCTTTCGTACACGATTTATCTTTTAAGGATTTTTTTCCCTGTGAACATTGTATTACTTCCTTCTTTTCCTTGTTGGTTTATAGGAAGTTTTTATATTTTTAACTGAGAGCATTTTATAGAATTATTATGTTGCGTTATCCTCCTTTTAACTCCTTGACAACTGTACTGATGTCTGACTTTTCCTTGATTCTGTAATTTTCTCGTCTCTCCCAATCTCCCAAAAGTTTATCAGTTTTGTTAATGTTTTAAAATTTGTCTTTATTTGATATTTATTATTCCTGTTTTTAAGTTTCATTGCTATGAAAGCTAACAGAGCTTTTTGGGGAAAGAAAAGACACCAGCAAAAAGGCGAGGAGTGGATGGGGCAGAGCAGTGCCCATGGTGAAAAGAGAGAAAAGAAACATGAGAATACCATAGGGAATTTCGTCCAGTATTTTGCATGCTACATGAGAAAAGAATTTTAAAAGTCTACTTTACTGACATTAATGTTACAACATCATTTTTCTTTTGAATGAATTTATGTAGACTGCTTTTTCAAACATCCTTTCGCTTTCACATTTTCTCACAAGTTCTATCTCTTGTATATGGATGTAGTTAGTTGTTTTAGTCAAGTATGGTCATACTTACCATTTAACTTCATTTTTAATAGTCATTTGCATTTAATATAGTTAGTAGCACCAACTTCATGTTTTCTATTTAAGTAATATCCAGATTATTCTTAATCAATATGTATCTATTCTTGTCTTCTTTTGTTCATAAGAGTCAACATATTTATTTTATAATCATATCATATATTACAGATTTGGTAAGACATTATTAATGTTGTTCCTTTAAACATTTGATATGTATTTTTATACTTTGAAATTTTGATCTATCTGATTTATACTCCAAAAATCTCCAGTACACAGATTTCCATCACAATGGAGAAAATGTTACCTTGTACTCTTTATCGCTGCATCCTAATTAGATAGCACTAAACATCTAAACTAAATAAGTCCTGAATATAGGAGGCTTTGGGTGGGATGCCAGATACCCACCCTTCACAATCAACTCTCAGTCCCTCATAGTATCTTTATTACGAGACATGGATGGTACTTGGTACCAAACTTCTGGAGGACATTATTCTGCATAGAATATGTGAAGAATTTGGGAATTCTACTGCCCATAAGAGGGAGGGGAAATGTCAAAGAATAAATAAGAAGGTAAAAGGCAGAGTGCTGTGCTATTTGATTTTATTTGATGCCTTCCCCTCAAAACTATGACAGACATGAAAAACTGATATTGATTGTGGAAAGCAGAGAAGGTATTGAGTTTCATTTCAAAGTGGTGTAGTGATAGACAAAAGCAATAATAGAGGAAATAAGATAGGAGATGGAGCAGAGCTAGTGGTATAAAACACTTGGGAACTGGCAGAAATATTGAGGCAAGGTTCTCCGAGGCCTTGAAAATGAGAAGTTCAACATACTTCTGTAAATAAAAAACAATAAGATTTATTTATTTTATGCATAACGGTGTTTTCGTCTTCATGTGTATCTGCATACCAAAAGAGGGCAGTGGCTTTCTCAGGACTACAGTTACAGAGAGTTATGAGCCTCCATGTGGATGCTGAGAATAGAACTTAGGATGCCTGTAAGAGGAGCCTGTGCTCTTAACTGTAAGGGCCAGTTATCTTTGTCCCCTCATCACACTTTACTTACCTCTCATAGTACAGAGAGTAATTAAAAGCTTTTATGCATAAAGAATTGTGCCACAGGGGAAAAAAAAACAGTATTAAAGACACTTAAGAATGTAGAAGAGTAGCCTGACACAAAAGACAGAGGGAGCAAATATATGTGAGTTCAAGGCCAGCCTGGTCTATATAGTGAGTTTCAGAACAGCCAGAGCTACATAGTGAGGGGCTATTAGCAATTGATAGCTTTCAGTATAGGGAGAGCCAGAGTGCTTTAAGGGTATGACCCCTGGTCAGATGACAACACACCAGAAGATAGCTTTACATCTGAGAGTAATTGGGTAGTACAAATAGGACTTGATGGGTTAAAAAAAGAGAGAACATAAACTTGAATAGGTAGAGAGGTGTGGTCAATTTAGGAGTAGAGGGTGACTATGATAAAAATATGTATATGAATTCTCAAACAATAAAAATATTATTTAAAAATGATATGATTAGGGGCTGGAGAGATGGTTTAGTTGAGAACACTGACTGCTCTCCAGAGGACCTGGGTTCAATTCCCAGCACCCATATGATAGCTCACAACTGTCTGTAATTCCAGTTCCAGGGGACCCAACATCCATAGCAAAACACCAATACACATAAAATAAAAATAAATAAGTCAAAGAAAAAATTTCTAAAAATGGTAGGAATAGGGCTTCATTTAAAAAAAAATGTCATTCAACCCACTTCTGGGGGAGGGGCATGGGTTGCTATGAAAATCTATAAAGACCACATGCTGACTACATTATTAAACTGTATTTTTTAACCAGACTCTAGTTCAAATCCTAGTTCTACTTCCTTTGAATGATGAAATATTTAATAAATGATTCAACCTCTTGGGACCTTGGTTCCCTCCACCAGGCATGGCTTGCAATGAAAAACACATATGAAATCAAGTGTTGAGTCCTTTGCCCAACACCCTGAGTGTGACGAGGTGTTAGTGAACACTGTTTCTTCTACATGGTTAATTTGGTGCAAATGAGTGTGCATTACACAATATGTGTATAGGATAATAATCTTTTTGTATTTACTGATAGATCCTTTTGTGATTCATAAAGACAGCAAGAAACTTTTCAGCCTTTCTGAAAGCAAGGGTGGGGCTATGACTCTCAATTGCCTTCTTTTGGCTAAGAGGGGTTTTCACACAGAGTTAGTATAAATTTGTCTATCTTGGGGGGGGGTGCAGTGTTGCTGGATAGCTACTACTGCCTAATAGCTTTTCTTGGGAAAATGGCCACTCCCTACTGATTTGTTATCATGCTAAACTGTGTCTCCACCCTTCCTTTCCAGAGCTTTCACAGCTGTTCTGGGAAGGAGAGCAGTTGACAGAGGTTGTTAGGGCTCAGAAACAGCTGGGATCTCTAATGGTCTGTCAGCATCTCACAGCTAAGTTCCAACACCCTGAGGTAATGATGGGCGCCAGGGCAGTCTTGGAGGAAGGGATGATTATGCAACAAGCTGAAAGCCCTTGGAAATCTGGTGGCAGCTATTAAGAGGCAAGCAAGCTGGAGAAGCACACAGGGAAAGCTGGTAAGAGAAGATATTCCTCTCTGGGGATGAGTTAAGGGCAAACAAGTGAGATCTGGTGGGAGATGTCGAGTATGGGAAATACGGAGGAAATCTGAGGGCTTCCGGGAATTGCAAGCTCATAATTAGCTGGTCAGAGCAATCAATAGTCATGTCGATTGTCATTTGCTTGCAAATTGCACACCTGGTATCTTTCAGAAAAACCTGGCCACAGACATATTGCATTTTCTCCTCTGAAGGTTATGAACAAGAATATGTCATCACCCATCAGTCTGTGCTTTAGGTTTCTTGGTCTGGGAATTCCAACACAGGGCACACAGGGCAGACTTATCAAGTTGTAAGGGAGGCTGGAGGGCAATGCCACTTACATAAGAATTCCAACACAGGGCACACAGGGCAGACTTATCAAGTTGTAAGGGAGGCTGGAGGGCAATGCCACTTACATAATTTGTAGGAAGGCCAGTAGTAGTAGTAGTGAGCTGGGTTTAGACTCTGAGGTTTATAGAACTAGAGATTATCCTCATTCATTGTTAGTTGTTTTGCTTGTAAATTAAAAGCATAACTCTTAAACAAGAAACGGAAAAGTGGTGCACTATTTCTTAGTGTTCATGCACTCCTGTTCTAAAATTGACTAAAGGATCCTACCATGAGGCAGAATTTCCAAGACCATCAGGCTTAATAGAAGCACAGGATGTAAATGCCTGTTTCCCCAGTCGCAGGGCTGTGTGAGCATAGGCCAAGGCATCTGAAACTGAGAACTTAAACCAATATTTTCTCTTCCAATGTGTTTTTCTGAGGTATTTTTGTGACAGCCATAAAAAGCTGACTAAGACAAACACCAATACCACCACACTAAGCCAGGCTTTCTGAAGAGAGAACCCAGAAGCAAATAGGCCTGTCTCAAATCCTCAAGATGACTGGTGAGTTGAGATCACCAAACAGGTTACAATTAGAGTCAGTGTCAAAGTAGAAGAAAGGAGATTTGTTTTTTTTTGTGTGTGTGTGTGTGTGTGTGTGTGTGTTGTATATGTGTGTGCATGCTTGTGCATGTGTATGCATGTGCACAGGCTTGCATGTGTGTAAAAGTCAGAGGTTGGCCAAGAGTGCTTCCTCTCTCCTTCACCTTGTGCTTTGAGACAGGGTCTATTACTGAATCCAGGATTCACCAATTGGCATCACCGGTTATCCAGTAGCCTTCTAATTTGACTCCCCTGCTCTGTGGTTCCAGTATGTACTACGTTCCATGCCCAGCCTATTCATGAGGGCTGGGGATTCAATTTAGCTGCTCATGCTCATGACCAGGAACTTTACTGAGTGAGCCATATCTTGAGCACTGTAAGAGGTTTGTAATGAGTAGGTTTGGATTTGAGACACGCTATGTTACTATATGTGATTGTAAACTCTTATATAATCTCTGAATCTATGTTTCCTCATCATGCAAAGCAAAGGGTGATATTTACCTCTTAGTGCTGTGGTGATACAAGACAACATTTGGGGAAACTGACTCCAAACTCTAAATCTCTGTGGCCATATTAGTGAGATCCCTGGCATGGTAAAGATACCAAGAAAGTGCTGGAGAGAAAAGCAGAGGAAAAATGCTTGTACAGGATAAAGGAATTCTGGAAATCTTGCATAAAATCTGGGGCAAGATTGCAAAGAGTTTTGAGTGTAGTTTGGTAGAAGGTGACAAGGGTATGGAAAAAAATAGTGCGGTTCTAGCTTTCTATCCAGAATCCATATTTTAAACTTTTAAATATATAACCTTGGGCAACTTTTGTTTTACTAGAGAATACTTGTCCAACAAATACTGGAAAATTGGACAAACCAGGAACTCCAAGATCTTAGGGTTCTTAAATTGTTAAGTGAGCCCATTCAATGAGCCCATTTTTTTCCCCCAATGGCTGGAATACTACCATGTCTTCTGAAGTTGCAGAACAACCATGATCTCAATTAAAAGATAAATCACTTGATTAATTACCAAGTGCTTTCTTGACAAGTTGCTGTGGGCCAGTCAATAAGGTCAACTTGAATTTTTTTTTCCTGTCACTAAGGCATGCTTAAAAACTTTTATGTGACTTCTCCAGGGACTTGCTTCGGGAACCCTGCATTATAGACTTAACATGGGAAATAAAGCAGTTCCCCAGATCTTTGGATTCCCTTTTACTCTGTTTGGTAAATTTGGCCATTTCAGTGAGTATTTAATTCAAATTCAAGTGTAGACTCTGAATAAAGGCTTTTGGGTAACTGTTATCTAACAACAGAGACAAATATGTGGATAAAAGAAAATCAGAATAGGCTCTTAGAAAAGCTTTGGGTAAAATGAACCTATGAGCAATTATGAGTTATAAGATGGTGATAGATATACTTTGAGGTTTAAATATATACATTTATTTTATTATTATAAATAAATACATACATACATCATACATGCATACATACATACATACATACATACATATATATCCTTCTGGAATATGACCCTTCTTTCTCAGGCTTGTGTGGAGGTTCATCAGCTAGTTCTATCCTATTCCTTCAGAAGTAGAAATGTGATC
Source organism: Cricetiscus sungorus (assembly GCA_030556225.1). Taxonomy (NCBI): domain Eukaryota; kingdom Metazoa; phylum Chordata; class Mammalia; order Rodentia; family Cricetidae; genus Cricetiscus; species Cricetiscus sungorus. The sequence continues at coordinate 16,756,479 of JANBXA010000366.1, forward strand.
CAGGTACTTACAGTAAAATGCATAAATCTATTGGCTCTAACAATTGAAGTATGGGTGTTTGTCCCAGGCTTAACCATCTAAATACTCCTTGTCCTTTTAAATATAGATATCTTACATCATGTTCTTTGTTTGGTTGCTATATTTTCCCATCCAAATCTTAGGCAACTAAGAGCTTCTATGAAGACACACATCTAAGATGTGGAGAATGACCCACACACAGCTCTTGTGACTTCTTTTGAATATGTTGACAAGTCATATCTAAACAACTCATTATAATTCCCCTTCATAAGATGCTGAAATATCTTATTGCATAAATCAGTTTGTCAAGCTTATGCTGTTTACAACGAACAGCCCCAAACAGTCAGCTTTTCTCTTTGGCAACCCACAGTAAGCCATTAGGCATTTAGGCATGAAGTACTACCATTATTGTAGGTACGAGGTTGCTACTAAGATTAGTTTACCTATCTGTCAGTAAACTTTTTCTGAATTTCATTCGTGAGTCACATGGTATGGATGCAGAGATTATTATGATATACTTGTTTACCTTTGAGAACATCATATTGTAGGAAAGATTATAAGTTAGCCATTAAAGACCAGAAGTGTTTTTGAAAGTAAAGAGCTTGATATTTCACACTTAGAAATAACCTCAAAAAGCCGGGCATTGGTGACTCCCACCTTTAATCCCAGCAATTGGGAGGCAGAGGTAGGCGGATCTCTGTGAGTTTGAGGCCAGCCTAGTCCAGGACAGCCTCCAAAGCAATAGAGAAACCCCGTTTCAAAAAACCAAAACCAAACCAAACCAAACCAAACCAAAACAAAAAAACCTCTAAAATTTGATAAAAATACAAAAATCTGATAAATATGCCTAAACTGTGTTTCTTGGTACAACAAGAAAGTTTTCTGTTGTAAAAAGGGGGGCAGAAGGATGCAATTGTTCTAATTAGAATCCATGGGTTAGGAAAGAGAGTGAGTGGTATTATAATCAAATGACATACAGATGGCATATAATCAGCTGTTGTAGAGCTCAAACAAAGGGAAAACCCCCGAGAATTGTCATCCACCAGGGGTTTATTCATAGTCAAAACTGCCTTTGAAGTGAGCTTTCACTGTGAGGGGTGAACTGGATTCTGATCAGTGATGTGGGCGTGGTCTTAGAACCCATAAAAGGGCAAACCAGTATGAAATAAACAAATAGTACTTACTTACTAAGCAGGTTGGTCTTTTCAGTCTTATCGTGGTGGCAGGGACCATTTTAGGGGGGGGACCAAAAAAGAATGGAAGATAGAACTAATAGACTAATAGAGCCTGGATAATCACAGATCTCCAAGTATCTCTACACTCACACTCAGTCAGATTTAGTATTAACCTCCATAGTAAAGGCCCAAAGCTACACTTTAGAAAAGAGTTTTTTTTTGTTTGTTTGTTTGTTTGTTTTGTTTTGGTTTTTGGTTTTTTTTTTTTTTTCTCTCTTCTGGATGAGTAAATATAACCATTCTGGGACTAGCATGGTTTTCTTCTTGGTTCAGGAACTTAGGTTACTCTTATGGTGTCAATGCTGGTATATCTTCCAATTCATATGTTGGAATGTATTTCCTAATGCGAGCAGTTATGAAATGGTACCGAGTCTGTGAAATGATTAAGTCATGAAGGTGAAATTAGATTTCTACCTTAGAAAACACATCAAAGTAAACATCCTTATTTGATCAAAGATGTGAGATGGCAATAAGAGGTCACTATCTAAGAAACACAGATGGCACCTTCACCAGACACAAGGTCTGTTAGCAGGTGTGTTTTAACTGCAATAATGGTCTACTGTTTATAGACTTTTCAGTCTAACAAATTTTGTTATAGCAAAAGAATAGATGGAGACAGCTGTTGTTATATCATGGTGTGCACTCCTCAAGTTAGTATCCTTGCTCACATTGACCAAAATGGCTCACTGTTAAGACTGAATCTCATACATTGTGAACAGGAAAGAGAAAAGGGAGGGTAAACACTCCTCCCTCCCCTGGGAAGGCAAGATCTAGATGTACATTGATCACTGCTAGTTAGCCTTGTTATTGATAACTCAGTCATATGGGCAAGGCTACTTACAAGAAAGGCTAGAAAATGAGCCTTTGCTACATGTGTCAATGCACAGGCAGGGATCCTACATTAGACTAAGAGATTTTTATTTTTAAAATATATTAATCTTTAGGGCAGGGGTAGTCTCTATGTTTGTGGCAGTTCATTTCCTAGGAGCTAACAACTCAGATATACTTTCATGGAAATTGGTAGCTCTGGTTAATCTACCTTTTTTCTTTCTGCTTTATCTATTAGCTTAATAATGAAATTGGGAGAAACAAAAGAGATGTGCCAAGTACTCTTTTAGCAACTTTCCATAACAACCTAATCTTTACAACGCCATAGAGAACCAGGCAATGTCATAGTAATTTAAAGACAGTCCTGTTGGTCAGCTTTGTGTCACCAGAGTGAATACCTAAAACAATGTTGTTGTTAGTTAAGGGTTGCTTCGTGTAGTTCATTGTCTGAAAGGTTCAACATTTAATAGCAGACAGGAATTCCAATTGGATTGATCTCAGGTGAGGGTGATAAAGGATGGTAAATCATAGAGGAGTATGGGTAGAAATGAAGGATTACATTTCAGAGTGTGTAGTGTGGGGAGAGAAAGAAGGAGGGAGGGAGGAAGATGGGGTGGGGGGATGTTTTTCACATGACCACCTTTAGGAACAATCCTCAAATACACTGAACACCTCCAAATGGTAGAAACTATGACTTAAGGTTTGAAAACAGTAAATAGACATGATAAATTAACATTTTGATATATTACTAAGATCTGGGTACCTTACATTTATTAAACATGTCAAACACTTCATGATTATGAACGGATTCTTCATGATTCTGTCAGATAAATATTTTCTCTTGTGTATCAGGATACAAAAAGGAGACGAACCCAATTTTGACTCTAACTGTTGAAGCCAAGATATTTCTATTGCACAAATTTAGTTCTTCTTGCCACAGTCAGCTAAAACGTTTTTGTCGGGAATTGATTACTTTGTTGATTCAACAATTAATTAATTACTTAATTCCAACAGTGAACTCTAAGTGCCCAAAAGGCACTAGTCCCAGTTCCTGACATCTCACGGCTCACGTTCTAGGTTGAGAAATAGCCACTCCGTGAAACAAGGAGACTCATTATATCCTTATTTTGAGTTAGATGTTTTATTACAAAGAAAAAGAAGTACATTTATAGTACTCAATGCATATTGAACTAGTTTAAGACTTAGCCCTGAGCGACACCACAATAATGAACTCAGCTTTGGAACAGTGTGCATTTGGGGAGGAAGGGTGAGATATTTTGCTATTGCAACTATGACTTTAAACTAAAAGGCTGTCTTTGTATCATCTTAATGTGGATGGACTACTGGACACAGTTAACAGTGTCTCCATAAACGTCCCCAAGCATAGACGTTTGCCTCTGTGCATGCTCTCAAACCAAGGGCACATAGAGCCTGGGCAGGAAGCAGGAACTGCACATGGAGCCAATAGTTAGCATATTAGCTCATTTCTTGGCCATCTTGCTGCATTAGGATTTCCCTTTTCTACTAAAAATGCTGTTCACTATTTCTGGGTGACAAAGAGCACTATGGGAAAAAGAGCAAGGACCACTCACATACATCTGGGTCAAACAATCCTTGTGTTTAGTAAGGAACACAAGGCCTTCCAGAGTCAGATGAACCCACTGTGAGGAAAATGCTGCCAGACACTGTGTGTCACTGATCTCATCTACTTCACCTCTCCGCTCTCTCTAGGGGCTGACTTGTTGCTGGAGCCATGGGTAATCATGGCTTTGTGATGAAAATTTCGTAAAGGAAAATGTGGGCTTCAGAGGATAACTTGAGGGAGTCAGTTTGCTTCTTCCACCATGTGAGTTTTGTGGATTGAACTCAGGCCATCAGAGTTGGTAGCAGGTGCCTTTATCTGCTGAGACACCTCACTGACTATTATTACTATTATTAATTAAAAACAATCTTATTTTATGTACCAATCCCAGTTCCCTCTCCCTCCCATCTTCCCACTCCACTCCATCTCCCCATCCCACCCCTTACCCACTCCTCAGAAAGGGTGCGGCATCTCATGGGGGATCATCAAAGTCTGTCACATTATTTGGGGCAGGACAGAACCCTGCCCTCCTCCCAGTATCTAGGCTGAGAGAGAATCCCTCCATCTGGAATGGGTTGCAAAAAGCCAGTTCATGCACTAGGGATAGTTATTATTTTTAACCCTTCTTCCTTCTTCCCTCCTTCCTTCCTTCTGCATGTGAAGTTCCTCTCACTTCACTCTGCTTTAACGCATACATGCATTCTTTTGCCAAAACAAAACAGAATAAAACAAAAACAAAATAAAGTCATTTGTGTTAAAGTTCTTGGGGTTAAGCTCATCTCTGTGTGGGGTGCATCCTCTCTTTGTAGACACATATAAATTGGATTTGATGAATGGAAAGTAGTAATTGATTTGGGTTTATGAAGTCATGGAAGAAATAGCCAACCACGGTCTTTATTGGGAACATTAGGCTTCTCATGGAATTGGAGCAGAATTGCCCTGCAAGAGAAGTAGAGAGTGTGCCACTTAAAAAGAAAAGTAGAACAATCTACAAGAGAATAGTAAAAGTGACTGAGAGGAGAATGATCACAGCTGCACCAGGGTCAGAGCTTCGTGCTTGTCACTCACACTGAGCATCCCAGTAGTGGAAAATCTCTAGGGAGAGAACTCCAGCCACCACAGTTGTGAGGACAATAGCAAAGGCTATGTCTTTGAGGAGGCCATTGCGATCAGGGCATCTCCGCAACTGCAACCTTCATCATCAAGCTTTATTTTGAGGCATTCCCTGCAGCAGAAATGATGACCATGGCCCCGAATCAGGCAGCTCTTTATCGTTTTAGTACCATTTAAACTCCAGGTACTAGGATGATCTAAATAAAGATGTGTATGTGTGTGGGAGCCCCAACTGTTCCTTACACGATACTTCCTTTCAGAGGATGGGGTTCTAAGCCAGCTTTTATCTAAATTAGAAAAAAGAAGAAATGTGATAGTTCTTGCACCTGCATGGAAAGAGCAAATCTATGCCTGTTATAGATGTGTTTTTAAAAACACAATGAGAGTGAAATCACACTGTATAATGTATCATGATCATTCCATGGTGCTAAATATTCTCTTGTGGCATAATTTAAAATAACTGCATCGTAACTTAGGTGTAGACAAAATATAATCTTTCCAGTTCTCCTTAACTAAATATTTGACTTCTGTTAGTTGCTATCATATATGATATATATATTTATATGTACATATATAGTGAAATACCATAGATATTTTTAGTATATATTGATTTCTCTTACTGTGTACCTTAACCTACATCCATTATTACTTTTTTCAGATTTTTTTAAAAAAATCCTCAGACCAAAAGATTTACTGAATTGAAAATTTCAGACTCTTGATACATGTCAATAAAGTAGCTCATAGAAAGTTAGCATCAGCCGCCATTAACCAAAATGATGGGAAGTTGTCCATTTCCTGACACTTTCTTTAATTCTGAGAAACAACATTTCTTACATGTTGGCAGTGGGATTGGTGAAAAATGGTATTGTCATCTTTTGACACCATTTAACAAAAAATGGGAAATTAATTTCTCACCTAGTTTCAGACCATTATTTAATTTATAGACTGGATTTTCCTCTGTCATTCCATGCTTGCTCGCCTGAAGATATACTGTAAGTTGTACAGATTCCTAGCAAGATGGATGCAAAGGGAAGCAGGAGAGGGAAACACCCTCCGTGTTTACTTCCCAGCAACAATCCTGTGTTGTTGAAGACGAAGCCTTGGAGGCTGACTATTTACTGGCTATGTGCACTTGCAGGTTTATTTCACTCTGTGTCTCGTGTTCTTACCTGAGGATATAATCATATCCCCTCACTGGCTTGATGAAGGACCGAATGGGACAGTTCTTTGAGTGCTGATGCCAACACTGAGTGACATCCAAGACTTCAGGGAGTGCCAATTGTCATCACTGCTGTCCCAGCCTTATCCTGTGGCACTCACTACCTGTTTACATCATTTGTTCATTCTGCTTGTCTTAGGATTTCTACTGCTGTGAAGAGATACAAGACCTACAATAACTCTTATAAAGGAGAACATTCAATTGGAATTGGCTTATAGTTTCAGAGGTTTAGTCCATTATCATCATGGCAGGACATGACAGCAGGCATGTGGTGCAGGCAGACATGGTGCTGGAGAAGGAGCTAGGAGTTTTACATCTTGATCCACAGGCAGCAGGAGGACACTGCACACTATTCTGTGTGTAGCTTGAGCATATGAAACCCCAAAGCCCATCTTCACAGTGACTCACTTCCTCCAACAAGTCCACACTTTCTCCAACAAGGCCAAAGATCCTTATACTGAACTCCCTATGGGCCAAGCTTTAAAACACATGAGTCTATGGTGGCCAAACCTATTCAAACCACCACATTGCTAAACATTGTTTTAAAGGTGCATGACGATCTGCATATGTTTGTATTATATTCTTAAATGTTTTGTCACACGAATATGTAAGCTAGAGAAATATATCTATTCCCCACATGTAGACTGCATATGTGTGATACAATTCAAGGGCAGCTGTAACAAATTACCACAGGCTGATATTTTGAGAAAATTATTTTTCTATCCTTCAAGATATCAGCAGCTTTAGTTTCTACTGAAGCCTTGCTGCCTCAATATTACTTTGTCACCGTGTCCTTACTTAGCTGTCCCCCTGTGTATATTTGTTCTTTGTATCACAGTGTGTATCTGATTTCTTTTTAGGATACCAGCTCCTCAGATGGGAATAAGATATGTCTCAGGGCACTTAGTTTAAGATTTATCTATGTAAAAAAGTTGTATCTCCAAATAGAGTTACATTCTGAGAAATGAGTTTAGGACTTCAACATATAAATATTAGAGAGGACATACTTCAGTTTCCACCCCTGGAAAGAGCTACATATTTACATATGCATGTACACATAAAGAATAACTTTAAAATACTAGTGTGCGGTTCCACAAAATAATTATTCACATTTTAATTTAGTTAGATCCAGTATTGTAGTGGGGTTTTATACTAACAGAGGCTGTGAGAAGATTTTAATACAAGTGACCTGTTAGGAAGTGGTTTAAAGGGAAACTACCCATGTCTGGAGGGAATTAGGAAGGGAAAGGGGAAGGAAAAAGCAAGGAAGAAAGGAATTCCCAGAGACTTTCTTCCTCTTGTCAGAGGGCCCTAGTAGTTTTTTGTAGTACTATTGTGGATCATGGAGTATTACATTCCCAAGATGGAAAGGACCCCAAGAAGTTTCTTCATGCCTACACAGCAATTACATTATTATTATTATTATTATTATTATTATTATTATTATTATTATTATTATTTCCCTCCAAGACTCATCCCAATGAGGTCTAGTATTTGCTTCTATTTTCTTCTAGTATTTTTTTGAAGGAGAGATTTTTTTTGGGTTTATTTTTTGTAAACAGTCTTTACAATAGTTTTCAAAACTCTGCTATGCATCAGATTAACCTCAGCAATTACTTTATTGTCAGTATAGTTATTTTTCATATTTTTATTTAAATGGTTTTTTTTTCATTTTACATACTGATTCCAGTTCCCCCTCCCTCCCTTTTTCCTACTCCCTACCTTTCCCTATTTCATACCCCTCCCATCCATGCCTCAGTGATGATAAAGCCTCCCATGGGAAATCAACAAAGTCTGGCATTTCAAGTTGAGGCAGGACCAAGTTCTTTTACCCTGTATCAAGACTGAGCAAGGTATTCCACCATGGAGACAGGCTCTAAAAAATGAGTTCATGTACCCAGGATAAGTCTTGGTCCCACTGCCAGGGCCCTCCCCAACAGACCAAGCCACATAACCATCACCCACATTCAGAGGGCCTAGTTTGGTCCCATGCAGGTTCTGCAGCTGTCAGTTCAGGGTCTGTGAGTTTCTACTAGTTCTGGTCAGCTTTCTCTGTGCTTTTCCCCATCATGATCTTGAAAATCTAACACCCCTTCATGAAAAAGTTCTTGGCGAGATCAGGGATACAAGGACCATGCCTAAACATAATAAAGGCAATATATTAGCAAGTCAATAGCTAGAGAGAAACTTGATTCTGCTAAAAACAGGAACAAGACAAGCAATAAGACAACAAAAGGAGATCAAAGGGATACAAATTGGAAAGGAAGAAGTCAAAATTTTATTTGCAGATGATATGATAATATACATACCACGGATCTCCTACAGCTGAGAAACACCTTCAGTAATGTGTCAGGATACAAGATTAACTAAAACAAGCAAACAAACAAACAAACAAGCAAAAAAAAAAAAAAAAAAACCCAGCAGCCCTCTTATATATAAATGATAAATGGGCTGAGAAAGAAATCAGGGAAACATCATCCTTTCATTCTTCATAATAGCCACTAACACATAAAATATCTTGGGGTAAGGCTAACCAAACAAGTGCAAGACCTGTATGACAAAAACTTTAAGTCTTTAAAGAAATAAATTAATCAAGATATAAGAAAATGGAAAGATTTCCCATGCCCTTGGATAGGTAGGATCAACATAGTGAAAATGTCAATCTTACCAAACTCAATCCACAGATTCAACATAATCCCCATCAAATCCTAGCACAATTTTTCACAGACTTTTAAAGACCAATACTCAACTTTATATGGAAAAAACAAAAAACCAGGATAACCAAAACAATTCTGTATAATAAAGAAACTTCCAGAGGCATCAACATCCCTGACTTCAAGTTCTACTACAGAGCTATATTAATGAAAACAGCTAGGTATTGGCACAGACAGGTGGACCAATGGAATTAAAGACCCTGATATTAATCCACACACCTATGAAGACTTGATTTCTGACAAAGAAGCTAAAATTATACAATGGAAAAAAGAAAGCATCTTCAACAAAGGGTGTGTCTGTATGTGGGTATTTGCATATGAGTGCAGGTACTTGTGAAGGTCAGAAGTGTCATATCCCCAGGATCTGGAGTTACAGACTATTGTCAGCTACTTGACCTGAGTGTTGGAAACTGAACTTGGGTCCTTTAGAAGAGCCACAAGTGTTGTCAACCACTGAGCCACCTATCCAGCCCTAGAAATCCCCGACTTTAACATTTCCAAGCTGACTTTCAGATTCCTTTTATTCTGGTGATGTCTGTGCCCAGTGACTTCATTTTTGTCCTTCAGGACAGCACTCTGCTTGGCTAAGCATGCCTTCCTTCCTGGCATACATGGAAAAGACGCATTCATCCACCCGCTTGTTTTTCTGTAATGCTTAGCTCCTTTGGCAAGTAACTTTTCTTCATTTCTTGGCAAAATCCTGCTGAGTCCTTAGTTGACTTCTTCCTTTACACTAGGAAAGAGTTGATCTATTATTTATCTTAACTTCTCATAAAATCTTCATTTCATTCTCTGGTTCACTTTTCTTATCGTTTTGGTCCACTCCCTTCACTTCCCTGTAAACTTAACCTTCCTCCGGGGCAGAGTCCCTGATGTGTATGCTTTTATGACTCCGATGGATTTTTCTTATCTCTGATTACTTCATGTTAAATTAGCTCAGCCTGACTGGGGGCACTCATACACATGATTGCATTAGTGGCTCAGTGACCTTACTGGAAAGGTCTCCTACTATTGCTGAAGAACTATCTGAAAAATGCTGACTTTAGTTTAGTGTGTGACCCAAGCTGCAGATGGGAGAGGGGCATATCCCTGACTTTAGACCTGCAATTTGCTTGCTCAGTTAGTTGCTCTGTAGCTGATGTAACAGGAAGTAAGGGCCCCTGACTATAGTAAAGAAGGAACTAGGGTGACTTTCCATGGCAAGTTGTAACACTCTCAGTAGGACAATGGTCAGAAAGCTTGTGAATTTCCAAATAGAGGCGATGGCTTCTTTGAAGTAGATTGAATATGACTTTATCATAGTCAAAGGAAAATAAAGGAATGATGGCCTCTGGAGCTTGCACATCAGTGGTGTACATAGGTGGCAACAGGCATTCTTCCTGAAGTCTCTTGGCATGCAGTTCTAGCAGATTAAATATGTTGTAAAATAAGATCAGTACCATGTTGTAGGTCTAGTCTCCAACTAAGTATGTTTTACTCACTCATCTCTACATAACAGGGCCATACTGTACTATCTTTGGGTCCTGTCCTGTTAGGTAGGTAGCTATGTCTTCACCCCCGCCCCCTTTCCTAGTAGAGCTTCTCTTGACCCCATTGCTTCTTCAAGATGTATTGCTCTGTGAGTCTATTCCCACAGAGCCCAGATAAGTAACTGCCTATATGATCTATTTTATCATAACACCCCAAGGTGTTATGACATGGTAGACTTAACTCAGCAATGCGTTTCCAATGTGGAAATTTCCAGCACCAAGAGAAGTGTTTGTAGAAGATTTGCAGAGGGCCCAGGCATTCAAAACAAGTTAAGGGGCTCGACAGAGAGCATGTAAGTAGCTGCCTATTTTCAAAGCATAATTTTCAAATTAAGTTATAGGAAAGGTTTTCATAGAAAATATAATGAATTCATGTCAAAATGTATTCTGTTCATTAGTGAGGAAACCAAAAGTATGGCAAAGATAGTTCAAGGAAAAATGTAAGAACTGAGTATTTTTAGAGAATGAGAAAAAGGATGTAACACTACCATTAGTGTGTTAGAGTACTAGATATGATGCAAAAGTGTGTAACATAAAGCAATAAAACAATTACTTTAGGGATTCTCTTAATTGCTGGAGAGTAATTGTGTATACTAGATAAAAAGGTATAGGTTGACTTGGAGTGGTCTGAGTTCTTACCAAGACCATAAAAAAAGTCAAACCAGAGGTATATTACCCTAAGTAATAAAATTGCATTTGAGTGCGTCTGGGTCATGATATTGCTGATGTGGGACACTGAAAAAAACCATGGAGACCTTTTCTTTTGTTCAGATAGAGAAACAGAGAGGAGGTGGGAGGATGTATAGGGAGAGAAGCATATGTGTATATGTGTTTACATGTACATCTATGGAAATAATTGGATATAAAAATATGTGTCTGTGTGGGCGTGTACATACATGAACAGATAGATACTACTTCTCTAATAACTTCTACAGCATCAGTCAGTGTGTTATCTAACAGTTGTTGGTTCCCGGATGCTGCCCCAGCTTTAAGTGGTTTGCAATACAGTCCGATATCAAAGTTGGTCAAAGCCAGTCCTGATAATGAGTTTTCTGTGAAACAACTAGGAGCTCTTTTACCCCATAAGGAAGTAGTCTTAGGATCGTTTTCTGTGTTCCTTGTTCGGCAGGTTTCATGCCTGCAGACAGTCTGTGGCATCAGGCTTCTCTACAATATGGGTGGGACACCCTATCTGCTCAGTATTTGCTATTTGCATAACTGAAACAGCAGAACCTTAAAGCTGTGTAGAAGGCAAGCCCCTTTGGGAAGTCCAGAGGCTAGTTTTAAAAGTGAACCTGAAGGCACATGCCAGAGGGGGTTCTGACACAAACATCCTTCAGCAGGCCAGTCACTGAGCTGCCTCAGATAATTCCACCAAGACCCTGATTTCTAGTTCAAAGAGCAGATTTCACTGTCTTCTTGGGGAACCTCATAAGGCTTAGGGTGTCTTCATTAGTTTATAATTTTAATATGTAAGTTTTCCTCCCAGAGTATTATTCCACCTCCTAACTGCATTTCTATCTTTTCTGTCCACTGATCATACTGGGTACCAGCCCTAGTTTTCTTTAAGGTCTTTATCCTCTGGCCTAGAACAGTGGCTCTGTGATGGTCTTTCTTGACCCCAGTAGAGGTGGGAGAGGAGGAACGTGGCAGAGAGCTTCTGGACACTCAGAGAAAGAATCCCTAGAGAGGACCCCTGGGTGTGAGGCCATGATCCCATTGTACAGTCACTAAACACTACACCTTCTTTCTCCAAGGTCTGTATGGGGGTTCCTGGAGTTGCCTCGGACTTTAGGGGACACCAAGTGATGAACTGTTGTCTCACATTTCATTATTTTATACTTGGCCCCTGTGTGAGGTTTCATTTGCAAAACTCAAGTCCAGAACATTTTGATAACCCCTTAGCATCCTAAGAGTAGGACTTATTTTTGTCAGACTTTTGTAAAAATTACCAGAATCCTTTCTTAGGATACGTACCATGGTCATTTCTCTCTCGTCATCAGCTGTTTTCAAGGCAGTTGTGGGCATGTGACTGGAAAGAAATAGAAGTGTCCATGGCTGCAATGCCTGGCTTGCCTTTCCAGGTTATAGACTTGATGGATCCACTAAGTCTTCCCAAAAGTCCAGAGCCTAGGAGCAGCTTGGCTAGTGGGGCTCCTCCTACCTGGAAAGGGCAAAAAGAGAACAGTGCAGTGCCTTACTACTCAGGTGACTGTCCACCCTGTTCTGTGCGTGCTTTAAGAAACATCCTATGCCTCGCCAAGTACCCACCAAAAGCTGTGTGGTCTTTCTTGTGGAAAATGCAACTTTTCCTCCAATGGTGACAGCTCATTTTCTCCATGTATGACAGTTGAAACTTTAGGCCATCAGTACTGAGAACAACAGTTGACTATGAAGTATTATCCTAGCCCTCTCCACTGGCCTCCCAGAAACTCTTGTCATTTTATTGCTTTCACATTCCAATTATTCTGAATCACCCAGTCAAAGAAAAGCTTCCAAGATCTAAACAAAGCTTAAAGCACCATAGTGAGGGCACCAATGATGACAGGAGGGTATAAAATGCTGAGCAGAGAGCCTTGGTAGAAGAGATAATGTTTTTTTACTTATGCCAGCCTTCTAATCTCTAGTCAATGATTATCCTCATCTAATGCATGATCAACCGAGGCTCTCCTAGGTGAAATTACTCCATTGTCAATAAAAGGCAGGATGGGAATCAAGTTCAGGCAGCATGTATGGACATAGAGTCCTGCTCTGAAGAACCAGGATGAACTACCCCATAATGAATAGGCATTGTATGAGGATCAAAAGACAAGCCCAAGAGAATGTCCATTTGAGTGTGTTTCTGAGGTCTACAAGGGAACACTGAAAATAATAGGGAAGATGCATGCAAGTTAGCAAGCAGTTCACAAACTAACAGAGATGCTGCATGCTACATGGAGAACACAGGAAGCACTGAACTGAATTTGCTATTGTATCATTTGTTTTTAAACAAACACAAATAAGTGGAAGATGACTGTAGCTTCGCTGGGTACTGGACCAATGTAAAGGAAATGTTACAACATTAAATAATATCCCTGTTTTTGTCCATTGTAATACTTAGATATCTGCAAAGAAAATGACAAATACTGTTTTTTTTATTTTTTCTTTTTTTGTCATTTCTTCTGCCAATTTGACTTGGCAGGTAAGAAACTTGGTCAAAACTTTCAAGAATTCAATCGAACAGACACTTATTTCTTGTAAGTACTATATATTTTTAATACTCTGCTGGCCATTTGCCCTTTCCACTTTAGGTTGTGGGATTATAGTACTTGAATGGAATGATAGCTTTGGCCACTTGCAGGGTTAGTTGTTCTAAGCATCGTCTGGGGACAGGTTTTCAGTGTGATGTTGGTAGCAGGGTCCAGGTTTGATGTACAAGCTGAGAACTTAGGTCATACTTGATTGATGGCCACAGCAGTCCAGCTAATTTGGATATGGGACCTCCCTGCCTCCCTGCCATGCTAGACTGTAGCCTGGGCTTTATTGAACACCTCTTTCTTTGCTTGTCTCTGCCCTGGTGGAAAGTGCAGTTTTGAACATAAGCTCCAGTTCAACCCAGCTTGGTGCTCAGAAATAATTGGAGTTGGAGCTTCTGTTGGATTTGCACCAGCAGGATGACCGAGGGGTTAGGAGATGTAACTGCTAATAGTCCCTGAGAACAGCTATGACTCCCTGGAGGCACGGAAAAGCTCACACAGGAAATTGATGTGGCAGAGTTTAGCCTGCTTCGACCAACTTCCCTTTTTGCCAAGGGTAGATAATGGGAGGGGTGTCCCTAGAGTGCACTATTAATTTTACATGGAGGACTGGAGGTGAGACCAGAGGAGCCAACAAATAGATATTCTTTCAAAATGCCTGCATGAGAATTCGACCTATAAAACTGTGGGGAAAAAAATGGAATGGTAGCTGCTGATAATGCTTCGTGCCACCTGGCTGGGTTGGTGTGCCCCAGTAAGGTGAGCATGGTTCTCTCCCCACAAACTCACTTCTGCTGCTTTTCAAGATAAGGTGCAATTGAGAAGCTCTGATATACAACTAAATGAGTTTCACATTGTGTATTGTGGCAATATACAAATTAATAGAATTGGGTTAATTTATAAGAGAGAGTTAGCCAGTAACATGCCTGAGCCATTTGACAAACAATTGTAATTGATCCGCAGAGTTTTATTTCCTAAGTTCTGAGGGAACTGATGGGCAGAGCAGAAAGAATCCAACTACAGACTCCTGTCCCTCATGCCTCACTGAATGCACTCTTTGTACCTCTTTCTCGCTTATCATTTCGCTATCTTGGATATCATTCGCCAATACCTTCTTTCAATATAAGACCTGTGCCTTCTTAGTCCTTCCTGCAGAAGGTATTTGGGGACTCAAACTAAGACAACAGAGGTGTTGTAACGTGGGAAGGGCAAGTACTATAGCTCAATTACTTAATTTCCTGCTTGCTCCTGACCCTGACTTCATTCCTCCTGGTTTAGCTGGTCTCCATACTTCCCTGGGACTCCAGGTAAGGAATGCAGGAGGTACTCATCCCTTCTTCAAACTGAAAATGCCCAGGTTGAATTCATAGCTCCATAATCCCCGCTTTTTCCTTACTTTTCCTTACATTATTGCCCTTGACAATGACCTCCAACATTCCTCCCATTCCCCATCCTGGGTTTGATTCTGATCTTATACTTCTTATATCTATCAGCTAAGCTCACTTTTGCTATCCCTAGTTCACAGATGCAATGAACCAAATAGGCCCCCAATTCTACCAATGAAATTGTCTTGAATTCCTGCTTCCCTTATCCCTTCTTACTATTTCCTTGTTATCACACTCACTTCAGACCCAGCTTTTCTGGACAGCGTGGCTCTCCAAAGTCCTTCATAGTAAGTTGCAAAGGTGCTTTTGCCATCACTTACATCTTCCCACATGCAGTGAGAGTAGAAATGGGGAGAGTGCACCTGCTGGCCTTTGTAGACAGTTACTCTTGGTCTATCTCATCCATCTCATCCATCTCATCCATCTCATCCAGGCATACTGGGAGAAGATGTCTCCAGAAGCACCACTATCTGACAGGTGCAAAATGCAGATGATATCTACCCCCTTGCCTCAAGATGGAATGACTGCCATTTCTTCCCCCATAGTACCCCATGGAGCAGAGCACTGGTAGCCTTTACTTGGGACTGCATCTGGTTATGCTTCTGACTTTTCTCTTTCCTTCCTTCATCATTCACTCACCTATTTCTCCCAAGAGAACAGCTCTATTTTAGCCTTCTGTACTGGAATCCCTGACTGAACTTCTGCTTCTAAGAATATTCATGAAGCAGGCTGCTGAGAGCCTTGGGGAAAGCACTGACCAATAGGATTATGTGCTTGGCAGCTTCTTCCATCACTTGTTTCCAGTGTTGTTTGGGGTTGTGTTTCTTGTATATCCATCTTGCTACCTAGTTCTTGACTTTCCTCCTCCTCTCTGGCATTTTGGATCAATAGCCCTATTATATATAATAGCATAAGCTTCTGTTGTTAAATTTTGTAAGAACCCTTGTACTTTCCAGAGTGATAATTCTCTGTAGTTGATTTTTGGCAGTGGGACCAGGATTTATCTCTAGTATTTGAACTGGCTTTTTGGAGCCCATTCTCTTTGGAGGGATATCTTGCTCAGCCTACATAAAGGGGGAGGGCCTTAGCCATCCTTCCTCTTCTGCTTGGTGTATAGCTAAGTCCTGCTGCCTCTCTGCTCCATCTAGTGTAGACCTTCAACAAAATGTTCCTAGTCTCTGGATTCCAGGGCATGATGCTTCTTCTTCAAGAATGATAGGTACTTGGCATTTTCTACTTCTTCGGGGCTCTCTTCAGATTGTCCATAGCCAAATACACATATGATTCCAAGTGCTTTGAGAAGTAAGTACCACTATGGACACAAAGTGTTCTCTATATTCCTAGTCCCTGTCAAGGTTGCTGCCCGGAGGCTTTCTATATAGTGCAGCTTAGAGAGGATAACAGAGTTCCAATTCTGCCTTGGTTCCTACAGTGTGTCATCTAAACTCTATGCATTCTGTGCATAGTTTCTGCTACATGAATTTAAATTCTGGGCCTAGGAAATACAGGGCTACTTGCTTGCTGGAGAAACTTCCCAGAGAATGCATGACCAACTTGCTCAATGTCAAAAAATACATTGCATAGTCATCCAACACTGACATAATTCTCAAAGTACTGGTCAATGCAGTCTGACTTGGCTATTTGTGTAAGAGGGTCCTCAGTGCCAAGATCATTGTTGACATGGTTATATTATTGCATATTTCTGAGATGCTGAGGGTGGTGATCTCCACATAATACCTTGAATGTTAGCCACCATTTACGTGACTTCTCCATTCTTGTTTTCTTCCCCTTCCAGCCTCTAAATTCTGGAGTACTCTAAGGTCTGCTGTGGTTGTTACAAAGTTCTGGGGCTTATTTTCCACATTTATAAGCTCAGAGTGTTAAAATATACATATCTTAAAGTCCCCTGCTGCATTATCGCTTGGCATTTCCAAGTTGATCTGCGTGGCCCTTAAATTTTTACCTATTTAGAGAGGAGGATTTTCCATTCACTCTTGGTGACTAAGAGTCCTGTTATTCCCTTGATTGATATAATAGACTCTTCGGACACACTGTGAGTGTATAAACATCAAACAAATATATATTTCCAATGAATTATTTACATTGTATATCAGCATTAGTGCAGTGGTTTTGTGGAAATGGAATTAGAAGTCAAAAATCAGTGTTGGAGGAAGGGAAGGGACTTTCTTCACTTCCAGTTAGCTGAAGGCAAAGGTTGCTGGGAAAATAGCTTTTTTTTTTTTTAAATAAAGGATTTGGGTATTAAGGGAGGGGAGAAGCCAAATGGCATTTTGGCTAAGAAGGGAAAGGGAGCCTTCCAATCACAGAGAATGGAAGAAAAGGCAAATTAAGATAAAGGCAGAAAAAATGGTATTTTTACTGTTTAGCTGAATGGATTCTAGGTTAGCTCTGAGGTTGCAAATGCCCTCCACACTGAGGCCGGGCTGAGCTCATATTGGAACAGAGACTACCATGTGCTCTGTAAGTACTTGCACAGTACCTACTTGGAAACGCTATCTGTGATATAGGAGTTTAGCCAATATTCACTAAGAGTGTGCTGTGTCTCTCATATAAGACTTAGTGTTTCATTAAGAAAGGGTGGCCTTTTTTTTTATTATCCCAGCATGTGGATGCAAACAGTAACATTATCCTTCCCCCTTAAGATGAGGAACCTGCTGTGGCCACTATTAATATCAGTTTTTTTCAAGTCTATGTAGCCATTAAAGCCTGGAAACAGGATTCAAATTAATATTTGAATGTAAGATATTAAGAGTACTTGTTGATCTTGTAGAAGACTGGGTTTTGGTTCCCAATACAGCATGGTGGTTTTCAATAACCTGTAACTCCAGTAACAGGGGATCTGATTACTTCTTCTTCCTCTGTACACATCAGGCACATGTCTATTCCATGTGTGCACACACATGCAGGCAAATAATCATACACATAAAGTACAAACATAAATATTACAAAAAAATTATCTAATTTCAAAACATTCCATCAATTATACTACACTAAAATAAGAAACAGTAAATCATTTGACAAACAAAATCCATGTCTAAGATCTAGGATATATTATATTAACCAAGTTCTTTAGGTGAAATGATCTTGCCTCATCATTTTAAAAATATGTGAGTGTGTGAGTGTGTTTTATATGGGTACATGTGTGTTTGTGCTTGTGTGAGTATGAATGAATGTGAAGGCCAGAGATTAAGACAGGACATCCTCCTCTATTACTCTCCACCTTATTATCTGGAACAGGATCTTTATAGTATAATCAGAGGACAACTTGCAGAGGTCAGTTCTCTCTTTCTAACATGTGGGTCCCAGGCATTGAACTCAGGTCATTAGGCCTGGTGGCAAGCACTCTATCTGCTAAGGCTATTTTGCTGACTTCTACACTAAAAAATAAAATTTAATTTTATGTTTGTATATGAGCTTTTCCCTGCATGTGTTTGTAGGCATTGTTTTCAGAAGCCAAAAGAGGGTACCAGATCTCCTGAAACACAAGTTACAGACAGCTGTAAGCTTCTTTGTGGGAACTGGGGACCACACCTGGGTCCTCAGTAAAAACAAGTGCTCCTTGCTGTGGAGCCATCTCTCTAGATCCTGGGCTTTATGTGGATACTGGGGACCTGAACTCATCAGGTTTCTGTGAGTTTCCCCATCATAGTCTTTACCCTTTTAATATTTTTTTATATTACCCACCCTCACTCCCCTTCCAACTCCTCCAAGATGCCCCCTACATCTGCCTTCCAACTTCATATCCTCCTTTTTAACCCCACTAAGTCCAATTAGAGCTGTTCATACGTGCATGGATGTGGGGCCATCCATTGAAGGAGTATCAACAACCTATGGGACATATCTCTGAGGAAAACTGAACCCACCCACAACCCCTGATAGCCACTTACTGCCATCAGTGCTCAGCTATGAGTAGGCCCTTGTGATCCCCTCCCAAGTGTGACTGGCTTAAGGTAATTGGGGCGGGGGATGAAGCCAGGACTGGTCAATTTTCCTCTTTGCGCTGATTATTTTCATTGTGTGACATACCCACTTGCCTTCTTTCTGGTAATAGACTAGCATGACTCACCTGTCTCACTCTGTGCCTCCCTCCATCCAATCCACTAGAATGCATGTGACAGGTTTGGCTCAGACTTGAGAATTCATGTGCAAGGCCAAGACCCCCAAACCTGGGGATGGGCCCTGGTCTAACAACTGGAGCCTGCATGGAGTTGTCTGTTTGGGTTGGCGGGGAAGGGGCTGTGAAAAACAATTGGAGAGCGACCATGGAAGGATCTGCCTATAAATATAGTTTCCCTCCTACCCATTATTAGCACCCTCAGATTTATATATCCCAAATGGAATTATTTGTCCTTCTATTCTATTTCCCCATTTCTTCATTGCAAGATAAATGGCCTCAGCCACCCACAAAGAAGCACGAACCATTGGCCAAACGGTTTATAATTGATATTAGCTTCTCTGTGTGTGTTTGGAACAGAATAGGAGCAGAGCAGGATGACACAGAAACCTCTGTCAACAATGTTGTATGTTATGCTTATCATGTAAATTTTTTCCTAATGCTATAGATCAAACCTAGGACCATGAAAGTGGTAGACAATTGTTCTATCCCTGAATCATGTCCCCATCCCAATCATACACCACCTTATAACACTTTTGGAATCAGTATTATCATCAAATTAAGTGCTATTATTACTTTTAGTTTAAAGAAATAAGCAGGAAAGGCAATGACAAACCTATTACTCAAGGTCACCCAGCTAGTTAAAGACAGTGGTAAGATAAAGTAGGAGCTTCTTGACCCAGAGACCTTGTATTTAATCATAATATTGTATTGCATGTCAACAGAGGAGAAAGCCAATCCTTCCAAACCACAAAGATCAAGGACAATAGATTACTACTAGACATCTTTTATTCTCTTAAAATTTGCTAATTATTTTGCTGTCTATTTTTATGTTAACTTGATACATGCTAGAGCTATTTGGATAGGAGGGAGCCTTAATCCAGAAAATGCCTCTATAAGATCAGGTTATAACAAACCTGTAGGGTACTTTTTCAATTAGTGGTTGATGTGGTAGGGCACAGTCCATTGTGGGTGATGCCATTTCTAGACTGGTGGTCCTGGATTCTATAAGAAAGTAGGCTGAGCAAGCCAGAGGGGGCAAGCCAGGAAGAAGCACTCCTCCATGGCCTCTATATCAGCTCCTGCCTCCAGGTTCCATCTTTGTGTGTATTCCTGACTTGACTTCTCTCAATGATGAACAGTGATGTGGCAGCATAAGCCAAATAAGCTCTTTTCTATCCAAATGACTTTGGTCATGCTGTTTCATCAGAGCAGTTACATTCATTTATTCATAGTATGTGAGCAGAAGCATGCCATAGTGTGCTTGTGAAGGTCAGAGGACATCTTGCTATAGTTGGTTCTTTTCTTCCACTGTGTGTGTCCTGAGAATGGAACTCGGGTCACTGGGTTTGATGGCAAGCACATTTTCCTGATGAGCCATCTTGCCAGCCCCTACTATTCTCTTTGTTAGATGCTCCATCTAAATACCTTTTGCAAAGAAAAAAAAATGCCTATACTTTAAAGGCTGTTTGGATTTCACATCCTTTCAATCTTCCATATTGTGTCTATGGGAAAAAAGATGGAACCAGAGAAAAGAATGAACTGAAAGAAGGATGGTGAGAGTCTCATTTTTCTTAATAAGGCTGTATGTTTTAATGCATAATTTTTAAGCTACAGATTTAAAGGGCTGATCAGGGCAGTAGGGCAGTGTCAGAATGAGATATCTTTTACTTTGTGACTCTTGTTTAGGTAACATGGATAAGTCACTCACCTTGTCCTATATTTTTTTTTTCCTGCTGTATAAGGTTCAGAAGACTTGTCATGCAAACTAGTCTCAGAAGCCCTGGCTGTTTTGTATCACCTGGCATTGTCTCCTGCTACATGGTGAACACTGAATAATACAGTCTTTACCATGAAGTGCTACAGAAAATAATTCCTTACAGTATTTCTCAGACCTACTCCAGTAATGAACAAATCAGCGTCACCTAGTGTCCTTCCTCTCCTCTCCTCTCCTCTCCTCTCCTCTCCTCTCCTCTCCTCTCCTCTCCTCTCCTCTCCTCTCCTCTCCTCTCCTCTCCTCTCCTCTCCTCTCCTCTCCCCTCTCCTCCCCTCCCCCCTCCCCTCTCCTCTCCTTCCCTTCCCTTTTCTTTTTTCTTTCCTTTTCTGAGAGTCGGTAGAACAAACTGATGAGCTGACTTTGAAGCCTGACTCTGTGGATTCATATCTTGACACTGAGTGGCCTTTGATAGGCTGTTTGGCATCTCCAGGTTTCATCATTAAGGATGTAATAATGATTCCTAATTCCTTGGGCTAAAATGGGGATTTAGATGGATCATATACATAAAATGAGGGGAAGAAGGCTTTGGTACAGTAGCTCAAAAATTACTAAAGCTATCAATTATAAAATACCACTCAAATGAACTGGATAAGAATCTGTGATATGGAGAACCTGGGTTTATCAGGGAATTTAGGATCTGTGGGTGGTTCTGCTCTTGGATCTGTTTTCAAACCCTCCAGTCTAGTGCTTGGTAAAAATCTCTCTATCTTAGGTATGTCTTTTCTATGCCTCCTCTCTCCCTCCCCTTCTCTTCCCCTTTCTTCTTTCCTTTCCTTTCCTCCCTTCCATCTTTGTTTCCCTACAATCCTCTCCCTCTCTCAAGTGCTTTTATCCCTTTATAGTCGCCAGGAAATTGTGTGTCTTCCAAATGCCTTTTCTTGCCTGGGTTGCACTGGGGCCTCTCAAGATGCATTGGTTACCAAGACACTGGTGCAGAAGCTATCAGCTGATTATATCTCCTGGGTGCATGTCATCCATCTTCTCTGGCTATTCCTAATATGTCGGTCCTGTGAGATGGCAAATCATTTAGTGTAGACCTACCCCTATACAGTTGCACACAGATAAAGCTCAATAAATGTGAGGGTTTTAGTGATCTGATACATGGTTCAAGCAGGCATTGCCTGCTGGAGATGTTGACAAGGGCTTCATTCAGCTGATGTGAGTGATTTCCTGGATTCCTGCTAGGGGAACCCTATAGTGAGTTTATATTTATGAATCCTAAAAATGTAAGTGCAATGAGAAAAATATCACTTTGTGTGTATGATAGTTTACATGAGTGTTTTAGTTTATATTGTCTTATGTATCTGAAACTCACTGTCTATAGATATTAATCGCAACCTAAACAAGATGGTTGGGAACAAGGCAGAGTACCAAGAAAGTTAGGAAAGTGAGAGAAACATTGATTCTAAAGAGAAAACTCATCATGACTTGCAAAAGATGTTGGTATAAGACTCATGCTCGACTAAGCTAGGACCTTCCTTGGAAGTCCTTCAAGCTAGGATCACAAGTCTGCCTGAGGCCAGGGCCAGGCTGTGCAATTGGTGGCTTGGAGAATAAATCATCAGCCAGATATACACTGATGGGAGATGGAAGAGTGAGGGCCGAGCAATACCTGAAGCCCTGTTTTAATTCTCCCAGCTTTTCTACAATCAACGTATTTCTCTCTGCCGCATGGTCTGCAAAATGGTTGCTTCCTTTTCTTCTTATGTTAATATGATTATTTGAATACTCTGGCTTTTTGACCTGAATTTTAGAACTAACATTTATTTATTCTATTAGTATAGCTGTATAAATACAAAGCTTGGAGGTTTGGATAATGTCATATTTGACTCACAGAAAAGCAAAGATTAATTAATGGCTCAGACTTTTTTTTCTGAACAAATGGCTGCAAAGTTCTGTTCATCTGTATACAACAGGCATTTAATCCATTCAACCACATGCACGATTTAATCTTGATTTTTCTTAAATTCTGTCTTCTTGGTTTTGGTCTATCTTTTTACTCTTGTGACTTATGAACATTGACTTCCACCACACATTGTGTAATTTCTTTCTTCATAATTTGTCTCATCTGAAAATTTGACATATTGTATTTTATATATTTTCACATGCATAAAATTTATGCAAGTTAAAAATGATTTTTTATGCACATATCCTCTCATGCCTTGATGCAAATACCTGATGAATTTTAGAGAGAAACAAGAGTAGCTGCAACAAGAACAGGATAGTAGATAAATAAGACATTATAGAGTCATGCTGTGAATTCAGTTATTGCAGTTGGAGGAAGTGAACTAGAATGCCAAGTGTGTGAGCACTGATTTCTAAGCATTTTGATGAAAAAAAGCAATGAGTAAACTGCCATATGATGTTGTAACAAAATGTTGTTGACAAAATGTTTAAAAAATGATCAACTCTAGGGTGTAGGATCATGGATAGTGCTTATGTGCCACTTGTGGACTTCTGTGCTTTTAAAGAGTGTCTCATTATAAAATCTAGGGCTTCCAGTATTGTGTGAAATATGAATGATCTGAGGGTACTTTTTAAAATGTAAATTTATTTTACTATTCAAGAAAATCACGTGAGAGCTGTCTTCAGTATTTCAAGCACATAAAGCAATGTTGTTAACGACATGCACAATGCTGCAACAGTGAATTCTGAGCACTTACTCATTTGTATAACAAAAACTTTACACACATTGAAATGTGCCTTCCACAAGACCCTGGAAACCATGACTGTACTTTCTTCTTCTGTGACTCTTATTATTTTAGGTACTTCTTATACGTGGAATAATTCAGTATTTGTCTTATGATTATCCAATGTCTTTGAGACTCATCCATGTTTTCACAAATTACACAATTTTCTTCTTTATGAAAACTGGCTAACATTTCGTTGCACATTCTTACATTTTATTTATTCACTCAGCCATTTGATGGAAAATCAGGTTGTTTCCACATCTTCTGTACTGTGGGTAATGCTGCAATAAAGATAGGAATGTAAATATCCTTTAGCCATCTTGACTTCAATTAATTTTAGATCAGTAGGAGGTATTGTTGTATTGTAGGATACCTGCATTTTTAACTTTCTGAGAAAGTCTTGTATAATTTTTCAAAATAGTTGCACCATCTACCATTGCTACCAAGGATTGTACATGTGTTCCAATTTCACCCATATCATTATCATTTGTTACCTTAGAAAAATTAAAGATCATCCTAGTAAATGGATCTGATACTCATTTTCTTATGATATTGTCAATGTTTTCATATACTTGTTGGTTTTGTAATTGTAAAATATATATTTGACATGTCACCAGCACCACCAACCTACCTAATGCACCCAATGCTTAATAATCTGTCAGGGAGTAAACACATTTGGTTTAACATTGAAAGTTCAGCAGAACCTGGCTAGATACTTCTTGAAGCTACTCTTAGGCATGCATTTCTCAATATCCCTTGAAGTTGTGCCTGGGTTATGTGACTTTGTTCTTTTCTACAGAGTGTGGATGGAGGCAATGAGCCATTTCTAACTTTAGTCATCAAACTCCCTGCATAACCCTTGATGTCCTCTTTCTGTATTCAGGCATTTGCACTGGTCTGCCTTTTGAGTTCAGACAGGATATACCCTCAGCTGCAGCCACTAAGAGCACCATCTGTGCATATTCACTGTGTTCCCTTTTAAAAGGGCCCTGACCACCTCCCATCCTTCTCTTCTCTTTCTCTCCCTCTCTCTGTTTGTCTCTTCTCTCTTACCCCTCTTTTTTCTCTCCTGCTGCTTCTGTCTCTAGAGGCCGGTCTCCCTGCTCCCCCCTTTCCCTCCTTTATGACTCCCCCCCAAAAAACCCACAACCTCTGCTTGAACCCTGTTACATGGCATCTTTCTTTCACACACAGGTTTTCTTGAATTACAACATCTTCTGCTGCTTCCCATGATGGCTGCAGACAGATGGCTGTGAAGGGTGACTATTCAGAAGGTGATCCTTGTGTCAGACTGTGGTCTGTACAACTGAACCAGACTAGGGGACTGTTTTTCATACTTAATGTGTTATGTTCATTTTGTACTAGCTCTATGAAGAGTTCCTTTTTGAGTAGCATTAAAACATTAAAAGACAATAAAAAGATAACATTTTATTATCTTAAATCAACTTTTAATATTTGCTTCTTTTCTCTTTTTATTATAATCCATAGATATATTTTAAAAGTGTTAATCAACTTCTTGCAAAATAATTTGGAGTGTTTCCTGGAGTTGGAATTGTGGGAAAAGTTTTTTTTTGAAAGTTACTTGGGCTATAGACAAATGAATTTAATATTTTAAAATTAATTTATTGAATTGCAATACCACTAGCATTTTCCTGTAGTAGGGTTATCATCAATTTTTAATAGCTTTTTATGTTATGAGAACACAATTGTAGATTTCTGTATATAAAGATACTATTTTATTTGAAAGACCTTAGACAATACAAAAAGTTTCCAACAATCTTTACTGTCATTCTCTAGAACCCGACAATGACATTTTGGTATAACATTTAGTTGCATGAATGTACATAAATAGTGTGCTTACTCAAAGAAGTTTATTAATGATGTCCTGTATTTTGGTGATGAACTATGGATATTTTTAATGCAGTAATACCTCAGTAACTATAATATTTTAAGTATGAGTTGTCTAGATCAAAAGCCAATGTGGTTATTTATATTGCTTATTAAAACTGAATAAAATAAAACAGCATTAAGATATTTATTCTTCAGTCCCACTAGGCATATTCTCATGCCCAATGGCACCCTGTGACTG
The DNA here is from genome assembly GCA_030556225.1 of Cricetiscus sungorus. Taxonomy (NCBI): domain Eukaryota; kingdom Metazoa; phylum Chordata; class Mammalia; order Rodentia; family Cricetidae; genus Cricetiscus; species Cricetiscus sungorus. The sequence goes on from JANBXA010000366.1 coordinate 16,782,029, forward strand.
CTGGCAGTTGTACTGTGCAGTGCATTTAGAGAACATTTCCATTAGTGCTGAAAGTGTGTTGGAGAGCCCTGTTATAAAGTTCAAAGGTCTACACAAGTCGATTGAACAAATCCTCTGTTCTGAGTAGTTAAGAGTCTCTGTGGTTGTTACTTTCTAAGTAATACTAAAGCCAGTGGATTGTAGCATTCTTTGGGTTCGTTTGTGATTACATTGCACACTCCCCAGTGGAGCAAGCTCGACTTCAGCACGATGTGGCACAGGAGGTTTCAGCTTGGGTTCAACTCTTGTTAGATTACTTCCCGCTTGCCATGATTACTTCCTGATTTTTTTTTTTTTTTAGACTTTGCTACCTCGCTGTTATCTGGGTACCTTAGCATGCCATGCTTTAAACTACTTCTGTTTTATATCTTCATTATCACTAGGTCTCTAAAACAATTATTGTCTAAACCTCTGTACTCTTTCTGGAAATAGCATTTCTGAAGCATTCTCTTTTTCCTTCTTCTGGATTAGTCAGCAGGAGGGTGTATTATGCCACAGAAACAAATAACTCCAATTTCTTCTTGTCAGTACAAGTAGGTTTCTCTTCTCAGTCATGCTAAAGCAGTTGCTTCACTGGACCGTTACTCCAGAACCCCACTTGATCGAATGACTGCCATCTGGAAAGTTGCTGTGATTAGAAGAAATAGCTCCACAACTCATGAACTAACACTTAACATGCACTAACTCTTAAAGTTGCCCCTCATACGCAACATGCAAGCCTTTCATCCTTTTCAATGGTCAAAGCCAGTTACACAGCTTTGCCAAAGTCTGAAGGAGGTAGGGGGACATACGCTTAGGAGAACAGACAGACATATTTGATACAAAGCATGGATGGTGTGTCTGAAGTTTATTTATCTTTTACTAGTGGCAACATTTTTGCTTGGGCACAATAAAATGAAGGCGATGACAGTGAAATCTAATATTTACTGTGTGTTGAATATTTTGGTGCTGTTTTGCATGCTTCTTTAAGCATTCTGATTGCCTTCCTTTTATAAATGAGGCATGGAAAGGTTAATGACTTTACCTAAGGTTGCATAGCAGTAAATGGCAGAACTGGGATTATGATCCTATAATCTAAACAGCCCAATGCTCTCTCACTACTTTGTAAGCTCTCAGAGCTATACTGGTGACCCCAGTCCCTTATCATTCTTCAAATGAGGACTGTTCTGTCCAGACATACTACTTGTCAGTAAGGAGTGCATGTAAGTGTTAGCTGCCTTTGTGATGATTTGGGAGCCACAGGGGTCCTCCCAGAACAAAGTAAATGGATGAAGTAATAATGTGTGTGGACTTGTGACCTTATCAACTGAAAAAAAAAAACCCAAAACAGATAGCTTCCTTGAACTATGGTAATAAGGACCTGGGTATTTTGTGTAGTTTGCTGAATTTACTGGAGAAATGGCTTTGTCTCCAGGCAGTACATCTCTAGCTCCATATTCAACCTCAGGTTCAGGGCAATGAGATTGTTAGAAACAATTAAGTGAAGAGAAAATAATTTGGCCTGTGGGGCTTGTACTTGATGTGGCTGTAAATATACTTTCCAGAACACCCAACATTCTTTTTAATTTTCATATTCCATTCATTCCCATTTTTTTCCTCACATGTTGTCTGCTTCTAGACCCTATGGAAAGCCCAGATCCCCATCATTCTGATCTCTTCTCTAAGATAGGCAGTGCCCCCATCAGTTTCCCAAATGTGAGGAAATTTTTCAAGAGTGGCCTGATGCCTCTCATCCTCTCTTTGCCAACAAGCCTGTGCACTGTCCCTGGACATAGGAAAATGGACTCCGAATTTTATGGTCTAACCATCTTCTATCTGCTCAGGGCCTGCCCACGACTTCTGCCATCGTTTCCCTTTCTTCCTGCAATTGCTTTTAAGGGAAGGTAGTTATTTCTTCTCAGTGGATGCTGAAATGGGCAGAAATTATTCACTGTGTGGCTCATGTATGATTGGCATCGTTCCCTAGGCCACTGCTGGCATTTGTACCCGCCATCCCATCTCCCTCCTCTTCGGTAATTTCAGTTATTATCTTTGAGGAGAGTGGGGACTGTGTTTATGTTGTCATCCTTCCTGTGTATCTGGTTTTTATTTTTTCAACTATTTTTTTTAACTTAGCAGATGTTAAAAAGTTGCTTAAATTTGCATTTCTTGATTACAAGTTAGATTGAACATTTTGCCAGACATTTGTTTCCTATTTGTGTTTCCTCTCGTGTAAATCTTGTTGGTTTGAGACTTGATCACTTAGCTTGTAGAATCCTAGGGATAGTTTCTAAAAATATGTGGATACATTCCGAGATCATTAAGGAATTGTTCTTTTTTTCTTTCACTTTTGACACAAATATTTTCTTGTTCACTTGTAATGCATGCTCTTTTCCTTTTGTGTATATTTCATAGTGGATTTTCAATTGCATTATAACCCCTCTATTTTTCTTTTTAGTCTGTTTACTTGCAGGTAAACAGACTAAAAAGTTCTCCTGTTTCAGATTGTAGGGTTGCCATCATGAGACGTGCTGGTCCTGTTTTTCACTTCCTCCCTAGTCCCTAGAAAGTGTCTCTACCGAAGCTTAGTAATGCTTATTGTATAACATCTATTTGACTTGCTTTACATCTACTATTATGACCATACTCTCTTAACAGTGTAATTCTTTAGTTAGTGTCTTATATACAGTAGCTTGATTAAGCTAAAATATGTACAATTCTTTAACTAGTACATATCTCTGATGTTTTTCTTCATGTTATTACCTTTACCCTATATATGATACTTCCTTCTCCCCTTTACAATAAAATTTTAATCACATATTAAATTATCATGTTTCAAGGATTGACTTTTCTAACTTGGAAGTATTACCATATGGGTTTCATTATTACTGATAATTTTAATATGTCATACATTTCATTTCCCATACTAGCTCTTCTTCCAAGAATTTTATTAAAAAACATGCTCTCCTGATGGTCCCTCATGATTGTTGCCATCTTATTTTAATATGCACAAAAGATAATGATTAATTCAGTTATAGATGGACTTTGGGTTTTTTCTGTTTGCCATTTCCCATAACTACCTTTTCTGCCTTAGTGAACTCTGAATAATATTTTTTTATCTTTCAGCTTTTGGAGTTTCTTACATTTTTCACCACTGAACATTAGCTGTAACTCTGCAATTGCATCAGAGAATGTCCTCAGTATGAGGAATGTACTTCTTTTGTACTGCTGATTAAACTGAATAAAGCACTTTTAAAGCTTTGTCTTCATTTACAGTGTTATTTCTCTTTTGTGTTTTTGAGTTAGAGTTTTGTTATGCATCCCAAGATGGTCTCAAACTCTAGGTCATCCTGCCTCAGCCTCCTGAGTGCTGGGATTACAGGTTTGAAAACTGAAGGCAAGGTCAAAAGGAGTTCACCAGACCCAAGATAAATGATAAATAGGTGTTTTATTGGGGAAGAACTTACACAGATAAGAGTAAATAACTGTGGCAGCCTTCATGCTCCAGAAGATACAGTCTCTGCCCTTCAGATGGTCTCTGAGACCCAAGAGAGAGTATGCCCACAGCTTCTCTACCTTAAATAGATCACATTTACACCTGAAATGATGCCCAAAGGGTGTGGCCACTACTACAAGTTCACTGGCAAGGCAAGACCATTACATATCTTGTTATCTTCATTAACATCTTGACTTACCATTTTTAAATATATATATATATATGCACACATATATATATATTATTTTTCTTATTTTACATATCGATCCCAGTTTCCTCTTATCCTCTCCCTCCCTCTCTCCTTCCCTCCCTCCCTCCCTTCCTCTCTCTCTCTCTCTCTCTCTCTCTCTCTCTCTCTCTCTCTCTCTCTCTCTCTCCCCCCCTCCCCATGTCCCCCGACCCCTCTTCCATTCCATTACCCACCCCTCCACTCCACAGGGAGGGTGATGCCTTCCAGGAGGGATCATCAAAATCTGTCATTGACATATACCATTTTTACCTTGCACATGTTTTATTCAGCTACAGTAAAGCTTAACTCATGGTTAAATCTGAAAGCCCACACAGTCATCCTTTCACCTTCCATATTATCTCAATGAAATAAGCAACTGCTTGCCAGGTTGTGTACTGGGCACTGAGGTTCTAGAGATGCCCAAGATGGATATTGTCCCTGTCTCGTGTGGATTGTACTTTGTGACTTTCTTTTCTTTCTTTACTTCACAGGCACCTAGACGAGTGGATGTGAATTGTCGTGGACAAAAACATTGGGGGTGTTTTAGCATTTAGATTTCTGGCCAAAATGAAATTGTAGGATTTTTCAGAGGGTATGGGGGCTATTGAGAAGTGAGTAGAATTGGGGTACAAGATGTGAAATTCCCAAAGAATCAATAAAAAAATTATGTTAAAAAAATAACATTGGTCCAACTAGAAAATTCTCTTTATGTAGTCAATCAAAGCAATTTTTTTTAATTTGTTTTCTTTGTTTTTTAATAATTGAATGTTCATGGGTCTCTGGACACTGTGATGTTTTGTGAGGATATAAGAGACAATATAAATGTCCAACCCTTGATACTTGGAATCTTAAGGAGACTAGAAACACCAAGTGGCTTATGGTAACACATATAGAGAAGCAAGATTTCAGTGACAGTAAGTATTGAGTGTTGCAAGTGAAGAGGAGGAATATTGTATGTGGATTAGATGTGTCAGTAAGTCCTCTCAGGAAGACAGCACCTTCTAACCAGAAAACTGACAGGGGGAATAGCAAAGCCTCAGCTTTTCAATGGTGATGTGGAGATAATCTCGACTGCAGGTACAAAGGAACATAGACATTACATACTGTATTAGTCACTCTTCACATTGCTTTGATAAAACACCCACTAGAAGTGGCTCAATGGAGGAGGAAACTGTTTGGGCTCAATTTCAGAGGGTACCAGGGGAAAACACAAAAAACAGCAGCCAGAGCTACTGGGCCAATGGATGCAGGAACTTGTGGCATGACTTGTTCAGGTATGGGAGGATCAAGAAACAAAGGGTGGGAAGGAAGCAGAGCCAAGCCATACTCTTCAGAGCCATCTCCCAGTTATCTCCATTGGCCAGTTAGGCCTCATGTCCCATTGATCTCTGTCCACCAGCTAGGCCTCATGCCCCAAAGTTCCTATAACCTCTCAAAAAAGCAATACAAGAAGTTTCAACACACAAATCTGGGTAGGACACTTTGCATTCAATCCATGACATGTACCTATGCCACCGAAAATAAACAGAAACCCAAATCAATGCAAAATCTAGCTTTATTCATCAGTATATTGAAATTACACTATGTTAAAATTATATAATAATTATAACTATATAAGAACATGTTAAGCTCAATAGATTTTGCCAGTGGTTGTCTGGGCACTGCTAAATGTTGGCCTTCCTGACTTCCAGTTTTTAATTCCCCAACTTTCTCTCTTCCTTCCCAATTCTAAGAATGATATAATGTTAAACTACAATTACAGTAAAATAGGTCCCTTCAGAGTCCTGTCGTTGTCTTGGAAACCATCCTATCTCCACCAAAGCTTTTTATGTACAAGTGTTCTGACCCATAGTTCTTATTTTGCATTCTGACTCTCAAAGGCAATCTACTTCTTTGTTTTAGGAATAAGCTAATTGTGGCTGCCCAAGTTTTGTACTGTTAACTTCTTGCTTGCTTTCCTAACCACAGACAGAAGTCTGCACAGCTATAATGTGGAATCAAATGGACTTTCTGCCTGGAAGGTCACTTGTGATCCCACAATGTAACTGAACAATGCAACTTGCCATTCATATAACGGAACATGTTAAAGCATTGTTTGGTAATTGTGTATCAGGTATGATACATATGTGGCTCAAGCAGCTGAGTAGAAGTTAATGCTATTATCCAAAACACTTTCAAATCTAGGCTATTGTTTATAGTTAGCAGATAAATCATCAAAGGTAAACACAAGTGTTGACAAAATCCGGTGACGCATGCTGTCACCTATGAAAGCAGAAATGTCAAGAACATGGCTCTTGAAGACCATTGATCCATTGCGTGGAAGAGGAGAAGCCTACTTTTATAAGACTCCTGGCTCAATAAAACAGAAATTCAGGTCAGGATGCACTTTCAAAACTCCTAGATGACCTTTCTGGCTTGTTGACATTAGTGAAGAGTATTTTAAAGGTTTTCTGATCTATTGATGTTTGTGCTGAACTTTCTTGGAGAAATTGGGACACATTATGACACCCCAAAACCTTATTTCTGTTCCTATCTTACTGTCACAGCTTCTGTGAACATTTTATTTCTTCTTCCTTCTCTGCTGTTTTTTAAAAATGAAAATGTCATCATTGAGAATTTTGGTTGATGTTTCAGACCTTGTCAGTTCTGCCAGTTACACATGGCCCTGTGTCATTTATGTCAATATATAAGAGTGATTGACTGGTAAATTTTATTGACTGATAACATTGACCGTTCATACAGAAGTGCTCAGACCTCTCAGTAGTGCAGTCCTCAGATGAAATTTTTTCTTCACAACCATTTTCCTGAGAAATGACTTGCTTCCAAGGAGTTAGATGACCTTTGACATCTCAACATGAGGCACATGAAGAGTGACTTATCTGTGGGTTACCATGGGATGGTTTTTGGTTGTGAACTTATGCAGACTTGACAAGCAAATGTTTGTGTAATACTTACATAGGGCTCAAACACTGTGGGTGCCTTGAGAGGTATCTGGGTAATGTAATGTACTTTAAATTACCAAGAAGTAATTTGATCTGAATAAGGCAACTCCAAAGAGAGCTCATTATGTTTCGCCAAAATGTAATTGCAAACTGTAATTGGATTTCTTTTGAAGATGAACAGCAAACCCAGGGAAGTTGTGCATTTATCATTTTTGTCAATCCTTTTCGAGAACTTGGACACCAGGGAGGAAGGTGCAGAGTGTCACCCACTTGGATTAGAGTGCTTTTATATTATCCTAGAGTAAGCAGCTACTGCTGTTGCTCTTCTGTACACAATGGCCATCAGTGGACATTTGATCAGAAGAGACATTAGACAGTGGGTGCTGGTAGAAGGTTATTCTGAGAGCAGTATTCAGAGATTAGGGGTCAGAAAGAAGTTCAAGGAAGGTAGATTATGAGATTAGCATGCTGGAGTTTATATCCAGGTCATCAAAAATACTGAACAGATGTGGGTATGAGATATACTCAAGAAGACTTGTACCCAGAACACTTAGAGACAAGTTTTGCACATCTGTGATGCTCTACAATGGAAATAACTGGAGTCCAGGCATCAGGAAGGAAGGGGTTCCAGGGTCACAGTTAGCCTTAGTTTTCTACTTCTTTTTAGTGCCTATCATGAAAAGATACAATTATTTTAAAAGTCTAACAAAATTTTCCTTCATTCTCGGCAGAGAAGGCCTATGTCAGGAAGGAATGATAGTTCTCTTTGTTGTCTTCCTAACTTCTCACAGAATCCTAAGCACCCTAGATAGATGCTTGAGTACCAAGGCTCTCAGTCAGTTTTATAGCCACATCCTCCTTTCTGATTACTGTTCAGAATCAAAGACATCTGTCTTAGATGCACTTGTGCTGGTAGATTGTCTCACGAAACAAGTTGTAAAGTGGACTACCCCTAAGGCATATTTTTCTTCATTGATTTGTTTGTTGTGTGTATGTGTGTGGATGGTGTGTCCCCACGTGTGCATGCATGTGCATGCCACAGTGTACCTGTGGAGGTCAGAGGATAACCTTGGGTCTTCGTCCTTACATACCACCTTGCTGGAAGCAGGGTCTCTTTGTTGTTTGCTGCTCTGGTACATCTGCTGGGCTGGCCAGCCAGCGGGTTTCTGGGGGATTCTTCTGTCTTTGCCTCTCATTTCACTCTATTAAGTCTGGGATTATAGCTAACGCACCACTGTGCAAAGCTGGACATGGGTTCTGATTATTTGAAAACAGGTCTTCACGCTGTGTGGCAGGACTTCACCACCTGAGTCATCTCTCCAATTCACTGGCATATTTTCTCATGGATAAAATGCTGTCTTTATACAGTCAACTTAGTTTTCAGAAATCATCCAGATCTTAGGAGCATGGACTTGGGAAGAAAGACAAGGAGGGATAAGTTTGTTTATTTTTTAGATGAAGAAGCTAAGAGCGGGGAATACTTCATAGATCTGTACCAGACTCAGAGCCAATAAGTATCAGAGAGACAGTGGAGTCGAACCATTTTGACTCCAGAAAAAATTTATTACAACAGTGGAAATTTTAAGACCCTGGGCAAGAATACTGAAGATGGGTTCTTGAGCTGGGGCCATGGGAAAGCATGCAAAACTCACCCTTTGGCCTGATTTTCCGTTTCCAGGTATAGTCCCCTGCTACCATCTCATTTTGAACAGTTCTGACAATATTCTATGTGGGAATCCAAAGCAATGCTGATCATAATCACACTTTCTCCCTGACCATCCAGTCGAACACTTTGCGTATTAATGTTGTTAATATGCACCTCTATCACCCTCAGCCTCTCTCATACCTGTTGCATCTGTGGTGGCTCCAGTTCCTCTATGCATGTACCATTCCACTGCTCCACCTCTCCATCTTCCCCTTTTCTCCATCACACATTCGTTTGGTGACATCCTAGCAAATGAAGCAGACTGCAAGGCAGATGTCCCACTTGGCAGACTGGGAAGTTGAGGTAGGAAGCAAGGTTACAGAGTTGCCTCAAGGTGAGACTTACTCAGCATAGCTGGTGAGCCAGGAATAGCCTTTCCACAGCTTTCAAGTCTGCTGGGAAGAGGCTCTCTCTATTCTCCTTAGAAGACTACTATTCAGTCACTAGAAAAAAAAAATGCCACTTTAAAGTCAAAATTTTCTCTGCTGAGTTATTTTTCAATGCTTTTGAGTTTGTTATTTCTCTTCCTCTGGGATTCCCGCTCTTTAAGGACTGAGGTGATTCAATATTTCTTTTGGGAAATTTTTTTCTTTACACGACAATATCTTTCCTGTATTGTGTTGCATTGCCGTCTGTGAGACTGAACAGTATGTTTTGTAATGGGTCTCAGCAGGCTGCCCCATTGGGCTTGCTTTTCCTTACCCAGGAACCTAGAAAGGAGGCTTGTCTTTTCAATGTGACCTTTCTCCCTTGGGAGAACATTTGCTTCCAATGTTGTTTCTCAACATTTTGTTTTCATCCTTGCAAAGGCTGTGTGACTTCACCTCCCTGTGTTGAAAATGATGACTGAGCTCCGCCTAAGCTCTATGTGGTTTCTGTGGTTACTGTAGCATTGGAGACTGGCCTTTTCTAGTCTTGACTGATTACCCTGAGGCCAAGCCAAGGAGAAGAGAGTTATTTCTCTGTGGCAAGTGTCTGGTTACACTGGGGGAGAAAGGAATGGGATTCCTGTAGGCTGACAGGAAGACCTTCGTTATCTGTGGGAAAAGGAATGCTTATGTTTTTCTGTAGTTGGGTAATGCGGTTATCTTTAACCTTGAGCCTGACCAGAGAACCCTGTTATCATTTACTTTGACACTGTATTTAAATTCCCACAATAATTAACCATCTTTCAAACACCACCAGGAAATGAGTTATTGAAATGATATTCTGACAGTAAAGTAAAAGTATCTCTAAGAACCTAAGCCACTTACTAAAGATAAAAAGGCAGAATAGAGACTCTACCAAAATATTTACTGGCTGTCCTTTCAAAAGTGATCCATTGTGAACTTTTTGACGCTTCATGCTTTAGAGATGGATAGGAAAAAAATGGGATGGAGCCATGTCACCATTTCACTTGATATTTGCTTAGTAAGTGCCTTCTGTTAATTGAGATAAATGAAATGGGAGTTCAAATATTAAAATATTGGCAGAGCTCTACAGCTTAAATGGTAGGGAAAGGGAATGAAAACTCTACAGGTTACCTCCTGTTGCCACCAACTTCATGGCAGGCATTACTAATGGACCACATCATGTTTCTTTGCTGTGCCTGTTCCCAATCTTACAGTCTTTCTCATATCACTCAGAAGAGCCACAATCCTATTATAGGATTTGGTTCTCCCTTTGCAAGCCTCTTACCGATGCTACCTCACAGCAAGCTGAATTGGTCTACTCTCCTCAAGAGTAAAACCTAAAGCATAAAACAAACAAACAAACAAAAAACTCACAAACAAAACAAAAAAAAGCCACATGTGTTCGAATCCTAATGTTCTTCCTATAATTCAAGTATGTTCTACCAAATGTGGGCTAATTTGAGTTCCAGATCTTCGACAGACTTGTCTCCAAGTTTAGGACATGCTACAACACTAACAAAATAAGTGTAATTCAAAACATCAGTTAAAATTTTTTAGTTAAAAATTTAATAATACAAAGATTTGGAGAAGATCTGTGAAAACATATCTGATATGCCTTGGGATTGTATAAATTGATAACCAAATTTACAGACAAGAAGTTAAGATTAGCCCTAGTTATTCTACAAATGTACTTCTGTAACTTTGAAAGTTGTTTAAAATTTCCTAATGGTACTCTAACTCCCACTCTCTCCTATCTCTCTTCCAAGCCTGTCATCCCTCACTGTTCCATACAGGTCCCATTTCACATTCATGTCTTTTTGTTATGTTTTGAGACTCACTGGGTGTAACCAGAGCTGTTTGTGTGAACTTGACTGGGAGATATGCATTGAAACTTAGTGGGCTCACCTGTGTACTGAGCCAGTGGCTCAACAAGGAGGAGCAGAGTTCTGTGAGCCCCTCAGCAAGTCCATGACTGATTAATGACAGGCTCTGTGTTATGCAGGCTCAGAGCAGGCAACTTCAGTTACCGTAGGATTATGGTGTAATGGCTGTGCCATGCACAGAAGACATTTCCAGCAGCTTTCTCCCCTTTCTCTTGCTCTCATGTCCTTTCCATCCATTGATTTTTCTCTAATTGTTAGAGGTCATAGCATATATGTCATGTTTAGGGCTAATCACTGAACTGTCACTTATGTGGACTACCAACAGCAGCTATTAGTTTCTGTATTCACTATCATTCATTGCAAAGAGAAGATTCATTAAGGCTGAAAGTAAAATTTGCTTGTAAGGATAGCTACCACACAAATTTAATTACACAACAATAATAAGTTATTCTCCAGCACCCAAGACCTCCTTAGCTATAATTTTTTTAGTTGAGTTTACAGCATCAGACACTGATTCTATCCTGTGGAATGGGCTTTAAATTCAGAGACTGGTTGGGTGCCTTCATGACAATTGTGCCACTATTACATCGGTGGGGTCCAAATTGCCTGGAAGGTTGCCATTGTAACCTGTAGAATTCACAGACTGTTAATGTCTATTTTACCCCCCAGCAGATTCCATAGTACCTTCTAGGATTAAGAAAGCTAGTCAGCAGGAACCTCCCAGGTACGTTACAGCTTGATTTCTCCATCTTGCGATGAAAATGTGTGGCATCTTCAGCAAGATGCCATCTTCATCTAGTTATGTAGTGCAACCAAGCAAAGTGACATGAGTCTGTATTGTTTTTGGAGCCTCTGCAGCATCCCTGGTCAACAGCTCATAAAGAGGTTCCCCATATCTGGCACTGGGATTTTTTGTTTAAGAATACTTTGGTTTTGGGACTAACCTTTCCCAGCCATGCAGAATGTCTCTCTTCTCGGTTTCATTTTCTTTAATTTATATCTTTTAATTGGATTACAAACTAGTAGGTTTCCATTTAAGATTTTATAAAAACCTTTGTCATGGTTTAGTCCCCCCTACCCTTCCATCTTTCTCTCCCTTTATCCTCATTTAAACCTTTCTGACCCTAATATTCTCCCTCCCTATTTTCTTTCCTTACACCTAATGTCTTCTTTATACTTTCCTGGGTTTTACAGGTACTCCAAGTTAAATATACAAATCTGAAAATTCAAAGTGAGTATTCATATTTGGGCACACACACACGGTATTAGTCTTTCTGTGCTTGGGTTACCTTACTCCATATAATTTTTTTGTTTATGCATTTATGTGGTAATTTCATTTTTCTTTTCTTTATTTGGGTAAAATTTTATTTTGTTATCATTTGAAAGTTTCATCCATTTATACAATGCATTTCAATCATATTCATTCACCATCATTTCCCTCCAACTCCTCTTAGTGCACCCTCCTTATATCAATCACTCTCAATTTTCTATACACTTTGATATTTCATTTTTGTTATTAATAACACTCTGAATCCAATCAGTGCTGCCCATAGGCACAAAAGTTCGTGGCTATCTACTGGAGTATAAATAACTTACCAGCAACCATATCTCAAAGGAGAGTGACTCTTCCTCAACAAACATCAATTGCCAATAACTCCTCCAATAGGTATACAGCCTTGCAGGTTTCTTCCCTATCTATTTAGAACTCTGACTGGCTTGATCTTGTGTAGGTCTTGTACAGGTAAGCACAGCTGCTGTGAGTGGATGAATGAATGTCAGTGCGATGTCAGGATGTCAGCATTTCATAGATCTCCTCCTCATCAACTCATTCTTCCATTGTTCTCACCCTCTTCTGCTAGAAAAGTCCCTGCGTCTTGGATTGTGAGAGACTGACATAAAGGACACATCCATAGTTGAACAGCCAAGAGTTATTTATAGAAGCATTTTGGCCAATTATGAATCTTTGCGTTAACAACTACTCATTGAGAAGAGAACCTTCTTTGTCCAATATTGAGAGTAGCCCAAATCTGTAGCTATACACATAAATATTTATAATGTAGTTTTGAAACATACCCATTTAGCAAAGCAATAATAGTAGGTTCCTCAGTAGAACCTATGATCTCCCAGGTATGGGTTTTTGAGTAGGATTATAGCACTAAGCATGAACTCCCTCTTGTGGAGAAGGCTTTATATCCAATCAGAAAAGGTCAGTTACCGCCATAACCTTCATGCTGCTGCTATAAAAGTGGACACATTTTACTAGCAGGACAGTGTAACAGCATGCATCATTCAGTGCTGGGTGAGACCATTGATGTCTTTTCTTCTGCAGCAGCTTGCATACTACTTTGTGGCACTTTATAATCTATTCTGCAGGGAGAGAATTTTCTGGTCAATTTAAAGATAGCTTCTCTGTTGTATCCAAAATAAATGGTATCTTCAGCAACAGGCTGTGGCAATCTGGTTGTGATGGTCAACCAAGAGTAATAATAACAGCCTGTATTGCTTTGGGTGTCTGTGGCCTTCCTGACAGTAAATTATAAGGAGGTATTCATAAAATTTTCACTTAATAACCCATGTTTTTTGAGGGGGGGAATTGTCCACCTGTGGAGAGTATTTCTTTTCAAATTCCCCTTAAGTTATCCTCCTGTTTTCCACAACCCTCCTATCTCTATTTAAATCTTTATCCCTGAGTATACTCCCCTATCTTTATGTCTTCTACTATCTTCTCTAATGGATTTTTTTCCTTTTAGTTAGAAAATCACAGGTTTCCTGGTAACATTTTTGAAAGCACCTTTCACTTTGGTTAATTCTTCTACCCATACTTCACTTCTGCTCATATTTCATGCCTCATATCTATGCTTGAGTGTTTCCACTCACAGTAGTACTCATTTCCATTTGCATTTAATCTGTGTTTTACTATCACGTATCTCTTAAATGTTCCTCCCAGTGACCTGTTTATAGATTTCTGGAGACTATTTTTGTCCTTGATATTCTGTCTCCATGTTTGTCTTTCCTTTCCTCCCAAGGCCAGGATTTACTCTTCTGGTATGCCATACTACTATTGTGTGTGTTATATATATATATATATATATATATATATATATATATACATACATACACACACATATGGAACTGTCATGCTTTGATATATATATATATATATATATATATATATATATATATATATATAACACACACACACACATATGGAACTGTCATGCTTTGATGTCAATGCCGGCTTATTTGTTTTGTTGTTTGGGGGTTTTCCTCCTTACAGACTATGAGTTTCTTTTAAATATCTAGCTTATTTATCATTATGTCCCCAGAACCTTACCCCATGTAATATACTATTAATAAATATTGTTGAATTAATGAATAAATTGGAATTATTTGGTAAACAATCTCTACTGTAATGTTAATTTCATTTGTTCAGAGAAATTTGTCTTTTATTAGAAAAAGACAGAAAATTTTAGAGTTTTTACCATTAATGAGCTAGTGGGCACCCTGTTTTACTAACTTATTCTAAGTCTCTTCTCTGGGTCTCAGGGGTTTCCTGAGACACAGACAAACTGAGATGGTTGGCCATTCTAATGTCAAATCAACCACACCAGAACATGCTGTTCTGTTTTCATGCAGATGAAGAAAACTTGCAACATTTTCCTCCCCTGAAAATTCAGAAAGAATGTGTATTGGTTACTTCCTTTGTAGTTGTTACCAAACCTGATAGGAAACAACTTGAAGAAGCAAAGGTTTATTTTTGTTTACAGGTCCAAGGACACAGTCAATCATAGTAGGGAAAACATGTTTGCAGGAGTCGAAGGCATTTGATTGCAGCTAGGCTATAAACACTCAAGGTCTGTCCCCAGTGACCTGCTTCCTCCTCTGAGGCTCTACCATCTAAGAATTTATCAATCTTTCCAAATAGCTCCATCAACTGAGAACCAGCTGTTGAAAGGCATGGCCAATAGGCACTTCACACTCAAAATACAACATTCTGCTCCTGGTCCCCATGAAGCAATGAAGCAAAATTCATCCATTCCAACTTTAAAAGTCTCTACAGTCCCCATTAAACAAATACTGTTCAAAAGTTCAAAGTACAAAGTCTTCTGAGACCCCATACACTCCATTTTAGTCTCCTTAATATAATTGCATAGTTCAAATATACTATAGTAGAAAGTTAAACATTCCCATTCACAAAGGCAGGATTGGGGCATAGTAAAGAAAGATTGTACCAAAACAAAACCAAGATCCAGAAGGACTAATGCCAAATCCTTCATCTCTCTGGAATCCAGAGCTCATGATAGAATCTTCTTGTATGCAAAGGACTTTGGTAACACTGCTCCTTCAGCCTCATTCCTCTAACTCTTGTGCCTGTAGGATACACATTCTCCCTTTGGGACTAGTTTTTTTTCTGTGTATATACCTTTCTCTTGTCGAAATCCCATGGTCCTGGCATCTCTTTTGCCACCTAGGCTGAATATTTACAGCTTTGTATAACAGCCTTTCAGGGCCTCTTTTGGGGGCCTTAAACTCTGCCTACATACTGCATGACCTTCATGGCTGTCTGGAATTGTATAAGACACCATAACCCCTCAATCTTTCATCTTTCATGCTTAAAAACCACTATTACATTAACAATGCTGTTGAGCCAGATTTAGATGGAGTCAGACTCCCTTAGAACAAAGCTATAGAAGCCTTCATGCACTTTAGTGGCTGATTATGCAAAATTGTTTCCCTAGGCAGTTGTTTACAGCATAGAACCTCTTTTGAGACATTCCCGATTTAGACTCTCTCCTTTCAAATAAATGTGCATTTTAATAGGTTGGAGTTTTTGATCAGTAGGGTCTTGACATAAAGGCAACTTTCTTATTGTCCTAGCACATAGCAGAGGTTTTCTCTTTCATAGGGCTAATCTCTTCAGCAATAACAACCTCTTTCCTAGCTTTAAACATATGCTGTATCCTTAACAAACTATACGTTTTAAATGTCTTTCTGCCCAACTTGTATTATAGACCTGGATAGTAATGGTTAAGTAGTACCATATGACCATCTGAGTGCTATCCTGCCTTGAAATTTTCTCCAAAAACCACATTGACCCATTTCTTTTCAATTCAGCCACTCTCAAGTTCTCAGGATAGAGGCAGAATGAAGATAGATTGTCAGACTACCAACCTGAGTGGCCTCTAGCCCAGATCCCAATAGAATCATGTTCTTCTCTGAAACCTAATGCGTTGGGCTTTCATTAATAGCATTGCTCTCATTCCTCTTGTCTATCAAACTCCCACAAGATGGCAAGTTAAGTTCTGTTAATGGCATTTTAAGGACTTTTCTAGTATAAAGTTCCAAGTTTCTGTATTGTTCTCACAAACTAGCTCCAAATGTTCATGATCTGCATGGTTAGGTTTATTATGGCAACAAACCCATTGCTTGGTACTGATTTTCTATATTAATTGCTTTCTTGTTGTTGTGAACATATACTTGCAAGAAGCAACTGGGAAAAGGAAGGATTAATTTGACTTACTGTTTGGGAGGATACTACAGTCCATCACGACAGGGAAGGCAATGCAGCAACAGCAGGAAGCAGCAAGACACATTGCATCTGAGGTCAGGAAGCAGAAACAGTGAGCAGAAAGTAAAGCCAAATGATTCAGCCTCAAAGCCTATTCCCTGTGACACACTTTCTCCATCAAGGCTCTGCTCCTAAGGGTTCTAGAACCTTCCCAAAGAACACCACTAGCTGGTGACCAAGTGTTCAGATGTCTGATCTTATGGGGAACATTTCACATTTAAACCATAGCATAACATTACAATGAATATGTTATTTCCAACATTTCCATTTCTCTCACTTACCCGAGAACCACCACAGCTCCAATTATAACATAAGTGGCTTGGTTTCACAATGCAAAAATAAAAGTCAGAGGTTAAATTCTTTTATCCTTTTCTACCATGTGCTTTGAAAGCTGTCAAACAACATTGTAGTGATGATTTGATTAGGAAAGACTCCTATAGTCTCATATATTTGAATGCTTAGTCACCCAGGAGTGGTATTATTTATGAAGGATTAGGAGGTGTGGTCTTGTTGTGGGTGTGGCCTTGTTGGAGGAAGTGTTTCACTAGAGGTGGGCTTTGAGATTTCAAAAACCCATACCAGGTCCAGTCTGTTTCTTTCTTCTCTGCCTTCAGATTGGAATGGAGTGTTCAACTACTTTTTCAGCACCATGCCTAGTTGTATGCTGGCATGCACCCCACCATGATGATAATGGACTAGGCCTGTGAAACTGTAAGGAAGCCCCCAACTTGATGTTTTCTCTGGTAAGAGTTGCCTTGGTCATGGTGTCTCTTCACAGCAATAGTACAGCATCTATGAAAATGATGAACTTGTGTAGCGCTTTTTGTACATACACAGAGGGCATGGAGTAGGATGTTACACATGGGGGTTTGATGTAGGATGTTCTCAGAGAGATGGAAATAGTCCAGAACAAATTTTCCCTCCCTATGAAGCTTTTTCATGCCAAAGTGGTTATGACAGAGGGATGACTTTCAGTATTATTAGGCAGACTCTGGGTTACCACAAATTATTCATGGTAACTCTATAAATAGTCCTCAGGGTTTTCCCAAGGGTGCTTATATGCTGGTGTCAGATGGACAAGCTCTTGGCTTTGTTAAGTCAGCATGCTTCCATCCAAGTCAAACTGCTTTCCTTTAGGAAAGGAGGAGCCAGTTAAGGCCATCGGATGTGTAGAGTTGCAACATATAACCATCTCTGCCTCAGCTCTGTCAGGAAATGATTTCTCTTGGTAGCAGCTGTGATCCATCATGAGATTTCCCAAAGATATCTGAGACCCAACCAGATCCCAGTCCCAACTGCTCAGCCTCTAGCCCTAAGGCTTTTCTGGAAACATTGGATTTCCCAAAAGAGGGTTATTCTTTAAACTGTGGTTTGGCTAAACTCTTCAGAGTCACCTCCTTTTCCTCTTTCCTCTGGACCTTGTGCTCTAGACCACTTACAGGCCCAGATGAGAAGAAGCAGAAAGAGAACAAGAATTTAAACCAACACTGTCTTGACTATTCATTCAATCAGAAAATACTAACTTATTTTCCTTTGTGTGTTTTCTGGGGGAGTGGACACATAGCAAGAACTCGTGCCTGTGACATCTCTCCCCGTTTTATGTCTGTGCTATGACTGTTTTTAGATAGAAGCACACTGCACAAAGAAATGCATTTCAAAACTTGTTTGCGGGGCTAGAGAGATGGTTCAGCAATTAAGTGCACTACCTTGCTTCTTTCAGAGCATTGAAGTTCAGTTCCCAGCATCCACATCCAGTGGCACACAACTGCCTGTAACTCCACTTCTATGTCATCTGAAGCCCTCTTCTGGCCTCTGCAGGTACCCATAAACATGTGCATGGATGTACACACTGATGTATACACATAAATTAATATAATATGTATCAAAAATAAACACTCGTTTATGTAAAAAGATGTTTTGAAAAAGTGATATTGAAAAATCTGACAATTTGACGTTAAAAGAAGCAGCATGAGCATAGAGCAGGACACAGAGGGAATGAGGCAGCCGGTGACATCAACAGTTAACTGTGAGCCCTTCCCTTTCTTCTTTCCTTACCTTCCCCTCAGGTTCACTTTCCTGTTCTAATAACCTCAATAAGCCTATTATTATCGTGTCATTTTTGCTTATATTGGTTTCTCCAGAGTTGCTGGGTAGAGGTAGCCCCTTAGAATGGGAAAGGCAACCACAAATGATGACAGGCAATCAACATCTGTTTCCATAGTTAAGAAGCGGTGCTTATCCTAGCTGCCATTTCTGAGTAGTAAACTGGCTTTGTGGGAACGACAACCATTTCATTTTGTTCTTCAACATCTCTGGATTGGAATTAGAAAGAGAATTCAAAGGAGTGGTATTTTATATCTGATGCATGATGTCTGGGACCTCAGCTGGCAAAGTCTGACGCCTAGAAGAGATGTGTCAGGTGGCTACTGGAATCATCCGGAGGTGTTTTCCCTTTGTGGGTTAATTTCCATTATTTGAGTGTGTTCTGTCTTTACATAGTCCTTATGGTGTTGCCATAGTGATTGTGATAGGGTATAGGCACTTGAGGAAACTTTACCTTCATGGGGGAGATTAGTGACTTATAATACTGACCCTAAGGAACTAGCCAGCCCAAACACCATATGAGGAGGGAGGTAGGAGATACTGAGATTGAGGAATGAACCCTCACCTAGCACTGATGATAGCTATTGACCAGAATACCAGCTAGATACCTGGTCACACACCAGTGGGCAGCCTCTCTTTGTGGTCTTTCTACATGGGTTACTTTAGGTCTCTATACAACTTGGCTGGCTCTCAAAGCAAGTGCTATAGGACTGGAGAGTGGAGTGCTGCCTACTTCTGTTCCATACTTATGGTTAAGGAGAGAGCTAAGTACTAAATTCACAGCAGAAGAAAGAGACACTCTATTGCCTAATAGAAAGAATCCTAATATATCATGTATCATCACAAACTGAGGGATAGGTGGTAGAAACAACTGTAGCTGCTACAGGAGAAGACCATCTGCCACTTCTTGTTTTTTTTTTTTTATTTAAATTTGAAACAGGCTTGTGTACATGTCAATCCCAGTTCCCTCTCTCTCCCTTCATCCCCTGCCCTCCCAACCCCCTATCCTATCCCCTTTCTGCTCCCCAGGAAAGGTGAGGCCTTCCATGGGGAGTCTTCAAAGTCTGTCATATCATTTGGATCAGGACCTAGGCCCTCCTCCATGTGTCTAGGCTGAGAGAGTATTCCTGTATATGGAATGGGTTCCCAAAGTCCATTCCTACACTAAGGATAAATTCTGATCTACCACCAGAGGTCCCATAAATATGTTTTCATTTTTCCATTGTATAATTTTAGCTGCTTTGTCAAAAATAAGGTGTTTGTAGGTATGTGGGTTAATATCCTGGGTCTTTTATTTTTCCATATAAAGTTAAGTATTGTTATTTCAAGGTCTGTGAAGAATTGTGCTTGGATTTTGATGGGGATTGCATTGAATCTGTAGATTGCTTTTGACAAGATTGCCATTTTTACTATGGTGATCTTAACTATTCAAGAGCATGGGCAATCTGTCCATTTTTTGGTATCTTCTTTAATTTCTTTCTTTAAAGACTCTAAGCTCTTTTTATATAGGTCTTTCACTTGTTTGGTTAGTGTTACCCCAAGATATTTTATGTTGTTTGTGGCTATTCCCAAGAGTGATGTTTCTCTGATTTCTTTCTCAGACTCTTTATCATGGGGCTACTGATTTTTTTTTTTAGTTAATCTTGTATCCTGCCACTTTGCTGAAGGTGTTTATCAGCTGTAGGAGTTCCCTTGTAGAGTTTTTCAGGTCACTTCTGTAAACTATCATATCATCTGGAAATAGTAAGAATTTGACTCCTTCCTTTCCGATTTGTATCCCCTTGATTGCCTTTTGTTTTCTGATTGCTCTAGCTATAAGTTCAAGTACAATATGGAAGAGATATGGAGAGAGTGGACAGTCTTGTACTGTTCCTGATTTTAGAGGAATCACATTGAGTTTCTCTCAGTTTAGTTTGATATTGGCTGTTGGTTTGCTGTTTATTGCTTTTATTATGTTTAGGTATGTTCGTGTTATCCCCAATCTCTCCAAGACCTGTATCATGAAGAGGTCTTGGACTTTGTGAAAGGCTTTCTCAGAATTTAGTGAGATGATCATGTGGTTTTTCTTTTTCAGTTTATTTATATGGTGGATTTTATTGATAGATTTTTTTTATGCTGAACCATCCCTGCATCCCTGGGATGAAGTCTGCTTGGTCATGGTGGATGATTTCTCTAATGTGTTCTTGGATTTGATTTGCCAGTATTTTATTGAGTACTTTTGCATCAATGTTCATGAGGGATATTGGTTTGTGGTTCTCTTTCTTAGTTGTGTCTTTGTGTGGCTTAGGTACCAAGATAATTAAGAGTTTCTGCCACCTCTTTCTATGTTAAATGTTTAAGAAGAAATCTTGAAATGTAGGGAAGGTGAAGTTATAGGATGTCTCAATTGGTAAACTTTCTGCTGTGGAACATAAGGATTTCAGTTTGGTTCTTCAAAACTTAAGTAAAAGCTAAGCGTAGTGGAATTCAAGATCTTTTGTCATGTACTAGCCACCTAGAGGAGTCTCTTCAGTGAGCTTCTGGTCCAACAGGACAGCCTGTAGCAGAAAAAAAATAACCCCAAAACAAACACAAACAAATAAACACACAAACAGAAACCTAAAAACAAATAAAGTGGAAAGGTACAGAGGAAGGTACCTGATGTAAACCTCTGGCCTTCACATGCTTATTGATGTACATGCATACAAATACAAAGAAGAAGGGGAATTTAGTCAAGACTGGAAAGTAGAAGCCTTAATTTGCTGTTATTTGGAAATGTTTCTAAATTTTCAAATATCTTTTGCCGATTAAGCTTTCCTACCCTGAGTTAGACTCTGCTGTGAAATCACTTTCCCATTTTCTCAGTACAGTATTCTTTGATGACATGGTGTGGCCATTGTTTAC
The DNA here is from genome assembly GCA_030556225.1 of Cricetiscus sungorus. NCBI lineage: Eukaryota > Metazoa > Chordata > Mammalia > Rodentia > Cricetidae > Cricetiscus > Cricetiscus sungorus. The sequence goes on from JANBXA010000366.1 coordinate 16,803,249, forward strand.
TGCAACAAAACAAAACTAAACAAAAAGCTTTGGGAAACGTTGATAATGGTAATCACACAATTCTTCTATGCTTTAAACAGTAACTAATATTTAACGAGTTTTCTGTAAACCAGACAGTTTAAAGTACATATATATTTTAAATATTTTCCAAACAAATTATTAGGTAAAGAATATTACTGTATCCCTGTTTGGTAGATTAAGAAGCTATGGCACAGAAGGACTTAATTGCTTCTTTAAAGGATCCAGAATTTAAGATAAAGCCAAGATTTAAGGAAGAATCAGGGAGTTCAGCTTCCTAATCATGGTGCCATGTGGCTTTCCCAAAGGGTTTGATTCTTTCTAATTCTTGCTGTATCGAATTCTATTTCATTACTCTTTCATATCCTCAAATTTGAATTCCTTTTATTTGTTCACTCAATATTTATTTATTAAATGAATCAGTATTTCCTAGAGAGTTGAGACAATATAGCCTTGTCTTGGCAGAAAGAATTTAAATTAGGTGTATTCCCTTTGAAGAGTATTTAATGCTATTGGTATTTAATTTACTTACCCCATATAGCTATACATTTAAAACCTATTTCCTTGGAAAATTGTCATGTTGATGGTTGTGTTCTTAGAAAATTATAAGTAAAGGAAAGATAGAGAAACAGTGTGGTCAAGTGAGATTGTGATTGTAGGTTGTTCTTAGAGGAGTGGCTCTCAGCCTTTCTAATGCTGTGACCCTTTAGTACAGTTCCTCATGTTGTGGTGACTCCAATCATAGAATTAGTTTTGTTACTACTTCTTCACAACTGTAATTTTGATACTGTTATCAATCTTAATGTAAATATCTTATATGAAGGATATTGAGATATGTGACACCTATGAAAGGGTTATTTGACCCCCAAAGTAGTTGAAACCCACAGGCTGACTTAGAGGATGTAGGTAGGCAATGAGAAAGAGCTGAGAACTGTGGATATGGCTGAGAGTTCCTCTCACTGAGTATGATGGAAGAGCTTTAAGGACAACTCTTGACATCAACATAGGACCTTCACATGAAGAAGCACTCATGTGCACAGGCCTACCCTACATGTTTTCACACATCTAAACATGCATCACACATACACACACACACACACACACACACACACACACACACACACTTACAGAGAGAGAGAGGGGGAGGGAGAAGGTCTCCATTGACCTTGGGAATCTTCACTCCCAGCTGCCAAAGGTCATGAGCATAGCAGGTATTTATAGTCACTGTGTGAGTATATAATGAATGCAAGAAGTGAATGGTTATCTGAGTGGTCCATTTACCTCACAGGGCTTGAACATATGTCTTACCCAGTGTCAGAACTGTAGGAGAATAGTCACAGATACTCTCCTGAATCACTTATACACCATGTAGCTTTGATCTGTAGCAAATTCTTTGACATAGACCTTTGAACAACCTTGGATAGCAATATCCTTCCAAAAGATATAATGAATCACAAGCTTAATTACGATCTGACACTGACATACTAACAGGAAATGCTTTCCAGAAGTGCAGAACTAAAAGGAACATAAGGAAGTCTAAGGACATAAAATTCAAGTCATTATGGCTATGAAGTCAGGGAAGGGTTAAACGTGTGACTCGGTCTCTGTCTTCCCTCTCTGTGGAAGAGAAGTAACATTTTAAATAGCTCTTCTTTCCCAGCTTGGCAAAGCTCTAACTTTGGAAGATGTCTCTAATTTCTCAGAAGCACAACCTGCCCTCCTTGAGAACCCTGGCAAGTGAATTAGTGTTTAAGTTTTGCTTTGCAGTCATCTGTGCCCTCCTTCCCCTCTGCAACAACCCACATCTGTCTCACCTCAGACACTGCGAGTGTTTTTACTTTTTTAAATTGAAGCCATTTTAAGAGATTGCACAAAGGATTATCCAGATTCTTCAGGCCACTCTTACTTGTTCTTGCAATAGAATACTGCTATCAGTAGCTGATGACATGGGAGACATATAGTGAGGCTGGGGAGATAGCTTATTTGGTACAGTACATTCCACACAAGCATGAAGACCTGCTCAACCTCTGAGACTCACATTACAACAAAACCTGGGTGTGTCTGTGATCTCAACCCTCGAGGAGTAGATATAGGAGAATTCCCTGGGGTTTGTTGGCCAGCCAGTCTATCTAAATCTGGAATCAGTGAAAGATCCTACCACAAAAAATAAAGCAGGTGGACCACCACAACCACCTTCATCATCATCATCATCATCATCATCATCATCATCATCATCATCATCGGCGGCAGCAGCCCAACAGCAAGTAGCAGCAGCAGAGACTGGGCAATGTGATGAAAATACAAATCTTATAACACTTTCCCAAACTTAGAGCTGGGAGGATGTGAGAATACTCACAGCTGAAGAAGCCCCTCAATAATGTTCCATCTGAGGCTTCCTACTTTCTCTCCCACCAATAAAGCCTCAGTCTATTTTCTCAGCATTGTTGTAGTTTTTCAACACATATTTATTGTACATTAAATGAGCAAATAAATAAATTCACACACTACATGCTGTACAATAAATCTTAACCCTGGCCTCATGCCCTCAGCGGGCAGTACCTGTCTTAGTCAGCACTATTCACCCTCCACAGTATCCCCAATAACCCTGTGGGGCTGCTGATCATTTGAACTGTCGTTCTCCCTGATTGAGTAAGACTGGGATATTCAGTGCACAATGGGACTCAGAAGACTTGGTGTAAAGGAAGCAACATATACTATGTTAATCTTTAAACTGAAATAAACAACAAAAAATTAAGTTAGTGATTGATGAGAACAGTCAATATTGTTCTCTGGTGTTCATGTACATATGTGACACCCTGTACACTTATTCAGGCACACATACACACACACACACACACACACACATTCACACACACATACACACACACAGACATACACAAACATACACTCATACACACACACACTCATACACACAGACACACACATTCACATACACACTCATATACAAACACTCATACACACAGACACACACTCATACACACACAGACATACACACCCTCATACACACACAGACACACACAAACATACACACACACACAGACACACACAAACATACACACACACACACAGACACACACAAACATACACACATTCATACACATACACACACAGACACACACACTCATACACACAAATGCACACACATACACACTCATACAAACACTCACACACTCATACATGCACAAAGACACACTCATACACAGACAGACACACACTCACACAGATACACACTCATACACACACACTCATACACACACACAGACACACACATATACAGATACACAACTCATACACACACATGCCTGCACACACACACACACACACACACACACACACACACACACACACACACACACACACTGTGGACAGATTTAATTAATGTCAAAAAGTCAGGGATTATCAAAAGTCCATGGCTGGAAGGAAGAGCTCAAATGTTTACTCTCAGGCACCTCAGAAACATCCAAAATTAGCCCTGGTTTTTATTTCTTGTCAGAGTATTTGTGTCTTAATTAGGGATTCTAGGCTGTGATAGAACATAATAACCAGAAGCAACTTGGGGCTTACAGCTCTCAGGTCACACTTCATTACCAAGAGAAGTTAGGGCAGGAACTCGAGACAGAAACTATAAAGGAACACTGCTTAAAGGTTTGTTCTCCCTGATCCAGGAATGTCACCATCTGCCCAAGGATGTCACTGATGGGAGATGTTATTCTGTATACATGTTTCTTATACTGGTTAATAAAGCTCTGTGGCCAATGAGATAGCAAGATAGCAAGATAGGCGGGGCTAGGAGACAAGGAGGAAAGAGGAAGTAGTAGGGAGGAGTCGAGATGTAGCCCAGGGAAGAAGCAGGACGCCTGCCGCGGCTCCCTGATAAGACGACCACGTGGAAATACTTAGATAAGTAGAAATGGGTTAATAATTAAGGCAGAGCTAGCCCATAAACAATAATGGTAATTGGCCAACAGGATTATATCAAATATAGAGTCTCCTGTGTGTTATTTGGGGCAGGCGCGCCAGACCAGCGGCGGGCGGGCTGGCCGGAAAACAACATGCTACATGTCACCACCTGGGCAGTGTTGTTACCACCTCTAGTGGGCTAGACCTTCCACATCAATTAATCAAGAAAATGGTTCTGCAGAGTTACCTATAGGCCAATCTGATAGAGGTATTTTCTCAGTTGTGGTTCTCTCTTCTCATATACATCCATCTTGTGTCAAGTTGGGAAAAAAATCAACCAACCAACAAGCAAAAACCAATAAGGCACTTTCCAAAAGCTATGTGATCCCATTTGTCTGCTGTTTGTCATGCACCTTGAACTCCCAACACTCATGCAGTAAGGTATTTACAAAGTGACTCAGTATCCAGGAGCCAAAGTGTGTACCAGCTGTATGGCTCAATGGGACTGATTTTCACTCCTCTCCCCAGCCCAAGGTTCTCAGTAGAACAGCCATATTGGCATCATCTTGTCACCCTGAGATAAGACCTCTCTGTTGTTCCTGCAATTGAGTGGTGGAGTTCTGCCTGCAGAAAAGTCCTTTTTAGAGCCTTCAGACCAAGTGTATCAGCATTTAGATTCAGGAAAATTTTAATGAGTATTCTTAGAGAGAGCAGATAGCCTTCAAATGTGATTCTTATAGATCAGCACTGCCTTCTAATGAGTCCTAGGCAGACAAGTTTGTCTCAGCCATTTTTGTTCCCTTTCTTCTCAATTCTTTGAGAAATGATTGATTGGAAATTTATTCGCTGAGATGAAAAAGACTGACACACTTTTACTTCCTATTTTATTTTACTTTTCCAGTCCTTTGATTTGCAAGTAGAATTTCAGCTATGTCTTATTGGCTCTGACTGTGGCTACTTCATGCTCAATCAACGATGTGGTTTAAGAGCAGGGGTGCACAACAAAAAATGTAAATTGCTATACTGTGTTCCTCCATCATCAAACATCCTTTGTTAGCATTCTCATTTTCCATTAAATGAGCTATTGTTGCTACAAGTCAGTGGCTCCACTACAGAATTTGTAGCACAATAAACAAAGTGCAAAATGTATGTAATGAAGACTGCCTCTAATTTCCCTTAATTGCACATTGAGTTACAGCCAGCCCGACCCTGACACCAGCATTACTTCCTCAACACACAGCCTTGATGTACAGCAAATTTTTCTTCCATGACAGGTTTATTTCTTTGTTGAAGAATAGTTTAAGAGATATTTCATTGTATGTTGCAACAACGTAATTGGGCTCTGGCTGGCTTTCACTTAATAGGCATGGTAATAATTATGTGTCACTTTTTAGTATATGGGCTCCTCATTGCTCTCCAGGTTGATTGCTTTATCTAGGAGTCATCGAATGGAGCTGCTCTAAAACGACATCTGTGGGAAGATGAACTGTAGATTTATTTCTCTATCTAAGCTTCAGGCTCTGGCTTATTCAGAGAAAAATGGTAGCTTCCTATCCAATAAGCAAAAAGTAAAAAGAAAGGTGGTGAAATCTGCAGATAGGATTTTTTTCTACTTACTATTTAACATGCATTTTTCTTGAATTTCTTGGTGAGAATCACAGGGAGTATCTCTAGAGGTATTAACCACTTACTGACCCATTACTGGTCTCAAAAGAAATGATGCACATTGCATTACATTTCAAGAAAACCATTCATGGTGCCCAGTGATTGAATTTATAACAGATCATTTAATTCAAAATTAGTTTTTATTTTATGTTTTGTCCCTTCAGCCTTGCTACCAATGGATAATTCATTTAGAATAGACTTCTTATTCTATTTTCTCTTTCTCCATTTTCTTTCTTCAAAATAAAATTCAGAAATGCCAATATCAGTACTGAGGGTAAATCCAAGAGTAAAAGTTTCAGATAGTCAGTAGGGTGATACTGGGTACAGCACAGTAGGACTTCAAAGAAAGAAATTCCAGCAGTGGCCCAATCTGAAGGGTTACTATCTTGGAGACAGCAAGTGGCCTTGGTTAGACAAAGGACATGGCTGACAACTTGTTTGACATTCATAGTGAATGTTGATGGTTCACATTCTCATTGTTGGTCACATCAGCAGCAGAGCCTTGATCAGACTAAAGCTCTCATCATCATGTCTTCAGTGGGTACCAGTGACAAGACTGATATGCTTAATGTTGAGGGTCATTGAAGATATTATCCCAGTAAGCCAAAGAAAATATAGAGGGAGAGCTGAAGCACTGTGGCCTCCAATTAAATCAGGATGGTAAGGATCATCAGCTGATGAGACTTTGGGTGTGGGGTGGGAGGTTATTTTCTGAGAAAGGTGGTAGGAGTGATAATATTTGTACATGTTTTGTTAAATGAAGTTAACACTGGAAACACAGTTAAGACAGTTCTTCTGTATATTAAAAAGTACTTAATTTGTTAATATGATATATATTATAATAGTTAAGTATCAGACTAAGGTCTTTAGTTGTATAATACAGATAACATTTCTTGATTGTTTTGCTTGTAAGCCTAGCCTTTAACCACTGAACCTTCTCTCTAGCTATAGACATTGTTCTTCTTGCTACAACATTATTTCTTATGATTATGGAATGAATTCTGTCCCCTAAGTTCATATTCTGAAGTGTTAATCTCCATCATGACTTACTTTTTTAAGATAGGGATGCTCTTGAGAATGAGGACTAAGGGAACAGGCTTTAATACAATGGAAACACACTTAGCCTAACTTGGTTGGTAGAGCATAAGACTCTTAATCTCAGGTTCATGGGTTCAAGCCCCATGTTGGGTGCCAATACATAATGTGTTTTTTTTGTTTTTGTTTAAAAAAAAAAAAAAAAACGAAAAAAAAGAACAGCAACAACCTAGACCTAAAGACAGATACTGGGGTTCAAGTTGAAGGTCAGAGAAACAAAATAGCCAAGCTACCAGAGAGCTCTCACCTCGACCAAGGCTGGGGAGATCCCATTCTCAATGTGGCTGAAGACTAATTTCCTATGACTGAATGCTAGCTCTGAGACCCTGCTCCCATCGTACAGATCTCTCTAGTGCTGGAGTTAAAAACATGCACCACCTCTTCCCAGTTCTATGGATAACTAGTGTGGCTGATGGGATTAAAGTTGTGTTACCACTGCCTGGCCACTGTGGCTGTGGCTAGCTTTGCAAAAGCTATCTGATCTCTAGGCAAACTTTATTAGGTCATAAACAATATATCACCACAATGAGATGAGATGAGAACAATGATGTGTTCACTCTTTCTGAACACACAGGGAAAGGCCAGGTAAGGATGCAGAAAGAACAGCCAGGCAAAAACAAACCCTTAGAGAACATCGGTATTAAAATTTGAAAACCTAGAGCTCAGAGTATATAAAATTCTACTGTTTAATCCACTGTGTCTGTGGTGTTCTATGATGGAAATAAAGCAGAACAATAAATATGTACAAACAAATAGCCGGTGCCTCACTTGATCTTATGTTTTCACTAATTAATTTACTTTATGTTTTTTTTTCTCTCTCTATCCTGATGGTAGAAAGAACTCTTACTTATTCTTGTCATATAAAACTTCTCAACTTTCTGGTGTAAAATGCACTGTTTAGGTACTTATTCACTCACACATTCTGCTAGTCCAAAATGGTAGCTGAGTGAAGAGTAACTCTTAGTTCATAGGACACTGGGGTATGGAGTCCATTTGGTCCTCTCCTGATGTATCACACACTGTGGCCGCTGCTGTGTCCTGTCTGCAACAGGGGATTTTATCTGTGTCTTATACTGGAACTTGGTATTGCCTCTGTGGTGGATTTCAGTTTTGCTGTGGCTAACCATGAGGCTACTGGTCTTTTGAGGATGGTTTTATCTCTTTCTCCAATTTTACAACTCATGTTCATATTAAACTTCTCATGGATGATGAGAAATGGGGCAAAGAAGAGTGATGAGGGAGATTATCTCTGGTCCTCCCATCTGGGACTTTCCTTTCTGCCATGTCAGACTATTCTTGATGTCATATTAATAAGTTCATTGCTGCAAGTTGGGAGCCCCCTGCATTTTTATCCATTAGTCTTATGCAGACATGTCTGCTTCCTCTAGTGTTTGTTTCAAGGGACCAGAGAAATGGGCTCGCTTTATCTTTTCCAGGGTATGTCCACACATACTCTAGTGACAAAAGCAGTCTTTTGGGTCAGTCCTCATCATTTCTAACTGTAAATCTAGAATTTTGAAATTCAAAGGAAAATGTTCATCAGAATGGTAGATTCTGAAAATGAAAGGCATTTGTGTTTAGCCTATGGGCCCACAAAATAAGTCTATATTTTACAGCTCAAAGTCAAGCAAAGATTTAGTCGATCTAGGATAGTCTCACTTTCCCTAAAAGTATTAACTACTCAAGAGAGACAGGAAAACAAGCAGTAATTAAGGATTGAGAAGACAGTCATGGCATAACTACTTTGAGATACTCTGTTGTACTCTCCTGTAGTAGATTCTTCCTCCTACTCACTCCTCTCTAGGCATCTCCGTCCATCTTTGTATTCGTATTTCCTAGAAAGGGAGCTGAGATCTCTCCAGATTCTGTTTGCTCTCCCTTTCTGTGTCCACAGAAGCTCAGTCACAAGTGCCTGTAGAGCCCTTGGAGAGCACTTTGATTGACAAGGCAGCATTAAGTAGTTTGGGCTAAGGACTCGAAGTGGATGTTGACATGCTACCCCACTACCCATTAGATTCTCAGCTTTAGTAACTGCTTTTCTAGTGCCCTGGAAAGCCAACAGCTGCCATAGATTTGGCTGAGGAGAAACACACACATGAGCCCAAGCATGCACACACACACACACACACACACGAGAGAGAGAGAGAGAGAGAGAGAGAGAGAGAGAGAGAGAGAGAGAGAGAGAGAGAGAGAGAGAGAGAGAGAGAGAGAGAGAGAGAGAGAGAGAGAGAGAGAGAGAGAGAGAATATACTTGCCATAACTCAGACTTAATGGGTTTTGTTACTCTACTTGTGGATTGTCTTTTCAACATGACTTCTGAGTAAATACTCTCTTAATATCTTGAAAAAATATTCTCTCATAGTTTCATACATTTATACAAGGTGTCTTAATATTATCTATCCCCACTCTTCCTTCCAACTCCCCTTGGAATTTCCCAGTCATATCTCCCTCCCAATTTTATGTCCTCCAATTTTATTTTATTTTTTTATTTTACCCTCTGAAGCAAGTTTAGTGCTGCCTATATATCTATGAGTGTGGAGTCATCCATTGGTACATATGGGACCTACCACTGGCCATACCTTCAAAGAAAAGTGACCCTCCCCCCATCAGTCATCAACTGTACATCCATGATCTTCTCAGCTAGAACTAAGAGCTTAGGTACTCCTTCCCCATGCATGTAGCGATTTTGTAGTAGTTTGATCTTGTTTAGGTCTTGAGCAGGTATCCTCAGCTAATATGGGTTCTTCTATGCAAAAGCCATGTTGTGTAGTATGTCCCAATATTTTATGGTTTATTACTTCCCAAAATTCTCTTTCCTCCCATGGTAATGGATCATGTAGCTGCCTGCAACTCTAAGCATCACATTAAAATTCCAAGAAATGACTTTAGAGTTGCTTTTGGTCATAATTTTCTTCCTTACCTGGTAATTTATGCACATCATTTTTAGACAGATAAAGATATTAAACCTCCAAGTCTCCAATTGTGATTAACCTAGAATGCCAACTTTACTGAGTGAGGATTGCCAGAAGGATTGTCTAGAGAAATCCCATCACTGTCTCAATCACATGTTCAATACTGCAGAAGAAGTGGGGAATATCAGTGATCAAGAGAGCTATGCATGTGACTGGCATGTCTCCACCAATCTTTGCCTACTAGTGTCATTAGAATAAAGTAATAGACCATTCTTCAGACTTTCAAAAAAGCTAATAGAATTGTAGGGAAGATGGATGGTGAGGAAGGATCTTAGCTGGGGCAAAGAAGTCATAAAAATCTAGGACCTTAAAAAAAGAATCACTGGAAACAATTTGAATGTACTGCAATGTGATAGAATTATCTCCTGCTATGGGTAAATTAGCAGTTTACACATGAAGATGAATTCACTTATAAAAAATGAACTTACTACTTAAAAATAAATCTCATGTTTAATATTTAATCAATGCTGTGAAGAACCTAGGTTCAGAAGGTTGAAATAATTTGCCCAAGGTTACAGTTAATTATAAGTGGAAGCACAATTTGAAATATTAATATATTTGATACAAAGTAGATTATAACTAGGTCTAAGAGTCATTTTTTTGCTTTGTGTGTATGTGTGCATGTATTATGCATGTTTGTATGTGGGTGGCTACACAGAAACATGTATGTACAAGCATGTTATGGTTGGAAATTTTCATAAATTACTCTTCAGCTTGTTAAGTCCTGGTCTCTCAATTGAACCCAGAGCATGTTTGCCAACTTTTTCCAGGGATACTCTCTCTCCATCTTCTTCATGTTTGAATTCCAGTGGCCCCATCTATCCAGAATTTATATGAGTTCTTCTGATCCAAACTCTAGCCCTCATATTTATGTACAAGTGTTTTATTGTCCTGAGCCATCTCCCCAGCACTCAAGTGTCATGTTTATATTAGTAGTAGTTTTCTCCTGTATTGTTTTTAACTCACAGAAATGTGGCTTCAACAATGAGAGTTGTAACTATATCTTATTGTAAATGTTCCTTTTCTCCCCGATCTGATTCTGTAATTTTTTTGATATTGGTCATTTTATTTTACTGGCCCTCTATGCTTCTTTTCCATTATATCTGAGCCTCAATGTTGATAATTACTTCTTCCCAGGGTTTCCTTTATCAATAACTACCTGTTTGGTCTTCAGGATACAAGTTGCATCCTTTGAGCTCAGAAGGATGAATGTGAAGACAACACTGTTCTTGGAGTTGGAAGACTACAAACTAAGAGTTCATTGTGTCTGGGAGGTCTAGAATTGGATTTAAGATGAATGGATTCATCATCTTCCTTGAAAGTAAATTTTCTTGGCAAGTTTCCACTAAAATGGATTTTGAAAATGTCAGATGGAACTAAAGCATTGAAGACATATGGTGCATTAACTAAATGTTTAAACATTTTCCTTTAGCTGCATGAACATATCATTGATGAGATGAGCTCAGTGAGATATGCTGAACATCTTTTGCAGAATCACTGTCCAGTAGAGAGCTCTATTTCTTGAATTTCTGTAATATAAACCATCCCCAGATGCTTACAACAGATACCAAATATGTGTTATAATTTCACTGCTGAATGAAAATGCACATAAAAATGAGAGGTGTAAATGAGAAAATGTATCTGCAATCTCCATCATTACCTTTTATGTGAAGTAGGCTCTACAGGAAAAGGGTGTAAAGAAGGGTATCACAAGTCAGGAAACAGTTAAGTCACCACGGTACTACCACCCTCTCTACTGTTTCACAAAACCCCCTTCATATGTGAATTGTGTGGCCATCAAACAAGTAGCAGTAACAAGTGTTGAAGTGTCATCCTTATCCCATGTTCTCTGAAGACATTATTAATCAATCACAACCCCTTTTTATCCTGCTGAAAGTATGATTGGCCTGGAGATTTGTTTTTTGCACCCAGTACTCCAGGGCCAGTTGATTCTATTTGGATCTTTAAAAGAGTCCAGATTTTAACTCAAGACATAAGATAATGGTAGATCAAGGAGAGGTTCTTATATCTGGCTTGTCTAAGACATGGGATCCTTGTACTAGGTCATTTTGTATGCTGGTGGGATTTATTCCTTATGGGATGACCTGGAGACACCTTAGGTCTGAAAAATGAAGGAGGTCTTAGATAAGTCCTCACTCACACAATTAATCAACCTTCTGTTTCTCAGAAAGAGAGACTGGGTTTGCCTATACCTCTATCCTTTCTGCTTTTGTATCTAAGCTTCATAATTTCAACAAGAATGTGAGCATTCTAGATCCATTTGAAATAAAATTATGAACTACCTTGTAACAGAGATAATCACTAAGATTGTGAAAACAGACAAGAACTTTTTAAAGTAGTGGTATATGTAGGAGCTTGCATTCATTCAAACTTACAGACTTTTATATTTCCTAGGTAGGCCATGAATAGTACGAGCTACCTCTTACGTGCCTGAGAAGGTGTTTAGCACCAATGTGCAAGCAACTTTCATTCAGTTATCTCTCTGTCTCTGTCTCTGGTCTCTGTCTCTGTCTGTCTCTGTCTGTCTGTCTGTCTGTCTGTCTGTCTGTCTGTCTGTCTCTCTCTCTCTCTCTCTCTCTCTCTCTCTCTACACACACACACACACACACACACACAGTAAAAATCTTTTGAGTAAGAGAAATCCCTTAATGACACTCGTGGCTCAAGAGAAATGCACTCCTTTCCTGTTCAAACTTGCCATGCTTTGGATGCCTGGGAGGTGGAAAGGAGAAAGGCTGTCTCTTTCACTGTCTGGGACAATGTAGAATTAAAGCAGCCAACAGATGTTGTCCTTCCACAGAGCTCAGCACACAAAAGCAAATGCATTTCAGTGGCTAGAAGACACAATGAGTGCGATAACTTAGCAGTTGAACCTAGTGTGGCTCAGAGCCCATTCTCACAACCATGTAAATACCTGTTGAGTGGGACTTAGGAGGTCTGGCTCAAAACAAGGACCACTGAACAATTAGCCAATTCTTTCATCGGTTTATGATTTTCACCATTCTGGTCCAAAAGAACATCTATGCATTAACAGCGACCATTGTGCATAAAGCAATTACTGACACAGCCTCTCAACTGTTTACACCAAGTAGAAAGAAGTCTCCCAAGCTACCAAAAGAAACACACGTGAACAGCAAACACTCATTTCTATATATTCAACAACACACTCAAATGCTGCCCTTTTCTTTGCTGGATCTTTTGAGAGCCCAGAAGAGAAGTAAACTTCTAGAGTACCCCAGGACAGAAACAGAGCCTTTAGCACATCAGAGTTCTTGGTAAGCGTTATTTGGTATGATTTCATCCCCCTGCCCCATCCCGTTTTGTCCTCCCTTTCTCCGTTTCTCCCTTTCCATGTCCTAGCTCCATGACCACAGTTACTGTATTCAGTGCAAAAGGAGTTGTGATGAGCAACTTCCAACAATTTCCAATATGTTACTTACAGAACGCATCCATAATGGGAAATGAAGGTGGATAGGCAAAGTGTTTCCAATATCGAATACATGAGGGACCTTACCTTAGTGATATTAAAGGCAGCACTCCTTGACCCTCCTGCACACACACACACACACACACACACACACACACACATATATATATATATTGTATGAAAAGATGTTGATAAAAACGTTAAGTGAATACAGTATGTATCTTAACAGTTGTGAAATTTATCCAAGATTTGTTAAGGGACATGTTTTCTAAACTATTAACAAAGGTCTTAGATTCCTTTAAGACCGTGGCCTTTGGTAGGTCTAACACACTCCAGTTGTTGTCTATAAATGGAAGAGTCTATAGGCAGCAGTAGTTAGGCTGGCTGCAGTTTTTTTTTTAAGTGAGGACACAGAGTTTGTTGGGTATGGAACAGGGATGGAGGACCTAGAAAAAGGTGGGAAGGAAAGTGAAAATGTTCAAAATTTCATGTTTTCATGAAATTGTTCCATTTCATGAAAATGTTTCAAAATGTAAAAAGTTCATGTATGAAAATTTTAAAAAATTAAATCAATTAATTAATATATTATTGAAAGAAGGCCATGGAATTATCTGTTGATAATAATTATATAGACTATGAAATTTGTCCAAGCTTCACTAAGGCATGTGTTTCCTGTGCTGTGAACCACGGGAGGTCTCACAAGGTCTATTTACAGTGGTTTTTTTTTCATCTTTACTCTATTTTCCTCTTTGTTTATCCTCTCCCCAGTATGCTCCACTTTTCAATTTGGTGTCTTCCTCTCTGCCAACCTCATTTCTGTTGCTTCCTCCCATGTTTTTGTTTCTCTTTTTACTTTCTCAAGTGTTAAAGAAACATAGTTTATACTCTATGACTATAGACTTCCAATGTAAACCCCTGCATTCAAATCCCTATGCTACAATTATTAGGGATGTGATTAGATGTAAATTATTGACTCCCCATACACATAGAGATGATAACAGTTTCCTTATAGCATTGACAGGAAAATTAACAGTAGATCAAAAGAATTTTTTCCTATCAGAGTTATTGTTTTTTTTTTATTCCTTTATATAACTTTCCCCTTTATCTTCTATTCTTCCAAAGCATTATCTTCAAGGCCAGAATGCTCATGGATTAATACAAAATCTGGAGGATGTAAAACCACAGCTCAAGCTCTGAAAGATCCAGCAAAGAAAAGGGCAGCATTTGAGTGTGTTGTTGAATATATAGAAATGAGTGTTTGCTGTTCACGTGTGTTTCTTTTGGTAGCTTGGGAGACTTCTTTCTACTTGGTGTAAACAGTTGAGAGGCTGTGTCAGTAATTGCTTTATGCACAATGGTCGCTGTTAATGCATAGATGTTCTTTTGGACCAGAATGGTGAAAATCATAAACCGATGAAAGAATTGGCTAATTGTTCAGTGTTTAATGTTCTCCACAATTGCTCAAAGAGGGAACTGTGTGAGGAGTGAACTTGTGGATAAATAATGTTGGCACAGAATGTCACACCATCTGCAGATACTGCAGAAACGAGCAAGAGAGGCCGACGAGCTGAGTGACAGAGATTTATCTTCAAAGTCACAAAGCCATGTAGGTCTGTTTGGAATTTAGGCAATGCTGGAGAATATCAAGGATCTGGGACATTCCTTTGAGGCAAAGAAGACATTTATCAGCCATGATGCTCAGGTGACTGCTGTGTCTGGAGTCCTTGATGCCATGGAATCCAAAGGAACCCATAAGAAAGATACTTCCTTTTAAAATGAGGAGAGGAAGCAAAACACTACGTTCAATCCTTTGCTTAAAATAACTGACTAAAGAATGGTCTTTGATGCTGTGGGCTATATTCTGTGATGCTGGCAGCCATATTCTAGAGTGGGAGAAAAAATGAAGGGAACTCATTACATCCCATAGCTTGGCTTCTCTGGGTGGTATGAACTCAGTTTGGGGTGAGTGGCCATTAATCATTAGGTCAGAGATATGTAAAAATTAAAACCACTTTCTGGAATATTTATTAGTTAATATATTTGTAAACATAAATACATTTATATTTATTAAGCATTCTCATTGAAAAATCCATTTTCAATATTAGAATTTTTAGCCATAAAAAGACATCTGTTCATATTAAGCAAAATAAAAACCTTCCTATCAAAACATTTAAAACAACACAAACAAAACAGCTCTGCTTAGTGCACTGTGCATACATTTTTCCATTCTGCATCAGCATTTATTTTTAATACTATTGGTCTGGTATTTTCCTGAAAATTAGTTTTTCAACATGATCTTATTGAATTTTCTTTTTGTAAAATGCCCAAATTCTTATTCTAAGTATGTTTTGTTGTCAATAATTTAAAATTATTAGTGTATTTCAGTGAGTTACCTGCATATAATATTTCTAATTGAATGAAACTTCTCTCTTCAGGTACTAATATAACCTGCAAGTCCAAAGAAATCTGCCACAAACAGGAGGCCTTGATGATCATATTTAAAATTGGATGTGTAAACATCTCTATTCCACATGTACTAACATGCCCTCCATTTAGAATACCTTGAAAATATTTTTTTAAAATCACACTTTAAAATTTATTTTGTGTGCATGAATATGTGTGTCTGAGAATGGAAATTTTAGAGAATGGATTCTTTCTTTTGGCTGTGTGAGGGCCCAGGAATTGAACTCAAGTCAATAGACTTGGCCACACTTTATGCACTTAGCTATTTTGCTAGACATTGAAAATATTTTGAACCAAATGTTTTGGAGTTTGGGGGCACAAATTACATCAAAACCATAAACAGGGTGGTATGTTTGGACATTTCTCTTACGATCATCACCACCAGAGACTACACAGTGAACTTGCTCCAGTCTCTAATAAATATTATTTAGCTTCCTCCAAAGAGAAGCTTCATTGAGTTTCCCGTGGGTCAGAAGAAAGAAAGCTTATCTTTGATTATTTTCAGATGTAACTGTGTGTTAAATTGAGAGGTCTGATTTTTGTGTTTTCCACAGTCTTAATGAAACAATGGCAGAGGCTAGAAGTAAGTGGAAACATAATTAACCTGGCAGGTTTCAATTTAACATTAATAACAATACATTAATACAAATGAAAAATCTGAACAGATAACAGAACAGATGGGATGCCATGGTACTAGACAGAGAGACTGTTGAAGGCAATCCTGGATATATGATTCCAGTCTTCTTTTCAATATTCAGACTATCCGGGATCTAGCAGGTCTGGAATATCCAATGTTGGTCCTGTTCAACACTAGAAAGAATTTCATAAGAAAATATAGTGTCCATATTAGGAATGACAATTCAGAAAACTTAGTAACAACTTCAGAGAATTAGAAACCCATAGAATACTATAATGATGGTTAATCTTTAAATTTGTTTAAAAGGTATCCTAAGAGAATGTGTAAATTTTAGCCATTGGCAGTAATAAGTTTTGTAATGTCAAAATTAAGTGTAAAGTGGCTTGCACTGCAGAATCAACCCCCAAATGTTGATCATACTATCCATGTATTGCAGATCAGCAGGGGATGACTTTCCAGAATAGGGACCTGAGGACTCAGGTTTATAAGATAGCTCACTTAGCTTCAAGTCACTATAATGAAATGCCCGAGGCAATCAAGTTATAAAGATAAAATGTTTCATTTCATGTGAAATACCCTTGCTTCCAACCCTTTCCCTGAGGAAAAAAAGAACAAACAAGCAATCAATTAAAGATAAAATGTTAATCTTTAATGATGGCCTGGAGGGTATAATCTGCAGGTGAGCAGACCCATTGCTTTCTGCCTGTAGCATGGAGGAAGACTGATGACAGATGTGTGGGAAAGCATATTGCTAACAAGCACCAACAGGAAGTAGCAATAGACAGGTTTCTACACAACCTCCCTACTGTCCTACCTCTGATACCCCACCCCCCATGACTGATGAACCTCTCATTATGTCCCATCTCTGAACATCTGTGGCACCACCATGAGGACCATGAGCCTTTGGAGGTCATCACAGGTAGTCATTGCTGAAACTTTATCCATAACCCCCCAGGGAGCTCATGGAGCCTCTAGGGCCCTACACCATGCCGTGCAGCCCAAGAAGGGATCAATTTATATACTCAGACAAGACTTTAGACTAAACAAAGTGCTTCATCTTATCTAACTACAGAGACAAGCAGTACAATTTTGCCCGTGCACAAAATAAGAAAAACAAAATATTTGCCAAACAGGAATAATATTGTGTATACATGTTACTATTGTAAGTGCTTCAAATTCTTACATATTTGTTTTTGTTTTTGTTTTTTAATTTTCATTAAATGCCCTATTTCAAGCTTCAGGTGGTTTCTCTGAATAACATATATATTACCAGGTAGACAAACCCTTCTTCACATATTTTAACTAAAGTTCTTTGTTTCTAATAATAGAACATCAGGTTTTAAGAGCCATTTCTGACTTTTCTAAAAGGTTCTTTTAAAAATGACACCAACTCCTAGCTAGGGGGATTCTTTAAGGAAATATGTCATTTTCTTGTCTAGAAGTCAATGAGTTCACAGAAAAATAAGGGCAGGACTGAAAGGATGTGGAATAAAAGACCCAGTTAATGCCTAAAAGATGCCAAATTGGAAAGTGTTACTTTCCTCGTACCATCCATCACTGCAAATGGCTCAGCAGGCAAGAGACTATCTCAAGCTGGCAGTCTTGCCATCGAAATAGATCATTTCAACAAGAGCAGCAGAGTCACAGAGCTCAACACAGCTAGGGACATACCGTGGACTAGCTCAGGATCAAAAAGGTGAGAACCAAGCAAATAAAAAATGAACATTCCATCAAATCTCAATCAGTGAAAAGCTCAATAAATCTGGGTCATTTATTACCTTGTGTAGGCAGTTTTGGGACGACACCCCTAAATATCAATCAGTTATAACTTATTTTTGAGTCATCTATTCAGCTTTTTTAAATTTTAATTTATTCATTTATTTTATGTCATTTCCCCTCACTCTCTCCTCCCACTCCCCGACTCCACCTCACCCTCATTCCACTCTTCCTCTATTTCTGTTCAGAAACAGGCAGACCTCTCGGGTGTATCAACAAACATGACATACCAAGTTGCAGTGAGACTAAGCAGCTCCCCTTGTATTAAGGCTGGGTGAAGCAATCCAGTATGAGGATTAGGTCCCCAAGAGCCAAAGTGTAAGAGACAGACCCTGCTCCCATTGTTAAAAACCCCACAAATAGACCAAGATACACGACTGCCACATATTTGTAGAGAGCCTAGGTCAGTCTCATCAGGCTCCCTGGTCATGGGGTTGGACTCTGTGAGTTTCTATGAGCCAGGTCAGTTGTTTCTGTGTTTTTTTGTATGCCCTTGACCCCTCTGGCTCCTATAATCCATCCTTCCTCTTTTCGGCAGGATTCCCTGAACTTGGCCTAATGTTCGGCTGTGGGTCTCTGCATCTGTTTCCATCAGTTACTGCATGAAGGGTGTCTGATGACAATTGGGGTAGTCACCAATCCAATCACAGGAGAAGGCTAGTTCAGGCTAAGTAACCACTATTGTTAGGAGTTTTGGCTGGGGTCATTATTGTAGATTCATGGGAATGTTTCTTGTATCAGTTTTCTACCTGACTCTGAAAATGGTCCCCCATTTCCAGTCATCTCTTTCAGTACTCTTCCTCTCCATCCACACCCTAACCTGATTCCCTCAAGTTCCCATCCCCACCTGCCCCAGTCCACCCCAGGAGATATCTTCTATTTTCTATTTTCCCTTTCCAGGGATATTCATGCATCCCCACTGTGGACCCTCCTTGTTACATAGCTTCTCTGAGTCTGTGGATTGTAGCTTGTAGCATGGTATCTTTTCCTTTATAGACAATATCCACTTATGAGTGAGTACAAACAATATTTGTCTTCCTGGGTCTGAATTATCTCTCTCAGGATGATTTTTAACTAGTTCCTTCCATTTGCCTGTAAATTCCCTGATGTCATTGTTAATTACAGCTGAGTAGTATACTACTGTGTAAATGTACCACATTTCCTTTATTCATTCTTTAGTTAAGGGACACATAGGTTTTTTTCTAGGTGTTAGATATTACAAATAAAGCTTCTGTGAACATAGTTGAGCAAGTATCCTTGTGGTATGTTTGAGTAACCTTTAGGCATGTGCCCAAGAGTGGTATAGCTGGGTCTTGATGTAGATTGATTCTCAATTTTCTAAGAAATAGCCATATTGGGTTCCAAAGTGGCTGTATAAATTTACACTCCCACCAGCAATGGAATAGTGTTCCTATTGCTCAACATCCTCTCTACCATAAGCTGTCATTTGTGTTTTTAATAATAGACATTCTGACAGGTGTAAGATGGAATCTCAGAGTCATTTGGATGTGCATTTCCCTGGTGACTAAGGACGTTGAACAATTCTTTAAGTGTATCTCAGCTATTTGAGATTCCTCTGTTGAGAATTCTCTGTTTAGATCTGTACCATATTTTTAAATTGGATTTTTTGATGTCTAGTTTCTTGAGTTCTTTATATATTTTGGAGATCAGCCCTCTGTCAGAGGTGGGGGTTGGTGAAATTTTTTTTTTTTTTTTGTATTCTGTAGTCTGCTGTTTTTGTTCTGTTCATGGTATCCTTTGCCTTACATAAGCACTTCAGTTTAATGAGGTCCTATATATTAATTGTCAGTCTTAGTGCCTATGTTAGTGGTGCCCTATTCAGGAGATTGTCTCCTATGCCGATATGTTCAAGGCTATTTCCCACTTTCTCTTCTATCAGGTTCAGTGTAATTAGATTTATGTTGAAGTTGTTGATCCACTTGGAGTTGATATATATCTATATATATCTATATGTACATATAGATATATATATATAATTTAAATTAAGAACAAGCTTGTTTTACATATCAATCCCAGTTCCTGCACTCTTCTGTCCTCCCCTGTTTTCCCCACCAACCCCCATCCCATTCCCTTACTGCTTTCCAGGGAGGGTGAAGCCTTGCATGGGGAGTCTTCAGTCTGTCATATCATTTGGAGCAGGGCCCAGGCTCTCCCCCATGTGTCTAGGCTGAGGGAGTATCCCTCTATGCAGAATGGGCTCCCAAAGTCCATTTGTATACTAGGGATAAACATGAATCCACTACTAGAGGCTCCCAACTAACACCAGATTCAGAGAATCTGGGTCTGTCCTACGCTGGTTTCCCAGCTATCAGACTGGAGTCCCTGAGCTCCCCCTTGGTCAGGTCAGCAGTTTCTAAGGGTTTCTCCAGCCTGGTCTTGACCCCTTTGCTCATCACTCCTCCCTGTCTGCAACTGGATTTCAAGAGTTCGGCTCAGTGTTTAGTTATGGGTGTCTGCTTCTGCATACATTAGCTACTAGATGAAGGCTCTAAGATGGCATACAAAGTAGTCATCAATCTCATTATTGGGGAAGGGCCTTTAAGGTAGCCTCTCCACTATTGCTTAGATTGTTAGTTGGGGTCATCCTTGTAGGTCTCTGGACATTTCCCTAGTGCCAGATTTCTCTTAAAACCTATAAGGGCTCCCTCTATTATGGTATCTATTTTCTTGCTCTCTATCCCTGACTAAATCTTCCTGCTCCTTCATGCCCACATTTGCCCTCCTCTTCTCCTTAATTTTTTCTCCCCACTCCCTATGCTCCCAATTTGCTTGGGAGATTTTTGAACTTGAATTTTGTGCAGGGTGATAGATATAGATTTATTTGCATTCTTCCATATACTAACATCCAGTTATGCCAGCACCATTTGTTAAAGATATTTTCTTTTTTCCCATTGTATAATTTTGAATTGTCAAAAATCAGATGTCCCTAGGTGTGTGATTATGTCTGGGTCTACCATTCAATCCCATTGATCTAACCCATACCAGGCTTTTTTTTTTTTTTTATCACTAAAGCTCTATAGCAGAGCTTGAGGTCAGGGATGGTGATGCCTCAGGCAGTTTATTTTTATTGTACAGGATTGTTTTAGATATCCTGTTTTTTCCATGTGAAGTTGAGTATTGTTATTTCAAGGTCTGTAAAAAACTGTATTGGAGTTTTGATGGGGTTTGCATCCAACACAAGGAAGTTAGCTACACCACCCACAAAAACACAGGCAATAGATAATTCCACACCTGCAAAATCCAAAGAAGGGAAACACACATACACACACATACCAATACCACCACCACAAACACCACCAACAACAAAATAACAGGAGTTAACAATCACTGCTCGTTTATATTTCTCAATATCGATGGACTCAATTTGACAATAAAAAGACTAGCTAACAGAATGTATATGAAAATAGGATCCATCATTCTCATGCGTTGAAGAAATACAGTTCATATAAAAAACAAACATTAACTCAGAGTATAGGATAATAAAAAGATTTTCCAATCAAACAGACCTAAGAATCAAGCTTAGTGATGGGGAAGAACATTTTTCACTCATCAAAAAACAAACCCACCACGATGATATCTCAATTCTGAACATCTACACCCCAAATACAAGGACACTCACATTTGTAAAAGAAACGTTACTAAAGCTTAAATCACATATTGAAACTTGCATATTAATAGTGGGAGACTTCAGCATCCTACTCTTACCAATAGATGGGTCATCTAGACAGAAATTAAACAGAGAAATACCAGAACTCAAATGTCTCAACTGGACCTAACATCTATTCAGCTTTTAAAAGTGCATTGGTCTCTTCATACATAGATATCTGTATGCATCCTTGCCAGCTTTGTGTATGGAAGGGACAAGACTCTATTGGCTGCAGTCTTGGCACACACTAATGATGGAAATTGTAGCAGACATCCAAACACATGTGTTGAAAATCCCAAAGAGATTTGGCTTTCATAGTTATCAATGCCATACTTAGAAAACTCATGATTGCATGATTGCTCAACCTCTATCAAAGAGGAAAATTCAGTTAAAAAAATAGCTATTGAGGGTCTACTAATACGCCTACAAGTAATTTTCCTACTTCAAAGGACCATAGGAGATGAAAGGTATTGTGGTTCTGCAGTGTGTCCAAAATTGCAAACAAAACTCGGGTCAATGTGTGCAGGTAATGAAGAGCAATGAGACAAAGTGGAGAGGTTGAATTTACTGACAAGGCAGGCTCATATTTGCAGCTTATATTCTAAGTCCAGAACAGGGGTGGTGAAAGGACAGGGTTTACTTTGAAGTCTCTGTCAAAGCTTATTTTATATGACACAGAGCAAAGAAAATATTTAGACCTGCTTTTATATGTATGAAATGCTGACTTCAAAAGCAGTTTAATTGTTTATCGGATCAGCTTGCTAATTAGGCAGGTTCTTTGTGTGGTGTTAAATGAACATATTTTTCTACTATCTGGCATAAATCATGACATGGACTTGGCTTATACTAATTTGTAATCATCAGGTATATGGAGAAACTGATAGAGATGTTAGGTGCTCTTGAATGCGATATGTTAGTGCCAGGAGTGTAAGGCCACGTGCCAAAGTTCTAAATATAATTTTGAATCACCAAGTTATATTATTAATGTAATCAATTAATGGTACTACAAACATAATATCATTCCTCAATATGTTTATAGTGCTTGCTTAGAATAGCTGGTATGATTGTGCCAGTATCTGGCATGTATTTGGTAAGGAAGGGAGTATTATTACTAATAAAGATATCTATACATGATAATAAAATAGTCATTTTACCAAGGGGATTTAATAATTCTAAAGCTACAAGCACCCAACATTGTCAAGTAAATACAACAAACATTAAGAAAATTGAAAACAAAAGCCCAACAATTTTGCTATCAAAGCAGGGGGTGGAGATATTTTCTCAATTCATTGATAAAGTGCACGAGAAATTCAGTATGAGTGTAGAATATTTTAATAGAACCTGACAGGCATTAATGGTGCACCCTAAGGAACAGTTGTAGCATCTCTCTCTCACATGTATTGAAAAATTAACTATATAAAATTAAGTTTGTGTGTATGAATGTTTTGTCTGTGCATGTGCCTGCACATGTGACTGCAGTGATCAAGGAGGAAGTAGAGTTATAGACAATTGTGGGCTGCCACGTGGATACTAGAATACATCCCCAGTCATCAGGAAAAAGAGCCAGTGGTCTTAACCACTAAGATATCTCTCAAGATCCCTATAAACATATTGTTTTGCAGAGAAACATAAAAGATTTCTGATGGTTATCCTTCAGAATTGTCCTCAATATATTCAGAAGATTGGATGGAGAAGACTAGCCAGGTATTCTGGTCCTGCAGCCTCTTGCACATCCACAGTTAACTGTTCTATGATACCTGGCCAAACAAAGTTACCAGATACACACTTCTTAGATACCTAGGTTGTGACTTGGAGAACAGCTACCCAGAGAATGTACTGAGCATTGCTTTATGTGACAATGACACTTTTTTTGTGTGTATGTGTGAGTGCACACCCCTGATGATTTAGAACTGCATATAACAAATGGATGACTGAAACAATATTTCACAACTGCATTCTCTGACAAAATTGCAATTAGGTAAAAATCAAACAGTCTTTTAATAATGTGGAAAGTGATATGCTTGTAAATTTAAAATCCATTTTAGAAAACTCTTGGATAGAAGAACTAATAATGAGGAAAATTGAAATGTGTTTTAAAAAAACTATAGACAACTAAATTATTAACTACTAAATGTGTAGATAATAGCTGAAGCAGTATTTACAGGCAAATACATAGCCTTATGGGTCAATACTAGAAAACAATGAGGGCTTAAAGTAATGAACTTGATGCATAAATTAAGGAATTAGAAAAATATCAGCAGATGCTAGATCTGAGTAAAAAGTTGTGATAGACACCAAACATGTCCAAGAGGGTCATGAAGCTTTCTGAGATATGATATACACAGGCCAGGCTTGAAAACTAATAAGTAGCCCATGCTGGCCTTGACCTTCTGCCTCTTGGGTGTCAAAAGTTGATTCTTCATGGAAAATATATAATTCCCATACCATAAGTTTCATCACTGACAAATTAATGTTCTCTACCCTATCAACAAACAGTGCAATTATTACTTTAATTCTATAATTTTTTTCATTACCTCCAAAAACAAAACAAAACAAAACAAAAAAGCGAAAACAACAACAACAATAAAACCCTGAAGCTATGAGCAGTAACGCCTCAACCTTTAGCCTATTACTTCCATTCCTGGTAACCAGTGATCCTCTCTCTGTATGGGTGTGCTTTTTTGGAAAAACTTCATGCAAGTGGAATCCTACAACATACAAGCTTTGAATCTGGTTTCTCACTTTGGTACAGAAGTGTCAAAATTAATTCATTTATAACCTACATCAGTTCATCTTAAAATAATATGATCAAAAACTATTCTCAATGAAACTATGCTGGAGTTTTTGGTCCAATTATTGGATAGAGTTATTCAAGTTATTAAAACTATTACACTACTAAAATAATACTTTATGAAAATTAGTATATAAGTTTTATGTGGATATATTTATGGCTTTCTATATGAGGACATATAGGATACACAATATAAAGAATGCATATGTTTGTATTATGCTTATTCATTTATCTGATAGTCTTGAGTATAAAAGTAGAGGTAGTATTGGCATGTCATACAGGTTTACATTTGACTTTCTGAGAACTCATCAAATCATTATTTTCAAAACAGCTCCACTTTCACACCCACAGCACTGTTCCTGTTTTCTTCACCTTCTCAACATTTGATGTTTCTCTTTCTCACTACAGCCATTCTTTCATATGAAGTGGTGTTGCACTATAGTTTTGCACTTCTAATGTGAAGATTTTCTATCATTATTTGTTTATTGGCCTATTTCTACATCTTTTTTGTAGACATGACTGTTCAAAACTTTTGCTCATTTTAAAATTCCATTGTTTGTAGTTTTACTGTTGAATTGCAAAATGTTCTCATATATTCTAGTTTTAGACCTATAAGGTATACAGAATTTACAATTTATTACATACTCTACATTTCTTTTAAATATATTAATGATACAAATTACTGAATAAAAGTTTTCAACTGTAATGAAGCCTGATTTATGTGTAGTAGTCTTTACTTATCTGTGATTTCATTTTCTGTGATGTCAATTACCAATAATTAAGTGGCATTCAAATTTTTTAAATGGGAAATCCCAGGACACCTCAAAGTGTTAAATTACAAATTCTGAACCACTAACCAGCTTATGCCAGGAAACAAGTATCCATGCTGATCACTCTACTGATCCATGTTTACTTAAGAGCAATCTCAAGACGTAACAGTAGCAATGCTGCTAGTCAGATAAGCGTTCCTTTTCCTCATTGGTCTTCCCTTCAGATGTTCTTTCCAGTACTCAAGTTTCCCCTTTTCTCTATATTTCCATTCAGTTTTGCCACGTTTTTTTTTTGGGCTCTTCTATAAAATACTTACATGATCATAATGCCAATAGTTTTTGATGGACTGATATTTTTAATCACTATGAAATGCTTTTGTTTAACTGAAATAGCAATTTTTCCACTACAAAATCTGTTTTGTTTGATATTAATATAATTATGTTCTTTTGGTTACTGTTTAATGATATATCTTTTCTTTATTTTAATTTTCTTGTTTATTAGTGTGTGTGTGTGTGTGTGTGTGTTTGTGCATGTGTGTGTGTGTGTGTGTGTGTGTACACAGGGGCAAGTTTCTGGTGTGCAAGTGGAGGTAAAGAACAACTTTTAGGTGTCCTTTCCTTTCCTTCTACTATAAGGTCTTGGGATTGGACTCTGGTCATCAGGCTTGTACAGTAAGTGTTGTTACCCTCTGAGTCATCTCTTTATGCCTATTTTCTTCTATTTCACTTTGAACTTACTGTCAATAAGTTTAATGTGTTTCTTTCACTAAAGACATTCCAAAAGAGTAATTTTTATCTATAAATACTTCATAACTAAAGAAATGATTTTGAAGCCTAACATGAAGTTATGCACTTATGTCCAAAGACAAAAGCTTTCATTTAAGGAAAAAGCCTTGCTTCATGATGTATGACCTTATCCAAAGCTACTGTGATTACAAAAGGGTGATTTGCAGTAGGAATATACAAACTGAATCAAACCAAAGCTAAGAAATGGGGCCTTAGCACACATAGAACCTCAGTTACACACAAGGGAAAGACATGCTATTGACATCAAATGATTGAGACAATTGGTTGTTCATACAGAAAAATACTAAATAATGGTTCTGTGTCTCACACCATAAAATCATAATTAGTTTTAAGGAAATAAAATATGTAAGAATGAATGGCATTATTTCCAGACTAGAGAAATTTCTGGGAGGATAATCTTTCTCCTCAGAATGGGAGGACAAAATTTCTCATCAGAAAAATATAATCTTCAAATTGCTGGTAGTAGTGTTGTGTCTTTAAATTTAAGAAGACTGTAGAATGGAAAAGATTATATAGACAGTGAAAAGAAAGCCTTATACTAAAAGGGGGTATTTGCAATTCATGGAAATGATTAATAATTTGTGCCTGCTATAGTTTAAATGTGTCCCCCACTCAGAAAGTTTACATGCATGCTTGAGACTTAATCTCCAAATTCATATGTTAAAGCTACTATGAGATGGGCCTTTGGGAGGCAATTTGGATTAATGAGGTCATGAGAGTGGTGCCACCGTGTGGTACCAATGGTTTTATAGACAGAAAAAGATGGCCAAGTTAGCACACTTGCCTCATGGTAGTCTGCATACCACAGCCCACCAGAGGCTGAACAAATGCTGTTACCATGATCTTAGAGTCCCCAGCCTCTAGAACTATGAACTAAATGAACTTCTTTATAAGTTACTTAGCTTAGTCTCAGGTGTGCAGTTATAGTAATAAAATGCAGTTGAAGATAATATACAAAACAATGAACAATACAATAAATATGAACAAAAACCAAACATAGCTTACAGAAGGGTAAATAGAAATGTTGGAAATATGAGCTAAGATGTTTAGTTTCATTATGAATCAGGAAGATGCTAATGAAAAGCCCAGGGAGACATCATTCCATGTCTACCAATGGTCAGATAAAATGTGATTAATACCAAGTGCAGCAAGGCTATAAGGAAAAGAAACTTGCATGTCTTGTTGGTAAGGTATAGTAGGGGTGTGGTTAACTTGTTTTCCATAACCATCATTCTGCTTCTAGATATATACTATTGAGGAATCCTAATGCTTGAGTAGCAGAAAACACAAGGTATTCATGCAGCAGTGAACACAACAGGAAACAGAAACAACTTGAACTGTCCACCACTAATTGACTGGAATCTTATGTTGTTATATATTAATAAACAAATACTGAAGTGTGACATACAATCTTTGTTTCAACATGGGTGACTCATAATAATGAGAATGACAAAACCCATCTAAAATCTTACACAGAAATTTTACTTGCCCACATTAGAAAGACAACTATCAAACAAAACACTGTTTTTGTCATCATACCATGGGATGGCATGTCCTGAAATGGTAGCGAGGCAGATATAGAGAGAAAAAGACAGACTCTAGTATGGTTGGTCCCTTTAGAAAGGAGATAGGGAAGCATGTTTGTAGGGATGTGTAGGATGGTAAGCCACCATGACTCTGAATGTTCTAATCTTCAGTAAGCATGATAACTTTATTATTTTTTCTCTAAGATTCACATGAATACATATTATCCACTCTTCCTTGCATACATTTTACTGAAAATACTGGTATTGAACTATATTTCTTCACTTCCATGTTCTATTTATAGGTAATACAGCTTAAGGATAAATTGTGATTCATTCCAGATTTTCACAAGTGCCACAAAGAAAAATAAATGTTTGCATTGAGCACAGAGTGAGTTTTGCCCTTGCTTTTTCACAGCTAAAGAAACAGTGCTTCTAAAAGTTAGTTCTAAGAAAATAGGCACACTGAACAAGATCCTTAGTGAATCACCAGACACGGAGCAGATCTTATCATTCCCAGGAGAATTGGGGTTCAGGTAAGATATACAAGGCTGTGCCCTGTACAAGCACCTCTACAGGCACAATGTGCTAAGCAAGAGTTGGTATTAGCACATTGTACTAGGACTGTTGACCCCACTTTCCAAGTGTATTCAAGTGTCATGGGCATATTACAGGTTTGGAGAATGCTTTGGGGATACAGCAGAGCCTCAGAGACAGAGGGAAGCAGTGTTTGCAATGTCCGCGAAAATCAAGAATCTGACACTGAAAAAATTAATGTCACCAGGAGAGATGATTTTTGGAAGTGGGTTTCACAGGATCAGGAAAATGGAGATAACCTGGTATTACAAGGGAAAAAATAAATTAGAATAAATATCGGCGTGAGTCAGAGTCATTTAATTATTAAATATAAAGTGCCTTTGTGTTTCTTTTCTGAAACTATTCTCTATTAAAAACTGCATTGCCTGTGAAAGGAAAGAGATTATTTAATGTATCTAGGAAAAATTTGACCTATATACAGCTTAAGGAATATTAATAAGTTACTGGACAAGCCAACTCCAAGAATAAAGGCTTTAGGGTAAGACTGGAGATGGTACTCACAAATTACCTAGTCTAGAAGAGTATCTCTGCGAAAGAGCTGTAACCCAGGAAAATAGAACAACAGAGCCAGGTTCCCTGTCACAGTGTCCCCAGTAAAACAAGAGA
This sequence comes from Cricetiscus sungorus, assembly GCA_030556225.1. Taxonomy (NCBI): domain Eukaryota; kingdom Metazoa; phylum Chordata; class Mammalia; order Rodentia; family Cricetidae; genus Cricetiscus; species Cricetiscus sungorus. The sequence goes on from JANBXA010000366.1 coordinate 16,832,005, forward strand.
TTTCCCTACTTACTTACAGCGAAGCCTCAGGCAAGGCAGTGCATTCTCTTGGAGGGAAAGCTCAGCCGACGACAGAATGCCAAATGTTGGAAATGTTAAATATCACATTACATTAACATTCCAATGTAGATTTTTCCTAAGGTTGGAAGATACAATATAGACAAACCACATAAAAATTTTCATACGCTCAGCATTCTGTATTCCAAAGTTTAATGAATCTAATTAAGAGTGAAACGAGTGTCCTGGTCCCAAGGACTGTACAAATTAGCTTTGGGTCCACTGTCAGAGTGGCATTCTGAGATTAAAAAATAGGGAGCAGGACATGCTTGGTGGCGGCCTCTGACACCTTGTTGGGTTTTGGTAAAGAACCAAGTAACTAGGATATTTACTGCTAGCTGGTACTCCTGTATCCTCACACTGGCCCAGTTACCACTGTAGCATTGGATTATGTGAGAAAAACTGAAGGGGAGAATATTTGGATGGGCAGCATTGAAGAATAATTTTTTTAAAAAGCAAGAAAGGAAATATAGATTATTGTAAAAATGAAACAAAATGCAGCTCAAGCCAGAAGCATTTCACAAAGAGGCACTGCCTCTTCCCCTCCCAGATTTCTGTCCGAACATGGTATGGTCCCCGCCCCCCTTAATGGCTAAGAGGGTGCTGACTTCATCATTAGAAGCTGGTCCATGGCTCCAGCGTACATTTGATTTGGCTGGGAACTGTCTAATACATGTGAACAATCTCTCCATCAAAATCAGGTCAGAAGGCTGGAGTGATGATGGCTCAGTGGATAAAATGCTTGCTGTGCAGGCCTGAGGATTTGAGTTTGAATCCTTAGCAACCACATGAGAGCTAGGTGCAGTGGCTTGCATCTGTTACCCTAGCACTAAGGGTGAGGGTGACAGCAGACCCCAGGGACTTACTGGTCACCAAGGCTAGCAGAAATGGAGAGAACCTGTCTCAAAATGTAAGAAATGTATGTGGGGTAGGGACCAGATAGACAAACGGTTCAGTGAGTGAAGGCTGCTGCAGGAACGTGAGACCTGGACTTCAGATACCCAGTATCCACAGAAATGCCTGGCAGGTGTGGCTGCCTGCACCTTTGTCATCCCTGTTGTTAGGAAGCAAATACTGGGGATCCCTGGGGCAAGCAGGATGGATAGCTGTGTTCAAGTGAGAGATCCAGCTTCAACTTATAAGGTGAAAAACAATTAAGCAAGAAACCCAGCATCAACCTCTGACCTTCACACTTGCACAGATGGGTATGCGTATGCCTCCACACATATGCTTAAATACATCATACACAAGAAAAAAAGAAAAAAGAAAAGAAAGAAGGGACAAAGCTTTTTGTATGTGTAGGGAGTAAGCCTCAGTTATCAGGACAAATCACAGTAAAGGCCATCTCATTACACAGCCACCCTGAATAAATGAGGTATTACTCCATACTACCGACTCAGTCATTGTGTGGAACAGACTACATTTTCTATTTTATCACAAAATAAAATTGTAATAAAATATGATTTTTGCGGTATCACAATCTTTATAGCAGTTCCTAAGGCAGCAAATGAGTCAAATTTTAAACATAGCGACCAAAAGATTCTAGATCAAATGGCTTATTAACCAGAAAAGCTCAAGTGAAAATAACTGCATCATGCAGGCTTTCTGTTTTAATATTTGAACATGGAATTCTGCAATGCTTTGGGATAGCACACAGCACATAAAAAAATAGCCATAAGGGGAAAGCTACGCATACACATTTTAATCCTTACAGAATTTGAAAGGTGTTTACTTTGAAAACAGCACTTATTTTGAAAAAAAAAAATAGGCAGATGGAAATAACCAGGACCTAGGTGAAAGTAATGGCATGTTTTTCTTTTATTGATTATTCTTTTTTAAAAAAGGAGTTCACCAGTGAAGGAGACCCTAGAAGTCATAAAATCAATCTCACAAATTGAAGTTGGAAAAAGCAAATCCTCTATCCTAGTCTAGATGGTGATAATTAACTTGGGAGCACCTTGGTTACTCTTCCTTCAAGCAGTTACCCCAGGGATTCAAATTATTTTGGATTATTTATTGGATTCATCTTAAGCACTCAAGTTGCTTTCAAGGGATACGATGCCAACCCTTAGCATCAGTTAACATTTAGCATCATTTAACTATAGCTTCACATAACTCTGAGTAGTCCCAGATTTAATGAGAAAGACAATACTTTATTTCCATTTTATAAAGAGATTAACCAAAGGAGGCAGGTAAAGAGCCGTCTGGAGTCAGGCAGAAAAATTTGAGAGACCAAGACCCAATTAGTCTATCCTAGAAAGACTGCTCTTTTTTCTTTTCCTCTTTTTTTTTTTTTTTTTGCTGCTACCAAAGCCAAATTTATTGGAGAAGAGAGTCCCAGGAATAATTGAATTTTGTTGAAAAGAAACTATAGAGTTTGGGGCCCTGTAAGAGAACTTAGAGTGCTTAAAGAGCACCACTTGGAGCTGCTGATGGTTTAACACCTGTATTTGCATAGCCAGCATTCCACTGTGCATTTCCCAATCATTCCTTAGCCGCTCCTGCCAGCAAGAAGGACCACAGGAAAAGTGGTCCCTGGTCGTAACTGTGTAAATTGATGGATATGGTCATTTATTACTTTTTTTGATGTAATTTAAAATTTGGTTCCTAAATTTGATTACAAAAGGCATCTTAGTTTGTGAATGGAATGAGAGCTAATGGGATTGTTTAAAGCCCTCCTTTATGAAGGGACTGAAGGAGAGGATTGTGCCTCATCAGAAGAGCTCAACCTCTCAGCTGCTTACACGCAGGAAGAGCTACCCTTCATCTCTGCTGTTTCCACAGTCATGGATACTGTGGTGTTGAAATGAGACATGTCCTCCCCAGGCTCATATATCTGTACACTTGGTCTCCAGTTGGTCATGGTATTTGGGGAGTTTATGGAGCCATTAGGAGCAATAGTCACACTGCAGGAAGTCCACCAAGAGGGTTTGTAGTCTCACCCTATTTCATGTTCTCTCTCTTTCTCTGTCTTTCTATCTCTCTGCTTCCTGTGTGTGAATAAAATGTTATCAGTCAGTTTCCTGCTCTCATAACTGTAAGCCAAAATAAACCCTTCCTTCCTTAACTTGTCTCTGGCCATGGTATTTTATCACAACATAAATGTAAGGTTGCAAATATTGTAGAGTGTATGTTCTCTTGAAATTTCAAAAGCTAATTTATGTGCTAAAATTCTCTCTAAGACCTCAGTCCAGTTTCTATTATCTTTATTTTCTTTTTTTTTTTGATTGTGGTGATGGGACTTATGCAATCACATATTAAAATTTATCAAATCGTGTATTGTATAATAAATATTGTAGGTTTTTAAAGTCAAGTTATATATTATAAAGCTATTTTAAAAGGAAAAAAGTAATCAATAAGGTACCTACCACCCTTTTCTACCACAGTTTCATGAAAATGTCATGCTGAAGCAGAATCCACAGAACCCTGGGCTGAAGTGGGGGAACATACCTTCTTTTCTCCAGGTTGGGTCTACCAGACCCTGTGAAGATCAAGCTTCTAGAAAATCTACATATAAGACTCTAACTCCACAAATTTCTTGGGTGTTCAAGCTTTGGCTGGGATTTTATACTCTAGAATTCTCCATCCATGTAAAATAAATCTTGGTTTCCTATATCCTATCTCCAATGCCTTAATTTTGCTTGTATTCCCCCTTTAGTCCTAATAAATGCATTTCTACCAAAGAACAAAGGAGGATAAGAACAGGAACTGATAATAATGGAAGTAGATGACTGTATTTAAAAATTATTATTATTGACTATTCTTTCTGAAAATGTGTGATAGCTTTCAAACACAAGGTTCAAAGAGTAAAAAGATGGGAAAGGCTCTTTGTTCTTTTATTGGTCTGCCTTAATTGTATTCTTTCATCTGGGAAACAAGTCAGGCTTCCCAGTTGGTATCTACAGTTTGGTTTCCAAACAGAAAGAAAAATTCAAACATTTCTGAGAAACACACAATGGACACCTATTACCTTTCTAGTGGCATCCCTGAATAGGGTGATCCATGAAAATGATCAGAGGCAAATGGAAAATTATAGTAGTTTTTATCAGTTTCTGTATATAAGTCTTAGAGGCTGGCCAGCATGTCAGTAATACTTGTGTTGACTCAAGTGTGAACAAACAGTTTCACAAAGACATTGAGACATCAGTACTTCAGGGACATGATTGGAGATTTCATGAAAGAGGCAGATTTGTCAAAAGCATAAGGAATGTTGAGGAAGGACCAACTGAGAGATGGGTAGCTCCAAATAGGTAAGTCAGAAGCTGAGTGGTTTTTTCAAAGAAACAAGCTGTGCCTTGACTGGAGGATACACAAAAGAGGAAACGAAAGGCATTGTGGAAGGCCAGAAGCACTGTGTGTGGATTAGAGGACAATGGCAGAGCTGTCGGAGGATTTCAAACATGCACGTGATAAGTTTGGACTTTAACAAAAGTGGAATATGGACTGAAGTGAGAGGAGAATAGAAGTAGAATGAGCCACAGGAATATTTTATAGGAGCATAATTAATAATCACTGGAATCAAGAGAGGGTAATGGGGTATTAGTATGCTCAAAGTACATTATAATCATGCATGAAAATGTAATAGTGAAACTCATTATTTGGTACAATGAATATATGCTAATAAAAAGAATGAAAGAGAGGGGAGGGAAAAAAGGGAAAAAGAAATCAAGAGAATTACAACTAAAGGAAAAAACCCAGTTTTTTTCCTATATCCACATGAAGCTGAAATTATCCAGTGCTTACATAAGTTATAGGTTCCACAGAAAAATAACGAAAACCTTTGGAAATGTCTTGGAAAAATATCAAATTTGTACATGTTCCTAAAATGATGCTTGTGATTCCAGGGGGGATCAACCCTTGGGAACCAAGATTCTATAGCAATCTAAGCAGTTTGGATTCTGGCTGATTTGATTGACACTTTTTAAATAAATCAACCACTTAAAACAAAATTTGCTTGCTATTTTGGCTTGGTGTAGAGCAGAATTTCATACTGTTTTTCCTCCTCTACACATTAGTTCAAAACTAGCATCTGGCATTAAAAAAGTAACAGAAGCAGAACTCTATGGTGGTCACAGGAAAACTTTGAGGTTCCTGGGAATTCCTGCTTTTCAAATTGTATTTCCTAGTATAAAGTTAGAGGTTATGAAATCAGGAAATTGGGCCAGTGAGATAGGTTAGTCAGTAAAAGCATTTGTTATGCAAGCTTGACATCATGAGAACCTCAGAACCCACAATGAGAGGGGACAAGAAACTCCTGAAAGTCTCTTATGACCTTCACACGCCCACCATGGCATGTACATTTCTATGCATGCACAGACACACACACACACACACACACACGCACACACACACACACACACACACACACACACACACGCACGCACGTGCGTGCGCGCTCATACATACATTCACACACATGCACATACTCATGCACATATATATGCACATACATGCACACACATATTCACACACATGCACATCCTTGTACATATGTACACACACATGCACACATTCATGCACACACATGCACGTACACGTGCCCACACATGCACACACACAAACGCGCACACACGCACACACACACGAGTCTGCTTTGAGGAGCTGCGGCTTCAGAATCTTGAGGTACTAATGAGAACCAGGATCAGGGAATACAAAATCACCTTCTACCCATCATAACCTGACACTACTCTCTCTTTTCATTTATTCTTTGTGTCGTTCACATCATGCATCTTGGTCTCATCCATCTCTCCATTGGTGTGGGATGTCTTTCTGTATTCTATGAGTATATGTTTCTCTTATTAGTTTAATAAAGTGCTGAATGGCCAGTAGCCAGGCAGGAGTATAGACGGGGTTATCAGACAAGGAGAATTCTGGGAAGAGTAAAGCAAAAAGTGAGTCATGAGAGAGATGCCATGTAGCTATTGAAGGAGTAACATGCCAGAGCCTTACGGGTAAGCCACAGCCTCAAGGCAAGACATAGTCTACTAGAAAGCTAGCAAATATGAAGCCTGAACCATTTGTCAAGCATTTTAGAATTAATATAATCCTCGGTGTGTTTATTTGGAACTAAACAGCTGCAGGACCAGGCAGAATAGAAACTTCTGTCATCACCCCATCCCTTAGTATCTGCCCTCTACCTTTGCAACCCCCCAAAAAAATTAAAGGGAAAAAAGGAAAGAAAAATGTCATCATAGAAGCTATAGTGTGACACAGTAACATGGTAAACACTTGTACTCATCTATCTTTTCTTGCAAGTGTTTCTCAAAGAATCACTGGTCTGATTCGAGAATCCTGGTTTCTGCCACACTATTGATACTGGGCCCACACTGTGACTACTCTTGGACATCCTGTTGTTGTTCTGTTTCAAGGAGATCCCTTTGCTTTGAATCTGCAGGACATGTCTCTTCCTGTGCTCCAGCAGAGAGTAGATGGGATGGATGGTGCCAACTCTTAAGCCTGGTTCTGGGCCTGGGTAGCTGCAGGGTCAATCAGTCCGCCAGCTCTCTCCTGTCCTCACCACCAGGGTGAGCTCTCCAGCATTTCTCCCACCAGTTCACCCTTTGTAGCAATGAGCAAGGGGCCTGGCCATTTCTTCTACTTTTAGCTCCTCAGGATTGGCTCACCCACACCTACACCTTCAGGGCTACATCTATTGCTCAGGCGAGGTGCAAGGGTCACTCTCCCAAGTCTTGCAGCTGGTGAGGGGCAGGGACAGCTCTCTCTTTCTTATGACCTCAAGGCCAGCTTTCACGCCTACCAGAGGCAGCAAGGTGGGGCATCCCTCCCCAACCCATGCCACTGTGTGGCCAATAAGGGGTAGGCCCAGATCTCCCATGTTCTTGGGTTGCTCACCTTGGGTTGGTCAGCTCGACTGTGCTGCCCAGGTGAGGTGCGGAGCCCGCTTTCCCAAGTGCTGCAGCTGGTAAAGGGGAGGCTCAGCTCCTTCATCTGCGTCAGCTGGCAAGAGAGGGGTGGGGGGAGGATATCTTTCTCTTGCCCTCACCACCACATAGCTGGTGAGGGGACATGGCCAGCGACTCCGTGCTCGCTATTCCCTCAGGGCTAGCTCACCGCCCTGGCCAACCACTCTCTTTTAATCTAAGTTGGGTTTTAGATATTTATTTTTTATTAATTCGTGTTGTGGTGCTGTAAATTACTTATCTAGGTATTCATTCTCACAAGAAAAATGTATGATTGTCTAATTCATCTCCATAAGAAAAGATCAATGCTGTAGCTCAATGGTCATTAAATGAGTCATCATGAGATCTTGCTAAAACACTGATTACTGGGTACCCAAAAATGTCTTAATTCTGAAGGTCAGAGTAAGGACTGAGTATATGTACAGTTGCTAGGGTCCTGATGCTGGTGGTCCATGGACCAGATGCCAAGAGATGCCATTCTAACATCAAGTGATCTGTGTGTTCCTAAAGTTTAAGACTTAAACTTTCCCAACTTGCTACCCATGAGACAATCATGCAATGCCTAGCCATTCTTAGATTTTTGTCTGTAGTTCTGTAAGTTCTAAAAACATTACTCTGCACCATGGTGTTTTCTGAGAAAGCTGACTGCATCCATCACAAGTGACTTTTTATTTTTAATTTATGCATTTTTATTACAAAGTAGTTTATTGAGAAGTAATTCAAACTTTCTGGAACTAATCACATCTGCTTTCTAAGTTTTATATATAATATAAAAGCCTTGAAAATTAGAAATTTCATACAAATGCAAAGATTTATCATTGACACAATTGTATAGTAGCTGCCGTTTCAAATTCCTTCATGGCCAGTTCTTCAAGGAATGTTGACATGATCATCTATCCCCTGACAGGCCATAAAATGACTGGAAAATTGAAACTGGAAGATGTGTAGATCATAGCCCCAAAGCAAAATTATTATAGACACATTAATAAACTTAATCTGACCAAAATTTTCTTCAGCTCTCACAAGAATGATACAGTGAATGCCATACAAATAATTTCAATGTGTCCCTTCTTGCTCTTCAGATCATTTTTCTATAGGACTCTCTCTCTCTCTCTCTCTCTCTCTCTCTCTCTCTCTCTCTCTCTCTGTGTGTGTGTGTGTGTGTGTGTGTGTGTGTGTGTGTGTGTGTGTGTGTGTGTTTAGGCCATGGGACAGCCTCAGGTTCTTTTTTCCAGGTGTTATCTACTTTTCTCTCATCAAATAGAAGCTTCCCCAAGTAGGTTGGGCTGCTGGCCAATGAGTTCTAGGGACTGATCTGTTTGTGCCTCCCTAGTGCTTGGATTTCAAGGTTCTACCACTACGTTCAGCTTCTTTTACATGGATTCTGGAAAAATCTAAGTTGATTTCTCAAGCTTGCAATAATAACTGAGTTACCACCTTGATCTTGGAAAAATGCTTCTTTGAATCATGAATAGATTGTGGTACCTTGTGCAAATGTAAACATTTCAAGATGAATGCAGAGAACATTGTGACAGACCTAGTAGCATGATGTACCCAAGTACACAAAAGTTCTTCTAAGGAATGTGTCCCTTTGTAACACTAGTGTTTCTGAAGGTGCCCTTCAAACAGGGAAGTTATTGCTTCTCTTCATAATACTTGGGAGTGCCTTCCCCAGACTCAAAACCAAGACAACATTGTGACATTAATGGAGTTTGACTTTGGGGTTCCTTCACTCCATGTTCAATCATTTAATAAATATTTACTCATTGTTGACATATGAGGCATTAAGCTAGATGCTTTTGGGGATACAAAGATAAATCAGATCAAATCCTTCCCTGGCATGAAATTTATAACTTAGTACAAGATATAAGATGTGTACATCTCTGGAGACAGCATAGAAACTGCTGTATTATCAGTTGGGGTCCAATGACAATAAATCTAATTACTAGTTATGAGACCTTGGACAATTTATGGAATCCCCTTGAGCTGAAGTTTCATAATGGCAGAGAGGTAAAATAATAACCCACAGAATTAACTATGACTTCACTATGAATGCCCACATAGAATACTTTCTTTACTGCTCAAAAATAGTATGTATTCAGCAAATATAGCAGGTTTGGAATTGTCATCCTAAAAGTAGAGAATCATAAGTATAAAAATGACTTTTGGGTGCTTAAACATGTTAATAAACTAAAAGTTTTAAGTGATTACCCCATTTATTCTTCATAATAATTCTAATGACATTGATTCTACAGTTGTCTCTCTATGTTGTGGAAATCAGTGTTCAGGGTCTTTAAATATCCTGTCTTGTTAGAAACATTAGCTGTACTTAAACAAATCACTTTGGTCTCAGGGGCTTATACCCTTACCTACCATGACAATTTATTAATAGATGCTCTAAAAGGAATACAAAGTGTTTTTCAGGGAGGTAAGGGGCATTGATGAAAAGTTTCTTCCCAAAGGTTTAAGATGTGTGCTGGGACTTGAAGAAGAGGTGAATTCGAATGTGTACATTCTGATTCATGTTGTTCATGATTGTCCTCAACTCTCAACTTGATGCAGCAGCTTACAGTCACCTGCAAAAGGAATGCAATTGAGGTATCAGGTGAGGTTGGTCTCTGGGCATGTCTGTGTGTGGGTGTCTTGATTGCTAATCAATGTAGGAAGGCCTAGCCTACTGTGCATGGTACCATTCATTGGTCAGGTAGCTCTGGGTTGTATATAAAAGCTTGCTTAAGAATGAGTCTGTGAGTGAGCCAGCAAGCAGCAATTCTACCAGAGTTTCTGCTTCAAGTTCCTGTTTAAACTCATTCCCTGGCATTTCTCATTAATGGACATGGAAGCCAGATCAACCTTTTCCTCCCTGAGTCACTGTTGGTTAGAATGCTCTAACATCGCAACATAAACAAGGTTAGAATACTGTTCAAAGGACTGACTTATTCATCAATATAATCTGTTGAGCATTATTTTGTGCCAGATTGAATAAGGGATGACAACACAGCAGTGGGATGAGGTGGACACTCTTTGATTGAGTGTCCTTGCCTTTGGGGACTTTACAACCCAGAGGTGGAACAGTAACTCAGTAACCATGAATGAAAAATTTAAGGGAGAACTGTGAGATGGCGCATAACACAGGGGCCATGTGTGAAGGGCTAGCTCCCTCCCAGACTGTGTTACTGACCATGGGCACAGAAGAGACCAACCTAGAAAACACTTCTATTTTCTCCTGTGCATTGCTTACCTCTGTATATGTTTCTTACTGCAGTTGTAAAATCCATTCATTCAAAGTCATCTGCTTTTTTATTCACATAAGCTAATTAGCATCATGTTTTAAAAACTTACCTACCATTTTAACCTCGAATTCTTTCATTTTTTCCCTTCCCCCATCTCAGTTTACATAGCTAAAGAGTAGCACATTTGCTTCCTACCAGAAGTGGAAGCTGCAGGCAGACAAAGGGCCAACTCAGTCTTTCTGAATGTGTCATTAAAGGAGGAAGAAAGCCCTTTAGCATAATCCCAAAGTCAGAAGAAACTTGGGAGAAATGAGGGTCCTTCTCCATTTCCCAAGGCCAGCAGGAGGACTTCCGGACCTTTGATTGCGTTTATGGCTGAATAGTGGATTCCATGCTAAGGTTTATATTCCTTTTCAGATAACTTTGGGTTTCAAAAGAGACTTTTAGTATTATGTTTATGCATTTGATAAATATTTATTTAGCTTCTACCCTGGGCCAAGTAAGTGACAGAAGCTACTATTACAATGTCAAGCAAGAATAGAAGAGTTGTTGCTTACCAATCATTATTTTTGAGGCAGAAAGGCATTAATCAAATAGTTGTGGGAATAGATGTGAAATTACCAGTGTGAAAATTGCCACTGAGGAAATATGTAAGGGAATCTAGACAGCTAGGGGCTCTGGCCTCTTCTGGGAGCCTGGGAATTCTTCCTGAGCAGAGATATTAGAATTGACATATGAAAATGAACAGGGGCTAGTTAGGGAAAGCCCGTGTGCTAGGCAGGCTGAATAGTCTTATTTTCCTAGAGGTGGAAGAGACTTAATACAAATAGTTTAGGTTGAAGAAGGGAAGAGGAGAGCTTTTTTTGTTGTTGTTGTTTTGTTTTTCTATCTGCATGCGTATGCATATATGGTATGCATTTGTGTGTGTAAAGATACCTGTGTGTGTGTGTGTGTGTGTGTGTGTGTGTGTGTATCCATGCACACAAATAAGTGTGTGAGTGTGGAGGGCTGAGGTCAATGTAGGGTGTCTTTCACAATTGTTTCTCATCTATTTACTAAGGTAGGGCCTCTCATTTGAACCCATAATTCATTGATACAGCTAGTCTAAGAAGCCAGCATTCTCTGTGGGATCTCCTTTCCCTGTCATTTGAACCATAGAATTACAGGCAACTTTCCACACCCATTTATGTGAGTTCTGACTATTTGAACCCTTGCCCCAGGGCTTGCCTAACAAGTGCTATATATCCCTATCCCTGACTGAGATTTTGATTTCATCAGAGAAGGCAGGTACTGACATAAAGAGGTTTCCCAGTGCAAAAGTCTCTTTGTGTATGCTGCTTCTGTGTCCTGTTATCGTTTCATATGCCTCCCTAAGGGATCAAAAATGGTCAAGATTAAACCCTTCATCTTTATCCAAATATTCCTGTTCCTAGATGTCTTGTCTTGACAGATGTCAGTTCCATCTCCACATTGGGTGTGAGCCCAGGTCCTCAGCAATGCCCCACCCTCCTGTTTTCCCTTGTCATGTGTCATAGTTTCATCAATTCTGTTGTTAGCATGTCTCACACCCATTTCACTGTACACTGCTCTCACAGTGTTGCCTCACCTCAGGGTCAGCAACTCCATCTGACTGCGCACACTGACACACTTTTTATTCTCAGGAGAAGCTGCCACCTTTCTTCTGTCCAGGTCATTATATGTATGCTTTTGTCCAACTACAATCCTGTTTCTCCCTGCTCTCAACTCAGGAAGCCTTGCTCATCCCATGGGGTTGTTCTCTTCTGAAAGACCCTTTCTTACAGTTAGCCACATCTAGCTAGTTGTGAAATTGTCTTTTTCTTCTCCGTGTTTATTCCGAGTCATGTAGATGTCTCCTCATATTCCTATGTGTGTAGCTGTTTCCTCTATATCGAGATACTCAAATTACATAAGGACATACATGTGTATGTTTCTGTATTCCTGCATACTTGTGCATCACATTTCATTCCTATTGGGTGGTACTGACTAAGCAATGAGGGCAGAGATTAGATGACTTCTGCAACTGACAAGACAAGTGGCATTTATGAAACTCATACAACACACACAAGACTCATGAGGACCCTCTGGGAGGTGATATAAGCAGTAAACGATGGCTGGTAGAGTAGGGGCTTTGGTGGTATAACTGCCTACAGGTTGACAGCATGGCTCCATTGGTGCAACTTTCCATAAATCATTACCAATGTGGGGATGGGCAGTTTGGCCCAAGAGTACCCATGTTCCTGTAAGTCACCTATAACACATTTAGCCTAAATAAACTCAGAGGTAACAAGCTAGACTTGCATTGAATAATTTAATTGGCTTTTTTGAGTCCTCTCTACTCGGGGTGAAATTGTCTCTCCCCAAAAATTCCTACGACATGTTTCTATATAGACCTAGGCATGTGTCTAGTGTTGTCCTCTCACTATTGTGGTGGCCACTGAGCACTTGAAACATGATAGGGATGAGTTAAAATGGAGCTCTTGTGTAGAAGACCTAGAACTAAAAGCATGAAAGCAAGGTAAGATATAAATATACTGTTTCTTGTTGAAATAATAATACTTTGTACAAATCAAGGTCAATAAATATTATCAGTTCTAACTTCCCTAAGTGTTTAATTCCTTTTCAGTGTTCTAAGCTGAAAATTTAGATGCATACACATCTCTGTGTCCACTGTATTCTTATTGGACAGCATTGACCCATATCCTAAATGACTAGAACAGATGTCAGCAAACTACAGCAGAGGATCATATATAGTAAATAACCGGTTATAGCAACAGAGCTTAGGTCATTGATTTATGAATCTATGGATGTTTTCATATAATAAGAGGAGAGCTGAGTAGCTGTGATTAGAACAAACAAAAACAAAAGCAAACAAACAGAAAAACAAACTACACAGTCCACAAGCCTAAGTACTTGGCCCTGTAAAGAGAGGTTGAAAGAATTCCAGAATAATTTTGTATTTAATTTATCATTGTATCTCAAAACTATGACATAGTACTTGACTTCTAGTTGGCATACAATTGAATTTTATGAATGCATAAAGCCTTAGTGGAATTTTCACTAAAATTAGTTTATGAGCATGGTTGTGGTGAGTACATGATCAAAATTAAGAAGTAAAATCTAATCGGTAAGTAGTGTGAAAATCTATAGTATGTACCTAAGTGAGAGTCATACATGATAATCACATGAACAGATGAATGGGTAAGAAACATATATATATATATATGTGTGTGTGTGTGTGTGTGTGTGTATACATATATATATATATATGAATGTTATTTTGCCATAAAGAATGTAATTGTGTCATTTGCAGGAAAACTGATAGAACTTGAGATAATCACATGATGAAATAAGTCAGTTTCAAAAAGACAAATATCATGTTTTTCTTCATATATAGAATCTAAATGTGTGTGCGCACGTGCGCGCGCGCACGCGCGCGCGCACACACACACACACACACACACACAGCATGAAAGGAGGGGGGTAACTATGAGATGGGGATGAGGAGGCCTAAAAGGAAATAGGGAGAAACAAGAAAGAATAATAGAAATGGGAGATAAAACCCAGCATATTGCATGCTTTCTCTCATATGTGGGTCCTGGACTTAAGATACATCCATATAATAAACAAGTGGAAATATTTGGAAGGAGAAAGGGAACCAACGGGGAGCTAATACAAACAAGGAACAATAATATATTCACACATATATGGTTGTCAATAAAACTGTTTTGTATGCTCACTGTAAACCTTAATAAATGAAACAGCAGAATAAGGGTTGCCATATATAATAACAACGACATCAACAAAAGTATTGCTCCTGTATTTTAGAACTTAGACTATGGTGTTTCTCGTTACCACTGTCATGGTTTGGAGTAGACAAGATATTTTCATTATACCAAAGCAATGTGAAGTGTTTCATCTGGGAGGAGAGCTGTCTTAGTGTTTGGATATTTGCAGTATGGGTCACAATCATAACGCCCTTCTCTGTCATATGTGGAAGTGGCCCTGACAGGCTGTCTGTTATATTGCTGTTAGAGAATGGAATCTGAGAACTGGGGTTTGTGGCAGCGACGGGGACATTCCACTGTGGGAAGGGGTGTCTAATGAGCTTCCCTCCAGACTCCATAAGGATAACAAGCCTTGAGTTTCATCAGTCACTCCCATGTAAATCTAGAGTTGGGGGTGCACATGAGAATTAATTCTTAGTTTTTTAAAAATGGAGCTGAGAATGAGTGTTGGAAGAAAATTAAGTTCACACTTTGATCCAAATATACTTCTGCCATTTACTCTCTGCACAAAGTCTGCAGCTGTTAGAAGACACAGGATGGCTTGCTTTTGCTTCCCTCTGTCAAACTGCTAATGGAAATGATTTCATAAAGTTAAAACAGTCACCATAAATGAGAATCACATTTCAGGTCTCAGTTATACAACATTATCTCATCTCATAAGAACTAATCATGCAAAACTTCTAACATTTCTTAGTCTTGAGTTCTTTTCTTTCCTAATGAAAAAGTATAAAAGCAACTGTCTGTGTCTGTTTGATCAGGTAGATTCCATAGGGCTTTTCTGGAGGTAGCTAGAATTTTACCTTTATTGGAACAGATTTGAGAAGCAAATATGAGAGGGAGTAGAACGATATTCATTAGTAACATGAGTAATCAACATAGAGAGAGGAAAATTCAGTATTTGAGGACTTCTATTTTAAAATGATTCAATAAGGAGTTATAAGGTCAGTAACATAGACCTAGGTCTGTCCATCAGCCAGGTTCAATCACCCATCTATGTCCAAATGTAGCATGCTAGTTATACATCTATTTGTCTCTCTGTATACTAGACATCATAAAAGGAATAAGAGAATCAAAAGACAATAGACTAGTGTATGGGAAAACACTTATGAGAGCTGATGCTTCTGCAGCTCTAAACTTTTTCAAGAGAGTTGTTAGGTGGCCTTCTAAAAGTAAGATTCAAACAACGCTGCCCATCATGCTCCAATGGATGGTTCCTCATCCATTTGTATATGTGAGGCAGAAATTGCACGCAATGGGCTCTAACAGAAAGGTAGGCATGAAACTGAAAAAGGATGGGGATATCTGGAAATAGTTAAGGGAAAGAAGTGAGAAAGATGATCAATCAAAGTTCATTGTATACATGCATGGAATTCTTAATGAAATAATAAAAATATTACAGCAAATTGGGAGAGCACATAGGAAACTAACTTGGTATTAAAACTTTTTGATACATAATGGGTAAATTAGACTAATATATCTGCTTGAAATTTTAAGAAAACAAACAAACAAATACAATCAACATGTAAGGTTAAAACCATGAGATGGTGCACGGGACACCTAAGACCTCCATCACTGACCAAAGAATTCAAGAGAGGTCTGGGGCTAAGGCATGTCTGGAGCAAGAATTAGAGCAAATACAGAGTCTGGGACCAGAAATGATAGAAAGAAAACATTCTGGTTATGGCAGGCACAAAGTGTACACAGAGGATGAAAATAACCAAAACAATGGAGAGAAATAAAGGGGTAAAATTGTTATGAAAAGGTGACAAAAGAGGGAAAGCCCTGTGAACACAGAAGCTCTCTACAGAAAGATGGCTTTAAGTCAAGAAGGGGAGGAAAGTTGTAGGAAGGTCGCGAATGCACTGAAGACACTTTCCCTGTTATTAAGACACTAAGCAAATTTTGGGAAGATGCATATGTCGTATCCCCCACCCTAGAGAAAGGCAAATATCCTTCAAGCCTCCAGCAAGAAAGGATATTCTGGGAAGTTAAATAAATGCAACAGGAAGCAGATGTTTCCTTTTCATAGCTTACTATTGCACACTCCTTCCTGATGTTTGATCAACATTTAACAGTTTGGTGGGAAGTATAGATATGAACTCACTCCCAAGAATTAATAATAGTACTATTCACAAAATTACTTTAAGAAGTCATCAATTCTTAGTTCACTGAGGTTTGGATTTTTTAAAAAGTGTTTATATATAGCTCTACTTTTTGCTTATGTAGAAGGCAATGTATCCTTAAATGTGACCAGATCACAAAAATGCCTACAGATTACTCAAAAGACCACCACTGGAAGGTGCTAGTATTTTAGTTTTAGAAACAACATTTCCTTTATAAAGTATAAAAACCATATTCCTTTTAAGCTCTTTTCACAATCTCCGATAGACAGGTATTCATGCCCAAACCTTCATTTGACTGATAGCTTAACTTTCAGGGAATTGGCATGCCAAATTCTGCTACTCATCATTACTGTGTATCTTCATTGTTTGTACATATGGAATTTGATATTGGTGTGGAGAAAAGAATAACCTTTTACATTCACTTCTAATTTCTGTTTGTATAGTTACATTAATTTATTTGCAGATCCATATGCCAAATATTTGTGTCTCGTTTCATGAGGCTGACCGTCAGCCAATTCCTTCAGCTCTTTAAAAACAAACAAATAAACTAGTCTGCAATATCACCTGTGAGTTACTGTGAACAGACACTTTCAAGCATGCAACCATTATTGCCTTTATCTGCGCAACTAACTTGGGTAATGGAGGACGGTGTTAAGAATGGAAACAGATTGAAGGTACTCACAGTCTTACTGCTGAAGTGTTAACAAGGATGTGATCCATGCATCCACCCTTCTCCCTCAGCTTGATTCCAGCAATTGGCTATCTTTATACGTCTTTGGAGATTCTTTGCTGTTCTTTTCCAAAGACCTCCTGGTCTATGGAGGAAAAAAGACATTAAAAAATGCTACAGTGAGAAAAGTGTTCCATTGTGGATTACAGCAACTTGGTAAACGTTTGAGATGTAGTCAGCTTAATTTAAATTGTGGGGTGCATTCTTCTGAAAGTAAAAACATGCATTTGGATCACACCATGCTGGGAAATTACTAAAATCTCACCTTCAAAAAAATGCATAGGATATTCCAGATACATGATTCTATAGTGGCAAGAAGATACTTCTGGGTGCATGAGTGAACAGCCAAGGGGGTGGAAATGGGATACTCATACACTCTTGCCTTCACAAGTATTGAGGATATTAGTAAATGCTTTGCAAGAAATTTGGTACTAAGCTCCACAGAGCCTTCATATGCCATATTCATTACTCTATGTTCAATGCCTGGGATGCAACCTGACTAAATGACCAAATATTTAAATTCTGTTTATGCTTTGATGTACAAATTATAAGGACTCTAATCATTATGAGCTTAATGTTAGGATTTAACTGTAAGAATGTACACCATGTTAATACTTACAGTAGTAAAAAATGGTAATAGCTTATTTAGGTTTACAAATATGGGATTGTGTAAAAACTTTTATACCATTCCTACTTGGATTATTAGGCATCCATGAATACCGATGTAGCAGAAAAATACATAAAATGTTAGAGAAAGATACACGAGCCTGTTTTATGAGTTAGACATAAATAGTGTATAGCTGTTAGAAGATGATAAAATAGGAATTTAAAAAGAAAAGAATTTCAAAAGAATATACCAGAGGCTGAGACACTCAGTTAAAACTCAGAAATTGCAATGGCTTGTGCATACAGATCTAGGGAGGAGGTGGGGCTACTCTGGAGTCCAGAAAGAGAAGCCTATCAAACTACAGCTGATTACCAGGCTCAATGGAAATGACTTCCGTGTGCTTTCCCACTGGGATTTAAGTACTCTAACCTGGAAAAGAAGATGTGCAGCTTTCCATCCCAGCTCAGTGGTGAAATCACATGTCTCATGCATCCAGTTTAAGTAAGGGACCACAATCCTCTCATGTAACTAGAAATGAGAGATTTAGAACTATTTTGTATACAGCATGAGGAACACCATGGAAACGACCAAAAAGTCTTGTCTGGTCAAAGCATAATGTTGACAGAAGTTTCTGCCCCACCTTGTTCCAATGCTGCTTAGTCACAAATAAACACACAGAGGCTTATATTAATTATAAACTGTTTGGCTGATGGCTCAGGCTTCTTACTGGCTAGCTCTCTCTTAATCATTAACCAATTTCTATTAATCTGTGTATCTCTACATGGTCTTGGCTTATCAGTGATGCCCAGAACTCTTTCTTCCTCAGCAGCTACATGGCATACCCTGTCGACTCACTTTCTGCATTTCTCTTCCCAGAATTCTCCTAGTCTGTTAGCCCTGCCTATACTTTCTGCATGGCTACATCTTGCCTGCCCATTGGCAAAACAGCTTTATTCATCAACCAATAAGAGAAAAATACATTCATAGCATACAGAAGGACATCCCCCATCAGCATAGAACTCCCAGTTTATGATTTCTGAATGGCAACCAACTAATTTCTTTTTCACATGTGGATATGGCAATTTTTAAGCATCAAACAAATAGGGAAAAATTTTCCTTACTATTTTTTTCACCTAGTACAGAATGGTAGAGCATATTATTCATTTGGAGAGAAGTGAATCCTATATACTCTAAAATCATATTGTAAGTCCCTCTCTCTCTCTTGCCCTTCATGTGTGTTCTTGATAAGATTTCATTAGACTCAAACAGGGATTCTCCAGCAAATAATCCTCTCTTGCCTATGGCTATGACTTTTGGTCTACAGAGTGGGTCCCCCTTTTTAATTTAAATTAGAAACAAGATTGTTTTACATGTCAATCCAAGTTCCCTCTCCCTGCCCTCCTCGCCTGCCTCCCACCAACCCCCTATTTTCTTCCCTTTCTGCTCCCCAGGGAAGGTGAGGTGTTTCATGGTGGATCTTCAAAATCTGTTAAATCATTTGGAGCAGGACCTAGGCTCCCCTCTTCCGTGTGTCTAGGCCAACAGAGTATCCCTCTATGTGGAATGGGCTCACAAAGACCATTCCTGTACTAGGGATAAATTGATCCACTATCAGAGGCCACATAGGTTGTCTAGGCCTCCTAACTGACACCCACGTTAAGGGGGTCTGGGTCAGTCCTATGATCATTTCCCAGCTATCAGACTGGAGTCCATGAACTCCCCCTTGTTCAGGTCAGCTGTTTCTGTGGGTTTCTCCAGCCTGGCCTTGACCCCTTTGCTCATCACTCCTCTCTCTCTGCAACTGGAATGTAGGAGTTCGGCTCAGTGTTTAGCTGTAGGTGTCTGTTTCTGTTTCCATCGGCTACTGGATGAAGGCTCTAGGATGGTTTTAAAATATTTCCTCCTTCTCAGAAGGGGAAGCTTTCTGAGCTAACAACCTTCTTATAGAGTTCACAAACACACCTATCGGTGGTTTAAACTTCTTACCGCATGAAACTATTCCAAAGCTTTTAGACTTATGATTTATTTGCTAGAATACCTTTTCACAATTTAATTAGCTTCTTTTGATAGCTGATTCTGATCAACATCTAGTGTCTGTCACACACACACACACACACAGAGTTAGTTTTGTTATTGTTGTTGGCTTTTTGAGACAGGGTTTCTCTGTGTAGCCCTAGCTGTTCTGGAACTAGCTCTTGCAGACCAGGCTGGCCTCGAACTCACAGAGACCCACCTGCCTCTGCCTCCCAAGTGTTGGGATTAAAGGCATGCTCCACCACTGCCTGGCCACATTTGGGGGGGGGGGGGGGTTAGGCACATGTCTATTTCATATAACCATAGATATCTTAAGCCAACTGAATCATAACTTCAGTCATTTTTTTATTAGACTGATAAACATTAACCATTTTTCACTTTAATAAACTGATGATACTTGTATGAAACTTTCACCCCTTTTGTAAGAAAGCTGTATTAGAATCAATTATTTTTGAGTATAATAACATAATTTCTTCTTCTCCTTTACTTCTCTTCAAGACTTCGCATGCACCTCTCCTTCTCCTTCGACTTATTAGCTTATTTTTATTAATATTTGTTACACACACATATACATACATACATGCATACATGTATATTCTTAAATATAAGCTGCTCAGTTTGTATACTGTTACTTGTAGGCATGTTGTCAGGGCCAACCATTTGGTACTGGATAACCAATTGGTGTGCCCTTCCCTGAGGAAGACCATTTCTCCCATTCCCAGCATCCCTTAGTTGCCTATAGTTCTTTATGTAGGGTTGAGGCTTTGTGGTTTTTCCTTGTCCATATTGATCTTTCTTTTTATCCTTGTTCAACTCATGTTTTCAGAGTCATATTAATGAGACTTGATGGGCATAGCTTCTGACATTCCTAGGTGACACAGCCTCACAGCAAGTTCCCTGAACTCCTGGTCCTTGTAATTTTTATATAATCAATATTTTGATCAATTGGTGATAAAAAAAAACCATTGCTTTTTCAAATCCTCCAAGTACCCAAACTCTTTAGACCTTCCCTGTGACTTATGCTTGCTTGTAAATTGTCAATTTTATTTTTAGTGTGTTGTTTTAGTGTAGTATCATTTTCCCAATAACTATAAATGGGCAAGGTAAATGACTTTCATTTTAAGTTTCTACAGGTGACACGCTTATAAGCATAGTATAAAATTTATGCTTAATATAGATGGCTGCATTTGTAACAACATAATGTTGTTACACCTGACCACTGAGCCAGTACCACAGAGTTTGTTGCTTTGATACAGTACTCCAACTCTAGGCATGTATTAATATATTGAAAAAGAGAAATGCAAAATCCAGTTTTAGAAGGTCCTGAAATTTTATTATCATAAGTTATTTATTCACAGGCAACTGGATTGCATATTCAAGCACCTTAGAGATTACAGCTAAAGGTAGGGTTTTCAAACTTTAAAACGGAAAGTACAGCTGAAAAACTGGACTGCTTATGTTTTGAAATAAGTCAAAGATTCAGGAAACCACTATTTTATTCTGAAGATTTCTCCCTTCCTTCCTTCCTTCCTTCCTTCCTTCCTTCCTTCCTTCCTTCCTTCCTACCTTCCTTCTTTCCTCCCTCCCTCCCTCCCTCCCTCCCTCCTCCCTCCCTCCCTCCCTCCCTCCCTCCCTCCCTCCCTCCCTCCCTCCCTCCCTCCCTCCCTCCCTCCCTTCCTTCCTTCCTTAAAATTTAAGTGTGAAACAAGCTTACTTTACATGTCAATTAACAGTTCCCACACCCTCCAACCCTCCCCTATTCCCCCCAGCAACCCCCATCTCATCCCATTTCTACTCCCCAGGGACAGTGAGTCCTTCCATGGGGTGTCTTCAAAGTCTGTCACATCATTTGGAGCAGGGCCTAGGCCCTTCCCCATGTGTCTAGGCTGAGGGAGAATCCCTCTATGTGGAATGGGCTCCCAAAGTCTGTTCCTATACTAGGGATAACTATTCTTCCATTATCAGAGGTCCCGTAGACTACACAGTCCCACCAACGTTCAGGGAGTCTGGGTTAGTCCAACTATGGTTTCCTAGCTAAGAGACAGGAGTCCATGAGCTCCCCCTAGTTCAGGTCAGAAGTTTCTGTGGGTTTCTCCTGACTGGTCTTGACCCCATTACTCATCACTCCTCCCTCTCTACAACTGGATTCCAAGAGTTCTGCTCAGTGTTTAGCTGTGGGTGTCTGCTTCTGTTTCCATCAGCTACTGGATGAAGGCTCTATGATAGCATTTAAGGTAATCATTATTGGGGAAGGGCATTTAAGATAGCCTCTCCACTATTGCTTAGATTGTTAGTTGGGGTCATCCTTGTAAATCTCTGGACATTTCCCTAGTGCCAGATTTCTCTTAAAACCTATAATGGCTCCCTCTATTGGGGCATCTCTTTTTCTTGCTCTCCTCTATTATTTCCCTGACTCAATCTTCTTATTACTACATCATGACCACCTCTCCCTTGCTTTTTCTCCTAACTGCATCTCCCCTCCCCCACTGCTCCCAATTTGCCTGGGAGATCTTGTCCCTTTCCCCTTCTCTAGGAAACCATGTATGCCTCTCTTAGGGTCTTCCTTGTTTCCTAGCTTTTTTGGCAGTTTGGATTGTAGGATGTTAATACTTTGCTCTATGTCTAAAAAACATATATAAGTGAGTA
This sequence comes from Cricetiscus sungorus, assembly GCA_030556225.1. Taxonomy (NCBI): domain Eukaryota; kingdom Metazoa; phylum Chordata; class Mammalia; order Rodentia; family Cricetidae; genus Cricetiscus; species Cricetiscus sungorus. The sequence continues at coordinate 16,854,161 of JANBXA010000366.1, forward strand.
CATACCATGTTTGTCTTTTTGTGACTGGGTTACCTTCTAGTTCTATCCATTTGCCTGCAAATTTCAATTTTCCATTGTTTCTTTTCTTTCTTTTTTTTCCATTGAGTAGTACCCCATTGTGTAAATGTACCCCATTTTCTACATCCATTCTTCAGTTGAGTGGCATTTAGGTTGCTTCCAGATTCTGGCTGTTACAAATAATTCTGCTATGAATATATTGAACAGATGTCTTTGTTGTATGAGTGTGCATCTTTTGGGTATATACCTAAGAGTGGAATTACTGGATCTTGAGGTAGACTGATTCCCCAACAGCCATACTGATTTCCAATGTGGCTGTAAGAGTTTGCACTCCTACCATCAGTGGAGAAGTGTTCCCCTTTCTGCACATCCTCTCCAGCATAAACTGTCATTTGTGTTTTTGATTATAGCCATTCTGACAGGAGTAAGGTTTTATCTCAGAGTTGTTTTGATTTACATTTCCCTGATGGCTAAGGATATTGAACACTTTTTTAAGTGTCTTTCAGCCATTTTAGATTCCTCTATTAAGAATTCTCTATTTAGTTCTGTATCCCACTTTTTAATTGGATTATTTTGTGTTTTTGTAACTAGCTTCTTGAGTTCTTTGTATATTTTGGAAATCAGCCCTCTGTCATATGTGGGGTTGGTGAATATCTTTTTCCATTCTGTGGGCTACCCTTTTGTCTTATTGACTATATCCTTCACCTTACAGAAGCTTCTCAGTTTCAGAAGCTCCCATTTATTACTTGTTGATCTCAGTGTTTGTGCTACTGATGTTATATTCAGGTGGAAGTATCTTTACCAATTAGTTCAAGTGTACCTCCCACTTTCTCTTCAAAGAGGTTCAGTGTGGCTGGATTTATGTTGAGGTCTTTGATCCATTTGGACCTAAGTTTTATGCGTGTCCATAGATGTGGATCTATCTGTAGTCTTCTACAAGTCAGCATCCGGTTATGCCAGCACCATTTGTTGAAGATGCTTTCTTTTTTCCATTGTAAAATTTTAGCTTTGTCAAAAATCAGGTGTTTGTAGGTGTGGACATTAATATCATGGTTTTTAACGTGATTCCATTGATCTTCCTGTCTATTTTTCTACCCATACCAAGCTGTTTTCAGGACTATAGCTCTATACTACAGCTTCCAGTCAGGGATGGTGATGCTTCAGGAAGTTCCTTTATTGTACAGGGTTGTTTTGGCTATCCTGGGTCTTTTGTTTGTCCACATAAAGTTGAGTATTATTCTTTCAAGGTCTGTGAAGAATTGTGCTGGGATTTTGATGGGGATTCCATTGAATCTGTAGATTGCTCTTGGCAAGATTGCCATTTTTACTATATTGATCCTACCTATCCAGGAGCATGGGAGATCTTTCCATTTTGTGTTCTTTAATTTCTTTCTTTAGTGACTCAAAGTTCTTATTATATAGGTCTTTTCACTTGTTTGGTTAATGTTACCCCAAGATATTTTATGTTGTTTGTAGTTTTGTAAATGGTTGGTTTTCTCTGATTTCTTTCTCAGACCCTTTATGGTCTGTATATAGTAGGGCTACTAATATTTTTGAGTTAATCTTGTATCCTGCCACTTTGAAGATGTTTATCAGCTGTAGGAGTTCCCTGGTAGAATTCTTCAGGTCACTTATGTAAAGTATCACAACATCTGCAAATAGTGAAAGTTTGACTTCTTTCTTTCCAATTTTTATCCCCTTGATCTCCTTTTGTTTTCTTGTTGCTCTAGCTAGAATATCAAGTTATGGAAGAGATATGGAAAGAGTGGACAGACAGCCTTGTCTTGTTCTTGATTTTAGAGGAATTGCATTGAATTTCTCCATTTAGTTTGATGGTGGCTGTTGGTTTACTGTGTTTACTTTTATTATGTTTAGGTATGTTCCTGTTATCCTTGATCTCTCCAAGACCTTTATCATGAAGAGGTGTTAGTTTTTTGCCAATGGCTTTTTCAGCATCTAGTAAAATTAACATGTGCTTTTTCTTCTTCAGTTTGTTTATATGGTGGATTACATTGATGGATTTTCGTATGTTGAACCATCCCTGCATCCCCAGGATGAAGCCTATTTGGTCATAGTGAATAAGTTCTCTGATGTGTTCTTGGATTCTATTTGCCAGTATTTTATTTAGTATTTTTGCAACAGTGTTCATGAGGGATATTGGTCTGTAGTTCTCTTTCTTAGTTGTGTCTTTGTATGTCTTTGGTACTAAGGTAATTACAGCCTTGTAAGAAGAGTTTGGCAGTGACATTTCTGCTTTTATTGTGTGGAACAATTTGAGAAGTGTTGGTATTAGCTGTTCTTTGAATTTTTGGTAGAATTCTGCACTGAAACCCATTTTGTTTTGTTTTATAAATGTCTGTTAAACCCAATTGTGTCATAACTTCTGCTGGTTCCTTAGTTTCTTTGTTAAGTTTGTGTCTGGTGGACCTATCTAGTTTTGAGAGTGGGGTGTTGGAATCTCCCACAATAAGTATGTGAGTTTTTATGTGCTATTTGAGTTTTAGTAATATTTCTTTTATGAATGTGGATAACTTTGTATTTGGAGCATAGATGTTCAGAATTGAGACTTCATCTTTGATTTCTCCTGTGATGAATAAGAAATGACTGTCTTCATCTCTTTTGATTGGTTTTAGTTTAAAGTCTAATTTGTTAGATGTTAGGATTGCTATACCCCCTTATTTCTTGGGTTCATTTGATTGGAAACTCTTTTCTCAACCCTTAACTCTGAGGTAACATCACTCTTTGAAGTTGAGGTGTGTTTTTTGCATGCAGCAGATAGATGGATTCTGTTTCTGAATCCATTCTGTTAGCCTGTGTCTTTTTATAGGTGAGTTAAGTCCATATTGAGGGAAATTAAGAACCATTGATTATTAATTCTTGTTTGTTTTGGATTTGTTAGTGGTGGCATTTTTATGTGTGAATTTCCCCCCATTTTTCTTTTGGCTTTTGTTAAGGTGGGATTATCTATTGCCTTTGTTTTTGTGGATGTAATTGACTTCCTTGGGTTCAAGTTTTTCTTCCAGAACTTTCTTTGGGCTGGGTTTGTTGATAAGTATTGTTTAAATCTGGTTTTGTCATGTAATATCTTGGTTTCTCCATCTACAGTGATTGAAAGCATTGCTGGATAGAACAGTCTGAGCTGGCATCTGTGGTCTCTTAATGTTTGGTAGAATATCTATCCAAGACCTTCTGGATTTCAGAGTTTCCATGGTGAAGTCAGATGCAATTATGATAGGTTTGCCTTTATAAATTACTTGCCCCTTTTCCTTTGCAGCTCTTAATATTCTTTTTTTGTTCTGTATGTTTGGTATTTTGAATATTATGTGGCAAGAGGACTTTTTCTGTAGTCCACTCTATTTGGTGTTCTGTAAGCTTTTTATATTTTCATTGGCATGTCTTCCTTTAGGTTGGGAAAGTTTTTTTATGATTTTGCTGAATATGTTTTTTGAACCTTTGAGTTAGGTTTCTTTACCTTCTTCTATACCTATTATTCATAGGTTTGGCCTTTTCATGGTGTCCCATATTTCCTGGATATTTTGTGTTAGGGATTATTGGACTTAAGATTTTCTTTGGTTGATGAATCTATTTCTCCTAGTGTATCTTTAATACCTGGGATTCTCTCTTCTACCCTTTGTATTCTATTGGTTATGCTTGCATCTGTAGCTCCTGATCATTTACCTAGCTTTTCTATTTCCAGCAATCCTTTAGTTTCTGTTTTTTTTTTTTTTTTTTTTATCTCTATTTCAGCTTTTAAACCTCGCACTGTTTGGATTGTTTCTTACAATTTTTGGTTTGTCTTTTCTTCCATTTCTTTAAAGGATTTTCTCATTTCTCTTTTAGGGTTTCTATCATCTTCATGAAGTTGTTTTTATGGTAGTTCTTTTCTGCTTCATCTGTGTTGGGATGTTTAGGTCTTGTTGGTGTGGAATCCGTAGACTCTGAGTGTTGTCATAGTGATCTTTCTATTGTTGATTCTATTGTTGATTGAGTTCTTATACTGTCATCTACCTATCACTTTTTCCAGTTGGTACTTATGGGGTCTCTCTCTCCCTCTCCTGGTGGGTATGGGATCAAGGTTCTCTTCAGGTAGGTACAAGCAGGTCCAATACTCTGATGGCTTTCCTCTTCCAGCGGGTGGAGATGGGACTAGGGTGCTGGCAGACTCTGGATGGATTGGGCCACTGGGATGGGTTACCCTCTATACAGTTCCCAGTCCTCAGAAGGCTCTGAGCAGGGCACTGGAAGGTGGGCACCTTCAGTGGGTGGAACTGGGACCAGGATGCCGGCAGATTCTGAACAGGCCTGTCTACCTGGATGGGCTCCCCAGGCCTCAGAAAGCCAGAGACTAGGAAGGCAGGCTGGAAACAGGACCAAGCTTATCTCCTACCATGGTTGGAGGTGGAACCAGGACAATGGCAGACTCTGGATAGGCCAGTCCTAGAGGACAGGTTCCCCCACATGCAATCAAGGCAGGCTCCCTGAAGGTTTCTTGATAACCAATTGCTAGTGGATGGCTCTATCACAAGTATGTGACATTGACATTAACTCACCTAACCTCTAGAATATTAACCTCCATCCTGATGCCATAGAACCAAACCTTTCATCAACTGAGACATCTTCTTTTAGTCAGGTTTCTCTTGTATTTTGCATTCTAATGTGCTGAGATGGGCAATACACAATGTTCACAAAGCAATGAGAGTGCTTTTTAAAAATAGTAACACTGGGTCATGGTACACAGTGAATTTGGATAGCAGGGATGGAAGAAGTTAGCTAGAATGGCCATTGAAAATGTTGCCAAGGATGTGACATTTCAGCTGAGACTCAAATGAGGGGGAATGGGAACAATAATGAAGATTTAGGAATGAGTTTAGAGTGCTGAGTAAAGAGTAGGTTGCAAAGGTCCGTGACATGAATGACTTAACTCAGTGTGTTTAGGGAATAGAAAAACCTGGGGTAGTCGTTTGGCAAGGATTGTCTGTGATGTCCAGCTTTGCTGCCTATGTCCATGATTTTGTGTTTTCCTTTAAACATGACTGTACCATTGCAAACATTAGAATAATGAAGCTCAGTTATACTTCAGAATAGTTGCCTCTGGTGGTTGCTGATCAAGGAGCGAACTACTGTGTATTGGTTTATTGGTGACTTCAGTTATAAATGGAGCCATGACATGGCAATAAATCGTGAGACATTGGATATATTTTGGACATAAGCATTGGTAACATTTGTGCATATATTGGATAAGAAGTATAAGCTAGAAAATAACTGAGGGGCATTTCTACCTTTTTGCCTTAAGAAGCTTGGTAGTGGTGACATCATTAGCTGAGATAAAGAAGATGGATGTGGGTAAATCAAGAATTTTCTTTTGAACATATTAAATGTAAGATGTCTATTAGATAGCTAAGAGGTGATGTCAACTAGGCAGTTGGATAAATAAATCTAGAGCCCAAGGGAGTGTTAAGAGCTGGGGATAGAGACTTATGAGTCATTGGAACAAAAATATTATTTCAAGCCACACAAGAGAATGAGATCACCTAAGAAAGGAAGTTAGTGAGAAAAGAGGGTGGAGGACAAAGCTAAGTTAGCAGAGGATAAGGAGTCTCAAATGGGATCGGAGGAAGAGAAGTAAGGGTGAGAAGTGTTCTGAACATCGAGTGGAGGCATTTTTGCTGGGAGAAAGTTACTTGTTTAAAATCGATTAATGACCTAGTCCATTTTCTGCCTTACATTTTTCACAGACACTCACAACACCACTCTTGGCTCCTTAGCATTTGCTCTCCCTGGAGAGGAAATTCGAAACAGAGAGGTGCTATTTTGATTGTGTTTCTGCTTTATTTGCTTATGTTAGCTGAATTCAAGGCATGTGACTAATCAGGAGGGGCCCCTGTCTGTGCTTCAGTACTGCCCTTACTGACTAGAAAACCAACACCATCAGGGGCTTTTCTAGTGCGGGATTATCATGCCATCTCTCAGAACCTTCTTTTCCCATTATCTTGGGACACCAACTCTTATGCACAGGTTTGTTCCAGATCTTAACTGATGTAAACAAAGCGCGGTGCTGATGGTCTAGCAGGGTGTAAGTAGACCACAAGTGGTATCTTTCATTGTCCATTTCCCATATTCTGATTGGCTGACTTTGAAGTTGTATTACTTGTAGGAGAATGATAGTTTCAGGTGTCTGACTTTTGTCTGTGCTGCATTTGTTTAACTCTGTGAAGCTGTGATTCTCTGTTTGTCTAAAACATCCAATAAAGAGCTTAAGGGACAATAGGAAGGCAGGGAACAAGGATAGGCAGGGCTGGTGGCAGAAAGAATAAATAGAAAGAGAGAACTAGGAGAGGTCATTCTCAGGGGCCAGCCACCCAGCCACTGAGAAATCCACAGATTAAGAGTAAGATTTACAGAAGTAAGAGAACAGGAAAAGCCCAGAGGCAAAAGGTAGTCAGGTTAATTTAAGAAAAGCTGGCTAGAAACAAGCCAAGCTAAGGCTGGGCATTCATAACTAAGAATAAGCCTCCATGTGTGATTCATTTGGGAGCTGGTTGGCAGGCCCCGCAAAACGAGAAAACACATCTCACTACAATTACTATCAAGTAATTCTCAGCAGATAATGCCACAGCTTGGAAGTGAAACCTCCCTCCAATGGCTTATGCTCTCAACTAGTGGTTCAATTTTGGAAAGTTCTGGAGACCTTAGGAGGTGGGCCTAGCTAAATGCAGTGGGTCACTGGAGGTGTCTTTAGGGACTGTGTCATGTCATGTCTTCTTCGCTATTTCTTATTCTTTGTGTTCCTTGATTACTGTGAAGAGAACCCCCTCTGCCATGTGCTCACACTGCCATGACATTCTGCCTCACCACAGACCTGCAAACTATGAAGCCACAAGAAATGCAGGTTGAAACCAGGAGCTACATCAGTTCCTTCCTCCTTTGGAAATATGTTGGAGAGAGGACATTTAGTCAGTATTGCTAAAAGATGCAAATCAAAGACTTAACATGATGAACAAATACTCTTAACGTTGCCACTACACAGTCTACTACATATGTTGGTAGTGTCTCTTTCAGAATTTGTATTTATAAAACTGAGGTAAGTGTTTTAAGAGTTAGGGCTTTGAGACTGGAGTAGCAGGCCATGAAGGAGCAGATGGGGGGGCGGGGTGCAACAGAGCTGGGAAAGGGGTGTGAAAGGGGAATGAGTAGCCATTCTCCCACATTGGGGCAGCTCACAAGCCTATCTTAGCCTCTGAAGAAGGAGAGAACAGGTCAGGTATATAATTGAGCAAGTGTGTCAGATTCATTTTGTAGAAAATGAGGCTGTTAGCCTTAGCTGCTCCTGAAAAGGTTTTGTTACACATAACAATTCCTTTGAAAATGTTACAGTTACCCTTTGGTTCTCTGTGCCAACCACTTTCCACCATAGAGGCAGCAGGGTAGCATTGACCATTCTGCAGAGAGAGCAGGTATCTTTGTTGATGGGAGCTTATGATCCCCTTCCCATTAGTCCACAGTTGCAGGCTGGTTGAAAGCACCCATCAAAGTTTGGAAATGACATCTTTCCCCCACCCATCACTCAGCACATATATCCATCTGTATGTTCAAATGAACCTGTAAATTAATTTTGCCTTGAAGGGAGTCATTACTTTGGCCTCATTATTAATAGGTGGTACATTACCTTGGAACTGGACTGTTCCAGTCAGAATCCTAACTCTATCATTGAGGGTACCTGGGAAATTGAGGATGTTGATTAGTCTCTCCAACACTCACTTCCATCATCTATAAAATGGAAACCACTACTCCACAGCTCAGGTTGTATTAATAAATGAATCCCTACAAAGGAATGACTTGAACTTAAAAAGGCTAATGGGACATCCCATTGGTTTCCTCTAGCACATGGAGTTTTTTTAAAAAAAATACCTTATTATATCAACTGATAGTAATACTTATACAGGTGTATACAGATCAGTGTCTTGTTTTGACTCTTGTATATATCTGATGCTGATTGGCTCAGAGCTATTTGCATATGATTTACTTCTTTATGGTGCATATATTCTAAATCCCTCCTCTCCTTGCAATAGATTGGCTCAGGGCTTTGCAGATGCAAGTAAATGCTCTACATTGCCTTACACCCCCAGCCCCCAATCTTTTCATCTAGTTACTTAGGGATTTATAATATACTACTATTTATTTATTTGTTTTATTAATGTATTTTTTTACATTTTAGTTCCAGTTCTCCTCCACTCTTCCTCTTGCTCTCTCTCCACTTTCCTCCCACCCCTATAATACACTATTATTAATTCTATTCACCCAGATAGGCTACAGAACAGCAAAGCTCTCCCTACCTGTACGTGAAGCTAATTTTAAGGGTCCCTTTCATATTGTTTTCTTACATACTGTTAGTATGTTAACATTTTTATTCCATATTCTGATGCTTTAAAAAGAGAAGTCATATGCTACAAGGATCTAGGAAGCCAGCTATTCAGTACAGCTGGAGATAATGATCCCATCTCTAGTGTTATATTTACCAAAATGTCTAACCCATCAAACAAAATGTCAACATAGAACTAGAGTCATTTCACTGAGTATGTTTGTCTTTAGGGTGTTTTCAGCTGTGAATAATAGAAAACCATAGAAGACACCAGCCTAAGTAATAAGTAAACACAGTTACAGTCTAAGGGTTGGATGCCAGGCACACTTTGAAGAGCCCAGTGTCACCCCATCTATGGCATGCCTTTCCTGAGAGCTTTTCCTGGTTGCAATATGGCTTTTAGGAATCCAGATATCAGCTACAGATATGCATGAGCATGTATGTTCAGGGAAGAAATAAGGACATTTTTCCTTATGTTTCTTTCTTACAGGATTCTACTGGCATTTATATTTTTAAAAAAAATGATAAATTTTGCCAATCTTTTGAGCAGTTTTTACACTCCTCACTCATCTGGCTTTAGAAATGTTAATGGTCTCCAAGGTTCAATATAAAACAGTTCCACACCTTGCCAGACCAGTAAGGGATCCTTTCTCTTTTTCACTCTTATCTTTTTCCAAACAGGCAATTATGCATTTAAACTTCATTATTCCTTTTTCAAATTAAAAAAAAATCAGCTTGAGTTATCTGTCAGAAGCAGCAATAAATAATCCTGGCTAATTTATACTGGGAGGAATTTATCTGAAAAGTACTAAATGATTGCAGAATGATCTTGAATTTTCATTTCATATAATGAAAATTGTTGGGACAACTAGTAAACTCTCAATAAGATGTGTAGAAGAGATAGCATGATTATATCCACGTTAATGTTGCGATTTTGAAAATTGTGCTGTGATTATGTGAGAGGATCTGTTCAGCAAACACACAATCATCTTTTGGGAGAAAGACAGCATGGGTTATATGGCTGACTACCTGGTGTGGGGAGGCAGACAGACACACAGAGAGATACACAGAAATATTTATGAAGAAAAGAACATTAACATTAGAAATCTGGATGAAGGGATATCCAGGCACTCTCTAAACTACATACCTAAACTTTTACCTAGGTTAATTACCCTAAAAAGTTTTTAAAGTGATGAATGAGGCATGTATGGAATTTTTAATTGCAGTGATGCACTGTTTTACCCTGAAGGGATGATGAAGATATGCCACTGGGATATGCCACTTTGAGAATAGATGGATTACAGGATAGCCAATGATGGTGTAAGCCATACGTTCAAGGCAGACCGCAGTGCAGTAAGTGTATTGCTGCCTTGGAAAACTTGACTTATGACAACACCATCTACAGAGTGACTGTCGTCATTGCTCATAATGTTTAATCTTTCTATGGCTGGGACCTCTGCTTTAAGCTTCATCATATTACACTTGAAGCCCAGAGCATAGAGTCAGCTTGGTAAAGGCGAATGACAGGTCTGGGTCTAGGTGGAAGATTAGCCTATGAATGAGCACCATGAGTTACAGCCTTTGGATGGACACTCCAGTTCTGCTTTGTTTGTGAGGCTTCTCCCAGGAGGCTAGTGACCTCCATTTACAGGATGAAGGTTCGAATTTAGCATTTCTTGACACCAGAATTATATCACTATTAAACAAACTGCAGACTTTCCCAGAGTAATTCAAGCCATTCTCTATGAGAATGACAAAATGTCCATCACAAGAAATGCTTGCAATTCCTGCTTGAGGATGTCAGCAAAGACACTTGAAGTTCTTCCACTGAAGGCAAGATTAAAGGAAGATGTGTTCTCTTGACTTGAAAGAATTAAACAACATTGAGGTGAACTCTTAGAATTCAGTTGCACAGAGGGAGGAGTGATGAGCAAAGGAGTCAAGACCAGGCTTAAAAAAGCCACAGAAAGTTCTGACCTGAACAAGAGGGAGCTCATGGACCCCAGTCTCATAGCTGGGAAACCAGCATAGGACTGACCCAGACTCTCTGAATGTGGGTGTTAGTTAGGAGGACTGGGCAGTCTATGGGGCATCTGGTAGTGGATCAGTATTTATCCCTAGTATACGAATGGATTTTTGGGGAACCCATTCCACATAGAGGGATACTCTGTTGGCCTACACACATGAGGGAGGCCCTAGGTCCTGCTCCAAATGATATGACAGAATTTGAAGATTCCCATGGAAGGCCTCACTCTCCCTGAGAAGCAGAAAGGGGATGGGGTGGGGATTGGTTTAGGGGGGACAGGGGAGGACAGGAGGGTGAGAGAACTGGAATCAATATGTAAAACAAGCTTGTTTCACATTTAAATAAAAATATTTAAAAAAATAAAGAAGTAAACAACATACAGATGTTGGGACTCAAGTCATGAATACTACAAAATGGCCAATATGGAAGAAATTATTCTTGATGAGGCTAAACCACCTTCTGGCTTTTCCACATGGTGGAAAGGGAATCCTTTACTTTCCATTGGATTGATTTTATTATGAATATTTCTTTTTCTAAACACTGATAATGTCCTTTGTTCTCTTTCATTCACTTTTTAATATTTTGTCATCTTGTCCTTTCTGTTTCCCCAACCCCAGCCCACTTGTGCAGGCATTGGATTACTTCACATGAGGTTGACATTTTGTTTCTGAGAATGCTTATTTTTGTGTCTCAAGAGTAAAATGCAGTCCACAGCACAACCTTATTATATAATATAAATACAGTTATGACTACACTATTGAAACTTTACTCCAGCCTGATAGTGTAAATGCCATTTGTAGTTCAGTAGTAAGACTGTCTTTTGTGCTGGTACCATCCTCTTGAGATCTGGTATGTACTCTTGAAAATGGACTATTATAATTTTCTTGGGTGTATAGTCTTTGTCTTTCAATTCCCATGCTTGAATCTGTATTAAATCCCCTTCTTAGAAAATATAATTTTGTTTATGAAAAAGAAACTTCTTTGTGACTTTGATATCTTACTGGAAAAGAAAGCCTTATGATTCAGCAAAGAAAAAACAAAAGTGCTGTATATTTCTTAAGAGCATAATATTTATATAAATGTTCCTCATAAAAATGATTAAAGGAAAGAAGCTAGTTATTAAAACCTTTACCTTAAAAGCATTTGACATCTGATTGGAATTGTCACCTCCTTTGATTGTAGAAAATTTATTTGGATCAGTAAAGGGGATTTTAAGATTTCATTTGGTAATAAGATTGGTAATGAACTTGAGTGGCATTTTGTAGCAAGAGTGACTGGGGAAAGAGAGAGGTGGGGGGATTCAGAGAGCACAAGAAGAAAAATCTCTGATCTCTACCCACATTCTACTCCTATTCTCCAAGGCCTGATTCAAGTGGACAGTCTCAATTATAGCCTTATAGCCCATAAGTAAATATGTCTTAGTAGTTCACTGTAAAATGTTAGCTGCAGAAGCTTTGAAACATTCTCATCAATATTGTCTAAGAAATTTCCACAAAAGTCAGAGGACCCAGGAAAGATGGAAGCTACTGCTTTACAGTGTGTGTCACAAATGTCTCTGAATCAAGGATGTCTTTAGTTTTATTCAAAGTCAGATAAGGAGAGAACAGAATCTGTTCCATGTAATGTTTTCTATCAGAAAACCAACATATTACTAGAATGAACTGATGAAACATTAACTCATCTCACTGGACATTGTCTTTAAATGAAATCAAAGGTTGAAAATTGTTCATGTAATTTTTTGAGCATGTTTGTAATGTACTTATGAAGTTATAAGCCAAAATTCTGTTATAAAATAATCTTTGTTGCTTTAAGTATGTAGAAGAACTGGTTGGCTTTGTTCCTTAAAACAATTGCATTGATATATGCATATATGTATATTTTTATTATATGAATTATGTATATTGAAAACACTAGAGTTGAATATAGTGACATAGTGAAGTATGTGTATGTGTGTATATCATTGGAATTGACTATAGTGGCGAGTGTGTGTGTGTATATATAGCACTAGAGTGGCATAACATATTGAAGCGTGTGTGTGTGTGTAGCACTGGAGTTGACTATAGTGACATAATGAACCAATATCATATTGGTTTTGAATCCTGCCTTCAAGGAGGGAACTCTTGCCTAGTTCTGTAACCTTGGTCAAGAGCTTATAGCTGAGAAGATCATAGGATCTGAGGATGTGGGGAGACACATGCTACCTCTATTTTTTGCCAACCTATCATGTAGCAAACCTTCCTTTAAAACATTATAGTTATACTCATAGATTATTGCTGCATCCAGCCTTAATCAAAGAAGGTTCTTATTGTTGTGAAAGGCAGTTAATGCAGACCCCATAACTAGCTAAACTGCTGACAATAGTTGATAATGAAATGCTTAGCATTAAATGGGACAGTTTGTCCCTATAAAACCCAAAGAATATCACAGATGAAGTGAAAGAAACTATGTAAGAACCAGAGGTTGGAGAGGTGTCTATTGGGCATGACAGCCTTTGAACTTATGAACTCACAGCTCAAGACTTCCTCAAGATTGAAATAGCCACTGTAGGTGGAGGAGGGGCTTACAAGACTCCATCCCTGAGAGATTCTTGGCCAGAATGTATAATTTTCTTTAGTGGTTCAGCCACCAATGAGTTGCCCTTACTCAAGTAAATAATTCCCTACCCACTCTCTGGAAAGAAACTCTAATTTAACACAGTGAATCATATACAGAAAAGAAGCCATCAAAGTAGAACAGGAGCTTCTTGAGAAGTAGCTTTCTAATTAATGTCAGAGAAAAGGAACTGAGTGAAGAAGGTGATGGTGAAAATGACCGCAATTCATTATACAAGTGTAGAAAATTGTCAAACAATAAAAATATTACAGAAAAGTAGTTTTCACTAACATCACAAGTAAGAATGGGAATTGGAGAGATGCTCAGTGAATAAGTGCTTGCCATACACACATGAGGATCTAAGTTCAATCCCAAGCATACACATAAAAAGCCAGGCATGACATTGGACATAAGTATGTAATCCCAGTGCTGGCCAGCAGAGCCAAGAGGATCCCTGGAACTGTGTCTTGTCAGTCAAGCCAAACACACAAGCTCAACATTCAATAAGTCTCTTGTCTCAAAGAATATGATGCGGAGCTATTGACAATGACACTTGACATAGGACTCTGACCTCCACATTTGTATACACACAAATTTATGTTCACCTGCACATAAATGCATATACTCAAACACAAAGTGAAAGGTCATTCATGTCTTTTATTTGTCATAACTTCCACTAATTTTCATGATTACCTTACCTGGCAGATGTTACAGAGTTCTTAAATCACCCACCCTCCATATTCTCTGTCTCAGTCTAGGTTGTCTATTTCTTTCTCTTGCCTCATCTTTACAGCTTGGTCTAAATTATGGGAGTCAGTTAAGTTCATTGCCTTAATCTTCCTCTTGTCTTAAATTGCAGGGGCTGCCACTTAGTATTCATTTTACAAATTCTAGATCTGATATTCAAATGACTGGGACAAATATCCATTAGAGGAGCACTAGCAGTACAGAAAGGAAGGAAACAGAAAACACACACTCCTAAATCCGCTTACATATGGTACAATACTGATTACAAGAAACGAGTGATTCATTTCATTACTCAATTTTTAAACCATTTACTATGCCTCCCAGGTAGTTCCCTGAGTTGGAAAACCACAGAAGAAAATGGAAATGCCTAATGCGTTCCAGAATTCTGATTCTCGATACAGTTTTCATTAATATAAAATTGGTTTTATTCAAGTTCTACTCAAAGATGATGGGCTGCAAATCATGCCTCCTGTCCCAAGTAGCATGCAAGGGGCTTGTTAAATGAAGAAGAAAAGACTTGTCTCACTTTCCAGGAGAGGCTTTCTGCTGGGTGGGTAGTTAAACAGATGTTTACAGTAATGCCTTCATTTACCAGCACTCATTGCATGGTGGTCAATGGGATTTCAATCAGAAACATTTATATTTGCTTACTGGAGGTGAGCTGGAAGCTAACTTCTGGGACATGAATGTTAGTTAACGGTGATAATGTATCAAAATGAAATTATGAGAGGCTTTAAGAACATAGGAAGAAAAAAGATGAAGCCAGATATTGCTGACCAGGTGTAGTCAACCTTCAGAGCCAGTAATCTTTGTTTGCCTCATAGTTCATGGGAAACTTTGAATGGTCACAACCACCATTGCAGGGGCACTCATTATGACAGGGCAACTGACTGGACAGGTCCAGAGGGCAGACTGACAGATCCAGGCCTTTCTCTTCTTCTTGCTAGTGAAAGGTAACACCACTTGTCTCAGGATTACAGTGAAGACTTAATCTGTATAAAACAGGGTCGTATCTGGCATAGGTGTTAACTACGGGTGAAAAAGTATTAACTCTCATTTCCATTTCTGTCCTACTTTGCTTCTCTGTTTGCTGTGATAAAATATCGACTAAAACTAACTTAGGCAGGAAAAGATACTGCGTTCCAACTTACACTTTATAGGACATTGCTGAACAAAACCCAAGCAGGAACTGGAGGTAGTAACTTGGAGGCAAGAACTGAAGCAGGGACCATACTTAATGGCTTTCTCAGTTACATTTCTTGTACAGCCCTGGCCTACCTGCCCAGAGATTCATCACCCACAGTACATTGCATCTTTCATCAATCAGCAATTAAGAAAATTCCCAAAAATATGCTCACAGGCCACTTTAATGGAGGGGACTCCTCAATTGAGATTCCCTCTTCCCAGATATGTCTAGTGTGTCAAGTTGACACAAATGAACTATGATAACTCTTTTCAAACATTTATAACTGAGTGTTCTACAACATTCCAAAGAGATATCTTCCAACAAAGTTTGTTAGTCTTGGAAGAAACAAGTAGATCACAGACCTTTGTATATTACATAATGAATAGTGTCAAAGTTTTCTTAGTTTTACCTCAACTTGCTTCTTGGTGAAGTCCCAATATTCACTGATTTTATGCTATTAGTGTAGTCTAGAGTTAGTAGATAAGGAAGCATTACCCAGTACTGACATTGGGCTATAAGTAGGTAGGGCTGAGAGTATATCCCAAAAGAAATGGACCACTAAACTAGCATGTTAAAAGCAAGAAATAGGAGAAGAAATAAAAATAAAATTTGTCTAAGTAACTAAAATGTGTAGTTTAAATCTGGTTTACACTATAAATACTGTGTTATTTATAAAGAGACTCTCATACCTTACCGATATAGCTAGAGTACCTTCTCTTCAGGACATCTAAAATGAATTCAACAAGGTTCAGGTGAAGATCAATGTGACAATCCTTTGTTCTTCCACCTCTTTTCTCCTGCCCAGTTCTAATTTTTATTTTTGTACTGAGAAGGGAAGAAAAAGTCTAAAACCTACTTTTAAGAGAATGACTTTTAGGAGAGTGTTTGTTGTATTCATCATGAAGTTATAGTCACTGGTCATATCACACATGGGCACTGTTTGCTACCGAGGACTGTGAATTTTCTTGGGGTGTATGTATTATTCATATTTATAGCAGCTTGGTATAACATGAATTTAGAGTTGCCACATCATGTTTATGGACACACGGCAACAACAGGAAGCAGAGAAATGGACTTGGATGTATTGAGTGGATATTTTTATAACCAATTCTATATGTGCAGCCATCACTGACTGACTCAGAGAGCTTACAGACAAGTTGGGGGAGGTGTGAACCACCTACAAAGGTTAAATAAAAATGAAATAAAGACAAGAAGCAATAAAATAAATAAAAATATCACCCAGTACCACAAAGGACTAAGAGATCCACAGAAATAAGTGGTTAAGGGAACATCCGATAGTACCAATTTTGACTTGTAAATGTGTCCCTAAACTTTTGAGATTGCCAACACTGATGACTCAACAAAGCCCCCATGACATAGCACAGAGAAAGAAAAGAGAGAATGAAGGGGGAATTGGGTGGATACACACAGCATGCATGAGTTCAGGAAGTAAGCTTGAAATTGTTTGTTCCATCCTAAGGGCTTATTACAGCAGTAGATGCTCAATAAACATGTACTTAATAAAGGCCTGAGTGGTTGTACATGTGAGAGCATCAGAGGCTGTCCCAAGACTGATGACATGCATTTTCTTTTATGCTGTGTGCTTGACAAGTAGCAACTCGAGGGAAGCTCATTAATGTAGATGAAGGAAGAAATGAATTAGCTGATATCACACGATCACAGGATTGGAAGGAAATTGGTAAAATCACTCATCATCCTCTCAAATCTCAGGGGGAAATGTGCTAATAAGTTAAATACAAAGCAGCCTAGGGCCAGATGTGAGAAAATATTCTGAATTGCAATAATTGAAATCATAGCTTCATCAGTCAATTCTCCCATAAATTTATACACTGCTTCTAGGTGGATCTTGGTTTTTCTTATCTCCTTAAGATGAATCAAGGATTATTATGATCAATATTAAAATATTTTAATTTATTACTTGAAAATTTGGCACATGTAAAATAATATCTACCCTGACTCCCAACCTCCAAATCCTCTTACCCTCCACACCACACTTCCCTGTCAGCTTCAAGTTCTTTTACTCTGTCTTAAAATAATCCACCAAGTCCAATTAGTGCTGCCTGTATGCATATGATGTATGGCCATTCACTGAACCATAGGCAAGTTAGTAGAGGACAACAGCCTTAAATGCCACTGACTCTCCCTTGCCCAGCAGCTATCAACTGCCTGTATCTCATCTCTTGAGATAAGGGTGAGTGTGGATGACATCTGTGAAACTATCTTCTGGACACCTTGGAACCTTGGGCTGCTATGAGCTCATGAGAATAACAGACCAAAAATATTTCATAATCATTGACTCTTACAATCTTCTTGTCCTCTTTCTTACAGTGTCACCACAGCCTTAGGGTAGGAGGAATGGCTTAGAAACAATCTGAGGCTCCAAATTGCTTAAAAAAAACATACTTAATAAATCAATGTATTTTTATATAAAGTAGAAATTAAGAGGTTGAACTGTTCAGTATTAAAAATTATGCTAAGGAAAGATTTTTTTTGAGCATAATAGAAAGAGAAATACCAACCAAATTTATGATCATCTTTTTTTTCATACAATTTAGTTTGTAGAAAAACCTGAGTGCTTTTGCTAGGTGACATGTCTTAAAGATTCTGCATACCAAGGAAAGGGCTTTAAAAATAATGTAACAGTGATGTGGCAGCAGACTGTCATGCTGTGCCACAAAAGTTTTCAATATTTAATTAAAATCTTTGATAGTATAAAATTCAAGACATGTCATGAATATTAATTAAAGAGATACGCTAACTATGTATTTGTCAACTACAAGGGCAGATGCTGTTTCCTTGTACATATTAATGGGAAGGTTTTGAAAAAAGGGATCCAACTACCACAATAAACACCTGTGGTTGCAGCAAGAAACAGAGATAACAGTTCCTCTTTGTGATGTACTGTCCTTATCTGAACTTCAGAATGGGTCTTTTGGAGAACCACAATTGGAAGGAACAGAGAAGCATGCTGGTCTCTGGGGGTGGGGGGTTTACAGGGTGGCTCCAAATCTTCGGGGTTGTATAACTGTGCAAGGAGATAATGGGGACTTTTAGATATATCAAATAAACTAAAGTAGTTCATTTAGTTGTTTTTTTTTTTTTATATCATGCATGGTGCCAACTCTAGGCTCAGGAACAAATCCACTGACAGGAGATTAATATTAGGGAGAACCACCCAAATCCACACTTACATAAGTTTCCTTCTGCCTGTTTTTGGTAGATAGCCATTTGGATAAGACACAGTTACTTGGATAAGACATGCCTACAGGGTCAAGTGTGGTCATGGCAAAACTCGCGCTTCAGATTATCCTTGTCTCTTTTGTGCTCTGTCATTAATGGAATCCATAATCACAAGATGACTTGCTTCCCTTAGGCACTATTTATTCTCCCCTCTATGAATGCAATTTAGACAATGCCACACAAGCAAACACCTGACTACCTAATCCTCATATCTCTATTATTGTATGTGTTTGTGAGTATAGGCATGTGCATATGATAGCATGAATGTACAGATCAAAGGGTAAATTTCAGGATTCTGTTCTCTCCTTCCTCCATGGGTGCTTCTGCCCCAAGAAGCCACCTCACTGGGTCCCCCCTCTACCCATTACATTCTAAATAGTATCAAAATTTTACAACAAATAGAAATAAAGGAAGCAGAAGAAAGTATTTCCATTTGGCAATAACCTGCACCATGATCCAACCACCCATGCACATATCCCTTCCCATATGCAGAAGATGGCCTTGGGAGATGATCAAATCATGTGACTGGCCCATGAGAAGGATCTTTAGAATACACACCTTAAACCTTACAAAGAGCTTGGCAGTATTCATAGCTGGAGAAGAAGGCTTTGAAGACTGTTGACCAAGCCTTGGGAATGAAGAGAACTAAGGGAAGTCCACGAGGAGAATGTCTGATCAGGAGCTATTTATACACAGACAGCATCATCCTAAAATAGCAAGTGGAGTGGACCTACATGTGTTCAAAGTGAAAATGAGGAGGAACTGTGAATGCCTACATGATATTGAAAGGAGTGATGTTGATGGCTCTTCCAGGAGATGGATGGATGTGTCGCCAAATATTCTTTTCCCTGGTGTTTCTTATCTTGGAGAGTCTATCACTAACTAGGGAGGGGAAAGGGGGAGTTAGGAGAGGCAGTGGAAATCTGTTTGATCTTCCCAGGTCCATGATTTGGACCCATTAAAGACACATGCACCAGTTAAGAAAATATTTAAGCTGGCTAAAATTTTATAGTCTGTCTGCAAGGACTCTTCTAACATGAGAAGAAAAGGAGAAGTGTCATATAGAGGAGAAACGGAAATATCAGAGTCGTTTGTGCTTATCAAGATTTGCTGAAATCTTTTAATCCTAGTACTCAGGAGGTAGAAGCAGGCAGACCTTGGTGAGTTCAAGGCTAGCCTGGTCTACCGACAGAGTTCCAAGACAGCTAGGGCTGTCACACAGGGAAATCCAGTCTCTAAAAGCAAAAGCACAAACACAAAGCAAACAATTTCTGGAGATCTGCAGAATTAATCTGGGAATGGTTCTGAATTCCTTGGAATAGGCTGACTGATTGAAACCTTTTTATTGTCTGTGGAGTCTATGAATTAAACAAAGAATAGTTCAAACCTTCCCTTAATGAGTCGGGTCATTTAGATGGTCAGCTGGTGGGATAATGATTGATAAAGCTGTCACATCCCTTCATCTCCAGGTTCAGGAAAAGTGCCACTTTGCCCTAGTGAAAGACTATCACTACAGGCTTCAGGTTTGGAGTCACTGACTCATAGACATTCCACAGAACAACTATTTTTCAAATAAAACAGTAAATCTGGCAACATAAGAAAACTGGATGCCAAGTAGATCCCATGAGAGCTAAAACATGGAGAAACATCTGTTTGTGTGGTCTCTGAGATTGCAGGCTCCAAATGCAGACCCACTATCTCACATTATGTGGTCACCATTTAATGGGTCCTTGAATCAGCACCTTAAGCTTTTGCATCCATTTTCTCATCTGTAAAACACTAATTCCTCTCCATGAGAAAATATAAAGGGCCGAGAAAATACTAGAAGACAAAGTAAGCATTGCACAAAAATGATATTTTAACATAATGTAATAAATCACAACTAATATTAAATGTATGGAGTCTTGGTAACATCAGGGAATGATGGATAAACATGGTAGATACTTTTAAAGACATATACAACAATACACATTATAACATAGGATTACCAAGGGCAACAGCAACATTAGGATAGGACATGACTGAAGAAGTGCCAGCAAACAGTTCTTTGCATCTTGTATGTTGTGTACAACCCCAGAATAATCACCTGAAACTTCATATAGTCTATTCTTCTTCCTGTGACTGAGAGAGAAGGGAATTGACTCATCTTTGCTGTAGATAACAGAAAGCAACTGAAAATGTCATTGAATTCCTACGTTAACCATAGAGATGAATGAAATACAAGGGAAATGTGTTTTCTGTCATTAAAAGATATTAATTGGAGAAGAACACATAAGCCACCATCTATTATCTAGACAGATGGTGGGAGAGAAGCCTACCACCTATGATCTGACTATGCCCCCCTTCCATCTCTGTTCTCCTTCCTCTATTCCACCTAGCTCATGTGTTCTCGCCATATATCCTAAGAAAAACCCATGTTCTAGTTATGAAGTCCCCTTTGCAATTTTGAGTTTAATATCTTTCCCACTTCATTTGACAATCATGTCCTGAAGCTCAAGGATGTGTCCTGCTAAATCCCCAATGCTTAGCATAATTCCAAATACACAAAGTGCTTTATATAACTGCTGTGGGAGGTAAGGAAGTGGATGGTTCTGTGTGGCTGAATAGGATTGAATGGGGAAATGCAAAAGAATGGATTATTAAACTGTTAGGCCTCTCCTAAATAGCTAGCACATTGAACTCATCTACACCTGAAAGGTGTCATTATTTTGGCATCTGGGAGAAATTGTTGTGAGATTTTATGGTTTGGATAGGAAATACCTACCCAAAGGGTTCTTTCATTAAAGGCTTGATTGGCAGCTGATGGTCTTTTGGAGAGTGATTAGAACCCTGACCTAATCAAACAGTTAATTTCTTAATGGATTGATGGCATGTTGGGGAGGTGGTCAAAAGTAGATGGGTCCTGTTTAGATAACTACGCCACTGAACAATAGTCCTAAAAAATATCTATAATTTTTCCCTGGTCTATATCTTCTATCACTATGCTTTGTCACATGTTCCCATGGCACTGTGCGTCACCAAGCATGGACTTGGAAGTAATGGAGCTTGGAAACCAAGACCATGAACTGATAGAAACCTTTCCTTGCTGGAGTTATTTTCCTCTGGCCTTTGTCAGGGAGATAAAACAAAATAAGATGAGTGATGGGAGATGTCATTCTATAAATATGTTTTTCTTATTGGTTAATGCATAAAGTCCTGTTGGCAAATAGGAAAGTAAGATAGGCATGACTAGGAGATAAGGAGGAGAAAGAAGTAGGGAGGAGAGTCAAGATGTAGGATGGAGAGAGCAGAATACTGGCCCCTCTCTCTGGTAAGATGTGGAAATACTTAAATTAATAGAAATGGGTTAATATTTAATACAGAGCTTGCCAATAAATAATGGTAGGAACAGGCTAACAGAATTATATCTAATACAGAGTCTCTGTGTGTTATTTGGGGCTGGCCGGAAAACATACTCCTAATAGACGAGCTGAGGTTTATAAGTGACCAGGCATCTGAATTCAACCTCAGTTTCTCCCAGTAAGGGCTCATAGAAGTTGCTTCATGCCCGTAAGCCTCACACTCCACATCTGTAGGATGGAAGTAACAGTCACCCTTTGAGATAGTGCATGGGAAAAACATCATTTTGTAAACTGCAAGTATCACTTGAAACATGCTTATTAATACCCTTGGTGATGATTCTACTCATAATCCTGGAAGAAACATCATTTACAATGGCTCATTATAAAAAGGAACGCCAGAAGTGTCCAGTCAATATATTTTTACAAATTCAGGATCTCCACTAAAGAGACCACTAAAACAGATTTCTTAGCATTCTCCCCCTCTGAACCTGAACCAGGCCTATTACCAAACTTTATGCTAAGTAATAAAAGCACTGACATTAAATGTGTCACCACAAATCAACAACCTATTGAAGGTAAGGTATTATGACACAGCGGTCCCCAAGAAATGTACATTTAAAAAAATATTCTTAACACCACAAGTGCTTTATGCGGCTGCCTTGCGAAGTCACTAGAGCTGAAGGATTTGTATTTTAATGTTTATCCCTGAACTGGCCTGCTGTTTTCAAATTGCCCAGGAAACAAAATGTTGAAAATGGAAGGAGACCAGTATAAGCTTGATTTAGAAAAGTAGTTTAGCAAAAGCAAGCTGTGGGGTTCTGATACCTTAACAGCACCATAAAATGCTCATAATTAAATAAATATTCTTAACATAACTATTCCTATTTTCCCCCCAGCGACTTATGTAAAAGCATTTAATGTTCATTCTTTCATTACCAACCAGAGACTCTTGTAAAGAGGTAACTGGTTCCAGAAATTGTTAAGAATGTTTTAATAATGGTGTCTTTTACAAAGGGGGAAATCTACTAAAAAACAAAAAAAAAGCCCTTAGGTCCTTCCTGTGGTTATTTTTATTGGCAGCTGGCCCATAAGAATTATTTATGTGGGGGAATGTCATGCCATAGAACTTGCACCTGAACAGCAGTAGTGAAAGCAATAACAAAATGCATTGTGGTTATCAATGCCCTAGACTTGGCAGCAGAGCAGGATACAGAGAATTACATGAAGACCTAAGCTTCCAAATAATGTATGAGGAAGGACAGCAGTGATACAAAAACCAGCTAGGGTGTTTGGCACTCCTACTACGTACTGGTGGTGTAAGTGAAAGCATGTTCTGAAAGCTGCACACAAACTGTAAGGCAGGAAATAACAGGCTCTCAGGCAGAAGCAGCTCCAAGTTAGTGATACAGGCAGTGGAAGGGTTAACACTATGCCTAATACCAGTGTAATTTTTAAGTCCATTTTCTAGATACTATTCAATGACTAGTGTTAACTTAGTGAGTTGTGCTATCAAGGTTAGAAAGAAATGGGGAAGTGTTTTAAGACTGGCATGTCCAGGGGGAAGGGGAATGTTACAGGAGGGAATTTCTCCAAATATAATGCTGAGATAAGCGCCTCTGAATCATCCCCTAAAGCTTGTGAACTCCAAACTATTGAATCCAATCGTTTCTATGAGGATATAAGCAATTCTTAGGTATATTTGTGAGTCAAATATCAATCAAACCTGGCCTAGTGCATTGATTCCCTTTGGCCTATGTCATCTACAGAGAGCTGCATCTTATTGCACTCTTACTTGATAGACACTTTGAGAAATACTGGTTTGTGTTTATGCAACTATAACCCATTTTAAGTCATTTGTTGTGTGGATAGAGGGGTTCAAAGGCCATAAGTTTAATATTGCTGCCTATTTCTTTTCTGTTATTTAATGATCCCACCGACATGTAACCAAAGCACTCAGTCCTTGTGAGTAGGTCATCTGTTTCCATCTCCTACTCCAATCAGAAAGTATTTTTGCCCATAAGAGTGATGTGTCAACTGTTGCTGCATAACACTTTGTTGGAAATTTTAGTGGCTTAAAATAAAAGACAGATGGATACAAAAGGCTCTGTGTTCAGTGAAAAAGTTAACTATAAAAGATGATGCATGTTATAATTCAGTTCATGTGACATTCTTTTTTTCACTTGTTTAACTTTTGTAATTTTGTATTATTTTGTTTTAAAAGGCTTTTTTATTTTACATACCAATCCCAGTTTCCCCTCCCTCCCCTTCCTTCTCCCCCCCTCCACTTTCTAACTATCCTACCTCCCATCTACTCCTCAGAGAGGGTGAGGCCTCCCATGGGGAGTCAACAAAGTCTGTCACATCACATTGAGGCAGGATCAAGCCCCCCCCCATATCTAGGCTGATCAAGGTATCCCTCCATAAGGAATGGACTCTAAAAATCCAGTTCATGGACCAGGGATAAATCCGATCCCACTGCCAGTGGTCCCATAAAATGCCCAAACCACACAACTGTCACCCACATTCAAAGGGCCTAGTTTGGTCCTATGCAGGTTCCTTAGCTGTCAGACCAGAATCAGTGAGCTAGCACTAGCTCAGATCAGCTGTTTTTGTGTGTTACCCCATTAAAGTTCATGTAACATTATTGAATTAATAAAAGCGGAAGTGGAGAAATGCCCAGAGATTTCCATGGAGGATAACTGGTGCTCAGCATGGAGAGGACCACAAATGGAGAGCATGGTGAAGAGCTTGTGGTTACAGAATAATTGTCTGTCATGAGCCAGAACATGATTTTTATGTAAGATGAACTTATATGAGCTAAAATGACAAAAGATGCTATACACATAAGGTACATGATTTTGTTCCTGATAATGAATTTGCATTGTAGTTTTATAAGATATAACCATCAGAAACAAAGTAGGGAAAATGTACAAGAGGCTCCTCTATCTTTCCTGAAACTTTTATGCCTTCTGTCTCCTGTGACTATATAATTACTTTAGTATAAAAAGTAGGCAAATAAAAAGTAGGCAAACACAGAGCAAAACCAGTTACTATCAGAAGTACTGCTATGGATCCTCTATTTGAGGGTCATTCAAGCTCTTTGCTGGGAAGCTCTGGATTGGTCTCCTCTGAAGTCTCAATTGGAGCAAAACCTGCTACTTATCTCATTACTGGCAGGGCTCAGTGTGGTGCTTTGAATGTAATTAGCCTCCATAATCTCATAGGGAGTGGCAGCATTAGGAGGTGTGGGTTTGTTAGAGGAAGTGTGTCACTGTGGTGATAGGCTTTGAGGTTTCCTATGCTCGGGATAACATCCAGTAACATAGTCGACTTCCTGTTGCCTGCAAGATGTGGCCAACACCACATCTGCCTGCGCACCACTGAACTCCCCACCACAATGATAATAGACTGAATCTCTGAAACTGAAAGTCATTGCAATTAAATATTTCCTTTATAAGAGTTGCTGTGGCCATGCTGTCTTTTCACACCAAGGAAAACCGTAACTAAGACACCCAACTCCTCATTGGCTGTGAGAAGGAAGACTTCAGTTCCTCTCTTGTTGCCTTGAGTTCTCACCATTTTTCAACTGGGCTTCACCATAATTCAGCTCACTAAGAAGCAGCTGGCTCTTCTTAATGTTAGTGTGTAATAGCCAAAGTGACAGCCACAATGGTTTTAAGAATATAAACTCAGTGGCTGACATCCTGTTATTCATGCCATATTCTTCACAAGTAAATCGTGAACATTTACAATCAGAACACTGAGCCAACACTCAAGAAGAAGGGGTTGTGGAGGGGCCCCAGCATCAGGCAGCAGGGGTGATTTTAACAGGGGCAACCAAAACAGAGGAAAAGCTAATGATGGTCTAGTTAAATTAGGCTTTCCCCCAACAGTGGAAAAGTATGTCATAACAAACTGCATTGAAAGGGCCGCAGAGTAACACACACACACACACACACACACACACACACACACACACACACACACACACTTTCCAGTGTTGCCAGGTGTGAAATCTACTGATCATCCTATTAACAACCATTATGATCAGTGACACACACAACACACACACACACACACACACACACACACACACAAAATGTGATGTACTGCAAAAGCTTCGGTGCCTAAGGAATTGAAAGATAAGTGTTCTGGTTCCCACACTGAGTGTATAAGGAATACCAACTGCTGAGATGTTTGTCTCAAAAGGAGGTGGTAGGTTTGCCATTTAGCATTGCCACTGGCAAAGAGTTTACAATGTGTTCCTCTGAAAAGAGCTGAGCAAGATCTGCTTTCTTAGAGCCCCTTCCTGTAAGGATCTTTTGACTCTCTCAGGGGGTGCTAAAGAACACAGCACTTAAATGGGAATTTCTCACTGAGAGCGAGAGAGCTGGTGTTCCCTGGGATCTGATTCTCCTTCCTTTCTATTCCTACTGTACCAAATGACATTCTTATGACCTTTCCCTTAGACAGAGACACACACCATGGCGTGTTTAATTACATATATGTGCATGTGTCTGAGTGTGGTTCTCTTCACTTGGACATAGGTGCCCATGAGGCCAGAGGTCTCAGATCCCCATGGAGATAAGGATGGTTGGAGCCCCCTGCCATGGGTGCTAGTAACTGAATGTCCTCTACAAGTACAGTAAGTGACCTTGACCACTCAAATATGGCTTCCCTCCAGCATAGAGTGTTTTTCGTGCATACTTTTGATTAGCCTTGGATGAGGAACCAATAGGTAATAAGTGAAGCAATGGGGACATTAAGATGGTGTGACAGAGGTCAGTTTTTCCCTTACTAATATAGCTGATGTTCAATAATCAAGGTCTGAAGTCAAGCTGTGGAAAATACAGATGTTTTTTGAGAACATGCCTCCTCCTTATGGGGCATGCTAAGGGATACTCCATGTTGTACTTACAAACAGAAAATAGTTGGACTTAAGTGAGTAAGTGAAGGAGATAATTCATAATTTAAGAATCTCAAGTGACCTTTCTTTTCATTTGCATACATGTGTATGTGCACCTGATAGCATAAATTCATTTGTTTGAAGCATACATCTTGCTCCAATTATCTGGTTAAAACCCATTCTGTCATAATATGCAGTGTGGGAAAGGCTGTTTCCCCCCAAAACATCCTTTTCTAATTCCGACGTATGAAAACTGCAAAGTTGCAGTGAGTCTAAGATTCTGATATTGGTGGCAGACAAGCCTGTCATTGCTAAGATAGTGGGCAAAACTGGCTGCTAGGGTATCATTGGGGAATAGACTTAGCATCCAATTTACCCCAGATGCCAAGGAAGATATGTATGCCCACATTTCTTCAGACGGTCAGGTGCTGCCACCTGGCATGCACTGCTGTTTCTTAATTCTCCGCATGGCTACCAGGGAGCCCACTTCTATAACAACATTGCCTGCTGTCAGTCTTGATCCACCAAGGGTATATACTGTGTTTTACTCATAATGCTGCTCACTCCATCACCCACACCCTGAAAAAACAAATCACTCCCTGGGCCCTCCAAAGTAATGGTGTCATATCCCAGGCTCCTGACCAGGCAGGTGAAATCATTCTTGCATCCTCATTTCTTGGGGTTTTCATCTTTCGCTCTATACACTGCAATGAAAATTCGGACATATCTATTGTACTTAATGTAGCTATTACTTTTTTTCAATCTACTGGAGTGCAGCCGGAGCAGTGCCTTGACTCATCTCAGGATATTAACTCCTGTGTCATGGGAGGTGTTCCATATCAGGAAATGATACTCCTTCCGGCTTTATAATTTACCTTTGTTGACAGCCCATTGAGGGGGATCTTTCCCAGAATGTTCTTGGTATCAAGGTCAAATTCTGCCACCATCACTCCCTGACTTTTGGTTAGAAGCCTTGTGAAAACTGAGAATTAGAATGCCTGAGGAAGTTTTCTACTTTTTAAAATTGGGGCCGGGTCTCAGACTTCAGAACAATTCTCTCCAATTACTAAAAATAGACGTCTTTCTGAATTCCTTTCCATAAGTTTTTGGATAGTGTCTTAGCGCTTCTGTCCCTGTGAAGAGACACTATGACCAGGGAAACTCTTAGAAAGGAAAAACACTTAACTGGGGCGACTTACACTTTCAGAGGTTTAGTCCATTATCATCATGGTCTGACATGGTGCTGTGCAGACAGACATGGTGCTAGAGAAGTAGCCAAGTGTCCTACCTCTTGGCTCGCAGGCAACAGAAAGTAGTCTAAGAAACTGGGCATGGCTTAAGCATGTAATAAGATCTCAAATTCCACCCCCTCAGTGACACACTTCCTCCAACAAGGCCAGTCCGACTTCAACGAAGCCACTTCTCATAGTGCCACTCCCTATGTGCTTATGGGGGCCAATTACATTCAAACTATCACAGATAGTCACACTATAAAGTTGGTTGATTATTTTACCTAGGTCTACACACCTTCTTCTCAAGTAGCTGTCAGTTCTGGCACTCCATTCTACAGGCTTTGTATAATTATCTCTTCTCAATACCTCTCAGATGCCAGAGATAATACACAGAAGCAAGGTCATCCCCTTCTACCTGTGCCAAGGCCATTTCATCCTGGATAAGAAATGTGAAAAAAATGTGTTCATATGTTCATGGGACTCTAGATGACTCATTTATCTTTGGAAAGGAGACTTTAATTAATAGCAAAATTGGAAATCGTGATTTTGGGGTAATGTATTTATTAAGCTAGTGTTCTTAGGGGAACCCATACAGAAATGAAGATGTAGTGTATGGCAGAGAATGAAGCTGAGCCCAGATAAGAACCTAACTAAAATCCAGTCTACTCTTATTCTTAAGTGGAGATCTAGTAACCAAAGAACACCACAGAATCGCTCCATCTTAAGGCAGGGCAACAGATTTTTGTATTCTTGATTTATCCTGACATTGAAGCTTGACTATTCTTAGGAAAGGCCTATGCAACCTTCTAGACATCTACAGGCAAGGCATCTCTTGTCAGCTGAGGGCAGTTTTCCAGAACAAAAAAAAAAAAATGGTGCAGCCATGAGCCTTTAGAGTTTGACACTTGTAAAAGGTGGAGAATGGGTCACTGGCCTTGTAAAGAGATCTGGGGAAGATGCCAACAGTCCTATTATAAAGAGAAAGTTTTCTGGAAGATGAATGGCTAAGGAATCTTCTGTACATATGAGAGGTTTAAATCTCTTATTTGAGCAGAGTAACTATTATTGAAATTGCCAGAATGTCTATGCATTAATTAATTCATTTATTTGCTTATGCATTCATTCAACAAATGGGTTGTGTGTTCACTGTAGAGGAAACTGTCTCTCCAGGCATTACGTCAATAGCAATGAAACAGAAAAATGTGGTCCTTGACCTTAGGGACTTAAAGCCTACTGATAAAGATAATTGGTACACTGTTGTAGTGGAGCTTCACTCTGACACATTAACCACTTAGATGATGTGCACTCATAGTGAAAAAAAGACTGAACTAAATAGGGTGAGTTCCCATGTTCAATAAATATCAATTTAGTGAGTACACTCTCTATACTGAGTAAGGACATGGGAGATATACTGTCTTCTGGGTTGGTGTCTAATCTAACAAGATTTCAATTGCTATATTGAACATGCCTCTACTACAATTAAGTTTTTGCTTGTTTATTATTATCATCATATTTTGATTTAACAAGGCATTGCTATAAAGCCAGAATAGTCTTGAACTCTCTGTCTCACTGTATCTTCTTCCCAAGTGCTGACACTTTTATTCTTATTTCTGTGTTTGTTTCATTCCAAGTACTGTTTCTGAAAAATAAAAATACAGAATGTGAGTGGATGGGTATGCACTTCCAGAAGCTTCTGAGTAGGTCCAATATATGTTATGGAGTATAAAGTTGAATACTGTGGTGCATGTGTCGTGTGTGTGTGTGTGTGTGTGTGTGTGTGTGTGTGTGTGTATGTGAATTGTAGTCTATGTATAACAACATGACCCTTCAAGGAGGTAGACTTAAACAAAATAAATTTGTTTTTTTATATAAATAAGCCTTTTCAGGTTTACCGATTAGCTGATTCTTGGTCCTTGGCCTCTGTTTCCACGGGAAGGAGAGAGTTCAGTGTTTGTATTGATTGGCTAAAGGCGGCCTTGAGTCAGCTGATGCACAGCAATGGCAGTATTGAGTTGTATTTAGACCTTGCTTGGAAATGAAAGCCTTTTATTGCATTATTATGAGGATGGGTAATGGACACAAGCAGTTGTCCAAATTATTAATGACTTAGCATTTTGAATCACAAATTAAGATACCCAAGGCTAGTTGATTTGCTAGATTTAGCCATAAAGTATGAGTGAGAATTAGTTGGTGAAATGCTTGTTAATAGATCCTCATGATGCATTTTTTTCCTATTCTATTGCAGAAAATTTCAGCCTTTAAAAAGAAATACAGAAAGATCAATATTTTGTTTGAAGCAATTTTTAAGAAAAAAATCCATCAGGGTCAGAGAAACTATGGAGTTACATGACATCTACTGACGGTAGAGAATATCACAATTCAGGCTGCACTGAAAGATGATTTCCCCCTTACCTGAAAATATTTGTGACAGATATCTGCATGAGGAAATATTGTGGTACTTGCCTATCGAAGTAGAAATGCAGAGGCTGAAGGTCTGTACTCAGCTCTTACTCTTGCTAGGGACTGGATGGGAAATGGTTGAGCCTGGGAGCTAGTGTTCGATTTAGTTTCTTTCAGGTTGAAAGATGATGCCAGCATCTAGCCTCCAGCTTTGCCACGGAGCAGTCTACAAGAGATTTGTGGGCTATGTTGTACACAGGAGCAAAACACATCACTGTCTCTCAACCACAAGGGTGTTGCTTGCTCTCACCAGGCAGAAATCCAGCCTAACTCAGATAAAGCTCCATAGTCACTGTATCTAGGCAGAGAAAATGAAATACTGATAAGAAAGGGATTAAGAGTCTTGCTATGTTGACTACCTATCATCACTGCAGAAAAGCAGCTGTGGATCTCCATGTATTAATGAGAGTTTCATTTTGATCATGTTTCTATTGGGGGTATTGTGTGTGTGTGTGGAGGGGGGTAAAGTCATGCTGATAATCTGGATCAGGTGTAGTTACTTTATCTGGGTTCAAAAATGTGTCTGTGGTCAGTTGGCAGGTCTTCTGGGGGTTGGCTTTGACAGTGGCCATGGCTTAGATGTCTTGGCTTTGCTCTTCATGACCTTCATGACTTCTCTTTCTACAATAGACTAATCCAGGGTTGTCATGGGAAGGCAGGGTCTAAGAGAAAGCAGGGAGAAGCACCCACTCAGAGAGACTAGAGTGCAGAACTGGCAGGCTTTTACATTTTTTATGTTTTCCTGCTGAAGTAAATAATGAAGGTGACCCAGATTCAAGAACATAGGAAAAGCTTCAGCACTACATGTAATCCACCCATGATAGTGTGTGCCTGTAATTTCAGCACACAGGAAGCAGAGGTGGAAAATGGAGAGTTCAAGGCATGTTTGGGTCATGTAGTGAAGCTATCTCAAACAATAAAAACATGCAAAATGCACATGTAAAGGTCACAGACTCTGGTATGGGTGAAAGATTGTGGATGTTTATGTAGCAATCTTATCATTCTCTATTGTACATATATATTTCAGATTTTAACTTACTAATGAGTAGTTTATGAGCAACTAGTCAAGATCAAGCCTTTGCAAGAAGAGTTAGTTCTTTTGGCAGTCTACAACGATGTTTATAGAGTGGTTCTTGCCTTACACAGACAGAGTTTGGTTTCTTGCTCATCCAATTTTTGATTCATTATTCAATTATTTTCCTCTTTTTAAAGCTGATTTCTAGCTGTGTTTAGCCAAGGGGTTTACATTATTTCCTACTGGGATGTGATGGGGGATGTCCTGTATGCTATGAATATGTGTTTCTCTTATTGGGTGGTGAATAAAACACTGATTGGCCAGTAGCCAGGCAGGAAATATAGTTCAGGCTACCAGCCTAGGAATTCTAGTAAGAGGACAGGAAAAAGTCTCAAAGGAGTTGCCAGAGAGTCACTATGTAGCTGCCAAGGAAGAAAGAGGACTGGGCATCACCGGTGAGCCAAGATTATGTGGAAACACTTAGACCAATAGAAATGGGTTAATACTTAAGAAAGAGCTAGCCAATAAGAAGCCCGAGCCATCAGCCAAACAGTTTATCATTAGTAAAAGTCTCTGTGTGTTTATTTGGGGCTAAACAGCTGTGGGACCAGGTGGGACAAAACCTTGATCTACAGGGATATAAATGATGAATAAAGGCAAAAATGCATCAAATCTCCTTGGGCCTTTTCATGAAGGGAAGCAAGAGAAATGAACAGAATACCAAGCTGCTGGTTAGTGCTAGCAAAGAAATGTCTTTCACCTATAATTTCTTCCCTGTGCAACATTAGAGAGGTGAGTGTTGTCATTGCAATAGTGGGACCTGGGAAGGTGGATCAGTGGTTAAGAGATTGCCATGCAAACAGGGTACCAGAATTTAGAATTCCATTTAAATGCTAGGTAGGTCTAGTAACCTGCCTGTAATTCCAGCCTAGAATGGCAGAGATACGCAAGCTAGAGCGTGAAACTGACCATATGGGTGAGCCCTGAGTTTTCCTGAGAGACCCTGCCTCTATCAGTGGTGTAGAAGAGCCATGGGGGCATGAGTGATGGGGGCTGATGCCTGACTCCAACAACACTTGCAAAAACACCTCCTCACTCATATTTCCCCTCACAAAATATGGTAGGGAGGAAAAAATAAACAATAATATATACTTAAGTCTCAGTGTATAATTCAATATGGTAATATAATGGCTTCTTCTTTGTTTTGATTTTAAAAATTGATTCACAGCAAAGCTCATTTCTCCACCATTCATCTCATATAACCTTCTATCTTCAGCTTAGTGTGAAAAACTGACTCTTGTTTTAGTCAAAAATTACTGACAAGGTCAGAGACATCAGTCGATGTATATTGGGTACCTTGAAGTTAGCAGAGAAAGCGTTTACTGGAAATATAAATATACCCATGAAATGAATGATTCTTATCAACAAGAAACTTGCTTTGGGTATTCCTGAAAAGTGACAAAAAAAGTTCTGTTCCTCCAGAGTTCCCTACTTTTTGGCTTTTTCATGACTTTTACTGCGAACCCAATTATCTAGAAAACAAAACACCCCACACTAAGAAATGAAATTAAAGACTTGTTGGGTAAACATAAGTTGGTATGGTAACACTTCTAACATGGTCTCAAATGCCCAGCTGTCTTTCTCTTTTCTAGAATGGCTTATCTGAGACAAGAATGCTATGGTGGTTTGAAAGAAAATGCCCCCAAAGGGAGGTGAGGCTTTGTTGGTGTGAGAGTGAACATGTTGGAGGAAGTATGTCATTGTGGAGGTGGACTTTGAGGTCTCATATATGCTCAAGCCACACCCAGTGTCTCAGTTCACTTCCCATTGCCTTTGGATCAACTGTAAGGATTCTCAGCTCCAGCATCATGTTTGCCTGCTTCCTGCCTTGCTTCTCATCGTGATGGATGATAATGGACTAAACCTCTGAACTGTAAATGAGCCACCCCAATTAAATGTTTTTCCTTTATAAGAGTTGTAGTAGTTATGGTGTCTCTTCACAGCAAGAGAAACCCTAACTAAGACAAATACCATCTTCAGTCCTACAAACTTTATTTTGTTCTGTCTTTTGCTTCACATATAGATAGCTAAATAGGTAGATATATAATAGATAGATATAGATATTGATATATAGATAGATGATAGATAGGTATAGACATATAGGTATAGATATTTTAAGTGATGATAGATACACAAACCTATATATGCAATAAAATAATGCTGACTATAATGTCTACAGAGACATGTAAAAGTGGTGTAGCATAAACAAGTTCTGTAGTTTGTTCCATCAATGTCCTGTACCATAGTTGTATGAAATATTTTTTGAGAGGAGAATAGAGAGGATGCTAAATGCCTTGGCATTATTTTTAAAACTTCCTGTGAATATGAAATTGTTGAAGAATGAAAATGTAAACGCAAATGGTACATGATAGCACTTACTATTAGCTACATCAACCTTACCCTATAATTTGCAGATCTGTCTTGAGGATAAGAACTCAATCCAGTGTACTGTTATGTCTCCAGGTCTAGGATGTCATTCAGTAAATGACTTTCAAATTATTTATTTAATGAGCCTTTGAATGGATAAGCTTTTGAACAACTGGAGGTTTGGCCTAATTAATTAACAGCAATTAACTAAAATGCACAAAGGCCACTTACCTCAGTTCATGCAGTTGTCTGCTGCTGGTGTCAGGATTTTCTACCTTTGCTGTATAGGAAAAGACAGTGAAAAGCCAGACAAGTTACACAATTTCTAATGACCATGTCCAAATGGAGTGTAGGTCCACTTTGACAGTTCTCTGTTGAACAACATTTTTATGAGATTAAAGTGAAACACAGGGCAGAATTTCCTCTCAGAATGGTTTGTGTTTATCTTTGACAGCAAGATTAGCCAATCTGATGTGGGAGACCAGTACTATACATAGGCTGACTTTTCTGTCCCATCTGCCAGTTCCCAAGTAACCACACAGAATTTTTTTTTAATTAAGAAAACTTGGCCAATAGCTTGGGCTTGTTACTACCTAGCTCTTACAACTTAAATCAAACAATTCTTATTAATTTACTTTCTGTTTCATGGCTTTGCCATCTTTCCTCTATACTGCCCATGCTGTTTCCCCTCCATCTGGCTAAAGAGTCTCAACATCTCTGCCTTTTTTCCTCCCAGTATCCTCTCTGTCCTGAAAAATCCTGCCTAGCTATTGGCCATTCAGCTTTTTATTAAATCAGACTTAGTGACAAATCTTCACTGTGTGTAAAAGGATTATCCCATAACACAGTACAGAGTAGGAAAATTTTACCCAGAAACTCCATCAGCTGCCACTGTCCATGCAGGTCATTCTAATTCTATTTACCACTTTACTTTCCATCCATAAAACACTTTGCAGCCATTAACTAATTGCTCATCTGTGGTCCATGTCCAGAGATGCCCAGTGCTCTGCCTTTAAATATGTAACTGTGTTCCAAAAAGAACTATAATTGCTCAACTAAAAATTGGCTGAACAAGCCCATGATATCATAAAATGTTGATGGTAGAATCTTCTAGTCTTCTCTACCCAGGACTAGGTTGCTTGGGAAAGTGAAGCCCTGACAGGACAAGGATGCTTTAAGAAAGCAGAGGAAGTCATCCTGCTCCCACCTTACAGCCTCTTAGATGAGACACTAGAGATTCCCCTTGACTCCCATAGCAAATGTTTTTCATGAATTCGCACAAGCACATAAATCACCTGGCCTTTGCCCCCTTCTCTCCAGCAGTGGGCTCCCTGTTGCTCCTCGTACTCTGACTGCATTTGTCTTCCTTGCTACCCCACTATGTGGTCTTCCTGTCCTGCTCTCCACCTGGAACCCTTACCTACATGTTCATCACCTTTCCAGATTTGCATCTGCCAAGAAGAGATTTTAGGGAAGACTTTTCTGTCTTATGCTGGGTTAGATAAGGAAGCTTTATGTCATAGTATCAGATTATTTGATGTTTTGATATTTCTTTCATAGCTGTTATGCCAATTATCTTTAAACAAATAGAAGTATGCAATTGACAGTTTACAGTTCGCCCTTTCCTTTATATTTTAAGCTCTATTAACTCCTCTGTTACTATTATAAATGATAAGTATCTGTTGAAAACATACAGACGAATCAAGGAATGAACCAATAATCTGATACAATGAGCCAACCAAGGAATTAATAATGACCCCACTTCCAAAACCCATGACCTCTTCCAGCCACACACTGGCATTTAGAAGTGCTCATCTGGAGGGTGAAAGATGACTCTGCAGTTAAGACAGCTTGTTGCTTTTCCAGAAGACACAAGTTCAGTTCCCAGATCCTATGTCTGGTGGCTCACGACTGTCTAGAAGTTGATCCAGGAGACCAGACACTTTATTCTAGTGTCTGTGACACTGAAGATCTTTTCTGTGGTTTAAAATGTTTGTATGTGTAGTATGTTTGTGTGCTTGTGTTTTATAAGTATGGGCACACATGATGTATGGGTACATGTATTTGAGTGCATATAGAGGCTGGGCTTGATGTCAAGTATCTTCCTCAATCACTCTTCAAGTAGCAAGGTTTACTTCTGAACCCAAAGCTTGCCATGATGGCTGTTCAAGCCAGTCATCTTGCGCCAAAATTCCACATCTCCAGCTTCCTTGTGCTGACCTTATTGGTAAGATTCCTCATTTAGCCAGCTTCTAAGTGGGTCTTAAGGAACCAAATTCTGTTCCTTACGCTTGCACAGCAAACCATTTCCCTGATCAGTCATCTCCCTGTCTTCCTTTTCTGTGTTTAGATTGCAAACATTTCATCTTTTTTTCCGTGTCTAAAAAATCCAGTTTTACTACCATAGAGAATACTGACAAGGGACAAAAGTGGGTTCTTCCTGGTATTTATGGAAGCTTTTGTTTCTGAATGCCTTACATCAACTGTAAGATTGTGAAAGGAATCATGGAAAATAGTATATTGTGTGCATATATAGTATAGGAAGTCCTTCTGTATGTGGTGAATGTGTGTTGCTTTTATTGGTTGACAAATAAAGCTGACTTGTCAGTGACTAAACAGAATATAGCTATGTGGGAAATCCCGAGATAGAAAAGGAAATAAGGTGGAGTCAGAGAGTTTCCATGTAGCTGCCAAAGGGGTAAGATGCCAGAACATTACCAGTAAGTCATGGCTATGTGATGATGCACAAATTATTAAAAGTGGATTAGTTTGTAAGAGAGCTAGCCAGTAGTAAGCCTGAGCCATTAGCCAAACAATTATGTTTAATATTAGCCTCTGAATGATTATTTCATAAGTGGCTACTGGGACCAGCGAGCAGGAGAGAAACTGGTCCAGAGGAACCAGTGGGACAGAAAAAAATTCAACTACACATGTATGAAAATTCCACAATAAAACATAATATTTGATATAATTAATATATGCCAAAAGAACAAACTCTCTGTGTGGAGTACAGCACAAAATAAATTAACATCTGCAGATGCCTTAGTCTGTTCAGATTGCCACAACAAAAAACTATAAAAACTACACATCTAAGTCAACAGAAATGTATTTTCTTGTAGTTCTAGAAAGTCCAATATTGAAGAAGTACATGGCCAGGTTCTTTGTTCCTGGAATTTTTCTCATTTCTATGTCTTGCATGACTTTTCTTCAGTGTGTGTAGAGAGGGAATGGTCTCTCTTTCTCTCTTTTCACAAAGTCATCAATCTTACTAGATTAGGGCCTCTTTATTATACCTCAGTCAACCTTAATCAAAAGATTTTTCTCAATGTACAATCAAAATGTGTTGGGTCTGATCATTGGATAGGAATATGCAGAATGGATAAGCTGTAAGGTTCACGACAATTCTTTGTTACACAGTTCATGTGGCTTTAGTCTGTATACATTTCAAAAGGATTCACATGTCATTGCATTTGGTTAGAAATTAGTGTTTATGTATTTTAGACCCCAGACTCTGAGAATTTAGAGATACGATGACCTATCAAGACCATATGGCCACCAACTTTCAAATCTGGGATATGAACTTGGGTATCTTGATTCCTGGTCCAAAACTCTCCTCTACAGCTGTGATTTCCATATATGTTGGACCATCCAGTCATCTTTCTCATAATACTTTAAATGTCACATTTAAAACGATCGCTATCATATGACACAGAACTTGTGAAATGAATACTGAGAATCACTCACAATTGGGGATCACACTGTGTCTTTATGAAAAGCTGTCAAATCCAATTCTCAGATCTCAGGTGTCTATTAGAGTTGGCATTATTACTGGAAAGGTGTGCTTCCTGTCACCAAGAGGCCCTCTTTGGATCAAAAGTATCTTCCCAACAAGGTGTGGTGGTGACATCTGTAACTCCAGCACTTGGGAGGATGAAGCAGGAGGGCCAGTGATTCAGTCACAGATGCAGCAGTCCCAGGTCAGGCTAAGATAGACAAGACCCCATCTCAAAACTAAAACAAATACCCCAACAAAACAAAACAAAACAAAACAAACACAATTATCTTTGTCTTATGAGGTCAAGCTCTTTGAATGCCATTCTACCTTATTCAGAACCTGCTACACAAAGGGCCCCTTCTTAATCTCTCATCTACTAATAAAGGTTTGTATGTTTTTCCCTAAAGTTTGTTGTTTTCCCTCATTCTTTCTCCCTTTTGACAGAGACTCTGGGTCACTTCATTCTTCCCCAGGTTAAACAGCTTCCATAGATGAATCTACTGTTGCTTTCCAACTTTCTTTTTAATCACTTCTTAGTGTACTCAGTAAACATTCCAAGGTGAAATATCTCTGCTCCAGGCAGAGATTTCTCAATAAGGAACACTTGAGGACTTCATTTTGAGCCCCTTGGCTCCCAGGGCATCTCCCCAGTTTTCCCTGATTTACTCAGCCATAGATGCTGTCTCCCCTTAGGAAAACCAGGCCTTTTGTCATTTCAATGAACACTAGTTGACTTGACATAACAAATCCCTTCCCTTGGTCAGAATGAGATCACAGCAGAAACCTGGTGACCCAAGCAACACTCATCAGATAAGTTCTGGCTTTGAATTCAGCTCTCTCCACAGGGAGTTATGAGGTTCTAAAACCTAATTCACCTATTTACCAAAGAGTTATTGCATTTAGCCATGTCTCAGGTATTTTGATTCTACTTGGGCCAAAACAAAAAAATAAATATCCAGTCTCTGTACTCAAATAACTTGTAGGTCTACTGAAAGAGACAGACACTGCAGACAACTAATGATAGTTCATAGGCAGAGGGGAAAACTGGAGTCACTGATGGCGTGAGCTAATTCTTCATTGTAGATACTTTGTCCATTTGCCAAAAGGATAGTGGACAATTGTTCTGTGTCAGGCATTTGGTTAGACCACAGGACATATAGACACAGGTGTATGAATGGCCTCATTTTAGAAGCATGGGGTCTTCTTGCAAGCTTGGGTAAGTCTTTGTCACATGGCACGAATGGCACATGAATCTATGAATGACAAAAGTTTTAATCTAATGATAGCAGGATGACTTAGCATGTGAAGATGCTGTTGCCAAACCTGATGCCCCAAGTTCAATTCCTGGTCCCTACATGGAAGAAGAAGAGAACCAACTCATACATATTGTCTTTTTGAACTACACATGTACATATATTGTGGAAAACACATGTCCAAACATATACATATATTCACAAATGTACACACACACACACACAATCAATCATTTGCATCTTAAAAGTTGTAATCTACAGGTTTATTTATAAATATGACTTAATTTAGGAGTGCTTTCAGATTCTGGACAAGGGTGCAATGGTATTGATCTAACATAATAGTAGGCTCTGCTGATAGGCTCTTTGGGTCCAGGCCTAGCTCCTCCCAGGACTGGAGGACAGCTGCTGTGATGTCAGCTGTGTAGCTTCATTATGGATACTTCAGTACATTGATCTGTACTGATGGTAAAAATCTGAGCTGGAGAGATAGCTCAGCCATTGAAGTCTCAGGCTCACACTTACCTTCTAAAGGACATGGGTTTGTTTTCCAGATAATAAAAACCTATTTCATAGAATTGTGAGAGTTAACAGAATTCGTTTATTTTAAGGGCTTGAAACAATGCTGGAGACTCTGAATAAATGGTAACCAGTATTATTAGCACCATATTGTCCTTGTCTAAAGTGTCTTATTACTGGAAGTCATGCCTCTGGAGCAGGGACAATGTTAATGCCAAAGGCATTTTAGAATTATATTCAGTCCCAACATTCACTGCGATCCCTTTCCTTTCTCAGTCCCAAAGCCTATGAAATTGGCTATGATTTTGTACTCATTTGAAGATTGGATATTTACAAAAGCGTCAAGAGCTCTTGATTCTAGTTTTCTTGGCATCTTCTGCATGTTCAGATTCTTTGTTTAACCTCTACCAGTTCTTACTTTCACAGTGGAGATTAACCAGCTGACTGTCTTATGAGATTCAAAGAATACTAGAAAGAAAGCATATCCATTTGTTTTAGAGTCCCAACTGGTCTCCATGTCACCCTAATAGGTAGGCATAGGTGCAGGGACTCCAGTGGAGGTGGCATCTCACTGATTTCACAGCTAACCCTGATTTATATATTGGGCCCTCCTGTAACTGATAGATTCTGCTTATAACAATTTGCTTTCATATGATAGCATTGTTTCTTAGGGTGGGATAAATTAGGTTTCTGGAAATGGATCCTGAGGCCAAATTACTGAACTAAAACACGTATCTTAGTTGTGGTACCCAGTCAACCCTTAACAAGAATCTTTGCAAAAGGATGACAGGATCCAGGGAGGCCAGATGCAGCAATGGTTTGGTACCTTACCTACAACATCCTTTCCTACCCATTCTGTGTGGCTGACAAACACATTTCAGACACAGAAGGATATGCAAATGCTGCTTTCTCCATAAACAACCGTGAGTTTTGTTGAAGAGTGTACTTGAGAAAAGAGGGAGAAATTGAGACTTAAAGAAAACATTCAAGAGGAAAAATGGAACATCTTTCATCTACCTCTTGGCTCAGAAGCAGAATCTTCCAACTTTGGAGGAAACACCATACTTTATCCATGTACAAATTCACTATACAGACTTAAGCTTCATGAATGAAAGCAAATTGAATATAAAATAAAAGCATTTTTTTTCTTTCTTGAGAAGCATCCAAAACTCAGACAGGTTAAATAAACATGCCTAAGGAGGAGAGGGTTCATGGGTGGCGCAGGACAGGGCCAAATCTCAGCAAATCCCCAGCACTTTCTACTTTACCTCTCTAAAACCTGATCTTAATGTTGTGTTGATGTTTTGTTTATGAGCTAACAAATAAAGCTGGCCTGAATATCAGGGTGCAAAGCTAACCACAGCCATAAAGGCCAAGCAGTGGTGGCACACACCTTCAATCCCAGGACTCGGGAGACAGAAGCAGATGGATCTCTGTGAGTTTAAAGCCACTGTGGGCTACATGAGAGTGAATCAGTCTCAAAGAGAAACAAAGTAATCTAAGCACTTGGGATTCCCACACCTTTAATCCCAGCACTAGAGAGGAATATAGGGCTGGAGAAGACAGGAGCTGAGTGAGTCTGAGGTTTGGTGGAGAGCAATGCAGTCTGAGGGTCAGTGGATCACCCTTTCAATCCAAGCATTGGTAGAGGTGAGAACTTACTAGTGGTTTGCCGCTTTGCTTCTCTGATCTTCAGCTTTAACCCCAATATCTGTCTCTGTGTTCTTATTACTCATGCTACAAGATGTGATATAGTTTCTTATATGAACTAGCTTGTCAACTCTAGCTGTAAACTCAAACTCTCTTTGTTAGCTGTAGGCACTTAATTCTGCAGACATCTGATGGTACATCATCCAGGAAGAACTCTTTGAGCAACTTACCTTGCATAGAGTACTCCTATGTTACTGTCTTGGGCCACATTGACGTATCTTACACCATGATACCATATCACAGAAACAGACTGCGGAGGTCCAAAAGTCTCCATGCAGTAAATGATAGACACACCACCCTCAGTGTGACAATTGAAGAGCAAGTGACTATGTCATTGGGACAGGCTCCTCTTCTGCATGCTGAGCTGATCGGCCACACAAAGGCAGCTATTTTGGAAAAAAAATGAAAATGTAAATCAGAAGCTGTCAGGCATTTACTAGGTGTGATTGACATATTTACTGTTGACAACACAAGGTGAACTCAGCAGTCCTCTCAGATAGAGGGTGTTTCCCTCAAGATAGTGTTTGGGGTAAGAACGGAATGTGGAGTTGTGTTCCAGATATACATCTGCCTGGGCATTGTTTGAAAACATTCCTGTGGATTCTTCAGGCTTCTCTTGAATGACAGCTTGCATGGTTTTGCTGTCTAAACATGTAAATCTTCTGGCAACTGTCACATGTGTTGTTTTTCAGAAGGGACTTAAGATAGTGAGTGCAATGCACTTTATAGTTGTT
This sequence comes from Cricetiscus sungorus, assembly GCA_030556225.1. Lineage (NCBI taxonomy): Eukaryota > Metazoa > Chordata > Mammalia > Rodentia > Cricetidae > Cricetiscus > Cricetiscus sungorus. Next base: position 16,895,719 of record JANBXA010000366.1, read on the forward strand.
GCTTCTTTCTCCTACCATGAATTAATCTAAATCCGACTCTTTGGTGGCCCATACATCAATTTCAAGTCGTCCTCATGAAGTAATTCTAGCAAAAGGCAGGTCTGAAATGAACTTTCCTGCCTTGACAAGGCCCAATCTAGAAATATCTATTGTCAATCTAGAATTTTTTATTATTTGTGGTCTATGGAAACTTAATGGGTTAAGAAGACACCCACCCAATCTTTATAGTAATTAGTCTGGGGTATTCTTCTGACCACGTTGACTCACTCTGTTTCTTTATATGCAATATAAAATATATAATATGAATTATAAAATCAATGTTCAGAGAAACTTTGCACCCAAGATACTTAGATAAATTCCACCAATTCACCCTAAGTAATCAACTGTGATACATTTTCCAACTACACCTGTTCATATCAATTAATAAGGTGCAAGACATGTTTTGGAAAAACTTGCATAAGAAAAATTGCTCCAATTGCATGACACATGTTTTTCCAATGAGACTGAGGAACTGTAATTGTAGATAGAAGAGAGATGTGGGGCTTGACTGAAAAAATGTAGCCAAAAGCCATGCGTTTATTCTTCAAAGTTGAGCTCAGACTCTTCCTGCCATTGTTGTTATCTTGGGTAACACTCACTCTTGAGCGACTTCCATTTCCTTCTGGTACCCCTCACGCACTACTTGGCTGTACTCAATGGGTGTTGTATCCATAATGAGTGCATCTTTGAGGCAACCTTGGAAGACACAGAGCTGTCCACCTGTGTTTCAAGTTGTTGAGGAGCGAAGTAGATGCTTCAAGTTACTTTCTCTTTTTTTCAAATCTGTGATTGCATACTGTTAATAGCTGGAAAGATAAAATGCTTGGTAAGGGCAGATACTTTTTATAGCTATTGCATAAGTTATCTCCAGGAAATTTTTAATAATGTATGTTTTCACAGACTGTGTGAGAAGATGAGTGAATGGGATATGTCTTCTCCTATGTTATAGTTAGTATTGGTCTTAAGCTGTTTATGCTCATTGGTTTCTGAGGACAGAGGAGAAAAAATGGGCTCCCACCATATACTAGAAGCCACCAACTCCTATCTTCCAGAAGGAATTTTGAGTGCTGGGGGTCTTAGTGACAGGATATCTTCAACTACCCTGGTAAGAACACAATATAGCATCCACGAGCCTCTAGAACTTCCATGGGGTGTTTTTGAGCCAACTCTTACTATGTTTTTTACTAGGATCTCTATGCTACAGCTTGCCAATAGCTTTAAATGTGTGCAGATAATCCAGAAAAGTCAGAGGACACAATCACCAAGGAAGGCATAGCTGATTGCTGATCTGTCTGATACTGTCTTCTAGTTGAGGGTTCATTATCACAGTAACATACACAATATTATGAAAACAGTTCTGGGAAAAAAATTTTTATTCTTTGTTATACTATGAATCCTGGCTAGGACCAGAGTCTTTGCTTTTTCCTTGACATTGTTATGCTAATAGCAAAGAAAATAATAATAGCTGACATCTTTGGGTTGATTTATCTAAATATCTACATTTATATCATTTCTATCTACAGCATCTATACTTATGATTTTGAAGCATAATGTATACTACTGTAAAGAAAAGATTATTACATATCCTTTTTGAAATTCTTTAGTAGCTTCCAATAACAGAAATATTTTTTTTATAAACTTCAGGAGTCCTATGTGGCCCTTACTCACAGACTCCTTACCACAAACCCACAGTAACCTATATGATCTCTCATGTTGCCCAACCATACTGGATTTTCTCATGCTACTTTAAAGACCTTAGCCACTCTGCTACCTCAGGATCTTTCTACATTTTTTTTTCATCTGAATAAGGTGTTTTCAGAACTGGTATTATAATTTTAGGGTTTATTTGAATGTCACTTTCAGTGAGTTCTTCTTTAGCCAATCAGTAGTCTGTTGTTTCAAATCTCCCTCTCATGTTTACTTATTCTTTGTTTCAAACTATCCTTCCATATTTACTTTTTCTTTGCAGCACTTGTCATAATTTATAAGCCTAATTTATCTGATGTCCTGTCTGTCTCCTCCATTAGAATGTAGCCCTCCTCAGGAGTTCATCCCTTTGCTGTCAGAACTGTCACTGGTACTCAGAAGAAAGCCTAGGAAATAGTACATGTTTGATAAATATTTGTACTTGAAGGAGTAACTCCCTTAATTCTCAAACCAGCCCAGGTAGAAAGGAGCTATTGCAATTTCATTCTGCATTAATCAAACCAGGTGTTTGGTTGCTTGACATTTGTAGACAAAACAATAAGAAAATTGAAGTTCCTCTGCATCACATGGTAGTTTCTGCTGTTGACTAAAATGCCTTTAGACATTTAAGGGACTGCACAGACATGAATGTGTAGACAAAGAAACTGAAGGTAGAGACATTAAATAATGTGCCAGGAAACACCAGCTCTGGGGTTTGAGCTTCAGCTCTCAGCTGCTCTGTTATAGCTTCCCAGGATATCTGTGAGACATTGAATGTCTTCATGTACACTTAGTAAGGTTCAGGCACTAAATCTAAATACCCATGACTGTTGCAAATTGGCTCCCCGCTTATTGACCAAACCAAGGGCCTTGTCCCAGCTGCCACACCTTGACCAAGACCAATGAGACCACAGAGCTGACACTTTGTGGTGTTCCTGCATGGTCCCCTTCCTCATAATTCCTTTAATTCTAGGCTCAGGTCAAGCATATCATCTCCATGAAGCCCTATTGTTTCATCCTTACATCTGTGTTCACAACAGCTACAAATCAAGGTAGATTTTTCTTAACCATTTTAGGGCAGAGCCCATGTCTGAGTTTTTTTCTTTTCTGCAGTACAGGCTCTATACTATAAAAAAATCTAATAAATACAGGGAAGTAACCCGTTTCAGAGTGGGAAATATTCATAGTGTGGGTATTGTCATATTTAGCAACAAACAGTTTGATGCTGAACACAAAGTTTCATTTAGGAAAGAAAGGGTTGAGTAGTATGTTTGTTACATGAGAACTGCCAATCCACTCATTCAGCACAATTTGAAAAATCAATCAAAACAAGTATTTGGTTGTTTGACATTTGTAGACAAGCAGCAGGAAGATTGAGTCTTCTCAGCTTCTTTATGGTAGTTTGTGCTGGAATGTAAAAGGCCCCTAGACATCTAAGTATACTTTAAGGATGTTAATTCTTTTAGAAATACACAATCCTTTCACAGTCTGGAAAAAAATAAGATCAAGAAAAGAAGGACATAGTTAAAGGAAATTTATATCTGATGGTATTTCACACACTGGTGGGTATAAGTGAATGCTTAAGCGAGGTGTGCAGTTGTAGTTTTAAAGTTGCAACATAATTTAGTACAGTCATGCCCAGCTTAATGATGATGACGTCCTCTGAGAAGCTTGCCATTTGTAATGTCATCATTGCATGAGTATGCCTATTCAAACTAAAGTGGCTATGACCTCACCAGGCAATATAGTCTTAGAAGGATATCTAGATGAACACCTTCATTCCAAAGCTCAGGGAACAATTTGTAAAAGAGAACAGAAAGAACGTAAGAGCTAGAGGATGGGGAGGAGTGATGAGAAATGCTTGTCTTTGGACATGACATGCTTGTTACGCACATGAACTCACAGAAGTGCAAGCCTGTTGAAAATTTCAGCATAGAGAAGGGAGAGGCTCCTGATGTTCAAACTCTGTGAAGAGCTCAGGGGGGTTGGTGGTTTCTGATGAAGGGAGAATCACTTTTTTTGGTGGGAAGTGGACATTGCTAGGTTGTCCATGATTCAGTGAGCCCACCCATGCACATATGGGTAACACTAATTGGATTTTGTGCCTTAAAAAAAAGAGAGAGAACATGAAGTTGTGAAGGAAATAAATGTCTTGGGGTTGGTGCCATAGGTAGTAATGGTGAGTACGACCAAAATACAGTATACACATGTGCAAAACTTTAAAAAAAAATAAAAATTGAAGATGGAGGGATGGAGGAGAAGAAAGAATTAGAAAACATACCCTTTTTGATAGCCGCCTTTGTAACTTTTAATAATTTTGATAATAGATTTTGTTTTTTATGCTAATAGGAGCTTCACCTGCGTGTATATCTGTTCCGCATGTTCATACTTTGCCAGTGGAAGCCAGGAGAAGGTGTTGGATATCCTGAAAAGTGAGTTATACACAGACATGACTGCCATGTCCTTGCTAAGAACTGAGCTTGGATCCTCTGTAAGAGCAGCTAGAGCTCTTAACCACTGAGCCATCTCTCCAGCTCCTTCTACTGGTGCCACCGGAAACAACTGATGACACACATTGTAGTTTTGGTTTCCTTCAGGACTTCGGTCCCTTGTATTACTCCATTTTCTATGCATGTTAGCAAAATCTTGAGACAAACCATCTTAAAAAGAGAAAGGTTTATTGTGGCTCATGGCTTCACAGGTGTAAGCTGATAAGAGACTGGTTTTACTATTCTTACACATACACTGAGGCAGAGTGTGAATTCACGGCATGGAATGAGTCATAGCGAGCAGAGTTGCCTATCTCCAGACAGCTAGAAAAAGAAGCAGGAAAGGGGGCTGGAGACAACATATATTCTTCAACCCACGCCTTCCATGCCCTACTTTCTCCAAACTGGTCACATTTCTGAAAGTTTCTACCAAGAAGTATCATCAAGCTGAGAAGCAAATCCATTGGTATCACATGAATGTTTGGGTGACATTTCAGATCCAAGCCTTAATAAAACTTTAAAGATGATGTCATACATGATAAATCTTGAATGGAGGATACAGCACATAATGTTCCCAAATGGACTTAACCGTGAGCCTCTCTATTGTGGCTTAAGGGCCTCTTTGTTAGAGATACTTTCAGTGGAACTCCTCATGGCAAATCTGATGAGAGGCAGAGATGAATTTGGATGATTTCTGTTGAGAAGCATGAACATTAGATGTGACCTTTGTGTGGCAAGTGCATAACTAATAAAACCCCACAGTCATCCTTGGTCCTTAGGAGACAGATCTGAAGTGTGAGCCAAGAGAAAGCTGGCAAAAAAAAAATCTTGCTTTTGCTTATAAGCCCTGAGAGAAAAGACAGCGATTAGGTTTCATTTTTAACTAAATCACAGTTACTGTGGAATTCATTATAATAAAACATGGAAAATTAGAACATAGCTTCTGCACCATTTTCTCAAGGTTGAGTCAGAATTAAGTCCTTTAATTTCTATCTCTCTGTCAGACACTGTTTAATACTCATTTTAGGTTGCAAGTTGACTAGATGGCAGCACACAGACGTTCAACTCTGGTATGGGCTCAAAGTTGCAGTGGAGTGGGTGGTATGTGGCTATCCCTTCCTACATCTAGATGCCAAGGTTGGAGAAGATAGAGGCAACTGTGTGCTCTTAGTCACTGAAAACTTCCCTTGTGACTACTCAGTAGGAATAGAAGATGAGATTGAGGCTGCATCACCCTCCACGCTCCAACCAGAAGCTTCATACTTTGAAATCCCCTCTAAGTAACTGAGCTAACTGCTTAAATGGGTATTTTGAAAACAGGTTCATTTGTTGGCTTAATGGCTTAGGATGCACTCTGCAAATATGGCCCTGAGGGTCCAATCGAAAGATGAAATATGTCTGCTTTGGTTTTGGCAGGAGCTGATTATAGGAGGTGCTTACTTGCTTCCTGATCGTCTGCCTAATAGAATCAGAATTAAAAACAAGTAGGATGTTGCTCTTAACATCAAGTGAGCTGGGGTGAGTTTTTCTTCCTGTTAATGAGGATATGGTTAGGGTAATTCACACAGAGAACCTCAGTCTAACATGCTGGAGAAACATAAACAAACTTTCCAAGAAGGTATAGCTTTGACACATAGTTGTCTCTAGTGTGCCAACTTCGTAGAGCATGGAAGGAAGATAGTGTGGTAAATGGTTGTGTTGGTTGCTGGGTCCAGGTAACTCCAGGACACCCAAACTTGGGGTGCTTCTTTCTACTGTCCAGTAAAGCAGATGTTTTAGAAGACAGTGCTCTGGCACTTTTTTAGTACTTTTCCTTAGTATCCCCATGATGATGATGCTAGATGCATATCCTAGTTGCACCTTCTCCAGCTTGGGAACAATGATAGTAAGTACACATCAACAGGCTTTGTAGTCATTCTCTCCTGTAATCTTTCCTACATCTCAGAGCTCCTGTATCTTTCTCTATGTCCATTTTAAATGGAGTAAGCCAAGATAAAGAAAGTTGGAAAATATGGCTATAGTGCCCAGGGTCTATAGAAAGGAGGGAATGATGCTAACTGAGAAAACTTGGGATTGTTTCCTCTTTCTCAAAGCAGGAGGATAATAGATAGATCATTTATTATGCTGGATTATTTACAGAGGGATAATAAAAGTGAGTTTGAGACAGATCATCCCTTCCAAGCAGCTACCCCACAAAATGTATTTTACTCAAGTGATAGCTATGGTTATGAAATGCTTTTGAAAATCTCTATTGTATAAACTGGTTTCTCTCTTCATTTTGCAATCTTTGATGACACACTCAATGGAGGACATGGACTCTTTCATTGTGTTGGAATTTTTTTGAGTGGATGATGACTTAGAATAATCGGACAAAGGTTTATACTAGGGATTCATTTTTAAGAGATGTCAGCTTTGTTCTGATAGTTGTTTGCTAAAAGTGGTCATTACCTGTGAGCTTCTCAGTGTATCTGAACAGGAAACTGACCTTGTCTTTTGTTATATCTGTTCTTGTGCTTGTGTTCATGGAGAACTGGATGCCTTCTGATTTACCAAAAAAGAAAAAAAAAAAAGGCTTTGCAGTGTATGTGTGTGTTTAAGAAAATATTTTTCCTTACCTAAAAAACATACCAATTGCTTCCTAGCCTATTTATGGGTGCTTTTACTATGATGAACTTGAACTCAAGATGATAAATGCATTTGTGGCTCCCACCTAGGTTTGATGACTAAAAGTAACAACATTATCTTTAAAGTAGCCCATTATATGCCCTCCCTACCAGTTGGCAATGGGACCTTGAGAAGAAGGTTGTTAGATAGCCATTGGTGGTGACCTACTCTTTGAAAAAATGCTTCTAGCAACTGATTTTCATATGGTTGTTGACACAGCAGGCTGTTCAGATGTGCAATGTAAATGTTAACCCAAATGGCCCTCATAACAGACACATTAACATGAGCTCAATCCGAAGACTTCCTGAGGAAACAGCCTAAAGGGTTTGGGAAGAAGTTGGATTAATCAATTGCATAGGAAAGTAGAAGGTATGTTTCCTTTTCCATCAATAGAGTGGATGTTTCTCAGAGTCCTGAAACAGAAGACAAAATGCCCTTGACTACCAGGTCATCAATTTCAGAGGCTGTTGTTTTCTGGGTAGTTAGAGTCCAAGATTTGTTATCGCTGATGGTCATTTGTAGCTTCCTTCTGTGCAGAATAGATTTTAAGATCTCAAACCACAAGGCAAGCATCAAACTGAATGTGAAAATCAATGACCCATCATTGCTACAAGTATGTAGATGGCTATGCCTTGATGCACAGACCACTGCAGGGAGAGATGTGCTTTCCAGAGAACAGGCAAGGGCAGCCTTATTTACTCACATCTCTCCGCCTTCTGCCCACCACCTGATCTGCCACTGAAATGTGTCAGTGAACTTAAGTCCAATAATAATGTGTGACTAATCTATGTTAGGTATCTAAATCATTGATCTCCATCAATTTAAGAGAGACTTCTGTGTTCACAAACATTGTTTCCTTCTCTGGCCACCCTTGTTTATACAGAATATCCTTTATGCAAGCTCCTGAAATGCAGCAACTTCGTTGACAAGAAAACTGAGCATGGTTCTTTAAGATGTTTCTCTGGACAGTAAAAGCTGAAAACAGGTAAATTCAAACTTCTATTATTATTTGGCATACCTATATATCAGACCAGCTTGGGGCCCTTTGCTTTATATGATGCAAATCACAGCTGAAAAGGAGAGTCTCTTCCACTGTTTGCAGTTGGATGTTTTTCTCTGTCTTGCTCAGTCCCACTGGACCAGTTTTTATCCCACCCACTGGGTCCCCTCATCCATGTATGAAATAATCACTTAGAGGCTAGTATTAAATATAATTGTTTAACCAATGGCTCAGGCATATTACTGGTTATCTCTCTATTATAAATGAATGAACCCATTTATATTAATCTATGTATTACCACAAGACTGTGGCTTACCAGTAATGCTCTGGCATGTTACTCCTTTGGTGACTACATGGTATCTCTACTCTGCCTTCTTTTTCTCTGTAACTTTGGATTTCCTGCCTAGTTATATTCTGCCTGGCCATTGGTCAAATCACCTTTATTTATCAACCAATAAGAGTAACACATATTCACAACATACCAAAGGACATCCCATATCAACCACCGGAATTAGGCAACTCTTATTTTCTTCATTGTTTGTTTGACACCAGAGAGTGGAGCCCTCTAGTGTTGCAACTATTATTCAACTTTTAGCTCTACACTTCATCAGTGACAGAAATCTTTGGCCAGCCTAGGATGTTTGGATACCCCAGACCTTGAGAGTGGCCAGTGTTATAATTTCTGGGAATAGGGTGCCTGAGACTTCTGGCAGTAAAGATTTGGCTGCTCTCTGCTATTTTTTCCATTGACAAAGACCAGAGACTCCTGTTCCGTGCCTCATTATAGCCATATATTCTTGGCTCTCTGCCTTTCCTTGCTTTCTTTTATTTCTACCATTCCTCTTGTTCCTGTCTCATGCACTCATTTGAACTACCCAGCTGGCTTTTGTAGCAGCAGCCACTGCCAAGGCTGCTGCTGCTGGGGTGGCAGCTGCCACTGCTTCTGTTACAGCTGGTTTTGCTTTCTACTGCTGTAGCTGCCCCTTGCTACTCCGGCAAAGATGATAAGCTTGTGGCTGGGAGACTCCTGTGGCTTTCCAAGTCACCCACTACTATCTAGCTCTGCTGCTCCAGTAGCTTGGACTTTCAATCGTTCTACAAGCCCATCTGTTTCCTCTACCATCTCTTTATTCTTCATATTACCAAGTCACCCTGCACTAATGGCAAACTGCAAAAGTAGACAGAAACTACGCAAGAGAAGTTTTCACTGAGCCTAATGTTTTTATAGAATTTTTATTGATTTTTTATGGATTTCACATTATTCATCCCAATCCCACTCATCTTCCTGTCCTCCTACATATGCCCTCTATTCTTGCACCCTCTCCCAAAACGAAACAAAATTGAAAAGGACAACCAAACCCCAAACCCAAACGAGCTAAACAACAGCAAACTTCTTGGTATAGAAGCTGTTATGTGGCCCATTGAGTCACACAGTTTATCCTTTACTCCATACATTTTTACCCTTTAGTCCATACATGATGACTTGTAAGTGTTTGTTGCTACTAGTCATTTGTCTGGTTCAAGGCCTCCAGCTTCTGCTGCATGATCTGTAATGGGCCCTCACTGGGACTCCTCTTGGATATCCTGTTGTTGTTTTGTGTCATGGAAATTCTGCAGTTTTGAATCTGTAGGTTCATTCCTTCACATGCTCCAACAGTTCATAGATGAGGTGTATATTGGGGTGAGCTAACTTATAGCCCTGGTTCTGGCCTAGGTGGTAACTGGGTTGGTCAGTCTGCCAGCTTTCCCTTGTCATCACCACTCAGGAGAACTCTCTAACACTGCCCTGGCTAGCTCACCCAAGGCAGCAGGCAGCAAGGAGTAGTGCCAATCCTCCTGCTTTTAGGCCCTCAGGTTCAGCTTGCTGGCATCAACCAGCCAGTGCTAGCTCCACTGTTTTGCCAGGTGAGATTCGGGGCCTGCAATCCTGGCTGCTCTTAAGGGTGGGGGAGGTCAGTCAGCTTTCCAGCTCTCACACCCTCAGGACTGGATCACCTGTGTCCCAACCAATAGGGTCAGCTCTAGTGTACTGCACTAAGAACAAGTTGGATGTGCAGAATGAGAGAAAGGTAAAAGCCAAGTGGCCGAACATACATTAATAGAAACAGGTTGGAGCTGTAAGAGCTGGTTGGGAATAAACCTAAGCTAAAGGCCAAGCTTTCAGAATTAATTATTAGCCTCTGTGTCATTATTTTCCAGCTGGTGGCCCAAAGAAAAGTTCAACTACAGCCCAGCCAGCTCCTCCAAGTGCTGCAGTTGGTGGGAGCAGCTCTTCCTAGTACTGCAGCCAGCAAGGGTGGGGCCAACTCTGTGCAGCCCTATCCTCTCTGCCTTCCGTGGCAACAGGAGCTGCAGACTTCAACACCGATGGGGCTACATCAGGGCCATGAACCCCGACACGATCCTAGGTAACAATGCAGGCCCAGAGGACTCGATGGCTCTGGGTGGCAATGCAGGTCACTCAGGTATATATGGCCCCAACAGAGACATAGCCATCAGACACTAACATGACCTTAGGTGGTGTCCCAGACCCCTGATGTTCACGTGGCCCTTGGAGGTAACACAGGCCATGACTATCAACACAGACATTGGTAGCTGTTGGATCATGAACCCAGACATGGTCCTTAGCAGCAACCTGGGCATGATGATACCATGGCCCCAGTAGGCGGTGCAGTCACACTGATGGGCATGGATCCAGTGGCAGAGTGGCCCTTGAGTACCAACATAGCCCCAAGTGGTGATCTAGATGGCAAATGGATCTTCAGACATCAATGTGAACAGTGGCTGTGCCAGGGCCACAGTGCCACACATGACTCAGGCTGCAGCCAGGGGCCCATAAGGCAACTATAGCCCTGAGTGGCAGCCCTTGTTACTTGGGTTATGGGACTGGCAGTGGCACAGACCTCGGAAGCCAACATGGCCAGATATGGCAGCCCAGATCCTGGGCATCCATGTGGCCTTTGGTGGCAATGTGGGATGCAAACATCAACACATACTCAGGCTATGGAAAGACAATGAACTTAGACAAAGTTCTTGGCAGAAACCCAGGCCTGGATGCTATTGTGGCCCTAGCTGAGCCTAAAGTTGTAAATGAGGGGAGAGCACCTGTGGGTGTCTCCCAGCTGGCTCACCATGTGAGTCAAAGCAGTCTCATTAGACTGTCAGGAAAGGGTGTTTGAACATCACAACAGACCTTCAAGAAGGATTGTGTCTACCTAAGTCATGGCATTGTCTGTCCCTCTACCAGCCGCAGTAATCCCTCTGCTGGGCCACCAAGGGGAGTTCACCATCTCCGGTGAGGGTGGAAATAGTTGTAAGAAAACTAATGCAAATTGTTTGGGATGGGCCTGATGGAGGCTTCATATTCAATGGGAAAACAAACAGCTGCAATTGTTGTGGAGTTTCCTCAACATCTCTGACTATTCAGACTAATTTTACTGGTAAAAGAATGGCTTGGCTTAAATACAGCCACATCACTCCAGGTAATCAGGCTAGCAGGGAAGAGATGAAGAGCTGTCAGTTAGGGAGTGAGATCTGTCTATGTTCCAGCAAATTTCTTTCTTTCAGATTAGAAGGAATGATTACAGTAAGGACCCACCCCTAAGAGTTATATTGATTTTTAGAGTGAGTGATAATATTTTTTATGAATGAGCCAACACTGCATAATACCTGCCCAGTGCTCCAGGGAGAGATGGGCTTCTCTCATTTGTCTCAGTCACTGTTTATACAAACACCCCCTATTAGGACACAGTTTGAACCATTTTTTATCCTATCCCAAAGAGTCTTTGGAGGTAACTGTAGAATAGACATACTTACTACCACTTAATGGGTAAGAAAGCAGAAAATAAGTGATCCTAATGATTAGAGACCAGTTATGATTTTTTTTTTAAAGATTTAGTTTTAAAATGTTGCGTGTATCCATGGTCTGTCTGCATGTATGTCTTTGTATCCTATGCATGGCTGGTACATGTGGAGGTAAGGAGACAGAGTTAGATCCTAGGAGCTGGAGCTGGGCAATTGTGACACCACATGTGTTGCTGGGAACTAAACCCGAGTCCTAATCAAGAAGAAATACATGTCCTTAATTATTGCTGAGCCATCTCTCCAGCCCTCAGGCATATATTAACCACAGCATGAAAATTATATTAGTGACTGAGAATTCTCACGCAGAATTCAATGTCCCCTGCACAATAAGTTTTAAAATACCTTTAAGGCAATCTCCTTTTCTGTTTAATTTCTAAATTATTTTCAAATTACTCAAATATTTATTCCTTTAAAGAAGTCACAAATATTTAGCTGTATAGATTCTTAACTTCTTATATTAATATGGTACCTTTTCATAGCTGATAGAGTAGTCATCACATTATTGTCCACTAAAGTTTAACAATGAATTTGTATTTATTGCTGTTGTCAATAGTTGTGTGTTTGTGTGTGTTTGAGGGAGGGTTCATGATTGTGCAAGGTCGACCTTGAACTTCATTCGTCAGATACAGTCTTAGGCAGTTGAGTTTTGAGTTTCTCACTGGGCTGTGGGACTCACTGAGTGCCCTAGGCTTTCTGGCCACTGAGCTTAGGACTCTGCATGTCTCCGTCCCCACCAAAAGGGACTGATAAGTGGGTAGCACCACACCCAACTTTTATTTTGAATGTTGCTTCTAGAGTTTGAACCTAAGACCTAAGCTTACACAGCAAGCCTTTTACCAACTAAGTTATCTTCCCAACTCCTAATTGTATTTATTTCATTTTTTACCATTGTATGTCTCAGGATCCAATCTGGAACAGCACCTTTTGTTGACATATTCCCTTTTGGCTGGGGGATTACTTCTCTTAACTGACAGTTTTTCAGACTTTCCATGGTTTTAATGACTTTGTTTTGAAGACTGATCAGATGTCTGTTGATCTAGGCTCACCTGGTGGTTTTCCCCGGGTACCTATTTTGACTACTAAGCACATGTATGTGGGACTGGAGACATGGCTTGGCAGTGAAGAGCTCATACTGCTCTTGCAAAGGCCCCAGGTTCAATTCCCAACAGCCATATCAGGCAGGTTAAAAACACCTGTGACTCCAGCTCCAGTAAGATCTAATGCCTTTATTGTCACCTGCATGCACACACGCACACACACACACACACACACACACACAAGCAAACAAGTGTATGTTAAGTTTAACCAAGAAAATGTTTTGCATAAGATTTGCACTGTCCTTCCTGCCTTATGTTTCCAGGGGAGGAAAGGAATTTTTTGCTACTACAAGGTCAGTATTAAGGGAGCCACTAAGAGAAGGTAAACATGTATGTAGAAGACTAGGAGACATTTCCTAAGAAATTCTTCATCTTAGCAATATCGTACTCCTATGAAATAAAAACCTCAGTTATTTCCAAGAAAGTTAGAGGAAATAACATGGTAGGTAAAGCCATGATTTCAGTTAATGACGAGATGTCATTGCAAATAGCACATTTGTGGCCAACAAAAACAGATGTCTGCATAACAATTTGGAACCATCCAAAGCATAAAGCAATTTGTAGATAATCTCCTAAGCAGATATAGTATCAAAATGTATTCATTGTCAATTAGACATACATCCAGGCTAGATGTCTAATTGACCAGTTAATTCCTGGGCTGTCTAGGGAGCTACTACACATGGTTTAAAATGGAGCCCTTGGTACTAAACTTCAGAGAGACCTGATGTTGATAAATAAAAGAACACATTTCCCTGCTCATCCGAGGAAAAGCTAGTCCAGAGTTTTGTGTTCTTTCTGCAGAATCAGGCAGCTTGCCTAGCTGTTGTTGACTCAGGCAGAATAGTTAATGTAATGGTGGATAAGGTATGATCATCATTTAGGGTACTTGCAACAGGAACTGTTGCAAAGGAAGACACCTTTCACCAAGACATGGTATTAGATACATGCACACAAGACAACTGCATCAGAGAAAGGAATCTATAACAGTGCAAGCCGTTTATGATGGGTGTGCTAAAGATACAACTGAGCATTGCCTCCTTTAGTGGGTGAAGATATCCTTGTGTAGTTACTTCCCCTTGATGTCTACAATAAAATAAAATAAAACAAAATTACCTCTCAATGTCACCAATGAGTCATGCATGTCTTCTCCTACTTTGAAAACTGCAGGTAAAGAGAACTGTCCCAATAATGTTTCTTAAAGGTTTATATATTCATGTAATTTATTTACATGAGTACTCTATCTGCATTTGTTCCCTGAATAACAGAAGAGGGCATCAGAGAGCAGAGGAAATCAGACCCTACTATAGATGGTTGTAAGCCACCCTGTGGTTGCTGGGAATTGAACTCAAGACCTCTGGAAGAACAGTCAGTGCTTTTAAAACTGAACCATCTTCCAGCCCCTACTCCAATATCTTTTTACATTAGGAAAATGTACATACTAGAAGAAACTGATCTGATTCACTACAGGAGGAATGTGGTACACCTAAGCAGAACTCAAGGTAAATTTTCTAAATGCCCTACAGCTATATTGCTAGTCATGGACTCCTCTCTGCATTCCTCTACCTCTGCCGCCCAGTTGCCTTTCGCTCCAGGTATATTTGCAATCCAGGAACATAGCCATAGAGGGATTTGGATAAAGTAGGGAAGTTTCTGATGTATGGGCAACATAAGGTCTTTATCTCCAACTAAGGGCTCTAAATTTTCTTTATGGGGCCGGGAATTTGAAGCCCTTATCATCTGGAAGGCTGAGCTGCATCAGAAGTTTTGGGCACTATGTTATGGATTGCAGCTGCGTCCTTGTTTGGCATAGAAAGACGAGCAAAGAAAATAAACATAGTTCCATTTGGCAAGGGCACATTCCAGGTGAACAGCAATCAGGAAAGATGCCTGGAGGCAACGTTATAAGCCATGGAGACAGAACCCGCAGTCCTGGGTTAGATAAGTGCTTTGTTGTTTAAAAGAAGCCCTCATCAGAAATGATGGAGACTAAACACATCTCCCTTATTTATCTGAGAGCACTGATTGCAAAGCTGTGTGAATTCAGTGTGTTGGTATATATGTGTGCATGTATTGTGGGCCTTTAACTAGCTTCCAATGGACTTCCATATATCTGAACTGGGACTACACAATAGTATTTGTGATGAAGCTTGTCTGTATTAACCCCTCACAGATTCTCTAAAAAGAAACTCCTACTATGATGACCTGTCTTTTTTTTCTCTTATTTTACAGTACCCTATACCTCGAATCCTCCCATGTCCCCGACACCCCCTCCCACACCCAGTCCACAGGGAGGGTGATGCCTTCCAGGAGGGATCATCAAAATTTGTAAAGTATTTGGAGCAGAGCCTACGCCCTCTCTCCTGTCTTTAGGCTAAGGGAGTATCCTCCATGGGGAATATGCTCCCAAAGTTCATTTGTGTATCAGGGATACTTCCTGGTTCCACTGTCTGAGGTCCCATAGACTGCCCAGACCTTCTAATTGAGACCCATGTTCAGGGGTTATGGATCAGTCCAATGCTGGTTTCCTAGCTATCAGTCTGGGGCCCATGAGCTCCCCCTTGTTCAGATGACCTGTCTTTTTGCTGAGACTAAATTGGATGTGTGTGTATCTGTGTTTCTGTGGGTCTGTGTGGTTTGAGGTGTTTATCCACCCCATAAATGTTAACTGCTGCCCCATCAAGCACAACACGGTGGAGTTTATTGCAAGAAAATAGCCACTCTTGAAGTAAGTGATGGTTTTATTTCTTCATTAAGCCTGAAATGTCTTGAGATGAAGACTGTTTGCTGGATTCTGAATGAGCATGAAGAAGACCAAGATGATTTCAGATTTAACACGGTCAATGGCAGAGATTGTGTTTCACTCCTCCTGCTATACCACTGGAATGTAGGATGAGAATTTGTGTAGAGCAAATAATAAGAGCACCACAGAAAGAACACAAGCCAAAGAATGGCTATAGCACACAAACAATAGGGGTGGATGTCTGCAGATGATTGACAAGCAGAGGAAGTTAAGTAAGTGATAAGATTCAGGAACCAGTTTAGACATAAATGCTTTGGGATGTAGGAGAGAGACCAGGGCTAAAGGCAGCTGATTGGTGGAAAATGTGTGTCATGCATTTGGATTCCCGGGCCCTCATCTTCAAGCTGATAGTCATGTTTTTAAAGTTCTTTTCTTAACTGATGGATTGAGAAGAAAGAACTGGTTTGTGATGTTTCACCAAATGTATACAGCACATAATTTCAAATCAGGTTAAACATATATCTCCTCAAACACATTTCTTTGTGATGGAATATTCAAAATACTTTCTTCTGGCTTTTATGACATCCTCAATATGTAATTGTTTTCCATGGTGACTGTACTGCACAGTTGCCCTGGATGGAGATCTGTCATCTAACTGTAAATGTAATGTACTACCAGTTAGTCAACCCTATCCCCATTTCTACTTCTTCTGATTCCACCCTCTGGTAAACACAATCTGCCCTGAAACTTCATAGACTGATAATTTTAAATCTCATATATGCCATCATGTGATATTTACCTTTTTGTGCCTGTCTCATCCATATTATTTCAACAACAATCCCCAATTCTTTATAGCTATGGCCAAATAGTATTCTGCTGTGCACAGGTATCACATTTTCTTTTTCCATTCACCCATTGATAGGGATTTTTTGGCTTTGTTTATGATACCCCTGTCATACACACAGAGATGTATACCACACACATATTCATACATCACACACATGAATACACATGAAATATTATTCCGTACAGAAATTTACCAACTGTAGCAAAACTGAATCAAAGACCAAAGTGACTAAAGAGGAGGCTGAAAGTGAGGGTGTTAAGTCAAAGCTCAGGCACAGTGTGCCTTCAGCCCCCTGTATCTCTAGAGCCCAGTGTACAAACAGGAAGGATGGGTGCTCACTAATGGAGAGACTGAGCAGCTCTATCAAAAAGACTTAGAGACAATGAGATGCAGAAACCTTGCATTGAGAAACCAGCACAAAGCTAAATTGTTTCACGGTAGTACTGGCCAGTCCACAAGACCCATCAGCACACATTAATTCAATGTTTAATTTCTCATCCAAGTATCACCTGACATTTGTAAAAAGTTTTCTTCACAAATACTTGATCCGAAGGTAATAAAAAGAAATAAATAACTTAGATTAACATATGAAAAAAGCGAAAACCTGAAGCTATTCTTTCTCCTCCCCTTCTCTTTCTTCTTCTCTTTTTCCTTCCCTCCACCTTCCACCCTCTCATCTCTTTTCCTGCTCTCCCTATCCCTTAGGAAGACACACACGTGCACACACACACACACACACACACACACACAAACACATATATACACAATACATACACATACACAACACACGAACATGTCTACACACATAGCATTATATATATATATATGGCATTCTTGCATCAGAAATGGGAAAGACAAAGATAGAACAGTAGGAATATATACACATTCTAAGAGAATATGTGGTCAAACTTAAAAATTCCATTCAGAGTCTTGAAAGTAAATTTGAGGGATCATTCTGGAAGAAAAAAAGACAATGAAAACAAAATCCAAGGGAAAAAACATAAGAAAAACAGAAATCCAAAATATCTGTCTTTTCTCAATCTACCATGCATAAATTCCAGAAGGGAAAAAAACAGCAAGAGACAGGTCAAATTATCAAAGAAATGATCTAAGAAAATTGCCAAAATTGCCAAAAGACTGTACTAGTTCCTCCATTAAAATAGCTCCTGGAGCATGTGAAAGGATGCCCGGATGAAGGAAAATCCCCACTAAGACATGATGAAATTTCACATGCTGGCAGCACAGAGATTCTAAAATAAGAATAGATTCAGCTTCTCTGGAGAAACCCTAGATCCAGCCAAGAGGATAAAGGGAAGATATCACATCAATGATGAGAAAACAGATTGTCAGCTATGAATTGCAAACTGTGCCCAACTTGATTTTCAGAGATTTTGCCTTCTATTACTTAGTAAAGTAAAAGAGATAGTTGCTTCTTAAGAAAGTAGTAGAACCAAAGCGACCAAGACATAAGTCCAAGAAATGGGCAGAGCAGAGCCAGAAGGCAGCTGGGCTGACTTCAGTGACAGGTAAGATGCCATCCAGGACTGTGGTTCTCAACCTTCCTAATGCTGTGACCTTTCAATACATTTCCTTGTGTGGGGTGACCCCCAACCATGAAATCATTTCATTTCTACTTCATAACATTTTTTGACTGCTATAAATCGTGAAGTAAATATCAGATATGCAGGATACCTGATATGTATGTGACCCCTGTGAAAGGGCCATTTGTCCCCTGGGGGTTGTGACCCACAGGTTTCGAACTGCTGCTTTAGGAACAAGCTGGAGCTGATTGACAGATTCAGCTACTTATGAAGGTAGCAGTCATGGTCAAAGTGAAGTGCATAGCTCTGTCAGAGTGAAGGCGTGACTCAGTGACCAGTCACAAGAATGTTAACCAAATAAAAAACAAGACAATGCAAACTCTAGGAAGAGGGAAAGGAGTTATATGAAATGTCACACATAGCCATGAAATATAGACAAATATGCAACAGAATTTAATCCAAACATATGGACAGAAATGTATTTGAAGGACAGGCACGTGTGTTTTTGAAAAAGGGAGCCAAGTTAGCTCAACAAAATATAAACCTTCAAACTGACACATAAGAGTATATTATAAAATTATATGTGTACTCTAGGAAATACAATCAAAAACCAAAAGACATTGATACTAAGGCATGAACGATGCTTTATAGAGTATACCTTTTTTTATTACTGTTTGGATTTTTAAGGTATTTATAAATTGTTTTTGATAAAAGTCAAATTTAATTTAAAAATGACAAGCCCAGCTCCAGTTTGTCATTTGAGATTAGCGCGGTAACCAACCTTCATGAAAAAATGCTTCTTATTGCTGTGGCCTGGGGTAACAAAGAAAGCCAGAGCTGTCCCAAATGCTGAGACCATGGCATGGTGGAGTGTTTGCACTATCGGGACAGCTCTATCCCTCCCTGCAAGGCTCATGAAACACTGAGGAAGAGGGACAAATATGTAGGAACTCAAGGATGGAGAGGAATAGATGTTCTCTGGATGGGACATAACCGTTGCCTTCGTGAACTCCCTCATTGCATCTGAGGTTATCTGCATAAATCTGGACCTGTCAAGATTTCATCACAGGAGAAAGATGTGGTGATGCTCTTTTCACACTAGAAATTCAAGTTCTTAGACTGCATCCCTGTCAATTTCTAAGAGTTATTGACATAAATACCAACGAAGAAAGCAAATGCACTTGAGGAGATTTCTGACATTAGAAAGAACTTCTTACCTCACTGAGATGGTCTCTGGGATTCCTTCAGATACTTCCCTTGGACCATTGAAGCCTTTACTGATATCCACCTCAGCGAAGAATGAATGGAAGGTCAAGGAAAGAGGCACTGAAATTTAAAGAGCTGGCAGCTGCTTTCTTGGTTTCTAGGAAGAGAAGCAAATACAGTCTGAGTACGGGGTGTAAGTTAAGGAGAAAACTGACTGTTTCTACCCGTGTTGACATTCACACTGCCTCTGAGGAGCACAGGCACTCCCGTGTTAGGCAGGTTGCATGTTTACAAGTATTAAATGGCAGGGAAAACACAACACTCTCTCTGCATGACTTGGCAATGTCTGAGACTGAGAAACTTGAAAAGAACCCAAAGCCACTTTGTAAAGGAACAAAGGGAAAAAAAAAAAACAATCACTCCCCCCTGAACACAGTTCAGGTGAATTTATGTCACTTTAAAATGTTTTGTGAGCCTTGCTGCAAAAGCACCATTACTCAGTGAAAGACCTTCACCCCTGGGAAAGCAACAGCATTCACAGAGAGAGTAAAAACAGAGGACAGCTCGGTCAGTCTGTGGCCACATGAGGCAAAGCTTAGGGGTACAAAGTTCCTTTAGGTTTTGGAATGGATGGAGACATATGGCACCTTTATAGCCACCTGAGCCTGGAAATTGTCCCCCCAACCCCATTATAAAACGGCAGAGCTGGTCTGATAACAATACTGACAGCACATCTCCTCTGCTACATTCTACCGTTTTTGCTGATTTCCAGAAAGCCACCTCCTCCGTTCTCAGTGCCTGCTGCCTCGCCATTGAGTGCTCAGAGCTTGCTCCAGCCTGAGGTAAGGCCACACGCTCCTAGCACTCTAGGGAAAAGGACAAGGAAACCAAGCAGCAGCCTTTTGCTGACATTCTGGAACACAAGGGCCCTTCCATCTCTGCGGCATGTCACCAGGGAAAAGAAATGTCAGTACAACAGGATGGAGGTCGGCAGTAGTCTCCAGTTTGCAGATTTACGCAAGGGCTGGCGAGGAACAGCTGCTCGCCCTGTCAGAGCTGAGATGACACATGAGCCAGGAGCAGCAGCTGGGCTGTCTCTACTTGCAGGGGTCTTAGCAGCCTTCTCTGCCTCTCTCTCCTTGTGAACTTGGCTGGTCCCCCACCTCCACTGGTTCCTTCCTGAGACCCCAACAGATGCCTAGGCCAGGAGCTCAAGCAATTCCAGATGCCCTCCCCTACTAAACTAATAATAACTATGTCACAGGATTGCTATGTTTGTTAAAATAGTTGTTAATTGAATGTAAGATAATCAGAAGAATCTATGATACAGTCAGTGTCCATTATCACTGTCTACTGTAGTCATGATAATATTTAAAAGTGCAAGAGATGAATTTACAGGTTTTCAAGGAGGCAGCTGGGTGACGAAACTGCTTTTTGTCACCTGCTTGAAGTCCAGGTGAGGCTCTGATGAGATGTCAGCTAGTGTGTGTGTAGGAGTCCTGTAAGGTGAAGTATGTCCAGAGAGGCCCCAGACACTGAACGTATATGGGCTTGATACCAACTGAAGAATTGTAGAGTATGAGAGAATAAATGTTGGGCATTGATTTATTCCTGAGAACTTTTGAGACTTTGGGCCAAGGACTCCTTTTACAGTTGAGAAAAGGGATCAGTCAAGAGGTTATATCAACTTGCCATTAGAAGACGTCCTAGTGGGGGAGGGGTTTCTTAAGAATGATTCTTTCAGTTATTCCACTGTGTGTCATGGTATGAGGGGGAAAAGACAAAAATAACAAACAAACAAGAACAAACAAAAAAGCTAGATTCAGTGGTGCCCACCTGAAATCCCAAGGCTAGTGAGGTGGAGAAAAGAGAATCAAGAGTTCAAAGTCAGCCTCAGTTGGGTACACAGGAGGCAGAGGCAGGTAGACCCCTATTAGTTTGAGGCCAGTCTGGTCTACAGAGTGAGTTCCAAGACAGCCAGGGCCACATAGAGAAACCCTGTCTCAAAAGAACAAAAGATAACAAACGAAGGCAGCCTCAGCAACGTAGCAAGTTCAAGGCCAAGCTGAGGTTCATGAGACCCTGAGACCAAACAAACTTAAAAACAACAGCAACAAAGAGGATGGCTCATTTTATTGAGCGGTAGTCAGTTTGAAGCCTTGCATACATGCAGATGAGACCAGGTTTGGTAGACTAGAGCTCTGGAAAACATCAGTGCACAGCCCAGACATTGCGCAGCTTCGCATACTCTTCCTGACAGGACGAGGCACTCATACATCAGCTTGTTGACCATCTATGGTGCCAGTTTTAATTTCTTCTTTGGCATGGATTCTCAGGCCTGTTTCCTAAACTGTCTCCATCTTGGTTTGCTTGTATTATTATAACACCTGCCCCTGAAGCTGTAAGTATCTAGGGCATGTAGAAGAAAAAAAAGCTGTATGATTCCCCAATGAAGGACAATACTCAATTGATGTTTGTTTCCTGAGACAGCTGCACATCCTTTCTTAGGAACACAGTTAGAGCTAGAGTCAGAAGCCAGCACTCTTAGCCTGAAAAGCCTAAGTCACAAGTGTAAGATGTATGTGTGGGGGGGGGCGGGCAGTGAGGCAGAAAGTTGGGGTAAGGCTGCAGCCATATTTGTGAAACTGCTTATCGGGTTTAGAGTTTCAGAGTAAGGGGAATTCTGAACTCGGTTCTATGGTTGCAAGACATGTGTATCAACATCCCCAGAATGTCTGGTTTCTTTCACTGAGAGGTCATGAGGTCCCACAGAAGCAGGCTGAAACAATAACCACAGTCTCAGCTTTTTAGGTCTCTGACCCTTAGAGTCCAATCTTAATGTATATGTGTTCTTCTGGTCATCACCCCCAAAGGGAAAACCCACACAGAGTTGGGTGGCCATCTATAGGACACAGGATCTGGAAATAGACCATTTACTTGGGATCTTGACACTGAATCCCAGATTTCTGCTTGCTTGTAGGCTTGACTGTAGCTAAACAGTATACTCATAAAATGAAAGTGTTAGGTTCCTGGTGAAGATTTAGTGAAATCACATAAGAAACGGTAGGCAATGTAGAGCTTCTCCTCAGCACCATTGCTGTTAGTTATCTGGACACATTTTTATTGCTCTTCTGTCTTTGCTCTACTGCTTTTTCTTCCCTTTTGGTTTTCCTTCTTGCTGCTTCTTTTCCCCATTGCCATTCTTAGTCATCATCGTGCCACTGTTATTATTGCAGTATTAGATTCCAGAAACAGGCTGAAGACTTACCTGATTTGGGGAGGTAATGCAGTTTGATGGTGAAGGAGATGCAGTTAGATCAGGGTCAGCTGAACTCTATAGGACCAAAAACTTCCTGCCAATCTCTTAGAAGACAGATACATACAGAAAGAAGCAGGAGAGTACTAGGAGAACAGTAGGAAGGAAGTTGTGTTAATTAGATTTTTCTTTCACTGCTGTGACCAAATTACTGACAAAACAACTTAGGCTGGGCAGTGTGCATTTTGAATTGTAATTTCAGAGGGCTCAGTCCCTGGTTATTTGGTCCTAGAGACTTGGACCGAGCATCAGTGACAGTGGGAGTATGTGGCATGATGGGTTCTTATTTCATGGAAGAAGGGATGGGGAGATGGATGCAGGGCCAAGATAGCCTCAAGGACCCATCCTTAGTGATATAGATTGCCCAATTATGTTCTACCTTCTAAAGTTTCCTGAATTTGCCCAAGTTACAACTCCAGTTGTGGGCCACGCTCTTAACACATGAGACTTCAGCAGACATTTCACAGTCAAACCATCGTGGAAAGGGAAGATGATAAAAGATGGCAAAGGAGAGCCATGGAGAACCTGAGTGTGGCACGCACTAGGTAAAGAAATTGAATAGGTCACTTCCTAGAGTTCCCTGCCATTTTGTTATGGGGAGAGTTCATCTTTGACGTTGCCGCTACTCTAACTAGGGACACTGAAGAGCAAAAGAGTGCCTCAAGGAAGCCTACTTTTCTTTGACTTGGGATCTCACAGGCTACAAAATGACTTAAGTATAAAAATGGATTGAGAAGTGAAGACCAAAGAGAGGAAATTTGAAATGAGATGATTTGACGCAAAGCAGTCAATGAGCTGTATGTAAAGCAAATTTAATTATGAGCGCCACACACGGAAGAAACTTAAGAAAAATGTTCTAAGGCAGAGGAGTAGCCATAATTGTCTTCACTGTGAGTTGTCAATGGGTCTAGCCAGCAGCTTATTTTCAAGTGCCAGAGGCACTGAAAAAAGTAAAATTCCTAATAGAGAATTTGGGGGTGAAATCAGGCACTATGGAGAGACAAATTTCTATGAGATACAAGAAAAAGCAAAGCCTGGAGCTGAAGAAGTGAGCTTACTGGCTGGGGTGTTGGAGTGGCTGGTCAAGACAGGAATCCACATCCTGTAATGCCCTGAGCTCTACAGAGCTCCTACTATCTCAGGAGAGGGCAACTCCACCTCGCTGTCTTAATGTCCATGTTCTGTGACAGAATGAGTTCAAGTTCTGCCCCATCTGTGTGAACTTGAGCAAATTGCTTGTCTCCCAAGGCCTCAGTTGCCAAAAGAATGTCTGGGTCAGGTTAACTCCACCCAGCTCCCCAAAGAAAAGGACAAAGGTTCAGTGAGAGTGGAAGAGAGGTTTCATCCAGGACCATTCTGTTGATTCTGGGGGCTGTGTGACAATGTCAGAACAAAGGTCTCAAAGAGAAGACTGGAACGTTCTGGCTCCAGGACTGTCAGTTCTGACTCTGACTATTTGGTTCCATTCCTCACCGAGGCTGTGTTGTCCTGAAGATACGACAACAAAGGTGTTCAGGCAGGAATACAGCAGAAAAGTGTGTATGTCACAGACACCAAGTTTTGGGGGTGACCCTCAGGTCTCGATTGGGAAATGTTACTGGAATATTTCTGTCTCACGGAAAGAGGCTATTTCCGCCTGTTGACTTCACACTGACAGCTCTCAGATGTTAAATTGATCTCTCCTGCCTCAGAGCTCAATTTGAATCTGCTGTTTTTATTAAGAGTCTGTTATGTGGTCTGTAATTTAGTTTAAAATAACTCTCCAAAGACTATGATAAAAATAAGTGCTGCTAGTTGCCCTAATTTGTTTACACATTCCAGGGGGTGGTTCACTGGCATTTAATCAAAAGGCAAAGTACAGCAATGGTTACTGCAAACACCCAGCTATCTTTATCTCCAGTGACACCAGAAGTTAAGATATTAGCATGTTTTCATAAACAGGCTTACGCCGACGAAACTGCTGGTATTCAAAATATGCAGATTAGCTATGAGTATTATAAATATGCAGATTAGCTATGCTTATTTTAAATATTATGGAGACACTCCTGCTCATACATGGAGTGTTACCATCCAACAAAGCCAGAAGTCCAAACTCTTCGCAGTGGTTCCTGGAGCTTGAATACACTGTCTGTTGCAGTGGTAGTTGTTTTGTCTACTGCCATTGGCCATGACAGAGGTGCAGTGGGTGGCAATTGAAGTTCCAGGTGTCAGCCTGCAGAAGGGAATCCTCTGATGGCCCAGTCTCGTTTACACAAGCCCATAGGACTGCAGACCCTGGAATGTTTTTTGCTTCTGCTATACCTTTACATGTTTGCTGAAGCTTTCTTTCTCTGGTACCTAGCATGGTGGGAGAAGACATGGGGAGATCTGTAATATAGAGTTTATCTCTTGGAAACATCCCATTCTAGTGGGCATTTTTACCTCTGGATTATCAGGAAGATGATGCCTCCCTAAGCTGTACCATCTAATTTGATAATAATAACAATGATAATTTATACAGAGTTTTGGTGAGTAAAAATAAATACAAGGATATGTTTCACAGCCAGGGTCTGTGGGTTTCACCTAAGGAGCTGCATGGATTATAACTCAAGTTAACAACTGAGTTCTAGTAGCTTAGCTAGTTTAGATTCTTTTAACCTTAATGTCGAGAGATGTGTTCATAGATCTCAGAATGCATCAGAGCTGAAACAAAGCTTTGAAAATAACAAAGTTAGGCTAGGTTATTTTTGTTAAATAACTTTGAGGTAAAAAACTCAAGAAGACAATCTAAAGTTTTAGAGAGACACATGGTTAAATGTGGAACTCTTTAAGGTCAGGGAACAGGAAGAAAACAGCCCAATTATTACTGGCTGATTTATTCTCCTTGCTAGGATTGGTTGATGACCAAAGGTGATGATTAACTCTTTAAACCCATTTCTGCCCTCGATCTCCTGAAATAAAAGAAGACTAGATATGTATCCTAAAGTAGAGCTGACTGATTCATACATAAAGTTTAGGTTTGTGGTTCCTTTAAGATTCCTTACAGATTAGTTTTCAAAATAAGTAACAAAGTAATTGTCCCTTTGTTTGTAACTGCAAAATGCAGCCTGTCGATAAAAAGACCTCACAAAAACACCTTGCTTGCCTACATGGTCAATCTATAACAAGTTGCTTGGGTATGAAATGTACGTGGGTTCTTGGAATAATTTGTTCTTCACCTGTAACACATAAAATGTTTAATTATGTGAGGGAGATGAAAAACATGTTTTCACCTATAATCATTCACTTGATAAATGGAATGCAACTGTTTTGTAGTGCCTGGAAAATTGTGTTGGGGTATAAGAGCTGTGAAGAAACATCAGAAGAGGGAGCGACAATTAAGAGAGAATAGAGAGAGAATAAAGAAAGGCAATAAAGAAACAAGAGAATAAAGAAGGAAATCATAAAGAGAGCTTGTGAGAGCCTTTTCCCCTAACAGAGAGAAAGGTTTAGCTGCCGACTCCTTGGATTTCTGTCAAAGCCCTGTGCTGCTGGAGGCTGGTCCCCCAGACAGCAGTATTCTAGTAACCAACTCTGAGGTTACCTAAGTCTTCCAGATTAACCGACTCCCTTCCTTTCACTGTCATTTTGGTTTTATGCAGAAGCTTGAGCACAATAATGAGTTGAGGAGCAAACACTCAGATTCTACACACTTCATACAGTAGGTTGTGTGATTATCTTGTTCCCTTGTGAACACCATCCATGGCTTAAAACACATTTCTCATAGCACTAGGCACAGAATTTGCAGGACAGAAATTTATGCCTTTCCTACCCATAGTAGAGCCGGGCACCAGTTGGGGATGTATTAGCATACAGTACCAGGCCACCCAGGACCTACTAACACAGTGCCTGCAAGATCTCAGTAGATTTGTGGCAAAGTCAAAGTTTGCTGAGGTCTGTTATGGCCTTGGTCTTGATATCATAATAGTTACCAAAATGGGGCATTGGCGTGTGCCGATTGTAATGGCAAGCAAGAATTTCAAGGGTCTTTATGTGCTGGGAAGTTTACAAGATGTATCAATTTCTTGTGTGTGTGATAAAATTCTTTGGCAAAAAGTCCTAATGGAGGAAAAATTTATTTTGGCTTATGTTCCAAGGCACAGTTGACCATGGTGGATAAATGAAGGCAGCAGAAGCATGAGGCAGCAGGGCACATCTCAGCCACACTTAAGCACAGAGAAGAAAGCACTCGGCTGCCAGCTTCCTGCTCTCCATTGTTACAGTTGATGTTCACAGCCAGGGAATGGCGCCACCCACGGTGGACAGGTCTCTCCACCTGCATGACTATAAATAAGCAAGACAGTCCTCCATAGGTACGCCCAGAGGTCGGCCTCACAAGCAATTCTGTAAAAGCGATAACTAACTCTCACCGTCATATAAGGCTTTCAGAAGGGAGGAAAGACAATGAAGTTTAGCAGAATTCAACGTGGAACCTACAAAGAGAAGGCCGGTATAAATGATCCAAACTACTGCATTGTGGAAATTCCTGCCTCTTTACAAACGTTTGCCTTTACAGTGCTCCAAACTAGTGAGTGCCCCACAGATTGTCAGCCCAGTGATGTCGGAACAGTTCATTTTTATTCCTAAATCCAGAGCATACGTCATAATGGAAAATTCTGTAGTTTTTAGTCAGTAAGGACCAATTGACCCTACTGAATGTAATCCCATCAGTTAATAACAGCTGGGCTAACTTACTCACCAACTGATCCAAAAGGCCCCTGATAAGTCACTTCTCTCTGCATATCTCTTTGTGGGTTATTAATAGGAAACATGTAATTTCCCAAATCCATTTGAATAATAATGATGGACTTAGGAGACCAGAGCTGCTGGTATTTCGAGTGCATTACTGATTTCAGCTGGAGATGCCATCCTAGGGATGCTAACAACCTGCAGCCTTTGATGGAGAATCCAAGATTGTAGAAGTCAGGCCACACAACCACTTTCTGCTACTTGAAGAGGTGGCTGCTCTAGCCTATTCAACTTGCTGATGACATTCAGCTGAGATGAGAGCTGGGATGTTGTGTTCTGATAGCACAGAGTTGTATGTCCTTGTGTGTGTGCCTGTGTGTTTGTGTGTGTGTGTGTGTGTGTGTGTGTGTGTGTGTGTGTGTGTACTCGTGTGTGCATGCGAATGAGAAGAAGAGAGAGAGATACACACACACACAACCACACACACAGAGAGAGAGAGAGAGAGAGAGAGAGAGAGAGAGAGAGAGAGAGAGAGAGAGAGAGAGAGAGAGGGGGAGGAAAAAGAGAGAGAGAAGCTTGCAAGGAGCCCTTCCACCACAAGGGTCTAGGGACTGAGCTCTGGTCCTGAGGCTCTCGGAGTGGTGTACCTTTACCTGCTGATCCACCTCAGCTACTCTCTTCTCTTTGATGATGTTCTAAAATCCAACTGCATAATATTAACCAGGGAATAGTTACAAATGAGGAATCCTAAGTCCAAACCTTTGAATAAACTTCTGGGTGTCAAATTATAAAGGAGTGTGTGTGTGTGTGTGTGTGTGTGTGTGTGTGTGTGTGTGTGTGTGTGTATACACGTGTTTCTGGAGATTGAAAGCAGGCTTTTAGGCAAGCTAGACAAATGCTTCACCACTGAGGTAAAACTCCAACCCCAAATGAACATTTTAATGGTTAACTCAAGCACTCTTTGTGATATTAAATTGTAGAGCTATAACATTTCACTGAGATTACCAGGTGCTATCATTTGTTCATTTTAACCAAGGCTCAATCCATTGAAGGAAGAATTAGTATGCTGGAAATGACAGTAGACTAGGGTACTTTTGTAAAGTTACTATGCCAAGACTCAGCAAGCCTGACTTAAAGCCAGGTTAGCTGCATAAGCTAATTCTCTGGGAACACAACACTCTGATCTGTTGCATCTTCCTATCTCGATGCTGCTCATTTTCCCATAAAGGCTAACACATGCTGCTAAGAGAACATCAATGAAAGCAGATCTGGGAAGACTATAAGGAATGGGCTCCCAAGACCTGCGCCAGCTGGTAGAGATCATCGCAGGGGAGCCCCTCACAAAGCAGGCACAGAGGGAAGTGTAAACACAGGGCAATGACAGCAATGTATATACAGAAACTCTATATAAAGGAATAAGTACCAACTACATGCCAACCAGAAGTTTGTACCAAATCTTAGGAGAGTGGTCCAGATAGTTGGGTTGGACTAGATAGAAAATTGTTTTATCTAAATAAAGTTAGTTTACAGAAGGAACTCTTATGGATCTTGTTAAAAATGCACCTTCTAGTTCAGCATACTCTAGGCTATGGCCTGAGAGCTGATGCTGCTAACTTGTTTCCTGTGGACTAAGGATGTTGGTCTGTGGACCAGACTTTCATAAACACTGACTACACTCACAGTGAGCTGACACACTATGTTTCTATTTGTTGAGTCCCAACCAAAGCCATGGGATTTACTAATATGAGGGATCAAGCAGCACCATAGCTAGCATCTGAGAAAGTAGAAACTGCATCAGACACTGGGGAACTGTCTTGGTATTCATCTGATCAAGTCAACAATATTCTGTTGGGATTGGGTAACTGAAGTCCTGGTAGCTTGGGGAAGTTCTCTTCTGCTAAAAGTCAAAGCAAAACAAAGCAATGCAGTCAAAAGGTCAATGCTCTGATTATGTGTGTGACTAAGATGGTGGGGCAGTAAAATCTCATCGTGAAACCCGCTTTTATTATAGATGATTATAGACATCATAAATAGGACGACATCATTCTATCATATCTAAAAGCTTTACCCACTGGAGGAGCACAGACAGCCATGGGTACCTAGGCTTTTGTATGCTGCTGCTGTTTTCGGAGTACCATGTAAGGACTTGGGAAACATCCTTGAAAGGTTAGGTCTGTCTCCTGAGAATTATGAAAGTCAGTCTTGGTAATTATGACAAATCTCCCCTTGTTGACAGAGTGATAGCACTGATATTAAAAGCAGTTGTCTGAGCCAGGCGGCCTTTAATCCCAGCATTCTGGAAGCAGAGGCAGACAGATCTCTTTGAGTTCAAGGCCAGCCTGGTCTACAAAGCTGCACAGAGAAACCCTGTCTCAAAAAACCAAAACCAATAAAAATAAAAATAGAAAGTTGTGGTCTGTGCCTACTGTTGTATGAGCTACTATTTTCCACATGTGGTGAGCGGGGAGGGTTATTTAACTTTTTACATTTATTTCTTTTGTGTGTTGGAGTTATATGGAGTGGGTAGGTATCCATAGGTATGAAGACAAGAGGAAAGCTGGTTAAATGGTTATCTCTTTCTGCCATTTGGGTCTAGGAATCAAACTCGGGTTGTCAGGCTTAGGGGCAGGAGCCTGAAGCTACTGATCCATCTTGCTCACCAGGTATATGCCTTTAAAAGTATTTTAATATATGGTTAAAGATTGTGACAAATGTCTCAACTTTTTTTTGAAGTCCTGTGCATATTGGGTTTTATTGTCTTCGTTCTCAAATAAAAAACCAAGTCTCAGTGAGATGATATAATGAGCTCAAGGTTAAGGTGCAGATAAACTGAAGAATGGAAAAGTAGAGTTTTTTTTTTCTTTTCCTGTCTATAAATTGAGAGTAAAGTTGGGACTTCTCTCTCGTCTTCATTTTACTATTGAATACCTAGGTGTGTGTGTGTGTGTGTGTGTGTGTGTGTGTGTGTGTGTGTGTATTTGTGTATTTTGTATTTGTGTATTTTGTATTTGTGTGTTTATATTTGTGTGTGTGTGCAATGGAAACTGACAATTGGGAATAAGAATAGAAAAGTTTTAAACCCACATTGTTTGCATATTTATGTGTAAATACAAATCAATATGTTCCAAATAACTGATACTATCAAATAATTATGAGATATAATTTTTCTATAAATAGCTGACAGAATGCATTAAAATAGTACAGAGGAAACAAACGTGTGTGGCATGACATGAGAACACATCTGGGTTACTAAAAGAGAAACTAAGAAACAGGAGAGAAGAATGGCGTCAAGGATGTTTTGGGTTGCAGAGTGTACAGGACTGAAAGGCTAGACAAGTGATTTCACCCAGGGGAAAGACTGGTCAGGCAAGTCTGTGTTTATGCCTCTTCTTACCCCAAGAGTATGGAGTCAGGCCGGAAAGGCCTGGATGCCTCTTTGCTGCCACAAGGAAAGGCTACCTGGGTCCTTAGAGACCTCATACTCAAACGATCCATAGGAAAAGAGTCAGTTCATAGACCCACAGCCATTCTTCCAGGCAAGCCACTCCTCAGTTCCCTCAAGAACAAAGTACTGATGTTAAAAATTGTTGGTTACAACTATCACATGAATGGCTACACTACCTCTTCGTGGTTTTGAACTAATAGCATGTATTTTATTACACATATGTATATATATGAGAGAGATTCCATACCCATATGTGTGTATGACAGATCCATTCCATTAGTGACTCTAGAGAACTTTATTAATTTAGTACCCTTGTCACTATATCTCATTAACACACAAGTCACAAAATCTCTATGAGTCACCTAAAAGATAGGATAATACCACCAAGGAAAGAAAGAGGTAGTTAATGATTCTATCTATATGATCTACACAGGCCTCATGGTATGATGCTGTCCACCTGTTTGGTTCATCTGTTACCTATGCAGAAATCTGCTTTTGGGTAATGTGAATATTGCTGCAGCCATCTGGTGACCCCTCTGTTAGAAGAAATGAGATGTATCATGGTGCCTGCTTTCATTAAGACTGCTGAAAAATCACTTTACAGGCCCATCCCATGCAGGTGTCTGTACTTTAATTCATATCTTTTTGTTCCTACTACACTTAACTGACTTCCTAAGGAGGTATTCCATTCTTTTCTAAAGAGATAGATTTTTTTTTTCAGTGTAAGTTCAATGGCTCAGAAAACAGGCTACTATATGTACTTAGTGCTGACAGAGAGCACAAACATGGGTTTGGGCTTCATTATCTATTTTCCTGGCTCTATTCTACAAACTTGCATAAGCTTCAGTAGGCACAAACTTTGCCGGAACCTTGGAAGGATGTGCAATGATCTAGTATGGAAACACCATGAGCCTCACTGTCCCCCCAGACAGGATAGCTGACTGGTAAAGCTGCCACCACTTCATTTCCCTCAGCTTTCCCTTCAGAAGTGGCCACTCTAAGTCTCAGGTAGCTGTTGAAATCGGCTGCATTTTTCTGCAGCTTTGAAAGTAATCAACTTGTCTATGAAAATCATCCTCCATTGTCAAGGCAACAAAAGCTCTTGCAACCTCCTCTTTGTCTTCAAGAAGAATTCAAAAAGCACTGGTCCCTTCCAATTCTGGAGGGGAAGAAAGCAGGTAAAGTACCCGGTGTCTTTCTTCCTTCTCCACAAGATGCATAACTTGCCGTTCCTTCTTGGGAAATTCTCAAGGGGACAGAATTGACAACTTACAAACTCCTCTGGCCAACTTTGTCCTTACAGCACCCTACACTTCAGGATTTGAGAACTCTTTCTTTAGCAAACATTGGCCATACAGAATGACACCCTGTGATTATGACATGTCACGAGTACAGTGTTAACTCTTGGAGGCAGAAACTCTGTATTTCCTTTTTCCAGCTAATTCTGTAATATACCTAGCTCAAGAGTACTTTACAGTACTTGTAAGCAAAAGTTTTACAGTAACAATGGCCTGAATTTGAATCTGTCTTTTATCACTTATCACTAAGAAGTTCCAAGGACAGGTTACTTGACCCAGTTTCTTCATTTGTAAAATGAGGATTTTGATAAAACTTACTTCACAATGTAATAAATAATGAGGTGAGATAGAGGTTATAAGCATGCATGATACAGAAGTGTATATATGATACACTGGTTTTGCACACACCAGATAACCTTCTGTGAGTCACCCATTGATTCAATGAGTCCTTATTGAATGTCTGAGATATGGAGAAAATAATCCCATTTTGCTGACATTCAGATCGCTTCATACACCTTGGATGACACATGGCTTACACACCAACACAAGCCACTTATACAGCTACGATGATGGTGCATCCACTGAAAGTTTTTTTCGTCAAGTAAAACTTCTGCTTCCAGCACCATCAAACTTGGTTTGCAAGACCACTACAAACCATGCTGGTGTCCCCATACTTCATCTATCAAGTCCCACATGGTGAAGTGTTCCATTCTGCAAGTACCAACTCTACAGATTTGGTAGATCTGTTTAGATGCCCTCATGGTGAAAAGTCTGGAATCTGGTGGCTTTTGAGCAAAGCTGTGGTTACAGAAAAAGAGAATAGACAAAAAAAGAAGAAAGCACAAGGCTCTCTGTGGGAAATAGGAAGAAAAAGCATGTTAGTTATCTTTTCAGTTGACAATGCTCCACTCTCTGGGATCTGGACAAAAAGTCCTTTTCAAAAGGAGGTCAGCTCTTCTACCAAAAAATTCCAGGTAGTATTTGTTCATTTTAAAGCAACATATGAACAAACACACATCTTCTCTCTGATGACCTGATATCATGAAATTTTACCTTTTCTTTCTTCTCCCTCTCAAAGTCATTTCCAATGTTTCAGAAGGAGAGAGCTTGACAAAACATTACGAGACAAGAACTCAAGAAAGCCAGCAGAGCTCGGGTATGTCCTAGGAAGTGACAGGTCTCAAGTGATGCCATTCAACTGGCTATGCTGTCAGCGATGTGGTGGTGATGAGATGTGCTGAAGGTACACTCGTCAAGCATTTATCACGAGCCAGGCCTGTGCTAAGTCTATACTACACTGCGTTGACTCAATTCATTTATTGTTTTAGGGGATATATCCAGTGGATGTCTGGAAAAGCTCAAGGTCTGAAGAGTCTAAACTAGTTGTTGGGATTTTTTTCCCAGCCATACACATTCAAATATTTTGTAATTTTTTTATTTATATTTTTAATCTCATGATTGGTGTCCTGGTGTACTGATTAAAAATGGGGTTTTGGAGTCAGGGTGATGAACAGTTGATTGTTCGGCTACTTTCGAGTAGCCTAGGGCAAGTGACTTAACTTCTATGGGCTTCTATTTCCATACAGTGAGAGCAATGTGGCTTTGTTTCAGGGACTTGTGTAGACTAAATATTTGTCCTCTGTTAGAGCCTCTCACCTGAGTTTGAATTTCTCCAATATCACAGCACACATATTTATTCTAAGACTGTTGTTTAGGGCTAGGGAGATGGTTGATTATGCAAAGGGCCCGCTGTGTCAGCCCAAGGACCTGAGTTTGGGTCAAAAGCCTCAACACCCAGCCTTGAATGCCTGCAGTACCCCCTATACCCAGTGGGATGAGGCACAGCTGTAGTTGAGCCTTCCCAGGAGAGAGCTTGTGAGGCACAGGTTGTACAAAGAGAGTTCAGCCAAGAAGGAATAATGTGGAGAAGAGCATTCTTCATGTCAAAGGAAGGGCAAATGGGGTCAAAGGAGAGGCTGCCCTCCTGGACACTAGAGGGACCCTCCTGGTAGCAGAGGAAAAGGAGATACTTATGAAGTGGGAATAGGGCAGAGCTCAGTGCCTACCCTAGGTAGACAGCAAAGGTCTCTCGCAAGTCTTGACCCAGAGTAGAGACAAATAGTTGAGACAAAGTATCTCAAAGCAGGTGTGTGTGTGTGTGTGTGTGTGTGTGTGTGTGTGTGTGTGTATGTGTGAGTGAGCCTTTGCTTCTTGTGTAATGAGTGTCTAGTCTCAGACTTGCATTTTATTACTTCTGGATCTAGGTAGATAAGTTCATAGACACATAAACAGCTCTTCCACTCATAAGCAGTTAATGGACATTGAGTGAAAAAAAATACATCAGTAAATAAATGTGACACAAGGACAGAAAAGAAAGGTGCATTGAGATAGAATCTGTTTTCCAAACTTCTGAAGTTCAGGTGGAAGGTCACATATATATGTGGTGATATATTATTTAAGATTTAATAAAGTCACTGGAGATCAAAATGCGAAGTTACCCACAGTCATAGACCAAGGCAGTGGTGATACACACCTTTAATCCCAGGACTTATGAGATAGAGGTAGAGTTCAAGGCCACTCTGTGCTCCACAAGAGTGGTTCAGTCTAAAAGAGAAACAGAGATCACACCTTTAATCTCAGCACTAGGAAGATGAGGATAGGAGTGATATGGCTGGATGAAGAAAGGAATATTAAGCAGGAGAAGACTCAGAGCATTTGCCTCTGAGGATTCATGTAGAGCATTTTCTCTGAGGATTTGTGGAGATAAGATTGTCATTTCAGCTTGGTAGAGGTCAGAGTTCCTGGGCCACTGGAGCTGACAATGCTCCCCACAAGAACTATAAACTAACAAAAACCCTAGTATCAAGGAGAAAGCTCTTGTAGAATAGTTGGTCAAGGTAGTCCAAATGATTCCAAAAGCAATATAGACTAGAGTTGTTGCCCTTGCTTGTCTCAGACACTGGCAGTAAGCCCCTATTGCTGAGGACACCACACATTTAGGACACAGGACAGATTATTAGAACTAGATCTACCCTGAAAGCCTTGATCCTGTGGTCTAGGGTTCATTGTACCAGAAAATACTAAGCTAGCTGCAGATGGAGGGATGCAATGAATGTCCTACACCAGCTGTGACACCCATGAACCACAATGACCAGGAGGGCAGGATATTCATACAGGTTCAGTAAGTGGCACTCATACGTTAGTGGTAACAACTGTTTAATCAGACGTAAGCCTGCTCAACAGAAGAGCGAACCTGTCTAATACTAGAAATCTAGCCAGCTTCCTGGGTCTTAGAAGAGAAGGATGGAAAGACTGTGAATGCCTGAATATAAGGAAGCCTGCTGTGAAACAGTCTCACCTAGAAATGGCTGCATCAACCAGATCTGAATAATGATGACAGCGGCAGCCATGCTCAAGTAGATGGGGAAATCTTATGGGGCCACAGCCCTGGACAATAAGCTACAGACAACTTGAGAGATGGAGAATCAGCCTCTTCCAGGAACACGCCCCCAATTGGTTGTCCAGTATAAAGTAGTCAGTTCAGAAACAGTACACACACAAACAAAAGTGGATTCAGTCGACTGTTATTTATTTTTGCACATGTATACATACACACACATGTATGTGTTAATAATTGGGAAAGAAGTTATCGATTTGAGAGTGAAAGGACATGAACGGAGTTAGAGTGACTACTTGGGAGGGGGCTGGAAGGAGGAAATGAAAGGGGAAAATGTAATGTGCTTATAGTCTAATTAAAATGTATGAAACCAAGAAAATGTTTAAATTTCTTAAAACAAAATTCTTTTTACTTCAAAATACTAATTTTACAAAATTGTTTATTTATTTTATGTGTTTGAGTACATGGATGCTTGATTCCTGTGGAGACCAGAATAGGGAGGGAGTCAGATGCCCTGGGCCTGGAGTTACAGATGGTTGTGAGCCATTATGTGGGTGATGGTAATGCAGCCTAGGCCTTTGGTAAAACAGCCAGCGCTCTTAACCACTGAGCCATCTCTCTGGCCCCTGAAATATTAATTCTTATACCAAGTGTGACTTTTAAAAAAAGAAGAAAAAACTGCTTGAGGCAATGAACAAAATTAAAAGATGGTTCTCTGAACAGGGACATGGAAGCCATTATGAACTCGAGGGAGACTGGCTTGTGATAAGAGGAAACCGATGGGCCTACTTATTTTAAAGACCAGCTGTTTTCTGTTCAGGTAGTGGTAATGATATTTGACATTGGTTTCTCCCCCTCTGTGGAGTACTCTGCCAAACGCTTATGCTGCTTGGCATTTGCTTGGCTATGTGTTTTCTCTTCAGAGAGTGAGGGCAACAACAGGCTAAATAATCAGTTCTAAGTCCAGCTTGGTGAATTAAGGAATTTATTGGAGTTATTTATACAGGAATGACTCCAGCAACTGCATTATCAAAAAGCCCATCTCAACGTGCAATCTCCATCACCAGAGTCTCTGCTACAACCTGCAGGTGGTGGCACCATTGGAGTCCTCCATCCCACAGCAGTTTACTGTCTACACATCCCTGCGCAGGTGCCTGGTGAGCATTCATGCAAATATACTGTCTACACGCCTATGAGCAGGTACCTGGTGAGCATTCTATATGTCCTAGGCTTCTGTGCCTCCTAGTGTCTTGTCTCATATGCCTAGAGACAACTCCTTGTTAACTCTACGGGGGCTCTCAGGAGGGAAAATTTAAATGTGGGGGAAATTGCTACACTACACTTTAAGTGTGTTCTTGCAAGTGACAAGTGACAGAGCTGATGGTTATGTCAACCTTTCATATCTAGCTCTCGTAGACATAAACTTCCTTAAAAAAAATCTGGCAGAAAAAAAAATTGACTGAGAAGATTCTATTTGTCCCTTTTACAGAAGACAAACAATGAAGAGTGAAAGATTAAATTTTTTTTTTCTCCAGAGACCAGGTACTAAGCAGACTGGGGATTCAAGTCCTCAGCAGCCACCCACCAACTCTTCAGAGCTCTGCTATGGGAGGATGAGACTTCTAAGCTAAGGTGGCATTGCTTCAAGAGCTGTAAGAAAGAGACCTTTCCTCATCCACCCTCTCTGTCTCCCATATAGCAAGTATTGTCAACAAGAAAAGGAAGAAGATGCTTTGGAAGGTAAAGGACCCTGCTGTGCAAACTTGACAAGCTGATTTCTTGACCCCAAGGTAGGAGAGAACCAACCCCCAAAAGTTGTCCTCTACACACGTTCACACACATTCATACACACACACACACACACACACACACACACACACACACACACACACCCCATAATACCACATACTACTACTAATTTTTTTTTTAACAGAAATAACCCAATACTTGAACAAGGTGCCCATTATGAAATCTTTTGACAGTCAGGCAAAAAACAAATAAATCAGAAGCCAGTTGTTCCAGCAAACATTGCAAATTCTCTGAACCAGGTCACCAGGCCACAGAACAACTCATACAGGTAGGCAAGGACAATTCTCATGTAGAAAGCCTTCACCATAAGCATCAGAAGAGAACAAGCTTGCCGCTACTTAATTCCCATTCTGCCACGGAAACTGCATTATGCCTTAGTTATTCCTCACCTGGACTATTGTTGGTGTCTTGGCAGGCTTTCTATTCATCTGTCATGCTTTTACTGTCTATTCAAAACACAGAGACATTCGTTTTTTTTTTTTTTTATCCTGCCAGCTGTAAATTCTCAAACCACCCTTTATGTAGGCAATTATATCAGCTTTCTGTTTCATCAGAGAATTCAATTTAAGATTTTAGTGCCAGTGGTTAAAATACTTACTTCATACATATCTTGAAGTTTGGATGGTTTTAATTCACGTTTATGTTTCTGTTTACACTTGGCATTCTTTAATTGATTTATTTGTTGTTAGATGTGCTATCTGCAGATTTCAGATAGTGCGCTTTCACAAATGAATTTCCCCCTGATTCTTAACAGCAGTTTGGAAAACTTTCCCCCACCTTATTACAATTAGAGCCGCACCACTTCTTCATCTTCCAGAGTTGAACATCTTTATAGCATTGTCTCCCGGTGTCTTTCTTTGCCTGGTTATATTGTTACATGTACAGTGATACCTTTTTAACCACAGAGATGACTCTGATTTGAAGCTTGTTGAAAGTACCATGAAAAAAATTAAATTTTAGGAGAATAAAGTCAGTCCATTAACTTTCTTTGAGAGAGGGGCATATATTTCAATTCTGAAAGGAAAATCCAGGGGCTGTTCTAGAATTAACACAAATGAGTGTCTCTCTTCTAACTGGCATTCCAGAATTGTGCAATTCTCACCTAGGGACACACATTTCTTGCCTGCTGCCTAGAGTCTGTGATGAATGGTAGTTAGAAAGTAAAGGGAGAATCCAGGTTAATTACCTTGGTGTAAAACAAGCTGTGGTCATGTTCAGCTGGAACTGGGGACAGAAAAATGGAGTCTTTCTTTGGACTCCATGTGACCTATACAGCGTTTTCCAAGTGCCTCGACTGCTTCAAGAGGAAACCCTGAAACAGCCGTCCTTTGCTTTTGCCTTAAAAAATGTTGCTTGTAGTATGGTGTCGTCTCTTGTTTCTATTGGTGGGTGAAAGTGTGGATGGCAAGAGTACCATTAACAACTTGTCCAGCAGTTAAGAGCACTGGCTGCTTATCCAGTGGAACTAGGTTCGGTCCCTGGAACCGACATGATAGCTAATAATCGCTTGTTAACTCCAGTCCCAGGGGATTCTATGCCCTCTTGGGCCTCAGTGGGACACCAGGCACACACATGGTGCATAGACATTAGTGCAAGTAAAATACCACACACACATAAAAATAAAAATAAGAATTAAAAGCAAAAACAGACACTTGTATGCATAAGTGAGTTTCAGATTTCTGTCCCCTCAGAGTTCTTTGCTCCAAACACTGGGTGATCCCTCGAGTCTTCCCATGCCTACAAACCTAGAAACAGCAATGTTACTTACCCTGGCTTCGTATGGAAAACACCAGAGGAACTGGAAAACCCATTGAATCTGGATCCCACCCAGATTTCTGATTTAATTGGTCTGCAATGTGGCCTTGGCATAGAGAATTTTAACACTCCCCAGTGGGTCCTAAAGTGCGCTTGAGGTTGAGAAGTGCTGATAGAACAGGACATACTCAGAGCCAGAACTCCAAATATGGTCTCATACATTCTTTTTTTTTTTTTTTTTTTATACCACGACTACTGGTTTTGAAGCTTCTCCCATTAAAATACCTGCAACACTTTTCAGTAAACTGCTTAGAATATTGTTCAGCCCCAGTGGCAGGTCACCTGGAAAACTTGTCAAATGTGCAGATTTTTAGAAGTCCACTTTAGCTTCTGTCTCGGTACATTTGTGATAAATCTCAAAACATGCATATTAAAAAGTACAATGCCAGAGATTCTTGTGTGTGCTTGTATGCCGCTTCAAAAGCACACCTGATAAGAACATGACAACAGGTTCAAGTAGGTCTGACTAAGGGCACACTACTCCATGGTTTTGAGTCCTAATTGCTACAAGATTAATATTCACTTTAGACGTCAGAGAAAATACAGGCTTACTTTATCTTTGATAGTTTTCTAGCACATTTTGGCTGAAGACTTTGAGGGGGAAAGAATGAACCACTTAACAACATTCTGTAATGCCAATCTGTATAAAATACGAATTAACAAAGTACTCCATGAACCTAATAACTTTAATTCATTAGTTAAAAAAAAAGTGACAAATGAATTCAACGTTTTTGTGTTAACAACAAAAAAAGAAATCATCCACTGAATTTTTTTTTTCAATTTGTTTAAAAAAAGAAATAACCCTTGACACTTCTGTGTTTAGAGGATTAGCGAAAAAATTTAAAGCATCCATCATATTAAAGCAACTTAAGGATGCCTAGAGTAACTTACACGTTGAGGCTTTAGGGTAAGCACACATTTTTAGTCTAAAGCTAAAAATCCCCTGTCTAGCATATGCCGCAGTGGGAATTTAGGGAAAGAAAATGAATCATTCAAGCTGGAACTTTATCAGAATGTCAAATTAACACATTTTGGCTTGTACCAGTGCCATGGGTTGTGTGTCTGAATGATCAAGGCTGGAGATGCCAAGTCATTTAAAGATAATGTCCTTACCGGTATGCTGGAGCTTTCTGGTTTTTTGTTTTGTTTTGAACTCTGTCCTATCTGTCTGAGCTTTAACCCATCGAAGGGAGACCTGACAAGTTCACATTGTAATGAACAGAAACAGCTGCAAGGAAAACAGCTGCAGAGGAAAACTCTAGTACAAGAAGTCTACAAACTTAGAAAAAGATGAAAACCCTTCTCCATGGTGGTACAGGATGCATGCGCCTTTCTGAAAATGTTCTGGGAGTTTCAAAGGTTAAAGAACTTCCCTGATTGTGTGTGAAATGGTGTAACAATGAAGGAAGACCACCACTCCCTCTAGTTACCACCGTTTCTTTTTCTTCAAAATGTTCTCATTTGGTCCTCCTTTTTTCTGTAATCCTTGTTCCCTGGGGAGAGTGATTTTCTATAACATCCACACCGGAGTTCTGGCTACAGACAGATTTATAACATGGGTTAGTTCAACTGTAGTATCTATGTACACAACAGATTCATTTGCTGGTTTTATTACCCAAGGGTAGAGTCTACTGTGAGGATTTTTAGCTTAGGAGTGAATATGTCTCACAACTTTTATGGTCAGGATACAGAAATGATATCCAGACCATAGAGTAGCATTGCTCCCACCATTTGGAGGAACCTTGTCTTGACCAAAAGAAAATGGAGCAGACCTAAGTAGGAATTAGGGTGAACCAAGAAATTTTGGAGGCATCAGAATTGGTCTGTAATTCTTGGTGCTTTAGTTAATGCATTTGTGTGTGTAAATGTAGGAACTAGTAAATCCCTTTTGTTGAATTAACCTGTATTTCTAACCTAGAGTATAATATCAACTAATCTCAGACACCATTTCACAGGTGAGAGAACAGTTTATCTTGCCTAAGGACATATATTACAGTAAAGTCCCTTTCTTTGCATTTTAAACTACTGGTATGTTCTCTCTTGAAAAGGCAGAACTAGAGAGCTATCGAGGTCTGCATTCAAAAGCCCCACCACACTCACAATAGATCACATGGATATTTGTGAATGAGTAGCCCCAGTTCTGAAAGAGCATGCGCAGCTGCCCATAACTTGGGGCTACAGGTCCACAGCAGTGTAACCATACTCCGTTTGTGCTCCACCAGACATATTCTATATCTCTATCTCTATCTATCTATCTATCTATCTATCTATCTATCTATCTATCTATCTATCTATCTATTCAAAGCCCAAAGCATGCAGTTCCTGCCTTCCTTCCAAGAACTGGGATTGTGGCACCATGAATGATCTAAGTGGCTGAGTAGGATATTTAAAACACCTGAACCCTAGATCAAAACTTTTTACTACCATAGCGGTCATCAGGAATGAAAAACTAAATTAACAAGTGTCATTATTACCAGTGGTCAGTGTGAGCCATGCATTTCCTAGTTCTTGGCATCTTATTCAAGGATGAAATAAAAATTCCACACAGACTGGGAAAGTAGCAAGTAAAGTTTAATCAAAGGGAAGCGACAGAATATGCCAGAATACACCGAGTGAAGACACCCAAGGGCCTGATTATTTGACTATTTAAGGCCTTCGCGGTCTAAACCACATCTGGCCACCTCCACCTTCTGGTATAACCAAATAGTCGAAGTTTCAGGGTCATTAAAGGGAAGAGAAACTTATTCCATTATTCAGAGAGGGTATGTATGTAACCTGATCCTATGTTGCTAACAGGTTGCCAGAGTGAATTATTCAGAGGGATGTGTATACTCCACATATACAGGTATGCTCTCAGACTGCCAAGTGTTTTGTTCAAAGAGGTATATTTAGTCTAAGCCAAGCGGAACTCAGGTTAACACTATACTATTCGCTATGCGTGCATGCCTCATTGTATTGTACACTACAGCCACAATGTCACAGTGACAACTGGACTATGCTGCATATGAAAATCTAGAGAAATCCCAAGTGTCTAAATAAACTGTAATGTCTTCAGGTCATGTGGACCACCACACTAAGCTAGACTTTTGGTCAGTTTCATGCAGTTGCTTTGGCCCTACACTACACAGAGCTTCCCCTACGGTTCTCACCAACAGCGGACTTGCTTGTACTCTCTCACCTGCTACTAGTGGCAATCTGCATGGTTGGGAGAAATGTACAGTTTTGACCAGGTTCTATCTGCACAGGCTGTAACATTCAGGAGGTGCAAAAGTAGGCAATGAAAGGTCAGGCCCTTCTGAGTTCTGAATGCCGACTACCCCTGTTCCCTTCCCAGAGGAAGCTGGTGACTAGTTTCTTATGTAACCTTTCGGAGAAACTCTATCCACAAGCAAGAGTCAAATGCAGGATTGTCATAGTCAAGTCAGGTCAGGTAGGAGCTTGTGACTCAGGCTGGAATGCCCACCACAGCCAGACCTATAGACTGGAAATGTAGTTGGCCTAAAACAGTGATTCTCAACCTTGGGTTGAGACTCCTAGGGGGTCAAACAACCCTTCACAGGGGTCACCTAAGACCATCTGCATACCAAACATTTATGATTCATAACAGTAACAAAATTACAGTTATGAAGTAGCAACAAATATAGTTGTATGGTTGGGGGGTCACCACAAGATGAGGGACTGATTTTAATGTCTAAGCATTAGGAAGGTTGAGAACCAGTGTTCTAAGAATAGTCTAGATTCGAACTCTTAAAAGTGCAGTGTTCTGAAACATACTCAGGATTAGGATGTCTCTGACAGGCAGGCCCCTGTTACTGGGCCCAAGGCAGGTTGCAGCTAAGCACATATCTGTGACCTATTTGTATTTTCTTCAAATCACCTCTCTCATTTTAATTCAGAAAATCACTTGAAGAACATGATAAAAAACAATTAAGCAACAAACTTTTCTTGTTTTAACTGGCTTGAAAACAAAAAAGAATTAAGAAAGAAGCTTAGGTGGTAATACATTTTTAATTTTAATCAATTTCTTTTGGAAATAAACTTTGGCTGGTATTTTAATATGATAAAATATTTATGCTTTACCTATCTTTGAAAAGGATAACTAAAACAAGCAAAAACACTGGTTATGTTTAAAATTTTATTTATTAAACTTCATTTTGGTTTTAAAAAGCAATTATTCAATTTGTGAAAATTAACTAAAACTCACACCCCATCAAAGGCTATTATAATAATCTTTACAGAACCAAGAGCACACACACACAAAAAAGAGCCAATGACTGCTTTAAAGTGAAAACAGGAACATTAATGCTAGCCATTAAAATAAAGGGATAAATAATCTTTTTCAAAGAAAAAATACTTGGAGGGGAAAGAAATCCAATTGAATCACAGGAGTAGAGAAAGATTTCAATATCAGTTTAGTTCCTCATTGCCAACATGGCATTTATGTCCCAGATGAGATTCCGTAATTGATCCATAATCTGCTTCAGCTGTTGATTCTTCTGTTTGAGTTTCTGTGAAAACAAAAGGATTTACCAGCAATGTGAAGTGAATATACAGACAATGATGTTCAAAGACTGAACTGTAGTGAATTAGGACCCTACTGATCCAGACAGAAGCTAACGCAAATACTCCTGCCAAACAAAAGCTCTCTGCTTTAGTTACTGTTCTATTGCTGTGATAAGACACCATGGCCAAGGAAACTTATAGAAGAGTTTACTTGGGGCTAAGTTCCCGGGGCTCAGAATCCATGACTAGCACAGGATCCGTGACTACCATGGCGAGCAGGCAGCATGGCCATCTCAGCAAGGAGCAGGGAGCAGGAGTCAGACATGGAGCTGGAGCAGTGGCTGACAGCTTAGATTTTGAGAGACTCACTACCAAGCAGACACACACACACACACACACACACACACACACACACACACACACACACACACACAAGAGAGAGAGAGAGAGAGAGAGAGAGAGAGAGAGAGAGAGAGAGAAGGGATGTCATGAAACTTTTTAAACCTCAAAGTCCATCCATGCTTCCCAACTAGGGGCCATACATAAAAATAAATGCACCTATGGGGCTGTTCTTATTCAGAGCATCACGGCTTCTACCCTTTTTCTGATCTCACAGTCCCCGACCGATACCCCGATTCCTAATTGAGTCCACAGAGACAGTGGCCTAGGGACAAGGAAGACCCCACAGTAAGGTTCATGCATGCCTTGCCCATGCCCCTGCATTTGTTTTCTTGGGCTCTACTAGACTATGGTTCAATCATACCTTAAGAATCCTTTCTTCAAGTTCTATGTGATAAATATCAGCTTATATTACATGTGGTACAAACAGAGATTCTGCTTAGCATCCTTCCCAGTTGTAACAATAACAATTATTTATTAACACTTGGGAAACATTAAATTCAAAGATATAATATTTTAATTAGAATGTTTTAAAAATACGGTATTTAATTGCCTCCAGGTAAACTATTATATGTACACTAGGAAGAGGTCTAAAGCATTATTACTTCATTAAAAAGCAAGCTGAGATTAAGCGAACTGCTTTTATTGCTTGTTTCTAGACTCAGAAGTCACAAACTGGAAGAAGGTCACTAAAGGAGACATTAAACACTTTCACTAGGATGCAGAGAAGCAATTACAGACACTTTGATGCTACTAATAATACTTATTAAATTAAATTCATGTTTGAAGATAGGATAGCACAAGATGCAGATGAAACATCTGACTGCACAGCATACAGGCCTTGACTCTCTCAAGGCTTGACTAGGTCTCAGGGAAAGAGCACTGACATATTGAGTCTCTTT
Source organism: Cricetiscus sungorus (assembly GCA_030556225.1). NCBI lineage: Eukaryota > Metazoa > Chordata > Mammalia > Rodentia > Cricetidae > Cricetiscus > Cricetiscus sungorus. The sequence continues at coordinate 16,940,483 of JANBXA010000366.1, forward strand.
GACTAGGTTTCCAGATATAGGTTCTGATATGTTGCTCTCATTAGTTTATAAAAACTAAAGTGTCCCAAAGAACAGATGGTATTTCTAAACTAATGCCAAAATCTGAGCAATACTTTTTTTTTAAAGTGTAAAACAAAGTATTTGAGTAGTTTTACCCCCCCCAAAAAGACAAAATTTTAAGGACAAAGTATCACACAGGTAAACTATCTGGAGTCAAAGCACACCAAGCAACTGTCAACAACAGTGACAGTCATGCTTATTAGCGGTAAAATTGTAAATACATTTTCATGACACGACATAAGATTTAATGTATACAATCTTGCCACTGATTGATTTTAACAGGGGCTGACAGCTGCTATTTTCAAAACCCATCAGCTGTGCATAATTTGTTCCATTAACAGGTGAACGTGTAAGCAGAGTGGATACTTACAAAGGATGTTTATGCTAAGTCATACCATGTAATTTAATATTCATATAAAAGCTGTGACACTTGAGAAAAAATGCTTTAATTTCCAAATGCTAGGACTCGATTACATGTCAATCTTTCCATACTCCCCAGTACAGCTTTCAATCTTACTTCCCATCAACAGAATATTGCTAGACAATATGAAACTCAATTCTGAGGCTACCAAAGCAGACAGTCTGAAACAAGAGTACCTCCTGTACTGGGAAAAGAGGACTTAAGGCTCCCCAAAACAAGATGCAAACAGCAAATAAGATACAGCAAAACCTGACGATTGCAACCACTAATTTCCCTTATTGATTTCCATCAAATACTGAAGACAAGGTAATAGGTAAGACACATTTTGCACATTCTACTGCTAAAGTTTAGGTAAGCATCTGCCAGGGTGTGGTGCTAAAGGCTTGGTCCTAGCTCTTGGAGGGTGGTGGAAGTCTTGGAGGGTGGTGGAGCCTGGTGGGAGGGTCTAGGTCACTAGCAGCAAAAGGATTATAAAGCTCTTTCTCTTTTGTAACTAGACAAGATAATGTATTCAGGTCCTTGCATCTGGAGGCTGGTGCCGTTACCTATTGGGCTATCTTGTCAACCTTGAAAGTATTTATACACTGAGTTCTCATGGTCTGATGTCACACACATGTATGTGTATATTTATATGTATATCTTTATATGTATATATAATGTCCTCAATAGCTGCCTATAAAGGTATAAATCCTTTATAAATGTATAAATCTAATCACATGGCTTCTATAATAAAAAGGATCACTGGTTTTATTTGTAAAGATTTCAAACACTTTCCTGTCATAATATGGTAGGTCACAATAGGTCCAGGGCAACAGGGTCAATCAACAATGGACTAAAACCTCCACATTGTCAGCAAAACAAACTTCACCTCTGTTTATGCTAATTTGTCTCAGCTATTTGTTACAGTAACAGAAAGCTGACTGATACATTAAGGTAGTCCCTACTACTTATAGGAACTGATGGGAAAAAGAGAAAATATCTATTTGCAATCAGAAGAATGTGTGCTTTAACATAAGACATGGGGGAAACAAATACCTCACATACACACACACACACACACACACACACACACACACACACACACCTTTACAAGTGACACTAATGAAATGTTTGTTTCATTATTGCAACCATGAGATTAGATTTGATCCCTGACCCACACCATGGAGAGAACCCACCCCCTCAAGTTGTCATCGATAGCCTATCAATCTACTTGTTTTTGTTTGTTTGTTTTAAGCAGTGAATTTTATTCTCTTCACCATTCTGGTATGAAGTTTAAGTTAGCCAAATCTTAGCCTTCATCCCCTTCTATCTCTATCTCTGGCCTCCAGTCACCACCATTCTCTGGTGCTCAAAATACAGGGGCTGGGGAGATCACACAGGGGGAAATGTCTGCTATATAAGAATGCAGACCTCAGTTTGGATCCCTGTCACCTACATAGAAATCATTTGCATCCATGCACATCTACAACCCCAGAACAGAGGATGGGAAGTGGGTACAAATCCCCATCCCTGGCCAAGCATCTCTTTGTAAATGACAGCCACTGGGAGAGGGAAAATGAGTTTTATTCAGAGGAATCGCTCTGAGTATATCAATCACACTACAGGGTAGGCCTTATGCTCAAGATTAGTTGTCCAATGCAAATCCAACTCCATGTTTTTGGTGGCTATTTTCTTTGTGTGAATATGTGTGCATGCCTCTCTGTGTGTGTGTGTGTGTGTGTGTGTGTGTGTGTGTGTGATATGTTTAAAAAGTTGTTAAACTATTTCTTTTTCTTTTTAAAAATTAATTTATTTTACATCCCAGCTGTAGTTTCCCCTCCCTCCTCTCCTCCCAGTCCCTCCCCACTGTTCCCACCCTCCAATCTACTTCCCCTCCATTTCTGTTTAGAAAGGGCCATGAGTATCAACAGAATATGGCATATCACACTACAGTAATACATTTCTAAATTACAGGATTTAAATCTAAGTCCTTTTTTCTTTTTCCTTGATTTTAAAGTCTATTTGTCCTCATTATTTTTTCTAATAGTTTGTGTTTTTAGACATACTTAACCCTGCAATTCATTTTAACATGCAGTACTGTAAAAGTTAGTTAATCCCCCTGCCAATTTTCTATTTCTAAAGATTAATTTTCCACTTAATCCCTTCCCTGTCCTATTAAATCTCATATTCATCAGAAAAACAGACTCTCTGGCTATTACTTTACCAATCCGTCTCTTCCTGGGCCAGCACTGCCTGTTTACTTATGCCTTTATAGTATGCCTCATATTAATTTTAATTTTTGAAGCAAACAATTCTATATTGTTAATCTTATTTATTGGATTTTTAAAATATATTTTTATACATTTTCAGAAGAAGATCTCATTTTGGTCTCAGTTGGTTTTTTTGGCCTAGTATTGTATTAAAAGCCTCCTATATTTTTGCATGCTTTCAAGTCAAATCTTATTTGGATTTGGATTATTCTGCACAAAATTATGAAGTAATTAAGACTGGCACTTTTAAAACATTTTTTGCTCTTCCAAGGCCTTTATATGTTCTTTTAATTATTTGTGGTGATATCTTGCTTGTACAAATAAAGCCTGTCTGAAAGTCAGAGAATGGAGCTTGCCACTAGCTAACAATAGAGGTCAGTACAGACACACAGGAAGTGAGGTGGCCAGGAAGAAACAGGAAATGAGATAACTGGGAGGACGCAGAGATACAAACAGGGAGAAAAAGGAGCTTGCTCTCTTGTCTGCTGAGATGCTAGGAGAAAAGGTGTGGCTGTGGCTTGCGCCTTCTCTCTGATCTCTCAGCATTTTTCTCTATATCTGGCTCTGGGTGTTTTATTTAGACCAATTAAGAACTCCATTACTTTATGTATCTTAAACAGGCTAGTCACTGTTGCAATTCCTATCCACGTAGTACATCTTGTTTCAACTTGGCAGAGAGCTACAGTAGCTAACAGCATTATAAGCGGATAGTTTCAGTCTGTCTGGCATTAATAATCCCTTCTTTTATAGGACTTCTTATAGACTATACTTGTTTATCAGGTGAGCTTTTCTGAACATGCTAACAAGTGTGTAAATAATAACGCTATAGTTGAGCACTTTGTGTGCTGTCTTTTTGAACTGATTATAACCTCTACAACAATATTTAGCACACTGGTGGATTTTACTATATGACATTTTAAATGGGAATATTTTTATACTCTACTTATATAAAAACTCTGGCTATTTTTGAAAAATAAAAATTAAGAAGAGACCTGTTCTTGACTCAAGCCCTGAGCCAGCACAAGTGGACTGGAGTATACTGAATGCCTTTGAGCCACCCAAGGACACCGCTTTCCAAGGTAACTGACAGTCTGTGTTATGTACATGAACTAAATTACCTCCATCCAGCTGAGAAGGCCATTTAGCTAGAGTAGATAGTTAACACACTGGTGTAGTCTATCGAGCAAAATGAAGACTGTCAGGGTGACCTGGGTTTGTGAGCGGAAGAGTGCGGCTGGTAACTTCATGGTTAGCTTTTGCTGGGCGAGGCCAATCTCTACCACGGAATGAACCCCCAGCTCTGTCTACTGTTCCAGGAGAACTATCTGAAGCTTAATAGATGCTTCTCCATGAGAACTTTTATGGAGTGGAGGCAGGAGAATGCTGCCATAGTTCTGGGATTTCTCAGTCACAGGATGGGCAGTCACATCTCCTGCTAGGAAGTTTTCATCATTTTCTGTCACATAGTGAGTTCAGCTTGGGGAAGTGAATGGGCTGTGATTGTTGGGTTCTGAATGTTGTGACTGACTGAAACCCATGATCTTCCCCAATTCTTTACGGCAGCTCCAGGCAATCCCAAAACCCAAACTATGTCTAAGAGTTACACTAGGGTCCCAAATGACTTTTAATCGAGGACTCTGAAATATAAAATGTATAGGCTAATCACTCACTTTATTTACTTCTGCAATTTCTCGTTTCTCTTCGCTTGCAAAACGAGGTGGGCCAGCCCTGTCGTCGTTCTTAGACCCATCTTCATCCACGTATGGAATAAGTTGCTGGAAGGGACAAAAAAGAGGTACAAAATGGGATCCAAATATGTGAATTAGACTACTACAGAGACTGAACCGGCTTAGGATCCATTTCCTAAAGAGTTTTAATGCTTTAAAAATAAATTATTTTCAGGCAAAGACCTGAAACAACAGCTCTAAAAGGTTCTCATTTCAGTGTATTCTGTGAGCCAGAGTTCAGCTTTCTTTTGCAAAACATCTTACATACATACAAAGACACCAGACAGAGGTCATAGATTTGAGCGGGAGTATGGGTTTGGGGGATGGGGGCATGGTACATGGGAAAGATTGAAGGGAGAAAAGGGAAAGGGGAAGATGATATAATTATATTTTAATTTCAATAATTAAAAAGATTAACTACCAGAAGGCCTTGGTTTCCCTATAAGGTTCATTGTGTTAAACTGAAAACAACAATGACAATAACAAAACTCATTCTCCACTCAAAGAACTACTGGCATTAACTTATACGCTACTCATTCAGTCCGCAAATATGGAATTGCTAGATGCTGGTTGAAATACTAAAAGATGAACGTCAAGTAAGATGTGGCTTCTACCCTGACATATTCAGTCTATCAAAGTAAGATAGGCTTTCCTTTACATGACAAGAAAGGATCTTCAAGGACATGTATGATGCGAACATCACCAACTTGTCACTCAGACTCCAGAGGCTGCAAGACTATTTCTTTTTAGGGGTGAGATTTTTAATTTTAAATAGAGCAACAACGTTTCTAGCAAAAATACACTTAATTATGTGTGGCCCGTAATGATGCTCACTGGAGGAAACCCCTTGTAAATGTGGCCGACATCAGGGACCAGCCAGTCTCTACCATGGTAAATTGTCATGAAGAAACAGTCAAAGAAGGATCCACCTGGTAAAGGTTTTGTATTCTTGGGCCCCATTTCATTGACTTCATGGACAAGCGCCTCTCTCCTGTCTTGCCACAGAAGTGTCTGAAGACAGCCTCAAGCCTCGCACTGCCTCCCCTGTCTTCTGTTTATTCCTCTTCATAGACTTCACCTCCTTTATCATTTTCAGATGCTCTGCTCTCTTGCATTTGGTGGCAGGAGACAATGAGTCAACATTTGCCTCCACCCCTCCTCCCCATCATGGCTTTCCTCTCAATTTGAGTCTATGTTTCTTCACAGACTGATCTCCAACTGCTGGCTTCAGCTCATTACTTCCTGCTTCATCTTAACTGTGTTCTAGCCATGACCGTTTCGATCAAGTTCTACTCAGATACAACTTTCCTCATCATTGGTAAAAATTGCCACTAATAACTAAATATTTCTTCTAAGACTAATAAAAGAGATCACTGTCACTAAAATCCCAACAAATACATAAGTAAACACAAAAACATCACTACAAGCCCAGAAAACAAATGCTACAAAAATCATTAATGAAAAACAAACACACACATTCACATTTTTATCCCATCTAGGAAGTAAAACAAATACTATTAAAAAGAGGGACTATTGATGAAAGGAGAAAGAAAAAAATTCTCAATGTATCCACTTTCCTTCACCTCTGACATGCATACTCCTACTATAGAAACTTACCTCAACAGGAATGGGGTCCATTCCACCACAGTTCTCATTACATTTGTCATAGACCAATCTTAGCTTCCTGAAGAGAATAGAAAGTTGGCGAAGATGGTCCTGTAGCTTTGTTAACCGGTCTTGGTAAGTTCCAGTATGGTAGGTAACACCATTTGGCAGCTTTGCAGGCAAAAGAAAACAATAAAAAGATTGAAGCTTTACAAGTAATCCTTACACCAATTTATTAGCAACCTGGTACAGTGTTTCACTGTAATAAAAAAAGTCTTAGGAAAAGGCTTTGTGAAGAGACAGCTAATGAGCTGAAATTCTTTTGCCCTTTAATATTAGAAATATATGATTTTAATAATATCACTATCACATAAAAGCAGCAAGCTGCTGAACTTGCCCAGGGATTTTAAATATATATCTACATAGATATAGACATACATACCCACATACACATATACAATATATATAATATACATATACACATATACAACATTATACATACACATATATTAACACACACACACACACGTGTGTGTGTGTGTGTGTGTGTGTGTGTGTGTGTGTGTGTATGTATGAAGCTTAGGGTTTTGTTTTGCAGAAATAGAATAGTGTGCTCTAATATTTGCAAACCATTTTTAAAATATCTTAACTATGATGATCAACAGAGTAAGTTGTGCAAAGTACAAACTAAAACATAAACCACCAAAGTCCATTGAAAAAAAGAAATCTTAATAGAAGATATGGGTACAAACCAATGTGTATCCAAACATTCTTCATAAATCTTTACAAATTACTATTATCATATCTGTTCCAAGTCATCAAATTTTCTTCATTTAAGAATCTTACCAGCCAGGCCTGGTAGTGTAGGTCTGTAAGCCCTCTCAGGAGGCTAACATGTTCAAGGCTGACTTGTTACAAGATGTGAATTCAAAGCTAGCTTAGGGAAATGGAATGAGAGTATGTTTCAAAACAAAAAGTGAAAGGCAAGCAGGGGTACCACTCAGTGGTACAGCATTTGCAGCCCCCCACAAGGCCCTAGCTACATCTGCCAGCTACATTAACTATCAAAGCTAATTAATTAATAACATAATTTTTCCAAAAACGTATTCACTGAAATAATGAGAATGTCACAGCTAAATGGAATTTGGGTAGGTTTGAATAATTAGTTTCTCATTCACATAGCCCTTTTGTAAATGTTACAGTGTCTACTCCACTCAGGAGACAGATCTTTTGAAGTTTCTAAATTATTTCTAGTTTCAGGAATCCTCAGCATTAATACGTTTTAAAATGTCTCTGTGAAGTGTGATAAAATACCAAGGGCACTTTTGCTCACATTCCTAAATAAGATGCCATCAGAAGGGTCCATCCTTCCATACAGTGTAGGATTTTCCCTAAGAACTCTTTTTATAGATGTTAACAGGCATCAACAATGCAGAGAGACATTAAATGACCCAAGCCTTCCTGTCTGAATGATCAGGGCATGGCCATTACATCTCACTTAGAGAAGCAATGGACTCCTGAATCCTGGCATCTCACCAGATAGGCTACTTTGCCTATATGCTCCACTTAGTAAAAACTACAACTCCTCTTTGTAGCATATTTTTTAGCGAAGAGTTTTAGTGTATGGTCTGAATAATTTTCATGAGCATTTTACCCCTACCTCTATGTTTACGTGTTCATGAGAAGTACATGTCATCCACAGAAAGATTGATGACTCTTATTATGAAGAAAAGCAATCTTGTTGAAATGCAAAGAATTATCCCCCTGAAATCTGCCAGCTTGGTAAGTTTGGATATTAGTTTCTATACAACATCAGCTTACTCCTCACCTTTCTCGTGTCAAGCATGGCTCTGGACGCGAAGAGTGGCAGTGAAAATGAGTGATGAGGTCTCCACACTCTATAGAACGTATGGTAATAGCACCTAGGATTCCTTGCTGCATGCTGTGGTGTAGCTACCCGGCTGGAAAGCTCATCAATAACAATCTCCCTCATGAATATGAATGAAAACTTATAAACATATCACACTCCCAGATACTAAAAAGGCATTCAACTAAATTCATCATCTATTCTTACAATAAAATTCCGCATATATGAAAAACATATTTAGGTTATAAAGTCAGCATCATGATGGATGTGTAGGCATTGGAGGGAACAGAAAAACACATACAGCAAGACCACTGTAATTGTTGATGCATTCTGTTGCAGACAAGCTGGCCAGGGTGACTACGGAAGAGAGAAAGGCTGAAACATTGAAAAGGAAGCAGTATAGTGAGCACTGTTTCAAAGTGACATCATAAAAGCCACCAATGGTAAAAGAATTCCACAAGTAGTTAAATATAAAGCTAACAGACAGAAAGTAATAGCTTTGCCTTCATCTCTAAAAAGAAAATGGAAAGGCAAGGACCTAGTACAACAGAGAGAAAGGAAGAAAGAAAGAAAGAAAGAAAGAAAGAAAGAAAGAAAGAAAGAAAGAAAGAAAGAAAGAAAAAAGAAAGGAAGGAAGGAAGGAAGGAGAAAGAAGAGAGGGAAGGGGGGAGAGAGGGAGGAAGAAAATATCTAGGAACTACTTAAAAGATAAAAACAAAAACTTCAAACGCAAAACAAGAAAAAGACATTCCAAGTTCTTGATTACTAAGACTTAACAGTGTCAAGATTCTCCAGTCTGAAAGAAACTAATAAAACCACTAACAGGTTTTTCTTGTTTTTCTAGGTCTAAGATGCACATGGGAAGGTAAAGAAGGCCACTTATTCTGAAATAGCAATATAAACACATCCAGGAACACAGAGAACTTAAGAGAATGAGGCATCAGAGCACCAATGACAGAAGCAAAAGGAAGATTCTAACATCCCCAGCAAGACATGTTTGTACAAAGCTGCGCCTGAACCAACAGTGAGAACAGAGGTGAGTTCTTAATCATCCATTTGTACAACAAGGTGAGTGTTGTACAGCCCACTTTATAACAGGATCAATCCCACAATGACCAAAGTTTTACAAGTGAAAATTCCAGTGAAAACTCACAGAATTCTTCCTCATTTGGGAATGGGGAAGGCTTTCCTAGCTAGACATAACATCTGTAAGGTTAATAAATTGTACAAACTGGAAATTCAATAAACTGCACATTAAAAACAACAAGCAGGGCAAAATGTTCCTTAAGAGGAATCAAGAGGTAAAATGAAAACAGTGGCTCAGTTCTATAATTCCCCATCTCATCACTTAAGAAGTCGAGGCAGCACATCACAGTCTCATAGCTGGCTACACAGATCCCAATTCCAAAACAAACAGAAGAAACAAAAAAAGAAGACTGGGGCAAACATCTGCAAATATTTCACAAAGAACAAAGGAGATAAAAATCACACACACACACACACACACACACAGAGAGAGAGAGAGAGAGAGAGAGAGAGAGAGAGAGAGAGAGAGAGATAACAGGCATAAGCAACAGCAGAAAATAAAACACACAATTCATAAATATATGAAGAAAAGTTCAAACTCAAATAAGGGCAAATGGAAGGTAGGAGGGTTATCTATCAAGTAATCAAATACCTAAAAGCATAAGCCATACACTGTGGTGGTCTAAGGACACAGGAATGTACCTGCAACTCTGGGAGGGCAATACATAATTACCCACTGAGTTACAGCACTTTAGATGTTAGTTACGTCTACAAGCTCATCAGCTGCTCCTTTGTGTGGGACGCTGGCATTGGCTCCACTAGAGTTATTTCCACGCAGTGGAATACTATAAGGTATAGAAAGGGAGTACTTTCTCTATGCATATGAAAACATCCCAATATATCAGATGAAAAAGACAAAGTACAAAATAGTACGCACAGTATAGTGTTATCTGTGCAAAGGGAATGGATGGAACAACATATATGCACAGATCTGATTAATATGCAAAGAGCATTTGGAAGAGAAATAGAACCAGAGACTAGAATCATTAACAACCCATTGCTTACAGGGAGGGATTAGAGACCTAGCGGACAGGGAATAGAATGGAGAATGCCCATGGCAGTGTGTTCTGTTATCCCTAAATTATGAATATATTATGTAGTCAAAATATGAATTAAAAGATTAAAAAGATAACAAGCAGAATAAAAGCAATGTGATTTTTCACAGGGAATTTTAATCTGGGATTCAGGGATATTTTGGGGGAGATGATTTTTAACACGTTGAAAATTTGTATTTCAAAATGTTCTTACTTATTTTTGTTTCTAAGAAAAGCCTAGAGTTTGCAGAATCTTGAGCGGCTAATGGATGTCTAATAGACAAAGAACAATGTTTCTCAAAGAAATACGTACAGTAACTTTGGCAGTATGTACTTATGCTGCTTCATTTTCATGGACCAATACAGATGATTTGCAATCTGAACATGCTGAAGAGCATGGGGTGGTCACTCCTACTGGAGTCCTGTAAGATGCTCACTTCCCAGTGGATGCCAGAAATTGTGGCGTGATGTCCTTCCCTGTTCATAGGTTTGCATCAGTTCATAGGTTTGCATACAGACTATGATGGAGGACAAAATTAATAAGAGTAAAGCAGAACAATGATCACAGGATGCTGTAATGAAGGCTAGGTACAGTCTCACCACATTCATTTTCTCAAAGTATCCTCTTAAATATCCACAATGAAGCATGGATAACGGAAATTGGATAAGCTGCCTACAGTTAAACAGCACTGTTGTTCACAGTTAAGAACATGTGCTTATATCATTACTTCTGACTCTTTGGAACTCATGAGTCACACTGTTGTTGCCTTTTAGGGTACTGTAACATCCCCCAAAAGGTTTGAGATGCATTTGAGGACAAAGTGGAAGGCAGATATGTAACTGTCCCAGCCCTTACAAATCAGTTTGTAATGCAAGCCTACTATAGCCAGCAGCTTCAGAAAGTCTCCTTCTGTTCTGGCCATGGACTTCAATTCTAGCTCTCTTAATAATATAGAAGGCTCAGAAACGAAGTAACAGGAGGTTATTGGGGTCAACTGTGATGGTGGGTAGCCTATGTATTCTTTCTTTAACCCTCAGTTTCCTTAACCATGTAACAGAAATAAAAATATTTCTTGAAACTGTTCCTACAATTGTGAACCTAGGCAAGAAAAGTAACTGGCTGCTTGGCAGAGCCTCCTGAGGAATGGGGACTATGTCCAGGGAAGCCAACCCATCCGAAGTCTGCCACCTTACTGGTCCCACCTACATCCACAGAAGGAGTCTCGCCACAGACCACTGGAAGAGGAGAGCCATTGCAGTCTTGTACTGGCTTACAGAAGAGAACCTTGGTCCCATACCCACAAGGAGATGGGGAAACTCTACTGGGGCATACTGAAAGAAGGGATAAGTAGACAATAATTTAAGAACACAGTCAACAACAGACAGATCAATATGACCCCACCAGAGTCTAGGGACTCCACACCAGCAAGACCTGAACATCCTGATACAGATAAAGCAGGAGAGAACAACCCTAAAAGCAACTTCATAAAGATGATAGAGACCCTAAAACAGGTAAAGAGAAAAATCCCTTAAGGAAATGTAAGAAAAAAACAACCAAAAAAATTCAAGAAATAGAGGAAAAGACAAACGGAAATTGCAAGAAACAATTCAAAGCTGAAATACAGACAAAAAAAAAAAAACCCAAAAAAACAAAAACAAAAAAACAAAACAAACAAACAACAACAACAAACCACAGTCTGAGGGAATGCTGGAAATAGAAGAGTTAGGCAAAGATCAGGAAACACAAATGTAAGCATAGCCAACTGAATACAAGAGATGGAAGAGAGAATATCAGGCATTGAAGATACACTAGGAGAAATAGATTCATTGACAAAAAAAAAAAAAAAAAAAAAATCTTAAGTCCAACAAATCCCTAACACAAAATATCCAAGAAATATAGGACACTATGCAAAGGCCAAACCTCAAACCTAAGAAGGTATAGAAGAAGGTGAAGAAACCCAACTCAAAGGTGCACAAAATATATTCAACAAAATCACAGAAGAAAACTTTTCCAGCCCAAAGAAAGCCATGCCAATGAAGCTTATATAACCCCAAATAGAGCAGACCACAATAAATAAATAAATATAGATTAAAAAGTTCCCTCGCCACATAATCAAAACACCAAACACACACAAAAAAGAAAGAATATTAAGAGCAGCAAAGGAAAAAGGCCAAGTAACATATAAAGGAAAACCTATCAGAATTACACCTGACTTCTCCATGGAAACTCTAAAGGCCAGAAGGTGCTGGATAGATATACTAACAACACTAAGAGATCACAGATGCCAGCCCAGACTACTATACCCAACAAAGCTTTCAATCACTATAGATGAAGAAACGAAGATATCCCATGATAAAACTATATTTAAACAATATATTATCAACTAACCAGCCCTACAGAAAGTTCTGGAAAAAAAACCTCAAACTCAGGGAAGTCAATTACATCCACAATAGGCAATAGATAAACTCATTTTACCAACAGCCAAAAGAAAAATGGGGGAAAATCCACACACAATATTACCACTACCAAAACAAACAAGAATTAACAATCAATGGTCATTAATATCTCTCAATATTAACAGTCTTAACTTGCCCATAAAAGACACAGGCTAACAGAATGGATATGAAAACAGAATCCATCCTTCTGCTGTATACAAGAAACACACCTCAATTAGACATTACCTCAAAGTTAAGGGTTAGGAAAAGACTTTCCAATCAAATGGGCCCAAGAAAAAAGTGGGTGTAGCAATTCTAATACCTAACAAATTAGACAAACTAAAATCAATCAAAATAGTTGAAGGTCATTTCTTATTCATCACATGAGAAATCTATCAAGATGAGTCTCAATTCTGAACATCTATACCCCAAATACAAAGGTACCCACATTCATAAAAGAAACTACTAAAACTCAAGTTGTACATAAAACCTCACACACTTATAGTGGGAGATTCAACACCCCACTCCAACACTAGACAAGTCCACAAGACAGAAACTCAACAAAGAAACAAAGGAACTAACAGAAGTTATGACCCAACTGGGTTAAACAGACATTTATAGAACATTCCATCCAAACCCCAAAGAATATACCTTCTTCTCACACATGGAACCTTCTCTAAAATCGATCACATACTCGGCAATATAGCAAACCTCAATAGGTACAAAAAAAAAAAATAAAATAAAATAAAAAAAATAAAAATGGAATAACCCCCTGTATCTTATCAGACAACCATGCTTTAAAGTTAGAATTCAACAATACAAATTGCAGAAACCCTACAAACTCATGGAAATTGAACAATGCACAACTGCACCATTCCTGGGTCAAAGAAGAAATAAAGAAATTAAAGATTTCCTAGAATTTAATAAGAATGAAGACACAGAAACTGCTGACCTGGAACAAGGGGGAGTCCATGGATTCCAGTCTGATAGCTGGGAAATCAACAGACACCCTAAATGTGGGTGTTACTTAGGAGGACTAGGCAGTCTATGGGGCCTCTGGTAGTGGACAAGTATTTATTCCTAGTATACAAATGGACTTTGGGAGCCCAGTCAGCTTAGGCAGATGGAAATACAAATCAACTGTGATGGAATCCATCACAATAATAAAATCTCTGCTCCTCAAAATTTGGTCTGAAGGAGAGAAAGTGAGCACCATAGACTGACAGAAGCAACTGGCAAGAAGAAATGATGAAGACGAGAGAAACTAGAACCCTCAAAGACTGCTGACGGAGATTCAAATATGTCAGCCACATCAGAAGAAAATCTTAAAAACTTAATAACTTAATATATAACTACTCAGCAGTGAGAAACAATGACATCCTATTGCAGGCAAATGGACAGAACTAGAAAATAACATCTTTTGTGAGGTAACCCAGACCCAGAAAGACAAATATAGTACGCACTCACTCATTAGTGGATACCAGACATAAAGCAAAAGATTCCCAGCCTACAATCCACAATCCCAGAAAAGCTAGAACCCTCTTCCAGTAACAGATGTTTAAAGATGCAGAAATCCACAACTAACCAATGGGCCAAGCTCCTGGAGTACAACTGAAGTGAGGGAGAAGTGAAAATATAACAAAGGAGTGAAGACCATCATGGGGAAACCCACAGAATCAGCTGACCCGAGCTAGTGAGAGATCACTGACTCTGATCTGACAAACGGGGAACCTGCATAAGACTGAACTAGACTCCCTTAATATAGGTGACAACTGTGCAGCTGGGCAATATATGACACCACTGGCAGTGGGTCCAAGATCTAACTGTAATTCATAAATTGACTTAGTGGATCCCATTTTATATGGAGAGATGCCTTGCCCAGCCCACACAGGAGTGTGGGGGGTGGAGAGGTGCCTTGGTTCTGCCTCAACTAGATGATGGAACAGACTTAGTAAACTTCCTAGGGGAGGCCTTACCTCCCCCCCCCACAAAGAGCAGAGGGGAGGTGGGGTGAAGGGGAAGTGCTGGGAACGGGAGGAGAAGGGAGGGGGAACTGGGATTGTAATGTAAAAATAAATTAATAAAAAAGCAAAAATAATAATACATATATTATGTACATGATATATGCATGATTCAATAATTACACTCCTAAGACATCTACTCAAGAGAAATGAAACACACTCATATAAGTCTGTAAAAAAACAAACTTTGACATTCTTGGGGCAGCACTGTTTATAAGGGCTCCAACGTGGAAACAACCCAAACATGCACCCACAGATCAACAAATGGCACTATGTTCAATAAAATAGTAAGAAAAAGAAATGACATGTAGATAGATGCTGAAAGAACCTGGACCCACAATGTGACTCACATCACGTAAAACTACTAAATGCAAACTTAGCAGTGATTCCCTGGGAATAGAGGCAAAAAAAAGTCACAGGGGATGCAAGAAAACATCTTGGGTAATGGTTATTTTCACTACTGTGACTATGATCAAGTCACAAGGATATTCCTAAATATGTCTCGAACAGCTTACTGTAATCTAGTTAAACCTAGAAAGGGGGAGAACTATTGTCTTAAGTCTTCAGCTTCTGGGCATCTTCGGGTGAAATGTTGCTCGGAATCTTCTAAAGTAATCTTAAAAGGCAAGTACGGGTGATCCGCTTGCACTTGGGAAAACACAATGTTTATAAAACAAGCACACAACTTGGTCCGATCTAGAAAAGGAACCATCATTACCATCAACTAAGTCCTAGAGATCTTTGGAGAAGACACATACTGGGGGTGGTAGAGGTGATCACACCTGATGTCTCCTGGGAGGGGGACGGGGAGGGGGCTGATGACACTTCTGGGGGTAATGGGCACAGATGCTCCAGAAGTCTTCCTGGGGTGGGGGAGAGATGCCTGCTGGGGAACAGTGCTGGCAAAAATGGGGGTGACCACATCTGGAATCCCAGGCCAAGAGGCAGACTCGTGCTGGGGAATTAGGTGCAAGGGGTGTGTGTCCACACCTGAGCGTTTTCCAGGGCACGGGACAGACACGCTGGGAACAATGGGTATAAGGGGAACGGAGGTCCTGCAGGGCTGGGGACAATGATGAAGGGGGAGGGGCGTCCTCACTTGAGATCTCCCAGGGCAAGGGGCAGGCGCATGCCGAGGACACGGGGTGTAAAGGCGACAGGGCCACCTGAGGTAGCCCGGGGAGGCCCCCATTCACCAGTCCTCACGCCCCAAGCGCCCGCGCACCTGCATGTTCCTGAGCAGCTGGAAGATCTCCATGGTGCGGTACACGATGTCCTGCACCGTCTCCTGCCCGATGCGGCACAGCGTGGCCGTGTTGACCTCGCGCGCGGCCTGCTGCGCCTGCGGGCCGCCGAAGGGCCCGGGCGCCATGCCTGCGGGCGCCAGCGGAGGGGTGGACATGGCACTTGTCCACTCCGGCCCGCGGGAGCCGGCTCTGCAGATTTCAAACCAGCGGCGCCACTTCCGCCCACCGCGACGCGCGCGTCATCCCGGAAGACCCGGGAGCCAGGCTGCACGCAAAGATGAACGCGATTGGGCCACGCGCCCCAAAGAGGCAAGACGGACGGGGAGTTAACCAATCACCCGTGGAAGTCTGACCAGGGGGCGGTACCAGTGATGAAACGCGCGATTGGGCAACGCGCCCCAGAGTGGCAAGACGGACGGGAATTTAACCAATCATCAGTGGAGGTCTGGTCAGGGAGCGGTACCAGATTGGATGCCTTTTCTCCGAGTCCCGTCTGCCTTAAGTTAGGTGTCTTGATAGAGAGCCAGTTTTGCATTAGGATTTTGTGGAGCGTTTTCTCCTAACAAAACTTCGAGTTGCTTCTAATTATTGTCCTTTGACAGAATGCAGGCTCGGCGGGCTGAAGCACTTGTTCACTGTGTATAGCTTGCACTAGCAGTCCGCTGGGCAAAAGCAGAAAATAAGGTTTCTGTTCCTGTATAATTAAGTGTAATCAGAGACCCATCCCCTTGATTGCTTTTGTTCCTGCGCGAATATTTTTGAAGTTTTACTAAGTAACACACGTACACTGCTTTCTGATTATGAAACTACAGCAACAATACTTCATAGGAGGACCTCGATTTAATCCGAAATTGCATGCCCTATATAATTCTCTGCATTTCCTGTTCATATACATACATACATACATACATACATACATACATACATACATATTAGACACAGTAAGACATGAATGGTAGTGTAAGTATAGCAATATATTGTCAGTTATTTCAAACTTGGGAAGTATTTCTAGAAATTTTAACTTAATGGTTTCGAACCATAGTTTACCTAAGCTACATAAAATCGTAAAAAGGGAAATCTCCAGTAAAGGAGGGTTGCTGCACTGCCTGATAGGGTTGTTTGTTTACTTCCCAAATTCCCCTTACTCTATGAACATGCTAAAATGCAATTTCATTAAAAACAGACTTGTTCTATTTTATTCCCTTGCTATAGTCTCAGGATTTAATGATAGGCACATTGAAATGGCTCTCAATAAGTAAATTACTAGATGATTTTTAAATAGCACAAGGAACATAACAACAATTTTAAAAAGAAAGAAAAACTATCCTTTCAGCTTACTGCACATTTTCAAATGCTAAAAAAAGAAGAAGTCAAGAATGTGAAAATTGGTATCACTGGCACAACAATTTCATCTTGAGAAGTCTATAATTCAGACTTTCCAGAAAATGGCTAAAAGTGGCATGGGAAACACTGTAGAGCAGTGGTTTTCAACCTTCCTAATCCTGTGACCCTTTAACATAGTTCCTCATGTTGTGGTCGACAACCATAAAATTATTTAGGTAATACTTCATAACTCTAATTTTGCTACAATCATAATGTAAATAGGCAGGATATCTGTTGTGTGATGCCCAGAGGGGTCATGACACACATGTTGACAACTATTGCTGTAGAGATTTTTATTAGTCTGCTGCTTCAGTGATCAGTTATTAGCAGACAAGCATTTACTGAGCACCTACTGTATGCTGAGTGCTAGGATAGAGATATTGTAGTGAAAAGGTTTGGTTAAAAACTGCTCTCATGTGGAATAAATACTAATTACTGTGATGACTTTATTGAAGTAAAAATTTGAGGTCCTGATATCAGGGGGCCAACTCTTTAGTGAAGCTGGTACAAGATGAAGGGAGAAATCTGGGACTTAAAGGTGGATGGAAATGGAGTAGTAACTATCCCCAAATCTTAGCATTGGAGACCCAGGAACCATCGCCACCACTTGAAGGAAGCTTTAACATGAGGACAAATGTTGGGAAATATGATTAAATACGGGTGGGAGGACTTAACACAGTGTAAAGGAGCTCTGGCTCTGAGTGAAAAAGCAAGTCATTGAGGTGTTTTGAGGTAAGAGATCTAAACAAATGTAATGTTCAGTGGGGAATGGCTGGTGGGTGACTACTGCCTCCCTCTTTCCTGAAGGATATAGATACCGATGATCTGGGTTAGGGAAGGGCACAGTGGATGACTTAGTGGTAAAAATGTAGAGAACTTGATGTTGTCAATGACAGGTACACGTGGAGGAGAAAGAATAAAGGAAGTGGGCAGAGCCTCTGCCATTTACTAAGATAGGCTGTGCTGAAGAAAAAGGAAGTTTCAAAGAAGTTGTGCTTTCTATTGTTTTCCCAATGCTGTGGTAAACCAGTTGAGTTTTAGAACTCAGATCCTGAACCTTCAGATGTTGGCAGGGCTATGAGCTTTTCTAAACTATCAGGGAGTTTCTGATTTCTTGGGTTTTTTGTTGTTTTGTTTTGTTTTTGATTTCTAAGAGTTGCATTCATTCATTCTGTGCCTTGTGTCTCCTTACCTGCTCAACACCCAACTTCTAGCATCTTGAAGCCACCATTACCCCTCAAGGTTCTCTCACAATGCCATCTCTGCTTCTGTGTCTTCTGCTCTCCTTTTCTGTATTTAAGCATCTTATGTTTGCTTTGTAATCCCCCAAATAGTTCAGGATATCTTTTAGTTTTAAGGTCAGATTTTTCTGCAAGCTTAGCAGTAAGTACAGCATCTTATTCAGGGAAGAAATGGGACAAAGTTGCCCAAAACTATCATGCAATGGGACTAAGTCAGCGGGAAGCTAAATCAAACAATGTTTCACCAAGGAAACACAAGCTGGCTTAACTGCATCAGAGACCTAGTACACAGTGGCCTTGGGACTATTGGGACCAATAACTATAGCTCCTGAGGTAGAGTGTTGATTTCTCAGGCTCTGAAACTGCAGCTCCCCCAAAACCCCAGCTCCAGGCCATTGCCAGCTCTTCCAAGCATGGTCCTGGTTTTGAGAAGTAGCTGTTTCATCTCCATACCTCAGGGTCTCCCTCAGGGAAAGTCTCAGTTGATCAGTTTGGTGGGGGAGGGGGCAGAGGGAGAAAGGGAGAGAGAGGGAGAGAGAGAGAGAGAGAGAGAGAGAGAGAGAGAGAGAGAGAGAGAGAGAGAGAGAGAGAGAGAGAAAGGCCCACCTCTAGTGATGACATACTTCCCCCAATAAGGCCATATCTCCTAGGCATCCCCAAACAAGTGCCACTAGTGTTCAAATACAGGAGTCTATGTGGATACTCTTACATAACCCATCCTGATAGCATATCAGAGCCCAATGGCTTACACCTACAGAAAAGCTCCACCGGGTCAGAAGTGCATCACAGGTTTTATCAGCCTCATGTAATCTGTTGGTGGTGTCACTGTCACACCATTTCTCCAAAGTCCTGGAGAACTTTTCTGCTCCCATCATTAGACATCCAGCACCTTGTATTTATAGGATGACCAATATCCCGTTTTATCACTGGTTCAAAGCCAAGCTTGCGCCTGGAAAATGCTACACTCATTGATGGGTGACCCATGCTTCCACTAGCAAAAACAGCCATGGCCACTGAGTTTCTCATTCTTTAAAGGTCTCCTGATTCTTCTTTCATTGTTATAGTCACCAGCCTCTGACATTTCACAGTTAAGGGCCTTTGCAGTTAAACCAGGGCTGATCACATTATTTTCGATAATCTCACCAGGTCAGCTGCCTTAAACTTAATTGTAAGTATAAAATCCCTACTGTTAGATACCTCATTAAGATATTCACAGTCTCCAAGGATTTTTAATGGACATTTTTGTGGGGGCCACTCTTCTACCTGCCATATAGCCTTCTACATCTTTCTCCCTAATTTATTTTATGTTTGTTTCTATTGCTTATTACCAACTGATTCCTTTCTGTTTTATAGGTCATCTCCCTAAAAAGGCAGTAACCTTCATGAAGTCAAAGATTGGTCCTTTTGTTAACTTTGTTAGATTCAGCACCAGCAGCAGTAGGGCTTGGCCATGGGAAAGCTCAATAAACTACCAGTCAAAGAATTATAAATTTACTGGGAAGGCAGAGTTTAAATTTTAGAGGGAGGGCAGAATAATAAAGCAGCCAGACCAGCTCACATGTGTGCATGCATGCCTGTGTGTGTGTGTGTGTGTGTGTGTGTGTGTGTGTGTGTGTGTGTGTGCATGTATGAGTGTGGTGTCCGGAGCTAAAATAAAAATTTTGTACTACTCAGTGTTATTGGTACTACTTGGTGAGGAACAAAAGCTACATTATCTCCCATAGAAAATAGAGGAACAAGAATATTACCTACCTTCGGGGTTCCTGGTGGGATTTAATGAGAGGCCGTGTGGAAAGCATTTATAGTTTCCAGCCTGGAGTGTGTATAAATACATTTGTGCTGTGTTTTCTTTCACTGTGCTCCACAATAAGGTGAGGAAGAAATTTCCCCAGGACAGAGCCACAGGAACACTAAGAGACAGAAAGAGGAGGAAAAGCAACAATGATAACAGAAGTTGGGACCAGCTGGAGATATCCAAGGAAAATCATGACAGTATCATGCCATGAATGAAAAACTACTACTAGAAGCATCTAAATCCTGGAGAGTGTTAGGAACTACTGAAGATTAGGAAACAAAAGCACAGTGATGGGTGCTAACTGTCAACTTGATGAGCTCTAGAACCACCTGGAGATGAGCCTTTAGGCGTGCATGTTTGGGAATATCTTGATTATGGGTAAGTAATATAGAAAGTCCCATGGTGATTGATGGCAAGACTATCATTGGACAGGACTCTACAAAAAAAGAGAAAGTGAGCAAACACATGCATGCATGCATGCATTGATTTCTTTTGGTTTCCTGATGCCACCTGCTGCTTCAAGCTCCTCCTGTTGCTTTGACCTTCTTGCCAAGATAGACTACACCCTTGAACACAAGTCAGAACAAATCGCATCTGTCTTAAGCTGCTTTTGTCAGAATGTTTTATCACAGCAACAGGAAAAACAACTGACAATATATATCACCTTCATTCACAAAGTATAGGTTTCTATTAGCAGAAAATTCTTACGTAGAGACCCAAAGCTAGAGAAGGAATGAAACAGAACATCTAGTATCTGTCTACAGTATCTTCACATCTAGGGAGAAGATACATGGTTTTCATTAGGCTACCCAGGGTGAAGGAATATGTCTTAGTCTTCCTTGTATCTTGTCCAGGCTATGTCATTAAGGTCCAGCCTGTCAGATATGAACGGCATGTGACTATTGGTAGTTATCATTAATGTAAAAGTGCCTTCTGTTTTTTCTTCCTAGTAACTGGAAAAGAAGAATCATAACTGTATCATAAATAAATTCTTGCTTAGGGGTTTTCTGTTACTTTCAGCTACATTTAATACTTGCTGCTGAAGCCAGCAGTTTGGTCATATACACCCTAAAACCATACGTTTAATCTGAAAATAGAGCAAGTCCCCCCAACACAGCGACTCACTGTGTCTACCCCAATAGCAAATTATACTGTCTTTTGGTTTTGCCCATTCCCAATGACAGTGCCCTTGGCTCTTAGGTAATTTCAGTTTTAAGTCAGCCTTTTGTATGTTTTCATGAGACATGCTGGCCTTTGCATTTTTCTAGCATCCAAGAAATACGTTTTGTGGAGTCAGGACACTGTGGGTTATTTAAAAGGCCACAGGCCAGCATTTGTTTAAACCCAAGAGTCAGCATTTAGAAATATACTGAATTAAAGGTAGCAAGCTTTAGGGATAGGCAAGAAAGTTATAAAATGAAGAAAGATCTAAGAAGACACCCATAGGTGACCATGGTAGGTTCCCTTGACTTGTCATTGTCTTACTTTTCTATTGCCACACTAACATACCAAGACCAAGGCAACTCATTAAAGAAAGCATTTGATTCAAGGTTCATTGTCTCAAAGGGTGGAAGAGTCTATAACCTCCGTGGCAGAGAACATGACAGCAGATAAGCAAGCATGGCATTGAAGCAGAAGCTGAGAATTAATGTCTGATTCACAAACATGAGGCAGAGAGAGATGGGGAAAGAGAGAGAGAGAGAGAGAGAGAGAGAGAGAGAGAGAGAGAGAGAGAGAGAGAGAGAGAGAGAGAGAGCTCACAGGGAATGGTGTGGGCTTTTGAGCCTCAAAGGTCACCCCCAGTGACAACGAGACCACATCTCCTAATCCTTCCTAAATAATTCCACTCAAATATATCTGAACCTATGGAACCATTATCATTCAAACTACCACAGTCATTCAATGGTTTGGTGTCCTAGACTGAGTAATAACCAGAGAATGTGTTTCATGTTAAATTCTTGCTTTCTTGGTTAGATTGCATGTGCCACAAAAATCCTCCAAGATTATTTGCATTCACCAGGAAACATCATTTATAGGGCCAGGCAAAGGAAAAGGATGTGACTGAGCCATCACTATCATGACCTTGGTGCGACCTTAGTCTTCTAGTAGTTGTGATAAAATGTCCCAGTTTATGTAATATTTATTTATGACTAATCACCTATTTTTTTTTCAATTCAGGCACTCATAGACTATCCCTTCTGGACACAGCATTATTGAATTTTAACAAACACTTATCGAGCACCTATAATTGGTCAAACTAACAAGCACTTAGGTTGATTTAGACTATTGCCTAGACCTAATTAGCATTCCAATTTAACAAACTGTGTTAACCGGTCCCTGAAGGTTCATTAGTGAAGGTTTCCTTTGCTTCCCAAATGCTCACTTAGAATCCCATCCTTAAGATATGCAAGATTTAAATCACAACTTCACATTCTAGAATGGTTCCTGTTGCAAGTTTAGTGACTTTATAAGCTTTCCTCGACTGTTTTAGATAATTTAGATGTCTAGCATCTTTCCATTAATGTCATGGTTATTGCCGATGAAATCCAGTATTTAGAAACACTTAGCTGGGATCAAAAGATACTTGGAAGCACCATTAACGAGGGCATCAGGTTTAATTAAATAAACATGGTTTGGGATGAAAGGAGCCTTGCTGCATGGGAATTAGCCTGTTGCTTTCAGTTGATTCATTATGTAATCACATATCCCAGTACGTGATGGGGGGGGGAATCTTTGTTATGCTAAGAGTCAGTACCCTGTCCTCTTTTCAAAGTTTTCCAGACATCAAGAGAACTAATAAAAACACATTAAGCTCTTGTGCTTGCTAATATTTTAAGAGGAGTCATTATTGAATTGGTGCGAAATAAATAATCCATGTACCAGAGGTTCTTCTATGCTCCCTCATGCACATTTCCTGATGTTCCCTGTTCATAGATTCTTCATGAAATGTGCTCAACATTATTGTTAATAGCTTAGAGAGTAGTCTTGGATTTTGTAATGCAAGGAAATTGTGCATTTGTTGAAAAAATACCTTTGTTGCCTCTGCTTCATCTGTTCTAAACCAGACAAGATCTACAGCTTCAATAGTAGGAAATGAGAATTAAAAAGAAACATAGTGAGCTCTTTCAAAACAGAGGTGATTGCTTCAGAGAGTATTGCTTTAGTGATTTCATTTACATAGGATGGCAATGTTAGGTAAAATTAATCTGTAATGCATTTTCATATTCTGGTGGGTAAAAAGTGAAGGTATGATAAGACAGGGGGTTTCTCATAGCAGGATCTCAAAGAAAGAAAGAAAGAGATTTGGCTATATTTTTTCCTCTTCATTTTTGACAAAGGTTCTTCCTGGGTAGTCCTGCTGGCTTTGAACTCATGTGTGATCCTGCATCAGCTTCCTTTCTGCTGGGATTGGAGGTATATGCCCTCACCTTTGGCTTAAACAAACCTTTGA
This sequence comes from Cricetiscus sungorus, assembly GCA_030556225.1. NCBI lineage: Eukaryota > Metazoa > Chordata > Mammalia > Rodentia > Cricetidae > Cricetiscus > Cricetiscus sungorus. The sequence continues at coordinate 16,964,106 of JANBXA010000366.1, forward strand.
AAGAGGAGTTGCTGGTAATGATGAAGAAGAAATGTCCTGTGTATTGGCAGGGAAGGCAGCTGTCAGGTCAAGTGTGGGAAGTCACAGGTATTCAAGATGTAATGAGATACGTATGTGCTGCTGCATGCTGGTTTGTCAGGAATGAGCTGTCCAGGCCAAAAGTTCCTGTTCCTCACTTGTTCTTCCCAATGTCTCTGAGGAGACTGTGTGATGAGGCTGGGGGCTCCAGAAATGGGCTACAGGGACAGCCCCCCTTCTTTCTTGTTATCACTCACACATGAGGAGTCTTTGAAACCATGATTTTTGTGATTATTGTCCTAATGATCAATAATGGGAGGTCTACAAATACAGAGCTCTGGAGCAAGCACTGGGGAACTGTTAAGGTCCATTTTCAGCCATAGTTCTAATGTGCTTTTCAATTAAAGCTCAGGCAGACAACTAGGATACATGCTGTGCCTTGAATACTAATAACCAGATTCACTGCTTGCTTTTGTATGAAGGAAATCATAAATGGCTAGTAGGCTTCGTGTATGCATTCAAAGTTGCACTTAAAATTTTGTTAGATAAAATTTTCCAAATTCAAAATCATTGTTTTTCTATCTACTTTCTGGACTTATTCTACCTTAATTATTGACTGTTGTGAAATAATTTTTCTGTACACTGTGAAGATGTGTCTTTGCCAAGGCACCTTCTTATTGGTTTGATAAAAGAAAACTAAATGGCCATTAGCTAGGCAGGAGGTATAGACATGACAGCCAAACACAGAGAACTCTGAAGAAAAAAGGCCGAATCACCAGGAGTACCCAGAGCAAGGCATACTGAAGGACAGGTAAAGTCACAAGCCACTTGGCAATATGTAGATTAATAGAAATGGGTTAATTTAAGTTGTAAGAGCTAGTTAGTAACAAGCCTAAGCTATGGCTGAGTTTTTATGATTAATAATAAGTCTTTGTGTCATAACTGGTGTGAGAAGGTGTAGTTCTGACATAAAGGTCTGACTACAATTGACCATTTTATCTTTACCACATTTCACATAAACATGAAAATCTTTTGTAGTTAGTAGCTACCACATATTTTATTTTAAAACAATTAGTGCTTACTATTTTAATAGTTTACTTCTATTAAATGAAGTTGATATGTGATAAAACTATATAGATATATCATAGATAAGAAGTTTTAACTTTCTGTTAAGATGGGGTTCTGATACATAGTTTAGGTTGGGCTTGACTCAACCTTCTTATTGATGGCATTGTAGAAGTGTGTCAAACAATATAGTACACCTTGACACAATTTAAAAATTTTTTTATTTTAATATTTGTTCTTATTTTATATATTGATCCCAGTTCCCTCTACCTCGCATCCTGCCATACCTCCCCACACACCCCCTATGCCATCCCCCATGTACTCCCCAGTGAGGGTGAGTCCTTCAATAAGGGATCATCAAAGTCAGACAAATCATTTGGGGTAGGGGCCTAGGCCATCCCCCGTGTCTCTAGGTTAAGGGAATATCCTTCCATGGGGAACGAACTCCTGAAGTCCGTTCTTGCACTAGGAATACATCCTGGTTCCAATGTCAGTGGTACCATAGACTTCCCAGGCCTCCTAACTGAGATCCACATTCAGGATGTCTGGGTGAGTCTTATGCTGGTTTCCCAGCTACTAGTCTGGGGTTCACGAGCTCCCCCTTGTTCGGGTCAACTGTTTCTGTGGGTTTCTCCAGCCAGGTCTTGACCCCTTTGCTAATTACTTCTCCCTCTCTGCATCTGGATTCCGGAAGCTCAGCTCTGTGTTCAGCTGTGCATATCTGCTTCTGCTTCCATAAGCTACTGGATGAGCGCTCTAGGATGGCATATAAAGTAGTCATCAATCTCATTATCAGGACAGTGCATTTAAGGTAGTCTCTCCATTATTGCTTAGATTGTTAGCTGGGGTCATCCTTGTAGATTTCGAGACATTTCTCTAGTGTGAGATTTCTCTTTAAACATATAATGGACCCCTCTATTATGGTATCTCTTTTTTTTTGTTTTGTTTCATTTTTTTTCTTTTACTATGCCTCCCAGACTCAGTGTTACTGCTCCCTCATGTTCTCCTCTCCCCTCCTCTTCTCCCCTTCTCTTTCTCCTAACTTCTCCCCCAACCCTGCTCCTAATTTGCTCAGGAGATCTTGTCCCTTTCCCCTTCTGTGCAGGGACCATATATGTCTCTCTTAGGGTCCTCCTTGTTTCCAAATTCTCTGGAGGTGTGGATTGTAGGCTGGCAATCCTTTGCTCTATGTCTAAAATCCATATATGACTGAGTACATACAATGTACATCTTTTTGTGACTGGGTTACCTTACTCAGGATAGTTTATTCTACTTCCATCCATTTGCCTGCAAATTTAAAGTACTCCACTGTGTAAATGTACCACATTTTCTTTATCCATTCTTCAGTTGAGGGGCATCTAGATAGATTCCAGGTTCTGGCTATTACAAATAATGCTGCTATGAACATAGTTTAACAGATGTCCTTGTTGTATGAATGTGCATCTTTTGGTGGAATTGCTGGATTTGTGGTAGACTGATTCCTATTTTCCTGAGGAACTGCCATACTGATTTCCAAAGTGGCTGTAAGAGTTTGTACTCTCCCACCAGCAATGGAGGAGTATGCCCCTTTCTCTACATCCTTTCAAACATAAACTGTCATTGATGTTTTTGATTTCAGCCATTCTGACAGGAGTAAGATGGTATCTAAGAGTTGTTTTGATTTGCATTTCCCTGATGGATAAGAATGTAGAACACTTTAAGTTTCTTTCAGCCATTTTAGATTCCTCTATCAGGTATTCTCTATTTAGCTCTGTACCCCACTTTTTAATTGGATTATTTGGTGTTTTGGCAACTAGATTCTTGAGTTCTTTGTATATTTTGGAAATCAGCCCTCTGTCAGATGAGGGGTTGGTGAATATCTTTTCCCATTTTGTGGGCTGCTGTTTTGTCTTGTTGACTGTGCTCTTTGCCTTACAGTAGCTTCTCAGTTTAAGATGTCCCATAAATTAATTATTGATCTCAGTGTCTGTGCTACTGGTATTTTGCTCATGAAGTGGTCTCCTGTACCAATTCATTCAATGGTACTTCCCACTTTCTTTTCTAAGAGTTTCAGTGTGGTTGGATTTATGTTGAAGTCTTTGATCCGTTTGGACTTAAGTTTCGTTCATGGCAATAGATATGGATGTATTTGCAGTCTCCTATAGGTAGGTCAGCATCCAGTTATGTCAGCACCATTTTTTGAAGATGCTTTCTTTTTTCCATTGTATGATTTTAGCTACTTTGTCACAAATCAGGTGTTCATAGGTGTGTGGGCCAATGTTAGGGTTTTCAATTCGATTCCATTGGTCAACCTGTCTATTTTTGTTCAAATACCAAGCTGTTTTCAGAACTATAGCTCTATAGAAAAGCTTGAAGTCAGGGATGATGATGCCTCCTAAAGTTCCTTTATTGTACAGGGTTGTTTTGACTCTCCTGGGTCTTTTGTTTTTCCATATAAAGTTGAGGATTGTTCTTTCAAGGTCTGTGAAGAATTGTGCTGGGATTTTTATAGGTATTGCAGTGAATGTGTAGATTGCTTATGTCAAGATTGCCATTTTTACTATGTTTACTGCCTATTCATGAGCATGGGAGATCTTTCCATTTTCTGGTATCTTCTTTAATTTCTGTCTTGAGAGATTCAAAGTTCTTTCTATACAGGTCTTTCATTTGTTTAGTTAGCATTACCCTAGATATTTTATGTTGTTTGTGGCTATTGTAAAGGGTGATGTTTCTCTGATTTCTTTCTCAGCCCCTTTATTGTCTTTACATAGTAGGGCTACTGATTTTTTCTTTTTTGAGTTAATTTTGTATCCTGCCACTTTGCTGAAGGTGTTTATCAGATGTAGGGGATTCCTAGTAGGGTTTTTCAGGTCACTTATGTAAACTATAATATTATTTGCAAATAGTGAAAATTTGACTTCTTCCTTTCCAATTGTTATCCCCTTGCTCTCCTTTTGTTGTCTTATTGCTCAAGCTAGAACTTCAAGTACACTATTGAAGAGATATGGAGAGAATGGACAACCTTGTCTTATTCCTGATTTTAGAGGAAGCATTTTGAGTTTCTTTCCATTTTATTTGGTGTTGGCTCTGGGTTTACTCTATATTGTTTTTATTATTTTTAGTTATGTTCCTGTTATTCCTGATCTCTCCAAGACCTTTATCAGGAAGGGGTGTTGGATTTTGTCAAAAGCTTTTTTACCATCTAGTGAGATGATTATATATGGTTTTTCTTTTTCAATTTGTTTATATGGTGGATTACATTGATGGATTTTTGTATGTTGAACCATCATTGCATTCCTTGGAAGAAGCCTACTTGGTCATGGTGGATGGTTTCTCTGATGTGTTTTAGGATTCCATTTGCCAGTATTTTATTGAGTATTTTTGTATCAATGTTCATGCAGGATATTGGTTTGTAGTTCTCTTTCTTAGTTGTGTCTTTGTGTGGCCAAGGTAATTGTAGCCTCATAAAAAGAGTTTGGTAATGAACCTTTTTCTTCTATTGTATGAAACAATTTGAGGAGTACTGGTATTATCTCTTCTTGAATTTCTGGTAGAATTCTGCACTGAAGCCGTCTGGTCCTAGGCTTTTTTTTTTTTTTTTTTTTTTTGGTTGGGAGACTTTTGATAACTGCTTGTATTTCATTAGGTGTTTTAGCTCTATTTAAATTGCTTATCTGTTCTTGATTTAATTTTGGTAAGTGATACCTATCCAGGAATTTGTCCATTTCTTTTAAATTTTCAAATTTTGTGGAGTGCAGATTTTCAAAGTATGACCTGAGTTGTCACTGGATTTCCTCAGTGTCCATTGTTATGTCACCCTTTTCATTTCTGATTTTGTTAATTTGCATGTTCTCTCTCTCTCTCTGCTTTTTGTTTAGTTTGGATAAAGGTTTGTCTATCTTGTTGATTTTCTCAAAGAGCCAACTCTATGTTTCATTGATTCTTTGTATTGTTTTCTATTTTTTCTACTTTATTTATTTCAGCCCTCAACTTGATTATCCTCTGGATTGAGTTGGATTATTTTTGTTCTTGAGCTTTCAGTTGTGCTGTCAATTCTCAAATGTGACTATCCTCCAGTTTCTTCACATGGGCACATAGTACTGTGCATTTTTCTCTTGGTACTGCTTTAAAAATGCCCCATAAATTTGCATATGTTGTGTCTTCATTCTCATTGAATTCTAGTAAGTCTTTAATTTTTTTTATTTCATCTTTGACACAGGAATGGTACAATAGTACATTTTTCAGTTTCTATGGGCTTGTAGGGTTTCTACAATGTATGTTTTTGTTGAATTATAACTTTAAAGCATGGTGGTCTGATAAGATATAGGGGGTTACTCCAATTTTTTTGTATCTGTTGAGGTTTGCTATGTTGCCAAGTATATGGTCAATTTCAGAGAAGGTTCTGTGTGGAGTTGAGAAGAAGGTATATTCTTTTGTGTTTGGATAGAATGTTCTATAGATGTCTGTTAAACCCCAACTGGGACACAACTTCTGTTAGTTCTTTTATTTTTTAAGTTTCTATCTAGTGGAGAGAGTGGGTGTTGAAGTCTCTCACTATAAGTGTGTGAGGTTTTATGTGAGATTTGAGTTTTAGTGGGTGCCTTTGTATATGGGGCATAGATGTTCAGAATTGAGAGTTTGTACTTATGGATTTTTCCTGTGATGAATATGAAATGACCTTCTTCATCTCTTTTGACTGATTTTGGTTTGAAGTCTAATTTGTTAGATATGAGGATAGCTATACCTGCTTGCTTCTTGGGTCCATTTGATTGGAAAATCTTTTCCCAACACTTTACTCTGAGGCAATGTTTTCTTGTACTGCTGTCTTCCCATCCCTTCTTTCAGTGGGTGCAGGTGGGATCTCTCTCTCTCTCTCTCTCTCTCTCTCTCTCTCTCTCTCTCTCTCTCTCTCTCTCTCTCTCTCTCTCCCTTCCTTCCTTCCTCTCCCAGTAGGTGTAGGTGTGTCAGGACTTTGATGTCAGTAACTCTGGATGATCCTAGCTCTTTTGGAGGTCTCTCAAGCAGATAATGTAGCAGGGCCAAAGATGTGGGGAGGGCAGCCTCCAGATGGTCCCTTGTGGAGGGGTGGGTCCACTCAAGCTGAAGGCACAGGGAGGTCAAGATGCAAGCTGACCCAGTAAGTTCCAAGGAGATGGTGGAGGTGTTTAACCCAAGCTGTCCAAACACTCACCCCAAACAGAGGGCCCAGCAGGACCAAGGATCAAGGGAAAGCAGGCTCTTGATGGTCTGGCATGCCAGGGCAGGACCACTCAAGCCCAAGGGCTAGGGGAGTCAAGATACAGAGCTGACCCAGAAATTTCCAAGGAGAGAATGGGGGGAGGTTCGACCTGGGCTGGTTCCAGACTTACCTCAAGCAGAGGGTGAAGGGGCCCAGGGTCAGATGAGGGCAGGCTCCAGATGGTCCCGCCTGGGGAGGGGGATCCACTATGAGAAGAGCTGACCTATGAAGTTCCAAGGAGAGGATGGGGGTTTGGGACCCGAGCAGGCCAAACACTCACCCCAAGCAGAGGACCCAGTAGGTTGTGGTGATGCATGCCAGGAGGATTTGCTGAAGGAGACAGAGGCAGGAGGATCATAGGTTTGACACATTGTGGTAGTGGTGTGTGTGTGTGTAATATTTTTTTATTTTACATATCAATCCCAGTTCTCTCTCCCTCCCTCCCTCCCATGTCCCCCAAACCCCCTCCCATCCCACCCTACACACACATTCCACAGGGAGGGTGATGCCTTCCAGGAGGGATCATCAAAATCTGCCAAGTAGGTTCTAGGCCCTCCCTCCTGCCTCTAGGCTAAGGGAGTATCCCTATGTGGGGAATGTGCTCCCAAAGTCCTTTCATGCACAAGGGATACATCCTTGTTCCGCTGTCAGAGGTCCCTTAGTCTATCCAGGACTTCTAACTGAGACCCATGTTCAGGGGGTCTGAGTCAGTACAATGCTGCTTTCCCAGCTATTAGTCTGAGGGTCCATTAGCTCCCTCTTGTTCAGGTCAGCTGTCTGTGGTTTTCTGTAGCCTGGTCTTGACCCCTTTTCTTATTACTCCTCCCTCTCAGCAACTGGGTCCCATGTGTTCAGCTCAGTGTTTAGATGTGGGCGTCAGCTTCTGTTTCCATCAGCTACTAGATGAGGGCTCTATGATGTCACATAAGTTAGTTATCAATCTCATTATTAGGGAAGAGCATTTAAGGTAGCCTTTCCACTGTTGCTCAGATTGTTGGTTGGGTCATCCTTGGAGGTCTCTGGACATTTCTCTAGAGCCAATTTTCTCTTCAAACTTATAATGGCTCCCTGTATTATGGTATCTCTTCTTTGCTGTGGTCTATTCATCCCCCAACTCAATCTTCCTAGTCCCACATGTTCTCCTCTCTTACCCTTCTCTTTCTCTTAACTCCCTCTCCACTCACTGCTCCCCCTCCCAATATGTTCAGGAGATCTTGTTCCTTTCCTATTCTGTGAGGGACCTTTATGAATCTCTTAGGTTCCTTCTTGTATCCTAGTTTTTCTGGCGGTGTGTATTGTAGGCTGGTGATCCTTTGCTCTATGTCTAAAGTCCATATATGAGTGAGTACATACCATGTTCCTCTTTTTGTGGCGGAGTTTATTCACTCAGGATGGTTTCTCCAAGTTCCATCCATTTGCCTGCAAATTTCAAGATTCCATTTCCCTCCCCCACTGAGTAGTAGTCCAGTATGTAAATGTGCCACATCTTCTTTATCTATTCTTCAGTTGAGGGGCATCTAGGTTGTTTCCAGGTTCTTGCTATTACAAATAATGCTGCTATTAACATAGTTGAACAGATGTCTTTGTCGCATGGATGTGGATCATTTGGATATATGCTTAAGAGTGGAGTTGCTGGGTCCTGTGGTAGACTTATTCCCATTTTCCTGAGGAACCACCATATTGATCTTCAAAATGGCTGTACAAGTTTGCACTCCTACCGCAGTGGAGGAGTTGACACATTTTTTTAGTACCCAAATCTACAAATACAATCAACATAGCTCATGTTTCTACTGGTTACAAAAGTTTCTATATGCCTTTGCACTACATACTGTGAAACCACCGATCTGTCATATAGCTATATTCACTATTTCAAGGTTTCTACAAAAATGGGTTTCTACATATGGAAGGCACTTCTTTTGCCAGTATTCTTTTGTTTGATGCTTAAGTTATCTGTGTTGAACATGTACTGAAGACAAACACCTCTTGGCTGCTCTGTAAAGTTGTGTTGAATGGTTTCACCTCTTTTGTTTATTGAGTCATGATTCATAGACTTTTGGTTTGTTTCCAGTTTTGGATGGTCACAGAAAGGATGCTTTGAACATTTTTGGAGTGTCTTGTTGTGGATGCTTGAAATTTTGCTAGTTAGCGCTTACACTCCCAGCAGCAGTTTATGGGTCACATTATCCTCAACATTGGATATGGACAGGTGGTTAATTTTCATTATTGTAAGGGGAATTTAAAGGTAACTTATTTTCAGTTTTCTCTTGATGACAAATGATGAACTTCCCTTCTTCTTGGTACAAGATCCCCCAATCTGTGGCCAAGCTGGTCAGTACCTCACTATATATCAAAGAATGGCTTCAGAGTTAGGATAATCCTCCTGTTTTAGGTCCCAAGTGTTGGAGTGTTGGGATGACAGTTGTGGGATGATTCCAGGTGTGAGCAGATGTCAGGTGTGAGAAGATAGATTCCAGGTGTGAGTAGATTCCAGATATGGACAGATTCCATGTGTTGGCAGATATCAGTGTGGGCAAATATCAGGTGTGGGCAGATTCTAGATTTTGGCAGATTCCAGGTGTGGGCAGATAGATTCCAGGTGTGAGTAGATTCCAGATATGGGCAAATTCCGGGTGTTGGCAGATTCCAGGTGTAGGCAGATTCCAGGTATGGACAGATTCCAGGTATGGGCAGATTCCAGGTGTGGGTCATCATGATGGCTTTGAACTTCGTTTTCATGTGCTCATTATCCATTCACACATCTGTGTGAAATTTTTCAAACCATATAAATATTTGATTTGGGAAATTATAAGAATTCTTTATGTATTCTAAATTCAAGTCTTTTTCCTGATACAATTTTAAAATATTAAGTTCAGTTTCTTCCAGTTTAATTTTAAGTCATTAATATTGCCTTCTATGCATCTATTTCTTTCTGTTTTAAATGAGTTTAGATTCTATCATAAGAATTCTGGAAGTTTTATTGTATATACTTTGGATTCCATTACAGTTCTCTAGAAAATTTTGATGGTGTCCTCCTTGATCTCCTCCTCCCTCCTCTCTTTCTCTGTCCTCCTCTCCCCTTTTTACTGAACTCCTTCCTTCCTTCCTCTCTCTCCCTCCCTTGCTTCTTTCCTTCTCCCCCTCCCTCCCCACACAAAAACATGGCATGACAGAAGTTGCAACTCCTTAATTGCTTTCTATAGACAGTAGTTGAATCTTACCTCAATTATTTAGGTCTTTGCTGTGTTACTTGGCATCTGCTCTCTATATATAGAAAAGATAAATCTGAACCATTCTATTGATTCTCAAATATAGAACTAGATCGACCTCTGTTTTTCTGTTTTCTAAGAATTCATTCTTGGTAGCCTGTGGTGTCTTTTGCTATGACTTTATTCCTTAGATCCTGACAATAGTGAAATCTTTTAGTTTAGCTTCCTATGCTACAGTGAGACTCTGGAACCACAACCTAATTCTGGATCAAAGCTGTAGAGAAACAGAATGTGAGCAGCATATATTCAAGTTCCTACTTCCTACCATAAACTGCTACTTGACTCTTCAAAACCCTTAAATATGGATTTTTTTTCATGGTTTATAGCAGATATGAGAGGATTTGTCTGAGTGACATCATCCTTATGTAAATGGAACTACACTATTATTCTATTGTATTTTCCTTTACCTCTCCTCTTTTTAGAACCACAGTAAGGGCAAGAAATCAGGTCACAATAACTTGTCCTGTTTCTTTATGACTGTATGTAGTCAAGACAAATGAAAGAACACAGGAGAGGCAAGAAAAAGTAGGGAGGCAGCGGTTGGTGGGATGAGAAAAGATGCAATGCTACATTAGGAGTCTTAAATGTGAGGCTAAAAATAGATTATATCTAATCTTTATCCAGTTTCCATGATACCTGCCATTATTAAGCAGCTACTGTATATCAGATATTGTTTTTGGTGCTTTATACATGTTACCTTTCATATATATTATATATGTCTGTAGAACTAAAGTGTGTTATTTATAAAGATATATTTCATATCTTAGGCTATGGTTCTCAGAAACACATGGTATAATGTCAAATAGGGTAAGGTAGTGGACTTGTGGGTTTAAATCTGTTCTCCCCTCCAAAATTTATTTTACTTTTAATTATGTGTGCATGTGTACTTGGAGCAGGGTTTGTGTGTATGAGTATAGGTGCCTACAGAGTCTGGCGGCATCAGCTTTCCCTGGAGCTAGAGTTACAAGCTGTTATGAGTCACAAGTTGAATGTTAGGGACCCAACTTCAGGTCCTCTGAAAATGTATTACTTGCTCTTTCCACTGAGCCATATCTCTAGTCCCCATACATGTGTTCCTTTGTCACTAAAGCACTGCCTCTTGCTTGCTTCATCACTCCACCCCTCAAGCTCCAATCATAGATGAGCATCTCTCCATACTATTAGATCCGGAATCACTTACTTTTGATGACTTAGGGAGTTAGGACCCCTCTCAAAGTGATACCCACTTGTGTAATGCATTTCCAGATCTCATGTGCATTGAAGATTTGCTCTCTAAGCAGTTCTCCTTTTATCAGAATGTACACTCCAAGTGTTTGCTGATAGAAACCTTGGATAGATAGATGTTCATTGAAATGAATTGCATCCTTGGGAATGTATTAGTGAGCTCAAGTGAATCACTGAATGAACCATGTCTGTTCAGAATTGTACAGAGCTCAGATCTATTAGCTACTTCGCTTGTACCTTAATGTGGGTATTGTAATGACTCAGAATTCATTAGGAGCTTGTTTTCTGTCTCTGATGATCAATGGTTTTCCTTCACTTACAAGATTCCTTTTTTTCTTGCTCTGTTTCACATAAGAAGAGATGAAGACGAATGAATAAACATGTTAACATCAGGAAGTTTTGTGTGGCCTTAAAACAATGACTCGTGTAGAAGTCATTTTCTGATTTTTTGTCCATTAATTGGTCTTTAAAAATAAATAATAGAAAGTATTGTGAATTCTTTACTATTATCATTAACATGTTATGTTTCTGTTTGGGTCTGTGAAATTGACTCGTCCTGAAACAGCTTGCTCTTTCTTCTTCCTTTCATTCCTTCTCTCATCCAGTGTTCATTCACTAAGCATTCATTGAGAATCTAAAATGTGGGAGGCAATGTTCTAGGCCCTGTGTCTAAAACAGTGAAGAAAACAAAAAGTCATTGCTACCTATGTGAGTGTGAGAAACAAACAAATGTTCAGTTACATACAATATTAATAAGATCAAAATATATATTGTGCCAGTTATGATAAGGGAAACAGAAAAAGATACATCAGAAAGAAAAATGTGACCACATTGTTTTAAACAAGGCAGGTAGAGAAGAGTTTGCATACTCAGCACATGATCTTTAAGCAAAAGAGCTAAAAGATATGAGGTCAAATTCTGGGGCACTGGGTAAAAGTACTGTGAAGTCACTGACAGCTTACCATCTGTTTTATGTAATCAAGCACTTGAAGAAGCAGCACATATAAAGACCTTGAGTATGGAGTTTCATTGAGGATTTTAGTGGGAGTATCACGCAGGAAGAAGGAGAGAGTGAGTGAGTGAGAGAGAAAGAGAGAGAGAGAGAGAGAGAGAGAGAGAGAGAGAGAGAGAGAGAGAGAGAGAGCGAGAGAGAGAGTTCCAAGTCACAGCAAGCATTTATTCTGGGTAAGACCAGGCAGTGATCAGAGCAGAGGAAAGACCTAGTCTAACTCTTAGCAAGATTTCTTGGGACGTGGAGATTGTAGGAAATGGAGATCAGAGGAGAAGTAAAGTAGACAAGGCTGATGAAACAATTGTAAAAAGACGTCTTGAAAACTTGGGATAATGGTGGGGGAAAGATGAGCAGTGCTCACACAGTGGGATGTTTTGAAAGGCAAGCTGAAAGAACTTTCTGGATGGATTATAAAATAATGTAAAAGATGAATATAAAAGTGTTGTCTGCACAACAACGGCAGCAGCAGCAGCAGCAGCAGCTACACTGCTGCCATTAATGGAGAAGGCTGTAAGAAAACCATGCTGGGAATCAAATAATACAAATACAGATTTAACATGTGAAATGTGAAATGGTATTCAAATAGCCAAGTAGAAGTGGTCTGTTGGTGCCCAGGTACAAAAATCCAGAATTAAAGTTGATGACTAATCTACAGATGAAACTTGGATATTACTGGAGTATAGGTGTCATTTAATATCGTGAGTATGGTTCTATTATTATAGTGACTTGAATGAGAATGCCCCCCCATAAACTAATATATTTGAATACTTGGTCCCTACTTGGTGGAACTGCTTAGGGAAAAGTTTAGAAGGTGTTAATTTATTGGGGGAGGTGTGTCTCTGGAGGCAGGCTCCTTCTCCCTCCCCCTGCTCTCTCTGCCTTGTAGTCATTTTTCACAACATGTGAGCGCTCAGCTACTTGTTCTAGGGGCATGCTTGCCTGCTGCCATTTCCCCCACCGTGATAATCATGGATCTAACCCTCTGGAACCAAGAGCCCAAATAAATATTTTCTTTTGTAAGTTGCCTTGGTCGTGCTATCTCTTCCCCTCAATAGACAAGTAAGTAAGACATGTACCCTACTGACCCCAGAATGGTATAAAACAACAGATCCATGAGATGAGGAACATCAATGAGAGAGTCTCTGAGGATGTGTGGCCAGTGAATTGTGAGAAGCAAAGAAAGACCTGATCCTGTCCTAGATCCCACATTCAGAAAAGATGCTAAGTGTTAGCCATCAATATCCTTGTAGTTCAAACAGATCAAATAATGCAATAAATGCCAATGTGGAGGCCATTAGAAGTCGGAGACATGTGAAATCATCTCAGTCAGAGTAGGGGAGCCAAAAGACATCTCTTTCTGAGATGACTGAAAGAAAGAGAAAGCAGATGGGAAACTTAAATAATAGTTTTTGTAGCTTTTTCCTAAATGGGAGGAACAATAGAGAGTAGCTGGAGATAGAGATGGAGACTCAAGACAGTTCTTCCTCCTTACTAATATGGGAGAAGGCACAGCATATCTCTGTATTCCATAGATTGATCAAACCAAAGGGCAAGATGATTCAGGAGAGATGGGATATGTTGGCTGAGCACAGGAGTGAGAAGGTATGGAATTTGGTGCACACTGGAGGGATCCAGATCAAGATAAAGGGGTGGGTGCTGTGTTCAGAGGAGTGAGGTGAGGCAGAGAACACTGGCTTTCTACTCAATTACCAAAAGTCTTAGAAGGAATTGTAAAATATAGTGTGATAAATTATTGATTGTATTGAAAAAGAATAAAGCTAGAGGAGATCAATTCTTTCACTTATCAAAGTGAGGGACCTGAAGAAGAACTAATTGATGGACATGTGGTTTCCATCTCTAACTTTGTATTTAGCTCACTACTTTTTACTGGCTGGTCATTAAAGACGTTGGTGCTATATCAGGCAAACTGAGAAGATGAAAAGATTCTTTTACCTATATGTATGCATTCAGATATGCATGTGGGGGGGTCCACATGACTATGGGTGCCTGTGAGGGCCAGAAGAAGGTGATGGATCCCCTGTTAGACTGCATTCTTGATCTCGGTGTATCTTAGTACTGGCACACTTAATTTTAGCCTCCCTCTTCGTATCCAGACCATGCCACAAAGGGGAATTTTCATCCTAATACCTCTTTATTTTTTTTCTTGACTCTCTTATTTTGATGAAAGATTGGGTACCATAATTCTAAACACCTAGTCATTAGTAAATCTTTATTTAAATCAGAAAAGTTTTTGAATGTTTTGAATGTGCTTGGCCTTGTGCAATATTTATGTAAATACAGTGAATAAAATAGAGTTCTTTCCATTTCTGAAACACTGCTTCTATGCTTGCATTTCTTCATAAAAGATTTGACTACTATAATGTTCCCATCAGGTGGGGTTTCTTTTTTATCTAAAAATTGACAATACACATTGGTATTCTGTAGGTATTAGTAGAGAATTGCAAGGAACCAAAAAATCTAGCAATCACATTTCTATAAAGCACTAATCAAATGGGAATTAAAGAAAAGGTACAGGTAGACAAATGTGTGATGTAAAGCTATTATACTAATAATTTCCAGGTGTTCCTAATAAGAGAAGGTACAAACACCCAAGCTCTTTCATACAACCTGACAATACAGGGACTGCTTGAGTTCAACTCCCACCTCTACCTAGTGCTTCTCCCGTCCCACAAAAATAAAAGGTGCTACTGTGGTTTGGAGGTGTTGCTTTCCACATCTGTGGGGGAAATGTCACTCTTTCCCCCCCTTTCATTCCTTAGGAAGATAATTCCTATGTCTGCTGACAAGAGTGAAAAAGAATTCAGTTCCTCTGAATTAAGAAAAAAAAAACTGTGAAAGAAAGGAGATGCTTTGGGAAGACGAGAGAAGGGAGTGGAAAGGGAGCAGGAGGGAAATGAGGGTGAATGTGGTCAAAGTGCACTACACACATCTAGGAAAATGTGAGGAGACACAATTTTTGAACAATAACCTATAATAATAACCTCTTCCCGTACTTCAAATCTGCTTTCCCCTAAGTGTGGTCCTCGTTAGATACCTTTTAAAGATTTCAATATTGTTGGCTTAGGCTTCATGGTCAAAATAGACAAAGTGACTTGAAATTGATGGAATATATGTGATTGTGTGTGTGTGTGTGTGTGTGTGTGTGTGTGTGTGTGTGATTGTATTTGTATATGTACGAATGTGTGTTCATATGGAGGCCATAGATTGATGATGGGTATCTTCCTCCATCACTGTCTACCCTGTGGTTTTAGACAGGGTCTCTCACCGAACCTGGCCTTCACTGATTTGGCTAAGCTGGTGGCTAGGGAGCTCCAGTGGTCCTCTCATTTGAGTCTCCCAGTGCTAGGGTTATACTTCCTATGCCTGACTCTTAAGGTAGATGCTGGGGATCCATACTCAGGTCCAGCACTTTGCCAAATAAGCCTCCTCCCAAGTGTGTATGAATTCAAGCAAAATTTGACTTGTGTAAGAGCTTTACACAATACAGAAAGAACTTGGTGTCATGCTTCTGGCAAGTCAGAAAAAAAAGCAGAGCTAGTGCACTTGGAGCCAGAAGAAACTAACTTGATACCCAAATTAAATGACTATAGCCAATTTTTTTCTAAGAACAGCTTTACGAGGGGAAAATGTCTTAAATATTTCACTCGTAAGACATATGCAACACTAAAACCTCAGCACCACTTGGGTAAATAACAATTTAATTTTAAAAAAGTCCCCCAATCATAGCACGCTGCAATTAGAGTTCTAATAAGTAACTACAAACTTTAATTAACTAAGCTGAGAAATGCAAACTGGCCTAAGCTGCAAAAGCATTATGTGCTAAATGGAACTAGCCATGTTAATTCTAGTAATCAAGTTAGTACTTAGAAGATTCATTGAGTTTTGTCTTTTAATATATCTTATTAACAGTTCATGTGAAACTCACTAACATGAAGTGTGGACCTGCTTCCAAATTATGGGCTGCCGTTCTAACTGAATCAAGAGGAAAGAAATGCCAATAAAACGTAAACTCTGGGAAAGGAAACAGTGTATGTGACTCCAGCATGATGAAATAGAATTACTTGGTGTATGTATCAGCCATTCATTCTCCTCATTCTCCACACTCATCTTGATTTCTATGTTTATTTTGAAAGTTCAGATTTTTTTTTTCTGATGACAGTGTGGTAATCAAAACATCTCACTTTTCCTTTATAATAGAATTTATGTTAATGCTTCAGTGTAACTCATTATGACACTACAGTCAGGATGTTGCCAAGAATACAGCAAGCATTTAATAAATATTCATAAAACTAAACTCAGTACTGCTTGGCTCCCTCCAAAACTCTAAATTCCCTCCTCGCTCCTGTCTCTGGAGTCAAGCCTGTCCATGTTGTACCACCATGTGCTATAAAGTCCGTAAAACTCAGTGTATCCAAAGAGAAAGCCATTCTCTCTTTCCCTTATCTGATTCATGCCAACAACATCTGCTTGGTCCTGCATGCCAGGAATCTTTAAAGTCAATTCGTTGTTTTTTTCCACTTTCGATCCCTGTCTTTATTTCCCACGCATGGCTCTACCTCTCCATTTTCACAGTCTCTGCTTTAGTTCAGAATCTTGTCTACCAGAACAGGACATGCTACAGGGCCATACTTGACCTCCGTGTTTTCCCATATCCCATTATTTTCTGCATCCTGTTAACAGAAGAAATTTTCTAAGATAAGATTTTCATCATTTCCTTCTTGGCACTTATGCACACAAAGATGAAGAACCCTAAACTCTTCAGTTTAATGGAAGAGAAACACCCCCTTTCTCTAACATCCTCCAAGCTCACTGAAATTATAGAAACCTCCAATTGTGCCAGAAACATCTAAAAATCTGTTTCTCATTCAAATAATATATTTTCCTGGCATGGGTGAATTTCTGTTTTTTTTGGGGGGTGGCGTTTTTTGTTTTGGCTTGGATTTTTCAAAGTTTTAGTTCCAATGCCACATTCACCGAAGGTTTGTGTGTGTGTGTGTGTGTGTGTGTGTGTGTGTGTGTGTCTGTGTGAAACGTGGATAAATATTCTGCTTTTAAAAATATTACTCTGCGTACTCTATTGATATGTGTTCAGATAACCCAAATCTCCTACTAGGAGTGACTTTGGCTTTAAGATGACTCCCATCAGTGTTCTCTTCCAGAGAGTTTCACCCAGGGTTCATATTGAAATAGGATCCATATTGAAATAGGATCCATATTGAAATAGGATCCATATTGAAATAGGATCCATATTGAATAAGAATGACTGCCCTAGGCTCATACATTTGAATGCTTTGTCACTAGAGAGTGGGTTTGTTTGAAAGTACTAGGAGGTGTGGTCTTGTTGGTGTACATGCGGCTTTATTGGAGGAGATATGTCACAGTGATCAAGGTAGGGAATAGGGGTGTGGGTGAGCTTTGGGGTTTAAAAGTCCAAGAAAGGCCCAGTCTCTCTCTCCTTCTCTCTCTCCCCTCCTCCTCTCCTTCTCTTTTCTCTTCCCTACCTCCCTCCCTCCACCCCTCCCTCCCTCCGTTCATTTTCCTCCCTCCTCTCCTCCCTCCCTCCCTTCCCTCCCTCTACCCCCCCTCCTCCATTCCTTCTGCCTAAGGATCAGGATGTAAAACTCTCAATTACTTTTCCAGCACCATGCCCACCTGCCTGCCACCATATTCTTTTATGTGATAATAATGGACCTGAGCTTATCTCTGAAACTGTAAGCAAACCCCCAATTAAATGCTTGCCTTTATAAGAGTTGCTGTCTGTGATCATGGTGTCTCTTCACAGCAATAAGAAACAGTTGCAAAGACACTTTCTTGAGTGCCTCTTGCTTTTAGTTGTTTTGAGAAGAGGCAGCTGTCATGTTGTAAGTTGTGCAATGCCAATTGTGTTACAAGAAGCTGAAGGCTTCAAGCCTCTGGCTGAGGTAGAGAGTTGAGTGTTTCATTCACAGCCTATGACAAACCCAGGCCTGTCCACAGTCCCTTGAAAGGGCTTAGAAGAAACTCTTTTCCAGTACTAGATAATCCCTGTCTCCTTGATAACAAAGCATATATTGTGTAATATCATTTCACTGGTCTATTTGAGACAGGGTCTCATGTATCCCAGGCTAGCCTTGAACTTGATATGTAGCCAAGGACTTCAAACTCTTGATCATCAAGCTTAAACCTCCCAAATTTTAGTATTTCAGGCATGCACCACTGCACCTGACTTATGCCTTTCTATTTAAAGATTTGTCTGAATTCTCCTACTATGAGATACCCAGGCAATAAATAGGGGAAGACATTTTATAGTAAAAAGAGGCCTTTTGTTGTTTTCTGGCTGTTTTTCTCTACAAAGCTATTTCCTATCTGGCTACAAGCATGGTCGTGTCTTCTCTATCTTGTACAAATCACAATGAAACAGCATCATCTGATATTTTCTCAAACTGATCTTTTTTTTTTTTTTCTTTTCTGCATAAGAGAGTCTTGAAGAAAAAAACCAAACATTCTGTCTGTGGCTCAGACAGACTCAAAATGAAAAGAATATAGGAGACACAAAAAGCGCCAGTGGGATATTTTAGACCAGCATAGAAACCTTGGTTTCATACCAAGCATAACATCAGTAGCAACAATCTAACAACTGTTTTATCCATTAGGCGCTATGGGCACAGTATCTAGATGAGTCTACCACCTTGTCAACAGAATTTTAAAATGTGGAAAAATATATATTGCCTTCCAAACCAGGAAAACAATCTAAAAAATTTCAATTAATACAACTATAACTAAATGCCCACAGAGTGTAATATTATGTGAAGTGTATTTCAATCCATCTGTGGTGAATTATAAAAATTGTAAATGTCACCAATGAGGATGAAGTAAACATTTACCTTCAAGAAAACTCATATTTTAAGATTCATGAAAAATTTTTAAAATTGTAGAGAAATTATATTTAAATTTGGTAAGAGTTTTATGTTTGAAACTATATAAAGTGGAAGATTTTAAACTTTATAATGTTGGGGGATTAAGAAGTTTCAAAATTGGTATAGATATTCTTATCAATACTAAAAGAGAGAAAAATCTCTCAGGGAACAAGAATGATATCAGATAATCAATCCGTACATACATAACTATCTGTAAAATAATATCCTGCAGTTTTCTGGCTTAGTAAAATGTGCATATATGTGATATTGGCTATTAAATATTCAATATTACCTAGTTCCCAAGGAGCTACATTTTCCCTCTACTTTTACACAAGTAGCATAGGATCAAGACTCCAGCTGTAGTATATATGTCAGTGGTGTTCAGTTATGTCCCTTGAGTAAGGATCAAGTTTATTTTCAATGTCATAACAAGCTGTGTCTGGCAGTTCCTAAAACTAGATCCAATAAATATTTACTTGATATTTCCCTTGACAAGTGTCTGAGAATTTATTTCCTAGCAGACTAGAAGGCAGATTTACTTTTTCTCCTTGTTAATTTTTATACCATATTGACTAGATACACATAAAACACCCACATTCATGTGCACAAACACATACCAACATATATATAAACATACAATTACAGAGATCAGGCATCTCACATCTCCCAAGAAAATTAAAGTAAGATTATTTTCTTTTTCTTTATGTTTCCTATATAACCTGGACCCTTGCCAGCCATGCCAGAATTGGATACCATCTGTGAAATTAATTTGAAATTCACTACTGTTAATTTGCCTGCCTCTAAATCTGCCATGGCATTCCTCCAAATTTATTTTTCCAACTTTAGACTTTAATTTCATTCCAAGATCCTTCTCCTGAGTGTATTTTGGTCACATGCACTAGAGAGCTGTCCATTTTAATCATTAACCATTCATGTTTCCCATCTCTCCAAGTTTTCAGCCAGTCGTTTGCATTTCATATTGCTTCTATATGTTAAGGGAGGAGAATGCCTTTCAGTTCAGCACAAGGCAAGGAAAAGATTTCCTCAGTCACTTATAAATAAAATTAGTTACTGCTCTTAAAAGTATGTGGTTTTTAAGTTTAGAATTTTAAAATTTGGTAATTTAAACTTTTTCATCTTGATTTGGAAGTTACCAGAATGCAGTGGGAGTGATGAACAAATGAGGAGGAACTTACAGCGGGTTTCTGAGCTTTCCACCCTGGATGGAACTTGAAGTCATTGTTAGCAGATCTCCCTAAAAAGTAAAACTTCAACAGCTCTCTGTGCACTAGTGAGATCAGTTAGTTGCAAATATAGTGGCACAATAATAACTTCAGTGTTCTTCTAACTATGGAGTAAATGATTCTGGTAAAACAGTTTATTTGATACACATTTTTGTACAGTCCCCTTTTCTGAAGTCTTAAACCAGTCATCACCAAAGACAGAGGAATTGCCATTTCTGATTGATCTTGCTTCACCTCATCTAAGTAGACTTGAACATTTTAGCACTAACTTCATGGTTCTAATAAATGCAGCAGATGACATGCACAAGAATAGTCGTATGTATTCTTTAAATCGAAAAAGAATTTCTAAAATCCGTATATGAGTGAGTACAGCCATGCTTGTCGTTTTGTTGTTGGGTTACCTCACTCAGCTTGGTTTCTTCTAGTTCTATCCATTAGCCTGTGAATTTCAAGATGCCATTTTTTTTTTTCCCCACTAAGTAGTACTCCACTGTGTAAATATACCACATTTTTTCCATCCATTGTTCAGTTGAGAGGCATTTAGGTTGCTACTACAAATAATGCTGCTATGAACATAGTTGAACAGATGTCCTTGTTGCATGAATGTGCATCTTTTGGGTATATGCCTAAGAGTGGATCTTGAGGTAGACTGATTCCATTCTCCTGAAGAACCTCCATACTGATTTGCAAAGTGACTGTACAAATTTGAACATCATTGGAGGAGGTTCCCCTTTCTCCACATTCTCTCCAGCATGAACTGTCTTTGGTGTTTTTTATTTAAACCATTCTTACAGGAGTAAGACGGTATATCAGAGCTGTTTTGATTTGCAGGAAATACAGTAATTCTTGATGAAATACTTAATAACAATTTAATGGTACATTAAAAAAAATCACATCCCATGCCAAAGCTAGATCAGATGAAATGCAAGGGTGGTTCAACATACTCAAATCAATAAGTGCTACATAACACATAGTAGACTCAAGAACAGAAATAGCATCTCAATAAATGCAGAAAAGGCCTTGACAAGTTCAACATTTCTCTAAAGGCCCTGGAGAAACGAATAATAGAAGTATATCATAAAATAATAAAGGTTAATATGTGACAAACCTATAGCCAGAATGTACTAAAAGAGAAACTGATAGCATTTCCTTTGAAATCAGGATTAAGCTAAAGTGTTCATAAAATTTCTCAATTTTATTCAACATAGCACTAGAAGTCTTAGCTAGAGCAAAAAGATGAGTAAATAAAATAAAAGTGATACACACAGGAAAGAGAGAGAAGGCAAAATATGCTTATTGAACTTGATAAGATTCTATAGTTTAAAGAATCAAAAGACTTTACCAAAAAACTCTATAAAACTAAAATCCCTGAATCCATAGCTTTTCTACATATCAGTAATGATCTTCTCGGGAAAGAAATCAAGAAAAAAAATACTCACAGTAGTTTAATAATGCCTAGGTCTATCCCTAATAAAAAAGGTGGCATGCATATATAGATGATATAGATATAGATATAGAGATATAAATCTTTAAAAGATTGAATAAATAAATTGAAAAGAATGCTAAAAGATGAGGCCTCCCATCCTTAATAACTGAAATTAACACCACAAAGTGGCTATACTTTAAAAATGAATACACAGATTCATTGCAATCCTCATATAAATACACATGGCAGTTCTTCACAGAAATAGAAAAACAGAAGCGCTAAAAATTATACGACAAGTCTTTAGCTGCATACCGAGACACAGCAATAGCTCTCCACCATGCCATGCGGCTGGCCGGGGCAGCACTCAACCAGGAGTGAGTACAGGGTAGTGATATGAGGGGGGAGCAGAAAGAGTTATGTGCATGGGGGAGGGACCGATTTGAAGAGGCAAGGGAGAGCTGTCCCCACCATTTGTCTGTTGTGTGGCAATGTGAACAGAGGAGAGATACCCCCCTTGGCACCTACAACAGATAAGAAAGCCTATCTCCCCCCACCCTTGCCATCTATGGTACCCAGGAAATCAGGCCTTGCTCCTTGTCTGGGCACCACAATAGAGCTGACCCTGTTGGCAGAGGGACTGGTCATATAGCCCTGTGTGTGTGATAGTGGAATCGCTGGCCCCACCCCTCCTCATCTGCCATGTGGTGGTGAGGGCCAGGAAAAGATGCCCTCTCTACCTTGACTATGTCACCTATGGTGGTCAAATGATATGACCCCTTTACCAGCTACAGCACTCAGGAAAGTGGACCCTCTACCTCACCTGGGCAACACAGTAGAGCTGACCCAGTTGGCAGAGGTGTGAGTGATCCAACCCCAAAGTTGTGAACATAGGAGAGCTATCTCCATCACTCATCTGTCTTATGGTGGCATGGGCGGGAAAGAGATGCCCCTGCACTCCAGCGCCCATCAATGCCTTGAGGTCATAAGAGTGAGACAGCTGTCCTTGACTCTTATCAGCTGCATCACTTGGGAGACTGTACTGCACACCTCTCCTCTGCAACACAGTAGAGCTGGCCCTGAAGGTGTAGGTGTAGGAAAACCAACCCTGAGGTTGTGAAAGGAAAAACTCCTTGCTCATCAGTACAAGGAGTGAACTAGGCAGGAAGAGCTTGCCTGGTGGTGAGAACAGGGGAGAGCTGGTGGGCTAGCCAACCTGCAACTACCCAGGCCCAGAACCAGAGTGACTGTTGGCCCACCCCACCATCCACCCCATCTATGATAGAGCACAGGGATGGGGGTGGAATAGGTCCTAAAGTGCAGGAGCTACAGGATCTCTATGACACAGGGCAGCAGTAGGATGTCCAGGAAGAACCCCAGGGAGAACTCAGCACTGATGGTATAGCAGAGATCAGGGTCCTCGAACTAGACAATGATTCTTGGCAATGAGCACCTGAATGTAAAAATCTATGAATAAATGGGTTTGCTGTGTGACTCACTGTGTCACACTGCAGCTTCCATGATGACACTCTCCTCGCCCCTTTTCCTTTTTCCTCTTAAATTTTATTTTATTTTATTTTGGGGGTAGGTAGATGAGTGGGATTAGAAGGCATGGCGTGAAAGACACAAAGAATAAATAAAAAGAAAAATTTTAAAGATTATATGACAGTAATGTATCAACCACACGCTAGGATAGACCTGATGAGAAGTTGGCCAACCCAAAACAGACTGATGGGTTTCATATGGTCTTTTTGGTTTTGGTTTTGTTTGCTTGTTTTGTTTTTGGTTTTATTCATTTGCTTTAGTTTTATTTTGTTTTTGGTTTTTCTTTTCTCTTTTTTTTTTCTGAAAGGGAGAAAGTATAATTATGGGTGGGGAAGAATCTGGGAGAAATTGGGACAGCGACAAGAATATGATCAAAATATATTACATGGAAATTTTAAAAATAAAAATAAACTTTAAAAAGGACCTGAAAAAGCAACACAATGTTAGCCAGGAAGAGTAGTCTTTAAGTATCACCAAACCTAATCTCAACTTACACTGCAGTAGGATAATAATGAAACCTTCAAGTACTATCACAAAAAGGACAGAACAGAAAGAATAGAATGAATGGAATGGAATAGGATAGAATAGTATTATATAAAATAGAGGATATAAGCATGAACCCACATTACTATGGACTGCTGATTTTTTGACATAGTTGCTAAAAATATACTTTGGGGAAGAGATAACATCTTTAACAAATGGTGATTGGGAAACTGGATATAGGATATTGAAACTGGATTCCTGGCTCTCCTTTGCAACAAAATTCATTTCAAAATGAATCAGAGCCCTGAATAAAAAGAAAATCTAAAAATCTGTAACTTCTAAAGGGAAAGCTTATCGACATACAGGCTTATGCTTGGCTTCCCAACAGCTGAGGAAATAATTGAAAAATAGATAAATGACATTGAATAAAATTAGAAAGACTCAAAACAGCAAAGGAAGCAATTATGAAAATGAAGAGATAGCTTAAAGAAACATGGGAAAGATTACCATCTGTACATCTGACAAGAGAGAAACAGCTATAAAGAACTCAAAAAGTTAAACACAAGAACAGATTTTTCCCCCATCAATGAGTCACCAATTGAGTTGACAATTGAGAATAGACAATTCTCAAGAGAGGTAAATGATACTGATATAGTTAGCCATCATGAAAACGAAAGTCAAAACTCTACTGTGATTCCATCTCATTCAAATCAGAGTGATGAGCATTTAGAAAACATGATAGGAAATGCTTGCCATAATGGAAAACTAAAAAAAAAAAAGTATCATTGTACACTGCTGATGAAGATGTAAACTAGGACAACCATGGTGGAAGACAGTCTAAAGGCTGCATGGTGGTGGCGCATACCTTCAATCCAAGCACTCAGGAGGCAGAGGCACAGACAGGTCAATTTTTGTGGGTTCAAGGCCAGCCTGGTCTACAGAGTGAGTTCCAGGACAGGTTCCAAAGCTACAGAGAAACCCTGACACAAAACAAAAACAAAAACAAAAAAAAAAAAACCAATAAAACCTCAAAGTGAAATTACTGTGTAATCCATCTATGTCACATTTGGTGTGTGTGGTAGTTTAAATAAAAATGACCCTGATATGCTCTTATATTTTATACTTAGACATCAGAGAATGGCACTGTTTGAGAGGGCTAGTGGTGTGAGCTTATAAGAATAGTGTGTTTCTGAGAGGTGGGTATTAAGGGTTCTGAAGCCCAAGCCAGGTCCATTAGCTTTTTCTCTTCCTGCTGCCTGCGTCCAGATGTAGAACTCTCAGTTCTGTTTCTCTAGAACATGTCTGTCTATATTCTACTATGCTCCTCACCATGATGATAATGGACTAAACCTCTGAAAATATAACCAAGCCCCAATTAGCTGTTTTCTTTTGTAAGAGTTGCCATGGTCATGGTGTCTCTTACAGCAATAGAATGCTGACTAAGACAGTGTGTATCTGAAGGAATCTATTCAACATACTGCATAGAAGCTTGAACATCCATGTTCAATTCAGGACTATTTATAATAACAAAGATATAGAATCAATCTACATGTCTATCAACACACACACACACACACACACACACACACAATGGAGCTTCATTATTTTACATAGAAGAATGAAATGTCATTTTCAGGAAATTGAGTTTATCTGGAGACCATCATGTTAAAAGCAAATAAGTAAAACTCAGAAAGATGTCTATTTAATACTTTCTCATTTCACATTATATTGTAGCTATGTATCTATCTATGGACCTATGTATTATTTATCTACCATCTAGCCATCTATCTGTCTGTCTGTCTGTCTATCTATCATCTACACATTCATCTCTGTTTATGTGACATGAAAGCAGAAAACGCTATTCAGAAGAAGGGGACTTGTAGGTATGAGAAGGGGGACACAAGGGAGTGAATGTGAGCAAATTATAAAAATATACACATGACAATATCAAATTAATTCTGCTATTTTTCCATGTTAACTAAAAATGTAATATTAAAATGTGGGTTACAGAACTAAATAGAGAATTTTCAATGGAGGAATCTAAAATGGCTGAAAGATACTTAAGAAAGTGCTGAACATCCTTAGCCATTAGGGAAATGCAAATCAAAACAACTCTGAGATACCATCTTACTCCTGGCAGAATGATTAAAATAAAAAAAAAAACACCAAAGACAATTTATGCTGAAGAGAAAGTAGAGAAATGGGCACACTCATTCACTGCTGGTGGAAGTGTAAACTCGTACAACCACTTTGGAAATCAGTATGGCGGTTCCTCAGAAAAACAGCAATTAGTCTATCAAGATCCAGTAATTCCCCTCTTAGGCATATACCCAAAAGATGCACATTCATACAACAAGGACATCTATTCAACTATGTTCATAGCAGTATTATTTGTAATAGCCAGAACCTGGAATCAACCTAGATGCCCCTCGACTGAAGAATAGATGGAGAAAATATGGTACATTTACACAATGGAGTACTACTCAGCAGAAAAACACAATGGAATCTTGAAATTCACAGGGAAATGGATGGAACTAGAAAAAACCATTCTGAGTGAGGTATTCCAGTCACAAAAAGACAAGCATGGTATGTACTTACTCATACATGGATTTTAGACATAGAGAAAAGGATTACCAGCCTACAAATCACACCATCTGAAAATCTAGGAAACAAGGAGGACCTTAAGAGAGACATACATAGTCCCCTGGAGAAGGGGAAATGGACAAGATCTCCTGATCAAATTGGGAGTGTGGAGGGAGAGGAGAGAGAGTTAGGGGAAACAGAAGGGCAGAAGAAGAAGGGAGAGGTGGGCATGAAGGAACAGGAAGATTGAGACAGGGAAAGAATAGAGGAGATCAAGAGAAGAGATACCATAATAGTGGGAGCCATTATAGATTTAAGGGGAAATCAGGCACAAGGGAAATGCCCAGAGATCTACAAGGATGAAGCCAACTAACAATCTAAGCAATAGTGGAGAGGATACCTTAAATGCCCTTCCCTGATAATAAGAGTGATGACTACCTTATATGCCCTCCTAGAGCTTTCATCTAATTGCTGATGGAAACATAAGCAGACACCCACAGCTAAACACTGGCCAAACTCCTGGAATCCAGTTACAGAGAGGGAGGAGTGATAAGCAAAGGGATTAAGACCAGGCTGGAGAAATCCATAGTATCAGCTGATCTGAACAAGGGTGACCTCATGCACCCCAGTCCGATAGCTGGGAAACCAGCATAGGACTGACCCAG
Organism: Cricetiscus sungorus; assembly: GCA_030556225.1. Classification (NCBI taxonomy): domain Eukaryota; kingdom Metazoa; phylum Chordata; class Mammalia; order Rodentia; family Cricetidae; genus Cricetiscus; species Cricetiscus sungorus. The sequence goes on from JANBXA010000366.1 coordinate 16,990,769, forward strand.
ACCCCCTGAATGTGAGTGTTAGTTAAGAGGACTGGGAAATCTATGGGGCCTCTAGTAATGGAACAGTATCCCTAGAATATGAATGGACTTTGGGAGCCCATTTCACATAGAGGGATACTGTCTCAGCCTAGACACATGTGGGAGGGCCTAGGCCTTGCTCCAAATGATATGATAGACTTTGAAGACTCCCCATGGAAGGCCTCACCCTTCCTGGGGAGCAGAAAGGGGATGGGCTGGGGTTTGGTTAGGGAGATAGTAGAGGATGAGAGGGTGAGGGAACTTGGATTGACATGTAAAACAAGCTTGTTTCAAATTTAAATACAAAAAAAAGGGGGGAGAAACAAAGAGGAAGGACTTAGCTGATAGTCATCAACTGTCTTCTTCATTATGAGCTATCACATCTCTATAACTAAGTTTATCTAGTTCCCAGGGAAGCTCCTGACTAAGTCAAGTTCTGTTATCAGAGCGTGTTCATTTTCATCATTGCAATAGTCTTTAAATGAGAGAACTCTACTCTGGATATGTTCTTTGGACTGGGATATTTGTAAGGTCTCTATCTTAACCTAGTTGGTCCCCTGACCGTACCTGTTGTCTTCCTTTGGCAATAGTTACAAGAAGGCGGGTCAAAGGAAGTCTAGTACCCAGAATAGTTTGGTGGGATTGGGAATTGGACTAATCACTGACTTGCCACTAATGATGAACAAGCCCTCAGGTACAAGGTGTTTTTCCACTTATTAAAATGCTCACTCATGATGAGATGAGATTTTCTGTAAGAGTGTTTTCTCAGAAGAAGATATGTACTAGCCAAGGAATTCAATTTATCCTATAATAAGGATCAAGAAAATTAAGTAAGATATTTAAGTTGCATTACATATTTGTGCTACCCAAAGAAGTTCTTAGCTTATGTAGTAGGTATACAAAAGGATGAAGAGTTGATGCCGAGGCTGAATTCCAAAGATGAGTGTGGTGGTTTGAAAGAAGATGGTCTCCAAAGGGGGTGGCACTATTAGGAGGTGTGGCTTTGTTGAAATAGGTATGGTCTTATTGAAGGAAATGTGACATTCTGGAAGCAAGCTTTGAGGTCTCATATATGCTCAAGATACCACCCAGCGTCTCAGACCACTTCCAGTTGCCTGTGAGTCATCATGTAAGAACTCTCAGTTTCTTCTCCAGCACTATGTCTGCATATATGTCACCATGCTTCCCACCATGATTATAATGAACTAAACCTCTGAAATGTAAGTGAGCAAGCACAATTAAATGTTTTCCTTTACCAACAGTTACCTTGGTCATGCATGATGTCTCTTCACAACAATAGAAGCCCTAAGAAAATGGTTGAATGTTGAAGTAAGAAAGATCAATTACATGAAAGTCAAGATCCTAGTTGGGAACACCTAGCCACTTGGCACATAGTATGGAACAATGTGACTGTAGATCTTTTTCTGACCTTCTGAAGCTGTAAAAATTGACAACTTCTCTGCTAAGGCCTAGTTTATTCCCCCAAAGTTAGGAGACAAGATAACAAGTATTACGAGCAGTTTTCCACCAGCCTGCATTAATACAAACCTAATACAAAATTAAGTTTGTATTTTATATTTTGTCATACTGTGTAAGATCTTCCTGATTTTGATGTTATGTGCATAATACCTTCATCATATTTTATGTATGTATACTTTTATATATGTTCAAGGTATTTTGTATATTGATACAATTTATGATATTTTTTATAATGTTGCATTGTTCTGATCAAGACATTTCAATTCTACCTCTGTTTTAGAGATTAAATGTATATAGTTATATTGTTAAAAATCATTGTCCTTGTTAATTACTTAGGGAAGTTTCAATCATTTGTATAGCTATGTTCCTGAGTATTACAGATTATCTTCACTCATGTTTCTTATACCTATGAGATTAGTCAGACACAGATGCTTGATATTCAAACACTTCATAGACCTGCAGAACATGGCTTTTAAATGTTTTAATATTAGTACTCTGTTGACATGAGACATGTTTGCACCCAACAGCACCCACCTATTCCCAAGAGTATATTGGGCACTGATGTCACTCCTTCTGGAGTCATCCTCTCCTTGGCTTATGGCCTCTTGATAAAGAACTGCCCCCACCTTGACCATTGACTTTGGACATGCTGTCCTACTGTGCTTGCAAGAGACAAACATAGAAGACTGCTGAACCTTGCCAAGTCAGGGTAAGACAGCCTTTCTACCTCCCTGCTTCTGTAGTGGTCTGTCAGATACTCTAGGCCTTAGCCAAAACTGGTTGCCTTGATGTCCCCATGAAACTTTAGGTGACTGTCAAAGTAGCCTGCTGTTTCTGTCTTTGCTGCACCTTTTGGATGCTGCCTGCCTGCACTTCCTGCCTACCCTAGTATTGTTATCCTCCTTCTCAGGTCTTCAATGAGGTTTACGATTGGACTGTCACAATTATTGTTCTCTCTTACTAAATAGAAATAATAGGTACAAACTTCCTAGCTTAGGACATCTCTATCGTAATCTCTTTACCCTAGGACTGGATTTGTAGTTCTTGCTATTTGCTTTTGTTACCTCAGTGGCAATAGGTCTTAAGTATGTATATTCTTAATTTTCCCTTACCTAGAGCATACTTGTTATTTACTGTCTTTGTATATAGTTTTGTCTCAAGCCTAAATGTTTTGTTTAGACTAAAAATGGAATTGTAGTGAGATATCCACCCTGCTCGCACCTGTTGCACTGACCACGTCCATTGGGGGCATGGGGACAAGTGTGGGTGTGACCTGGGGAGACTAGGTCTGGGGTCCCAGACCCCAGGTCTCTCTCTTATTTCCTGGTCAGAGACAGAAAGCATCCTGAGGCATTTTGGGGATGGGAACCTGGGGCAGTCATCTGTTTCTGGTATAAGTGATTGCTCCCCGAATAAACATCCATCAGCCTATAATTTTCCCAGATTATTTACAACACATCAAACAAATAGCACATGTAAAAAGACACTTCTGTTTAAGTGAAAGCACATCTGATAAGGGAGAGAAAAGAACACACTTAAAAGAAGCTAGGAGGCTTAGCTATAATGTCCCAGGAGAGACTAGGGTGAAACTAGAGAGGCTACAAGTACTAGATGAAGGAGACCAAGACCTATTATGGTGATACATTATTTATGATCTAAAAAATCTTGCCTAGAGAGAAGAATGCAAAGTTTGCCACATACATAGAACCTAGGAGGTAGTAAGCCACTTTGAAACCCGACCTTTAAGAATGGCTTATTTCTCCTCCTCATGGGTCACAGGAAACAAAGTAAGTTCTGTAATATAATCATCAATAAACATTTGATGAACTAAATAGAGTAATTTCCAGGTCATAAGGAAGAGCTCTATTTATTTTCTGGAGCCTCATGTTTTTACCATATGTAACTATCAGCAATACACACATCTTTAGTCTCAGGACTCAGGAGACAGAGGTAGATGGATCTCTATGACTTCAAGGCCACCTGGGGCTACATGAGAGTGAATCAGTCTAAAATAGAAACAGAGCTCACACCTTTAATCCCAGCACTAGAGTGGTGTATAAGATAGGAGCAGGGTCTCAGAGCTGGCAATTCAGTCTCCAGACACCTTGAACATAGGAAGGCAATTCATTCTCTAGCCACACTGAGGATTCTGGGAAACAGGATCACCCTTCAGTTTGAGGTAGTGGTAAAACCTAGTGGCTGGCAGTGTTGCCTCTCTGATCTTCAGCTTGAAACCCAATATCTGTCTCTGTGTTTTTATTATTTGTGTTACACCTATGATGGGGTATTAGTAGTTTATTTACTCCAAGGAATTTTTTTAAGACCTAGGATTTAACATCTTAGAAAAGATGCCACAGGATGATCCAAACTTGTAGCTAGGATGGCTCTTAGACCCTGGACAAAACTGTGGCATACAATGAGTAAAAACACTGCTAAGTGGAGTATAATAAAGAGTTAAAAAGTTGCACAAACTGACACGGATATAGTATAGGAGGCTAGACAAAAAAAAAAAAAAAAAAAAAAAAAACAAAAAACAAACAAACAAAAAAAAAAACCAGAGGATTACATTACACAGGAGACCCCTAATCACATGTTCACCTGTGTCACATACATGTTAAAAGAAACACTATCATTGTTACCATTGTTATAGAGTTCTGTGCTAGCTCTCTTCTATGGACTAAGACTGGAGGCAGAAGGAACCTTTACAGAACCCAGCTTACTGATAACAAAGAGTAGAACAGATCCCTAAAGCAATAGAGGTCAGGAAACAATTTTTTTCTTTTTGAACACAAAAGGCCGCAAGATAATTTGTTTTCAGGAACAGACAAGGGCAGAGTGATAGCCACAGGGTCTTGGCCTGCAGAGATCTGTGGCGGTGGTTAGGGAACATGCTTCCTCACTGCCTAAAACAGAAGAACCTCAGTCAAAGAGGAACAGTTGTTGAGCAGGTGGCTGAGGCCCGTTTCTCAAGTAAAGCCATATTTCTTCAAATGATTTTGGGGCTGAATATAGTTTTTAAAGTAGGATCTTCTGAGTGAATGGGTTAGAAAGCTTAGGTGGCCAGATCCAATTACCAACCATAAGGATCATCCCAATCCCTCTTCAACAGACTCAATAACCTAGACGTGTGACTTTATATTGAAAAAAACATGCTTAATTGTCTTGAGTTTGTTTGGATATAGAGTGCCTCAAGATAAAATTTTCTCAGTCCCTGTCATGGCAAAGGTAGTAGAACTCTAGATCATATGGACATCCTTAAAGACACTGTGCCAGCCATGTGCATGATGGAGTGTTGCTGAGAAAGAAGAGTGAACAAGAGGAGGACAGCATTTAGAGCCTTTGAAAGGGTATTATGCCCTCTAGGAGATGGGAGCACCCTTTTGATGACTTAGGGCACTGCCTTTCCTCTTTTCAGTTAAAATTACTTTTTGTCCTGCCTGATCACAGTCCCCCCCTCCCATTTTCCCAGTCCCTCTCTGCAACCCCCTCTCCCTCCACTCCTCCCCTTTTCTCTCCAGGAAAGAGCAGGCCTCCCATGTGTGTCAGCCAGCCATGAAGTTACAGTAAGACTGGGCACCTCCTCTTCTACTAATGCTGGCTGAGGCAACACAGTAGGAGGAAAGGGCCCAAAAAAGACCTATCAGTCTTAAAAGATCTTATTATGAAGGGTGGAGGGCACATGGCTTACTTCCTTTCAAGTAAATTGTTGCTTCGAAAATTCACCCTGAACCACAGGAAGCACAACGTTTGGTAGCCTGAATATTTAATACATTCTAGTCCCAGGAATAACACTGATTATTTTTTTTAATTAATTTACCTTATAGTCCTCTTTCTTTATGTCTCTGTCTCTGTCTCTGTCATCTCTGTTTCTCTGTCTCTCTGTCTCTCTGTCTCTCTCTCTCTCTCTGTGTGTGTGTGTGTGTGTGTGTGTGTGTGTGTGTGTGTGTGTGTTCATTTTCTAATGGGTCAGCTCTATAGCCATCCATTAGAGTGGCAAGAGAATCTAGCATGGACATGTTAATAAGACAATATGGGTTGAAAAGACTAAGGGATCAAGGAGATGAGTTAATTCTTTACATTTCCTCCTACTTCCTTCTCACCTTTAATATGCTGGCTCAAAACATTTGCCCAAAGGAGGCCTTAGAGAAGAGGAGTGGACATGACACTGTGTCCATTTTGTCATTGATTTAGAGCTGATCCCTGGCCTCTTCGCTCTTAACCCTCCCCCTCCCCTGTTTGCTTGCTGTGGCTAGTTTCCTAGCTTGCAGGAAAGAGTGGGAAATGGCTTCTGCCAATGCCTTCACTATTACTCAGATCCACATCTGTTTTTCATTTCTCAAGTAATTCATTACAGGAGACTTTTACTAGTATGCGTAGCAAGTACTGCATTGTCTGTAAAAGAGCCCTGAGTTTCTTGGAGACCTGTGTCATTTATTTGTTTGTTTGTTTATTTGTTTATTTATGACAAACCTTTTAAAAACCTTTTAGAAAGATGTGATCACAAAGGTACAAAAATATCTTCTAATTCTAAAACAGATGAAATTATTTCTAAGCTTGCCTTAAAAACTCAGATAGATGGCAATAACACTTTTTAACGGGAATTACCCCAACAAAATAAGATAGGCCTTTTAATACAAAATTTTGCTTTTATCATCAGAATACCTGTGCTAATTCTTTGTCCAATAGTAATCACTTGTGGAATTGATAGAGTGGCTTAGCAGGTGAAAAATTCCTTTGTGACATGTAAACATAGACCCAGAGGCAGCTTTGTGTATTGCTGGTACTTGTATTTTTCTTAAGCGTGGGTAAACAAAGTTGAGAATTTCAGTGTGTTCTCAAACTGTGATCAGTTTAGCTCTTAAGTAAGAGCTCCCTCCACTGGAGTCTGACTTTGCCACTCAATATTTACCTTCCTTCCAGTCTCTTCTTGGACTCTACCCAGTGTTGGGTGATGAAATCAGCAAAGCCCTGAGTAATGTCCTTCAGCAAGGATGCAGGGAAGCCCATTTGTCAATCCAAGGAGGCTGAAGTGGAGAGAAAAAGAAAAACTCTCCAGGCTCTCCCTGTCATTCCTGAAGCTGACAGTGATGTGGAATATGTTCTTGGAAACTCAGAGCATAAACCGACTGTAATCACATGCCTCCAAGGTCTCAGCCCAGTTTTTCATCAAACACACATTTTGATGAATTATTGCTTTCAAGGGAAAGTTGGAAATTTACACCTCAAAAAATCTAACCCAGGGTTGCTCTGCTTTCCTAAAGTCATTTACAAATTTGAGCTGTATTTCAATCCATGAAGACTAGGTTATTCAGTACTGTTTTAGGGCATTAAGGTTAATCAAATATCCTGGATAATCCTGAGTGTCCCCTTTTATTATACTGAGATTGCATATTTTCAATGAATTGAAATAAAATAAGACTGGATAATTAACACAAACAGTGTAGGTCATGTTCAGCTATTCTTATAAGGTCTAGGGTTCAACACTATGAATATGCATTACCGGCTGCATAACCTTCATTAAGTTACATAAGCATTTTGAAAATGTTTATTCATCTAAAAATGGGCCTATTAACACTTCACTTCCCTACAATGTTTGCTTCAATGAGTATGTGAAATAGAATGAAAGTCCCTTCAAATCATGGCAATGCATGACAAAAAAGGGCTGTGAAAGCAAAGATGTTAGGGTTTCTATTGTTGTGGAGAGACACCACAACTATGGCGACTTGTTAAGGAAACCATTTACTTGAGGCTGGCTTATATTGTAGAGGTTTAGTCCATTATCACCTGTAATTGGACTTTCCTTTGGGCCATTTCTATTATTCTACCCGTTAAGCTAAAATCTAACCCATTTCTATTAATCTACATTTGGTCACATACCTCCCATCCTGCATCCACCGTGTCTCGTGTGTCTGTCTTACATGCCTAGATTCCTCTTCCTACTTCCTCTCCCTGCTCAGAAGTCCCACCCATGCCTCCTGCTTAGCCATTGGCCATTCAGCTTTTTAGTACACCAATCACAGCAATATATCCTCACAGGGTGTACAAAATATCCCACATTTCCCCCTTTTTGTCTAAATAAAAAGGGGAAGGTTTTAACTCTAACATAGTAAAACTGTATACAATAAGAACAATTATCAGTTAAGAATCATATTTACAATGTCCAGTCTATTTGTATTTGACAAATTCAGAGAAAATATTCCATTATCTATCCTATCTTAATGAGTCCAAAGTTTTGTACATAATTCACTTTTATCTTAACTTGTATTACCAACACAAAACTATCTTTTTTAGACCTCAAAACATTTTCTTAAATAGCTTAAGTTTTTAATGTCTCTCAACCCTATATATTTCACACCTCTTTTGTGAGTTTCTTTTCTGAATTTGGTAACAAGGAAAACTGTGACTAGCTCTTACAGCTTAAATCAACCTATTCTGTGTGTGTTCTCATGTCTTTCTTGCATGCCTAGATTCCTCCTGCTACTTTCTGCCCAGAAGTCCCACCTATACCTCCCAACTAGCTATTAGCTGTTCAGCTTCTTATTACACAAATCACAGCAATACACCTTCACACAGTGTACAAACATCCCACAAGAATCGTCATGCGAGCAGGGAGGCATGCAGACAGGCATGGTGCTTGAGGGGTAGTTGGAAGTGCTACATCAAGATCAACAGGTAGCAGGAGGAGATTGTGACACAGTGGCAAGGCTTGAGCACCTGACCTCAAAGTCTGCCCCGAATGACACACTTCCACCAACAAAGCCATACCTACTACAACAAGGCCATACCTCCTAATAGTGTCACTCCCTATGGGCCTATAGGGACCATTCTTTTGTTTTATTATAACAGAAATTTTACTTATTCTTCGAGAATTTCACATCATGCACCGCAATCCCACTCATTTCCCAGCCCTCCATATCAACCCATCACCTCTATAATACCCACCCCCCAAAATTTAAAAACATATTAATTAAAAACAAAGCAAGCAAACAAAGAAGACCATTTTACTCCTCTGACTTTCCTGCCTCTCCAACACCTCTTCCTTTGTTTTAGTGGCTTTGGGAGCTGGGGTATGTTGAACAGTATATCCTTTTGTCCAGTCGGCTTTTCTTGCAAGTGTTCATTGTATAATGTATTGCTGGTCAGGTTCAAAGCCTCTGGCTTCTGGTACACTGTCAATGCTAGACCTCCACTGAGACTCCTCTTGGATATCCTGCCGTTGCCCTGAATTATGGAGATTCTCTGACAATGGTTCCTCAGGACCAGTTCCTTCACGCAATCCTGCAGGTCACAGGTGGGACAGTGTGGCTGGAATTTTCTTTGGGCTGCCAACCAGCTTCCAAATAAAGGCACAGAGACTTATTATTAACTATGAAAGCTTGGCCTATAGCTTAGACTTGTCCTACCAGTTCTTGTAACTTCAATTAGTCTGCTTATATTAATCTATGTTTTGCCAGGGATATTTTTAACCTTTCATTCTTATATTCAACTTTCCTGCCACCTCTGTGTCTGGCTGGCTGGTTCCTGGTGTCTCTCTCTCTGTCATCTCCTTTTCTTTCTTCCTCTAGCCTAAATTCCTCCTTCTACTTACTCTTCCTGCCTGCAAGTTCTGCCTTTACCTTCTCTCCCGCTATTGGCCATTCAGCTTTTTATTAGATCAATCAGATACCTTAAGAAGGCAAGGTAAAACAGCAGCACATATTTCCATAATTAAACAATTGCAGCACATCTTTACATAGTTAAACAAACATTCCACAATAAAACAGATACTCTGGCTCCCTGATAAGATGACCACATGGAAATACTTAGATAAGTAAAAATGGGTTAATAATTAAGACAGAACTAGCGCATAAACAATAATGGTAACTGGCCAGTGGGATTGTATCAAATACAGAGTCTCTGAGTGTTATTGGGGGCTGGCACGGCTTTGGGACCACACCGGCAGCGGGCAGGCAGGTGGAAAACATACATGCTACAATACTCAAAGCTCTAGAAGTGGGTCTGGATGGTACCTGATTTGGTCAGTATTTGCCTCTGGGACAAGGGAAGGGGTAGAGTCAGTTCTTCTATGCTGATGACATCGAGGGGAGTTCTGCAATGTCAGTGGGAGGATCCATCTCTACAGAGTGTGGAGCCAGCTCTTTTGCTGCAATAGCCAGCATGAGGAAGGGCCAGCTCTCCCAGAGCAAGCAAAGGGCTGGGCCAGCCCAGCTTAGCCCTTGAACCTCAACAGGCATGTTTTCTATACCTGCCCTGGGGTAGCATGGACCCAAGTGGAGAACCTTGGCATCCATATTGCCCTCAGGGGCAACAGGAGCTACAGACATTAACTCAGATCTTGGCTGCTTCAGGGTCATGGACCCAGACTTGGCCCTCAGCAGCAGCTCAGGCTCAGATAACACTATGGTTCTGGGTGGCAATGCAGGTCACTCGGATTGGCATGCTTCCAGTGGCAGCACAGCCCTTGGACACCAACATGGCCACAGGCTTGGCCCAAACCTTGGGCATTCTCATGGCCTTCGATAGTAACATCAGTAATGGGGACATTTTTATTCAATCCACCACAGAGATGCTTTTAGGATAACTTACTGTCTTTATCACATGTAGAGCCGATACTATCATTTTGGAGATACATTGCACGCCAAAGAATGTGGATGAATTGGTCAGTGGAGGTGGCATTGAATCCATCAGATATAGTAGCCATTGTTTCTCTACATGATGGGCAACACAAAAAGGAACTAAACAACAACAACAACACCCTCCCAAATCTGTTCTTTATTTATAGAAAGAGAGAGATAGAAAATGAAATGAAACATAATTGAAAGATTACTATGGATTTCTTATTTGAATAAGCAAACCCTTTAAAATTATGATAAGTTGATACAGTCAATGAAGTCTGACTATTTTTCTTAAGTTACATCAAGACTCATATGCACCAATTAATGCATACAGCCCTCCAAAAACTATTAGATTAGATCACAGTGCTTTAGAATGCACACGTACTCACTATGGTCAGTCCAACCATCCTTTTGTCTTTCCCCACAATAAATCTAATCAAATTAGTGGGAACTCAGTAAATTTTGGAGAAAGGTATTGTTGATAGTTACATATGGTAAAAGCATAAGGTGTCAGAAAATAAATTTAAAGGTTGTCATTTTTCAAACACTGAACAAAACCAAAGGCATACACACATAAGCTGTCAAAGTACATTTCAGAATTTCTATGGAATAGCTCTTCCTCATGAACTGGAAATTATTCTAATTAGTTTAACAAATGTTTATTGATGATTATAATACAGAAATTATTTTGTTTTCTGTGACACATGAGGGTGAGAAATAAGCCATCCTTAATGGTCAGGTTTCACTGTGGCTCACTCTTTCCTAGTTTCTACATTTTGCCTAGTAGAATTATGTGCTGCTTTCTTTGTGTTCAAATAATACTTTTTATATTCTACTTCACATTCTATTTTTCTTACCTCTCTTTCAAGGAGACTATGAACAAGGAGGTATATTATATATCTTTTGTATCTATCTTGGTGCCCAGTGTCACCACCATAAACTCTAAATATACTGTTGTTGTATAATGGGAGAGTGACAAAGGAAAATACTTTGATTTTTCTCTCCATCTTGTTGAAATCCTTGAGATGCAACAATATCATAGTCTCGGGAAATATTCAGGAACTACTTCCCAATTTTACAATTTGCCTATAAAATCTACAAAAACTCCTGAACTTCCCAGAGGATAAAGGTAAATGATAATTTGGGGAGTTTTTTTGTTTTGATGTTGTTTAGGGCTGAAAGATTTGAAGTGAGCATCTGGGACTATATCCTTCTTGCACTTTGTTCATACATAAGGAGAAATGAAAATTCTGGAAAGACATCTGTATTGTAAATCAAAATACATTGCTGAAATCAATGTTGAGTTGACATTCTGCTTGCAAATATTCTTTTGAGATTGGTTCTTGTAAATCTCTTTCCCATCTGGTTTTTATGTCTGCTCTGGGACTCATATGCACAGAGTTGTCTAGGACCTGCTCAGAATGTTGAAATAAAGTATGTGCTTTTTAATAAAAGGTTGGAGGAGAGGTGGGGGGGATACTGTCTTAGTCATATTTAAACTGCTTGTTTATATTGTAACTCAGCTAACTTCTGGAAACTTTGGGAATTGTTTTCTTAGAATAAGACAGTTTATGTGAAGTCAAAAAAGTAATCCTTTCATAATTTTGTAAAGAACATTTGCTGGGCTGATTTTTTTTTTTAATCACAGGAAGAGTGAGCAGCAGAAAAGCTCTCATGATTGCAGTTTCTTTGCGATTCATAATTGCACCATTTTCATTAAATTAATGATGGAGAGAGGAGCCATTGTTTATAGAAGGGGGTTTCTTTATTGAAAGCTAGCTAATTTGGGAACGTTAATCTCTTGTTAAATAGCAAGTTCAGTGAAGGCAAAGGAAAACACTCGATCTGCAATGTGTTGTGATAAGTAAGCTAAGATTTTTGACTTGACATCTGGAGTTGATATCCATCCTTGAGCTTTATGAGGGAACAGTCTGAGTGAGAACCCAGTAACCACCACTATCACAGCACATTTATTCCCTTCTCATCTCTAATCACAGGCCATCTGTTAATGGCTACGCTACACAGGATCTAATGTGGGTTCATACAAGAAAATGGAGTCATCCTCTTACTCCTTAAAAATGTGAAATTGGCCCTTGTAATCATATGTGAGTCTGTGTGTGTGTGTGTGTGTGTGTGTGTGTGTGTGTGTGACTTTAGAGGCAGATGTGAAAAAATGAAAGCATGAAAGATGCTGGACATGACTCTGAGTATCCTACCTTCTGAAAGCAGGTCTACGTGGGAAGCTTCTCTGTAAGGATGAAGATAAATTCCTAAACTCGGTAATTTGCTTTTCTGTTATTTTTCACTCATACAACATAGAAGAAAGAATCATAGAAGGTCATAGAAAGTGTAAGATTGACCAAACATTTACTCCTTACAATTCTTTGGGCATCACTATTGTGTCAGGAAGTTTTTCCAATGGAGTCACCCAACTTTTGCAATTATTGTCCAACTTCCTTCATCCAAGACCTCAAAGGAGTTAACAAACTTGTCAGTCTACTACTACATATCATTTTTTAAAAGAATAGGTCAATCCATTAGCATAGTAAAATGTTTCAAAACTCTCCACCAGTTCCTCATTAACCACCAGGGATTTCATAATTATCTTCTAAAACTGGATGGCTTTCAGAACTTGGCAACCGAATTTAGAGTTCCCTCTTCTTTCTTTAGTGTACATCAGTCATTTTTAAAAACTTTGCAATCCACAACAAAGAGACTTTTTCCCAGGGAAATTGTTTATGCATCTCCTTTTATTTTTTTTTTTTTGATATGAAACTCTTACCTCTGCTTAAACTACCACTCCTTGCATCTGCTCCCACAGGCCTTGATTTGGTGCAGACAATTTTCCAGGATGTTCATTCCATGCCCATATTAAGGATAGACTGCTGACAACACACCATGTGAAATCATGGATCCTGCATATCTATACAGTGCACTCAAAGTCTTCTCATATGTGAGTGTTCAGTATTAATATCTCTCGAGCTTCAGAGGTGCTCAGAATTGAGTGAATACTCATTCTTAAACTAAAGATAAGGATTTCACCATATATATTACATATCTTGTAACTGGGTGTTGTGTGACAAAACTTTTCCTGGAGAGATAAAACACACATGTCTACTCATCCCCAGACAGGGATTCCATGAGAGACCAAAGTAAGAATCCCATCAAAGTCCCAATTGGTGAAACAAGGAGTTTCACTGGGGTTACTTACATGCATAAGAGTGAGAAGTTACTTACAGGAACAGAAATGACTCATCATCAAGGCCTATCCTAGCATGAGTGACAGCTCACAAAGATGGGAACCTGGAACACACTATACAGACTGCAAACAGTTCAACAGGTTAGAGAGTGTCCTTTCTAGGTTCCTTGGGTGGTCTAATACACTTCCAGACAGCTTGGCTGGTTTCTGTGTCTTCCAGATAGCTGGTGTGGGCTGAGCATCTCTTTGCAGCTTGATCTGCTAATCTGAGAAAGACTCCCATCCTCTATTGCTTATCCTAACAGAGAGGGGCCTGGTGAATCTGGTCAATTTCAGGGACTTCCTGAAGCTATTCCTGCTTAAGGAGCTTCCCTCCCTGTGGGATAGGATGTTTCAATCTCAGGGGAATCTGGTATACACCACTAAGCCATACGATGTCAGATAGAATTAAATTGTATAAAGCATACTTGTTAGATGCAAATGTTTTCAATTAACAATCTTCAACATCATGGAAGATCATACTTAATAGTTAATGAATGGCTATTTATTTCTGAAGCTTAATCACTTTTGATCTAGACATCATTGGTAAGACCAAACCTTGTTGTTATGGTACATTTTAATTCTCACTTCAGACTGTCTGCTGCTAACTCTGCAGGATAATCTATGTGTTTCTTTTCCCATGATTCATCCACCATGTCACTTGGGACTGTCTTTATTTTTCTATTATCCATTATTATGAATCATCTGCTCCTTGTCCAATATTCTGTAACTAAACAGAGTGGCATTTGAAAGGAAATATAGCTGATTCTCCTTAATTATAGCATTATTATTTTATATAATAAGAGTATCATGACTTTAACTGCAATGACTAAATATTTGGATATTTATGCGTGCATGTGCAATTCTATGTGTATAGAGTGTCCCACTAGTACATGTCTATAGGCTTATTAGTGATACTCTATGGCAAATTCTGTGCCTGGCCATCTCAGGAGTTGTTTGCTATAAAATTTGCACAAACAAGTCATTTTAATGCCAACTATTTTCTCTATTACACTGAGACATTGCCCTATTAAGACAATAAAAGCTAACACCATAGATCATGTCACTTCTGAAGTTGTCTCTAAGATACTAGGAACCTCTCTGGCTTATAGAGAACAGCTATAATGCATTGTATATGGTGTCAGTAGCCCAACTCTCTTCTGAAACGGATTTTTTTTAACTATGCAGCAGGCACATTTCCTCAAGAAGGCAGTGTTAAGACTGCTTTATAAAGTGGACCCATTTGAGAGCTTTTCCCACATGAGTAAATAGATAGATATCCTGGTCATCTGAACCTCAAGAACCTAGGCAAATGGGAAGATGGGCAAGAGTTAAATGGTAAGCAATTGGTCATTCTTCCAAACAGTTTTAAGAGTCAGGGGTTGCCATCTGAGAAGCCAGCTGCCACAGAATTTACCATTGAGAGAGACAGAGGTTGCTTATTAGACACTTAGGCCAACATCAAAACTAACAACATGAATGCAGGGAAGCTTTTCATAATGTTTGTTTTTGTTACTATTGCTATCTTTATCAAGACTCTCTTGGTAAAAATACAAAGAACATCCATTCCCCTACATTGATCCATGTGTTAGGAAAAGAAGAACACAGACCATCTCTGTAATAACTTCTGGAGGGCCCATTCATCTCCTGTCATGAAACATGGTTTCTCTGAGCAGAGTAGTGATAAGGAGAAGAAAAGAGAGGGGAGCAGGGATTCCTCAAGATTTCTTCTGCTGGGATGCTTTGGACTGTCTTTGCTTGTGAGGGTTATTGAGTCTTTATTCAAGCACATGTTAAAAGTTAAAAATAAAAACAAATGCTTAAATATCGCAAAGAAAGTCCAAGAATGGTTGATTTACAGCTTTTATGTATATGTATATATATGTGCATATAAATGATGATGCATGTTTATCTGATTACTATTCTATGAATTTTAAAATAGTTAAGATTAAAGATGGCAGAGAACCAGGTAGACTGCCTGCAGCTCTCTTCTCCCTCTGTGCCTCCTGGATCCAACCCCTGCAGTCTTATCACCAGGTCTGTAGCAGAACAGCTGCAGCAGAACAGCTTTCCCTGACCCCTGCTCCCATCTCCTGTGGATGCCACAGATCATCTCCTTCTAACCTCCCTGTTCCACTGTGTCCCAGCCCCAAAGCCCAGCAGATACTTCCTGCTAATTCAAGGACAACTCCTGTCAGGGTAACAGGTCTCCCCCACCCACCTCCCTGCCCCACCATATGCAATCCCTGGTCTCATCTCCAGCTTAATAGCCGAAAGCTTGCTATGGTCTTCCTTTACTCTCTGGCTCTAGCCCCAACAATCACAAAGATCTTCTTCTCCAACTTTCCCTTTCCTAACCCATCTCAAGGACCCAGCCTCCCATACCAGCAGGCATTGCCACCAAGTGAGCAAGACCAGGGAAACAGGTAAACAAACTGAAGACCTTAATCATTCCTTCCTCCCATCTAAGTCCAATCTACCAGTCTCACCCCCAGGTCCTCAGAAGAGCACCCATGACCACCTTTCCTGCCCCCTCCCATAGCCTGAGGATCCCACAGATCTTCCACATCTAACCTCCCCACCACCTTTCATAATAGCCAAGACCCCAACTCCGGAAGGACCCTCTGTTAATCCGCAGGTTATGCCTGCCAGGAAACCAGGTACCCCAGGTTCATCCCTGGCTCTGCAACAGGACAGCTGCTGCATCCTTCTTTCTCCCTCTGCCCATAACCCCTGTATATCCCACACACTTTCCCCTCTTAAACTCTCTTGACTCTGACTTGTTTCTTTATCCCTGCACCCCAACTACAACATGCAATCCTCACTAATCCGCAGACCACTCCTGACAAGAAAACAGGTAGGCTGTCTATAGCTCTTGACAGCTCGTTCTGCTCCTCTAGATCTAACCTCCCGTCTCATCCTCAGTGCTACATCAGACCCTCTGGGGTGACCTCTCTTCTCTGTCTCCCTCTATTCCAAAGAGAGGAAACAAGCAGATTCTTGATCACTCTGCTCTCCTCCCGCCTGCAGATCCCCTCAGACCCCTTAACCTCTCCCCCTTCCTAAGTGTCAGCTCCCAATATCCAGAAACACATTTTCCCCGGATCCTCCAGTAGGCACAACTATCAGGTCCAAAGAAAATGTCCTACCAGGCAACACATAGGCATCCAGAGAGGAAACAGAAACCAAGTAACAAATTACAATAAACACCAATCCAGAAATTATCACCTAGAATTATAATGCCAGATACCTAAATGACAGCATAAACAAAATAAAACAACAAACAACAACAAAACACATTCAATAACAGCCTTGGAAATATATTTCTCATAGAGACCAGTTATCCTACTACAGCAGGCCCTGAATATTCCTGCATAGCTGAAGCAAAAGAAAGAGACCTTGAAACTGCCTGTATGATGATGACAGGTATCCTTAAAGACAAAATTAATAACTCCCTTAAAGAAATCCAGTAAAACACAAACAGTGTAAGGAAATGAGTAAAACTGTTCATAACCCGAAAATAGAAATAGAATCGATAAAGAAACCCAAAACTGAGGGACTTCTGGGAATGAAAAATGTAGGAATTTGAACAAGAACCACAGAGGCAAGCCTCACCAACAGAATACAAGAGATGGAAGGGAGAATCTCAGGCATTAAAGATACTATAGAAAAAATGGATACATTGGTCAAATAAAATGTTAAACCCAAAATATCCTATCACAGATCATCCAGGAAATCTAAGGCTCTATGGAAAGCTCAAAGCTAGGAAGAATCAGAATAAAAATACTGGAAAAAAACACAGCTCAAAGGCTCAGAAAATGTTTTCAACAAAATCATAGAAGAAAATTTTCCTAACCTAAAGAAGGAAATCCCTATAAGGGCAAAAGAAGTTTACAGAATACCAAACAGATTGGACCAGAAAATAAAGTCCCCTGGACACATAATAATGAAAACATTAAATGTACAGAACAAAGAGAAATATCAAAAGCTATAAGGGAAAAAATATCAATTAACATACAAAAGCAGACCTATTAGAATTATACCTGACTTCTCAATGGAGATGCCAAATGTCAGAGATCATGAACAGATGTACTGAAGGCTCTAAGACACCACAGATGCCAGCCCAGACTACTACACCCAGCAAAACTTTCAATCATCTCAAATCAGTGTTCCTCTCAACCTGTGGATCACAACCCCTTTTGGCAAACCTCTTTTGCCAAAATATTTACATTATAATTCATAATAGTAGCAAAATTACAGTTATGAAGTAGCAAAAAAAATTATGGTTGGTATCACTACAGCATGAGGAACTATGGGAAAGGGCCATAGCAGGAGGAAGTTTGAGAATCATTGCCATGGATGGAGAAAATAAAACATTCCATGATAGAAACAAATTTAAACAATATCTTTCTACAGATACAACCTTACAGAAGGTGATAGAATGAAAGTACACCCATGAAAATAAAGGGAATAAGTGATATAACTCCAGCAAAATCAAAAGAAAGGAAACACCCACACATGCACAACCACCATCAGCAGCAACAACAACAAAATAACAGGAATCAATAATCACTAGTCATTGATATCTCTTAATATCAGTGGTCTCAATTCTCCAATAAAAACAAATGGATGCAAAAACAGGATCCATCCTTATGCTGCATGTTAGAAACATACCTCAACATCAAAGATAGACATCACCTCAAGGTAAAGGGTTCAGGAAAATATTACAAGCAAATGAACCTAAGAAACAATCTAGCACAGCCATTTTAATATCAAACTTAGACTTCAAAATATCAAAAATAGACTTCAAAAATGAAAATTAAAAGATATAGGGAAGGACACTACATATTCTTCAAAGGAAAAATCCACCAAGAGGACATGACAATTCTTAATGTCTAAGCCCCAAACATAAGGCCACCAGGTTTGAAAAAGAAACACTACTAAGCTTAAATCATATATTGACATTCAGACGTTGGTAGTGGGAGACTTCAATACCCCACTCTTACTGTGAGTGGTCTTCTGGATAACAACCAAAGAGAAAAATGCTGGAGATAAAAGATATTACAAATCAAATGGACCTTACAGATATTTACAGAATATTCCACCCAACACACACACACACACACACACACAATACCTTCTCTGCACCCCACAAAACTTTCTCAAAACTTGACCACATACTCAGTCACAAAGCAAGTCTCAACAGATACATGAAATGTGAAATAAGTCCCTGCATCCTACCAGACTGGCGTAGATTAAAGCTGGATATCTACAACAGATGCAACAAAAAGCTTCCAAACTCATATAAACAGAAAAACTCTCTACTAAATAAAAATTTGGTCAAGAAAGAAATAAAAATAAAGACTTTCTAGAAGTCAATGAAAATGAATATACAACATATGACATGGGGCACAATGAAAGCAGTAGTAAAAGGAAAGCTCATGGTACCAAGAATTTACATAAAAGCAAACGAAAACCAAAAAGACTGGAGAGATCTTAACAGCATACACCTGAAAGCTGTAGAACAGAAAGTAGTCACACCCAAAAGGAGTAGACAGCAAGAGATAATCAAACTGAGGTCTGAAATAAATACAATTGAAATAAAGAGAACAATACAAAGAATCACTGAAACAAGAGTTGGCTTATTGAGAAAATCAACAAGATAGACCCTTACCCAAATTAACTAAAAGACACAGAAAGAATATCCAGATTAACAAAATCAGAAATGGGAAGGGGAGGGGGTCATAACAAACACCTAGGAAATCCAAAGAATAAGGCCATGCCTTAGAAATCCTGAACTCCACCTAATTAGAAAATCTAAAAGAAATGGAAAATTTCCTTAGTAGGTACCACATACCAAAGTTAAACCCATAGTATGTAGACCCAGAGAGGTCAAGTACCAGCAGTTCTCAATCTGTGGATTGCAAACCCTTTGGCAAACCTCTACCTCCAAAAATATTTACATTAAAATAGCAGCAAAATTACAGTTATGAAATAGCAATGACCATAATTTTATGGTTGGGACATCACCAGAACATGAGGAACTGTACTAACATTAACATTAGGAGGGCTAAGGACCACTATAGAGGAAAGGACTACATGGGACACCTGGTAGATTTCTTTCTTGACAAAATTTTTATTTAGTAGAGAGTGGATTGGGAGCAGGTAGGGATGCTTCAGCGGTTCAGGTATGGGGGGTAGGGGTTAGGGAGGGAATTCGGGAAGAGACTAATAGAATTGAGGGGCATTTGAGGGATGGCATGTGGAAAAACTAAAATATATGAAGGTGATTCTAATGAGGTCTTCTAATAACAGGGGTGATAGAGTCCCAGTTTGTCATCTCTTGTCACTAAATGAGGCTTCCAGTACCAGTAATTGGTTGCATTTAATTGAATTGTTGGCCAAGGTGGTGATGGGGGGGGGGGGATGGACTCATAGAAATTACCAAACAATCCAGGCTGATGCTAATACAATGGGTTGCTCTTCGCAAACTGACAATAGGACCCTGTGTCTGAGAACAGCAGCCACTCAACTCACTAAACATGGAGAAGTCAAGCTGGAGCCCACATAGAGCCTTTAGCCTTAAGTTCTAGTTTCTTTGGTGCAAGAAGGTACTTGCCGTAGAATATTTCACATTGGTTAATGCTGTGAAACATTTTTTTTAGTGATGCAATGATGTGTTGCATTCTTTTATGTTGCATTTGTTAAACTCTGTGAAGCTGTGTAACTTTGCCAGTCTAAAACACCTCATTGGTCTAATAAAAAGCTTACTTGCCAATAGCAAGGCAGGAGAATAGATAAACAGGACTGGAAAACAGAGAATAAATAGGAGAGATATGGAAGAACATCATGAAGGAGCAAGAATAAAAAGGACCAGCCACAGACAGACAGATATGGAATAAGAAGGAAAGCAAAGATATATGAAATAGAAAAAGATAAAAGTCTAGAGGCAAAAGACAGGACAATCTAAGTTAAGAAAAGTTGGCTAGAAACAGGCAAAGTTAAGACTGGGCTTTCATAAGAAAGAGTAAGGATCCCAAGAATAAAAGAGCAAAAAAAAAAAAAAAAAACAACTACAGCTACTCTGCAGGCTACCAAAAGAGAAACATAAAACCTTTGTCCTTCCTGTGACATAAGCTAGGAAAATGGTGGTGCAGGTGCAGGTACAGACCTTGTGGGAGTAGCCAACCAATTTCTGATTTGACTTAAGAGACACTCCTTGGGAGGAACCCACGCCCAATGCTACTTGGATGACTAAGAACCAGAGACTAGATAGCCCAGAGACCTAGAGTAAAACCAAATAATACTGGTCTTTTAAAAATGTAACAATAAAATGACAGATGACATTCTGCTATACCTTATAGTCTGGTGCTTATTCAGCCATCATCAGAGAGGTTTTAAAGGGGAATATGAATTTTTTTGACTGAGGGAGGCATCAGGCTTTATGTATCCCTCGACAAGAATGCCCTTGGAACTTCACATCTTCCTGCCCCTACGTGATAAGTGCTGGAATTGCGTGTGTCACCATACACTTTAGATGTGAAGCAGTTCTCAAATTTTAGGTAGAGAAGTGTAAGATTAGGTCTTCATTAGAAAACTATAGTGAAATTTTACATAGAAAGTAGAGTGGGAGAAGATAACGTGGAACTCATGGGAAGTTACCTGTAGATAATGTAGCTTGATCTTAGGTGATAAGAGTACAGTTATTGAGACATGAACAGGTGTAAGATGTGGTGAAGAGGGAAAACTAAAAAGAAATCAGTGGTCTAGCCTAGATGTGAACTGGAAAGGTGCTGAGATCTAGGTTCCTGGAATAAACATTAGATGAAAAATACTTAACAACGGAGGAGTATATTTGGGATGCACGTTGGAGTTACACAGAAGTAAGAACTGCTTGGGAAGACGCTCTTGCCATAAAACTTGCTATTACATGGAAAAAGAGAGGTCAGTATCTTAAGAAGTGTGGGCAGTGGGGTGGGGTGTGCTATTGTTACATTGATTTAAAAAAAAAACAGGAAGCAAGCGTTTGGACACCTGTGTAACATGTATCAAGGGGAGGTGATACTTGAAGGTATTGCCACATAGTGGAGAAGCCACAAAATACTTGGCAGGGTGACAGATGCAAGAATGACAGTAACAAAATGCACCACCAGGGTGCCAGGAGAGAGATAACGATCACCACAAGACACTGTATATGTACCAGGGCAAGGATACAGACAGCAGAGTAACAACAGGGCCCAGAATTATCAGTCAGTGCTATTTTTTAATTTCAATCAGTTTGGCTAATGGAGGCTCCACAAAGGCCCAAGCTCTTTGAGGTTTTGTTTCTTCTTGTGTCCTCAATGCCTACACCAGTGCTTCATGCACAGAAAGCCTTAAAAAATAATGGGTAAAGAGGAAAATAAACCTGCTTTGGTTGTTGAGATTTTATTGGTGAATGAACTGAGAATTAATGTGGTTGGGTAATTTCCCAATCAGGAAGGTGATGAGTGAGGACATCCAAATTCCTACATAATCAAGATTCTTGATTAACATGGCAAGCTTCCTCTCCTTTGGCTTCAGAGGAGACCAAGAACACATTTGTAAAGAATTTGCACAGTCAACATCCTATACTTACTATACTATTCTAAGGGGTTCTGAACTAGTAACGTCAGGCTTCCTACAGGTTTAAAGGGTGTTAAGGTCTGTCCAATATTAGGTTGATTACCAATGAAAGAATGTCATTGCCGAGCTATCTGGGCCTGAATTTCAGAAACAACCAACACTCATTATCCCAGCTTTTTTTCTTTCTCTCTCCTAACAGTGCAGTATGCTAGATGCAGCCATCTCTTTCATGAGCATGTGTATGTATGCACTAGTTCTGAACTTGGGATGACATTTTGTTGTTGTTCCAATATAAGACATCAAGAGAGCTCTCCTGACTTCCCAAATTTGTGTCTGTAATAATCATTCTCTTTCTTTTCAGCTTGCTTACTTCTACTTCTAAATTGTTGTGACTAAATCCAAATTTCTTTCTAGTTTTGGGGGAAACTAATATCTCCTGAAATTATGAAGACTGTATATCCCCATACAGCCAGGAATTGGGCTACACTGAGTAATCTACATTTCACCCTGAGTGTGGAGCAAAAGTTGTTCTTGGTGAAGGCCAATGTTAGGTCTTTGATCTCAAAGGTTCCCAAGAACAATCAAGTAATCCAGACAAAAATATCAGTTCTTTTTTATCTAGAGGGAGTTGCATTTTATAGAAAATGTGGGTGTTTCTTCCATAGTGCCAACATTTGTGCTACAGGAAACTTCACATTGTGCAACATAGAACACTGAAAGGAACAAGACTGATGGGGAGAGAATGGGATAAGACACTCAAAACTGTGGCATTTGTGAATAAGGGTGCCATGACAACCAAAATCAAAAGGAAAGAGACAAAAATTCCTACAAAGTTTTGACTCAGACATCCTTCTAATTCACTAGCATCTGCCCAGGGAAGCATTTTGACATGAGCAGCCTTAAAGCACAGATTTCTGTGCATTCCTATGAGGCAGAAGACCCTAACTGTGGAGCTCTAAGTATTCCTATGAGACAGAAGACTCCAACCATGGATTTCTATGTATTCCTTGGAGATGCAAGAATCCCAGTCTGAAGAGCTTTACAAGAACTAAAAGGCAGACTAAAAATTCAGTGTATTTCATTTATCCATGGCTTTAGTGAAGGGATTAATGTCTATAGTCTTTTAATGTGTGTTGTCTGCTTCCAGTGAGTTTAAGACATCTGGTCAAGAAAAGCTGCCTCCGAAGCACCACACAAAATGCTTCTGTGGATTTTCTGCATGCTGAAAAAGAACCTTATGCATTACTCTCATTTTATTTAACAAGACAAAGCTAACTCTAGATTATTCAAAGTATTAGTTACTGGGAAACAAAACAAGAAAGCTAACTATTTCTGTGCATATGGGCATCTTTCCCTGGGCACCAGCCACATATAGGGTAAAATATGCATTGAAAAACTGGCTATTTTACAGGAAGAGACAATGCCAGATTAGTCAGCATGAAAATTGTACTTAGTTGCCAGGATCACTTCCTGCTAATCTGTAGCTCTGTTGCAGAATACATGAGTTAGGACAAGTTTCATTCATTATTCATTGTGCCTGCTGCACAAGCCTAAGGACCAGAGTTCAGATCCACAGCATCCACATAAAAACAATGTGAGATAAATCTTTAACCCTAGTGCTGGTGGATGAGGGATCTGGGAAGCACATTGACCAACCAGCCTAGCTGAGAAGATTAGCTCCATGTTGAGTGGAAGACACATGTTCCAAAAGTAAAGTGGAGAGAGTGACAGATGAGGGTACTTGGCACTGACTTTTGGTTTCCAGGTGCACATTTGTGCAACACATCTACTCACATGTACAAATACACAAGGATAAATACATAACACAACACACACACACACACACACACACACACACACACACACACACCAGAAACTCAGTCAAAATGACCTTGCTTGCAGATCAGCAGTACAGCGAGTACAGGTTTTAAGAAAGATGTAGAAACAAGAACAAATGGCCTTGATAACACTAGTGCATAGTTTCAACTTTTTTTGAAGACCCAAATCATTGATTTCAGTGTCTATTCTCATTAAGCAATGTATCTTCCTTTTTCCTCTTTTACCTTCTTTCCCCCTTTCCTTGCGTTCTTTCCTTCATGTTCCTGCTCTTCCACTAATATTTTCTTGTTTTGTTTTTTCTTTATTCGTTGCATGTTACATATTTGTCATTGACTAAGAAAAGTGTTCCATCCTAAAAATAAAATGATGAACAAAACCAGAGTTTGAAGTATGTGTAGGAGGAGGTAGTGACATAAAATCAATATCATAAATCAATGGATGGTTGACATCACCAAGGAGAAGTGCTGCTTCCTTGAAGAAATGACCTCGGTGGAATGAGAGGAATTCAAAGTGTAAAGAGGAGGGGAAGGCCTTCCTGACAGAAGTTCTTGCCTTTAAGAGGATTCTGTCATTTGAGTGACCTCTACCCTTTTGAGTTAGGAGAAGGGGATTGGTATGGCAGAAAGACAGCACTTGGAAGGATTTTGAAGACAGATATGTGAAGACTGACTGGCCCAGCCTGGGATAAATATTCACACCTCTAACCCCAGGCAAAGAGGAGTCACTGAAATATTCTAAACCAGAATGCAATGATGCTGCTGAATTGTAATTTTGTAAATGCATCTGTAACCACAGTATAGTAGCACTAATACCTACATTTTATATCTGTTGTAATTTACATCTTCAACATATTATCCCTGTGAGGGAAGAGCGGGCCCCAGTGTTTGCACTCCTACTGTCATGTTGATGACAGAAGGAAGGCCCCAAGGAGAAACTGTACTGTTTGCTTTGTTCCCCACTTTTCTTGCATGAGGTATTACACCCTATGAAAATCAGATCATAGCTGCAAAACAAAGCCTATAGATAGATAATTTGACATCTCCTTGAGTGTAAATCCCTCATGTTGCCTACTTTCAATCTAGTTCCTCCTGATCTCTCATTTAGAAGTATCCTCTGTTTCAGTTACATTGAAGGTAATGAACATTCCAGGTTTTCCTGTCTCTCTAGATGTATCATCACAATAAAAACCAAAAGGAAAGATCATTAGAATTAGTAAAAGAATAAAAGAAAATGGAGTTAGAGTTTCGATAATAGAACTTCTTCCCTTGGTAACCATGACTGCCCCTAAGAATTTTCCTAAATGATTTAAGCCTCCCAACTTTCACTTTGTATAAGCCTCTTAGGGTGGCAACAACCAGTGGGTTTCTTTATTCAGGACTTCCTGGTCAAGCTGGTCATACTCTCTCTTGCCCTTCTATTGCCTAAGCCATAGCAACATAATACTAAAAGTATAAGTGACCGTTGGGTGCTCAATCCCAGGTGACACATTTTTGCCATGCCCTGTAAGACCAAGAGAACATCGCAAAAAAAAGGGTAGGGAGTTTGTAAGAATTTGAGGATCAGGAGGAGTACTATGACACACTGCCCTCCAAATATGACATAATAATTGCAGTCATGAACATGCAGCAGCTGTGGTTACCTACACAGAACCTGCATAAGACTGAGTTCTCCTACATTCAATCATGGATGGATGAGGCATATTACCCAGGAGTTCCTACCTTTTTCTGAGGAGCAATTGGAGATCTATCCATACAGGGGAGGTTGTCATTTTCTTCATGGGTGCAGGCACTATTGACCTCCAAGCTTATTCAAACTTTAGCAGATAATGCCTATCTAAGATGATGTAAGTAACCCCAGTTAAACTTAGTGGGTCTAAACAAAAAGACATGAATGTAGGGAGAGAAACTAGATGGAAAGAAGAGGCTTGTAGGAGAGGGAGGAAAATTGAAGAGGGCAATGGTAGTGAATATAATCATTATATATATATGCATATATAATGCCTATTTTGAATCATAAGGGTTTCATTCCTGTAATTATTTTTGTTCTTGGACAAATTTGCTCTCTTTCTCATATACACACAAACACACAATTCGTATATTGTATTGTGGTTATTATAAGCCCTACCCTCACCTCTCACCCACCCCATTCTCCCTTACAAGTTTCTTTTAATATATATAAAATATAACAAATAATGCATACATATAATTTTTATAATTTTATATATTTATTTTATGAAAAAGAAATATATATCTTATATATACACAGATATGTGGGAATATATATTAATAAAAGAAGAACATCTTTGAATATTTTGAGTTATTTGTAGAACTCGATGGAAACAATGACTACTTCCTGGTGACATTTTTTGTAGAATTCACCAACTAAGTCTCTTTGTACTTCTTTTAACTCTACTTATTTCTTCTTTTCAGGACAGCAGAATTGCTCTAAGGGTACCGTCATACTGAACCTGGTTTCTGTATCACTGATGGGAATAGTCTTGGCACCTTCTCTCTGCCAACAGCACTGAAGACAGGAAAGTGGCTCTGAGTTTTCCAGTAGTCTGATTGACTGTATTTTAAGGGTTTCAAAGTAAGGTGGCTGGTTCAGAGGAATTGCTGTATCACAAAAGTGTATGTGGCAAGAATTCTCTCTAGATGTTTGTTGTGTTCAAATCTTTGAAACTCCCAAATGACAAACAGGCACCATAGAAACTTTTATAGGGCTCGGTCATTTTATTTTTCAGTAAGATAAATTTTTATTATGTTCCTTTTTTTTTTACTGACTTGTTTTTATTCTTCTCTCATACATTATATCCTGACCAGAGCCTCCATCCTATCAGTGCCCCCCATTCCTCCTTTTCCCCCCAAGATTCACTGCTTTTCTGTTTCTCTTTGAGGTGTGTGATTAATCATATTGCATTTGAAGGATGATAATAAATATTTTCATGGTCAGACAGATGGATATGGTTAAACTCAAGGGTCACAAAGCAAAACAAAACAAAAGCCACAAACGTGGGAAAGGAACATGTGGAGGGGTGATGAGGATTTGGAGGAAGATGGGAGAGGGAAAGAAATAAAAACTAAAAAATGTGTCATGATTTGGAATGTACAAACACATGTGCAATTTATCTTATGGTGATAAAGCATTTTAACAAGAACATAGTCTTAGCATCAATCTCTTGATACGAAAGTGTCACATATGAGGTAATGTTCTGATATAGGTGTAGAATGAACAGGTTTGGAATACTTTAAAAAGTTGTGTATCCCACGGAGACATAGAATGACTTGAAAATAAACATAATTTAAGAAAGACAGACTACAGGAAGAAAAAGTGAGGAATGAGGGAATGTCAAGCAAAAACTAAAAGACTGACAACAAATGTAAGGAAACATACAGAAAGTATAATTTTTAAAGCAGCCAAAATTATGAGGTCTCAGGACCACAGAAGTCCACACATAATTCTGGGTAAGGAATGGATTCAGGGAATACCCTACTCTCACTCATGCTGCATTGTCTCTAATCTCCTTGTACATAAGAGCTTTTAAATCTTTCCAAGAATGAGATAAAACATGACGAAGTAACTAGGAACAAAAGGAAACAACTCACAATGCTGAATTATATTAGAAAAGAAAGGAGTGAATAAGCCCCCAAAAGTTATAAAAATAGAGGGGAGTGAGGAGAGGTATTGGGGTGAAATTCCTCCTGTGGTACTATAAATTTGGTTTTGGGGTTCATGTATTAGAAGGCAAGGTTTGGGTGACTCAGCATTGCCTTATTCCAACAGTAAAGAATCCACAGCTATGGATAGCAATTTTTTGTTATGAACTTTAACTTTCTTGATTTAGAAATTGCATATATATCATACAAGGTAAAATAACTGATGCTATTTCATTACAATCTCTTAATAAGAAACAACAGAAGAAAGAGAGGAGAGGAAGAGAATGACATAAGAGGGAAAGAGAACTCTTTTTGGGGGTGGGGTGTTTCAGACAGGATTTCTCTTTGTAACAGCCTTGACTGTCCTGGAACTCTATTTGTAGATTGAGCTCGAACTCACAGAGCTCTGCCTGCTTCTGCCTTTCAAGTCCTAGAATCAAAGGGATGCACTACCACTGCCCAGCTAAAAGAGAAATCTTATAATTATATTGTATGTTTACATAGTACAATAAAATCTTTCACAGAAATTTACCTTATTACACTTGAACCTCAAAAACACCCTTATAACTTAGATAAGGTACACACTAATCATTTTACAGACAATTTAATTTGAAGTAATGAGATTTTCATCAAACTAATGGGTACTGTACCAAAATGTAGGCCTTCTACCTTCTGATCCAGTTTCATCTCTTCTATAAAGGCAGAATATAAAGTTATTTTCTACTTGTTAGATTGCCTAAGAATTACATGACTTTCCCAAAGATTTATTGAGATATACTTAACATATAGTAATCGTGTTTACATAAGATATTTGATATGATGGTTTCATATATTGTGAAGTGATTGTCACAATAAAACTAATTAACACATGTATCTTTTCATGTAATTAGCACTTTTTTGTGATGTGAGGAATAGAGACACACGGTTAGTAAACTTAAAAAACACAATGTATTATTCAGTATTTTATTACTATACTATGTGTGTCATTACCAAGACATTCGTTGTATAACTGAAGACTTGAACTTTCTGACCAATAACATCCCTTTCTGTGTACCTTTACTCTTATCCCTGGCAACCACTATTCTGTCCGTTGTCTCTGTGAATTTGCCCTTCTTGGGTACCACATCTAAGTAAGAACCTGTTGTCTTTTGATATGTTGTAGCACAAATAATAAAAAACCCAGAGACAGATAATGGCGTTCAAGCTGAAGATCAGAAACTCAAAGCAGCCAACCACTGGAGAATTCTTCCCTGTACTAAGACTAGGGTGATCCTGTCCTCAGCATCACTGCAGACTAAATACACTGTACTCATATCTCCACCCACCTTATATTCCTGTCTAGCGCTGGGGTTAAAGGTGTGCACCACCACTGCCTGACCTTTATGACTGACTAGTGTGTCTAGTTTTGCACTCTGATCTTCAGCCAAGCTTTATTTGCTAGATCATAAAGAAGATATCACCACAATGAGTGGCTTATTTCACTTAGCACAATTCCCTCTAGGTTCATCTATGCTGCCCAATATTATTACAATATAATGTTTAATTTCTCCCATTGACATTTTGAATGTGTAAAACACGCATGTCTTTAGTAATGCTATTGTAAGGGGAATCATTTTCTTAAGTTTCCTTGGAGAAATTGTTCATCAAATCCCTAAACACAGCCATTTTCACATTTAAATTGTCAAAGATTCTACTCTTACAAATTGGATAATGGATGATAGATAATAAAAGAAACACTTCCCAATTTGCCTAATGATACTATAATTAAATGGATATCAAAATCTTATTAAAGTATTATGAAATAAAATTACACACTAACATCTTTCATATGTATTAAAATTGCTTAAAATATAAGAAATTCAGCAATAGTATGGTGATCAAGGGAATTTTATTATAGGGCTGTGAGATTTACTTTTTAGAAATACTTGACTAGAAGTCATTATATAAATAAAACAAAAAAAAACCAGGAATAGGTAGTTAATCAACAGATAATGGAACAGGAAACAGTACTCATTTACTATATCTTAGCAAACTAGAAACAGACAGATATTTTCCCACCTGAAAAAGGGCCATTTGTAAACTCTGCAGCGAATGTTATGCTTAATGATGAGATACTTAGCACTCTACACACACACTCATTCCTGTACAATAGCTCCTTTTCACTGTGGTGAATCTGGGGAGAGTAACGTGAGACACAGAAACAAATCCTGTTCCCATTTGTACATTAAACTATCATTTAATTAGAAGACTGTAGGAAGTACACCAAATTTCTCTGAGAATTAGTGTGTCTGATCTGAAAAAAACAAAAGAGAACATGAGATAAAATCTAAAAAGCAACTATATTTTGTACAGTAGAAGAAAACAGTTTTAAAACTAAGTAAAAATGATGCCATTGTTTTATCAACAAAACAGGCATAGTGATGTGTACCTTGTAGCAAGTTTGACAAAACATCCTGAAATGAAAGAGACACTGCAGTGAAGAGAACTTGCGGGTCACTGGAACAAAGAAGACTTAAACAGAGGCAGACACTAAGTTCATCCATTACCAATAGTCCATGTATATATAAATATATTATTTTTCCATATTTTTAGATTCTAATATAATAATATCATTTCCCCCTTCTCTTTCCTTCCTCCAAACCCCCCATATATCCCTTTTTTAAATCCATGGTCTGTTTTGTTATTAATTGTTGTTATATACATATAGGTCTACATTAATATTTAATATATATTTAAACACATACATTTATGATTTCAGCCATTTTATATTAAACAGTATCCCAATTATAGTGATAGCTGATTCCGAGTTTTTTTGTGCAAGTGAAAGCAGTCTCTAATATCCTAAGCATTACTACAAAGAACCAAGTTTTAAGATTTACACTACCTGACTTTGAAACTATTGTTACAGCAATCAAGTCACTATGGGCATAAAAACCTACAGTAGATCTGAGTGACACTATAGCCAAGAATAGGCCCTCACTCACATAGCTACTTGATTTTTGAGGAAGTTGCCAGGGCAATCCAATGGGGGAGGAAAGTACTTTTCAGCAAACAGTGCTAGAATAAGCAAACAGCCATATTCAAACCAAGTGTAATACTCCTCCTTCATGCTATGCAAATAAAGTTAAATAGAGATGTACCATAGATCCAAGCGTAAACAGAAAGTCATGAAATGTGTAGCACAAAGAAGAATTCCTTTCAGGCCACAGAGATGCACAAAGCCTTCCTATTTGGTCAAGGAAAGAAATAATCACAGAGGAAATTACCAATAAGACCTTAGCAAAACAATAAAAGAAACCACTTAGTTGGCACATGCCTTTAATCTCCATCCTAGAGAAGCAGAGGCAAACTCTTTGTGAGTTTGGTCTGCATAATAATGGGTTCTGGGCCAGTCAGGGATTTAAAACAAGACCCTGTTTCTAAATAAAGAAATAGAGAGAGAGAAAAGATTCTACTGGGATAATGACAGATAAGAACAATAATAATAAAAATTTACTTAAAATTTTGCTGGAGTTTAAAGTCTACAGAGAAGTTCACAGAACTCAAAAACAAAAGGATGTCTAAACTAATGCAAAGTGCCAAAAAATCTGAAAGTACATTTCATAAATGAATATATATATACATATATATAATGTCTATAATCATATGAAAATGGATTTGACATCAGTCATCATGAAATCCAAATTAAAATCATAATAAGATGCTACTGCCCACTCACCAGACCAGCTAAAATGAAAAACCCTGAAAAGAACACTTGTTGGTGAGGATGTGAATGAGTGGAACTCTCAGGTGCTGTTTGAGGGGTTCTGAAACTTTGTGTCCACATCTGAAGTCAGACTATTGTCTTCTTTATAAAACTTAATTCATACACTTTTGCTATTTGTTTATTTTTATTCAGTTTTTGGCACAAAGTCTCACTGTAGTTCAAGCTGGCCTTGAACTCGTGTTGATCCTCCTGCTTTATGGTCTCAAGGGATGGAATTACAGAGGTGTACTACAGTATCTGTCCAATACATTTTAAATGAGATACAATTCAGATTCCCAAGGTAAACATGTTTCTTGTACCCATCTCCATGGGCTTTCTCATATGCATATACCCAAGATGACATCAGCGCAATAAGCAAAGTACTAAACAACATATCTACCACTCACAAAAATCTTAGTGTGCTCGTTGATTTCCTGAGAGGGCAGAAACATCACTTGGGGAATATGTGTGTATTTTTTTAACCATATTTAAACAGGCATTGCATTATTCAGTACAGCTCTGAAACTTATTCTACTCATCTAGAATCACATACTTTTATGTCTAGGACAAAACAATTTCCCTTCCTGGTGCATTGGCACACTCCTGTAACCCTGGCTCTTGGAAAGCAGACATGAGAGAATTGTAACAAATTGAAGGCCAACCTTCTCCAAATAGCAAGATCTAGGCCAGCTATCACTACATACATAGTGAGGCTGTCTCAAAAAGCCATCAAGAAAAAAAATGAAACAAAACAGACAAATGTGAAACTATTTCCCACTTTTCACTGTCTCCTCACCCGGCTGTACCATTCTCTTTGAGTTCTGTTTGACAGCTTTGAACACCTGGCATTGATGGAATCTAGCATCTTGCTCTTCCTTTCGCCACCTCATTTCTCTTAGCATAATGTCCTGATTCTTCATCCAGGTCACTGAAAATGTTAACATGTTTTTTGCATCTGTTGGGTGAATAAGCAGGAGAGATTGTTATATCATTATTCACCTTTTTGTAAAAATCAAGATATGTTAACTCTGCAATTCAGAAATTCTACTTCTACAAATTTACATTTCATGCAAAATCATGTTAAGAACAAACCTTGTTTATGAACATCAGTAATAGCCTTGTTTACATTATCCAAAAATGAACACAAAATGCCTACCACCTGGAAACATGGATATTTGTCAAGGACATTATTCCAAGTGAAAGAAATCTTAAGGTGGAAGCTGACTATGATGCCATTTATATGAAATGTTAAAACCAGAAAATCTAATTTTGGTAGAAAAACAGGACAGTACTGCCCATGATGATCAAATTGAGGGAATAGATTGGTGAGGGGCTTAAGGGAAACTTTCTGTGTGATGCTAATGTTCTATATATCCTGATGGAAGTCTGGAGAATACAAATACTCCCATTTATCAAAATCTCTTGACTATACACACTAAATTTCTACACTTCATGGAGAGTAACTTCTGTAAAATGAAACGCTATGAGAAAATATCGAACTTTTCTTAATAAGGACTGCAATATTTTTGACATCTTTGAAAAATAAGACAAAGAATAAATGTTTGTGTGTGGGGGGTACTCAGACCTTATGTTCATGGCCTAGATTCTCCCACTGACACTTGCTGCATCTGGTCTGTTATATGCTATCATATACTGACTGTATGCCAGATGCTGCACTGGAATGGTTGCTACATGTTTCAAATTATTCCATCCTTCAGATGAGGGTGCAACCTGCAACTCATGATTCCTCACTTATCTTTTATTTATTTACTTTCCTATTTTTATTAATTCTTTGACAATTTCACTTTATGCACCCCAATCACTCTCATTTGCCAGCCATTCTGTGTCTGCCCTCCTCCCTGGTGACCTTCCCTCCCAAATTTAAAGATTTTAAAAAGTTCAAATTGTGCTGCTCATATACTCAGCAGACATGGTCAAATGGTCAAATATTCAGTGCCCTTCCCCTTAAGTAGAACTGAGTGGTTCCCCTCCTGCATCTCTACTGGTAGCTGTCAATTGTAGGGAGCTAATGTCGGGGTCCTTATCACACATCCTAAGAGTTCTCTTCAATGGGTTCCTGTTTAAGCTGTTACCCTTATTTTCAAGGGGACTTGGGGGGACAGTGGTCATCATATAACCCTTCCATGTCGTCCCTCCCTCTCAACTGTTTATCTGTTGCAGGTGTGGCAACCTTTTTCTTTACAGTCAGCAGGAGCATGGCTCACAGGCTTCCAGAAAATATGATCATGTTTTCTGGTGACAGCATAGCCCCTGCAGCAGTAGGATCACAGACCCATATAAGGTGCTCAGAGGTACTCTAGACCAGGTGGCAGCACAGACCACATCAATATGGCCCCTGGAGGCAGCATAGCCCATGGACATCTGCATGGAGTTAGGCCGCTGTACACACCATGGACATCCTACATGGCCTTCGGTGATAATGCTGGCCACTGACATCAACACAGACCCCAGCTGAAATCAAACCACAGACCCAGGAATGAACCTCAGTGGCCCTTGGTGGCAGCACACAGATCAAGACTTCATCACCATGGGCTCACCTGGCAGTGGAAGCCACTCACATCAACATAGACCCCCTATATCAGGCTTACTTCTGGGCCACTAATCAGCTCCCAAATTATGACACAGAGACTCCTTATTAGTTGTGAATGCTTAGTCTTAACTTAAGCTTCTCCCTCTATCTCTTACAACCTAACCTGTTTTTTTCTTCTATGTGTAGCTTCGAGGCTTTTACCTTTCTTTCCTTCTGTATATCTTACTTTCACTATTTCCCCATCTGGCTGGCTGGTGACTGCCTGGCCTCTGGCCCCAAGCTTATCCCTCTCTTTCTCCCTTTTCTTCCCTTCCATCTCTTTCCCTCCCTTATTCTTCCTGCCCTCCAGCCCCACCTATCCTATCCTTGCCTAGCTATTGGCCGTTCAGCTTTTTACTAGACCAATCAAGTACGTTAGGCAGGCAAGGAAAGACAGATGCAGCACGCCTTTACATAGCTAAAGAAAAACAGCATAAAAATGTAGCATGTCTTTATACTATTAACAAGGCAGGATAAACAAATGTAACACATCTTTACATAGTAAGATATTCCACAACAGACCCCAGCTGCAGTAGGACCGTGAACCTAGGCATGGCTTCGGGGACAGCACAGATCCAGGCATCACTTTGGGCTCAGCTGGCAGCCAAAGCCACTCCAATCAGCCAAGTCCTCATCGCTGTAACCTCCAGTTCCTCCTCTCTCCCCAGCACACATACTGCTCCACTTCATTTCTCTTCCTCTTTCATCTCTCCACCACATACTTGTTCATTGTAGTGGAGCTCACCAGCACCAAGAAATGATGGGTAGGCCTGGGGTGTGTTCTCTCCACCTACACTTCAAGGCAGCTGGTGGGCCTTCCTCGCCTATATTTTAGAGCAACCATTACTGCTATGATTTGAGTGTTTCTGTTGCTTCACACTCAATGACTAATGCATCAGTGCTAAGAGGGGGGACACAAAGGATAAAATTAAGTCACAAGGATGCTGTCCTTATGGGTAGCATTAGTATCTCTATGAAAAGGTTCATGGTGTGGAATATTATTTTAAGATGTGTTACATTTGTTTATGCTGTGAGACATTTGTTTAATGATACAATGGTGCGTTGCATTCTTTTATGTTGCATTTCTTTAACTTTGTGAAGCTATGTTACTTTGCTTGTCTCAAACACCTCATGGTCTAATAAAGAGCTGAATGGCCAATGGTGAGGCAAGAGAAAGAATAGACAAGGTTGCCAAGCAAAGAGGATAAACAGAGGAGAAATCTGAGAGGAGATCAAGGAGCAAGAGAGCAAAGAGGGGAGGATGCTAGGGGTCCAGCCACCCAGCCACACAGCCACCCAGCCACCCAGCCACACAGCCACCCAGCCACCCAGCCACACAGCCACCCAGCCAGCCACAGGGAAAGAGTGAAAGTAAGACATACAATAGGAAGAAAAGGAAAAGGCACAGAGGCAAAGGTAGATGGTATAATTTAAATTATGGAAAGCTGGCTAGAAATGAGCCAAGGCCAGACATTTATAAATAAGAATGATATTCCATATGTATTTACTTGGGAGCTGGGTTCATCCTCCCTCCTGCCTGCAGAGAAGAGTAAAGGGCAAAGAACTAAAGGGAAAAAACCAACAATAGGCTGCAGGAAAAAAATTCACTCTAGGTTCTCCATCAGTTTCTTTGCCAGAAAATACACAGAGAAGTTCTACCTTGGGAACCAAAAATTGTTTTCTCTAGACACTGAGTATGATGTTGACTTGATTGGGGAATTCTCAGGCCTCAGAACTGTGAGAAATCCATTTATATTATTGAGAACTTAGCCAGAAACAGGAGTGGGCTGAGACAGTGACATGCAACACAGACCTTCTGCATTGGATTGTGATTTTTAAACCACACCCATTCTCAGAATAACTTAGCCACAGAATATGCTCAAGAAGTGGAAAACTTCAAGCTATGAGACAAGGATGTAGTGGCTCTCTTCACGTAAATATATTTGGTATGTTTGGTTATGAGTATAGTAGCTGTGAATTGAATGTCATTCCCCTTCACTTTGTCCCTAGGTTCAGCCTGACATGGGTTCACACATAATCTAGGCTGTACTAGAGACAACTCAAGATAATATATTCTTCAGTTTTAGCACTTGTTTATATAGCTTATTTTCAGAGTTTTTTAGTGCCTGTTAACCCTCTTAGGTATTTATGCTGTGGTGGCATGAATATCCCATTTTCTTAATGTCTAGGGCAGTTTCTACTGTACGGTTCATAAACACCTATAAAATAAGTGAACCTCAAAAATGTATTGGAAACATTCCTTAGAAGTGGTTGCCTGTGCAGTATATTTTCGCATAGAGATGTGTGATAAACTATGCAATATCTTAAAATTACAAGTTTGGCAAAGCCCTCTGAATATCATATATGTACTGGCACTACAGAAAGTCTAAACATTAGCTCATAAACAATGTCTAAAGTCTTGGCTATAGATGGCATTTATTATATAACATTTTCTCTGCAATAGAGCAAATGTTGCCAGTTACTAGTTTGAAAAAAAAATAGACACCATATGAAAATACATCATTTATAAATGTCAGAGATATAAATAACAATGCCCAACTTAACCAGGAATCAGATTTCCAATGATCTCTAAACAATCATAAATTCCTAAGTAAATGAAGTGGTCTGTAAATAAAGACAAAGAGAAGGCATAAATCCAATGCACTTTATTCTAAAACTAAAATATATAGCAGCCAATTGACTTAAAAGGTCGAAGACTCAGCTTACTTATGGAAGTCTGTTTTATTTTAGAAATCTTTAGACTATAACACAACATTGGGAAAACAACTGCATTGTTAATAGTAAGAGCAAAGATAATTAATCTTACTCTTAGGGTATGAAAGCAATTATAAGAAAAATAAAAGCACTAGGTGAGAATGTCCCCAGGGACCACTGAAGACAGTATAATAATTGAAGATGCCTAGGGTTATCAGGAGTAGCTGAGGTTATAGGCCAACAGTAGAGTATTTCTGTTCCTCTTTATCTTCCAGATGTCTGATACATCCCTGCCTTCCCACATCCCTGAGACTGACTTCTGTGAGGGGCAAGTTAATAGAAGGATAGATGTAACCAGAAATACTTGCCTAGTCTTTTGTTTTTATTAATACTTGGAGATTTTTGTGAAGTGTGCTTTAATCATCTTTACCTTCCCTAATTGTTCCCCGATCCACCCCAACTTCCCCACCAGATGACCTTTGGATACAATTCTTTACCCTCTTTCCAACCTGTGAGCTGCCTCTTCCTTCTGCTCAGAGTCCTCTTTGCTTTCAAGACTCTTTTAACGAAGGGACATCCCATTTGTCAATTGTTAATCTTATTTGCTGTGCTAGTGGAATCCAGTACAAAAAGTCTTTACCTGCTCCTTCAAGCTGAAACCTGCTCGCTACTTTTCCTCTAGCAGTTCAGGGTTCAGGCCTTATGTTGAGGTCCTAAATCCTTTTGCAATTGATTTTTGTTCAGCATGAGAGGCAAAGATCTAGTTCTAGTTTTGCTTGTTGAAACCTGTTTCTCTAGTGCCATTCGTTGAAGATTCCATCCTCTCACCACAATACATTTTTAGTATTTTTGTTGAAGAACATATAGCTGTAGTCATGCAGTAGTGTACCTGGCCCTTCTAGTCTACCTTGGTGACGTATATGTCTGCTTTTCTGCAGGTACCAAGCTGCCGCCACCCCATGGCTTGCAATCAAGTATATGGATACCTCTTACAGTCTTTGTCAGGGTTGCTTTGACCATCCATTGCTTTGTCTCAATATAAATTTTGAGATTACTCCTATGTATGTAGCGAGAACTCACATTTTTATTCATATTCACTGAATCTGTAGATGACTTTTGACAGGATGGCTATTTTTGCAAGATTACTTTTTCTGCTACATGATCATAGGAGATCATTTCATCTTCTGGTGACTTTCTCAGTATTTTATTCTTCAGTGTCTTAAAATTTTCACTGTAAATTCCCTAGGTCAAGTTTATTCTCAGGTATTTAAGTTTCCTCTCAGATATTTAAGTACTTTTGTGGCTTTTTAAAATGGAATTGTTTCCTTGATACTCTTTATCAGTATGTTTGCCATTGCTATATAAATAAACTAATAAATGTTTTTTTAAAAAAAACTAATATATCTAACATTATGTCACATTTGATTAGTGTAACCAAGGAAGTTGACCCTTTTTTTTTATTAAATTTGTGCCAGTGGCCACATGTGAACCACATGTATCCTATTACATAGTATAGGGTACTTGCTGTCTACCTCATCTAAAGAAAGTTTAGACCATGTAGTAGCGATTTTGAATTCTCTGTCTTCTCCATCAGTTCTACTTCCTTCATTATGGCCTTTGTCAAGTGAATTCTCAGCTTTCAAAATTTAGAAATCAGTCATTTCTCCTTATATACACTTTTACACCTTTCTCAATCAATCTTGGATGCATTGATTTTTTTTTTTTTAACAACCTTATTGCTTTTCTTCCTCTGGGACTCTCAGACAGCACATAACAAAATGTCGGTTGTGAAAATGAGCCAATTTATGTAACAGAGCCTGGGATAATTTGAATGAATCTTGGAAACTAACAGACTCAGTTCTGACAAATATAGCATATGATCAATATGCTGGATTGGGTCAGTTTGTTATATTACCTATAACACTTTACTGCATGCAGTTTTTGTTTTTTTTTTTTTTTTTCTCCTATAATACTATAAATTCTCAAGAGTGGACCATGTTGATTGTTAGTTTTTCTAACATGCAAGACAGCATCTGTAGTGAGATAATCACTTTGTCTGCTTCTGTGGCACTGACCACGGCCGTTGGGGGCTGGAGCCAGAGGCAGAAGTGACCTGAGGGACTAGGTCTGAGGAGGAGCCCAGGAACGCTCTCTTGCTGGCCGAATGCAGAGAAGAGAGCATCCGGTGGAACCTACTGGTGTTCATCTGTCTAGGTTGTAAGGTATTTCTCCCTTAAAAAACATCTGTTGGTCCTATTTGTTTATCCTGGTCCTTATTAAACCGCAATAAGCATAGAATACAATGTTAGTCATCAATTAATAATCCATGAGTAGGAAATCAGGGGAATAGAATTCCACATGAACCTTCAACTGGTAATGACCAAAGGACCTGAATTGCTTCCTGTGGCATGAAGGGCTAAGATTGAATGAAGAGTTTCTGGTGCCCCTGCATTTATTTTACAAAAGTGAGGGGTAGATATAGAGGGACTTGGAGACATGTAGGATGAGGGTGCATGATGTAAAGTTCCCAAAGAATCAATAAAAATGGGAAAGGAGAAAAATGCATTCCTTTACTGGGTGTTACTTTATTGAATAGACTTGCAGAAGAGCAGAGTTGTCACCTTTTTCTGTTAGGGTCTGCTAAATCCTGCAGCGGTCTGTGCTTCCATAGCAGATGCTCTCTTATACGCATGCTTGTTGGCAGTATGTTCCTTAAGCTTTTGCAGTTCTTTCAGTTTTAGATAGTTTTCACTTTTATTGTCTGGATTTTGTTTGTTTGTTTTTTTACGTTTGGAGGGCATTCAAGGCTGGCACTTCCAGTTTTTATTATCTTCCATAGATTCTGGTCACAAATTTACTGTTACTTTTATTGTTGCTCACTTGAAGTTAATTTGTCTTCTAATCCCCAAAATTGAGGCATCCCTTTCTGTTGGTTAAAGTAATTTGAATCTGTTTAAATATGTATTGACTTTTAAATCCTGTGTGGACTTTACTTAAATGTCTTGAACTTGTGTGTAGTCTTCAATCAGTCTCAGTCTTTCTCAGGCAACTTTTAATCAAACACTAGACATTTTTCTTCTCATCACTTGGCGATCCCATTAAACGTGTTGAGTCCATCTCACATCTCTGTCAGGTACTCTCTGGGTTTTCCTTTCCTTGTGTATTCTTTATGATAAATGGTTTTATAATTCAATAGTATTTTTAATTCATTAAGCTTACCTTCTGTCATGTATTTTTTCTCTAATACAATGAAGTTTTAATTTTATATTGTATTCATAGGCCTTTACTGTTAGTGATTCATTTTTCTAGTACCCTCTTGAATTATCAGAGTCTTATCCCCTTTGTCTACTCTTTGATATTATAAAGAAGAGTAATTAGTCATTTTGAAGACTTACCATTAATGGTAATATCTATAATATTTCTGAGACTCCACCACTGATTGTTTTATTTTTTCATTAGTCTTAGTCACTGCTGGGCTAAAACACCATGACTAAAGCAACTGGGGGAGGAAATGGTTTGTCTTACACTTCCACATCACTGTTCATCACCAAAGGAAGTCAGAATGGGAACTCAATCAGGGCAGGAACTTGGAGGCAGGAGCTTGTACACAGGCCATGGAGGCATGCTGCTTACTGGCTTGCTCCTCATGACTTGCTCAGCCCACTTCCCTATAGAACCTAGGATCACCGCTACAGGAATGGTATCACCCACAATGGGCTGGGCTCTCACGTATCAATCTCGAATTAAGAAAACACCATACAGCCTTGCTTGCCTTTTACCAAACTTTGTGGGGATATCAGGCCTGGGGATCGTCCTCAGGCCTGTGCTCAGGCAGGGCCTAAAGGTATGACACAAGCCTGCCTCGAGTTTGGAGACCTGTCTCCGGTTGCATTTCTGTATAGTGATGATTTAGTAAGTTACTTAAGACAAGTTATCAAGCCTTCTTGATATTTACTTGTTCACTTAAAAAGACAGCCATCATAGCCAATATGTAGTGTACTTCAAATTAATATACAAAGTACTGGATTTCTTTATGGCACTTCTATGTATATATGTATGTACATATGCCCCCTTCTCATTCATCTCCCTCTTCTACTTATTCTTCCCTCCCCCATTTCTCTTTTTAAAAATTATTTATTTTTGAGACTATAATTGCCTCATTTCCCCTTAACTTGCCTCTCTCCAAACCATTCCATATATCTCTTCTCGCTCACTTTCATATTTGTGGCCTTGCTGTTATTAATCGTATATATATATATATATATATATATATATATATATATATATATATATTACCTGTATTCATATTTCCAAGGATTACCATTTGGGATTGAAGAACTAATTGCATACTTCCCATTGGAAAAGACTATTTCTACTGTTCTTTGTATAGGGTTGAATTCTCCTGAGCTTTCCCCTTATCCCCATTAACATGTCTATGTTGTTCTTGCTCATCTCATATCTAGGCAGTCATGTTGGTGAGACTACAGGGGTGCAACTTTTGACATTCTTAGGAGACCAGTATCACAGCAAACTGTTCTTCAGGTTTTTAAATCTTTCTACCCTGCCCCACATACTTCTGCAATGTTCTCTGAGCCTTGGGTGCTGAACCACACTCCTCTTTTAGACTTATTCTTTCCTGCAAGAGTCCTCAATTGTGTGTTTAGGTATTCTATTACATACTCTTTTTCTCCATTCTCTTTTAAGATCTGCTCCTCCCCTCTCATGCTCCTCTAGATAAATGTTTTAAGCCTGTATGAATAAGTGAAACATGTTCAGAGAATTACATATATATATATGTATGTAATTCAAATCAATAAAATAACCCATGATCCAGTCTTTTTTTGATAGCTATTAGAATGCTCAGAGAAGAGAAAGAGCTCAGCTATTAATTTGATGAGCTCTACTGAACTCAACAGCCTTTTAATAGTCACGATCTGTCAAAATTTCTCAACTTTGTGAAAGATGGCGAGGGGTTACTATTTCATCGTTACTTCAGAAATTCTGAATAAGAAATTTAAATTCAACAGGATCATTCACCACTTATGAAAAAAGGAGAGCCAAGAACAGTGCTATTTTGGTGTGTGCTTCGTCAAAGTGAATTCTAGTGAAAACGAATCAAAAACCAAAAGAGGTTCCAACATTACGGTCCACATACAGTTAATTGTCTTAATTGCTATAAGTGATTTAGAGGCTCTTAACATTTATTGAAGTAAAATAAAAAATGAATAGCCCTCTAAGTCATAGCCTCCTTGACTAACTGGCATATAGAATCAATTGTGTACGGCATTTAACACGCATTTTTAGAAAATTGGCTTCCTTTTTAGAAATGACATCCAAGGCATAGCTGCAAGGCAATCACCATCAATTACCTGATTATTTCTGTTTTAGTAATGGCACAGTTCTCAGAGGGGATAGATTGTACCGTTGGCTTTTAAGAGTAATAATTAATCATACGTCTTCTTCTCCCTAGCACAAGTTTGGAAGCAACTGAGAAAATGTCTAGGAGTAAGATGAACAAGGATCAAGCTCTTAGCCTTATTTTAGGAAGCACAAATTGGGAATAGTTCTTTCTATCTCAGGTGTAAACTGCTCTTTCTACCACCTTTATCCTGACTTGAACAGTGGAGCTAAAGTTAGAGTTCCCAGTGAGTAAAGTGTTGGGTCTTATTAGTGGTGACTCAGAGGGACAGGGCACAGAACTGTATGTTCAAAAGTACCTATTCTTAGCCTCTGTTGGTTTACCTCAAGGATGAAGGACTAGAGCAGAACACACTCCCTATGGGAAGATGTGAACCAAGAGAATTAGCAACAAGTGAGTCATACTTATTTCATTCTTTCCCCATGTATTAGCATATAAAATGCTATTCTAGGGTATAGGTGAAAAGTTGAGGTGAACGATGTTGTAATAGTTAAGAGTTACACAGCAACATGCTTCTAGGACATTTTCATGGTCTTTTATAAGACAATGAACTATGTATCTTTGTCAGCCTTTATTATCACCACAGTTCCCCCACCCCATTGTTCAGCACAAGCAAAACAGCAAAGTAAATTCATAATAAATTGACCATGGCCAAATGCCATCATCAAAAGAAACAAATGCTAATATTATATCTATATGGTATCTCATGTTTGGGAAGATATAAATGGGAATATGTACCTATTGTATTTCTAAAGCTGTTACATAAATGGATACTTATAGTACCTCTTCAGAGTGTATGTTGCTTGGATGCCAACTAACCTTTGAGTTTCAAAAGGAGCCTTCCTCAAAGCTTACCCCCGAATTCTGGTACATTCTGAATGTGCTCATATATTCTTGAGTGGTGGAGTCTGAATGATGGGAATGTCAATGCATACACCCTCTTATCCTCCTTGGGTGCTATGATCTTGCTTCTTTACCAATAGATCAGAGTCACAATTATCTCTTCCTGCTAAGTACACAGTTCCCATTTCATGATACAGATTCTGAGAATAATCTCCACCATCCATTGCCACCAAAATGACAGAAACCAAAGCACTCCCACGAGGCATCTGGCTGATTTTGTGTTACACATTTTACTGAAAATTTGTGGAGATGGATTATGTTGGCAGCCAAATCACATAGATGAACAAAGCACTTGAATCTTTTCACTAAGTGTGCCATTGTCAGCATGATCCTTTCTATCCACAACCCTCTCCTGATTTCCCTTTCCCCAAGAGTTAACTTTGTTCTCTAACTACTAATGTTTCTTTCAGTTTTCTCCATTTTCATTCTGAAGTTCATCCCAAGGCTTCAAGGTTCCTCCCTCCCAGTTTGTGAGGGTATGGGAATAGACAGGCTGCATAAAGATTTATTTCCCCCAAATAGAAAAAAAGTATATCAGTATTAAGAGCATCTTCCATCTATTTTTGGTTTTAGACATTATTTTGTCTTCATTAAACACAAATTGGGTACCTGTCTACAGATTATATATCTTTCTGTTATCTCTGTTTGCATTTACCATCTGCTCATCTATTTATTGACTTTGCTCTATCATCTACTTCTATCTTTATGCTAAAAAATATTGTTACTTTCCATGTGCACAATCTTAGCACTAGCTCTGTAGTTTGAGGAATGTGGCCACAATTGTGACAGGGCTCCAGACCTTAGCATAACTGACTCCATGATGTGAGTGGCATTCAGGCTATAAAACTAAGCAGTAGATAATACCACCTGCCAAAATAAAAACAAAAACCTAATCCACCAAAGTCCATAGTTACAGGAAAGTGTCTAAATGTACTACCCAACGTTTTTGGCTTTGTAGTTCTACTTTTGGCTAACTGTTCTTGTTAACTGGCATACTTCAACCCAGGACATGGTTTTTGTATTTAAAAATTCACTCTGAGAAAGTCTTAGGGCTACACTGGGAATCCTGAACATCCAGTGTAGTCAGGGCTGGCTAATAAAGACTTTCTGTTGGCTTAAAGTCATATCTGAGCTTTTTCTCTGGTGAATATCTGACAACAATGACATTTTAAAGTTTTGTAGGAATTTGATCGCTTATCTACTTGTGATTATATTTTAAATCTACATTATGTGGTTTCAAAATATCTAGGATGTCTAACCCTTATAGATTTAAAGGACAAAATTTATGTCTTTCTTGGTAATTCTTGGCATTTTGACAGCTGTAACTA
The DNA here is from genome assembly GCA_030556225.1 of Cricetiscus sungorus. Classification (NCBI taxonomy): domain Eukaryota; kingdom Metazoa; phylum Chordata; class Mammalia; order Rodentia; family Cricetidae; genus Cricetiscus; species Cricetiscus sungorus. The sequence continues at coordinate 17,034,918 of JANBXA010000366.1, forward strand.
AAATATTTTTATTTCACAAAGAACTGACATAACAAAATAAACAAAGCATGTCGTATTTTCCTTAAGATAGCTTTTGGTTAGGAATTAGGTGGGCATACTGCAGCTACTTTGAATATTTAAAAGTATTCTTGTACTTAACAAGTGCCCGAGCTAACTTTTATAACAAGGCAATCTTTAATATACTTTAAAGGTAGAAAATGCGTAAAAACCTCTTTGAGATGTGTCCTCCCCAGCAAAAAATTCTCTCAAAGCATTGCCTCAAGCAAGTACATTTAGGACATCAGTCTGTGCTTCCTCTGTTGTTTAGAAGACAAATCTAGAATGCCAGTCTCTAATGAATGAAGATAGTACTGAAAAAATTTGAAAGGAACATAGAAGGCTAATGAAGAAAACTACTGTCCATGCTTTTATTTTTCATAATTTTAATTGTGAAGTCTCCACTTTTAAATTTAAGTCCTCCTCCTGCTTCTCCCAAGTATATTTCTAATTCTTTCACTGTGATGATGGCATCCCAATGTTCTGCCTAAACAGCCATAATGTAAATTTGGCACATTTGTTATTGAATGAGAAAATTATTTAATAAATACAATTATTGTCATTTTAAGTGGATCTAATCCACAAACTCACTTTTGTGCATAGGTATGGAAAATTCTTAGTACACATCCAAACCAGCAGGCATACAGCAAATAAAGGGACTGGAGAATTGACAGATTGTAAAAATGAAAGTCAGAAGGTGGCAATTTCATGATACACTTGATTATATTGCTTACATGAGTAAAGAAATCCCCCCAGCTGAATCTTTCTTTCAAATTAACTCCAGTTTCCAGTAGCAGGAATAATTATTTAGACCTGCGTTTAGAGACAGAAAAAGGAAGAAAAATTTTCTTTTATGCCTCATTAGGCTACAGAATAAGTAACACAATACAAATGTCCCTGAAAGGATTAATGATACAACTCAAGACTGCTACTATTTGTTCTAATTGGAAGTGTGGTCGTCATTTTCTCTGACCTTCAGATCTAGGGATGAGCAAGGACCACAGTTGGATAGTAACTAAGTAGGCAACTGGAAAGAAAGGGACTCAGCCTGAAATCAGCTATTTCCAGTCTTCGGTTCACTCAATACTCCTCTAACTTTTCATGTTCCCTGATGCAGTAGCCAGAGAACTCCATTGAAAGACTCCAGTATTATTGAGGGGTAAACTACTGTTCCACAAACTACAAGTACTTAAGCCAATATTAATACATTTTTTTAGGCAATTCCTTGGATATGCCAAGGACTTAAACAGGTGTACAAACAGTGGCAAACACATATTCTGGTTTGACATATTTCAATTCCTAGCATTGCCACTTATAAGGTAAAACACTAGAGAAATTTATTGTTTAGGACAATCTATTTTGTTTTATAAAAATAATAGAATCTGGGTACTGTGCTATTACTAAAGAAACAATGTGGGAAACAACTATAGTTATCTATTAGCTTTCCTGTTATTTTCTAAGAGTACCATTGACAGACCAATGAATGCTGAAGCTTGGTCTTCCATACCAGTCACATGACAGGAGACAGATATTTGACATCATTGTCTTTCATTGCTTCCCTTTAGTAAATGAAGATTATAGTACTTCCTTCTTCACACAGTTATTATGGAAATTACAGAAGTTGACTTGCGCAAAGTGCTGCAATATTTTGTCTATGGCAGACTCTCTGTCACTTACTATATTTAGAGAACATTTAAACAGACCAGCAAGGTTTATTTTCTGCTAAATTACTTGCTACATTGTTAGTATGAAGTGCACTGCTAGAATGCAGCCTGTATGAGTATAACACATTGCTCATATAGATTACTCTTTTATCCCTACAATCCAGACTGATATCTAATGGGAAGTAGGTAGCCAATGAGTACTTCTTAAATTAATGTGTCAAGTCAAACCTACAGAATGCAGATATAGAAACCTGTAAGATTCTTATAGCATAAATAAAAGACCTAAGGAAGGAAAACAGACTATTTGGGATCTAACTATAGCTAACTCACCTAACAGCTATATGACCTTGAACAGATTTATTTTCTTTTATAGTTTGGAGATGATGCATTCTGTCCCCAACAGTTGTTTGGGGAACAAAATAAATAACGGGGATGAAAGTGACTTGCACATAGTAAACAAAGTGTTCTTCAGAAACAAAGTAAATTCTAACATTAATATAGCACTTTAGAATTCCCAAAATGCATTTGCAAGTCTCTTCTCATTTGTTCCTTATAATAATAGGAAGTGCTGTGGATAAAAGACGGCTTTTTTGTGCAAAGATAATTATTCTCTACATAGGAACATACTTAAAACCACAACAAAAACTTCATGGTCTGAAAGGGAAAAAATGATTTAATTAAGGCTTTCTTTTTTAAAAAATAGAGTTAAAGTAACAAAAATAATGCTGTTGTTGTTTTAAAATACTTTTAGTTATAATGACTGTGAATGACAGCTGTTAAAGATAATGGGTTTTATTAAAAGAATACAATTCTGACAAAACTATGTGAGAACACAGTGCAATATCCTTTCATGTTTAATTAACTTATAACACATTGTGAAAAAGGAGATCACGTTTGAGCAATGGACGAGGTTTAATCAGCTTTCCCAAGGACTTTTATTATTCTGATATTTAATTCATTTTGCTCTAAAATTTTCCACCTTGTCACCAGTCTTATCTTTTCTCTGTTCTGAGTTTTGAGCTGCTTAAGTAGGCCAAATCCTCCTCTGCCAGTTGATCTGTGTGTGATCCATACCGTTCTCTGCTACTCCTCTCTCTTATTGCTTGAAATGCAGAAGCCTTTCTGAGACTTAGTATTTTATTTGACAAAGGATTTGAATGGTATTTATAGACTAATGATCAAAGACATTGATTTAATGGTTGGGTATAGATATGAATCTTCAGAGAAAAGGGATGTGGAGAGCAGACTAATTTTATAAATGATCAACTCATTAGAGAGTTAGAGAATACTCTCATGTTATGATGGCTTTTGCTTTCCTGTGCAGCCTCATTATGGTGCAGACACATAATAAAACTGGGATAACGAGGATCCTCTGTATCATTACTGTCTTCATTTTGTAGATGATTAAAATGTAGCGCAGAGAAGTTTAGTGACTGAAGGCAGAACAAGTAAATGCCCCCTTTTAATCTATACTCCTATATGCAAAGAAGCAGATAGGCATGGGGGTCAGAAGGAAATCTGTTGTCACCCACCCCACCCCATAACAATTTAAATTTGTGCTTTGCTATAATGAGGAGTCTTTTCAATGTATACACTGATTTGAATAGATATGAGGATTTCTGAAATCTCTGCTGTAAGGCTCAGGTCTTTTCTTCCACAGTGGAATTTGACCTCCACACAAAATAATGGTAGTTCCCATGTCTGAAGATTATTTTTTAACTTGGAGATTGAGTACAATAATAAAAAGAATGTTGAAGTGAGAGTCAAAATGTATGAATTCTAGAGTTCAGCTCTAGTGTTGAGAATTGTTAAAATGAAGTATGACCAAGTACATATATTAGTAAAAATAAATGTATTTGAACTGAAAAAAAATATTAAGTTTGAATCTGGCTAGGGTAGTTGTTCATTCTGAATCATAATTTCCTCAAAGTGCATGAAGTGAACCCCTTGGTCACTAATACAGTATTACATCAATATTTTAAAGATCTGAGGGACTGAAAAAATATCACAGTGATTAAGAGTATTTGATCCTTTTGCAAAGGACTCAAGTTAGGTTCTCAGTATTCACATCAGATGAGTAACAACTCATTGTAACCACAGCTCCAGGGAACATGATATCTTCTTCTGACCTACACATGCGCGCACGTGCACACACACACACACACACACACACACACACACACACACACACACACACACACACACACACACACACACACACATGTGTTATAATGCTCTTGCTCATTATAAAGATTTGTCACACATATTGGTTTAATAAGACCCTAATTGGCCAGTAGCCAAGTAGGAAGTGTAGGTGGGGCTACCAGACTAGGAGAATTCTGGGAAGAGGAAAGGCAGAGAGAGCAGCTGCCAGCCAGAAGCAGAAGAAGCAAGATGAGAATGCCATACTGAGAAAAGGTACTAAGTCATGTGTCTAAACATAGATAAGAATTAAGGGTTAATTTAAGTTGTAAGAGTTTGTTAGTAATAAGCCTGAGCAATAGGCCAAACAGTTTATAATTATAATAATAAGCCTCTGTGTGTTTATTTGGGACTGAATGTCTGCAGGAGTGAATGGGACAAAAACTTCAGAAACTTTCTTTTACACACACACACACACACACACACACACTAAAGCCTTCAAATAAAGATTCAAGTGTCTGTATACCATTTGCCCTCTGCTAAACGCCTACTAGATTCTATGGGCTATGAATTTAGACTATAAGGTCTGGAATAAATGAAGTGAGATTGGAGCTCTGTGCTTTTCTCTTCCTTGTAATTTTCCTTTTGCCTTCCTTGGAACCTCAAATCTCAATAGTATGCTGGCAAGAACATAACTGCAACAACATAGGCTCACCTTGATTTAAACCCCAAACATAAATAAAGTTTGTTTTCAGGCTTCTAATTCCTGGAATCAAAACATTAGACAAAGACTGGCTACTTGTACCAATTAGATTAAATTTATAATTATATATAAGATGGTTGTTGCTAGGTAATTGTACTCAGTACCTAGTACCTCTCTCATAATACCATTTTGTCCACACACAAAAGAGGAAATATATTTGGTCCATCTACTAGTAGAATTTAGAGACACTAAGCTAAGAAAATAATAACAGTGAATTGAAATGAGTTAAGATGCCTGCTCATAGAGGGAGCTTATTTTAAAGGCTGGATCCCGAGGCTGTCATGAGTTCCATGTATGTCCACTTGAAAGTTCCTGAGTAAAGACCTAATGTGCTCAAATCCAAATCAGCATCTTTTAGGGACCTTGGACTTCAAGTTATTATTTGCTTATCTCACTAATCTCAGAAAGCTTGTTGGTTTTGTTGGCAAAATAATATAAAGGATCAGATCTTCCCCTGAAGGGATTTTTGAGTGTCCCATTATCTCATGCTTTGTTTAGTTTTGTTTTTATCCAATCCAAGTTGATGATTAATGATAACATATTCTAGACTAGTTTTAGCAATTCAGTTTCATATCTAACTACACATCTATCTATTTACCTACCTATCTACCATCTACCTACTGATTAAATGGCTTATTGATACATCCATCCTGTGAAAACACTAATATTAAATATTTTCTTGATTTTAGATATAAACTGAATTTCTCAATAGATTCCAGGGTAAACAATAAACAACTATTTTAGTGATTTTGCTCAATTATTTTTCCAGTAATTTCCCAGTATCTTGACATTCTGGGAACTTTTATTGTTTGAATACACACACAAGAGAGGGGGTTGCCCCGGGGAAATCATGGTTGTACTTTGGAATTACATGTCCTTTAAATGATAAGAGATATTTGTTTCAATAACAAATTTAATCCAAATGTGACTAAGTAAATTCACTCTCCTTTCTCCCTCAAAGTCTCTTAACAGCCTAATTGGCCATAGTTATGATACCCGTGGTTTTAAACAGACTAACTTGATATTTTAAACTTTTCCTTTAGCTAGGGATAACTCAAAGAATTTCCTGGAAAGAAATTTCACTGATAAGGTTAGTATTCTCCAAAAAGTGAGGATGTTAACTGGAGTGACGACAACTGGGGGATACCTTTAGCAAACTGCAGGCCAGATAAAATTTGCAGAGGCACAAATCCTATCAACAGGGTATTAGCACCTATAGTTAAAGCCAGGAGAATACAAGCCATGCTCACAGTCCATTTCTGCTTAGCAGGAGCAGAATGGCTCGTGCTAAAGCACCACTAGTGTTCAAGTTCTGGTGATCTTCCCTTCTTTCAATTTGAATACTCATTGGTAGAAAAAAAGACACCCCTAGATTGCCAAGCAATCCCCAAATTGTGGTGCCAATCAGCTATCAAATTCCTTCATTGTCTGTGATTTATTATAGTCTATGAACTCTGATGACATGAGAGATATCATCAACTATTGGACCTGGTAAAGTATCTACCACAGTTTATCCACAACTCACCAGAGATGCAAAGCTTTCTCATACTTCCCCATCTTGCATCATCTTTAATTAAAATTCTATTTAATGAAATTTGTTCATGTTGTGGGCATTTGCCTACAATTTGAAGAGATTCAAAAAAATTTTAAGCTATTTTCCTCTCCCTAGAGCTCAAATTTTTGGCAAGAAAACAATATTAAGCTGTCCAGCAGAAGAATCCAAAGCCAGGCCAATCTCCAGATATGTCCATTTTAACTTCCCTCTGTGGGTCCCTGTGACTGCATGGTGAGTCTGACAACAACAGAGGACACTTCATTCATAATTTAGATCACAAAGTCAGGCTGGATTTATGCCACCAGCAGGGGAACTACTTAGGAATTTTCTCCTAATATTTTGGAATATTGGACATTTATAAATGACTAAGAACTCCAAAGTAGTGAAGCATTAAAATATGGATTACAGATTCTCAAATACAAGTAGAATTCAGAAGTCAAATGTGAGAAGGAGATGGATTTTCGGTATGTAATAAGATTGATTACCAAAAGATACAAAGTGTGAAGTTTTTTGAAGTTTAGAAGTTGCTAATTTAGGTATGACAACTGTCTCAACTATTAATTTAGTTGCTATTTACATACCCAAGAACTTTAATAGTACTTTATTTTTTAAACTCATTATACCAAAAGATAGACAGTCCATTCAGTAACCTGTTTTGATTGTTTTGTACAGAAAATATCAAAGCCCCACAGTGATACTTCAAATGGTAAATCAAATTCAGGATGCTTCGCTAAATTTCAAAGAAGCATATTCTAGACACATAGGTAGAGTTTGGTACAATTTGTCAACAATTGGGAAAGTACAGAGAACAAAGATTGTGTTGTTGTTAGCTTTAACTGTCAACTTAGTGTTCAAGGGGAGTTTCAACCAAGGGGGTGTACAGATCTTGCTGACCTATAGCTCCATCTGTGCAGGGATATCTTGAATTTTAATTGATGTTTAAAGCTCTAGACCACCATGAGAGGCATTCTTGCTTGGGAATGTAGTCCTGGGATGTATAAAAACTGCATCCAAGGGATGAGCTATTTGGTGATACAGCTGCATCTGAGCCATCCATGCTCTTGTAAGACCTCTCTCATACTCCAGATAGTAACCCCAATAAACTCACTGGTTAACTAAAAATGAAGAGGAGAATGAACCAAGCATGAGTCTGCAATTGAGCCAACAATCAACATTCCCATGGTTTCTGTTTCAAAGTCCTGCTAAAGTTCCTGCCCTGGCTTCCCTCAGTGAGGGGCTGTGGCATGGAAATGCTAGCCAAGTACATTTTTTCCTCCCTTAAGTGCTCTATCACAGCAACATAAAAAATATTAGGACAGTAATTGGTACCAGAGAAAAGGGGTGTTGTTGTGATAGATTTGACCCCTATTATGGTTTGTACTATTTTTTTTGTAGGAGAAACATGACAGCATTTGAAACTTTTAGCTATAAAAGACAGAGTGTGCTGTAGACAGAATTTGATGAGCTGTTCTCATGAGAACTTAAAAGATAAGAATGACGAGAAAAATGCAGACAATGTTGCAGAGGAAAGCAAGGGTTCTAGTGAGATGAGGAATAGAGGCTGTTTTAGCAATCAGTCTGTCTGTACTGGTCATTCATGCCTGAGAAATCTATGGTGATTAACAAGAGATCATCACAATTCAGGCGAAAACCTCCATGCCTCACTGGAGCAAAGAGTTGCCAAGGGGGACTAGCTATGAAGGGGTAGAAGATACAAGACTGGGGTGTCATGAAGAATGACTGATGACTGGTATTGAAAGGCAGGGTCAGTGTTCCACAGGAAATTCCATAGAGGATACTGGTGAAGTTTCAGTAGAGGACTTCAGGATATTGGAGATGCCAGGACAATGTGACATCTGCCTAAGACGGCAGCAGGTATGACATGGCTGGGAAGGGAGTCAATGCAAGGCTACACGGTAAAGTGAGTGTGCTGGGGTGGCATAGCTGGAGAAGCATGGCTATTCAAGCCTTTGGGAGCTCTGATCACAAGGGAGTCCAAGATGCCAGGCATTGAGCTATAGGGTTTTGATTTGCACAGTTAGACTTAGGTTTTGAGCCAATTGTTTTTCTTCCCTTTACAAATAACAAAGTATGTAATTTGTTTTTGATTTCACAAGGTCCCACGGATTGGACTTTTAAAGAGACCCTAGGCTTTTAAAGTGCTAAAAAATGTAAAGATTTTGAGACTTTGAAAATATATTTCCTGCTGCTATTAAAGTAATAGCAGGCACAAGATGAAAAGTTATGGTATAAAAGTGATGTGTTGGTGTGTCAAATTAACAAGGAGTGGATACTCTAAGTTAGATTTACTATGACACACCAGTTACCAAACAAGAGAAACTCAATTAAAGGCTTTTCCACAGCACGTAGGCCTGTGGACACATCTTTGGGGGTTGTTTTAATTGTTAAATGATGTAGGAGTCTCACCCTGCTGTGGGCTGCTCTGCTCCCTAGGAAGGTGGCCTGAGGCTGTATAAGAAAGCAATCAGCATTCCTCCTAGCTTATTGTTTCAGTTCCTGCTTGAGTTTCTGCCCTGAGTTCCCCTAATGATGGATTGTGACCTGGAAGTGTAAGCCAAATAAATTCTTTCCTCCCTTAAGTTGCTTTTGGTCAACGTACTTTATCACAGTAACAGAAAAGCAACTAGAAAAGATAGATTTCCTTCTCTTTTGTATGTTACGTCTCCTGATCTATGCTTTGAAATTTCCAATGTTCTTTTGTAGACATCCTCTTTTAATTGAGATGATTAACTTCACAATATTGCGAACAAAACAGACCAGGCCATTCCTGTTCCCAAATGATGCTGTTTTTTTAAGCCGTGCTTTGATCAAGTTGGAAACTTTACTTGATTAGCAATGGCTTACCTGAAAGTTATTTGTCTAGAACCCCATGGATTGCCTTTAGGGGCTACTGGTCACTGCACATCTGTCACTGTTCTTTGACAATCTGCAAGGTGTGAGTGTGCCATCTGTAGATACTGGATTAATGATGCTGCCCTAGTTTGTTTGAGAACCCCCAAGGTGGGATAGGAGGCTCAACACAGAACTTGCATATGCTTTGCATACTGTCTGGAGTTTAATGCCACATTTCAAAACCAAGCCACAAAAGAGAAAATAGAGTAAGTCCCTAGTTTTCAATTGCATTCAAAATAGGAGTGAGTGAGGCTAATTTATAGAATTACAAATTACGCTTAAATTGTTCTGAATCCAAATAGTTCATCTCTAGCTGAGGAGTGGCTGGAGTGTTTTGATACTTGAGTCTAGCAAAAACTGCAAAGCGTAATAACTGTTTTATTCTCATATTAAACTATTTTTGAAAATTTAATAAATATTTATTGAACATGCACTATATGCGGCAGTTGAAGCTAGGAATAAGATATACAAATATCCTGTCCTCATGGAATCTACATTCTGGAAGTAGAATATATAAATACATAAAATAATGCTGTCAGTGAGTAATAGTAATTTAGACACCACAATGTCTGGCACCATTCTCATGAATGACAATAATTTATAACAATTGCATTGTTACTTTATAGTCAGTGCTGTTTGTTTAGAGGCATTAATGAAATAAAGGAAAGAACAGTGTAGACACCCAACGAAAGAAATACTGGGGAGTTCCGTTGCAGGGGTGATATTATTCTCTCTCTCTCTCTCTCTCTCTCTCCTCTCTCTCTCTTTCCCTTTCTCTCTTACACACACACACACACACACACACAGAGAGAGAGAGAGAGAGAGAGAGAGAGAGAGAGGAGTGATGTGGCTAAAACTACCTAGAATTTAGTATAGACAGGAAAATCAGGCATGATACAAGAGAGTAGAAATAGACATCAGGGATCAGGGGGACACATATTCTTAGGTTTTGTTCTAGTTGTAAGAATTCAATGGAAAATGTAAGAAGTGGGAAATATCTGATTCACACGTAATATTATAAAAAGACAGAGACAACTATACCTATTGTCCAAACCCTGAAAACTATAAATATATCATATGACAGCATAGCAAAGAGCAACTAAAGTCTCAGATATAAGTAAAGCTGCCAATCAAAGAATGTTGAATGGCAGAGATTGTTTCTGATGATGAAGATGGTCCTAATGCAAGTCACAAGTGTTCTCGATGGTAAAAGAATGTCGTAAAAGATGTCAAAGTGATGAAATGTAAGAAGAACTTAGTCTACTGTGTTGCTGTCTTTGACTGTGGTGGACAAAGATCCACTGAGTATGAGAAGCGTGAAGAAGCTAAAGAATCCAGGGAAAGCCTTAGAAATGGCAGCAAGAAGAACTTCGCTTAGTGTATTGACATGTAAGTTAGAATTCTGACCCACAAAATTTTATGTTGTATAAATTACTATACTTGTGGCAATCTATTCTAATAAAAATAAAATATGGATTCATTCTGGTTTGTGTTGGGGACAGAATGTGCTATGTGAAAGTAGAAGCATGGGATCCTGGTTGAGTTGCCTTTTGACTTTACAGTTTAGTGAAATGGGAGGGCCATAGTGTGTTTCAGAAGTGAGGAGGGGCAACATGGTCAAATTTGGGATGCATTTTCAAGATTTCAGAAATTATCTAGGATAATTCTTGGAATTTTTGTCATAAAGCCATTGAGATTTAACATCCAGATAAGGAGCAATGTAACTGCCAACATGGGGAATGACAAGAGAAAATACAGATAGCTGTGATAGGAAAGCAAGCATTCTGGTTTAGAAGTTTAACTTTGAAATTTCTTTTAGACACCCAAGAAGAAATGTCGATGGGGCAGCCAGATAAAATAGAATGAAGTTCCGAAGATAGGTCAGGAATGCGAACAGAAGAGTGAGGTGACAAAGCTGCCGATGAGATCTATGTGCTTCGGGACCAATTCACCAACCACAACTGCTCACACGGGAAACGTTATGAAGAGAGCTTCTTTCTTATCAAGGGTCTTATTATTTGAAATCTTATAGCTGCTGAACTGCCATCCTCACAGCCACCACAAGCTGTTTAATCACTTCATATTCAATATAATTTGGACTACCAAAATGGCTTAAATTGAATTCAGAAAAGAGTAAAATCTACCCTTTTGGCTGGGTATTTAGGGACACAGCCATGAATATTTTCTGATCGTATGTTCCTGTTTAAACTTGCTGGTGCAAACCGGGTGAAAAAGATTTGAGTAGAGTATGAGTACAGCCTTTATTTTATACAATTGAAAATGTCTCATCAACACTTGAAACATCTTGATGAAGAAAGGTGAGATGGGGCAATCATTTCCTGATTTGGACCTGATCTTGCATTTCGGACATCTCTTCTGTGTAAAATAAATCTCCTATTCAATACTATTTAGAGCTTTGTTTTATGTGAATGCCTTCAGTATAGCTGAGATTTGGGGTTCTGTTACTAATGAGGATAAACATTCTTATTTATCCTTCCCTATGCTGTGAACATAAACACTTATCTTCTCTGAAGGTCACTCACCAATGATTGCTTCCAACCCAGTGCCTCAGATTTCCAGGTGAACCACAGTTCCCTTCAGGTACAGTTCTTTTCCAGCATATTAAAACCTGAACAGCCTATTATTTTATCTTTTTTCAGGGGTGCCCAACCTTTTTCACATATGTACATATACATTTGCAAAATGTAGTTGTTAATTAAAATATTTAAGAATTTTATGCGTGAGTACTGTATTTACATGATTTCCATCTCAGCCTCTCCCCTTTCCCATCTCTCCAACTCCCTTTCAAATTCATGACTTCTTCTTTATTGTTATTACATATGTACGTACACACATGTACATGTGTATGATACAACCCACTGAGTCCATTTAGTGTTGCTCATATGTACATGTTTGTACAGGCCTGACCACTTGGAGTTGGATCACATATCAGGGGCTCATCATGAGAAAATGGATTCTCCTTCTCACAGCTGCCACTGAGTGACTATTTTTATTTATTCTTTTAAAAAATTCAGGTATTTATAGTACATATACATACATAAATACATACAACACACATATACACACGTATATATTTATATGCATATATTTTATATATGTATATACTATACACACATACACACATAAATATATATAAAAGTGATTATACCCATTCATCATTACCTCCCTTCGGCCCTTACTTGTGCCTCCTACTCCTTCTCTATCCTGACTTCATGCCCTCAGTTTTTTGGTTACTGATGCCCCACTGAGTTGTTTTGACATTACATTGTCATCTGCAAAATTCATACCCGAGAGCTATATAAACAACTTTTAAAATGGTAAAACCATCTTAAAATGTTTGAAGCATGTGGTTTTTTGTTGAGCTGAGCCATAGCTATTCTTGGCTATATACAGCTCTTAAGCTGCGATTTGGATACAGCTGAAATCTTCGTAACTGAAATTAAAACTTAGAAACAATTCCCATGTCTTCTTACACATAAAAAAAATGAGGAGTCACAATAGGCACTCCTAGGGACTCTTGTGTAAGTTCAATAGTACTGTAGCAGAGTACCACTAACAGAGACACATAAGCAACAGAACTAGACCTTCCTACAGTACTGGAACCTAGAGATCTGAGGCCAAGGCATTGATAAGCTGTTTTCCTCGGATACTCCTCTTGTTTGCTTGCGGGAAGCTGCCACACTTAGATGTCCTGGTCTCTTTCCTTTGTGTACAGTACTGGTGGCTCTTACTTTTTCATAGAGAACACAAGGAATTCTGGATGACTGCTTGTAGTAGCATCTCCATATTGACAGTGAGTTTTTGTTAGTGGCCACACCCCTTTGGGCGTGGCCTCAGGGTGCAGAGGTGACTGGAAGGAAGAGAAGCACAAGGTGAGCTCTTTCTCTTGGAACTTTGATCACATTGGAAGGGCAGAGTCTGCATCTTAAGGAGCGGGAAGAGCATGGTGGTTGTTTACTATTATCTGTGTAAGTTGTTTCCCAATAAAACACCCATTTATCCTGGGTCCAGTGAACTCATTGATACCCCACCTTCAATTGCTTATCTAAAGGCCTCACTTTAACACATATTTACTTCTAGAATTCTGGTTTCCAAATACAGTCACACTCTGAGACACTGAGGGATAAGGCCTCACTACAGGATTTTAAGAGAGATGCATCTATTATATGGCAATGCTTTCAATTTGAAGTGGAGAGGCCCCCTTCTCTAGTGCACCTGGCATCCCTCATTCTGCTCCCTTAGCATAACTTTCTGTGTTTCTCCTATATATCCAACCACAACAAATATCTATGGAAGTGAACAAAGCAGTTTCCTTGTTTATAGAATTGAAAGGAGCACAACATGACACATACGGACACACACATACACATATACACACATGTGCAGCACATGTATGAAATTTATTTTTAAAAAAGTGTATTACCAAGTGGCAATCTAGAGTTTGAACTTGAGTGCAAGCTTTCACTTTGGTACATCTGTTATTTGTGGAACATCTTCATACTTACAATATATCTTAATCCTGCTCATTACTCACTACCTTCTCTAATATCCCCTTAAGATAAAAGTATCTTAATTAAACATTTTAAACAAATTACATGAATGCAAAGGATCTCTGATGAATCAATGATCAATTTTTAATGAAGACAGGGTCAGTATTAGTGCATCTTAATTTTGCCTCTGGCTCCAATGTCACTCATATGCCACTGGTACTGACGTCATTATTTGCATTTTTAGGAACATTTTGTTCATTGCAGAATTTCGTACTAATTTTACTTAATGAAATACTTAAGATATTATCCTAATTACTGATCTTGTTCCACCTTGAATTTTCTAACTAAGGTCAATATCTTAACTGATTCATCTTATCTTGCTTTCTATCCACCAATTCTAGCCTCTTCTTCTGAGGTTTTGTTTTTCTTCTTACCTATAGATTTCTTTCATTGCATCTGAAATGGGCACAGGAGAGAAAATTCTCCATCATGGTCAAATCTGCTAGTTTAGGCTCAAAGACCCAGAGGGTTTTGGGTGGCAGACACATAGGCAATCACTTTGCAGGCTTTGGCAATATGAATTTACGTGCTTATTTGGCACTATAGTTCCCTCAAAATTTCATTAAGTCTATTTACTCCTATTCAATTCCATGGAACAGCAGTAATAGCCAATGATCTTGTCAAATATACTTATCAAACATGACAAATGCAGTCTTTTCTGTGTACTGTTCCCTTCTACGCTGGGCCTTTTCTCTAAGGTACCCAGGGCCTCAATCAATTACAAAGAGACATTTATGAAAATAAAATATCAGTTTAAAGATATGTGCCACAAATCTATGCAGTGTAGGGCATGGGCCTCAAGTTAGACTAACCCAGGTGTTCTACTAATCGTCATCAGAGAGGCTTCCTCCAGAAACTGATGGGAGCAGATGCAAAAATCCACAGTCAAACATTAACTTGGTGACTAATCCAATTGTCATCAAAGAGGCTTCGTTCCATAACTGATGGAAACAAATGAAGAGACCCACAGCCAAACACTGCATGGGACCAACTTAGGCACTCTATGTCTATGTGACAATTGTGTAGCTTGGTCTACTTGTGGAACTCTTAGCATGGGAAAGAGAGGGTGTCCCTAACACTTTGGCTGACTTTCGAAACCCTATTCCTCATACTGGATTGCCTCATTCAACCTTACTACAAGGGGAGTTGCTTAGTCTTACTGAAACTTAATATGACATGTCTGGTTGAAACCTATAGGAAGCTTGTCCTTTTCTGAACAGAAACAGAGGAAATGTGGATTGTAGGAGTGGTAGAGGGGAAGGGAAAGGAAGGGATTAGAGAAGAGGAGGGAGGGAAAACTGTGGCTGGAATGTGAAATAAGTGAATAAAAAAAAAGATATGTGCCATAGTGCATAGTGCCCTCTCCTTTTGTCTGGCAGAAAACACTGACTGGGGAATGCATGAGTGAGGCTCACAATGCCAGGGGCTTCTTCAAAAAAAGACCCTGTCAATTCCTCAGTTCTTAGACTCCAAAATCAAGATCCTGTTCCAGGGCAAAGGAAAAAGAATCCCTTAAAATCCCAGTGCTGGGATATCCTTCATGTCATCTTTCAAATAGCCAGACTCACTAGAGTTTATTTTATTTACCGCTGTTGTATGTGCATATGAAAACATACAACATGTTCCTCTAGCTGACTCGGAATAGGCTCTGATTTTCAAGTTGTTGCTGGACGAGATGTAGTAGACAAAACTATGTCTCCCAACAAAGATGCACACAAGCTCTTCTGAAAACTGTGAGTATACTACCTCACGTGGCAAGGAGGAATAGAAAGAACAGATGCTATGATGTGACTTAGTGGCTGCTTTACAGATCCAGAATCACTTAGGCTGATACATTATAAACATGTGTGGTCTTAAATATAAATGAAGTATGCAAAGGAAGAGATTAAAGCAGTTTGACATAAGACACATTTGATTGGCTGTCCCTAGCTTTGAAGATGGAGGAAAAGGCCAGATGCTTAGAACACAGGAGGCCTCCAGAACTCGTACAAAGGAGGACATAAGATGACTCTTGGAACTAAAACAGAGCACAGCCTTGCTCACATCTTGGCGTTATACCAGTATGATCCATTTTGGAGTTTAGATCTCTAGAATTGAAAGATGATAGATTTGAATTGGTGTATCTGATACTAACTCTTGTGGCAGTTTATAGAGCAAAATACAACAAACGCATGAAATAAATAGTGTTTTATCTCACATTTGATAGTAGAATCCTAGCTTGAAAAGTTTATAAAAGTGCAACCCACTGTCTAAACACTAAGCTAATGCCATATATAATTCCTTGTGCCATATCATTACTCAATTTATAAGTGCCAAAGTATGATTAATAAAAACACCCTTTCATGTTTCTGTAAAGACTGGATGCATCTCGCTTAAATAAAGATAGAACATTTGAAGAGAAATAGGACAGAGTTGATATGGTTACTGTGTAGGTTCATAATTTGAAGTTCTGACTCATGTTTCAGTTATCACTAAGTATAATTTCTATCCTCATATAAGCCTTCATTATCCTATTTCAGTTACTGAGATGGAAAAATTGCAATTGTAAGGCATACACATTCTCTTTGGGGCATAATATAGAGGCTGTGTGGATTGTTAATGTATTATCCCAAAACCAGCCACATACCACACCTAACTGCACTCAAGACTAGCAAATAGAGTCAGTATTATGCTAGCCA
Organism: Cricetiscus sungorus; assembly: GCA_030556225.1. Taxonomy (NCBI): domain Eukaryota; kingdom Metazoa; phylum Chordata; class Mammalia; order Rodentia; family Cricetidae; genus Cricetiscus; species Cricetiscus sungorus. Next base: position 17,051,240 of record JANBXA010000366.1, read on the forward strand.
TGTGCTGAATTAATATTAATATTCTATTATACACAAAAAAGGGAGAATGAAAATACCAATTTCTGATCCAAATTGGAGGTGATACTGCATTATACAAAGGAGAGGTTGATATCAACTTATATTTTCGGTAGGAAATATATCTCCACCAATTGACTTAAGAACCCTTAGCATAGGCCTGAAGTTGCATGAGATCACCACAGAGTCAGCAATCATGCAAGGTGCATAGAAGTATAGCAGACATTCTAAAGTCAGAGACAGACAAGTGGTGTGGGCACATTGACAGTGAGTGTAGAAAATCAAGCAAAACTCTCATGTGAGAACTCAGACTTGGTGAAAAGTTTCTACTCCTGGACGTGGACATCCCCAAGCCAATCACAAGACAGTCTTAGAAGACCAGTCTGGAAGACTCTTTCCCTAGCCACTGGAGCAAAGACTTAGTATTAAACTACCTTGTAAAGAGAAATATAGACAATTGATAGGACCCACTGAGGATCATTTGTAAATGACGCCATTAAGTATAGAGTGTAGGTAATACATGAATCTTATTCCAGAGTACAATTTGGTGATTCTCAATCAATCCTTTTGTCATTTTCATGAGAATCTTGATTTAGTATTCTCCATGATATGTTATCACATACTATTACTAGGAGTAGTTAGAGCATTCATGTTCCACACAGGATTCAAGGGACGTAAAAGAAAACCCCGGCTAGGCTGGTCCATTGTAAATCTCTGGATGTGTCATTTAGGGAGTGTCACATTTATGAATCACTAAATAGTAGCATCCAAGCACTTTAAATCATGATGTTTTTTTCTTCAAACCACAGTTCTGACACTTGCACTAAACACCATTGGCTGTTTTGTCATTGGTCTATGAAATAAGAACCCAGAAAATTCTCAGTGTCATAAGACTTAGAGCTTTGGTCCTCTTCTAGATATTCTCCTACTGTAACTAAAGAAGGACACTAATTCAGAGAGAACTGGGGGACATTCATGATAAAGTCTAGCTTATTGATAGTTATGCCCAGAGTTTCAACACTTTGGCTCCAACTCCATTACTCTTTGTGTTAAGCTTTCTTCTAGATTACATCTACCACTTATTTTCAACCTTCAAAAGATTTCCAAGTATTACATGTGCTTATTATCTTTTAAATATGACATTATAAAGTCCACAGGATGCTATTACTTCTCAGATATTTTAGAATAAGAATTCTGAAGAGCTGAAAATCCATAACCTCTAATGTCTGACCATCCCTGGGTTAGATGCTTTGGATAGAATACACAGAAGGTTGCTTAAAATATGATTGTTTGTTGTTTACATGTTTATATAAATGGTGCCATGATATAGACATTGTTCTGAATTTTGTTTTTATTCTCTCAACAACATGCCTCTATTCTCTATTTGGTCACAGATATTAATCTCTCCTTTTAGTTAATGTATTATGATATTTCATAATTCCACATCTCCAACATATCATTTTTTACTTATTGGACTTATTCAGCCAGTAGTTTTCTTACACATTTCATTTGTTTCCAATATTGATTTAAGCTCATTAAACTAAAGTATTTAATATTTAAGAACTGAAATTCATTCTTAAAATGGAATTTGAATTAATGTATAAAAAAAGATGATTTGAACTTCTTAATTTTATGCTAAACTCCTAAAGTCATGGACTTATAGAGTCAAATCATAATTCTAAAGTGTTCTCTCCTTCTTTTACAGAAGAAATAAGATTTGTTAAGAATTTAATACCTTTCTCCATATTACAGAATATTGATAACTGGGTTCTGTTTTTTTAATCATTCCTGTCTCATGTCTCTTGTTCTTTCCTTGTCATTTTCCAGGTGTCTTGCTTTGTGTTTTCTACCTGGACATATTTCTCCAAGAAGTCTTTGAAGATCCAAGCTTCTGTCTTCCATTTCTGTGCAGTCAGTACCACTACTGTGTGATGCAAACCATCATTTTATAAAAGAAAACCTCTCTTGCCCATAACCAAAGGGCTACTCTGTGATACTACACTTTCCTTTTCAAGTGTACCCTATGAGTCAGTGCAGCTCTATGATCTTCCTCAAGATGGCTAATGAATGGCTTTTGTACATACGTTTCTCTTATTGGTTATTGAATAAAGCACTGCTTGGCTAGTGGCCAGGCAGAAAGAATAGGAGGGGCTACCAAAACAGGAGAATTTTGGGAAGTGTAGGCAGAAAGAAGTCATCATGTGATCCCAGAAAGAGAGGACATGAGTCAGGCGTTCTCCAGTAGGATAAGACCATGTAGAAATACATAGATTTGCAGTTATGGGTTAATAATTAAGGCAGAGATAGCCAATAAGAAGTCCAAGCCATCAGCCAACAGTTTTATAATTAATGTTGCATCCATGTGCTTATTTGGGGCTCTCAAGGGCAACTGGACCATGCCAGGACAGAGAACTATATATTACAGATGGCAAGTGATGAGGAACACACTTTTCAACCTCTGTCTGAAGGGGGTTGTCTCAAGACCTGTGTACAAAGCACACATAGCTTCACTTTCCTCTCTAGTTCCTACGCTTCTTTAATATGATGTTTCAGCTCTAAGCATTCTGACTCCCACCCACCCACTCACCTTTCACTTCTTTTCTTTTTACAATCTAATTGCCAAATCTGAAAATCCTTCTGAACTTACCATCTTCTCTCAAAAATCTTTGTTCTTATTCTCTCAAGGGCTGAGATTTCTTATACCATACTGTCCAAGAGCAAGGTGGTTATATTACTAAGATAGAATATTTTCAAAATATAAATTGGTATCTTATCATATAATCTTCTCAGTAAACCTTTAGTAATGCTAAAATCACTTCTTCTTTTACTTATTTATCATTCACATATCCCTATAAATATCAAAGACCCTGATACTCAGGTAAATTCTTCAAGCTTTCTAGTGTTTTACTAGATACATATTAAATTGCCCAAGCATTCAGAATGGGTATGTGGGTGTTCTGTCCTTAGCTTCTCTCCAGATGTGTTTGTGTGACATCAGCAATCGTGATGTTTTGAATGGGAACTCAGTGCTTATTGGTCCATTATACTTTTCTTGTTTGTTTGTTTATTTATTTATTTATTTATTTATTTATTTGACAGACTTTCTCTGGAGCTTTGGTGCCTATCCTGGAACTTGCTCTGTAGACCAGGCTGGACTCTGCCTCCCAGATGCTGTGATTAAGGGCATGCACTAACACTGCCTGACCCCATATTGTTTTTTTCATGAAAATAACTGTCATTTTCATCATACTTTTAAGAAGAAGCTACTGAAAGTAACACCATGAGAGAAATCAGAATTTTTTATGTAGGTAATATGTAAATTTAATAATTTTTCCTAAGAAATAGTATTCTTCATTATTATTGTATTTAATCAACATGAGGTTACTGCTTCTTCCACAGCCACAAATATTGTTAGCAAATGACAGTTGATACCTTAATTCTTTGATATGAACCTAATGTATCTGGATATCCCACCGGTTTCTGTTGTAATTCATTTGAATATTATATTTAGCACAGTCTGCCTTTCACATATTACCATATGTTTTTCCCTCTTTGTGGCATCAATACAGCTTTTTAAGTAAGAAAGAAATTGATATATTAATCATCCCTAAAAAAATGCATGTGTCTTTAAACCATAAGCATATTTGCCATTAAATTTGTTGATATTATTGATCTTATAATACCTTTCTCTATATTGTCCTTAGCATTCCCAAACTGATTTTTCAGATCTTTAGATAATAGAAAATTGATACTTGATGTAAATTATGAAATATGGAAGTAGGTGAGAATGAACACTAGCAGAAAATAGTCTAGAGGATTTTAAAAACTGGAGGGAAAGGAGGAAATTGAGACTTAAATGTTCACACTTCTTTTCTTAAATAAGTGCTTATGTATTTCAGACTTCCCTTTGATAGAGGCTCATTCTAAACTTCCCACTCTTGCTAAGCCTTTAGATAGGAATGCAGCACCATGACTTGTATCCTAATGACCTTTAATACAGTGGGAATAAAAAAGAAAAGTGGTACCACAGGTACAAGAACAGCCAAAAGTGGATACTAGAAGTAATGGAAAAAATCAAAATAGCTGATGGAGAAATGAATGCTGCTAAAATGGTTGACAAAGATAAAGATTCACTTCAGAATGAAAAGTCATTAACAATAGAAGGATTAAAACAAAGAATTATCGATGAGTCTGTATATTTTTGTTAGCCATTTGTACTGTCAATGTCATTTAATAACATAACTTCACCTTTCACAGTCAGAAAATCATATTAGGCAATGGAGAATGAGTCAATGGGATTGTTAACTGATCAGATAATAAATGCTACAATTTCAGTGTCTACTAACACCCCTATATTGAAAAGATTGATTCCAGACTTTGGCAGAAAACTGTCTGGCAAGCAGAATACAACTTCTTAGGGTTTGGCATGAAATTCTCTACTATATTTCACCAGGCCAATTCCACACTTAAAAACAGATGCAAGCTGAAAGAGAGTCATGCTCAGGGGGGATTTTCTGTACTGGAAACACCAAGAGAAAATGTAAAAATCAAATTTAAGAACTCATCTTTGTTGGTAAACTCCCTCATGAAATGAGTATTTACTGTACACCTAGTAAGTGCCAAATGTTGCTGTGAGTTTAAGAATAAAGAGCTTATTGATGTTTTACAAAATTATAGTGGAATTTTTCAGGATTTGGCATAGTATGCCTGTTGATTAAGTCTACTATTGCCTTTTTTGCAGTTTATTGGCCCACTTATTCATGGTGCATATATTTTACACTGTTGTATGATGCAGAGTTGAACAATAGGGTCAAGAACTCTGTAGTCTTGGAAAATAAAAATAATATTTATATTTGATTTTTATAAAAGTATCTTGGTGACACTAGTTAATCTCAATTGTCATGATGGAGTTAAATTCAATACCATTATAGGAGGAGGGCCCAGGACTACTAGTGGAGGCTTCAAGGAGGAATTGATGAGTGACATTTGTTTTCATTTTTAAATGACATAAAGGGGTATCTTGATATAAAGAACTTGAGTTTATGCATTGATAACTACAGTGATAAAAATAGTAAGAAATAGCAGGTGAATTTAGGAGTTTTGCCTCTCCTGTTCTGGTAAAAACAGAAAATGGAATGTATGACCAACAATAGGAGGACAATTAGCAAAATAATCTGCTTCTGTTGTGGAATGACCTTGTATTGAAGACGGTGGTGTGCACCACCAATCCTGGCTTCTCTCCACTCATCATTCTCCTCCTGACTCTGCCTCTCCTTTATTCTTTAAGACAGTATGGATATGTAGCCAAGACAAGCCTCCACTTAACAATCCTCCCATATTTAGTGTCTAGAATGCTACAATCACAGGCCTGCACCACCACACTACCTTATATCAAAAGTTCTTATGTATGTACTCTGTATGGAAAGATATTTAAAATTAATAGACCAGCCTTTGCCTTTATTAAGTTCAACCTCTAATAGGAGAAACATATTTAATAAAACATAGGACATAATTATATATACTATGTTCAATTATAGTGGGTGTCTTAGCCACTTAGTTCTATTGCTGTGAAATGACACCATGACCAAGGCAACTGTCAGAAAAGTATTTAATTGGGAATTTGTTTACAGTGGTAGAGATTTAGCCCATTATTATTATGGTGGGGATCATGGCAGTACTCTTGGCACTGGATACGTAGCTGAGAATCACATCCTGATCTGCAAGCCAAGAGAGAGACTCTGGGCTTAGCATGGGTTTTTGAAACCTCAAACCCATCCCTAGTGACACACTTCCTCCAACAAGGCCACACCTCTTAATCCTTTTAATCCTTCCAAATAGTGCTACCCCTGGTGACTAAGCATTCAAATATATAAGCCTATGGGAGCCATGTTTATTCAAATGACCACAATTGAGATTTTGTTTCTAATAAGGAAAATTACATCTAATTGGAGGATAAGAAAATTAATTGATGGTAATAATGTATTTTGAAGGACAGCTGAAATTCTGGGGGCTATCTGGAGTTGTAAACAGAAATCAGGAGCTGAAAAGACATAGAAACAGAAACAAAGGACTCATAAGAGTTTGGGATGTAAGAAAAACCTAATTTTGCTTAATAACAGAGTTTGTGGTCAAATCTTGGAACCAATATTTTTTGAGGCAGGCTAATTTTAGTGAAGTTGAGAGTATGTGTAGTCAGAAGTTTCTGTCCTGCCCAGTCCCAAATAAACACACAGAGGCTTATATCAATTATAAACTGTTTGGCCAGTGTGGCTAGCTTTCTCTTAATTGTTAATCTATTTCTATTCATCTATGTATCTCCAAGTGGTCTTGCCTTACCTGTGATGCCCAGGTCTCTTTGCTTCCTCAGAAGCCACATGGTATCTCCCTGACTCTGCCTACTACCTTTCCCTATCCCTGTTTGGATTTCATAAGAGAAATATATATTCACAGCATACAGAAGAATGGGTATGGATTAAAAAAAAATGAAGCAGAGAGGCAATGCAAAAATGAAGTGCTCATTCCTCAACATACTGTATAACAAGGGCAGTTGACTGCTGTAGGTTTTGGGCTATTACCTAGATTGACTTTTAATTTCTATGTTGTATAACATGGAAAAGGGAGAGAGGCGAGATGATTCTCTATTTCTCCTTGCTTTGTCCCATGTGTTAAATTGCTCTTTGAGAACTACCATCTCTGGGTTATCTTACCTTTTACATATTATTTCTGTGTTTGCCACTCAGACCTCCTGGGATGGTATGATTATCCACTTTTTCAGCTTGGTCACCTGAGAATGCTCACCTGTCTCTCCTTGCTAGCCAATATCAAAGGTAGAATTCTACTTGTGGCAGATATAGAAGTAGCCAACACATGGACTTGTCTTCATGATCATATGTATGGTTCAGATAATTGCTGGGGCCACTCAAGACAGTAATCAACTAAACAGATAAGATGACATATAAATTGAGTGTGATATTGAGAGCATTAAGTTGCTTTCTATACTGTAGTGTAAATACAAGAGAAGTTAAAACATTTGATGTAAGATACTGAGTTCTTGTTAATTGGTATTATGTATTTAATTTATTCACAAACAAGCATTAGATAAAGGCATTACAGAAGGACACCATCTATTCAATGGTGTGGTATACTAAGGTATGTTTGTCAGGGGACCTAATACAGCAGCAGGATACAGTAACTTTAGAGCAAATTCAAACAGAAACAGGACTGCTTTTGAACTAGAAAGAATTCTGGTAAAAGAATCAATCTGCTTTGTTGTTTACATTTGGAATGAAGAGGAGATGGTTTATTCCCTTGGCTCCCTCCCCAGCTTTCCACACAGTTCGTCTTCTTCCTTTAATGAGACTGGACAGGCATGTTTTGTTCCAGGAGACAAAGTAGTCCTGAAGACTGCCTATTTCCAAGCAGCAGAAGAGTTCTGCATGCTTATCAATATGATCATTCTTTTCTTAATCTATTCATGGATGAAAGTCCCCATTCAGCTCTTATTTTGTGATATAGAACCTAGGAAGGTGAAGACTTTGTCATCCATCTTCCATCAAGGAGAAATGTTGAATTACATGGGTAGATGCGAGAGAAAGATGTAGACTTTCCGGTGACTGTAAATGAACTCCATCTATTGAGTACCTGTCATGACCTAACCACAAAGACACAAAAGAAAGACTTTCCTAAGAGTAGGCATACAAAACTCTAATCCGTGGAGTTGGGAAGAAGAGGACTTGCCTGATGGCTATTTGTTACCAGCAGTTTCCCACCAGCCTGGTCCCAGAGTTGCATCATCTCCCAAGTAACACACAGAAATGCTGTATTAGATCTAAAACTGTGGCCTGTTACTAGCACTTCTTATCAGCTAGCTCTGTCTTTAATATTAACCCATTTCTATCAATCTAAGTGTTTCCAAGTGGTCTTATTTTACTGGAGAGAGGTTCTGGACCTCTTCTCTCACATCCTACATTTTGACTCCTCTTCTACTTCATCTCCCAGAATTATCCTTGTATCCTAGTCCTGCCTATCTTGCCTTCCTATTTGCCAACAGTGCTTTATTCATTAACCAATAAGAGAAACATATTTACAGAATGACATCTCCCATCAGCCATCTGATTTCAGGGAAAGAAACTGTTGCAATTGTTATTAAAATTCTATTGTTTTTCCTAAGGACAATTGTAATGATTTGTGGGTTTAGTGTCATCCTTTCTTGAAACCAACACTACCCCTTTAGTGAAGAAGACAATAAAACTATGGCCCCAAGGGCTGGTTAATTTCAGTATGTAGTTTTTTAAAATTGTGACATTTTTAAGTAATACAATTTAAATATTAGAAAAGAATCAAGGCAACCACAGCCTCTGATACTAGAATTCTTGGATTCAAATCCTGCTTTTGCTTTAGCTAGCTAGCTAGCTTAAGTAATTTTTAAAACATTTATATGAGAACTAGAATGGTTGTTAATAAGGTGACTGGGAGGATTAAATAAAATAATATATGTAAATTCTGAGTGTAATTATTTTCAGAGCTTATCAATATTACTACAGGAAAGTAATCTCTTATTTGTAATTCTTAAATCCACAAATCCTGAAAAATCCAATGTTGTTTTGCAAAGCATTTGGCAGTAAAACATCATCTGTGGCTATTTAGAGTCCTATGTGTCACATATAAGAATGCTAGCTTAATCTTTATCCTGAGCTGTATGAATTCTGCATGCTACACTAGGAACATGAAACTGTTTCATCATAGGGCAAGCCAGATGGGTCTGGGTACCATATTTCTAGTTTGGAAGCTCACAGTTCTCCAACACTGAATCATGAATTTCAGATGAACAGCATACACTTGGATTAGAAGTGTGAAGTGACAGTACAGGGATTAACATGGATTGTTCCTCTCTATTCTACAATAAAAACATATTAAGATTCTTAGAAAACTTTGAATTTCTCTCTAAACTCAACTCAGAGGGTAAACTTTTTGGTATCTATGTGACTTTATATTTTGATCTGAAAGAAAATTCCTAGTAACCTCCCCCACCTTGACTGTGTTTGGAGCTACTAATGTGGGCAGGCATACACACCTTCTTACATCATGGAACAATTTAGAGGGTGATCTATTAAAACCAACAGTCCTGGAAACTGGTTTGGACACAAACGTGGAAGACTAGCAGTTCAGTGATGATCCTGCATTGGAGCAAACCTCATTAAAAATTTCCCATAAAAGTTTCTTGATATATATCCTGCTATGATACATTTTATACATTTAGTATAAAATTTGGCATACATGTAGGAAACTAAATTCTCTCCTGTGCCCTGTATCATTTGGGGTTCATAACATCAGAAAGAGGCAATGGAACTGTTGAAAATGTTCCTGGGTGAAATCCTTTGCTGGAAACTGGCTAATCTACTTTTGTATCCCTAAATGTTGTTGTTGTTTTTTTTTTTTCACTTCAAAGCTGTATGAAAGCATGCTACTTTTGTTTTTTCTCGTTATGATATGGGATACCAAAGGTGTCTTTTCCTCAGCATTGTCAAATTTGGTATTTGGAGGATTTTTTTCACTCCAAAAATGCTTTCCGGTGTTCCAGTCTCTTCGTTACTCCCACCTCCAGGCTTCTGGTTTCAGAAATCCCTAATTTTAACATAAGAATTTTATCTTTCATTCTGCACAATTTCTCAGCTTTAGCAATCAATCTGAATTTTATTTTTAAAAGGTATGGGTCATCCAATAATTTTTTTATATTTCACTTGTGGCCAGATTCTCCAATAACCTTATAATTTCTCCCTGAATATACATCAGCTGTATCTCAAATAGGTTCATCATCAGGCCTTCCAAATCTAGAAAGCCAGAAAATATCAGCAAATTTTCACAAGGGGAGAGATCACAATAGGACGAAATCACTAAAGACATAATTTTCACTCTTTGTAATATAGTTTTGTTGTTGTTGGCAGTTTGGTAGTTCACCAAAGAAGGAAACTTGGTAAATGTGTACAGTGTGAAAATTTTCGGTGCAATAGGTTCCAGTTCCAGGTAGCCTAACAAAGTATATTTTTCTTTTTCTTCTTTGAGTCCCAAATACACTGAGAGAGATGAATTATCAGATGAAGATTTACATAACTTGTTCTTGGTGGAGAATTATTACCAAATTAACACTGAGCATGAGGTAACAGTGATCGCCCAATACTTGAATTCATGCCATACAGTTATTCACTCCAAGTCTGTTGGTAATAGATGATGAGAAGCCTTCTACCCAAAGAAACAGGGATGTTATGAAAAATGACTAAGAACAGAGAAGGGTGAACTTTCCAAAAAACAAGATAAATTCAAAGAAGAAAGGGGACTCAATCATGAATGTCAAGCTTGTGCTGCTAATTTACTTATTAGATAATTTTATTTTTCTTCCTCAGGAGACAGGTTATTGAGGATTTAGAATATGTCTATCCAATGAAAACAGAAAGAGAAAGAGTCACATTCAATGATACACAGCCCTAACTAATAAAACAAAGAGGATGATCAACATTACCTTCAGCAGTCCTGCCTCTTCCCTGACTATCCAAGGACACAGGAAAGACAGCTTACTAGCAGCTATTTTTCTTCTAGGAAAAACATTGGTGGTGATTCTCTGACCAGATTTCAGTGATTGTCAGGTAGTTAATACAAAGAGTGGACACTACAGCTTAAAGCTTAGTAGTGTAAGTCATTTGTCTCATACTTTATGAGACCTCAAAAATCAAGCATGAATTCTGGTTTTCGGTATACATAACACATATATTATCAAAGTACCATGGAACAATCAGAGAACTGCACTAAAATTTGTTTTGAGGTGCGATTCCTTCAGCAGGGCCCCTACAAAAGATACACACACTGCATGGGTGAAGAATATATAACTCGTATCTATGATTGGGTTGCAGGTCCAGCATTTGAGTCACATAACAAAAGCACACAGAAAGCAAAAAGCTCAGTGGACACTGAATGTGCTCCTTGTTCCTTAGTGTTATTAGCACCTTTATCTGCTTCTACTATCTCTGATACATTTCACATATAAATGTAAGTCACTACAATGGATATCTCATTCTGTAAGACCATGAAGATCTGACCTCAAGGACCATGAGATATGTGTTTCTGAGAATACTTGGTGTTGATACTTCAGAGTAAAGATGAAAGAAAGACACACAGAAAAACAGGACATGAATAATTGAAAGCATCGTGGTTTAATAATACAAAATGTTGGGAAAGCTAGAATGTTAAGTTTATCTGACTCACAAGGACCAAGTACAAAGTACCATGACTGAGAGGACTAAGAACTTCTGGAGAGATAAGATTGTCAGAGATGAAATTATTCCATTCCAAGACTATTGTGTTGCCAGTTCAGATATAATAGATACATAGTACAACACAGTTAATGTAATCTCTGTCATGGTAATGACATGTCCTTACACCGAGGATGTCAGTGTTTTCTACTCTGTTCAACACATAGTAACCCATTCTCTGGTTATATACACAAAATATCCATTCTTTAATATAAGAGGAACTTTCTAGTGTAGCAGTACACTCTGTAGGGTGGATCAGTTTTGGAAGATGGCTTTCCAAAAGTTGTCTTTTTTAAGCATCAAAATCTTCTTTAACTTCTTACTTTTGTTCACTAAAACAATGAAGAATTCACCCCCACTGCCTGGTATATTTCATACTCTAAATAAACTGATATACAATATATCCTTGGTACATAGATATGCCAGCTTCCAATTCTGAACCAAGACTCCTCTCAGGTGTCAAGAGTCTTGATAAGGTCCAGCAGTAGGTTGGCAGTCTTGCTCATCAAGACTGTTGGAGCTAAGTGTCACATTGAAAGTCCAGCATCTGAGCCACATGGCTTTGGAGGCATCATAGTACCAATCTGAATAAGACCCCGTGTGTCATGAACAAACTCTAAGGGTTAGTGGGGCTCTAAAATTCAAACTGTTATTTCTTTTCACTTATGTTCAGACCCTAGATGAAGCTGAGTGTGTGGACGTTTATTTTTCTTCTCTCATGGTTTTTGCATTTTCTCTGTCTAGTTCCTCCACCTGTTTTAGGACACTGCTCAGAATTCTAGCCAGCATCCTTTCTGGTTCTTGCAAGAATTCTGTTCCAAAACTGAATCTACTTCCTTGTGTTTCTATCTAAAAGTGAGATATTCACAGAGATCAACCTAGAGCCAATTATTTTTATCTTTTTAAACTTCATTCATTGCTGGTGTCTTCATTCCAGAATGCTGCTGGCTAGATAGCCATCCACAATTGCCTGACTTATCTCAGGTCTTGATGCTTCAATTCATACTGCCTATGCCCTCATCACATTGATGTTTCTGAAGTCTTATTTTTTACTTCTGTACAAAATATGTGAATGGAGCATTTACATACCACCTTTCCTTGTCTTCAATGCCACTGATTCTTCAGGTCAGGACAAAAAAATGGATTTGTCATCAAAAGTAAGTAATGGGGTTAGATAAAAGGGAAAGCCACATGGCATATCATTCAAAGATATCTGAGTCAAATCTAAGTTTCTAAAAACATAAACAAGCAGAGAATTTGATTTTGCTTTGTCTTTGGCTGTCCAGATTCAGAACCCTTGTAGTATTTTTTCTCATTAGATTTATTATATTTAGTATTCTGAGCTCAGAACTTTTGTGAGACATGAAATAAGAAAATTGCATAGCCCTTCAGGCCACGAGTCAGGAATTGTTTCAATTACTTCTTTTCTTGCTGAAACCCAGGATACAGATCCTGATTAAGCCACATCAGCACTTTTTCTGTTTTCCTTACAGAACAAATTGCCAGCAGGATTCCTGTTTATGAGGTTGGGAATCGCTGGTACAAATTTCCCACAAGAGTTCTGATGGGAAGCTCTCCCTGCTAAGGCAAAAGACTCGCTGTGCTTCAGATTGTGGGCATATAGCCAGAATGTGTCTGAATTCCCTTAAGCCCATCAAGATACTCTTCCCCTTCTCTGTACCTTTGATTTGTTTGGGGGGGAGTTTATTTCTATAATTATCTCAAAGGGAGAAGTCAGTCTGTGTAATTATGCTGTTCATGCATATTGAGGGCTTCTCTAGTTTGGATGTCAGCAGGGTACCCAAGGCAGAGGTTCAATGGTGAGTTGAAGTGTTGGCACCACAAGCAGAGAGGAGTGGAAGAGGACTTATAATGACCTGCCAAAACCCAATTCCATACTGATGAGCGCAGCTGTGAGAGGCTGGGAAGGGCAGGTATCACACCAGCAATTACTATCCTTCTTAGGCTAATTTACTTTGAATAGAAGTATGGATGAGGAGTCTTCTAAGGTGACATAAAAGGTTGAAGCAGTGACATCCAAACTAAAGAAGTCTTCACAAATATCACATAATGCAAAGGAACAATTATAGTGCAAATGTACTCTTTAGTGAAAGACACTGAATGAAATTCCATGCCCATAAATCAGATATTCAGTGGTGGTACACAGGGAAACATGGGAGACAGGGAAGGATGAGGCATATGCAGAGTAAATATGAGTTCATTTAAGGATGAAATGATGTCTCATTAAGGATGCGAGAGACATACATCATGAGAGACTACATCAGTCAAACTGCTACACATTGACTGACAGATCTCTTTGGGAAATGGTACCATATCAACAGATGCAATGTTGGTCTTGTGGTGCCAACATGAACAGCTGGTGGCCAAAAGCAGCTTTCTCTGCCTTAATCAAGGGACCCCAACTTTAAGTCCATGTATAACCTTTGTCTGTGACACATGGCTTCCTAGTTGGTGAGGCCATTGCCTGATCACAGTGTTTACCAAGGATAGAGACATGCTGGCAGCCAGTGGATGTGTTATCATGGGTCAAGTATTTCTGCAATAGACATCCTCTAATGGCCATTGTTACTGAGAGATTAAAAAACCAGCATGGTTATTGACCACTTCCAGTGGCATATATCCACATGCTCCCCTCATGGATGCCCTTGTCTTTGATCAAATCTTGCTCCTTCTAAGCCCCTGTTCAAACAAAAAGTCCTGTCAGGAATGCTCAAAAAATGTGGGAATAATCCACACCTCAGGGCAGTTTTCCATCCATGCAAAGGTAAGTATAAATTCTAATAACCACAATGCTTCACATTTGGGTATTTACCCTCACTAGTAGGTGTTGTTTGCAAATGGGGCTGTATTTAACTAGAGTTGGTTTTTTTTTGTTGTTGTTTTGTTTTGTTTTTTAGCTCAAGTGAGTAAAAAGAGAGAAGTATCTCCGGTTTTTGTTTACTTCCATCATTTAGATATAGGAACCCCCCCTTGTTCTCCCACATGACTAAGGTCATAGAAACCATCCTAGTATAAGTATCACTATATTAAAGAATATCTTCATATAATATATACTCTCTCATTGACTTGGTGTGATTCTGAATATATATCACTTCTATCATCTAGTATAGTGAGTCTCAGCTTTCCTATGTGGCCCTTTAATACAGTTCCTCGTGTGTGGTGATCCCCCAACCACAAAAATTATTTTCATTGCTACTTCATAACTGTAATTTGCTTGTGATTCCTGTTCATCAAATATTACTAGAGTGATATAATCAATGTTTCAGGCTACCCTGAAACCTTTTTAAACTTTATTAGTGTACAATAAGTGTGTTTGTCTATGTGTGTGTGTGAGAGAGAGGGGGCACAGAGAGAGAGAGAGAGGGGGGGGGGTCAGAGAACAACTTTATGAAGTTGGTTGTCTCCTTCCACCCTGATATAGATAGGTTCTAGAGATCAAACTCACTCAGGTGGCCTGACTTGTGCAACAAATACCTTTGCCCACTGAGCCATTCTGCTGGCCCTAACATGATATTTTGGACAGTGTTGATATAATTAAGATTCTGGATGACTATATTAGGACAATTAGGACTATATTAGATTTCAGGTGTCTTTTAGAGGGCTGGTAATATGGCACAGCAAACAAAGGCACTTGACACCAAGACTGCTAACCTGAGTTGTGTCCCCAGGACCCACATGGTAGAGGAGAAATTTGGTCCCTGCAAGTTGTCTGACCTCCACACATGCACCATAGTGCATCTGCCCTCCAAGCAATAGATACATGTAATTAAAATTTTAAAGTTGGTCCTGAGAAAAGAAATAAATGTATAGTGTTGTTCTTTTCATATAAAAGAAAAGTGGTTTTGGTCCTTCTTCCTGATAGAATTGGAGAAATACCCAGAACAGTGGCTACATACTTAAGATCAAAGTCTGTGTTGATTTGTATCATAAACATCTCAAACTGATTATGGAAACTAAGTTTAGCTAATGATAGCTCTACAAGAGTTCACAGCCTTCTACCATGATGAATTGGCTTTCCTTTTTCAAGAACTTTATCCATGAATCGAGTAGCAGTTATAGGTCCACCACCACTTCATCCTGTAAGTATTTCATGGCAAGGTCAATATTAATCATCAAGAAGTGCAGTATTGTTGAAGTATCTTGGCCTCATGGTGATCCAATCTCTGGAATGTGCTATAATTACTCACATTCTGTAGGTCAAGAACAATAAGCATGTTCTGTCCACTCTTAAGAATATCTATCTAATTGTGCACTTGGAAATTGAAATCTGTGTCTGTTACTCTACATATGGTCTGAAGTATTGACATAGTTCTGAATACACCTGGAAGAACATGGCTTTCACATCAGTTGAGGTTCCAGGGTCCATTTTGGAAATTTTCTATCAGTATTAGACTAGATTTTATTTAATTATGCTTGAAATTCTAGGTATTGCATTTTCTTCTCACATAACTCCAGAACACAGACTTGAGAAATGTTGCTTGGGTGTATATGTAATATCATTGTTATTGGGTCTTTTCTAAAGGAGACCAACTTGCCCTGCAGGCAATAACCTCTGAATCTAAGGTAGACAGGAGGGCTCAATGTATAAAGTATTTGAGGTGCAAGCCTGATGATTTGGATTTGATCCCCCAAAACCATAGTGAAAGGAGAGAACAGTATCCCAAAAGCTGTCCTCTGACATTTGCATGTGCACTGTGGCATCCATCCATCCACTCTTAAGTGTACACACACACACACACACACACACACACACACACACACACACACTGGGGGGGATAATGATGATAGGATAATAAATGAACTTAAATAACAAGTCTCTGGCTAAGTATCAAGCATGTCTGTAGTGGGGGGAGGAGTGCATGGATCTTTCTGGGAAGTGGAAATAGAATATATTTTTCAGGTGGACTGGGAAAGGATGGGGATGGGAACGATAGGGATGAGGAGGGGAAAGGAGAGATTGAAGGGAGAGTACTAGGAGAGATGACTAGAATGGGAGGGGCATTTAGGGGCAATATGGAAACCTAGTTCCAGGAAACTTCCTGGAATCTGTGAAGGTGACCTTAAGGAGGACCCTAGTAGTCGAGGATAGAGAGAATGAATTGGCCATCTTCTGTAACCAGGCAGGGCTTCCAGTAGTGGGACTGGGACACCAACCCAACCACAAAATCTTTGACCTACAACCTGCCCTGTCTTAAGATGTGCTGGGGCGATGGTGACTCAGTGGACAACCAATGATTGGTATAACTTGAGGCCTAAGTCAAGAGGGAACCTATATCTGTCAGTGCATTGATGGCCAGGATCCAGAAGCTGGATGATCCAGAGACCTAGGCTAGAACTAGGCAGGACTGGCAAAAAGAAGAAAAACAAAAAAGAACAGAAAAAAAATGAAAAAGTCAATGAAATTATTTCTAATGATAATTCTGCTTTATCATAGATGTCTAACCCAGCTATCAACAGAGAGTCTTCCTCTAGCAGCTGATAGGAGCAAATGCAGAGACTCACAGCCAAGCATTAGGCAGAGCATGGAGAACACTACATAAGAAGAAATATTGTCAGAATCAGAGGGGTCAAGGACACAAGGAAAACACAGCCCACTGAATCAACTAAGCAGGGTTCAGGGGTTCACAAAGACTGAAGCAGCAACCAAAGATCCTGTATGAGTCTGAGCTAGGTCCTCTGCATATATATTATTTTTGTGTAACTTGGTGCTCTCGTGGGACTCCTAACAATGAGAGTGGGGGTGTCTTTGACTCTTTCTCCTACTGTAGGGACTCTTTACCTCATACTGGGTTGCTTCATCCAACCTTTATGCCTAGTTTTATTGTATCTTGTCATGTCATGTCTGATTAATGTCCCTGGGAGGCCTGCTCTTTTTTGAAAGGAAGCAGAGAAACAGAGGATGGGGCAGGGGCTGTGAAAGAAGTGAAGGGAGAGGGGGCTGCAGTCAGGATGTATTGTATTGAAAAAGGAATATTTTTTTTTAAAAAAAAAAAAAAAGGACAAAAACTTCTGAGTTTATAAATTAACTCAGGGAAAGAAATTTGATGAATGGTAACAAGTTTATTATTGTGTTGCTTTGATTTTGGTAAAGGAGTGGGGTGGGGATAATATTATATTAATTCAAGTTGAACAATATCCACATGGTTATCCATCTATCTTGCTTCCTGGGACATTCTAAGCAAATTTGTAGACCCCTTCAGGTCAAAACAATTTGACTGCTCCCTGGCCCTTTCCATTCTGATAATCACATCTACATTGCCTCTGAAGGTTAAGTGCTGTCACTTGGCCTTTGTTAGTCAGCATAATTTTATAGTCCTCCTCCAGTAGGAAGCATCCTAGGAACAAAGTAGTGCCTTTGGCTGTCATGACAATGGATGGAAATATTCTCCATCATCAACAGACCCTTCATTTGACCTCTATAGGGCAATATCTGTAGGTCCTGTAGAATTGTTTTCTAGTCTCAACTATTAAGGCTATTTGAACATTCTCACTTCCCTTTAGCCATTTGGCTTTTTGTAATTATGTCTAGGCAGTCCTGGCATCTGCATCTCATAAGTCCTTTATTTTGTACAGACTTCATGGAAGCATCCAAGCAGTAGACTGGGATTAGTTCCAGATCTTATTGCCAGGATAGTAAATCCTGAATTCTTGTTCAGGCTGTGCTAAGACAAGACCCAAGTTATTGGTCTCAGAAAAAAGTGGGCGAGAGAACTAGTGAGTTTAGAAAAGAAAAGGTGCTGCCTTGTGTGGCATCTTCCTTGAGTGGGCCTTCCCCAATGGGAAATTTCTCTCTTCCATTTGGAGTAGAATGTGACCTCTGCCCTGAACACTAAGTTACGACCCCAACACGGTTTTTCTTACCGTCACCTTTGCCACAGATTTCTTTCTCCGTCCCTTTGTATGGATGCTTCCTTCTTACACCTCAAACATCACTCCACAGATAGGCTGACCCTGATGGCCTCACCTGAAGCAGCACTGTCCCTTAATCACTCTTGTCATCATGTCTGAGTTGTGTTTTTCATGGGACAGTTAGAAGGTCAAACTTACCCTTAGTAAGTAGGGTCAGTATCACCAATGTCTGATACACAACACAGCCCAGACTTGGTCTTTGTCTGCATGAAGTTCTAGCTAAATAAGACAGAACATTGGGCAAACAAATATGCAAACAAAACCCTGAAACCTAAAGATGAACAACAGCTTTCTAGGAACATTGTAGCAACTCTTTATTCTCCTTTCTTTGAAACCAATAAGGATGTTACTATTCATTTATTTGTTCATATTTTTCATTCATTAACTCATCTACTACTTGTGTATTACTTTTGTGTGGAGATTAAATCTGTAGCTTGGTACATTCTAAGCAAGTGCACTATCACTAAGCTAACTCCAAAAACCATTACTTAATTTTCTAAACCCTCACATCTCCTTGACACTTCTTATTTGACATCTTCTGTTCCTTGGTTTTCTATACTGACTTTCTCTTCAGTTCTTCTTTAGAATTGATTTCTAGACTACATACTTGCTGCTATCTATAGGGGCATGGGTATAGGATTTGCCTCTTGAATTTCTGATTTTTCTTATATGTGAAAAAATGGTATAAAAGTATTTCTTGTCTTAGGGCCTTGTGCTGATGAACATAACACAAGTATGTAAAGTCCTGGGTATAGCATGGAGCTTACAGAAAGCACATAGCACATAACATAGGCATGTAAAACCTTTGATAGAGCATACAGCCTACAGACAGCTCTTGGTAAATATCAACTTAGTAGCAAAAGCTCTCTTGAAATTCCTTCCCTTAAGCCTCCACCAGGAAACCTTCCATCCTTCAAGTCTATTTAAAATTGGCTTGCTCTGTGTCTCTCACATAGGGCCTTATTCCTTCTGACATCACCTGTGATGGTATTATTGTTTATGTTGATATACAGAACTGTTCCATAATGTTTATTCAATAAAGTTTGACTGAATGGATGCATATCCTCTGCTTATTAGCCTTCACCTCACCTGACATCAGCATTGGCTTCTAGTAAAGTAAGATTTCTGGAGTTCAGATTGTTAGGGAATTATTACATCACAGACATCAGAACACACAGAAACCCCTACCACTGAATACCCGGTATGACTCTGTTTGTTCTCTAGGCTTTGTAGGGTGGGAAGAGATTTTAAGGTATGAACTTACAAACAAGGTCTAAGACTGTTAGCAAAATACTGGGCTTGGAAGTAAAGTTAAAAATTTGAGTCTATGTATAGTAACTACTGCCTCTTAGAATTTGAGGAGCAGAGGAAAATTGCCAGCATGGTTAATATATAAGTAAGATATTTTCTAAAATATCTGTTATTATTGTCAGTCTATATGTAACTCATTACCTAAAGCTCTTAATATTTAATTTAATCAATTAACTCCTGGCTACTGAACACCTCCTCCTTCATAAATCTGTTCTAGAAGAGCAGTTCCTAATCCACATGGCACAAAGCCCCTGGGGACCAAATATAAGATAGCCTGCATAACAGATATTTACATTACAATTCTTAACAGTAGCAAAATTACACTTATAAAGTAGCAACAAAATAATTTTATGGTTGAGAGTCACCACAGCATGAGAAACTGTATTAAAGGGTTGTAGCATTAGAAAGGTTGAAAACCACTGTCCTAGAATAAGAGTCTTGCAAGTACAAAAGTGCATAAGATGTTTCACTTCCCTTGTGTTCAGTGCAGAAGGAGACCAATATGGCTTATGAGATGTCTCCAATTCTGAAATTCTGTGATGCCATCGGCCAAATAAAATTGTCTGAGTTTTGATGGATCATACAAGGATAAGAGTGGCCATGTTAACCATTCCACAATGAAGTGTGATACTGTTAAAATCTACTGGGTGATTCAGAAAGAGATGACATAAGACCTTGCAAACTGTGCAACTATGAAAAATATGCCTGGAGAAGATTCTAGAAGGTCTCAAACATTAGGGATTAATGAAGGGAAAACTGATTCATTTATACCAGTTCTACACAAACTCTCTTTCAGTATGCTTGACCAGCCAACTCTCTCATTCCTGTACCATTTCCCCTCTTTTTAGAGTATTTATTGCCTGGAAGTAGCACCAAATGAATGATTAACAGCAAATAAATCTGACAACTTCTTTTAATCTCCTTCTCATCCTCTCCCTCTCCATCTCTCCCTCCTTTTTCCCGAGAATGTCATTTCCTCGGGAGAATGACAGTCTCCTCGGGAACTATTTTATTAAGTATCACACTTCCTCTGACAATATGTGTACTTTGAGGCTTCCACCCCTCTGGGGAAGTTGTTCTTGGGTGAGAGGTAAATTACATAGATCACAAAAATTATTTAGCTTCAGCTGAGAGAGCACTATGCAAACTAAAGCATCACCTATACCTTTGATGTTTAATGCAGCTTTTACGGCCATTAATTCTCTCTTTCATATTTCCCTTCATCAATTTTTCTTTCAGTTATAATTCTATGTTAATCAACTCCAGGAAATTTCACCTTAGTTATTAAAATGTTATTTGGTCTACTACTTTCCTTAAATTAGGTATTCAAACTGAATGATGTATTTCTCTCTCTGGCATCTTTTTGATACATTATCCTAGAGGTATCCCATATTAACATATTTTAGGTATATGTACACACTTTTTTATAGAAATACTGTTGTGATCCTTTTTATTAGTACTGGTCAGCTCCGGGCCTTATGCTCCACAGTAGGTTTTAGCCTTTTTTCTTGACTTCTCTCCATAGAAAGAACATGTCTTAGCTCACCTCTATCACAGAGAGAATGAGTGGCACATAGAAAATGAACTGGCTGGTCACTAGCTTGAAACTGCAAGTGGGGTAATCCAAGTAAGCCAGCACTAGATTAGTCAAATTTTGGCCAAGACACATCAAGTCCATCTTTTAAACTACCCCGGCTGGCTTTCAGAAACAAAAAAGGAATGCTTATTAGGTTAGTTAACATTTACTAAGGATGCCACAAAAAGATACCATAGCCTGGGTGGCTTGGGCAATAGGACTTTATTTCCTACATTACTGAGGGTAGAAATGTGGGATTAAGGTGACTGAATTTCAGAATTCTCTGAGTTCTCTCACCTTGGATTGCAGTTTGGTTGGCTCTCTTCTCACTGGATATTTACACATTATTTCCCTCATATGCACACATTCACGTCTTAATTTTCTTTTCTCACAAGAATACTAGTCACATTGGATTATTCCTTATCTTTGTGACCTCAATTTACCTTCATTACTTATTTGAACTTTTTCAAAAATATTCTTATATAAAATGCTGGAGTTAGAGTTTTATGAACACTAATTTGAGTGGGCATAGTTTAGCCTATAAGTGCCTGCCCCCAAGAGTTTTCCTTCTACCTAACTCAGAAATAGTTGACTAATAGAAGTGAGAAGACTCATCTCTATGTAAGGAGACAAGACATAAGACCTGTAGAGTGTCAGACTCTTTCCCAGTATTAAAAGTTACTGAAATACCCTTTACTGGTTATCCTAGCCCATTGCAAAGGAACCCTATCCATGAGGAATGGCATCAGGAACACC
This sequence comes from Cricetiscus sungorus, assembly GCA_030556225.1. Taxonomy (NCBI): domain Eukaryota; kingdom Metazoa; phylum Chordata; class Mammalia; order Rodentia; family Cricetidae; genus Cricetiscus; species Cricetiscus sungorus. Next base: position 17,073,131 of record JANBXA010000366.1, read on the forward strand.
AAATCAAAATAAAATGATTGTACTCTAAACCAAAAGGAGCAAATGCTAACCTACTACCATATAGGTAGTAGGTTTATGGCCAGAAAAAAAAACAGCTTCTTGAATAAATGTTGGGGACAATGTGCTGAGAAGAAAGTCTGAATTTGATGTTGGACACTGATGTCTAAGTATAATGCCTAGGGAAAGCTAGGATCGAGTAGCAACATCTAGAACTTGTTTGTAGGAATAAATAAACTGCAGGAGATTCTTAGATATGTAGTGGACAGGACTTATTTGTGAGAGAGTAGAGGAAGACTAATTTGGACATTTGGGGTCTCAACAGTTTTTCTCTTGTGTAGTCTCAGTGCCTTCGGCTGGTAACATTGAGAATATTCCATGAATTTTTCAGAAATGTATATGTACAGACCCCAATGGCCCAACTGCTGAAATCATAATCTACATTTTAACAAGATACCTCTGTGATTCTTACACATATCAGAGCTTGAGAAACATTGTTATGGAGAGCACTATTGGTTGGAGGTTCCAGTTGTCACTCTAAATTGAACAACACATGTAGACTATGTAGTAATGTCACCATACCACTGCAATCCCTATTTGATCTATAAATCTAATGATGTACTGGTGTGACAAGGGGCAGTTGCACATGGTAACTTAGTTTAGAAATTGTCCAAGTTTAGTCAAATGCCAATCTTTGAGTTTGTTTCTCCTACCATCTGCCACGAACATTCAGAATTTCTTCTACACTTCATGAGTCAGTGTGTTTCAATTCATGTTTCTGGTTGCATTTGTATTTGCATCACCCTCCAGGTGTTGATCAGGGTATTTAACTCTGTATCAGAGAGTGCTCCTATATGGCAAAGTTTCGCTTGTCCAGGTCTGTTTTTCTTAGTCTTCATAAAGCACCTTCATTTTCCAGTCTCAAGTACTCTCTTGTAGTTCACGCTATTAAGTAAGCACTCACTTTCAGCTAGACTGCAGAATGACTCAACTCTTTTAGAAGTCAAAAATGAGGGGATAAAAAGTCGTGAATGGTACCCACACTGGGCAGAAGCCAAGCATGTATATCACATCTTCTTTTAGAAAGATGTGGTGCTTTCTTTAATCAGGTAGTTTTGAATAACTATTACGTATAGTCCTCTTATGATTCTGATTTTCTCCCCCATCCTCACCACTCTCTCCAACATGAAGAGGAGGTAATGGGCCTCAAGAGTAGGAGGAGGTGATTTTTTTTTGATGGTCAGTGCATTCAAGAGAATTAGGACATTCAAGATTTTCAGATCCATCTACATATATTTTTGTATCTCATTTGTCATTTCTGAAAGCTGAATCTTTTTACCTGAGTTGTTCTCATGCCTAAATGCTAATCTTGAATCTTGGCTTTCAGTACTCCCCAGAGGTAAAGAAAGTTTTTGTTATTCTACCAAAGAGGCTTTCTAAGATTCACATTTAGATTTTAATTGATGATTAGCAATGAAGATTTGATAATTATATCTTTCCCACAGTATCAATGAAGCTTAGAAATATTTCAACAATAGTCACTCGCTTTCAGCTTCTAATGTTTCTGTCTTCTTCATTTTTCTCAGAGTCCTGATAACAGCAATTACTTGACTCTCATCAACTAATAAAACACTGAAACTAATTTTGTAGTCCAGTTACCACTGGAAATGTGGTCCTTATGGACAGCCAGCTGGCTAGTAAGTTCTCCAGTTGCAAAATTCCTTTCTTGTCTGCAAGATATTTCTTATAAGACACTACAGATTATATTGTCCAGGGAATAGACTCAGAAATTGAAATTATTGCCCTGGTTGTATGTGATGATGTAACACCTTTGGAAGAGATGTGTAGAAAGGATGGTGCAGGAAGAGGCATTTTGCTCCGTGCAGACGCAGGGGAGGTCTCAGTCAATATCACTGAATGTGTAAGGGCTCAAATGTCCCTTCAGTTAGCTTACATTTCAGGAAGTGAAGATGGGCTTCTGTACTCTCCTGTCATTCAGTGGGAGAAATCTGAGTGATGGCAGAGTTTCCATTGGACAATGTAAACTCTGTTTTATTGTTTATTATATCTGCTGCCTCGTGGAAAGACTTTTGTTTAATCCTGACAGTTGCCTGCACACTAAGAGATTAAATATGTTCTTCATTCCTTTTGTTCTCATTTGGTTTTCAATTATTTAAGAGCACTAACTAATATACTTTAAGACCTACTCCTCATTTCTCTCTTTCAAAAAGTTTCCAAGTTTGTTTTTTCAATTGAATTAACGTTTTTCCTCTAAACTGTTTACATAAAGTACATATACAATGCTCCTTGATTTATTTATACCTAAAACAGAGACACTCAAAGGACAACTTGGTCAAATATTAATTACCTGGCTCACAGTTTTTTGAGCTTAAAAAAGTGTTTAGCCACTGTGATCTGTCTTTTCACATCTCTGTAGGTGTATATTATGCTAGTTTGATTGTCTGTCTTTCGTAAGTGATATGGGGTTTGGTTTCATTTTGTTTTATAGGCCATGGGAACTTCTAAAAAATATAACATTTTTTTCAGAGATACCTTGGAGATAACTAACTCAGATCAGACTAGATTTTATTATAGTTCATGGGTCCATCCAATGTGTGGGAAAATGCCTTCCTTTATTTCTGTAAATTGTCCTTGGATTATGACTGAAAAAGCTGTTTGGGGCTCTGGTTTTTATCTTTGGAGACTCCAGTTATTTGTTTGTTGGTTCTTCATTCTCTCTGTCAGGTACCATCCTCAAGTGTTAGTTCCTCCTCTGTCCTGTTTTCATTCTCTTAATTGTCAAGTGGTTCCGCCATTAAATTTCAATTTAGTATATTTTCATTAGAGTAATTTGTAACACTAATGCCAATAGACATGATAACGCAGAAGGAGGACATCTCACTGAGTCCCAACCCTAAACCAAGAGTTCCAGGCAATTAGACTCTCCAGTGATGGGCTCCCTGTTCAGTAATCCAATACAAAGTGGCCAAATCTGGAATAAAAACAAGGCATGCTGAGTGTACTCAACAGAAGTGCTAGGACTAAAGGAATATACCACCACACTCACAAAAAATTCTTTTTTGCTGACTTTTTTGTTTATTTATAATTTTGCTCCTTTTTATTCTAACTTTACATGGATATCGCCTATGGTTTTTATTTCAAAATAAATATTTTATTTTCAAATATCTACTTTCTTAGATTAAAGATAGCTATCATATGGAAATAAAGTATTGTTCTGGAAAGCTAAGTAGGCTCTTAATTCAAGATTGCCTTCAGTTTCAGTAGTTAATTATGTTATTTTTAAAACTTACATTTATTTATTTATCTGTGTGTGTGTGTGTTGTGTGTGTGTGTGTGTGTGTGTGTGCCATCTGTCTGTCTGTCTGTCTGTCTGTGTGATGTACCATGTGGGTCCTAGGGATCAAATTTGGGTCATTAGGCTTGGCAGCAAATATCTTTACCCACTGAACCATCTTGCCTGTCCACTCTGCTATTTTTGCCTGTGGAATATTTGTGTCCTTGTATATATTTCTCTCTAGTTTTCTCATGCCTCTCTCTCATACACACACACGTACATAGGTTTCAATTTCATCCCTATTTGCTTTTCCTTTCCCTATTTAAGTATTCAGAGAACATGTAACCATTTCCTCGAAGTATTCCTTTCTTTCCTGTTAACTGTATTGCCTCTTATGTTTGGTAGGTTCAAGCATAAAGTTTCACCTTTTCCACCTCCATGACCTTGTCTGATACCCTCTTTCTTTGGCTGCTGGAACTCTCCTATCCTTATAGCTTATGTGTGTTTGTAAGCCACTGAGTTTCACTAGGGATGGCAGGGTGAGCACAGAGGGTCACTTTCTTTGGTGGTGCTGCATTCAGGGATGAGCACTCCATGCTCTAGTTAACAACCCCACCCCTAGGCATGTGGCAGTGCTGCTTTCTAAGCATGTTGCTTTGGGTCCTGCTTGCATGAATTTTCTCCCTCTTGATGTTCTGGTGGCCAGTATTAGAATCTGCCAGACCTTAGATTTCTACCCAGTACTTGTAACACAGAGTGAGAGATTCTATTGGGGGAGTAATTGATTTGGATTCTATCTTTCTACCTCTCCAATGGTTCCCAGCCATCCTTTCCTTGCGTATCTTTAGTAATTACAAATTATTTCCCCTATACTAGTTAAAACCTTATCCCTCTTTGCCAATAATGTAAGCTCATGTAAGCTCATACTATTTTCTTTTCTGACTCTAAAATGTGCAGAAATGATGTTCTTTTAGTTCCTGATATCATTTATTTGGGGAGAATGCATATAGGAGAATAGATAGATGAAATCACTATCATTCTATGTCAGCTCTGTAAAGCTGTCTAACTAAAGGTTAAACAATAGGATGTCTGTTCTAAGATCTGAAAAATTTAAGTTGTGATAGAACTCAGAAATGCCTTATTCCTCAGATTAAACAAACAAGCAAACAAACAACAACATAAAACATTGAGATAATTTGTTCCTTGCTTGGGAACAGGCAATCCTCTAAAGACAGCCACTATCACTCACCACATGCATCTCAACCTCACCCTGGCTCATAACGGGGAAACATAATGAGATTCACTGGTAGGATTTTCACAATAAACAACTCTGTGGCCTCTTTACTGACTGTAGTTTCTCGCCTTCACACTTCTTCTCTTCCTGGGAAAATATAGTGTCCCTGGTGTTCCTGGGCCCTTCTGATAGATAATTTTACCTTTAGAACCTCTTTAAATATCATCACATTCAGGAAGCATTCTTATGGATTAATGCAGGCTGGGTTCTCAGAATTCTCTGTGTAAAACCACAGCAAAGTACGTACATTACCAGAATTGTTTTCTTCTGTTTGTGAATGTGTCCACTGCTTCCATGTACTTCATGGTCACTTCATCCCTGCATTTCTTCAGAGGAATTCTACCCTGATCTTTAGTTAATGCTCACCAGTAGAAGGTCTGACTAGATAATTTAAAGGATGCTAATGCTTCAAAGGTGCCTGTCTTTGTATGATCCCACACAGTGGGAAAATAGACTTCCTAATATTTTGTTTTGTTATGGCTAGAGATCACTGGTATCTGAAAAATAGTTTTATAAAATTGTAACACTAGTCATAGGGACACTGGAGCCTAAATAGTAACCAGACTTGCCCATGGGGACTATAAGTATAAATCATACTGTTAGATGATCTTTTTGTTTTTTCCTTAACTCTAGCCATATGTCATTTAGGACAAAAAAAAAAGTGAATATAACTTAAGTGACAATAGCCACTACACTTCTAAAATCAGAGTATTGTATTCATGTATATAGATGATAGTACTAATGTGGCTCAAGTCCCTCCTTCCTTTTGTGTGATCTTGAATTGTATTTGAAATGAGTGCTTGGTGGTGAAGAAGTATATACCTTCATGCAAAATTATTAAAAGTTTTGGAATCCCAAAGCCTGTTCTTTCCTCTTCCCTGGTGAGACTTAAGACTATCACTATCATTAGAGCACATATATAGGACTAGAAGGGACTTTGTGATTGTTTAACCTCATCTGATAAACACTGGTTTGCCCATAATTACTAGTGATAGAATGATCATTAACAAAACCCACAATCCCCCTTCTCTCTGTCTCTCTTCTCTTCTCTTCTCTTTCCTCTCTTCTCTTTCCTCTCTTCTCTGTCCAAGTTGCCACAATATTGGTGTTGTAATTTAAGAAAAGCAGGGCAGGAGAGAAAGACACCATTCAACAGGGTTCGAGCACAGAGGTGGGGGTTTATTAGGGAAAGTGATCATAACAAGGGGAAAGAGAAGTGAGAAGATCAGCCTCTGGAGACAGGGGCAGCAGGAGAGATGAGAGAGGAAAAACGAGAGAGAGAGGGGGAAGGGAGAGAGGAAGGGAGAGAGAAGAGGAACACACAGAGAGTGGAGAGAAAAAGAGAGAAGGCCCCTTTTAAAGGGGCACGTAGTGAATGAGCACAGGTGGTGCTCTTAGTGGCTGCAGCTGAGGGTGTATCCTGTTAGAACCCCAAGGACAGGCCAGTACAGATGCCTGAATGCTAGCAAGTGGACTCTCACAGATGTCTCCTAACATAATCTTCTTAGCTAAGGTGTAGTGGCAGATCAGAAACCTCTTAATTACTCCACATAGCCATGATATTATAGTCAATATCATATATTACATAATGTTACATTCTTCTCTCAACCTATGCCTCCAAGCTTAACAATCTTGGATATGTTCTATTCTCCCTTTCTTTTATTTTTGGTGTAGAAAGGCATTCAAAATGTCCCAATCAAAATGAAAAAATAAGTAGGAGCCTCCCCAGCCAGGCTTTGATATTATGTTAATGAATTATCCATCAGTTAACAATTTCCTTTTCCAAATTCTTCTTTGGGGAAGACAACTAGCAATGAATTTGAAGCCCCTTTAGAGAATCTGCAAACTCAAAATTCTTCCTTTCACTCTTTTCTCTCTGGGTGATAAAGGGGTGGTTTAATTTTCTCTGAGAGCAAAACAGTCTTTCACATTCTTCATCTTACTCTATCCCAAGGTGTCTTCAACTTCAAGTAATGTCAGGAGATTGTCAAAACAAAATCCCCTGAAATTAAAACAATAAATTCCTGTTGCGTCTTCACAAGGTGCAGAAAGAGTGTATTGTAAGATAGAGCAACAAAGGGAGTGCCCAGAGGGTGGGAATTATTGACCCCAAGAGAAGATGAGAATTCCTTTAGCATCAACCTCGCATTTCAGATCTCACAGGTTTTAGGTGGGAGGAATCAACCAGAATAGTCAAAACAAGAAGCCACATCTTGCAAGTTTGGGCCTCTACAGCATATCTGACAGTTTGAACACCAGCTAAAGATTTTTATAACACTGAATTGAACATGCACAGGCTTTAGATCTGTCACTAGAAGCAGGATGATGTCAGTGAGAAAATCTGGTGTTGTTTCATTTTTCACAAGTTTTTTAGGAGATGAAACTGAGCTGTGGGTTGAGAATGTCACCACCAAGAGGTGGTAATAATTAGGGATCAGTGAAACAAGGCCTGCTGTGAGGTTAAGAATACAATTTTTTTTTTTTTGCTTATTAACAAGCAGTTCTATCATAGGGGAGAGGAAGTTAAGGCACATGCATCACTCTGGAGGCTCTGGTGTTTACAAACTTTGGGAGATTCTGTTTACTGGGCCATGTGTGTGATGTTACATGAACAAATCCAAACTTACACTGCAGGGGGTGCCAGTGTAGTTCGGGGAAGGGTGTTCTGGCACAGGCACTTGTGTCTCCCTCTTCCCTAAGTGCCCTCTCACCTTTAGATCTTGAATTGGGGGACATAAGTGCTCAGTTCAGTTAAGAAGCAACCGAAATCCTTAAAGCAATGTTGAAGCTCCGGGGCTCTTTCATTAGTCTTTCTATGCCTGTTCAAGTCTCTGCCCCATGCTGAAGAGTAATAGTTTTCTCTATTAAATGTCTTTCGCCTCAACTTCGTATTTAATTACCTTAGAATGGCTGCATGTCTATTTAGTTTGGAGAATCTGGAACCGAAGAACTCGGGGTACATACTGTAGCTACAGTTCCCCTGGGGAAGAAATCGCTGGTAGCCCTTTGAAGTCAAATTGTTCCTTTTCGTTAGTAACGGGATACTGGTTTTATTCAGATGACAATGATTCACGGATGGAAAAACGTATTTCTCTTGCCTTTCATTTGGGGCCATATAGCCATGAAATTGGGTCTTTATCTTGATGGGCTAAAACGAAAGTCACACGAGAGGTAGAATAAGACTCAAAATGAAGTGAAATCACAGACAAATCCGCCCCTTTAATGTAACCTGCCTCTCACTGCAATCTCGTATTTGTTTCTGATGGGTTTTGCTCCACCATCTGACTTGACTGATGTGATGATTGAGTCAATGTGTCAAACCTTGCCTGGAATAACCAGATATTGACCAGATGTTGTTCTCAGTATATCTGGAAAAGTGTCCTTAGACGAGATGAAAGCTTGTATTGGTAAACTGAGTAAAGCGGGGTGCTTTCCTCCGTGCAGGTGAAGCTCAAATAATCATAGAATAAAAGGAAACAGAACACAGGAAATGATGTTCTTAGATTGAAAGAAAGTTAATTACTTCTTCCTCTCTTAGCTGGAGTATGATTATCCATCTTCCTCTGGATTCAAACCAAAACATCAGCTCTTGTTGTGCCTGAAATTTAGTGAGTTTCAGACTCATAGTTTACTGTTATCTGTTCTTGGATTGCTAACCCCAGAATCTGGGATGTCTTGACCTCTATAAATCTGTGAGACAATTCGCACTCCCCTGCCCTGTCCTCTCTTTCTTGGGGGAAATCTGACTAATAGAATGCTATAAGTAACTTTAAAGATGGAAAACATGTTCAAGGACAATCATGTGAAAATAGCATGTGGATTTGAACCATTTCATGGAATGTTTACTGTATTCATAGACTGATAAGCACTGAGTTTCTGAATTACAGAAGGAAATAAATGCCTTGCTGAAATGCTGTTACTTCTGCTTTCTGTTACTGCCAGCCTAATGCAGTTCTTAGTTAATATTCCCCTATGCTACACATGAGCTCAGCAAAAGTCAGAAAGAAAATTTATGCTTCTTTGTTTTACCCTCAGCGATTAATTCAAAGCTTTGCTCAGAGCAGAAACTCTTGAGATGTTTGTAGAATTGTTTTCTCCAGTGAACATGGGCTCAGCTCCTAACATGTGCCCAGCAATGTCCTAACTGGGAGAAAACAGAATATTACAACAAGAGCTCTCCTAACTAACCTTGACTTAACTACCTGGATGGATAAACTTATGCTCCCCATCTCCTAAAGTTTAATGCCCTTGCCACTTGTATTTGGATGAATAGAAGGTACCCTGATTTGCCTCTGTTCTTCAGGTCTCATATCCTGGGTTTCAATGAGTTTTGTTTATGCACAGGCTTGATTGTGCCGCCTGAATGTATTATTGTAATTAGGCAATTATTATACAGTCAGTACGGTATGAGCGTGCAAAGGAAAGCAGTTGCTCTTTCTATAAAAATTAGGCTGATTTCTCCAAAGGAAAATCGTCGCTGTGACCAAATATCTGACACAGAAAACTTTCAGGACAAAAGATAAACACTTTTTTGGAGTCATGGTTTCTGAGAGTGCAATCTATAGTCAGTTACTTGGTCCTATCTCCTTACACAGCAATGATGTTGGCAGAAACACGTGGAGAGCTGTTCACATCATTCATATCAGACAGGAAGCAGAGAGCAAAGCACAGAGCAACAGTGTACTGGCATCTTGCTTTGCCAGTGAACTTGCAGTGGTGGCCACATCCTAGGGGCATGGCTTCAAGTCTAAGAGGAGGGGCTGGCTCACTCTCTTGGGCTTTTGTGAGAACATCAAAAGTGAAGAGACTGAATCTTCTAGAGCAGGAAGATTGCAGTGGTTATTTACTATTATTTGTGTAAATGCTTCCATATAAATGCCTGTTTTTCATTTATCTCAGGTCTGGTGGACTGATTTAAACCTCGCCTTCAGAACTGTGGTAATAGCTACCAAAGTTCAACCCCCAGTGATGTACTTGTACCCACTAAGCTCTGGCTTTTGGTTCCTGTGGCCTCCCCAAAGGATGGGTAAGTGAATGGAACTTTGTGTACTATTTTGTAGTTCCTCATTCTAAGCAAAGTTTTAAATTCAGGCTATCATGCTCTGCTACCTCTGATTATAGCTTAGTGTCAGATTCAAATATTTACATATATAGCGATGATATAACTGGAGGATTTATATTAGCAACTTTTAAAATACCATTTGAATGACCTAAGAGAATATTAAGTCACATGTCTCCCAAACCCAGAAGAAGCAGATAATTATTTTAGGAACGTGAAACCAGTGAATGAGCTACAGAACTCTCTCCAGTCTCCTGATATATACTTCTGGGGTCTTCATGCTGGCCCAAGAACAGACTAACAAAACCAGAGGCATAAGTGATACATCTGTATACAAATCTAAATAAGCAATCTGAAACATTTAAAGTAGAAAGATAGTTCATTAACTCAACCTGTGAAGACCAACAGTGAAGGATCGCAGCCTTCCTGTATTGTCAGATATATTGATTATCATGTCCTGGCTGTGCTTACTGTTGATTATGTGTGTTCTTCATCACTCCATAAAGATAACTTTTATTTAACTCGGTTTTAGAAACTGTGAATTCGAACAGCACGATGCTGGTTCTGGCTGTATCATAGCATGGTAAAAGCCTTTGCATGCCTCCTTGTGTATATGGTCTCCTCGCCTTGCTTGTCTACTCCAGTCTACTAGGAGTCCGTCATTAGTGTTCTGCTCCAAGAATCTGAACCAATCATCCCCTATTCAATTTTGATTTTTCTAAAGCCTTTGTCATCATTCATCCATGCTATAGAAAGGCTTTCTCTCTGTGTTTGAAAAACCGAATAATAAGTGAATATCAACATCCTCAAGTAGGCATTGTGATCAAGGATAGAGGATCCCTTTTCCCTATTTAAAGGTCCTGATTAGTCCTAAGCTCTTAGAGTAACTGCAGGACAAGTCTGTGCCTGTCCTTTGTCAAACCCAGCTCTCCCTTTCTACAGCTCTTGAGGATAACTGTACAATGTACTAGAAATACAACACCCTGAGTTAAGAAGGGACTGTGCGGAATAGTAAGGCTCTGTTGAAACACACACACTGGCATGTGCATGTACGCGTGCGTGTACACACACACACACACACACACACACACACACACACACACACACTTCCCCAAATGCAATGACCTTCAATGCTTTAGCACAATGATCACATGCTTCTGTTCCAAGCTAGTCACCTAGCTGTAAGAAACTAGCTTCACATAACGTTTTTATTGGAAGCACCTGGTCACAGGACTAGTTAATCAGTACATGATGTACTTGCTTCACAATGATCAATATGAAGATTTTGACTTATCATGCTTGTCAGTTCTGATTTACAGACATAACGAGAAACTTTTGAGGTAACAGAAAAGTAGCTTGTCTTCAATCTCTCCACTGTTTCAGCAATCAACTCTGCTCCACCTTGGAAATACAGCCCTGTGCCTTTTTAAACCTCCTTTGCCCTCCTGAATATAGTTTCAGTCTCTTTGGCTATTGGGAGACTTTGAATTACATATCAGTGAACCTGTGATAATCTTGTAGCTCATTATAATCTTAAGCAGTTAGTCACTACTTGCAGATTTCGATTTTGGGATGTTGGATTTGATAGACTTTTTTGAGAGGTTTGAATCCTAAGTCCTACAGCTATGAATCTACACTCTGCTTATGCCATATTTCCATGCTCCATGAATATTTTTATCAGTGAAAAAATTTACATACACAAGCGATCCTTTAACAAACAGCCTGGCACTCTGCATCAATCTGAAGATTCGAGACCTTCGTTTTGTTTTTGGTCCACTTTGAGTACATTAATTCAAGAAAAACAGAACACCCATTTATACAAACATTTGTGCTTCCTAACTACCTTTGAATTTAACAGAAAAAATAATAAAGAAGGAATAATTACAGAAAATTGTATCAAAAATGGTGGTAGATAGAAGAGACCTAAGGAAATGTTAATCATTAGACCTCCTAACTTTGAAGGAACATGTGTTTGTCTGGAAACACTTTAGATTAATACTGGAATATTTTGAAATAACAAAAAAAAATAGAGAATTATCACTCTTCATGCTAGGTACTGCACTACGTTCTCTTTTTATTTTTTTTATTTAAATTAGAAACAATCTTATTTTACATATCAATCCCAGTTCCCTCTCCCTCCCATGCCCCTGTCCCCTTGCTTTATTCAGCTGCTTCTAATGACCACTTTGTTGGGGGAGCCTTCATCATTCAACCACATAGATGAGACAAGAATGCCTTTGCAGATAAATGTTCCAGGTTAGTTAGCAACTAATGGTAATTAATGGTGGGGTTCAAACTTAGGCTCCTCGTCCTTCACACCAGAGGAGAGCCCACTTCCTGGTTGAGAATCTTTTCTACTCCATTTCTTCACTGTCCCCTCTCTACCTTCAGGATTTCTTTTCTAAGTTTGAACCCCTGAAGGGAAGTTCTTCACACACACTCACACACACACACACACACACACACACACACACACACTCACACACACACACACACACTCACACACACACACACTCACACACACACACACACAGAGAGAGAGAGAGAGAGAGAGAGAGAGAGAGAGAGAGAGAGAGAGAGAAACTATTTAGAGTGAGAATGTGAAATTCCCACAAAAAGTGGCTACTTCATGAGATTTAAAGGAAATTAATGAGTTTGCTTACAGGCCCTACACCAAGGGAAGGAGAAAGGGAGCCTTGTTGATAACTAAATGGTCTCTTAAGAATTTATTAATATTTCCTTGGAAACTATTTTAAAAGAAGGAAAGAATGTATCCACAAGGCTTATGCTCTCCTGTAAAGTCCATCTGGTATTTCACAGGTATACATGCCAAATTATGTGATTAAAATAACACTTACAAAGGGCTGTTCCTTTTACAAGTTGAAAATCTGTCTGATTTTTCACACTGTTACCAAATCAATGTCTAGGGAAAGATTTTATAAATAAAAATATGTTCTCTGTTGCTACTGCTTCAAGTAAGTTGGGATTAAATTAGTCTAGCTTGCATTTGGAAGTTTAAAATTTTCCCCCAGTTGTGATTTACAACAATAAGAACTCAGTCCTCTGTAGGAAAGGACATTTAAGACATTTCCTCCTGCAGATTAGCAAATCTTTCTCCACTGCCAATCTCATAATCCGTTTTTCCTCTTCCAAGATTCCAAAGTCTCGAGATCATCTCCCAGGACACAGTATTTGTCCTTTATGCAAGCTACTCTGTTTTGTTGTAGTAGAACATCATAATAATTTTTCTACTTGGGGGCTGAGAACTTCTTCAGCATGTCTCCTATTGTCCATCTTTCCATGATGCATGTGTAGGTGTCTGGAATGCAGGTGAGGCACCAGACTTGATGGTGTATTGGAATGTTTGTGAGACAAAGCTTGTCTTCAAGATCAAAATACCCACAGGGCTCTAAAGCAAAGGCATAGCCCTGGCTCAGAATTCACAACTGGGCTTTAAAATCAAATCTGAGAAGAAGCATATTAAAGTCAATGAATAACTTAGTTTAACTGAATTCCATGTATCCACCATTTGTCGAGATAGGAAATCACAGGAAGCCAGCACCCAAACCAAGGGCATAACTATAGTTCACACATGTGGGAATGTTGGGGGGGTGGAGAGAAAAGTCAAATCTCATGTGAACATGGGAAGAATTGGTTTTACTTAGTTTTGTCTAAAGGAGTATGTTTAGATAATAGGTGCACAACTGAAAAGATTCAAGAAAAAGAGTAAGCCTAACCCCAGTAATTTTGGAATTTTCAGTTCAAAGTGCTTCTTGAAAGCATCTTATTGGGGACAATGTTAAGAATGGCCCTCCCACCCCACCATCAACACCATGACCCACATAGGCAGCTTCCAATCATAGGATGGCATTTAAGAAACATTTTCCAGACTTCATATTACCAAGCCATATATTTCTTGCTAATTTAAATGTCAATATAAAACAACTTTTCTGTTCCATGTTGTTTTCTAAATGTCAAATGCTATTACAATATATAGCAAGAGGCAACCAATTCTTCTGGAGTAATATGGCTTTGTGATCAAATACATTTTCTATGAATTAATAATGTGTTCAATCAACTAGGTTCTGTCTCTTCTGTCTCCTCTGTGATTCATCTCAGGTAAGTAATTAAACCTCTTGAAAACTCCATTACCTCATTTGTTAAATGAGATTTTGATGTAATAATATCAGCAAATATATGTAAATCCCTGGAATGAATTAGATATTCAACGGATGCTACTTTTTCTCTCAGTGAAGGAAAGCATACTTGAAACTTGTCCTGTGTAACCTAATAGCCTTTGATATTTAAGCAAAAACAATTTCCTTTAAATATTTCTTTAAATCACCACAGCTCTCATCCTAATTATGCTATTTATATTGGGAACCACTGCTCTTTTTTTTTTAAGTTGATGTGAGATTACATAATCAGAAATTAAGATGATGTTGAGCAATTGTGATGACTCAACTCTTTGTATTCAAAATTGAAGTAAGGTAAATTTCACAGGTGGCCTCATTTCAAGCAGCTAATTAGTGCTGGCTCAAAGTTCACCATTTGGGAGAACGGAGTAAACCATCTTTTCCCAAAACAGCATCAACAAAGAAGGGAAATGTATCGCTTGAGTTCTACATTTAAGACTTTCTATAACTTTCTACTTCCTCTCAGTTGAGGTCATAAAAGGTCTAGAAACATGTTGAGACAAACTTTTGGTAACATACTTTTCCCATTCCTAGCTGAGGCTGGGAATGGGAAGGGGAAGAGACATGTGTGGGAGACACTGAAAGAAGAGAAGAAAGGAAAGAAAGTGTACTTGCATGTGAGCATGTGTAAAGATCTAGTCTTAACTAAATCTCTACCCTTTTATCCCATCACAAAACCAGTGACAATGGCACCAGTATAGTAGCTATACTATATTTCAAATGCCTACCCAGTAGGCAGTCCTGTTGAAGCCTTGACTAGTTATGTTCCATTTCACATTATGTTTGTTGAATAAGAATAAGAATACTTGGAGGCCTAACATTTTGGTGAATAATGATGTTTTGTTGTCCTTAGATTAATTAATTCTTGTTATAGGTTATCTCTGGCAACTTTTAACTTTAAGATAGTGTCTCTGTCTTTGACAAATTGAAGATGATTTCAGTGGTTGCTATTGTTGCTAGTGAACTTAACATTCTTTTGTGCTAAATACCAGTGCTTCTGTAAGAAATTAATACCATGTCAGTTTTCAGCATATCCCAAAAGGACACAAAGTATGCTATTAAAGAATACAGCAGCATAAACTGAATTTTCTCCATGTGCCAGACAGAATTGTTTGTCCCATTGTATGTCACATGTAACTGAATCTCAACAACACCTAACTGATGTTATCTCCATTTTAAGTTGAGAAAATGAAGAATAGAAAATTTAAGTTGTTTTCTCAAAATCACATGGGGATTGAGGCATAGAGTAGTAGGACAACAAAGCCAGACTTTTACTTTTTCCTGAGCATCATTAAATATTCTGTATTTTTTCACTGCCTGAATTTAGGTCTCAATGTTCTAACTCAGAAGGTCAGTGAAATTCTCACAGGGGAAAAAAACTTTTCAGGAATTCTGTGACTGAAAACTAAGTCTCACACAAGACCCTTTGCTTCTTCTTTATATACCTCTCTGGTACTAGAATTAAAGGTATGAGCTCTGTTACTCTGTTTTAGATGATTCACTCCCGTGTAGCCCAGGGTGACCTTGAACTCACAGAGATCCATCTGTCTCTGTCTCCTGAGTCCTGGGATTATAGTTGTGTACCACCACTGCCTGGTATCTATGACTAACTAGTGCGGTTAGCTTTGTATTCTGATCCCTAGGCAAGCTTTATTAAATCATAAACAATATATCACACACAATTTCTTTCCCCAGGGTTGTGGAAAGTTGAGGTGAGATATGTGTGAGGTATGCTGTGGATACACAACATAAACATAACTCACGAAAATATAACTTATCCATGTTTAGGCAATGGAGAGTTTACCTGTTCTTTCAAAGCAAAGAATAGAATACAGTCGTTAATAATTTGTGTCACTCTGGTCAAAGAGGGTTGGCGCTGGGCCACTCTTTCAGTCTTCCCTTTCCTGCACGGTAACTAGGAGATCATGCAATTCATGATGGAACCATGATGCTAAAGAAGTCTGCAAAACCAAACCACCATGTGGAGGTCAACATTAGGGAGCCTTCTAACCCTTCGAAGATTCTGAACAGGAAATATTACTTCTGTTGTTTTAATTTCTGTAATTTGCCATACCATGGCTTAATCTATTATGAATCTAAAGGAGATTAACATAAGATATTAATATTTTTTAAAAAAATAACTTGAATTATCTGAAAATAGTCAATGCCAATAATATCTGGCCCCAAAGCATCCACCCTAAATAATTCCTCATATTTGCTATAACCATGCTTTCATGAAAATCCTTGCTAGAGCAGCCAACCCATGTTGCAGAGCCTGTTTCTTTCACATGTACTAGCAAGGAATGACTTTAATGAGTCCTCCTAGACTAACAAGCCTTGTTACCACTTCCCCTCTAGCGATAGCATTCTAAGTAGGACTTGAATAGTTACTCTTTCCTTCCTTCTTTCTTTAAGAAGCAGTCACTATATTTCTGCTTGACACAGTTCAGTGTTCTCAATAAATAATGAGTTTCATCTTCCAGCAGAGGAAGAGGATGTAAAATCTCACAGAGCTCACCCTTTAAAATCCATTGTATTTCACCTTGACATCCAGTCAGTCTCTCAAGTGAGCAGTGTTACTCTGTGCTAACTGCCCTTTGAAACAGAAACACTGTCCACCCTTCAGCACGAAAGTACAAGTCTAATGTTAGCAGAACTTTGTGGGACTCTGCTCAACTGCGGAGGACTGCCTAGGTTCAATTTCTTGCTGGATTGTGAAGTCATTCCCATCATGTGAACTCGAACTCTTTGGCCTTTGCATTTGTTGCCATCTTTCACATGCATGTGCATGCCTTGCAGTTTTCTTTCTAATGATGCTTCAGTCTTTTCAGATATAAATCTTATTTCACAGCTGAGCTCTGCCTCTACTAATACACATACTCAGTTTCTACTAATAGCTCTACTAATATATATAAAATTAATAGTGTGCACACATAGCTTAAGTAATTTAATTTATCTTAACTTTTGTTGCTTCAGATAACAAATTAGAATAATAGTACCTAATTGTTTAAATTAGTAATAAAGGTGCCTGGGACAGAATTGGATGCTAGCTGATACATGGCAGAGACCAATATACAGGATTGTTTTTTACTTGACATCATCTCAGAATCTCAGAAGTAACAAGATTCTAAATGTCTTTATTACATCTGTTTGAAAACAAACAGCCAGGGTCTCATTATATATTCCAGAATGGCATGATACTCTGTCCTATTTTAGTTGCCCAAATGTTTTTTTTTTTTTATCATAGGTACATGTCACCATGTCCTGATCCCTTGCTTTAAAAACAGAAAAGTTCTCCTAAGAGCCATATACTAACAAATATCCCAGTGCATGAGAAGCCCACTTTTGAGTTGTTGGGTTGCCCAAAAGACTCCCCAAATATTGTGGGCTATTACTGTTGCCATTAGCTGCTCCTAGAGGTGGAAGGTAAAGTCTCTATTGCTGAATATGCTCAGCACATAGGACCTAGCACACCTCAACTGGATTGGACCCAAATGCCTCCTTCCTCAGAACTAGCTTTCATGGTATCAGAAGGTACCATGCAGGTTTCCAAGGCAGGGGAGTAAACAATAGTCAATATCTACGATACCTGTGACCACAACAATGACCAGCATGGCACAATAACCTCAATGGTGCAAAAGTGGCATGCATATCATGGCAGTAACCAATATCCCACTAATTTGGACCCAAGGCCTTCTCAACAAGAGGAAAGTCATGCCTGGAACTGGAAACCTAGTCAACTACCCAGTGAAGTCATGGATCTTGAAAGTGAACTACAGCTATCTTTTTACTAAATCACCATAAATCCTAACCATGTTGTAAATTCTTACCTTTACACACACAGATAACTGTGGTTCTCACCTCCAGTGAAAGATACTTCAGTTTGTAACAGGTAGAGACCATCATAGAAAACTAAAACCGATGGAGCTGTGGTTCCCAACTAATTGACCTACAACATAATTCCTGCATCTAAGGCTGAGAAGTCTTTGCGAAAAAGGGTGTGTGGAGATCATAAGAGCCCCAGAGAAAGGAAGTTTTCCGTGAGATTATGTCTTATAGGAATGTCAGAGAGGCCACTCCTGTAAAGTTTCATTCATCAACCCCTCTGGGGAGGGGGGGGTTGAGGTAAAATATTTCTAGGTATTGAGAGATGGGCTAAGGGAGGTTCTGAAGGGGTCCACATGAGAAAAGCGGGGTATTCTACCTAGGTCTGCTTAGCCTTCTGAAAGTAAAGGGAAGGCATAGCAGAAGGTCTGCTACAGAGCTGGGGGTGAGACTATAGGATTGGACTTGAAAGAATGGAGGGAGGGGTAAGAACCTGCAGTTAGTCTACTTGCTTCTGTGGTCAGGGTGGCCTACAATCTGGGAATGACTGTTGGAGTTGGGCGTTGGGATAATGCAATGAGTTTTGGAGAAGGAAGTGTGGAAGGAAACGTGTGTGTGTGTGGTCCACTGGAGATGGGGACAGACAGGGAAGGGAGGCTTTAGAAGGTAGTCTTCCACAGACCACAGGATCCACAGTTAGCCTGCCTGCTTCCATGGTTGGAGTCACCTCAAGTTGAATGTGCTGTGTGTGTGTGTGTGTGTGTGTGTGTGTGTGTGTGTGTGTGTGTGTGTATCTTATATTTTGCCTATTTCTATTTTGTATTTGCCTAAAGATTTTTCCTACAATTTTATTAGTTTTTCATGTATTATAAATGTACATGCGTCATATAACCCCTGAAAATTTCCCTCTAAATTTGGTCTTGTAATATTTTCTTCCTTCTGTTTCTACTCCTAGATTTGAATCTTGCACTTATCAGGACTGTTGAAATTTCTCAAAAGGCTATTGCAAATGTCAGGAAGAAGGTGTAGACTAGGAGAGGCATCATCAATCAGGTATTCAGTTTGCACTGAAAATTGTCAGCACACCGCTGACAGACACGCTAACTGTTCAGATGCTGATGCTTAAGTGCTGTGTCTATCAGTGGGTGGCATTTTCCCATACAGGGGAAGCTTGTGTATGACTATGTCGCTTTATCTTTCAGAGTGATAACATAGCAACAGCTTTTGTTAGTTTGCAAAATCCAGAAACAGATTGAAATCTTGGCAAGATATGAAGAAAGCACTTTCACAGGCTCGGCTTGTTGTGGTGCCACCCTGTGTCATAAATGTGACTGGAGGGATACCCTGTGAGCTAGGCTGTCCATATTGTGAGCAACACATCACTGAGCAAGAACCTTATTTTCACCAACTTCACATGGTAAGATAAAGATAGTAGAAAAGAGGGCCATTAGTCAGAACTTAATCATTATTCATTCTAAATGGAAAACTTAGAAGTGAGCAAAAAAAAAAAACATATAAATAAAAAATTGGGCAGGTTGAGGAGGGCAGATGGATCTGGGAGGAGTTGGACAAGGAGGTGGATATTGTTAAAAACCCACATGAAACTCTCAAAGGACTAATAAAAAGAAACATAAATGTAATAGAATGAGGGGAATTACAACAAAGTCATCAAAAACTGTCTGTTTTCCCTTCATGCCTAGATGTTGGCAGGGGTGAGAAAAGGATGCTGATCCAGATTCTACCACATGGACAGGTGAGCTGGGGTGATTTCACTTCCTTATCAGCAACCCACTGGAAAAGCTTGGCTGGCCACAATGAGTTCATTTGTAGCAGTGACCGTTCATCACCTAGCAGGGATAGGAGTTACTGTTATACATATTACAAGGTTAGAAAATAAATGCAAATTATTTCCTTGTAAATATCTATTACTCTCATAACTTGGAAGCCAAAGGTATGAAGCTGGTTTTAAGGAGGAGGCAATTCCAGAGTTAAATTGGCATCAGGATCCTCTTCCTTTGTTTTCTCTGGAGTCCTCTAACACTGAATAAACTTTAGTTTCAAGAAATCTCCCTCTGCATGTCAATAAAGGGAATTCTTGCCTCTCTGGCTTACAGGAGCCGTTCAGGTTTTAATAGCAAAAGGAGATAAGCTGTCTGCAAAAGACCAAATCCTCTAAATAAGAAATGCTAGATCTGTGGAATACATGAAGTTTCTCAGAAGATGTGTGAGCTTACAAAAAGAACTCACTCATGGATAAAAAGAAAGAAACAATATTTGTACCTCCAAAAGACCAAACAATGCCTATAATTGAACATACTAGAAATTGTGACAGTAATATGTTGAAGAAGCTGAGAGTCAATTCTGCTTCTGGGATGGTAGATGGAGGTAAACCCAAGAGGGTTTGTTTTCCTCTAAATAATCTTTCAACTCTGCAAAACACAAAAGTAAGATAGAATGTAAGCAAAAGGCAGCAGACTCTGGAGAAGTATCAAAATGTTTAAGAAATGGAATTAGGTAAATTTTCCATAGCTGTTAACATGTAAGTAAGTAAGTAAGTAGCTAAAACTTAAAACACAATTTAATAATGATTAATGATAATGATGATAATAATAAAGACCACCTCGTTTGAAGAACCAAGAGCAGAGTTCAGTGAAATCATACCTAATGAAAAATAAGAAGTTCAAGAATCCAGGAAAAGAAACTGAAGGAGAAAGCAACTCCTAAACTCTATCGATAAATCCTACCCAAGGTTCTGGCTTACTCTGAAATATGTACATAAGAGGGGTAGAATTAAAACTTGACTTAGCTAAAGATAAAGAATTCAAACTGAACTGAATCTCTTTTGGAAAAGAGATTTCTCATGACTTGAATCCAACCAACCAAAACAACATACTCACTGTTCCTAGGAAAATAGTGGTTGCTAATATTGTCCCCTAAACTATAACTGGGAGTTTCTTGATATTTAAAGAACTAGGTGTGGCCCACCCTGAATAGACTAGACAACCTAGAACACATGGATTTTAGAGTATCATCTGCAATAATGGAAAGCAAGGAAGGAATGTCACTAAGGAGAGAACTACTAGGGACAACAGAGGAAAAACTGAGAGAAAAGCCTCAGAACCCCAGATAGTTTCTGAAGTTTAACATCTGCACAATTGGGCTTACAGGGGATATGATAAACAGAGCCGAACAGAAAACAAAGGCACAAAGGAAGAAACACAAAAATAAAATGGGCTTTCTCATAATTTAAACTTTGTGCACTGAAAGATATTTTAAAGAAAGTCAAAATGTAATCTGCAGCCTAAAACAAAATGTCCGCCTAGATAGCGGGACAAAGATTTATCCCTAGTGCATGAACTGGCTTTTTGGAGCCCATTCCCTATGGAGGGATACCTTGCTAAGCCTGGATAAAAAGAGCTGGGGCCCTGCCTCTACTTGATATGCCAGACTTTGTTGACTCCCCCCAGGAAGTCCTACTCTTACTGAGGAGTGGATGGGGAACTGAGTGGGGGAAAGGTGAAAGGGGCTGAGCAGGAGGAGGGAAGAGAGGGGGAATTGTGGTTGGTGTGTAAAATGAAAAAGAAAAAACTTTAAATAAATAAAAATATTAGAAAATCCTCCCAAAAAGTCCCCCAATAATTTAGAAATGCATATAATCAGCTCCTGTGAACTGTGGGAGCCCCAATAGTATTAATTAATTCTATATAAGTGTCCTGGTCCCATGACCCAACCTCATATATACCTCCACTGTTCCCACGTAATATTAGCATTCACATATCAGATAGAAAGTGTGGTATTTGTCTTTATATGTCTGATTTATTTCCTCCTCTAGATTCTGGCTCCTTTTAATCATTTAAAAATCTTTAGTTCACTAATATCTGGGATATTTGTGCTAAAATATCAGAGTTACTAAGCAATCTACTGCTTATTTGACTCTATTAGATGTTTTTATAATTGTGTGACTCCACTTTTAGGCACAAATATATTCTGATTCTTAAAATCCCTTGACATATTGTTTGTTATGAGAGTAACCACTTTAATATTTTTTTCAAATAGTGTTAAAATCGTTCTCATGGGTTATTTGCATAATTTTGTCATATCTCCATATGTAAGTATGTTTATATTTTTTTCAAACTACATTCATTCAAGTAGTTCTAATAAATAACATGCTATATTCTGTTTTTATATTTAATACAGGAGTTTGAATTTTATTTGCATTTATATTAAATTCTAAAGTTCCGATCAGTAATACTTTTTACTAATTTCTTTAATCAAAACATTAGTTCTCAGACTTTATTAGACTGATTTTAGACTTGGATTTATTTTAAAAGAACACTATTTTCAAGGGTATTTCTGTTTTAGCAGGAGCATGCAATGTTTTGAAAAGGTCTATGGACCTTTTGGTCAACAGGTCACAAAGTTATAACTTGTTCCTGGTTATAACTGTGGGCTTTATTTAGTAGCATATGCTATCTACTTGAAGCATTGTTTCCCCTACTATTTGCTTTTTGCTGTTGTTGTTTAGTTTATTTGTTTTGGGTATTTGTTACAGTATTGACAAACTGACCTGTGTTTACTATGGATGTTAGAGGTCCTTTTCATACACTTTATGGCTATTTGTACATCTATCTATTCAAGTCTTTTGAATGAACATCTTTTAAAATTAGTCATCTGCTTGTTTTTGCTGTTGGGTTACATGACTTCCTACATAGTTTGGACATTAACCCCTTATGAGGGAAAATCTGGAAGTATTTTCTCCTTCTCTCTTAAGTTTCCTTTTCACTTTGTTCATTGTGTCTTGGTTGTATAGAAACTGAGTTTTATATAGCTTGCTTGAATTTTGGGCTCCTGTTAATGTCATTGCTGGTGTCTAATTCTGCTTAGTTTCTCAGGCCTTGAACTTGCCATCAATGAGAGAAGGGAATTTTCCTTTTTTATCTGTTTCTATCATGGGTATACACCTTTCCTGCTATGCTACCCTCACAACAAAATCATACTGTTATGCCACTTAGGTCAACAACCAATCGTATTGCTCATGTGACTTTTCACTGCTGAACCAATGTAATATTCCTTCCTTTTGTTTTTGAATTGGGGCTTGGAGGTGGTAATGGTGTGTGCTTTCATTTGCTTAGTTTTTTAAAAATTATTTTTCACCTACTCAGTTCCTTATGCTGTGCCTCAGTGCTTGTGTATGACCCGAGCAGGTCCCACTTCTGTCTATCTATCTGTCATATGTATATGACAGATATATATGTGTGTGTGTGTGTGTGTGTGTGTGTGTGTGTGTATTCTATCCACCTATCTATCTTCTATTTCTTTATATAGTACATCCTGACTGCAGTTTCCCCTCCCTTTTCTCCTCCAAGACCCTCCCCCACACTTCCCTCCCCATGACCCCCAGATCTAATCCTCCTCTGTCTCACTCCAGAAAATGGCAAGCCTCCCAGGGATAACCTAGATTGCCCAGAGACCTAGTATCAAACCAAACACAACCAGCAAAATAAAAAAAAAAAAAATGTCAATGAAACAATTCCTAATGATAGTCTGCTGTAGTCTATTCATAGATTGGAGCCTAGCATAATCATCATCAGAGAAGCTTCATCCAGCAACAGATGGGAGCAGATGAAGAGACCCTCTCAGCCAAACATGAGGCAGAGCTGAGGGAACCTGGTAGAAGATGAGGATTCAAAGGGCTCAAGAACACCTCAAGAAAAAAACAAAACAAAAAAACCATAGAATCTATTAAGCAAGGCTCATAGGGCCTCACAGAGCCTGAACCTACAATTAGGGATCCCACATGGGACTGACATTTGTAAGGCCCTCAGAATGAGGAGTCTCCCCATTTTGGTTGGTACTCCCAAGAACTCAAAGTCCAGTCCAGTTGATGCAACACGCAAGAGGCTTTAATGAACGGGATACATTTGCGCAAATGGACTTCTCTCAGCACACAGGCTAGAGAAGAAACTTTTCTGGGTTCAAGTATTTTTAAAGAAAAAAAACTACAAGCTTAGGGTGGGGCTGTGACTCCCTGTCAGCTGTGTAAGTGACCAGTCATGGGTTTTCCTTGAGGCTGGATGGTCTCACCTTAGGGCCTCAAGGTGTGCTAATTAATCTTGTCTGGGCAAACCGGAGTTGCAGCTATCACTGGCGGGAGGGGCAGTGTGAATTCTTGGTATCCTGCTATCTTAGGGCCCTGTGAGGGAAGTTGCAGGTGCTTTTCTACGTCAGGCTGTCCTTCATCTTAAGTGGAGGGTTTCCTTAACTTTAATTTTGGTCTTTCAGAACTATGTTATGGTTGTGTAGCTTGGTGTTCTTGTGGGATGCCTAATAGTGGTAACTGGGTCTGTCTCTGACTCTTTTGCCTGCTTCTGGGACCTTTACCTCCTACTGGGCTGCCTTGCCCTGCCTTAACATGAAGCGATGTTCCTCGCTTTATTGCAGCTTGGTACTCCACTATTTGTTAACTACATGTAAACTTCACTTATGTATGTATACATTTTTAGAAAGCTTCTGCTGTATCAGGTTTAATACGGCTTTCCAAAAGGTCCTAGTGTTAGTTATCCCTCTCAGCATTTCCTTGTCTCTCTTGGATCTTCCATCACACTCCCCTCCCCCCCCTTTTTTTTTTTACACACTTCTTCCAACAAAGTCACACTTACTCCCACAGGGCCACACCATCTAATTCATTCAAATAACGTCATTCCCTGTGATCCTATGGGGACCGTTTTCTTTCAAACCGCCACATCTGACCATTGTGAGTTGAAGTACCATGGAACTTGGATGAGGAAGCATCTCTGCCATAGGATTACAATACTAGGATTGTATCCAGAAAAGTGGTAAAGCTAGATAATATGGCAAAAGGAAAATGTATTTCTAGCTTTTTGACAAACCTCCACACCGACTTACATAGAGTATGCACCATTTTGTACTTCCTGTAACAGCTAATTTGTACTTCCTATAAAGCTCCTTCCCCTTCATCCCCTCGTCCATGACATGACAGCATCATTCTCCTTCCCCTTCATCCCCTCGTCCATGACATGACAGCATCATTCTCCTTCCCCTCATCCCCTGCCCATGCCATGCCAGCATTAGTTGTCTTTTTGCTTTTTCCCCCTATCTTAGACATTCTGGGTGAAGTAAGATGAAACCTCTGGGTTGCTTTAAATAATTTTTTCCTGGTGGCTAAGGATGTTCTCACTCTCCATTTTGTCCCCATTCTAATTTTCTCTTTATTCCTTAATAACACTATATTCTATTTCTCCTTCTTGAAGGATTTACTTCTCTCCCATGCACCCTTACTAACTACCTAACCTCTGTGAATATTCTAAATGAACCCACTATGGTTGTCCCTTTGGGTCCTGATTACATGACCTAAGACGATTACGTTTAACTTCATCCATTTACCTAAAGACTTCATAACTTTGTTTTTCTGAACAGGTGGATATTTTGTTGTGCAATTGTACCATGTTTTCATTATCTGTTCATCAGCTGATGGACATCTAGGATGTTTCCAATTCATGGCTATTGTAAATAGAACATCAATGAATATGTATGAGCAGGTGTCTCTGTAGTAACACGTACAGCACATGCTCAGGAATAGTAGACCAACACAAAGTGGACAGTGTGTGTGTGTGAGTGTGTGTGTGTGTGTGAGAGAGAGTGTATTGTGAGTGTGTATGTGACTGTGTATAAATATGTATGTGAGTGTGTAAGAGTGTATGACTGTGTGTGTGTGAGTGTGTGTGGTTGTGTGTGAGAGAGTATGTGTATATGTGTGAGTGTGTGAGAGTGTATTGTGTGAATGTGTATGTGTTTGTGACTGTGTGTGACTGTGTGTGTGAGTGTGTGTGATTGTGTGTGTGCACACATGCATGCGTGTATATGTGTGTGAGAGTATGTGTGAATGTGTACGTGTGTGTGACTGTGTGTGTGTGCGTGTGAAAGAATGAGAAAGATAATTGTGACTGTGTATGTGAGTATGTGTGACTGTATGTGACTATGTGTGTGTGTGTGTATGTGTGCATGTGCATGCCTGTGTGCCTGCAGGCATGTGACTGTGAGTAGGTATAATACTGTTGGCTTACACAATTAGGAGCAGAAAGCTTCTGGAATTGTGGCCTGCATTTACCTTCCTTAACTCTTGGCCTTGATTTAGAATTGTTAGATGTAACTACGTATCACTTAATGTGTTCAGAAAGGAGGGAATGCTGAGAGTTTACTAGGCCTACTGAATTTGTGGGTAGCTGCCCTCTATCTCAGAAGTTTTAGAGTCATACTTAAATTTCCATCACCGTCCACCAGAGGCTGGTTTGGTTGTTCTTTTTCTGCCTTATAATTTAATAATCTTCCCAAGCCAGCATGAGAAAGAGCAAACAATCAGTGGGAAACTGCTCCCCTGCTCCGCATCCAAAAGCCCAGGTTGATTACCTAAACATACAAGAGGACCTAGCACTTTCATCCCTGCTGTTGCACCGTTTCTGTTGTTTTAATGGATTTCTCCATCCAGGTACAGATCTGGAGAAGAAATCAGAAGCAACTTCACAGTGGTCCATTTGCCAACTACAAAACATGTATGCAGATGCTTTTGCCCCTCTCTCATCTCTAGACAAGTCACCTTTGAACATCACTTCAGAATCAGGGTGTGCCCTTCTCAAGAGAGGTAAAGATTACCAGTTCAAACTCCTCCTTCCCAGGTCCTTTAACTTCATTGAAATCAGATGACAGGACAACTCAGAAATTTCTGCACTTTATGACCTGTGTAATGCAAACATCCTGCCCATTCTCCTGCAGAAACCCAAGACATTATGCTTTTCTACATTGAGGGACTATTATTTCCACCTAGAAGCTGTGATTTATGTAGTAGAAAGGACCAGGACTTAGCATTTGAGATTTCAACACAGGACTCTTCCTTTCCATTCTCCTTTGGTGGGTGGGTCATTTTTCACCTCTTGCTGAAACTTGCCTAACTTGTAAAATATGTAAGATAGTGTGTAACTGCCCTGTGATAAAGAATTTATGAAATGGAGACTACTAAAAATTTTAAAAAGAATAGTGAGAAGTTATTGTCTATATCTGAGTCACCCCTTTTATAGGGTTTTGGAGTTTGTTTCAACTACTTTCCTAAACCAAATAGAATTTGTCTTTTTTCCACCAACCTCCAATGACATTACCTTAGTAGTTGTTTTAGAGCATTTGTCTTATTTAATTTGAGCTGTGAACATAGATAGAATTCTAAATTTTGTTTATTTTTTGTTGTTGTTGTTGTTGTTCTTGATTGAGACAGGATCGCTACATGTAGCACAAAGCTAGCCTCAGATTCACGATCCTCCTGCCTCATACTCCACAGTGCTAACTAAGAATGTAAGCATATCCCACCACACCTGGCTAATTTCTACCTTTCTCTCAAAAAAATATGAGTAATTTTGTGCCTTCTGCCTATTATCACTGTATAATTCACACTACCATTCACATGCATACATTGAAAACATACATTTTTAAACATTTTGTTTGGAATTTTACTTGCTTGCTGTTTTGATGTTATTCTTCATAAAGGAATATGGGATGGCCATCAGAGGAATTAGCAAAATCATAAAGGGATGCTTGTATGGATCAGCCTTGGAAATATGATAGGAAGGTCAGACTTGGGAGAAGTAATCTGAATGTACACAGATTGAAGGGAAGCGTTACTTATGTCCTCTCCTAAAGACCAATGTGCCATGAGCTACTCATGCTCTAATGAGCATCAAACTATAGAACTTCATTTCTTCCTAATTCTCTGGTCTAGAAGTCCTAAATCTGGAGATTCTGAGGAGGGGCTCTTTTTCATGGTAGTTTATTAGTTTGGTGGTTGTTGATGATCCTTATAATGCCTAAGATTACTAAGCTGCATCACTCCCATTACCTTACCCTTGCCACCTGTTCTTCTATCCATGACTCCTTGTCCCTTATTACCTCTAAACATTTTTCTTATTTGATCTAGGTCGCCCCGCCCCCCGCAGTGGGATAACTTATGGTGACTTTATCTCAAAATTTTTAACTTTATTATTTTTACAAAGACCCCTTTTACAAATTATATACAATTCACGGGTTCACTGGGAAGTTGAATGCAGACCTATCCTTTGGAGGATTCATCCTTCAGCCTGCAAAGATGCCAAATAGAAAACATTTTGAATTTAAGATTCACAAGGACAAAAGTTGTGCGTGTAACTTACTGTCATTCTATGCCACAATGCCTGGTATTTAGGGAAATTTTGATAAATCCCCTTTAATTCCATGATTGAAGGCTCTTTGTAAGTATTGTGAAGAAAATCAAGTTTGGGTTTACTCAGTCATTGAAATACTAAAGTCCCCCTACCCTCCCCCCAAATAAAACAACCAGCCACCAGAAAACGTAATGTTTAGTCCTGGTGGCTTAGACTATCCATCTCTTTATGGAAAACATATGTGTTAAAATTGAGGTTTTACTGTTTTGATTTAAGAAGGCATGATCTTTTGCCAGGTGGATGTTTCCAAAAGGTCACAATCTGTCATTATTCGACGATACTTTATCAGAAAAGATCTCACCAACCATGGGAAGGTAATGTTCTAAGTAGCTACAAGAGAGGTGATTATTCTCTCAGAATCCAGAATAAAGCCTTGGCCATTTTCTCGTCTCCAGCAAGCCAAATGTAAGCTACTAACAGAGATGGGAAGAGCATCTGTTCTTTAGATTTCTATCTGCTGGTCTCCAGTGGTGCTCTGATCAGTGACATCCACTAAGAAGTAAGAGCTGCAGGAAAGCCCAGTGGTTAGGACAGATAACATTGAAGATATTGTCTGAATGACATTTTCTATGGCCTCCCAAGAGACACTTGACCACTCTGTGTCTCAATAATTGGCAAATTGGGGACAGTGGCAACAATACCTGCTTAACCTATGGGGGATGCTGTGAGAGCCAATTAACCATGGGCAGTGTCACTGGAGAGTGAAGGATGGGTACCATTAATAGTTACAAAGCGTTATCACTGTAGTGTGAGTGGCAAATAAAAAGTGGAGGCTTAGGGGGAAATTCATGAGTCTACCTTGCAGCAGTTTCCTGACAAATTGCCAATAAAGCCTTCCTAATTTATCTCATTCTGCCAGTGTGGTGACTTGTCCCTAATAGTCTCTACAGAAGATGGAGAGGAAGAGCCAAGAAGCCAAGTCAAATACAAGACACTGACAGGATGAAAGCAGGTACCACTGAGGTGTCCACTGGAGCTGAAGTTTATCTTTCTAAATTATATTTAGAATATAGACTGCACAGGGCATATAAGGGAGCTAAATGTGAAGTTGGAGAGAAAGGGATACATTTTTTAAGAGATTCTTTACCAGAACTAGAAAGCTAAGGTTTTTACTAGTGACCTGTAAAATTTGAATTGGTGAGCAATACCTTGACAATCCCTAGAGAGACATAAGACTGCTGGATTGAAACCTGTGGTTCTGGATATGCATTCCAGCAATGTGTAATGTCTACTTGGAACATACCAGAAGAAATGCCTTAAGATTTGAAACTATGGACCGATGAGATCAGCCAGTTAAGTCACATGCCACCAGACCTAAATACCTGAGTTTGATCCTCATGATGGAAGAGGAAAACCAACTACTGAAAGTTATCAATGTGTCATGTGGCATATATATGACTACAGACATACATGTACGTGTGTGTGTGTGTGTGTGTGTGTGTGTGTGTGCACAGAAACATTCACAGTAAACAAATAAGTATACTAAAAATTTAAAAATTGAAATACAAAATGTAAGCACTTATGGGGCTGTAAGCTTAGCAGTTTGCAGGAACAGCCTGAAAAAATGAAAGATTGTCTTTAAATCCAAGACAATCTGCCAAGCCCCACCTGGGGAAAGTGGTACTGAGCCAGCCTTGATGTGTTTATTACAAGATCCTTAAGGTGGGAAAAAGAGAAGAAAAAAAATAGACTTGCATCTGGAAAATTAGAAAAAAATATCTTTAAACAATTGAAGAGCCTAGACTACTGGGAAAGACATCTGTTCCCCAGGAATTTGATTCTGCCAGTTGACCAAGAAGGAGTTTTGAGGATTAAAGTGAAAATCCTTAAGACTAGAATAGCTCACAGCACTAAAATATGTTGAAGATGATTGACAGTTAAGCAATCACTTAGCATAGGAGGAGAAGGACATCCTTCTCTGGGGAATGATGAAGAAGAAGGAACATTTGACTCATTAATTCATCCTTTCTTTGTAATCACTACCATTTCTGGACTCTTATTATAGATGGACACTTCATTAAATGTCTTGAATGTACTGGGGACCTTTGATATTTGTGAAAGGCAATTAGCTCATGGGCATTCTAGAACAGCCCTTTGTAGACCGGGGAAGGTTGCTTGATTGTTCTTTTGAACAACTCCCAAGTTTCCCATTGAGGAAGATCATGTACTTTGCTTATCATTGTAGCCCTCTTCATGGCCAGTATAGCTCCAAACCATTGATTGCAACAATGATAACCATAGCTAACCTTTATTAAATGTTTGATGTCTGCCAGGATTTAGCTGAAGCTCTCCATCCTTCCTTCTCTCTGTCTCTGTCCCTACATATAGCAATCTTAGGGAAGAGGTAGTTATTTGATCTCTGTTTGACAATAAAAAAACAAAGGCAAGATGGGCTACTAGATGATCATTTGTGTTCCTGGTAGAAACCATCTCACTGAATTTCTAAGAATCTCTAGCAACCCACTTGTGTACTGCTCTTTGGTCTCTGTTTGTAGACAACATTTCTGTATGGTTATTGGGTTTTTTAAAATCAGTTTCATGGAGGTAAAATTTATATGCAACATAAAATTCTAAATTTATTCATACAGTTTAATGAGGTTCAAGAGCTGTGGTTATTCCAGTATAATAAAAATGAAGTATTTTTTTATCATCCTCAATGTTTTCTACATGCCCTTTTGCAGATTTACTTTTCACTAATTACATCTCAAACACTGAAGTATTTTCTGTGTCTCGAGTTTTGTTTCTTACAAACAGAATTGCATAGCATTTTTGTACATCTGAATAGTGTATGTTTTAGATTTATCCGTGTTTAAATGCCATTAGTTCATTTCTTTCATTTGCTAGTAGTCTGTTATGTGACTATGCCATGAATCTCATGAGGCATTTGTATGTTGTCTCTGTGCTGTGTTCAAATGTCTGTGTGTTCATAGAGAAGTTGTATTCACACAGGAGGCACTACCTTGTTCTGAGTTCTGGTACAATTGTTCCAGTAAGTGTTCCTGTTATCAATGTGAAAGTTCAAATCTCTCTACAACTTGGCCCAGACATGGTCTAATCAGTCTTATGTCTTCACTAGATGTAGTTAGCAGTGCACATTTGGTGGTAAGTCGTCAAAGAATAGTGACTCCAAACCATTTCTTTTTCTCATGCTTATTATTCACTTGGACAATTTGAATGTCTTTTTGGAGTCTCTATCCAAACTTATGCTGGTCTTTTATTGTCATATTTGTGTATCACTGAGCTGTTGAACTTTTTTATAGGTTTTGGATATTGCCCAATAGTTAGTGAGACTACATTGTGCCTCACTTCTAAGGGTGCTTGTTTGTAGTTTTTGTTTGTTTGTTTGTTTTGAGTCAGGGTTTCTCTTTGTAGCCCTGATGTTCTTGGGGACCAGACTGCCCTCAAATTCAAAGTGATCCACCTGTTTCTGCCTCCCACATGCTGAGATTAAAGATATGCATCACCACCACCTGGCCTTTTCTGGGATATATATGTATATCTCAATCACATTTGTCTCTGGATGCTTTTAACTTTGCTTTTAGTTTAGCTCCAGACTCCAAATGCTTATTCTGAGGATTTATAAGGGCTTTACTAGATGTGTAAACTAGTTGGCTACCATACTGTTTAGTTTTTATTTATTTTATTGAGTAATCATTGTTGAATTAAATTATGGACATTTGAAGTTTAAATGTCATGTTTGAATATGCATATGCATTTTAAAATAATTATTATTACCAAGATAATTGATACATATATCACTTATTTACATGCCCTCCCTTAGCAAGTTTCAAATAGTCATGTACATAACACATTATTATAAATTACGGTCATCATATTTTACATTATATCTTAATAACTATTCAATTTATAACTGAAAATGTATACATTTACTCATTCCCAAGCCTCCCACTAATTCAATGGTTCTTAACCCTCCTAATGCGGCAACCCTTTAATACAGTTCCTCATGTTGTGGTGACCCCAAACATAAAATTATTTCATTGCTACTTGTGTTATTTTGGCACTGTTATGAATCATATGTAAATAACTGATAGGCAAGATATCTGATATATGACCCAACCCGAAGAGGTCATAGTCCACAGGTTTAGAACCTCTGCTTTAGACCATAGTATCTGTCATTCTGTTCTCTTTTCTGTGAGCTCAATTTACTTTCAGACTCAATATGTAAGTGAGATCAGAAGTATTTGCCTTGTGCTTAGTTTATTTTACTCAGCATAATGTTTTTCAGATCCCCTTCATGATTGGGTGATAAACCCCCCTCCACCTCAGTGTGTGTGTGTGTGTGCGTGCCCTATGCATATGTGTGCGTATGTTTGTGTGGTGTGTGTGTGTGTGTGTGTTCACATCACCAAACTTTTTTTTCATTCTTCTGTCAATAGATATTTATTTCTGTCTTATAGACAATCCTGAAATAAATGTGTGATAGCATCAAGATAACACCTTGAAATATAGATAATACTGCTTTCTTTCCTTTAAATATAAACCTGGATGTAAGATTTATAGATCCATGAAGATTCTATTTTTAATTTTTTGAAGGACCTCTTCTATGCATGGCAACTATATCAGTTTGATTTCTCACCAACTTTGTACAATGTCTCTATTTTTCCCCTACAGTCTCAACATCACTTGTTACAATTAAATAATAAATCAAATTTTCCTGCTGGGTGGGAAATTATGTGTTCTTGTTGCTTTAGTTGATATTTTGCAGGTGATGGATGAGACTATATTCTTCTTCGGCATTCTTATGTCTTCTTCGTACAAAGCATCTATGTGTGTCCTTGGTGTGTTTTACAGTTGTGCTCATTTCTGCCATTAAATTCTAAGGATTCTTTATTTAATTTTGGACCTTGGTCAATTGTTCACTACATGGTGTCTCCCATTGCTGTCTCTTTACCCTGCTACTCAATTTCCTTTACTTTATTGAAGTTTCTCATCTTGATATCATGAAATCTCTTCACATCTGCTTTTGCTGACTGCTCATCATGTTGTATTTCTCCTCAAAATAATCATTGCCAAGACTGGCATCAAGGAGCTTTTTCCTTGTATTTTCTTCTGCTGGGAGTTTGGGGCTTTTAGGTCTTACGTATAAGTCTTTCATCCCCTTAAAATTGCTTTATATATAAGCTGTAAAAATAAGGCTCAAATTCCATGCATTTCTTATGGATATACATTTTTCCAAGCTACGTTTATTTAGCAGACTATTCTCCTCCAAAGGGGCACTCTTGGCATCTTGGTTGAAGATTAACAGGTCATGGGTCACCTTCTAAACTTTGTTTTGTTCTGTTCTTTTGGACTATGCTTTGTTCTGCTAGTCTGCACATCTTTCTATGCCAGTGCCACATGCCTTGATACACTATGGCTTGGTAATAGAATTTGATGACAGGAAGTGTGATACCCTCAATCTCTGCCTTCTTATGTAAAATTATGCTGTTCTTTGTCTTTATGGTTTCTTACAGATTTTAAATTTTAAGATTTCTTTTTCTAATATTTTGAAAATGCTCTGGAATTTTGATAGTGTTACATTGGAGCTGTAGATTGCTCTGTGTGGTCTGGAGTGGTCACTGCTTTCTTCTCTGCTCCTAGTACTCACCCAACCATTCATCTCTGCCAATCACTCTTTGAGATAGAGGAGAAAGCAGTGAGCCTTGCAGCTGCATCCTGCATACCCAGGAAAGCTCTATGTAGTTTCTCATTGAAATCTCACTTTTCCCTGTGTGTCGTTGAGTTTCTTCTTCTGTCTGGTCCCATATCCCTTCGAACCCATATAAACACATAGAGACTTAATATTAATTATTAAACTGTTTGGCTGATGGCTCAGGCTTCTTATTTGCTAGCTCATTCTTAATTGCTAACCAATTTCTATTAAACTAAGTATTTCCACTTAGTCTTATCTTACCAGAGAATCTTGCTCCCTCAGCAGCTACATGGCATCTGCTCTGGAGGCTCCCTTCTGCCTCCTCTCCCCATCATTCTCCCAATCTCCTAGCCCCGCCTATACTTCCTGACTGGCTACTGGCCAATCAGTGTTTTCTTCATCAACCAATAAGAAAAACATATTTACATAAGGACATCCCCCATCACCTGTGAAAAACTGAGAGGGAATCTCATGACAATGAATCTGTTACGCTGGAGGAAGGTCGATCAGTGTAAAATGAAATCACCATTCTTCACTGTGTTATTTTACTCTCTCAGGTTATTTTAGTCTGTCTCTATACCACGTGGAAATGATGGTAGAAAACTTCCATCCTGCTATCTTGCTTATATCCCCTTGGACATCGGGATGTAGCCAGTATGGCATTGCCTTTAAATACTCTTGGTATCTAGTTTGTCAAAATTGTTCTTAGCTCTGTTCAAGACAGATTAATTGTTTGATTTATGACTCACAGCTCCTTTTTATGTCACTAGTTTCAGGCTGGTCCTATGGTTCATACAGCTTAACATTTAGTCAAGTAACTGTGATCATTAAAGTGGCATTTTCCAGGTGTTTTCTTCTGTGACTTACTTGTCTCTGGTTCATTCCTCTCAACCTTTCAGCTACCTAAGTTTCCCTAAGCATGCATCTCTCTCTCTCTCTCTCTCTCTCTCTCTCTCTCTCTCTCTCTCTCTCTCTCTCTCTCTCTCTCTCTCTCTCTCTCTCTCTCTCTCTCTCTCTCTCTCTCTGTGTGTGTGTGTGTGTGTGTGTGTGTGTGTGTGTGTGTGTGTGTGTGTGTGTGTGTGAAGCAAAATGACCATGAACCCTGTATATCACAAACACCTCTACTCCTGGTTTTTAGCCATCTCAGCTGTACATTGAGAGACCCTCTTGAAACTTCTGCTTGTGAAGTTTCAAGTTTCTGTTTTGACTGGGCAATTGTTTTCATCACAGAAATTACTTTTGTTTCATCTTTACTGCCAAAAGGGTGCATAAAAATCAACAAAAGTTTAGAGATCTGGGTATTAGTATTTTACTATTATTTCTGTCACAGATCTATTTAAATTGGGTATTTAAATTCTATGTACCACAGTAACTTTTTCTTTCCTGCATTTTCTGTCTGCTACACCAGGTGAGAATACCCAGAGAGTGCCATCTGTGAAGGACAGATCCTCACAAGACACCTGCTGGCAACTTGACCTTGGATTTCCCAGCCTTCAAAGCTCTCAGAAATAAATTCTCGTCCTTTACAAATTACACAGACTCACACATTTTGTTATAGAAGCACAAAGACATACTACCTGTCTGCATTCATGGTTTGAGAGTATTTTAGAAGGCAAGATATGAAATTTGGGGGTTGTGAATTCTGAACTTGAACTTGAACTTTATGTGTCTCAGCTTTTTATTATTTATAAGAGAAGAACGTGTCTTGATATCTGTCTTGTCAAATGTTTGTGATATTTCGAAGACTCCTTGGAGAAATGTCAGTGCTGGCTCCAGTATCTAGACAGGGCATTTTAAAACCTTGACACTAAAGCCTACACATTTCTTGCACTATATTTCACCTGTGAGAAAAATCATTCTGCCCTGGAATTAAGCAACTTTGGATATTAGAAGGAAATTTGTATGAGTCAGTAGACTAGGTGAAGAAAAATACTTCATTTATATAAATGGGCATTAATCAACTTCTTGGATCAAAAGAAGTCTAAGAAAAGAGGAATCATCTTTTTCTGCTTCAGGTCATGTCTAATTTCTCTTGCCTTTCAGTGCTGGTGTGTCTGGGCCTCAAACTACTGAACCCACAGTTAGACTGACACACCAGCACCTCAGTTCTCTAGTGTTTGGAAGAAACCACTGGTCTCTCTGGCTCACCACCCTATGGATGTCAGGGTGTGGGGCTTCTCAGCCTCTGTAGCTGCCTGAACCAATGCCCATAATCAATAAATCCCATTATATGTTCATATGTGTATAACTACCTATCATACTATTATTCATATATATATATGTATATATGTACATATATGTGTGTGTGTGTATGTGTGTGTGTGTGTGTGTGTGTGTGTGTGTGTAATGAGTTATGTTTCTCTGGGTAAGGTATTAATGAAGAGGTATTGAAAAATAAGATTACCTTCTTTGATCTTAAGGAATTTATGGAGAATTGACCAGTCATTTGCATGCTCCACATATTTATTTATTTATTTATTTATTTATTTATTTATTTATTTACACTTTAACATATGTAGAGTTTTGAAGCTGTGGCCTCATCTTTTCTACTGCACTTCGGGTGTCTTGAGTCCAGCATGTTCAGTAAACCCCATGCCTTGCCCAGAGATGAAACAAGGCCAATATTTATAAATACATATATGACTACAGGGAAGAACTAATGACAGTGGCATGTATGTGTGTGTATGCAGATGGAGAAACTCTGCTTAGGAACTTATCTAATGTTCTAACCAATTTCCCCAACCCTATTTTCTATTTCTCTAATTTTGACAAAGGCACCATTCGGTGCTCACGGGGTAAAGTGAAGCACTGAGGTCCCAAGATGCGAGGTTGGAAATGTCACTTGTATCAGCTGATCATGAGCAGGGAGCAGGGACAGTGTGGCTTCCCTCAGTCTGGCCCTGACGTGTCCTCTTCTCCTGTGCTCTTGGATGCTCAGACACAGCAGTGTTCTGACTTTTCCTCTGCCATCGGCCCTGGTTTCAATCTTATCACTTGCTCCGATGTCTCGTGTCTATACATCCTTTACAAGCATTGATGCCTTATCGGGCTCCTCTTGAAAGCTCTGCTATCAGAGGCTATCCCCAGGAGCACCATGTCACATCTTCAAAGAATTCCAACAAAGCAGAATGTGAAGACCGGGGCCATTACAGCTACTTGTCTCTTTGATTCTGTAAAATACAACCTAAGTGTGACTGCCTGAGATCTCCCTGGAGGCCCCTCACTGCTGGGTGCTCATGGGATGGTGAAGAAAAGAGGGAGTGAACACCAGTGAAATAAAAGCCACATCAGAACCCTTAAACCCTTCCCCTGCCTGCTATCTTTCTCCCCTCCCCAACAGGGTGTGAAGAATATCTGGAAAATTTCTCCACCCCTTAAAGGCAGGCATCTGACAGTTTCTAGAACTCGAATATAGAGGCTCAGGTATCGTTGGCACATTCTTTAATTTGTCTTCTGGGATGTATATAATTAAAGGTTATGAAATTTGGGCAATTATCCAAGCTCTTTCTTCCTAACGGCAGATAGCAAATATTAAAACTGCACCCGCCCGGCGTTCACCGCTCCCATCAGCATCCGTGTTCTTTTTCACTCGGCTCACATCCTTTCGTGCCACACTTAATTGGGGATTTTTAAAGGGCCTCTCCTGCTCTCGTTCACCTCCCCAAGATTTTTTTTCAGCTCCCTTTCTGTTTCTTGAGGGAAGCCTGTGTTATTCTGTGTCAGCCATCACTTCTGCACTGGCCACTGCTGTTCTGGCTTTTGCACATCAAGAACTGGCATTCACGGAAGCATGTGTATAAGCATGCCTGTTCTGGGCCCTTTTGCTTTTCCTTGTAGAAGGATCCTTTGGAAGGTCGGACCTTAGGAGTTGATTTTTAGAGAGCATGAGACCCGGGCTCCGTCATGCCTCATGGGTCCTGCTGAACTCTGAAGCAAGGCTGTGCTCCCACCTTCCATGGTACCCACCGTAGAGCACCTATGGGTTCATAAAGCGGTCTGTAAGCAACACAAGGTGACCCTATTGGGCTGACGACTGATTCTCTCATCCCCTGTTCCCACAGGGGTTTCAGTCACTCATCAAAGCTAGGTGACAGAAAGTGACTGCTGAGAATGATTGATCTGGGACTTCTTTATTTGTAGCCATTTTTTTTAAATGAAGCCCAATGATGACCTAATAAACAGTGGCAGTTCTATCGCTCTACTGTCCTCAGTTGCCCTGGTAGGAAGGAGTAGGTTGTCTTCCTTCTGCAAATGAGGCAAAGGACATCTAGAGGCCGAAAGGAGCACACAGTAAGGGGTGTGAGCAGAGAGTCAAAGGCAGTGACCTTAGTAAAATGTGTATCCCCCATCATCCATAAGATGACATACTCGAGCAGGTGACATCTCCAATAGTGGCCCAGAAGGGACTTGTCTTCTTATTGAGCATAGCAGGGCTAAAACTACTCTTCATGACTCAGACATATAAGATGATGTTTCCTTTTTTCTTTTATCCTGCTCTGATATTCTGATTTCTGACTATGATAATGGGAGGTCTGTGAATGTTTTGGAGTCTGAAATGGGAGAGAATGTTTAATATAAATAACTTCTTCTTTTTAATTTAAGATTCCCTGGTGACCACACACACATGCATACACGCACACGATGCACATGCATACACATGTGGCACGTAGAATAGCATGTTGATAGTCTATGCTTAACATCTTCTATTTGTAGCATCTGTCAATTTCCATGGTGCAAATGCACTCCTTGTGGCTGATTTTGGTTACTATCCTATGGTTACTGAATGTGATACTGAGATGGACGGGGTAAGCTTTTACTGGCAGTAGAACACAGCCCCATTAGCACAGCCCCATTAGCATCCCAGATACACAGATTAAACTGAAACTCATAGCAGGATGGTGTTGTTCTCTCAGTGGTTTGTACTCGATCCTTCTGAAGGTACATCTTTGTGCAGGTGTAGCCCAAGAACTTCAGATCAGCAGAGGAATACCACAGTCCCTGGGCAACAACCTTCCTCTAACTCACCCCTAGACTCCTCTAAACAGTCCCCAGCCCTTTGTTCTTCCTGACCCTTTGCTACTGTCCTCAAAATACCAGCAGATCCACTCTCTGCTGAATTGAACACTGACTACCATGACAGAGAGCTAGGTATCCTGTCATCATCTCTAGAATAGCCCCATGTTCCCACTCTCTTGAACCTTCAGCTCTTTCCAGGGATTTCTCACTCATTGTTTTAGAAGCCTAAACTGTTCCCTTGTGCCATGTCAGCATGGCACCTTTTGGATTTTAAGTTATTCTGAAAGAATCTTACTTTCAAATTTATGGTCATAGACTATACACCTCCAACTGTGTAAATCCATATGCTACTGGTAATTGTATCTAGACTTTAAATTCCAATAGAAGGGTATCATGAAAATGAAAGTAGCACCTTACCTAGAACCCCTCCCCCAGTCTCAGCACCTTCTGTGTTACTCGTCCCTCCTGTGCCATCTTTGGGGTCCTGCCCTGTTCTGTGTTGCCCCTGCTGTCAATTCTGACTGCCTGGTAGATGCTCACTTTGAACAATTGGAGGTCAGAATTAAGCTTTATTTTTCTTCTGCAATGCCAGAGCACTTACTTTTAAATCCCTGGGTTTTGCATCAATTTCAGGCTGGAACACACAGCCTAGTAAATGACTGCTTCCTTCTAAGTGGCAACACCTTTCTCTGAATGGATCAATGCTATGGTTTTAATGGGTGTGAGAGGATAGGGCAGCACATTTTACAAGGGTCAAAATCTATCCACTTAACATTCCTACCGACAGGTTGCCCTCTAAACTAATCATTATGAGAGCAGATCACTGACAGTCGCCACCACCCATCATTTTACTTCCTCAGATTTGTTTTTAAAAAGTTTAATTAAAATGCAGTTCCATCATTTTACCCTTCCTTCTAGCCCATGTCCTCACTCCCTTTCAAATTCATAGCCCCTTTGCTTATTATTACTACATAAGCATATAAATATTTAACTGTAATCTATTGAGCCTGCTTACTGTTGCCTGTATGTATAACTACTTGGTATTGGAAAACCAATTAGGAAGCTCAGTCCTGGTGAAGACAAATTCTCCCTCTCTCAGAAGTCATGAGTATCCTGTAGTTCTCTGTCTGGCGATGGGGTTCTAGGCGATCTCCCCATTTTATGTTAGCATGTCTATTGTTATTGTCATTGTTACGGTTTTTTTCAGTTGGCCATGTTGCTGAGGTTTCATGGGTGCAGCTTCCCTGTCACTTTCAGGACTCACAGTCCCACAGTAGACTTCATGATCACCCTTATCTTACAGTCTTTCACCCCCTCTTCTGTGATGTTCCCTGGCCCTTCAGTATAGAAGAGGAGTTGTAGATATACAAACTGGGGTTGGGTACCCCACAATAAGCTCATCTCTGCACTTTGACCAATTGTGGTTTTCTATATTGGGCTCCATCTGCTGCAAAGAGAGTGTTATTTCAGAAGGGCAAGAACTACAGTTACCTGTTGGGTTTGAGGATGATTTTTAGAATTGTGGTAGTCTGATAAAGTGGCTCTAGTAGGTTCTCCCCTAAGATCCATGACCTCACTAACTCCAGGTAATTTATAAGAGAGAAAGCACACATACCTGGCATTGGAAATCTAGTCATTGCTAGTTTTTGAGAAAGCAGAAGGGTTGTTTTAAAGTCATTAATGTGCATATGAAAGAAGTACTGAGAAGCCAGAGTTGGGAAGAGAAAGACTTTGCTAATGACGATCCAAAATAGGCTGAGTGACAGTGATGAGTGATTGGATTCCTACAGACAAAAGGAAGTACATCCTAAAGACTCGCACGACTCTCAGAGAGCCCTACCTGGATGCCCAAAGCCTTCAACCCCACTGTCCTCTCTTTCCCATGACTCTTGCCTCTCTTCTGCATGGGAGTCCAGACCAGGAAAACCTATTTCCTTCATACCTTCAGTTGTCAATCTAAAAGAGTTAGGGCAGGTCTTAGCTACTGTTCTATTGCTACACCATGACCAAAGCACCTTATTAAAAAAAAAAAAGAAAGAAAGAAAGAAAGAAGAAGAAGAAGAAGAAGAAGAAGAAGAAGAAGAAGAAGAAGAAGAAGAAGAAGCATTTGATCGGGGGACCTACTTGAAGTTTCAGAGTTGTGGGTCCATGCCTATCACAGTGAGGAGCATAGCGACAATCAGGTGGGTGGTGGCACCAGAGCACTGGATGTAAACTGAGAAAGAGCAGCAGAGAAAGAGCAAGAGTGAGCTTGGCACAGGCTTTTGAAGCCTCAATGTTCACCCCAAATGACTCACTTCCTCCAACAAGGCCACACCTCCTAATCCCTCCTAAAAAGTCCACCAACTTGGGATCAAACATTCAAATACATGAACCTCTGGGAGCCACTCCCATCCAGACCACTACAGGACACACAGTCACCAAGTGTATGTCCCAAGTAACCATGAGGATGCTGGGATGACTGTAAATAATGTCTCACTGATTATAAGAACCTGCAAGAAAGCCATCATTTATAGTAGGGGAAGAGGGGAACAGGACACTTCAGAATCAACCCAAACTAGAATAGAAAAAAGTTGGAACACATACACACACACCCAGCCCAAATATCTTTATGGGTCTGGAAATTATTAGTTGTCTCTAGACTTAAATAGGGTCTACTCTCAACTCAGTCTCCTGTACAGTAGATATAGACATAAAAATGCTACTGCAGGGCTGTAAGATGGAATAGGGATTGTCATGTCCTCTATCAAAGCCAGCTGACTGACAATATGACCTGAGCAAGCTGGAGCAGAAAACCGATCATGCCATTCCAGGTATTTGCATTGATACTCTGGATAAAACATTTCTCCAGGAGTTTAAATGAGTGCTTGTTCAAAACACTTTAAAAAATTGTACATATGTTTAAACAATTTTTTACAAGTTGGACCAAATGCAGCAGAAAATAAAATCTCTGGTGAAGGTTGACAGATCCTGTCTTTCTCCAAGGATATCGGTAGAGGGAGCTGGTGCTTTGTCCCCGAACCCGGAGCCAAGCTCTGGGAAAATGCACATGGACTTTAAGCAAGGAAGAGGTCTTAAGTGTAGCTTGGAGTGTGAAAAGAAAGACAAAAGAAAAAGAAAAAGAAAAATCCAGAGCTCATATTTCTGCCAAGTGTAATAGAACAAACTACCAATCTTGCACTCCTCCCCTGCCCCCAGAATTTCTCTTCTGCGGAACTGTATTTGCTAGAGGGCGAAGCGGTTTGTAATGGAGGTCGAGATTTCCTCTTGCAGGTCGAGATTTCCTCTTGTGTGGGAGAAGCTGGTCTCTCTGACGTTTACATGAAGGTCTGGTACTCTTAATCCAACGTGTCTCTAGAGAAAGGATATGTGACAGACAGAGAGATGGTGTTAGGCTGGCTAAGGGCGGATATAGATTTTGCCTGGGTCAAGCCACCAGGGAGAACTTGGGGGCTGGGGAATATACGTTTCTCAGGTCCAGCTGTGGGGAGTAAAGTATGGCATAGTGCTCTTGCCTTTAGATTGTTGGAAGAGTAGGAATGTGTGCTAAATTGTGTTCATTTGTGTGCATATGAATTTATG
Source organism: Cricetiscus sungorus (assembly GCA_030556225.1). Taxonomy (NCBI): domain Eukaryota; kingdom Metazoa; phylum Chordata; class Mammalia; order Rodentia; family Cricetidae; genus Cricetiscus; species Cricetiscus sungorus. The sequence goes on from JANBXA010000366.1 coordinate 17,115,310, forward strand.
CTAAATTGTGTTCATTTGTGTGCATACGAATTTGTGCCTTTTGAACATCTGTGTTCTGGTCCAATGATTGAGACCACAATAGAGATTCAGTCAATTGGACAATCTCGCCATCCCTCTCTATTCTCATTAATAGTACGAATCCGTCTCCTATATGAGAACATTTTTTCGAGAGGCAAGTCATCCCTGTTTCTTCCTGGATATAGTAAAATAAAAAGAGAGAAAGTTCTCCCTGACATGGCTTTCTGTGCAATTCTTTTCTCTAGAGTGATCATTTCAGATGTCATGGATTAACTGTTCCACGCTTTAATATTTAACTAGAATTTTGCTTGTAATTCCTTTTCCTTATTTCTGAAGTTCATTGAAAAGAAAGGTCTGTTCGTTTCATGTGTCTTTTGGTAAAAATAATAAAGAAAAATCCTGCATGTTCTCCTTCATACGAGGAATCTAACCAATAATGTATGTATATGTGTAAACAAATGGACTTGCGGTTACAGAATAATATGTACAGGGGAGAAAAAGAAGGCTAAATATTAGAGCTGAGAAGGAATGAATGCAGGCAGTGAACACCAGCTATGAAAAAGCATCTAAAGCTAACCTAGAAAACAAAACAAAACTAGAGAGAGCATAAAATCAATGTGGAATTCCGCAGCTTCTGTTTTGAATCACTCCTATAACTAAATAGAAGTTCACTGAGCTGAATGGTCTTTGGGTCTGGTTGATTTCTTTCTATTCTATTCTATTCTATTCTCTCCCTCTCTCTCCCTCTCTCTCTCTCTCTCTCTCTCTCTCTCTCTCTCTCTCTCTCTCTCTCTCTCTCTCTCTCTCGCAACTTTTTATAATGAAGTTTAAAATAAAATTTTAAATGATGATTAGAAGACAATGTGAAGGGCCTCGCCTTCTGTTTTTTGTTCTATTTTGGTTTGGTTTTGGTTTTGGTTGGTTGGTAGTTAGTTGATTTCTTTGTTTGTTTGTTTAAATAACTTAACTGAACTTATTTTTTTGGCTTGCTGGTCATCTCTGAACACCAGACCCTACTTGGTGAACTAGTTAACTGTTGGAGAGTGATGCCATCTTGTGGTCAGACTAGAAATTAAGTCTAATTGTTGAGGAGCAGACAGAACAGGCGCTATCTGAAAGGCCTGGGGTTAACACATGCTTGGGGAGAAGCAGTTGAGTTAGGCTCTCTCACCTTCCCTCCTTCTCTCCCTCCCTCCCTCCCTCTTTCTCTCTCTCTCTCTCCCTCTCTATCCCTCTCTCCCTCTCCCACCCCCTCTCTCCCCCTTCTGCTTTCTCTCCCTCCCTCCCTCCCTCCCTCCTTCCTCCTTCCTCCCCTCCCTCCCTCCTTTCCTTCCTCCCTCTCTCCCTCTTTTCCTCTCTCTCTCTCCCCTCTCTCTCTTTCCCTCTCTTCTTCCTTCCCTCCCTCCTTCCCTCCTTCCCTCTTTTCCTCCCTCTCTCTCTTTCCCTCCCTCCCTCCTCACTCCCTTTCTCCCTCCCCCATCCTCTCCTCTTCTCCCCCCCCCCCCGGTCCCCTAGTGCTCTCTAATTTAGGGATTCATACCAGATATGTTCTGAAACCTCACACTGTCACAGTGAGGACAGCCTATTACACAGTTAACATTTCCCTCTTTTTTGTTAGAATTGAAGTGTCTCTGCAGAGGGACATACTGTCTCTTAAATGTCACTTTCCATCAAGTATTGAGCGACGTTAAGACATATCTTGACAGAGTTTCCAACTGGTGGAAAAGATGCCCAGCAATCTGAAAAGGAAAGTCAAGAATACTTAACCTGGGATGGAGATGAGTGAGAAAACTGGCATTTGGGGCGCATTAACTTTCTAAAATTGAATCCATCAAGAAATCTTTGAAACACTACCCCTTCAGATGCTGTAGGGGGCGCTGTTGCCTCATGATCCACTTTGGTTGGACTATTTGTGATGTTTCTACCTTTTTCCTTTCTTTTTTTAAATCGGAAAACAAAACCAAAGAGTTGTTCTTTGTGAAGTGTCCTGGGGGAAAAAAACACCCGAAAGGGCCTATGACCCTGTGTTGTAGCCTATAGCCTTTCCAAGTGTGTTTATCTACTGTTTGTATCATTCTAATCTAGATTGGTTTTCTGGAATGGCATCCCTCCAGAAAGAAGCAAATTATATCCCGAAATCTTCAGAGAAGGCATACTTTCATTGTGCAAGATGTGTGCGTCTTTCTGGCTTGTTCTTTGCTTGAATTTGAAGCTGGGTGACTTTTCCTTGATTAGTAAATAATACTTCTCCCAATAATTGCAATTAAAGAGGGATAAGCCCAAGAGTTTATTATCATTTAGTTCTACCCATAGAGAATACAAATGCACCTTGTCATTTTGGAAAGGTGGGGGAGAAGTAATACATAGGATGTAACTCAGGGTCAGATGAAACTCATTACAATCCCAGCTCAGCTACTTACTGGCTGCATACATCTGAATAAATTATGAAATAATGTGAATTTTGGTCTGCAAAACTGGAGCGCTATTCCAGTCACGAAGGCCTCTGTGATGATTAGAGGAGATGATGTGAATGAAATATTTGCCAGTTCTTTATTACGAGGAGAAAATAAATCCTCTTCAATTATTGGATGCTGGTCCCTAATAGACAGCATCCCTGGAGGAAGCTCAGGCACATTTATCTCCCATGAGAATCAACCTAGGATACAAACTGTGCTTACTGTTGGCCCAGGTTGTGGCAAATAATTTCACTTTCAATATACAAAACAGGAAATTGGTCTACAGTTGATGCAATCCCCATCAAATGCCTAATAACTTTTTTCATAAGACCAAATAACAAACTGAATTCTAAAATCTATACGGAAGCACAAAAGATAATGAATATCCAAAGTAACCCTTCAAAGACAGCAAATACAGGAGCAATTATAACAAACCGACCCAAATCATACTGCACAACCAAAGTAACAAGAACAGCTGAGCTAGGTTTTGGCACAGAAACACATGTGGGTGACATACAATAGAAGAGTCAGAAATAAGTCTACACAGCTACACACATCTCATCTTGAAAAAGTGCCAAAAGCACACATTCCATAAAAAAAAGTTTCATTATTAAATGTGCTGGGGAAACTGAATTTCACATGAGAAGAATGGAACTAACCTGTATCTCTCACGCAACACACAAATCCACCCCAAAGTAGATCGAAGATTTAAGACTTGAAACTGCTAGAAAAAAATATAGATGAGACAGTCATAAACCAAGGCACAGACAGAAATCCAAATGAACAGGGAGCAATCCCAAGACTTGACACATGGATTTATAGGAAACTAACAAGATTCCACACAGCAAAGGAAGCTTCTGTTCAAGTGAATAATCAAATCAGCCTATATGGTTTCCAACTCACACGTCAAACATGGTATTAATATCCAGGGTTTATAAAGAACGATGGTGACATCTTGCTAGTACAAATAAAGCTTGTCTGAAGATCAGAGGGTGGAAATTTCCACTGGCTAACCATAGAGGTCTAGAGGTCTGTACAGACAGACAGGAAGTGAGATGGCTACATGGAGAGAGAATATAGGCAGGAAGAAACAGGAATTGGATCTTTTGTTTTGTTTTTTTCTCCCACTGGGAAGCTAATGAGGTAAAGGTGACTTTGGCTTGCTCCTTCTTCTCTCTCATGTTTCAGAAGCCCTTATAGATTGTATATAAGGTGATCCAATAATCTTAACAGAAGGCAAGTTAGCTATTGTCTGGCTCATGATGCCTCAAGGGCATTAGTGACACATACAAGATGGCTGTTCTCATCTTGTGTTGTTTGAGCCTTCCATTGAAACTAGACTGGCATTGTTCATCTGACATATGGTAAGAGATTCAAATGCCAATTGGTCATTAAAGTTAATTTCAAGTTTTATAAATAATAGTATAATCAGTGAAAATGTGTTTACTGAAAAATATTTGTCTATTTACAATAACAAGTACTATTACAATGTCTACTACTGTTGGTTAAACCGTGTGTGAGTGTGTGTGTGTGTGTAGTTACACACCAGTGTGAGCATGTGTATACACGCAGTGGATGGGAGTGGGTGGGGAATTAAGTCTCTGGTAAGATTTCTGGTACCTGTAAGACAATATTTTTGATGTTTCATAGGTACAAATAAGAAAGCTGAGAGAATAAAAGTTTGCACTGTTTTTATAAAAACAATACTGGACAGTTATCTATGGACAGGCAGAATCTTATTTAGGGTTTTCATTTTTCCTTTTTTAAGAACTTTCATAAAGAACTATCAATAGAATGCTTTTAAAACTCATATAAAGAGCTACCAAGCCAATCTGTTTTCCTTTTATGTGGTTTAAGTATCAGAGTGTGTAGAAAGAACTGGGCAATGCCCCTTCTGTCTCTATTTTTTGAGGAATAATTTGAGGAATATTGGGGTTAACCTTTCTTTGAAAATCAAGTAGAATCCTGCACTAAAACCACCTGGCCCTATGCTTTTTTTATGGTTGTGAGATTTTTAATGACTGCTTCTATTTCACTAGTGGCTATAGGTTTGTTTAAACTGTTCATCTGATCTTGACTTAACTTCTTTCTCTCTGCCTTTTAGTTACTTTGGACAAGGATTTGTCAATCATTGATTTTCTAAAAGAAGCAACTTGTTATTTAATTAATCCATTGTATTGATCTGTGAGCATCTGACACTGTTGTACCTAGAAGCTTTCTCTCTAGATAACTCCTGTGTTAATTCTCAAAATTCTTCCTCTATCACCATTCATTTTAAGTTTGTTCAGTATTTTCTTTCTGTTTTTTGATTCTATTTTTCCATTTTTGAACCTAAATGTCTGAATCCAGTTAATTCCCTTTTCTTTAGAGAAGTAATTTTCAGTCAATCTGGAAGTAAACAAAAGTATGTTTTAAGGTCATATAACCTTGAGAACTGCTCTGCATAGCTTCTCTGTTGGGATGGTGTCATGCCCATTAACAAATCAAAGGCCAGTAAAAATTAGGCTTTTTTTCAAACCTAACATTTTTATAACTTACTAGACTTTGCCCATTTCTGTTGCCAAAGTAAAAAATACAAAATAAAAACTGATGAGGATTATGAAGAAGAGTGACAACTCAAGATTCTCTTTTGGTGATGGGGGAGAAAGAGAAGCTACACAGTCCATGGAAGTTGGGGATCTTGTGGAGTAGTTGTACTTTTAAAAAGCTCAAGAGAAAGGCAACATGTTATAGAGCTCATTTGAAGGGGGTTTTTATTAGGAGAAAAGGGATGGGAAAAGGGGGAGGGAGCGGGGAGGCTGGCCTCTGGGGACAGGAGCAGCAGAAGAGGAGAAGCAGAGAGAAAGAAAGAGGGGGGAGGAGAATGGAATGGGAGAAGCAGAAAGAAAGAGAGAGGGGAGGTGGCAGGGCCCTTTCAAAAGAGAACTAGGGAATTGCACAGGTGCTCTTAGTGGCTGCATCTGAGGGCACATCCTGTCAGAACCCCAAGGACAGGCAGAACAGATGCCTGAATACTAGCAATAGTTACAAGCCCTCTATATGAGAATAGAAAAATTTGATTTTTGAGGTTCTTGTTCATTTTGGGAGTGAATTTCCTTCTCCATTGAATTTGATTTTTGAGGTTCTTGTTCATTTTGGGAGTGAATTTCCTTCTCCATTGTTCTTTTTTTTTTTTAATGTGGCCCCACATTTTTATATAATAAAACTTTTGAATAACACTTCTTTAAGCTTTCACTCAAGTATGTATTTTATGTTGAACATATTCTGCTTGCCACCTGCCTGTCCTCATTTTTCTTCTCTTTACCCTCTGTTAATATTATTCTTCTTTCTTTTGTTTGACACTTCCATATCACACACATGCACACACATATGCATATATATGCATATATATAAATACATACACACACACACACATACATATATATATATATATATATGAATATCCCCTTTTGTTGGACACCCCGGTTTGTCTCCATACATTACCTACTAGGAATGGTATTGCTATAAACACTGAAGGGCACTTGCCTCAGTGATACATTGACTTGGAGCCTTTGGCTAAATACCAAGAAATGATGGAGCAGGTCATATGGGCAATACATTTTGAATTTTTGAGGAATCTCCATATTAATTTGCAGAATGACTGGATGAGGTTACCTTTCCCCCAGGTGTATGTAAGAGTCCCTTTTGTCCATATCATTGTTAATATTTGTTGTTGTTTGCTTAATGACTGACATTCTGACTAGGATAAAATGACATCTCTATGGTTTTGATGTGCATTCCCCTGACATACAATGAAGTGGACCTGTTTTTGTATATCTATTGACCATTTGGACTTCATCTTTTAAGAACTGTCCATTCATCAGCCCTTTTATTGTTTGGGTTGTTTGATGTCTTGTGAGTATTTTGTGTGTTCTAGATATTAATTCTTTGTCTGATATCTACAGGATATTTATTCACTTGATGGAGCTTTTTAATCCCGTGAGATCTCATTTGTCAGTTGTTGCCATTATTTTCTAAGACTGGAGTTGTGTTCAGAAAGCTCATGCGTATGCCCATATCTTGAAGTGTTTCCCTCCTTTTGCCCTGGTCTTTCTTACATTGAGATATCTGACTCATCTGGTTTTCATGCAGAGTGAAAGACAGACATTGTCCATGTGTCCATGTGTCCATGTGTCCTTGATTTCCCAATTCCTTTTGTTGAAGAAGCTGTCCTCCAATATGTATTTTCAAGTTTCATTTTTGTCTACTTTGAAGTTAGTGTTGGATAGTTTGAATCTGCTCAGTGACAATTTTGAAGTTTAACAGATAATCACACAATTACTAGATACCTCTTGGGATTTCTTAGCAACAATCTTGGCAGTTTCTTTCTAAACATTTCCCCTTGCTTTCATATGCTAATAATCAGCTAAAGCTTTTCCCTAGGTAAAATTCTCAACTGCCTTAATTCTTTGTCTTCTTAACACTTTACTCTCTTGTGAGAAACTACTTTTCACCTAGCCCTTTTAACTAGTCTTTTTCTCATTCAGAGTTATCTGGTCTAACTGAGAATCACATTATGTATAATTACATGTAAGATCTCTTATATGTAAGATCTTTGTAAGCTTGGAATCTCACTTGATATCCTGACTTCCAGACCTGGAGGGGCCATGCTCATTATTGATATTCTTCTCATGCACATTTGTTACTTTTTTTTAGAGATCTGCTCTGCATCGTTAAAGATGTAACAGAGGCTCCTGAGATGAGGAGATTATCTCGGAATTTTTTCAGGTGTATCTTGAGTGTGATCACACATGTTCTGATAAGTGAAAGAAGAACATGATTTGATATCATACAAGAGACAAAGGCAGAGATCGCTCTGGTGTCCATAAAAAAATGGTCAGTCCTTTGAGCATATGCAGAAATTTTGACAAGTGGAAAAAGAACACTGTCCAGACATTCAGTCTATTGTGTCTTCTCCTTTACATCTTGTCCCCTGGTAGTATTAAACCAAACAATAATACATGGCAAAAAAAAAAAATCAAAGATTCAGTTTCTCTAGTCAAGACGATGACAGCAACTAATGCTAAATGAGTTGTGTAGTTGTTGTGTTAAGCAGTAGGATCTTACTGTTAGTTTGTGCCACCAATTTGCCTTGGCAATAGCTTGGGTTGTTTGCAGATTCCCATGGGATCCCTTTGGCCAAAAACTCCTCTATCTTGTCTTCAGTAATTGATATTCTTTCTTCCTTTTTTGTATTCTATTGGCAATGCTTGCCTCTGAGTTTCCTGTTCAAGTTCCCAAACTTTTCATTTCCTGTTTTCCTTCAGTTTAGGTTTTCTTTATTGACTCAATTTTTTTCACTTGCAATCCTTGAACTGTTTATTTCATTCCACTGTTTGTTTTGCTTTTCATCAATTTTTAAGGGGTGTATTGATTTCCTCTTTAAAGACATCTAACATATTTTTTTAAAGTCTATTTTGAAGTCCTTGTCTGGTGCTTCAGCTATATTGGATTCTTCAGGGTCTGCTGTAGTAGGATTGCTGGGTTTTAGCAGAGACATATTGTCCCAGCTGTTACTGATTGTGTTTATCCACTGGCATCTGGATTTGGGATGATTCTCAATTCTGATATCTGGCCTTTTCTTTGTTGAGTGTATGTTCAGTTGTTTCTGTTTCCCTTTCTGGTTTTTAGAAGAATGTGGTGGCAGTGGGTTGCCTGATACTGAATTCTTCTGAGATCCTGACTGGTATGGCCACTGAGGGCTCCAGTTAGTTTCTTAATATTGGGAGCTGCCATCTGCAGATGGAGATGGGCTAAGGGGACAAGACTGAAGGGATGCACAGCAAAGAGAAAGGCTGGATATGCCTCTAAGATTAGGGGCAGAGAGGTCACAGCATGTAGTCTGCTACAGATCTGGGCAGGAGACTTGGGAATTGGATTTGGAGTAGAGGAAAGAGGGTGAAGGTCTGAAGATTACCTACCTGCTTCCCTGGCCAGTGTGGCCAGCGGGTTCCCAGGGAGTGCCTGCAGAAGTTGACAGTTACTTCTTATTTTGTATTTTACTTGCTTGTTTGAACAGTTTGAATACCTTGGAGGCCTCTGTTAAGCAGGAGTAGTGAGAGCCAATGTCCCTCCTTGTTCTTGGTCTTTATTCCCTCATGATTCTTTAATGTTCAGATGCAGTGTTAGTCCAGTTCTTTCACAGATCTCCTCTGTCTGGGTGAGGAAGTTTTCTTCTGTTCCTACTTAACTGAGATTTGTCATCACGGATGCCGCATTTTTTGTTTTAAGTATTCTTTTTTACCTGGTTAAAGCTCTGGTGGTTGTATTGTATTTTCTTTTTTGACTCTGTCACACCCTAAGGCTGTTGCCTCAAGTCTACTGGTGGAACAAGACACCACTACAAATAAGTGACAATGTATTTTAATATATTTTCAAAGTATTGCATAGATATATACATGCATATCATATTTTTATAGTTTCAGTTTATCTCCTCTTTTGCCTGATTTGATGAAAATTATTTGTTTTGTACTTACTGCTTTAGGGTTTACTAGATACAGTTTTATCTCCTCAGAGGCTATGTCTAGAGGATGGTCCATAACACCCAAACTTGCTGTAGTGTTTTCATGTTTCCTCTTCATCCCTTTGTGCTTTGCTTAATACACATTTGATTTATCTATGTGTGCACCTATATACTCATTATTACGTTTAAACAACAGTTATCTTAACATTGTACTTTCTCTCATGTTTTCTTCAATTTGGGTATGTTCAGAATTCTATTTCATAGTAGTCTTTTTTTTTCCACTCGAAAAATTTTATTTTACCTTTCTATTATTTGAAGTCTATTACTGATAAATCTTTTCAGCTTTTTGAACGTATCATGAAGTCTTGATTCCACATGCAGACTCGAAAGGCATTTTCACAGGGAATAGAATTTTAAATTGAAACTTTTTCAAGTTTTGAAGATGTTACTCTACTCTTAGGAGATTCCCCTCTGCTGCTTAAAGTTTTTCTTAATCACATCATTCTTATCATGGAGTAGTTTTATCTTGGTTAAGGATCACAGGTATTCCTGTGTCTGTGAATTCTATGATTTTCATCAAGTTTGAGGAGAATTAGTATTACTTTAACAATTTTTTTTAATCACTCAAGCTCAGGAATTTCAGTTACATCTACAATGGCCATATTAATGTTGTCTATAGTTCACATTGGTTCTCCCTCCTCCCATCATCTTTCTTGATTTAATTTTAGAGAGTTTCAATTTCTGTGTTTATTAGTATTCTTCTTATACTGGTAACCTGATATTTGTACTACTCTTTATTTCAGATACTTCCTTTTTTTTAGTTATAGAAATTTTTTTTTAAATATCTCTTGTGTGTCTGCTTTACTTCTGATAAATTATTCTGCCATTTAGAACATCAGATATAATTTATAAGCATGTTTTAATATTGTTGTCTAATTTAGCTCTCCTATAATGTATTTTCATTGTTCTTTTGTTCTCCTCACCATGACAATATCTTCCTGGTTCTTTGCCTGTCTCATAAATATTAGAGTTCTGGATACTCCACATTTTACTCTGCTTGATGAAGTTCTGTGTACTTTTCAGATTCTTGATATTTCTTCTAATAAACAGTTAGGTTGTTTGGAAGTGGGTTGATGTAGATGGAAGTTGCTGTCCCATCCAGTCCCTCAGCCATTTAGTCCTAAATAAACACACAGAGGCTTATGCTAGTTATAAACTGTTCACCCTATTGCTCAATCTTATTAGTAATTATCTCTTACAACCAATAATTCTTATGTTTAGCTGCATGGCTTAGGTCCTTTTCTCAATATGACATTCTCATCTTGCTTCTTCTGCATTTGGCCAGCATCTGGCCAGCGACTGTGTCTCTGCCTTCCTCTTTCTAGAATTCTCCTAGTCTGGTAGGCCCACCTATACTTCCTGCCTGGCTACTGGCCAATAAGCATTTTATTAAACCAATATGATTTACAAATCTTTACAGTGAACAAGAACAATGTGCCACATTAAGCTGACATAGTCATTTTCAAACCATTTTTTTTTTTTTTGAAGGTGAGATTAGAATAGGCTTTAGACACAACCTATTGCTGCCCTAGTATTAAAGCAGTGCCTTTTGGAATAGTTAAATGATTTTTTTCACATGAGCTAAAGGATCTTTCAACTCTAGCTAATAAGAACTCATGACAGCCCATGCTCCATGTGAAACCTGAGATGTTCTTTTTGTTCCCTACCTGATGGCTCTTTGGTTTTCTGTGTGTGTGTGTGTGTGTGTGTGTGTGTGTGTGTGTGTGTGTGTGTACTGAATAGTGTTCAATGTACTGTGCAGTTCTCATTAAAAGAACACTTCAAATTGTTGTGGAATATTGTGTTAAGATGTGTTACATTTGTTTATGCTGTGGAACATCTATTTAATAATGCAAAGATGTGCTGTGTTCTTTTATGTTCCATTTAACTCTGTGAAATCGTGTTGCTTTGCCTGTCTGAAACACTTGATTGGTCTAATAAATAGCCAATAGCTTGGCAGGAAAGGAACGCAGGGCTTGCAAGCAGAGAGAATAAATGGGTGGAAAAATTTGAAAGGAGCAAGGAGCAAGAAAAGGAAGAAAGGAGGACTCCAGGAGCCAGCCACCCAGCTACACTCCTAGCCTAAGGAATGAGAAGTAAAGAAAGGTACACAGAAATAGAGAAAGAGAAAAGCCCAGAGGTAAAAGATGGATGGGATACTTTAATTAGAAAAGTTGACTAGAAATAAGCCAAACTAAAAGTCGGGCATTCATAAGTAGAATGTGCCTCTGTATTTATTTGGGATATGGGTGGTGGGCCCCCAAAAGAACCTAAGGATAAAACAACAAGCAAATCTTTAGAGCACTGTACCTGGTGGATTCTTCTCTTTATGAAACAGCTTATATAATTTAGACTGCTATGAAATGTTCACAGTCTGAAATCTGCTTTATTGTATCAAGGAGACCCTTGGGCACTGCTTGGATTTTGTTGTTTGACATAAATACTCTACAAGCACTAAGATGAGAGATCATTAGACTTGTCCTATTCTCTCTTTTTTCTACTTTTCTGCATTTCCTATTCTCCAATATCTGAAGAATGTTATCGTATGTACTCTTCTGTTTGTTTAGCTTTCTTGCAAGTTGATAGGAACAATCCTTCCCTTCACCCTGAGTCATAAAAAAAACTTTGAAGTTTGGAAGTAGGTCATAGATATCACTGTCTTGAGTATCGTGACAAACTGGTAACCATTCCCTATGGAATGTTCCCCAGAATCATAAGAAGTTTAGCCTGCACCTGATACATGAAATTACATCTAATACTTTTAAGTCAAATTATTCACTTCCAGTTGCTCTTGCTGGAGGGTGTGTTCTATTTGAACTTTTCATGTGTACTGTAATGTGTCATACTTTAGTTCACATTTTGTTGTATGAAATCTCTTTTGCTCAGCTTGAATTGGGCTGATTGCCAGCCCATTGCTTGGATCATTGCCTAGCTCAATTTAGCTGTAAATGTAACTAAAATAATGGTTTCACACATGGTTATTTTGAACATTATAATATAAGCAGATACAATCTGCTGCAGGCTAAGTATTCCAATGGTCACTATTCACCATAAAATGTCAGTGTGGTCATGCTTTATAGCAATGACCTTAGTATACATAATTGAATTTTTCTGGCATTGGTAACTATAGCACATCTGCAAATCACAGCTGGCAGCTTCTCTGATTAATCTAGGCATAAATACAGCTGTACCAGTGAATACACATTTAAAAGAAAGAAAATTCCAAAAACAAACAAACAAAATAAAACGAAACAGAACTGAGTCCAAAGGTCAATGTAGAAATTCTTGTTCATTAACTCCTTTATTTACCCCAACATCTTGAGTTAAGCAGTAGTGTACAGGTCAAATCCAACATAGAGCATATGCAAAATGGTACTTAGCCTGTTAGTGTTTTGCTTTCCATGAAACAAATAGAATTTTGAAGCAACTGGTTGTGACGCTGTTTTTTGTGGAATTGTCTCTAGCACTTGACAAATTAGTCATCGCAAGCCACAGCTAGGATTTTGCATGCTCAGTCTTTAAAGATAATAACAAGGCAGATAGACAAACAGGAAAGGTTCCTGAGCTTTTGAGTTTCCAAAGCTAAGTAATTAAAAGAAAAATAATGAGAACAAAGCTCCCCTGGTGACACTGGAAAAAGTCCCCCAGAGAGAGTCAGACACTGACTGTTTTGAGTAAGCACTTGGGTTTCTGGGAAAAGAGCCTTTGCATTCTGCCACACTCCTTGCCCGATGCCGGAGGGAAAAGAAGACCACGTGGAAGAGATTGATGTCTTCTTCCTTGTAAAATGCAGGGAAAGGGAGAAGTGCTTGGGGCAGAAACATTGACTTCCAAACAGACTTCCAGAAGTGCTTGTTGCTTCTACCCAACAAGGTGTCCACGCTTCAGAATAATTGTTCAATATCTGAGACCATGTTTCTGCTTCCTGCAGTTGAAAAGAATTATGGACTTCCATCAAAGGTAATAACAGACTCTGGATCTTTGCTGACATGGCACAAGTCTGAGAAATGCTGATCTCCTCAACATAGAGCCATACAGATGACAATCTAGGAACACAGACACTCAGATTCTCCCTCCCAATCTTTTGCACTTTCCCTAGTTTGAAAAACTTTCAAAACTCAAAGCTCTTGAAGGAGGATAAACTATGATGCATGAAAAGATATTTTTCTTCTGTGCAGCAAAATGGTGGATTTGTAATACAAGTAGTGAGATTGAGTATTCTCATAAAACACGAAATTCTTTTATTGCATAGCTGACATTGGAGATTAAGATTTAAACTTAGGACACAGTGGAAATTTCTGTGATACAGCTACATTTACTATTGTCTGGGTGTGTCTCTAATATCAGCATTCCAAAAGATGTTCATTCAATAAATCTTGGGGCAAGATGCAAGCTGGGCATTGGTGGCACACACCTTTAATCCCAGCACTCAGGAGGCAGAGACAGGAAGATCTCTAAGTTTGAGGCCAGCCTGGTCTACAGAGTAAATTCCAGGACATGCTTCAAAGCAATACAGAGAAATACTATCTCAAAAAACAAAACAAAACAAACAAATAAAAGATGCAAGATGCAATTAGAACAGAACTCAAAGAAAGGCATCAATTTCAGATTAAGTTGATATAGTGCAAAACTCAGTGGCAAAAATTGTTCATTATGTTCATACTTCTATCTTCTTGTTAAGTAGGATTTAAATATTCTAGACATAGCTTGGCATGGTTTGGCTTGGTGACTCTACAGATTAGCTTGGGAAGACCTGTTTTAGTCTTCCTTCTTTTGCCATTAGGCTAACAGAAATGTTAGATTTTTCTTTTAGATAGTTGTGAAGGGGCAATGAGAAGCTAGAAATACATAATACTTTTCATGGCTAAATTTTAAGACAGATCCATTTTTTTTTTCTTTTACCTGCATCATTTGTCAAAGCAAGTAATATCAAGCTGAAACAGCAGGTAGGCAAAAGCACTCAACAAATAGTGTGGACAGGTAAGGAATTGAATCTCGCTATTTAACTGAATATGATAGAAGACAAAACATTTTATTTTATTTTTGCATCACAGCTGTGTATGCATTTATTACTTCTCTGCCGCTATTATAAAACACAATGGCCAAAAACAACTTATGGAAGAAGAGTTTATTTTGGCCTCCAGTTCCAAAGGGCTGAAACTCCATCATGCCAGGGATTATGGCAGCCAGCTGCAGGCTCCAACACACCATGAGGAAACTGAGACTTTTTTTTTTTTCACAGCAAGTGCAAAGCAAACAGAAGAAACTGGAAGTCGTGTGGAGGCTTTAAACTCTGAAATGTACTCTGGTCATACCCTAAATGACCAGAGATGGACTCCCTTCGTTACATTTACCTCTTATACATCCCCAAATGGTATAACCAACTGGGAACCATGTGTTCAAAAGCCTGAGCCAATGGGGGAAGTTTTTGCATTCAGGTCACCTAAAGCCGATAGCCACACATCGTGCTTTGCATGCTACACATCTATCTACACAATAATATACAGTTTGTTTCTTGTCTTTGCTAATGTGAGTCAAACGAGGCTCCACAAGATCAAGTAATTGTCCATTATGTGCAGGTAATGTGAGATCAGGATCCTTCCATGTCATAATCCAAAAGCTTTTCCTTAAAAGACTATGCTGTTGGCTAGGTCTCACGTTTCTTGATGTTCAATCAACTCTCTTTTTCCTAAATGACCTTGACTGCAGATGATTAGATAGCTCTGAGGTCCTTCCTTTTCTTGTTTCACAGTCTCACTTCCTTTCCTTTTTGACTTGCTAATTAATTCAATCACTCTTCCTTGATTCCTGTCAGTAGGTAACACCATGATGGATACCATCTGGAAAACATTTATCCAAGTCTTCAGTGAGAAGCTCTACAGAACGGGAACTATAAAAGGGGACCCTCCAGAGAAGCTGGCTCTGTGAAAGTGATAAATGACCAGTCTTCGGTTTCTCTGCCAGGAGCTCTCTCTCTGGAGGTTGGGGAGCAGCGCCCTCCCTGCTGTGGTGCCAGTTGTGTTACTTGCCACATGTTCAGTAGAGCGTGTGCTCTCTGAATGGAGGGAAGAGGGCGGAACCACCAAACTCACATAAAGACCTAGCAACAGAATCCCCTTTCCTCCAATTGTCTCAAGTGCCTTCCCCTGGTTGATCATGCATCATACATTTAGAAGCCCAGAACCCAACAGCTGGAGAGAAAACTCCCAGTTTAAAGGAGAAAAACATGTTGATACTTTTAATTGGTCCCTAAAGAGAAACTCAAGGAACAATTTAGTGGCTGATGGATTTGAGGCTTCCAATTTATCAGAGCTGGGGAGCATATGGGAAAAATAAACACATTAAAATTCTGGCTAATTACTAGAAAGTTAATTTTACTTCATCAGGGATAGGGTATTCAAGTGAAAATTGTGTTGGTTTTAAATACATTCAGGTTGAAGGTGACATATGTGCTCACACACAAGTCCACGCATCTGAGTCTCCACCAGACTGTTTTTACCATTGGTCTTTAAATCCCCAAGGGTCCTGAGTCATGGATCAGTGAAGTCTCCATTCCCAGATCTACAACTTTATTGCTAAACTGAAAAAGATCTGGAGAGACCCAGGAACGCTGTGAACAAAGCATCTGGTCATCAAAGGACACATGAGAACAGTAAGACTGGACACCTACAATAGTCAGCAATTGTTACAATAACACACTGGAAAAACCACCTCTCAAATCTCAATGGCCTATATAAAAAAAAAAGTACTTATTATTCATGAAGGTGTAAGCATGTTGCCTTTTCACACATTTTCAGGTCTACCAGGCCCCATACTGCTTCAGGTTAAAGGTCAGTTACATGTCTGCAACTTTTTTCAACCCAGTGTCAGAGTTCAAGTCATGTTCTTCTCATGGAGATGTAGAGAAACAACAGAGATGGGAGAGTCTTGGTGTAGTTTTAGAAGTATCATCTTGGAATACTTTTGTTTGTATTCCTTCAGCCAGAGAAATCAGCATGTCACCCTGAGTGATAAAAGTGCTACAGACAAGAGAGAAATGCAAATTAAAACTATCCTGAGATTCCATCTCATCCAAGTGAGAGAATAATACTCACCAAGGAAGCAAATGACAAGAAATATTGGTGAGAATGTAGGGAAAGGGGAACCCATACACTGCTGGTGTGAGTGTGAGCTGTTGCAGCCACTTTGGAAATCATGTTGACCCAGCTATACCATTCCAGGGCACACAGCCAAAAGCCCCTGCATTCTAACACAGGGACACCTTACATACTTAACTCTGCTCTTTTCACAGTACTAAGGATATGGCATCAGCTTGGATCTCTGTGATACACAGTTGTAAATGTCAGTGTGCTACGACCTAGACTCAGTTGAGGGATAGAGTCTCAACTGAGTAATTGTTCTTGACTGGTTGGTCTGTGGCTATGTCTGTGGAGATAAGCTTCATTGTTAACTGATGGAAGGAGACTCAAACTCTTCTTGACAATGCCATCCCCTAAGTAGCTATAAAGAAAAATTGAATAGGTGGGAAAATGGAAGGAACCAGGAAACATTATTTAAGCAAGGTAACTCAGGCTCAGAAAAACAAATATCATATTCTCTCCCCTATGCAGATCCTGTTCTCTAGCTGATTATACACACACACACACACACACACACACACACACACACACATACGAATAAAGGCCGGAAGCTAGAAACAAGCCTCTGTGCCTGGAAAAAGAAATTTCAAAGGAACAGGGGTAAGGAAAAAAATAGAGTAAAGTAGAAAAAAAAATGAGCAAAAAGGGTATCACGGGGGAGAGTGGCAGGGAAGTGTGGATGGAGCAGGGTATAGGAGAACCAACCAAAATGAAATATTTATGATAGCCCTATATGGAAACTTATAGTCTGGAAGCTAATTTAATTTTTTTTCTACACTTGACGATACCTGATTCACAAGCCTGACTACCTGAATTTGGTCTCTGGAGCCCATGTAAAGGTAAAAGAGAACCGGCTGCATAAAGTTGTCTTTTGACTTCCACACGCATGCCATGGCACACACCATGCTGTCCTCAACATTGTGTATGTTTATGATAACATATATTTAAAATAAAAGACCTGATATCTGTATCACACCTTCCTGTAGAACAATCTTTGTTCACTGAAAGCATATATTACTCTCGTTAGTTAATAAAAAGCTCCCTGGCCTATAGCTAGGCAGGAAGAGATTGGCAGGAGAGCCAAACAAGGAGGATGATGGGAACAAGATTGTCTCGAGAGTCTTGAGTGAGAGACAGAGGAAGTCAAAGATGTACAGGCCATACTGGGATAAGGTACTCTGCCACGTGGCAGAACAAAAATTAAAATATGCGTTAATTTAAGTTGTAACAAGCCTAAGTTTTTGGCTGAGAATTTATAATTAATATAAAATCTCTGTGTAGTTATTTGGGGGAGCTGACTGGTGGGACAGAAAACTGTGTATAACACACCCCCCATCCAAGGTTCGGGGATCACGGCTAAAGAGGAGGTGGAAAGAATATTAAAAGCAATATTAAAAACCACAAGGGCAGTGTTTTCTGGACACAGCAGGATATCGGCACATAAGAACCCACTGCAGTTGTTATAGCATGTACAAGCTCTGTGAAAGCTGGCCCAGAGGGCAGGTGGGCACAAAGTCTCAGTCCTAGCTGAGCAGCTATTGGCCGTTGACAGCTGCTAGCAGAGGAAGGGTTGGTTTTCTTTAAGAATGTAGCCCCTGGTAAGTCTACTGTGCTCTTGTAGAAGGTCACATGTTGTAATATGTGGACATGATGTGATAGACTTAAAGACTGAGGCAAAAAAAGGAGGATACAAAACCATGTGGGCAGGGAAGAGAGGGTTGACGAAAGGATGGACATGACCAAAACTTGCATGAACTTCTCAAGGAACTAATAGAAAATCATTAAGGGGCTAGAGCAATGGTAGCTGAAAGAGTGCACCTCTCCTGCAGAGGAACCAAGTTCAGTTCCTAGCATCCACATTGGGACCCAAGGTAAGCTACTAGCACCCACACCAGGTAACACCACAATCACCTGCAATGCCAGTACCCAGGAAACCAGCACGCTTTTCTGGCCCCCAGTGGCACTGAATGTACACACACACACACACACACACACACACACACACACACACACAAAGAGAGGAGGAAATACTTAAAAGTTGAAAAAACCTTTCTACTAGTTTGACTGCCATGCTTAGGAAATACTTCTTGTATCTTTGGTGAGAATCTTAGGTTTAGACAATAATGCATACTCACTTTAGAGACTTCAGCATCCAAAACTGTACCCCCTCAATAGAAATTATTTACAATTGTTTGCTGATGGACCTATCTAAATAGTTAGGTGTGTACTAAGCGTTGGAGACACAAAATAATTAGGTTAAATACATTTGTTAGAGTAGCTTAAAATTAACAAATAATTACATAATTGAAAAATTGTACTAAAAATGCAAAAGTTTGTATTGAAGAATTTAATCAGGTAAGTAACAAAAGATGCTATAGGAATGCACAATAGGACATTAGATTTATGGAAGTTGGTAGGCACAAATTATAGGACTTATAGAAAACTCCATAAAGGAACCATTGTCCTGGGCCTTGAATGAGGAGTTCATAGAGGAATGAATGTTTGGAGTCATTTTCCCTGTGCTGTGTGATTAGTCTTAGAAATTTCAGTTCATTGGGATCTAGCGGTATCTATACCCAAGTTAAATTAATATAGTCAACTCAATTATTTATGTTTTTGGGGATAGTGGCTCAGTGTTATCAATGTCTAAGAGAAAGAGGAGCATGGAAGGATTGATTGGCTTTGAGGACAAAGCTGTCAGTTTATTCCCAAAGTAGAAAACCACAAGAAGAGCAAAAATACATCTAAAATCAGTTGATGAAACATTCTGAGTGGTTTGAATAGGTGTGAACCCCATAGACTCAGGTGTTTGAAAGCTTGGTTTATAGGGAGTGGCACTACCAGGAGGTATGGCCTTGTTGGAGTAGATGTGACCTCGTTGGAGGAAGTGTGTCATTGTGGAGTTGGACTTTGAGATCTCATTTGCTCAAGCTATGCCAGTGGGACATGGTTGTTTCTGTGTCTGTGGATCAAGATGTAGACCTGTCAGATTCTTCTGCAGCACCATGATTCCTGCCATGATGATAATGGACTAAACCTCTGAACTGTAAGCCAGCCCCAATTCAATGTTTTCCTTTGTAAGTGTTTCTCTAGTCAAGGTGTCTCTTCATAGCAGTAGAAACCATAACTAAGACACTCCGAAACCAAACTGAACAACAAAACACTTGAGAATGATCAAGGAAATCATGGGGATCCAAGTCATCTCTGCAGCAGTCTATGTTTCAACTTCCAGAGCTGCATTTTTTGTAAAAGGGAGACCTACATGAAAACCTCTCCATGGAGAAGAATTCTTGTAGACCAAGATGGAAATGTTGTTGATCTCAGTGGTAATGAATTTTCAAGTATTGAGAGACACAAAAAAGGCCCCTGGAACTGGAGGGAGAGGGGGTAAAGGAAGAAAGTGAAAGTAGCACAGGTGAAAATAAAAATGTGAAAATAAATGCCATGTATTTGTGAAGATGAAAACAGTGATATAGTAGAGGAGGAAGTTTTTAAAATATAAGAACAGAAATTTGTATCAAAATGGAAAATAAGTAGTAGGTTTACTACCACACAGAGCCGGTTCTGTAGAAGAATCAAGAATATATTTTCTTATGTAATTGGAGAAGCTGGAGCAAAAGAGAAGAAAGGTAAAAAGAGAGGAAAGATGACAGGGTAGAGGGGGAACATACATTTGTGCAACCACTGATCCCTGTAGGAATTTGGCCAGTGGAAAAGTTCACTGGACCCCATTAGAGATGGTAAAGTTTGAGCTTGTGATACTTAGTGATAAAGAAGTGGGTTTAAATAGTTATCTCGAATTTCCAGTTTGACTAATATTTTGGAAATTATCTCCTAGCTGTGAAGGAGAAAAGCAGGTCCCACTCAGAATAATCTTCAGTAGCAAATGTAAACAGAAGTATAGAACTAGAAAAGGGTGCTTTGTAAGTGTGAGGGAATTATTGATCTGGGTGATTCTAAACAGCCATCTTACCAGGAGCTTCGTGCCTCCTCCAAGCATCAACATAAGCCTCACCAGGGGTGTGCCAGGAATAAACCTCTTGGTTCCAACTCAAACTTGTTAAGTCAGAGATTCTGAGGATGGGACCAAATGCTCCCTATTATAGCAATGTTTCCATGCATCAGATGGACATTCAATGCCTCTTAGATGCCTTGTGTCACACTGGCTTTCATAATTTCTTTCTTCCAACAACCCCAGAAGGGGTAATGCTCATTCAAGGACATCAAAGTGTCCACTCTAATTCTTGGTTTTTACTTGTTTTTTCTTCTTTCTTTCTTTCTTTCTTTCTTTCTTTCTTTCTTTCTTCCTTTCTTTCTCTCTTTTTTTCTTTCTTTCTTTCTTTCTTTCTTTCCATGCATTGCTTTGAGGGTTTTATTAGGATATAACAGTATGTTTGGGTATTTATAATTTCTTTATATTTCTGCCAAGCTAAGTCTGAATTGCATAGAGTTCCCTTTGTAACCAACCCAATGCTGCATGCCATTGGGTATTTAATTGATGCATTTTTGGCCATCAAGATTCTTTATAGAAACTACTGTTCCCTGAAATAAGCGTGAGTGTGTGTGTGTGTGTGTGTGTGTGTGTGTGTGTGTGTGTGTGTGTGTGTGTGTGCATGCAAGTGCATGCATTTATTTATGTGTTACATCTTTAGTACTTTGTATCAAGAGATAGGAAGGTCTTTCAAATTATTGGAAGCTGAATTTCTGAGCTTCCAACAGCATTAGTTAGGATGTTAGCAGTGTGATTGTTTTTCATGTTTGCAGAGGTTCTTATGCGCTGTCCCAATATTTCTCCCCCATACTTTGGGAGAGGCTTCCTGTAGCATATAACTATGAATGATAAACCAAGTTCTTTTCCTTCCACGCGTGGACAGCCACTCATTTACCATTCTGTCCTACTCCAGCTTGCCATAGCTGTGCTCCCACGTATGTTAACTCTCAAAGAACAGCTTTGGGTGCTTTTTGGATGGGGTTTAAAACGATAATGGAGATGTGACAAGATTGAAGCGATGCTTGGCTCGCAGCACTCATGCTTATAAAGCAGCTGCTGGAGATGTTCACAAGGCCAGCACTCCTAGTGCCTAACACACCAGAGCATGACTTCCTTGTTGAATTGAACAGCTGTGGCGTGCCCTCAGAAGTAGGCCTGTGACAGAGCTGACAATTTCTCAGTCTTAAATTAGTGCTGATGATGTGAGCTCCCTTATGTTCTAGTCCATCGGCTTCAAACCAAGTCCATGTGCTCATGAGCTCTGAGATTAAATACTAACACTCACTCCACCAAAATCTCAAACCGTAAATCTGTAGTAATTTTGATGGAGTGAGTGTTAGTAAGGCACTGCCTTAACTTGACCTAAAGGAGGGATAAGTGCGTAAAATGTTGGATGGGATTTGTTGGGAGCACATGAAAACAAAACAAAATGCTTTCTAAATTCAAGGGAGAAGAGAGGTGCAAAGTCTCCTAATTCTAACAATCTTGTCTTCATTTATTTTTACATTCAACAAACATTTATTAAATACTTACAATGGCCTCCACGAGGGATTACAAATAGGTTCCATCTTGTATGCCAACTCTGATCAACTGTAGGTTTCTGTCTGTAGCAGTCCCAGTGCACATGTGGGCTCAGCTGGAAAGTGCCAGGAGTGATCAACAGCCTGGCCTATGTCGGAAGGATTAAACAGCAGTGACAGCAAGCACACCAGGTATTTGGTAGTCCTGCTACAGTCTCTGGATGATGGAGCAGTAAAGGCGATGCATACATAGTTTTAAGGCACTAAATTCCCCAGCAACAAGAATCCGTAAGGGTTTATTTTACCTCTTGGTTATATTCGCGTTTCAGGAGATGTCCCCCTGTCATTCAAGCCAGCCCTGCCCTGTACACTTGTGTGTTCTCCCCAGTGATTTTAGCCGGAACTGCAGCATTTACAGCTGGCCATAGCTCACCCCCTTGTTAATGCACAAGTCTAATTCATCTCCTGCCCAGAGGAATAGGAATTGACATTACAAAGAAAAATTGCCCCCCCCAACTCAAGAAAAGTCTGTCCTGGACCAATCTCAGAAAGTTCAGCTCCCTACAGAATGATACAATTTGACATCCCAATTACGGCAGGCAGGAGGAGAGCCTGGATGAAAGGAAGGGACTCACATTTCAGGCAGTAAAGGAAAACCATTGCATGCAGATGAAAGAGACCTCGGCCCCTGGAGCTAATTATTCACGGCATTAATTCAGGATGTGAGAGCCATAGGATGCACCTTTGTAAAAATGCCCCAAGATAGTCAATTGAAGCTGATTAGTTAAAGCAAAGCTGGGAGGGAGGGCTGACAAGTGTGTGCAGGGAATCGTGATTCATGGTGTCTTGTCTAATTTCCCAAAGAATTGCTAGCATGTGCATTCTATAAAAATCGATTAATCATTTGAAGCCAGATGCACTCTTTATTGAACCTGGCCCTTCCTTATTAAATATAGAGATTAAGACCAGGAATAAGGAAATAATACTTAGAATGGTCTCTCATCAGCCTTCCATATTTTACTGCTAATGAAGCAAAAATACATTTTTATTGAGATAATCAAATCTAAAACTCAAGCGTCTCTTCAATTTCCTGATACATTTAATGGAAGGATACAAAATCTGTTTCAAAGGAAGGTTCTTCTTCACCTCCACAGTCATGGTAATTAAAGCATCTGGATGGCTTCCCTTTCAGGTCTTAATAAAGGGCGAGATCATTCCAGTTCTACAGATGGCAGAGTCTATGTCATGCTTGGCTTGCTTTATAAAGAAGAGAAAAAGCCTTTGCCCAGGCAGAAATGCCGGCTGTTTTTCTTCCTGTGGTGTCTTCAATGAAGACCTCACCATTTTGTTTCCCTAACCTCCCTTCATTTTCTTCTTGGGAGAGGTGTTCTTTCTCTCTAGCAACTTCTCCTCTCAATTGCAATGTTATGATTCCAAGTAGGAATACCTATAATTAGGGTGTGTTCCAGCTCCTGGCTCCTAATTACTGCAGAAAGTGGGCACCTGACTCAAGATAGGTCAATTTCTTCCTTGGTTTTGTTTGTTTGTTTGTTTGTCCTGTTTTGTTTGGGTTTAGTTTGGTTGTTTTCAAGACAAGGTTTCTCTGTAGCTTTGGAACCTGTCCTGGAACTCACCTTGTAGACCAGGCTGGCCTCGAACTCTGTGCTTTTGCCTCCCTAGTGCTAGTGGGTTTAAAAGCATGGGCCACCACCACTGGGCTCTTCCTTGATATTTTAAAACATGGGAACAGAGTGAGAAGCAAATGGTTTTGTCCTACTGTCTGAAGTTAGTGACAGGCAGATGTCCTGCCATGCAGCCTGGCAAAGATGGAGGAGGCAGTGTACAAGAGGAGAAGAGAGAATTAAATGGATTGAATCAAAGCAGGGGAACTTCCTACTGTATCTCATTTCCAGTACCCTTCTGTTAAGTCTTCAATATGATTAAAGCAACTGCTATAAGAAAAATGGAGGTTTATAATAGTGAGGCACAGCAGCCTGAAGGGTATTTATGTTTCCCAGGGATGGCAAATGTATTACAAGGGCTTTAGGTCTCACTACGTCATGCCCTGTTAGCCATAGCAGTATTTCCCACTGACCCAAGACATTGCTTTTGCAATCCTTCAGGACACTTGGAAGCATCTGTTAAAATTGATCAGGGCAGGGGTTTTGAGAAAAGAAACAGAAAGCTGGATCCTAGTCTAGTTTGCTCACATAGCTTTAGAGGAAATCGAGGTCAAGTGAGGAAAACAAGACACTGAATCTGGACTCCACCGGACAGTTCTGATGACAAAGCAGGAGAAAGTTTGCAGGGCAGTAGGTACTATAATTAAAATGCTGGTGTTCCGGTCTCAGTGCTGCCTTCTAATGTCTGAGTAACCTGCCCTTGCCCTGCATTTACAAAGTGCGAATTTTAGCAATTGTAGCTTCCTTATGTAGCCAGTATATCAAGAATCTGCTAATTAATGTATAAGTTCCCTGTCATATAACGAGTGCAGACTAGCAATGGGTAAGCGGGGTCAAAGTTGCCCTGTAATTATCCCATCGTGTCGACAAGGAATGGGAACATGAAAGAGGTTAAACAATGACAAGTTCACGTGGCTGCTTGATTCTAGAGTAGAAATACTCAGAGCACAACATACTCTAAGTAATTTCTGTTTCTCTGCATTGTCTAAAATTATCTTTTGACATTTCAGTGTAGGACACTAAGAAATGTGATTGATTTGTGCACTTCTTGACACAGCTGACAATGATCCTGACAGATAAATCGGTGCCGACTTGCCTCCTGGGACCTTCTTGCCTGAGCAAGCAATTCCCCAGTTTGTCCATCAGCTAGTTAGGAATGGACAGGAAGGTCTGGTTCATGCTCTATTCGCCTTTCTGCTTCCACAGTCAATGAAAACTCCGACCTACTCGAAGACAAAAATTGCTGCTTTTTTCCCCGTAGCTTTACACTTACAGAACCTGAGTTTTCTACTGTGACAATTATCATGTAAGGGAAATGGCTCAGAGAATACTGGTAACTGATTCAGACACAAACAGCAAGAAGAACTGGGTTCAGATCTTAAGGATTCTGAGCACGTCAAATACTTTTAGGCAGGACACATGACCTGGGCACCCTCCAGAAGGAAACAGGGATGTCATGTACTATTTACTTTCCAAAAAAGATTATTTCCGGTTCTGGGAAAGTTTCCCTCATTGGCGGACAAGCCTTTGGACATGCCAAGTACAGATTAGTCAAGACTATCGTTTTAATAAAACTGCATTTAAAACTACATGTTAATTACTTTCTATTGCAAAATTAATAGAGAAACTCAAAGGCTTCCCATGTTTTGTCTTTGTGATTTAGGGGTTATTTCTAGCTCCCCTTCCCTCTTTTCTTAAAGTCTTTAGCCAAAGCTTTATATTCTAGAATTGTGCAGGGGAGGTTGATGATGATGGGGGATGTTCTTCTGTATGTATGTTAATCTTATTAGTTGATTAATAAAACACTGATTGGCCAATAGAGGCAGGGAGATAGGTGGGACTAGGAGACCAGAAGAATTCTGGGGGAAGAGGTTGAGAGAGAACTCAAGGAGGAGACATCATGTAGAGACCAGGAAGATAGGACACACCAGGCATTTTTCTGGTAAGATAAGACCAAGTAGAAACACATACATTAGCATTTATGTCTTAATAATTAAGAGAGATCTAGCCAGGAAGAAGCCATAGCCATCAGTTTAATAATTAACATAGCATCCATGTCTTTATGTGGGGCTGAAGTATCTGAGGGACCATGCTGGAAAGAAACTCCAGCAACAGGAGGAGAGAGGGGAGACAGACAGACAGACAGACAGACAGACAGACAGACAGACGTAGACACACACACACACACACACACACACACAGATACACACACACACAGAGATACACACACAGACACACACAGAAAGACACATACACACAGAGCCTGGTGTGTGTGTGTGTGTGTGTGTGTGTGTGTGTGTGTGTGTGTGTGTGTGTGTGTGAAGGGGTGCTATGTGCAGGTGAGTGCATAGAACCGCAGAGGTCAGAGCAATGTTGGAGTCTTTGAGCTAAAGTTACAGGAGGTTGAGAACTGCCAGATGTGGGTGCTGGGGACAAAATTGTGGTCTTCTGCAGGAGATGCAAGCACTGTTTAGCACTGAGCACCACTGCTTCCATCCCAGCTTTATAGTCTTATGAGAATTTTTTTCTGTTATTTCTATTTAGTGGTAAACAACAGAAGTCTAGGAGTAAAATTGTTCAATATTTTTCCTCCTAAACTATGGTATTTTTCTTCAAAAGGGATGTTTGTCTTTATCCCTGGCTTTTAAAACATGGACATTATTAATGGTATTTGGAACTGAAAGATAACATAAGTAATTTGCCCAGCAACAAACCTATGTTCTTGTTTTAATTCATTTTAAATTGTTATCATTGTTGCTATATTATGTGGATGTGCATGATATATGAACGTGGGTATGCACGAGCACTGGTTTGCCCTAGGATCAAAGTCAGAGCACAGAGCTCACACTGCCTTTACCTGCTGAGCCATCTTACTGGCCACTTGTTGTCTATAACTATATTTATATCTGTCTATATATACACACATTAGGGCCTGGCGTGTAATTGTATTTTATGCATACAATGTGTAATTATCAGGTCTAGGACTTTTGGTAAACATGCTTAATATAAATCTCATTCCTTGGGCATTTGTTAACTAAAGGTAGTTTTCTCAGAAGTTTATGTTCATCCAGGTAGGACAAGTACTTCAAACTTTTGAAGTGAGCAACTCAGATGAGTTTCCTTTGGAAAGGGTGTGTGTGCATGTGCGTGTGCGTGTGTGTGTGTGTGTGTGTGTGTGTGTGTTCCAGCTTGATTTAGCTATTGTGTTAAACAATAACTAGGGTCT
Organism: Cricetiscus sungorus; assembly: GCA_030556225.1. Lineage (NCBI taxonomy): Eukaryota > Metazoa > Chordata > Mammalia > Rodentia > Cricetidae > Cricetiscus > Cricetiscus sungorus. The sequence continues at coordinate 17,141,904 of JANBXA010000366.1, forward strand.
AACTTAACTTTTACACATTTGTCTAAACAGTGCAAGCCTCTTTCAACATAGTGTGTAGGGAGAAAAAAAAAAAGACTAGAGTCATGAGATAGCTAGACGGGGTTTGGGGTTTGTAAACACTTGTTCTTAGGAAGTTTCATCAGAGGATCACATCGCAGTCCTAGAAGCTATGCTATGAACGTAACTGGAACATTGCAAAAGAAGACATTGAAAATATATAACCTGCAGATTTTCTCACTACTTAAAAAAAAATCCTTGCCCTCATTATTTTGATGAGGGCTACCACAAGTTTAATATAGTTTAATGTGAGTTTGTACACATTACCCATCAACATGTATGAAATACACACTATATCATAACAACTGAACATGTATTAATACTTAATGCATATGTGTGTGATCCACTTCCTGCCTGCGGCCATTTACCGGCAAATATTACTGCTGAAGGCTAGGCTGGCTCCTTCTCACTGTCTCCAAATCACTCAGGACAGATTTTCAGGGAGAGTATGTGTGGTCAAGATCTGTGTCTTCAACGTATTGCTCAGTTCTTTACAGCTTGATCTGTCCCAGTTCACCGCCCCGGAGCAAACAGAAGCTATTAATATTTTAATGAATTACCTTTGGAGCACCATGAGGAAAAAAAAGAACAAAGCAATAAGATTGCCAGCTTCCCCAAGGGACTGGGAAGCCTGGGGCAGTTTCATCTCCTGTCAGCCTTGGTCCTTGACATGTTCCCCTTGCAAAGTCTTCCCACTGTCATTTCTGACCACTCTGGCATGTATGAACTGTGCCAGCCATTCTCTGCTCTTCCTTTCTGTTTTGCAATTATCTGGTTTGCTGTTAGGAAAAGAAAGGATCTCTAGACAGTGTTTGTAACACATTTCAAATCATTTGAGTGAGAGGGAGAGGAGGGGAGGCAGAGAGAGAGAGAGAGAGAGAGAGAGAGAGAGAGAGAGAGAGAGAGAGAGAGAGAGAGAGAGAGAGAACCCAAAATAAGGTAAAACCATTTCTTATTTTCTCATGAAATAAAAGCCAGAGTTTGTATCCGGTATTAGTTTGCCTGATAACATGATGAAAAAATTCACATTCTATTCTGCACCCATCAAGACTCTGTTAAACGTTAAATGCCACTGACAAAGAGACCCCAAACCACTGTGGGTCTCCTGGTGAATTTTCTCAGATTTGAGCACCACATTAAATCTGGCTTTCTGGTTAAGTCTATCTCTAGGGTTTTCAGTCCTGTTGAAGGCATCCTGCAAAGTGCGACACAACCACTAGATGGCAGGAGCACACCGCCTAAGATGAAAGCCTTCGTTAGGCAGAACGCCTTAGTCTCCCTTGCTGTCCTGGCAGATGTGGGGGAGGAGTTGCTGATTATTGATTGGTTCACTGACCCCCTGTCTCCTCCTCTTTTTGTCTAGCTCTAATTGCAATCCTGGACTGGATTCTCCCAGGGCTCTCTGTCAAGATGGGGACTTCAAAATCTGTCCTGCTAGACCCTGTAAGTGGATCTGCAAGATGACAGAGCCTAGTTAGTTCAAGGTGGTCTGAATATCTTTTAACTTACCCAGCCCAGTAATCCCGGCACGTCAGAAAAGTGTCCTAAATATGCCCCGGGCTGTGAGTTTCAGCTTCTCCCAGGAATAGTGTTATGGTTCTCCGATAGACACTCCAGGTTATCTACCTCTGTTCGTTCACTTTCTCTTTCATTTAATGTGTCTGTAGTTCCTACCATGAATTAGGTGCCAGGGAATACGACCATAGGTGAGACATATTCGGGCCTTCAAGAAGCCTTTGGTTTGGGTACCAGGGATTTTAAAGACAGAGGTAGTTGCTATAGTAAGGGCAGAGGCGGGACCTTAGTATTTCAGTTGTGGATGAAGAATACAGGGACTGCAGGGATAACTAGCAGTGAGCCAGGCGAGGAGTGTGGGGAGGAAAGTCCCAGCCTAGTATTTACCTAGAGATAACAAGAATCTGCAACTGAAGGTGGTGGATTCCAGTTGAGGGCAGTGGATCAGCACCACAGGAAAGCCAGGGCCAGGCTGAGCACTCTCCTATGTCATAACACACACACACACACACACACACACACACACACACACACACACACACACCAAAACCCCCCACCAAAACCAACCAACCAAACAAACAAACAAAAAAGTCTGCTGCCTGAATTTCCCTTGTCAGTGGAGAGCCATTAATGGTCATGTAACATGCATAGACTTATCAGATCATCCTGGTGGCAACCAGAGGGAGGATAGCAGAGAGCAAGGTCGTGGTGAGGGGACACAGTTAGTTAACTCATTATATCTGCAGCATGACAAAACTGCTGACTCATAAATGACCTTTTGACCTTCGGGGTAACTAGAGTGAGTAGCAACAGAGTAAAATGGTAGGCAGGAAGTTAACATTGGGTCTCACTGTGCAAGGCTCTAAATGGTGCAAAGCTACAGGTTGACATCATTCATTCAGTTGAGTGGCATTTGTGGAGGAGGAGAGGCTTTACATAAGGCAGTGTCTGGTTGGTATACAGCATCAGGATGAATGACTTTGTTTCCTAATCCTCAAGGACCAACTTCTCTCCGTAATCAATCCTTTCTTGGTGCTTGTTTCTATTAAACATTTTGGAGTTGACTGCACATGCTATTTTTCGAAGTGTTTTAATATACACCTCAGTAAAACGAGACTAGAAGTTGCTTGGGGTGAGTCAGCAACCACTAAATTGATGGTGACAAGCAAGAATAATAAAAAAAAAATATGTGTTGGATGAACTGTGTATGAAATTCTCAGAGGGAGTTTTGACAGTTAGGAAGTTTCTTGCCATCAGTATTACCGTGACGATGGAAATGAAGGAACAATGGAAGGGACAAAAAGAATGACAAATTTAGAGTCATCAACTGCCTCCTGGAGATATTCTGAAAACACAAATCTACATGTAAAACAACGGAGCATAACAGAAAATGGATGAACCTCTAGACTCTAAGATATGAGAATTGAATATGGGTCCACACATTGATGAAGTGTTAACACCAGTAGAATTATGGGCTTTTGCAGGTCCAGGCATCAGCCAACTACGTATGTTGAATTTCTGTGTGCTTTCCTAGGCTGTCAACAGGGCTATCAAGACAGGCACCTTCCTTCTCATCCCTCTTAAGGCCTACTAAGAACTACAGATCTCACACAAGGAAACACGAGTTCCTTAGCCCGCTTGCAATTCCATGTACATAGCTAAACAAACAAACAAGCAAACAAACAAAACAAATCTAACTGGCCGAAAAAAAATCTCTTCTTTGTGATTATACCTCCCTAGAAAGAAATGCTTGGGAGACATTGGCTAACTCAGTCACAAGAACACAAAACTATTGCCTGGGTCATCCCTACTGAGCTAGAATACTGCTTCACTTGTGTTCACAGGAAATGAGCACTTGCAGAAGAGAGACCAGTATGCTTCTGGGTCTCTTGGACAAGCTGCAGCTGAGAAGTAACAAGTGTGCTAGGCTTCATCTCATGGATCAACTCCAATTGATTGCAACTGGCTGCCTAGAGTGCCCTGCTGAGCTGAGTTAGCAGGAAGGGAGATTGTCTTTCAAATGAGCAATAGCTTAGGAAAGGGTAGATGCACCTAGAGTGTATTCCTTAATCTATCATTACACTATAGCTTAATCAATATTATTGACACACTTAGACAAAGAAGGCATAAAGGAGTTGAAATGTATTGTGAAAACCCATGGAAATCAGATAAGCCATCTCAGGTGGAGAAGGCCTGTTGATACTGAGTCTTAGGGCTCTGGCATTCAGACCTTTGGGCAGGTGACACTGTTGAGGGATAAGCATTTTTCATTATGGCTTTGGAATTATTGAAAATCCATGTTCAAGAGGGCCTCTTCTTATTTTGTAGGTGATTTTGGTTGCATTTTACTTTAAAAATACTTCAAATCATTTGCATAAGTAATATGTCTATGGAGCACAGTGGATTGTTTTTGATATGAGTAAAAATGCAGTGATTCAATTAGGATAATTTGCATAACAATCACAGACTATTTTTATTTCTATGTGTTGGGAACACTCAGTCAAGAAAACCTTTTAATTTAGCTTCTATGTTCACTAAGGCTAGGAAGACACTCAACAGATAGGAAGTTGGGGGGACATGAGAAACAGCTAAAATCCTGTTTCTGAAACTACAGAAGATTAGGTTCCTGGTTTGGGGGATTTCCTTCTGTCCTAATATTTCTTGCTGATCATTCCAGACTGGTTAGTGGCATAGCTTGGAAGTGGCTTCCTTATGACTTTGATGACCCACCCCCAACTAGTAGTAAATAACTGAACTTGTAAAAATAATCAAATAAAAACCATCGAGCTGGGTGGAGGTGGCACGTGCCTTTAACCCCAATACTTGGGAGGCAGAGGTAGCCTGATCTTCAGAGAGAGTTTCAGGAGAGACTCCAAAACTACAGAGAAACTCTGTCTGGGAAAACCAAACCAACCAACCAAAACAAAACCATCATACAATAGCACATCATTCAAGAAACTCAGGATCTATGTTTGGACTAAAGCAAACTTTCAAAATTCAAGTGTGACAATTAAAATACATGGACTCAACTTTAATGGTCTTGGAAAGAAAACACTGTCCGCTTTGCTTCCCATCCATTTGGACTGTCTAGAGAATAATGTGTCTCTGTATAATTTTCAGGTTCAAGGGCAGGCTGGTGCTTGCCTGCTGACCCCTACCTCCCTGGACCCTCACATGTTTTTCCATCCTTCCAGGTCCTCTGACTGGAACTCTTCTGTTTCCCGTCTGTGATGACTTCTGTAAATATGCTGGGCCAGAGAAAGGTCCCTTCCTCAAGGTCCTTAGCTTGCTCGCAATTCCATGTGTTATGGGAAACAATAGATCCTTACTCACACTGGACAGACTTGCAGGTTTCTTTGCTTTTGACTTTGCAAGTATTTACACACGACTTTTAATTTTTCTTCACATTCTGATAGTGATGTAAGATTTCTAATGTAGTTTACTTCTCACGTAAAAGATGAAACAAAAGGAAATTTGAAGTGTACCAGGCTTTTCCTTTTGGGCCACCAACCGGCTTCCAAATCAAGACACTGAGACTTATTATTAGTTTTGATGCTCTGCTTAGCTTAGGCATGTTTCTGGCTAGCTTTTTTAACTTAAATCAACCTGTTTATCTTTACTTTTATTTATTTTATTTTTACTTTTTTGCCTTGGGGCATATTACCTTTCCTACTTCTGTATGTCTTATTTTCATTGATTCTTTATGTCTGCTGGCCTCTGGCCCAAGGTGTCTCCCTCATTCTCTCCCCCCCCCTCTTTCTCTTTGGTTTTCTAAGACAGGGTTTCTCTGTGTAACAGTCTGGCTCTCCTGGAACTCACTCTATAGAGCAGATTGGCCTTGAACTCACAGAGATCCACCTGTGTCTGACTCCCAAGTGCTGGGATTAAAGGCGTGCACCACCACCGCCTGGCTCTTTCTTCCTCCCGTACTTTCTAGATTTATTCTTCTTATTTGTTCTCTCTGCCTGCCAGCCCCACCTATCCTTTCTGCTGCCTAGCTGTTTAGCTTTTATTAGACTAACCCGGTGCCTTAGGCAGACAAGGTAAAACAGATGCAATACATCTTTACATAATTAAACACACATTCTTTCATTGCTAAACAAATGCAGTATAAACAAAAGTAACACACCTTTACCCAGTTAAAGTAATATTCTGCAGCATAAACAAATGTACACATAACACATATTTGCCCGGTTCAAATAATATTCTACAACATTGGAGGGAGGCAGCTTTTTCTTTCTTCCTTTTAAAAATCCTTAGAATGGGTGTTATCCAGCAAGTTGAAATGTACAGAAAATGAAGCTGACTACATGGCCTTGGCAATTGATATTGTATTTCTTGCAATTGAATATCTCAAGATTGAGTCACAGAAACTATACTTGCCACATAAAAGTACGTGTGAAATAACTTTCTTTAAAAAAAAAAAAAGTACTTTAAAACATTGTAGGCCCAAACACAATACTAATGTTCAAATGATTTGTTAATCTGAGCCATCTATGTGGAGGTATATTTAACTCAGAAGAGAAGAGGAGATAGCAGAAACAAGATAGCAGCAGAGAAGAAAAAAAAGTTACAAGCCAGCCGGGACAGGATGGTTTATTAGAGTTCTCCTGGATTTACTATATCAGCTCACAAGATCAAATGCCAGCTATCCCTCAATGGCAGAAATGACAGAAAACCAGTAGCTTTTCAGTCTACAGAACTGAAAGCCTTGGAACAAGAAGGTCCAGTGAGATAGAAGGCCACGGAAACTCCCAGACAGTCACTGGTCCAAGTCTTCCTGGACTGTGAGCTTGGGCAGGACCTTTGCCAAGTGGAACCTGGCACCTGTAACATGGGAGTAACTTGAGAAGTGTTTGTGCAAAGGGGTCTGGGTGAGACCTGGTTCTAGCCTAGGGGAAGATAATGAGTTCCTCAACATTGCTCAAACAAAGAAATTTAATAGCAGGAGCCTACTAACTTATGGTTTGCAAGCTTGAAAGTCTAAAGTGGGTCAACAAGGCTGCATTCCATCTGGGTGGTTGAGAGAACAATGTGTCTTCATATTGTTTCCAGGTTCTAGAGCAGGCTTCAACTTACCTCGTAGATCCCACATTCCCTGACTCTGGTCCCTCTTTTCATTCATTTCATCCTCTTGACTTAGGCTCTTATGCTTTCTTATTTACAAGTACTTCTATGGTTAAACACGAGAGCCAACATAATATCCCTTTTTCAAGATCCTTAACTGAAAATTCTATTTGTTACATGAGACAATATATTCATACTCAAAGTTATTGAGGATCTGGGAACACAGAAACTTCCATACCATGGTCCACATATTATTTTTATAGTCATGACATTTGTAGACTCCTCTATTCCAATTAAATCATCATCTATCATCTGAAATTTATTAAGCACTAATCTCTACATCAGGCCCTATGCAATACCTTGGAAAACAAGTTTAAAAAGACAGAGCCTGACTCATCATGATATTTAATAAGATATAATTCAGCAGGCTCATTGGGAAAATAATGAAAGATCTCCTTGGTCTTTCAATTAACTCAAATATTAAGTAATTGGTTTGCAGTTCAAGCAGCTAATTGTGAAGATTATTATTTGCCTTCTGGCTTATCTGCTACTCAGAATATTGTCTGCAATGTCAATCTCATTGCCTTGGAAAAAAGGTAAACATAAAGTCGATCACTATTAATTATGTTTTTCTACATGTACATATGTCTACACCTCACCAGTGGTTGTTCTTAGGCCTTTGTATCTTCTTTGTGGGAAGAATGTAGAAAAGTTTGAAGCTTTAAGCTAGAAAAGCCATGGCATGCTAGGTTCATTTTGTGGGAGTTTGAAAAACAAGAATGCTGAGAAAAGCATGGGCAGTAGGTGCCTGGCACATGAGATGTCAGAGGGGAACTGAGCTAGGCATTCTTCATGCTATATTTTGGCAAAGAATTTGGCTACATTCTGCCATGTCCTGAGAACTTGTATGAAGCTGAACACAGGGATACTAAGTTAATTTGATCAACAAAGAAAGCTTCCAGACCACATAGCATTCATGCTGTGTCATGGTTTCTATTCACTACTTTCATCTGGGTCCACAATGAGAGCAAGAAGGTGACACAGAGAGAATTTTTAAAATTTTGAACAGGGAGAGCACAGACAGATGCAAAGTATCTGTAAACTGATTAAAAAAAAAAAAAAAAAAAAGACTAGGCAATTGAAGGCAAATGGTTCCCTTCACTTGGGCAAAAACAAAGAGATCTTGAGCACAAGATCCAAACCATCAAAGGTTCCACCTTCTGAGAATACAAATGCATTTGAAAGGAAAGAAATAAACGCATAGTGCCACTGAAGGGGCTCCCTGATCTTCAAGAGCAACTACCCAGAGAAATATTTCCCCAGGGACAGCACATGGAAGCAGAAGCAGCTGCAATCCAAGGAAACCAGATTCCAATCTAGGAGAAGAGCTTTGCAGTAATATACACATGGTACTGGTTGTACAGGTATACAAGATGAAGGCTTGATCGAGACATAAAATCCAGCATCATAGTTTCATAGAACTACTGGGGCAACAAAATATGTGGCAGGGTGGGGGAATCCTTCAAGAAGGTGTTGGAAGGCCACTGGATACAGTTGTGAAGGTGATGCCAAATTTTCAGCAAAAGCGCTAGTATTTTGGAGGCAGCAGCCATGATATTTTGTTCCAGTGATTAGACAAGTAACTCTGTAGTGTATACTATCACAAGCAAGAAAATGATTTATAGCGTTTGTACTTTGGTAGTGGGATAATTTATTATGAAGAAATAGCTATTAGAATTGTCTTGGAAAGAAAAGTAGGGGGTCTAACTATATATAAATTAAAACTATTTCCAAAGATGGTCTTGTGAGAAAAAAACCTCAACCCCTGTTCTGAGTTTGGTAAGCTATTGTGGAAGAAAGTCAGCTTGTTCAGAATAGAGAACCTGTTTCAACATTAAATATTGACACTAATTGCTGTGTGAGTGTAATTTGATCACTGTCCCTATAGAACCTGCTTCCCTTATCTGTAAAATTAAACTTGGTCTGAACAATATGCATGATTTCTTCTATACTTCAAATTTTTATAATCCTAATGATTTTGAAGAATGTTGGGATGAAAAAATCAGTAAAAGAAATGGATGTGTAATTGTCACTCAGAAGAAAGAAGCCAATTTCTAGGGTAACAGTTGGGCAATAAATTTGTCAGTTCTCTGCACAAGATTTGAGAAGTTAATCTGCAGGTTTAGAAAGTGCTCAAGTTTAGAAAGCAAAAACCTTTTACTGAACTGATAACAGTGAATTTTTAAGGCATGGCAGTGTTTAGACAAAGCTCTCTAATTCCTTTGCCATTAACTCAAAAAGGGTATCAGCTGTTGTTTGAAATGATTTCAATGTGACACTTCAAATATTCAACATAGGAATATAGTTCAATTTTATTCGTCACATGCCTGAACCCCCCTTTTTGTGACTGTTTCCACTTTCTTCTGAATGTGATCTTGTAAAGTATTGAGACAATTAAACGTGAGTAACTGTTTATCCTCACTCACCAGGGTTGACTTTTTGACTTTCTGCTGTTAGACATCTCAGCCATGTTTAGCTACCTGTTAGAAAAAAATAAGCATTATTTTGTAGTAAGACAATAGAAAATTTTATTCTTTTAGATGAGGAGGAGAGTTGAGGAGTGTACACAATTTTAAGTTCTATTATGACTGCAAACAAGTTTAAATTACATATAGCGTTCTTGAAACCTGACTTTATTTGTTAGTTTTGTCTACCTCTCTCTGTCTTAGTAAATGTTTCTGTTGGCTACTATAATGTTATGATATACAAACATGCAGTTAGAGGTTCTCAAGAAGCTAAGGTAATACAGAATAGGACATAATAATTCTGAATTAGGTAAGGGTTACATTGGTGATGAGCTAGGAAAGGCTGAGGTATGATTTAATCATTTTCCCCCTCTCTTAAACTCAAACTACTGATCTGTACTTTTTTAGCTTCCACTCATACATATATTGCCCAAGCCTATCTTGAAATTATCTAATTTCTTTCCCAGGCCTTTGTGACTGTGGCAGATTATTGTAACATGAAAATTATAAATCCCAGAGTCAGATATTGGGGTTCAAGCTTCAAGCTAAAGATCAGAAAAACAAAGTAGCCGGTCACTAGCTCATACTTCTACCTCATACCAAAATGTGTAATCCTAGCTCCACGAATCCTCAGAGTGCCATGCTTTCCACCAAACCTCAGACTACAATCCCAGACTGCTATGCTCTCCTCAACATGGCAGGAGACTAATTCTCTCATGAGACCCTTTGCGTCTTCCTTTTATGCCTCTCAAATTCTAGGTTTAAAGGCATGGGATCCCAAGTGCTGGGATCACCTTTGTGTGAGCTCAGTTTCTCACCACCGTAGACCTCTAAACTCTACCAATGTTCAGACCAAATGGGCTGAGATCTGCTCTCCACCTCCATAGTGATGGGATTAAAGGCGAAAACAAAGCCTGTGAGGCTTTCATCTGTTTCTGTGACAGTCAGGCAGCCATCTGCTTCTCCAAGATTCCATACACCAAGCAGTACAAAGACATTCGCTGTTTTACTTGTCACCCCAGCTACTGCCTACATGACTCCTGCCTGCCTGGTTGTGTTCACTACACACCGTGCCTTCTAGTGAAGCACCTATTGAAAGAACTGGGCTTTGGTGACTGTATTCTCTGTCTACAGAACACATCTGTTCCCCTTTTAGACTGGATCTATTTCATATGGCCTTGAACAGAAATCAGTCTACCTCTGTCTCCTAAGTCCTGAGATTAACGGTGTGTACCACCACCACCTAGCTTTTATAGCTGTAGTGTGTCTGGCTTTGCATTCTTGTATTTTGGATAATCTTTATGAAATCATGGATAATGTATCACCACAGGTTATGCTAATACTAATACCTTAATATTGTCACTGCACCCAGAACCTGCCACCAATTAAGCATGCATTGAGTGACAGCTCCTGGGTACCTAAAGAGATGACACAATTTATCGCTAGAGTGGGGTTACCCTGTTAAAACCTTTTTAGGAACATAACTCATATACAATGACCTCTACGTCTTTAAAGAAAATACAATTAGATAAATTTTAACACATTTATTCTCCCATATAGAGCCATTACCACAGTGAAGATAATGAACATTTCTGTCCTGCAGTGAAGTTTCCTCCTTAATCCCTCAGCAACACTCAATCAAAGGCAACCATTGGTCTGCTTTCTCTCACTCTTGGTTAATTTACATTTCCTGTAAATTTACATAGTTGGAATTGTAGATGCTGAATCATTTTTCAGGGGCTCTAATCTCTATGTTGTTATGGATACCAACATTTCATTTTTCACATAGTTTGGGTATCCATCTGCTGCGTGGTCTCATTCATTTGTCCATCCAGTGATGGGTATTTCAGATTTTCCAGGATTTTAATATTATAAACAAAGGTGCTATGAGAATTTATATAGAAAGAAAGCTTTACATTTGACATACAAAAAAAGACTAGACCATTTTGTAGCTCTATAGATTTGTTTTGGTATCACTTGAGGTTGTAACAGACACCACTTAAAGATAGTCCCTAAAATTCTATTCTTTGAATCCCTCAGCCCATGTTTCCAAACCCTCAAATGTCAGACAGTATCCCTCTTATTCTTTACCTCTCAGTATCGGTCTCATTTTATTCCACTAGTGATCTGGGTGCCTGCACCTGTGTCCTGCACAGTGCCTTGTCCTTTTTTTCACTATAGGACTTCTCAAATAATTGCTTATACTCTGCTTTGGAGCCCTTTTGTTTGTTTGCTGAGGCAGAGCCTGTACAGCCTCAGCCAGTCTCAAGTTTTAAATAATCCTCTCTGGACCTCCTCAATAGTTAGATTACAGGTATGAACCTCTACACATACCACTCAGAACCTCCTTGAGAGTAAAAACATCTTATCATGGTGTCACCACAATTTATATCATCTTCCTAAATATGTGTGACAATTGAAAAACAAGAGAAGTAAAGATTGGCATCAATGATAGGCACAAAGGAGAATTGAGAAAATTCTATAATTTGATCATAATGTTGGCTGCACAGCTCTACCCATATGCTAAAATTGTATTATGTGACTAAATAGATGAATTTTATTTTATGTGAATTTTATCCCAATAAAACTGTTTTTAAGAAGAAATTGAGACATTGTCATTTTGATAGGATAATACGTCCCATTATCCCAGCAAGTCTTGAACATTTCAGCACCATCTCTCAATGCACTGGAAAATCGAACCAGCAAACAACTTTGCACCCATATTCTATCCAGTATTGGCTCTCCTGATTTATTCACTTGTTTACTTGCTTTTGCTTTCATATTCAAAGCATATTAAATTTAGGTTTTTAAATGTTTTAGAGTAACTTTCCTGCTATGAGCATCAAACCAGTCTAGATGGGATAGTGTAGTAAACTAAGAGGAAGACTAGTTCATCCATTCTTGGAACCATTGCTCTCCAGGAGATTCACACAAACCAGGACCTCTACTGCTTGCTTTAAAAAGGCTAAATAAGGATTTCTCACAAAGATAAAATCACTTTAGACACATTACGTCTGACTTAAGGAAATTGCAACCTGTAAAAAATGTAAAAGACGTTAATTGTGAAGGTAATCATTAAGGAAGAGAAACTATGGGATAAAGCTGCAGAGCCAATGTGGGCAAGGCGGAGGGATGCCCTGCCATGAGCTTTCCTTGGATTTCAATCTGTGGTCCATTATTGATGATTTCCCTTTGATTATCTGTGTACTATGGCATCTTGCAGGTTTCCTTACTATGAAAAATTTTAGTTAGTATGATCTGTATGAATGTATGTGCCTCATCATATTAATACTAGAATGAAATGATGACTTTTGAAACTCCACCATTTCCTCTATATTATAGTATCTTATAGAATGCCACTGTAAGAAAAAAATTATAAATATTAGTATAGATTTATATTTTACTCATGTCTACATGGATTACTTCAGCCTAATTTGGTGCTCCTTTCTACTCCAAGGTATCATCAAAGATACCATAATAACTTCAGTTGCCACATATCCTTAGACTTGATTGGGACAGCCTAGTCAATGTTCCTTGTTTTAAATATCTTGATTGTTTCTGTTTGTTGTTCTTGAAAATGGGTATAAATTTGAACCTTACATCCAGGTCATTTAGGTTCCAAAATGATGTGTAGATGGAAAAATCTCCCAGTAAGTCAAAAGAAGTTACATTTTTTTATTTTTAAAAACAGTGGCTAAAGGTCATAGACGACAAAATATTTGAGAAAATACATTATTAAGGACTAAAAGTCTTTGTGTTTCTACAATGCAAATATAGTGAATTCAAAAGTAACTCACTCTTAGAAATGTAGTTTTGCCATTACATCGAGGAACTCAAGAACAGTAGGTCACTAGGATTCCTCAATATTCGTCTGAGAATTCCCAGGAAAATAAGCTGTGACATGTGGCACTGCAATATGACCTCCACATAAACTACACTTTCTAGAGTTTGAAGGAAAAATTACAATGTCACATCTATCAGTGCAAAAGAGGTGAAGAAATTCAAGAAGGTTCTAGATCACTGTGAGTCGAGACCCCTCTAGGGTTAAATAGCCTTTTCATGGGGGTCACCTAAGGCCATCAGAAAACATTATGATTCATAGCAGTAGCAAAATTACAGTGGCAATGAAAATGATGTTACGGTTGGGGAGTGGCCACTGCATAAGGAACTGCAGTAAAGGGTCGCAGCATAGGCAGGTTGAGAAACGCTCATCTAGACATCATGCTTCACTCCCATCTTACCATCTTCCTTTTCTGGAAAGGGATTGAGGGTCTCACTAAGTTTTCACCCTTGAGAGAGTACAATCAGAAGAGGTTCCCGCAGACTTCCCACAGAACATTTCTGCAGTAGAGCCTACCTCAGAGGAAATCGTGACTTCCTAACCTAGCTGGGAACTTGGATGAACTCAGTCACAAAAAGGAAATCCCTGTTCTCTTCTTGGCTGCCTCTGCTGCTGTGATTGGGCCTGGAATTCAAGGCATTCCTTTCCCTTAATAAACAGTGTTTGGTGTTTGGGGATTCCTGCGGGAGAAGTCCCCTGTCTATTATTAGATTGCAATGTCTAATAATTAAGACAGGGTGTCATCATTCCTATCCACAATTAGTAACAGCCGTGACCTGCAAAGCTGGCTGTAAGCTGAGGAGGGAGAGAAGCCTGCCCTCTGTCTTTAGAAACTTATTGAGAAAGTTGCAACATGTACAACCACTCAGGGAGGAAAAATGAGCATGCACTCAGGGCTCATGTAAGAGTAGCCCTATGTCAGGAATATTATTTGGGTTGTGAATAAATGAATAACTATACAACTGCATTTTTATTGAGTCTCTATATGCTCTTCTATGTTGACTTAAAAAAGTCTCTATGTGTGTGTGTGTGGGGGGGTCACATGTTATAGCATACGTGTGGTGATGAGAGGACAACTTTGGTCTTGGTCTTTGCCTTTCCTTTGTCTGGGGCAAGTTCTCTTGTTCACTGCTTCAAACATCAGGCTCTATATGGCTGACATGTAGTCATCCAGGGATGCTCTGGTCTCCTCCTCCTCTCTTGCTGTAGGAGCGCTGGGATTATAAGTGAACACTTCTCTGTCTGCTTTACATGGGTTCTGGGGTTTCAAACGCCTGTCTTCAGGCTGGTAATGCAAATACCTTACCTACTGAGATGTCATCTCCCTGGCTAGCTTAACTCTTTTTGCTACAATTTTGGGTATTCGTAAGTGTGCCAATGATAACTTGATTCATATTTCTAGCTTAGATCTCTCCTAGGAACATATGCTCATTCTGCTTAATGCTCCATTGCAATCGTTTGCTTTAATAAGGTTTTCCTGTGTAGCTTGGATGGTATTGAATTCACTATATGAACCAGGTTAGCCTCAGCTCTTCCCGCCTGCCCAGCGCTGGAATTACAGGTGTGCTGTAACATCTGGCAACAACTTGGCTTCTATTTTGATTTCTACTACATTTTTGCATTTGGCATTGTCCTCTATTAGATCTCAAGTTTTCTGGTGTTATGTCTGAACCATCACACATACGTATATGGGTTCTAGGTCTAACTCATAGTTTATTCATCTTTGATTCCTCTCACAGAGCCTGATACCACAGTTGTTCCTGGTATTTACATGGTGTATATTTACACATGTATCATGTTTGTCAGACAGTCAGTGCTGTTGCAGAAATTGTGTGTTAGGCATCTCTGACTTACCCAGTAAGTTGTTTAGTACTTCACTCACCGTGTGCTTATGGAGGGTTTGCTATGTAATAGGAATTCTGGTTGCCTGATGCACAGGATTCACAATGAATTAGTCCCCATCCTTGCTCTCTGTTGCCTCACAGGAGGCTTGAGAAGCTAAAGTCAAGCTTTACCCAGGAATGTTTAGGTTTATTCATTTTAGACCCAGCATGTGAATATGTGTTCCATTTACTTAATAATGATGTTACAGATTTTGCAATTATCCCTGCATGTTATTTCAATGCAGCACAAAATAAAATGTGTTAAAACCTTAGGCTGAATTATCACCATCATAGTACTATGAAAGAGAAACCATCTTCTAATAAAGGTTATTGTTCCTATGAATATGAAACCTGGCTAGGAAACCATGCATTCTATGGTATCTTGTAACTAAAAATAGTTCTGGTAAAAGCACAAATTCATGCCACAACCCCTCCGACCCCCATATCTGAGCACAAATCAAGATACAGTGGTTTTGGGACCATCACCAAGTTAGTGATAAAAATCTAAGAATATTGATTCTACCAGGGACACTGAGTAATTGACTTGAGAAATAAATTAAATACCTCAGAATGGGAAAATTGCAAACCTTCATGTCTCTCCCAGAAACCTTATCTCTCTCCTTTCAGTCCCCGAGAAGAGGCTTTCTGACACGCCTGAGTGTTTACCCAGCCTCCCTTGCCGTCTGGCAGCCTCTAAATTTGCTCTGCATACTCTGGAGGTCAAGTAAGGTTTCCATAGGTCCTCTGAAGTGCAGAAAAGGAAACACAATATTCTTCAGGGTGAATCAGCATTCACATTATTATTATTACCACTAAAATATTAAAAAGCTTTGTAAAGAGCTTCCAGAATGGAATTAGTCTCCACAGCTACAAAAACCAAATATTCTTTATGTTCAAAATGGGTGCGTGAAATGCCACCTTTTTTTTTTTTTTAATCAGAGACAAGTTATAGGGCAGACTAGGCAAAGTACATTAGATCAGCACTTGCTACAGTATTTCATTTTAGCACACCATTAAAGTGATTAAAAGTCTCTCCCTACTTGAGGTCCTCCCACACTCAATCTCAGTCAACACTGTCTCACTTCTTATGTTACCCTGAACACTAAAGCTGGGAAGTTTAATCTCCATCGCCCGTCCTTCCCGTGTCCTAGCCCAGAGCGTTATCTCCACTTTCATCCTCTAATATTTTCCATTCATCCCTGCAGTTGTGAGAAGTCAACATCAACAGCACTGGGCACTGTGGTGCTGTGTTTGACTCCTTGTAACAAAGCAAAAAAAAAAAAAAAAAAAAAAAGTGACTACTGGAGCAAGATGATGAGCTGGGTGAGTCTTATTTTTATTTATTTATTTATTTATTTTTTTATCATGCCATTAGGAATGAGAATTCTTCCTGGGTACAACTGGAACAGTTCTCTTGTGACACCAATGGCCCAGACCCCTCTGGTCTTCCTGTTGTTCTTGGATTCATACTTGACTTTCAGTTAAAAACTGGTCACTGTAATGCAATCCAATCACCTGTGATTCCTGGGAGTAAGGGGCTGGATGGAAAGGGGGAGCAGCGAAAGGTCATCTTCTGGTTTAGACAGCATATTTTAAAGCAGAATTCACGAACCTAAAAACGTCTCCTTATATTTCTTTGGTTACAACTACTCCTTGTATTTTCTTGACCATTTGCAGTCATATTTACACAGACAGTCAAGAGACAGATGTTTTGAGACTTAGTGTATCATCACTTCCGAGGGGAAGAAAGAAACAAAAGAAGAAAAATTAGGAAAAGAAAGGGAATAGGAAAGGTGACAGTGGATCTGAGAATCAACCCAGACGCTGCTCAGGTACTGTACATTACCTCTCCATCTTCAAATGCTCTCTGTTAGGGTGATGAGAACAGCAAGGAAAGGCGTTGAAATTTCACAACCAGAAAGATGTGGCTTCCAATTCTGAGTTAAGCACAAATCAGCTCTTGTGTCTGACTCAAACTATTCAAGATTTCCAAGATCTACTCTCTCAGTCTTACCTACTTTTGTATAAGCTATGAAGAAACACCCTGACTGAGGCCACATACAAAAGATAGTTTATTAGGGGTTTGCTTCCAGTCTCAGAAAGTGAGTCTATGACCTTTCATGGTGGAGATCAGGAACCCAGGCATGGTACTCAAGAGCAGTAGCTGAGATCTTGCATCTGATCCACAAGAAGGAGACAGAGAACCCTAACTGGGAATAACAACCCCACCCCCAGAGTGACACATCTCTAATAAGACCAAACCTCCTAATCCTTTCCAAAGAGTTCTACCACCTAAGTACCAAGTATTCAAATATATGAGACTATAGGGGCCATTCTTGGTCAAACCACCATAATCGGCATATGCAAAACAGAGATGAAAACACTTATTGTGAATATATGCTTATGGATGGAAGAACTGTGAAGAGGCATGGCAGGGGCTGTATGTAGCACAGTGAGTACCTGCCGTTTTTGTTTTTCCTTTTTGTTTGTTTTGGTTCGGTTTGGGGTTTTCTTGCTGCTGCTGGTGTAAATTTCGTTTTTTTTTTTTTTTTCTAAAACAATCATCATATTTTACATAGCAATCCCAGTTCCCTCTCTCTCCCATCCTCCCACTCTCCCCATATTTGTAAGCATGCAGATACTATGACAACAGTTTTTTGAATTCTCCTTGAGGCTACCTGTCTATGTCTTCTCAAGGCTCCTACAGGCACTTTAAATTTTAGTTTTATGCTTATCGCTTTTATTTTATAAGTATTTTACCTATATGTATTAATGTGAGCCAAACACATGCCTGGTGCCCAAAAGAGGCTAAAAGATAGAACTAAAGTGATGAGTACCATGTGAATGCTGGAAATCAAACCTGGTTCCTCTGAAAGAGCAAGACATGCTCTAAACCATGCAAACAGCTCTCCAGCACCTCCTGTTGACGTGCCTTGGTTCTTTTTTCTTGATCTCCTGATTTCCTAGTGCTGTTTCTCATTGATTCCTGTATTTTAATGAACACTCAAATATAGATGTAGTTTCTTTCCTGCCTTCAGCCCCAAATATACACGTTGATACTTATTTTAATTAGAAAGTGGCCAAGGTTCAGCCCCAAATAAACACATTGATACTTACTTTAATTAGGAATTGGCCAATGGCTTGGACTTCTTACTGGCTAGCGTTCTCTTAATTATAAACCCATAACTGCTATTCTATGTATTTCTACATGGCCTTCTCTTACCAGAGAAGGCTACACAGTGTCTCTCTCTTGTGGACCCTCTCTGCCTCCTCTCCCCAGCATTCTCCTCATCCGGTAGCCCCGCCTATACTTTCTGCCTAACTATTGGCCACCTATACTTTCTGCCTAACTATTGGCCAATTAGTGTTTTATTCATGAACCAATAAAAGAAACATATATATAGAAGGACTTCCCCCATCACTCAAATGTGGTGATATCTTG
Organism: Cricetiscus sungorus; assembly: GCA_030556225.1. Lineage (NCBI taxonomy): Eukaryota > Metazoa > Chordata > Mammalia > Rodentia > Cricetidae > Cricetiscus > Cricetiscus sungorus. The sequence continues at coordinate 17,160,234 of JANBXA010000366.1, forward strand.
TTTGTACAAATAGAGCATGTCTGACGATCTGAAAGTGGATCTTGCCAGTAGCCAACCATAGAGGTCTGGAGGTCTGTACAGACTGACAGGAAGTGAGATGGCTAGGCCAAGAAAGGCATATAGGCATGAGGAAACAGGAACTTGGCCCCTTTTCTGCTGGGAAGCTAGTGAAATAAAGGTGGCTTTGGCTTGATCCTTTGCCTCTCTGATCTCTTAGCATTTTCCTCTATATGTGACTTTAGACTTTTATATTAAGATCTATAAGAGCTCGTGTTGCACTCAAATGTTGGCCCTCAGCTCAGATTCCCTTTTCAGCTTCAAAAGCACTTTGTGATGATCCCAATGAGTGTATAGTGAATTGTATTTCTCCTCAAAGGATGTTCCCCCAAATCTCAGAATATAACCTATTTGAAATAAAGCGTTTTCAAAACAAAAATGCAAGTATTTTTATTTTCATGTATGGATGCTTCACCTGAATGTATGTACGAGTATCACATGCCTGCTATGCCTTTGGAGGCCAGAAGAGAACACTGAATTCTCTGTAACTAGGATCACAGTCTGTTGTGAGCCAATATGCGCATGCTGAGAAGCAAAGCCAGAGCCTCTCCAAGACATCAGGCAAATACTCTTTTTTGAGGGGGGCAAAGTTTCATTTTATTCATGGTTTGAAGAATACAGTACATCAGGATGAGGAGGGCCTGGCTACAGGAGGATGAGGTAGCAGTTTATATTCAAGCAAGTACTCTTAACTGCCAAATTATATTCCATCCATGGAATAAGGAATTTTACAGATGTGGCTCAGGTAAGGATCTTGAGAAGACATGATTCTAGATAAGAGTTATTCTTAAACTCAAGTTCAAGTATATTACAAGAGATGCTTGAAAAGGGAAAAAATCATGTAGAGACTTAGGGAATGAGGTCATGTGACATCCGAGCCACATACTGAACTAATATGCCCACAAACCAAGACGCTCCAAGGACTGCAGTGAAGTCCTATTAAAAGCTATTATTAGTAGAAATTAGTAAGAGACAGACAAAGAAAATTCCCTAGAGCCTCAAGAAGGTGCCAACCCTGATGTACCTGGATTTACTATTTCTGGCTTACAGATATGTCTCTTTGAAACTTTCCCAGCTCAAGAGACCTGAATGGCAGATGGAGTAGCCATCTTCAGTTGAGTCTCTACAATCTGGATGTGAGTGGTGTCTGAGGCATCTGGCCACATCACCCTGGCTCCTGGTTGCTGGTCTCTGAGTCACATTATCAATTCTGTCAGAGATGGTGCTTTAGGATTTCTTATTTTTATGTATTTTTTTTTTATTTCATTCTCTCCCTTCTTGTAAAGCTACTAAGATCCTCCAGGGCAAAGAACAATGTTCTTGTAACCCACCATGCAGTTTATGGATTATTGTTGAAAAAATTGGGAACTTCTTTCCAATAACCACACAAAGCATCACTGAACTACTGAGTAGAGGTTACAAAATGAAAACACATATTAAAACTTGAGAGGAAAAGATGTACAGCTCTTATTGACACCCTTGGACTAACAAGTGCTAATTGCCTTTCAAGAAATTCTGGCCATGTTTTCATATGTGAGCAAAGTGCACGCTTGACCCTCCCCTAGGTTGCCTTAAATATTTCTACAAATCGGTTTCACATGTTACACCCAAGAGCCTCAAGATCCATTGAGAATCCTAACAGCTATTTATGATTTGAGTTTCTGAGATGAGGATACAATCTGTAGCCTGACAGACTCACCCATAAATAGCTAATGAAAAGGAAGAATGGGGAAATATTTTTTTTGAAATATTTTGAATGAACTGATAAAATTTTATTTACAGAGCTCTGAACTATGCAAAGAAATAGGCTCCAGCCATTTTCTCCAACTTAAATGATGTTCATCATCTCTACATATCTACTACTTAAGGAACACCATTCTAAATACACCAAGTACAGGGATTTATTAATTCTAACAAGTTTGTGATGTATGCATTATTATTATTACATTACTTCACAGATGTTCAAGATAATACTTTTAGCAACATGTGGTACTAGAATTTGGCTCCAGAGTTTTTACTCTTTATCAGTGTGGTTTATAGCTATGAGGGGAGACATAGCATTGGGAAAACACCAGAAGATAATTTAGGAGAATATTTGTATAGCTCAGGATGGGAAGACCTTTCTAAGCATGAGCCAAACACCAAGCCACCAAAAAAAAAGAAAAAGTAATGTAAATTTGGTTATATGAGAAATAAAAACCTGTGGATTGTTAAAAGGATAAAATAAAATACCAATGTCCAGCTTGAGATGTGAGTGTGTTTTACATGGCATTGACACACAGAGGTTAATAATATCTAAAAACAAACACCTAGAAATCAATAAAGAAAAAGGATAAGCTAAAGACATGGGAAATAGTTTAGGGGAGAAAAATTCCACAATGGCCAGTAAGCCATATGAAAATGCTTAATATCCCAGCACAACATAATCAAAGCATGTAATAAACCAAAGCATTGAAAATTAAAATGCTGAGCTAGTATGACTGTGTGATTGACAGGTATGTGAAAGTGTTATGGAGGATAAAATTTCACATGGCATGAATACACATGTGTATTTGACTCAGAGATAGGAAAATCTCCCTTGAAATTGCAGGATTTAAGAATTGTGCAAAATTTTGAAAATTCCAGGGATAACTAATGAGAAAATTAAGGAAGAATTATCATGATAACACTTAGGATAAAGCAAATGAGAAAGCAGACAGAAGACACAAATATTCTTAGAACGTTTGACCCTCTTCTAGAAACTCACGCCTTGTTCATCAAGAATGATATTTGCTGATGCTGGGCCTTCATGAAACAGGATGCAAAGACTAAATTAAAAAATTCCTAAAGATAGGCAATGGTGGTGCACACTTTTAATCCCAGTACTTGGGAGGCAGAGGCAGGCAGATCTTGTGGGTTCAAGGCCAGCCTGGTCTACAGAGTGAGTTCTAGGATAGCCAGGATTGTTTCACACAGACACCCTGTCTCAAACAAACAAAACAACAACAGAAAAGAAATTCCTAAAATCTGAGGTTTGTATCAAAAAAATGTAAAATACTTATGTTTTATCATCCCAAATCTGTTGTTTAGGCAAGGGTCAGTATGTCAAGAAAAGGAAGGCACAGACATTGAGGTACTGCAGAAAGCTCCGACAGCCACTGCAAACAGGTAACTGATGACTGAGTGACAAATTCCCTGTTGTAATAAGGTTCAATTCCTGCTGACTCACTCCTTTATCTAATGGTAGAATCTCAAACTGAAAATGGAAGGAATGGAGGCATGGCACCATTATCCTTCTCAAAGGTTCTGACTTCCCTGGCATCCATACTCAAAAGACTTATGCAAATTTTTCAATTGGATGGCTAGAATTCTTTTCCTCCACCCTCCACCACCCCTCCTAAGTATTTTGCTGAGATTCTCTTTGGATAGCTTCCATCTTCTAGAATTTTCTGGCTGAGCAATCTCTATGAGTACCAAATAGAATATTTTCCTGGCTCTTATTTAATCTTGTTCTCTGTAGTGCATAACAATACCCTTTGGGGAACATATTAACTCATCCAGAACACCTAGATATCATTGCCTCATTGGGGGTAATAATGTAAAAACATTGTGATGGTAGGATTGTGAAGATTCCAGACTCAGGCAAAGCAGAAAAGCATGTAAATCCAGTACTTGACTTGGTTGGCCAATTAGGAAACATACTGAATTACCCTGAATTTTAGATACTTTTACAAGTGAGGTGAAGAGGTCATGTATGTGATCTTCAACATCATTTTATACCTAATGTTTGGAAGCCTGTGATTAAATGAGATAACAAATACCCTAAGACCCCACAATATATGTCCTAACTACCAGGCACCATCTCTTCATTGTGTTCTTACACATCATTAATGATCTGTTTTATGAAGTTGATGGCATGATCAAGCTTTATCTACACATTTTCTCCATTGAAAATCTATTTTTGTTTTGCTTTATTTTTGATAATATTTCCAATAATGATGATGATGATGATGTTCTTTTTATGTACTTGCTATAACAGAAAGATGGTTTTTCTGACAGTGAAAAAAAAATCTATCTCCTTGAGGCAAGGTAAGTTTGATTGTAGTCCAGAAACAGATGAATTTAGCATCAGATCTGGAGTATGTGATGGGAGCCCTCTGCTTCCTGAGCAGCTTTTGTCCCTGTTGTGATTGACTCATTCTAGCTACTTCAGACCTGTAGTTCTTTCCCCTGTATTTAGGTCCTCCACAATGACTGCAGCAGATCATGAGAGAGAAAGCCATGGGCTCGTAAATGCCTTAGGCTAAAAGATGTGTGCATTACTGTTGCTCTTTAGCCAAAACTAATCACAAGATCTACCCAACTGCTAAAGCCTAAGAAATGTGTTACTGAGACAGATAGACTGCCAATGGTCTCTTCCAGGTCTTTCTTTCTATTATTTCTTTTAATTAGCTGTTAATTATGTGTCTGTATCTGTGTGAGACTTCTGCACATGAATGCAGAACTGTGAGAGGCCAGGAGAGGGTGCTGGGTCTCCCAGAGCCTGCATTTACAGGTGATTGTGCATGGCCTCATTTGGGTGCTGGGAGAGAAACATACTACCTAAACCACAGGATTATGTCTACAGCAAGGCCTTCCTTTGCCTTTTTTTTTTTTTTTTTTTTTTTAAACCCACTGTAACACCAACATATCCTTATATGGATCAAAGCCGAGGAGATATCTCGGTCAGCAATGTGCTTGCCTTACAAAGATTTGAGTTTGTTCCCCAGGATCTTTGTCAAAAGTTGAGTGTGGCAGTGAACATTTGAAACCATAGTATCCAGGAGGCAGAGACAGGCAGATCCCTAGGGCTCAACAACCAGCCTGCCTCCCTTACTTGGAAAGCTTTAGGGCAATGACAGATGGTATATTGAAAAAACAGTAGTACCCAAGGAGCGATACCCAGGGCTCTGTCTCCATGAGAACGGGCATGTGCGTACTCTCCCCCCACTTGATGTGAACTTGCACACACAACAACATGCATAGATGTGCAAAAATAATAAGTCAAACTTATTTTTTGCTATCTTATTTACTTTATCTTATATTGACTTTTATTGCTTTTTTGTTAAAGTACAATTCACGCAAATCTTCATTATTTAAAATAAGCTGAGGGGACATGTAAGAAAAGGCATTGAAAGTTTGTATACAAGCAACATAGTCAGGTGGTGGTTCTCATTAAACATGGCAAGTTCAGAAACATTCTTTTACCAAGAGTGAAAGACCTTGTGGACCTCATCTTTGACATCTGCCCACCTTTGACCTACTTTCTGATGACCTCCAACACTGAAACCCTGCCAATGACCAACCCTACAGAAATCCCCTCCTCACGGACCTGCCTACCCTCAGTCCCATTAGCCCCATGTTTTCATATGACTCCTCTCAAGCTTCCCTTTTTTAATATCACTACTTCATCTGTGCAAACACTTAACTCCTTAACACCTCACTCTTCTGTATTATGCTGGAGAAGTGTCCGCTGTCAGCAACTAAAACTATTCCCTGTCCTTCAGGAGCTGAACATTTATGAAAGGAAAAAAAAGCAACAAACTTTAAAATCAGATAGCACATCAGGTGTGGGTAGTCAGCAATGCTGTTCATTTTATGTCACATGTCTTGCTTTTCCAATGTCCTAGAGGATGGTCTCACCTCAAATCCTCTCTGTGACATTACACTGTCAGCCAGTGACCTCTCTTCACAGGTCATTGAAGAAGTGCTGTTCTCATCCCAGAATGCACAGAGTCAATGAAGTAACCGCACGTATGATGACGCCCTCCACCCAACTTCATCTTCAGTCCTTTAAAGGCCAGATGTGTGCTGCTCTGAGTCCCCTCCTCTATAGACTTCCACGAGTCTTCACATGCTGTCTCTGCATTTCCGTATGCTTCTGTTTTCTCAGGCATACCATTGGTGTCGATTAACACATGTTTCTATGACTTTATTTGCTTTTAACCATGCACATTTCATTGGCACATACTGTAGATTCCTGAATGTGTCGGATGTGCAGGGGTCAGATGGGATATTTCTGACTTTGGAACTCAATGCCTTTCTAAACGTTTGTGAAGCCTCTGTCTAATTTCTTTCTGCCCTGGAATCATTGCTACCATCCAGTCAAAGCCTCAAGAGCCTCTTCAAGGTCATGAGCCTAATGACCTAACTCCATTCATTGAACCCCCAAGGAGGTAGTATTTGAACTGGATCTTGTGAAGCTTAATCCCCATTGACAACTTGGCTGATTTTTAATTGCCTAGGACACTGGTGAGTTATGGCTGCCAGGCTTCTGTGACAGAATTTCCAGAGAGCAAAGACCCACCTTCAGTGTGGGTAGCACATCCCATCGGTGGGAGTTACAGGGAGACTAAAAAGGGGGAAGGAACCTGAGTTTCACCATTCAGCTTTTGCTGGCTTCCTGGCCCATAGGACCTGAAAGCAGCTGGTACCACTGCTTCTCTTGCCACTGGGAACCAAATGCACTGAAAGCTGAGCAGATAATACCTTCCCAAAGTTGTGTCTGCTCATATTTTGGGAACAGTGATAATAAAAAGTAACCAACACAGGCCTCAAAGGACTCATGTTGAATGAGTAGGGAAAGCATTCTAGGAACAGAAAAACGGCTTCTCGGCAGGGTCAAAGCAGTGCTAACGTAAGTTCAGTGTACAGAGAATTGGAAATAGTCTCACTTGGCTCAAAATTGCTATGTGAAGAACAAAGAAACAGGAGACAGAATGCACTCAGAAAATAAAGACACTGCCCATAAATCCCTGAGCAGACAAGGATCCACTCATTTTCACTTAAAAGCTACTTACTCCTTTATACATGCAGATTTTAAATTTATTTAAGGTGGGCATTAAGTTTGCAGTTAGAGAATAGCTCATTTATGCTAACAGCCTTGGGGCTGCAAGAATTCTGTTTATTACATTAGAAGCCACACAGTACTCTGCATTCCTAATGCTCTGTTTGAGATGCGACATTGTGAGTCTTGCTAACTCTCTGAATATGAAGCAGGCTGTATGCAAATGTATTTGTTCATAATGAGCTTTTAGTATCCCTCCTCCTCTTCTCCAAGGATGAAATCAGAATACAGGCTTCTTAAGGCACATCAGAAATTTTCCCGGGGAGAGCAGAAGATAATTAAACCCACTCTGCTTCATCATGAGCCTGTTGAAAGACAATCTCCTCGTGAAGTTCTGTTTTACTCTAAAACAACCCAGCAATTGAATTTGGAACCATTTCAAGGGGAAGTGCAAAGAAGACATCAATCTTTTCCGATGCTGTTTAGCATGTAATAATAAAGCGATTGTTGCTGTATTATAACTATATTAGTTTCCTAGATGCGTTCCCCACAAATGAGCATCCTCCTTCAAAATGGTATTCTCCTGCCTCATTTTCTTAAAGAGATTGCCTTCAGAAGATGGGTCACAGCGCTGCTCACTTCAAGCAACCTTTCGGAGTTGGATATCATTGTGTACTTAGAGTTACAGTGGGTTAAGGATATTTGGTGTCACATAACTCTAAAGTCATCACATATGAATAGTTATATGGACAGTGAGAAAAAACACCGCAAGCATTCATATGTTTTGAAGTAACCATCATTAATCAAGTCTTAATTTTAAAAAGAGTCAGCTGAAGCCTAGTGTTCTGTTGTTTCTCTTCTGCACAAAATGGACCAATGACTTTGCCAATGATGTCTACTTTTTTATTTGGATAGAATTTAAGCTCCTTGGGGTGGAAATAAAGGAGGGTCCAGGCAAAGTGGTAGGCTGCATATGTAATGCTGAATTTCCTAAGTCAGGGGAAGGATTCCAGAGCAATTAATGATTCATGGACTTAAAATGGCCTTCTAGAAACACTCCATTCCTCACCCTTTATGCTACAGCACAGGCAGATATACTCTGTCTTTAATCAGGTCTACATTTAGGAGCTCATTGTTGAAATCTCACAAACCTTTACGATAGACAAATTGAGAAATGGAGTGTATGTAGACTCATTTATTACAGACAAGGCTGTTTCTGATGTTGCCTAGATCCAAGTAAGAAGAAACCGACAAGAGCATCCAAAGCTGAGGACAATGCTGAACCACTTCTTAAAAGTCTTGAATTAGCTGCCAACAATAAGTGCCACATTAACCTGCCTCACCCTGCAGGCATTTCAGATTCTAACCTCTATAGGAGTATTTACTTTCAAATTTTGTCATTGAGCTAGATTATCAAAGAATTCAGACATTTTTGTTACAAGATAGCCTATTAAAAATGGAACAAGAAATATATATATATATATATGTATATATATATATATATATACGTACATGTGTGTGTGTGTGTGTGTGTGTGTGTGTGTGTGTGTGTGTGTGTGTGTGTGTGTGTGTGTGTGTGTGTGTGTAGGTTTTTTGAGACAGGGTTTCTCTGTGGCTTTGGAGGCTGTCCTGGAAGTAGCTCTTGTAGACCAGGCTAGTCTCAAACTCACAGAGATCTGCCTGTCTCTGCCTCCCATGTGCCACCATCGCCCAGCAAAATGGAAAATGTTTAATGTATTTTATTCTGTCATTTTGATGGGCAAACTCATGAATGCCTCTCCCATTTGACTTATACAAGAACGAATAATTTTAAACTAGTAATAGAATTTTAATTAAAGGAAAGTAACTGCTTTTCTGGTCATTCTCATCTGGCACTATATTTTCTCAAAAGGAAAACAAGTCAGATATTCCATTTGAATTTGCCATATCTCATTTAAAATAGTATGTTTTAGGGAAACATAATGAGAGATACATGAGATATAGCCCATGGGGAAAGTGAAGCAAGTGATCACAGCAAAGAAAGACATAACAGAGAAAACATCTTCTCAATTCGATCTTGAGTATTTTGGCATTCGGGGATATGCCAGTTTGACTGAACGAGACAGTTTGACTTAACAAGGAAAATCTACATTTTTTTCAAATTTCTATAAGCAGTAGATGAAAGGAAAAGCATTGGCCTTGTCCCACCAAGCCAAGTTTTCAGCACAAAGAAGATTTATTGCCCCAGGGGGACAGAGGGCAAGGAATAAGACAGAGACATGAGGTAGAGAAGGAAGGAGAAGGGGTCAAGGAGATGAGGGAAAAGGGTATTTGTCTCAGAGGACAAAGGGAAGATAGGACAATGACAGTTTATAAAGGTAAAGAAGGAAACCCCTGTTAGGATGAGGTGTTTAGTTTTAATTGGGCATGGTAATTAGGCCAGCCAAAAGGGGGATTTTGATTGCTGGACCTTGGTAGTCAGTGTCAGGAGGAGGAAGTGGCCAAATAATGGAATAGAGCTTGGTGACTAGCATCAGGCTGTGATCTAATAGTTTTCAGCAAGGCAGAAGGAATGGGGGGAAGCAAGGCCTGCCACAGCCACACGCTCCAGTGTGCTAATGTCCCTTCAGTAGGCACAGAGCCTACGCCTGAGGAAGGTTTGTCAGTACCCTCACAGAAGAAAGAGCAAGTTGGCTTTTCTGAAGAGTTTCACACCCCCAAATTATCTCACTGAGTATGGAGCAAAGTGGGTCTGATGATGAGGTGTGGATTGTTCCCAGGAGGCAATTTGATTGTTTTCCATAGATACAAATGCTGTGCAAAGTGTTTCACCAAGAATAAGGAAATCGTGCCACTTTCAGGAAAATTGATACAACTGGAGATCATCATATTAAATAAATTACATCAGACTCTGAAAGCAAATATCACCTATTTCTCTTATATGTGGGATCTAAATCACAGATTTAAAGGGGGTGGGGGATGAAGAGATGATAGAGGGGATAAAAGTGCTTGTGACACAGGCCTGACGATCACAGTCCAGAGCTGTTGTCCTATGCACCTAACTCTAGGACCCAGGAGAGGGCAGACACGGCACTGAAGGTCTGGTGCTTGCTGGCCAGCCAGTCTAGCCAAACAATGATTCTCTCCACAGGTAGTGAATGACAAGGGAACTGCGGAGAGCGGCAACACAGGACACCTGGCATCCTTTTCTGCTCCATGTGTACACATGTAGACGCACCTGAACACACATGTGCACATACAAACCACACACACATACTCATGCAGACTATACCCAGAAAGCAAAATCTGAAGCATGAGAAAGATTGTTTGGGAGCAAGAAGGGAACAATGGCTGAGGGAACAAGATAAAGTCGTAGGAGTGAATATGACCAGATTACTTTATATCCACATGTGAAAATGTTATAATGAAATCCATTATTTTGCACAATTACTATACATCAACAAATAGTGTAAAAATGTCTACAAAATGAGTACTTTAAGTGATAGTGAAACAAAGGCTAAGTCAAATTTTAAAGTACCATGCAACAAATCTAATTTTAAACAATTCTTTCCCCTGCATGAAAGCAAATTCCCTTTGGGTCATATTGAGGAACAATATTTTCTTTTGCATCTGAATTAATTATATCACAAAGTAAGAAGAAAGGGGCAACATTTTGGTGTGGAATATAGTCTAATGCAAGCTCTTCTGGAATATGCAGCTAGCTGTATTCAAATGTATGGAAATTTGTGATTTGCATTCTCCAGGAAATATTGAGTACTAGGAGATCACACATGTGGATACGCACGACATTTGCATACTATACATATACATGTATATAAATAATACATATATATGTATATATTTGTGAATTTTCTGAAGCATCTAATGTGATTCACAAATACAGGTAAATATGATCCACTTACTTATAAACAACAATGCATTGGTTTCCTTTCCAGAACTGCTGAGAGTCTGTGCTTTGAAACCAGTTCAGAGTGAGCTAAATCTCTCCAGACAGGCAGAGGAGGATTAGGGTGTATTCCTTTGGGTAGCAGCCAAGCAGGGTCACAGGAAGATAAAGGGATTTTCAAACATGGCTCTGATGAAGAAGGCAGCCAGAATGAATAGCTGAGGGGTGGATAACACCTAACCTGGGATACATTCAGTTCAGTCAAACCCCAGTGCAGCTGCTTCTGCAGAGAGGGGACTCATCTTCCAGAGTCCCCTGGAATAAATTCCGTGTGCTTTCAGAATAGATTTGCATGGTGAATTACTCTGCTTGAAGATGGTAAAAGAGTCTGGAAGCCATTCTTTTCCCACGAGGCAGCATCCCTATTTATAAACAGTAATGACATTGACACAGGTAAACTGATTATGCTAAGCATCCCCAAAGTAGAGAAGCTCACAAGTCCATTGTATTGCCTGGTCTTCAGCCTTTTGCAGAAAATTGTGATGTGATACTGGGGCTGGCTCAGATTCTTAAATCCCAACCAGGGAGTGATTTATTAACTGGTAATAAGTTGCTGGCCTCATGTATCTCAACATACAACATGAAGCAGTAGCTTGTTTTTTTTTAGTATTGTTCTGAGTTTTCTTGTTGGAAGGATAAATCCACATACTGCTGTAATTTCCTTTAGCTATATACACAGTTGTACAAGTGCTGGGAGGTATGATTTTAATTTTTCAGGAACCTCCACGTTGCTTTCCTTTGCAAATATGCTGGTTTATATTCTCACTAACAAATGTGCCAAGATTTCCTTTCTCAACATCCTCTTCAACATTTGTTGGATTTCAGTCTCTCTGATAATGTGCATTCTAATGTTTTTGAGGTGAAATCTCATTGTGGGTTTAATTTACTTCATCCCCCGATGATAAGTGACATCAAAAATACATACACATGTGGCTATTTGTAGGTCTGCTTTTGAGAAGTGCCTTCTCAAGCCTTAGAAATATTTAGTACAATGTTTCCTTACTCTAGAATGGGAACATGAGACCCTGAGTAATCAGGGGAATTGACAAAATTGTAAGAACTTCCAACTCAAAGCTTCTACACTGTTTCTCTAATACTGGGCACTGAACTCCACACCTCATTCATGCTACTATTGAGCTATATTTTAGACTTCTTTTAATTTTTAGTTATGAGACAACTTAAGTTGCCCAGCATAACCTTGAACTCGCTCTTGATCCAGGAAGGCCTTGAATTTCTCATCTTCCCGTCACAGTGACCAGGATAACTGATTCTCTGTACTGTAATTTTATAACTAAGTCAGCATGCCCAAGCTATGAAAAAGACACTTATATTATTGTATAAACTTTGTTCTTAATAAAATATAATTGATAATGGTGGTATTTCATGTACCATAGGTACATAAATAGTATGACTATAACACAGAATAAAAAATTGTTTCATTTATACATATAATATATAACATGTTTTACATAGTGAATCTTTTAATGTAAATATTCATTTTTATTATATCTCACATGTAAATGTTACCAGTAAATAGGTATGGCAAGTGTCGCTTAGCAACCCAGATACTAATTGTATACTAATGCAGTTATCTCACTCTTATTTGTAGGTTTGACCTGAGAAGATGCTGCTTTCTTATTTAAAACACGTGTTTAATCAAACATCAGCAAAATGACAGATTACTTACAAATGCTTGCAGCTGGTTTTTATCCACTTTCCTAAAGAGTTGAGAAAGAAGCTGCTCCAAGGATATCGGGAAGGGACTTTCAACCCCAGCAGGTTTAAGGCAAGACTCTGGCAGGAAGAGCAACCTCCTTAATGTGTTAATTTTCTGCTATGCAATAGTTGTAATTTTAAAAAGCAGAGTGCAAAAGAAACCAGGAACAGAGCTCAGGTGGAGGATTTTTTGATTATTATTATTTTATTTTATTGGGGGAAAGTGAGTGGGAAAGGGGGGAGGAGAGAAGGGAGGCCAGCCTCTGGGGGATAGGAGCAGGAGAAGAGAAGAGAGAGGCAGAGGGAGGTTGGTGGGGGGGGGGGAGAAGGAATGAAGGGAAGGAGGGAGGGAAGGAGAGAGGAAGGGAGGGACAGAGTCAGAGAAGCACACACACACAAGAGAGAGAGAGAGAGAGAGAGAGAGAGAGAGAGAGAGAGAGAGAGAGAGAGAGAGAGAGGAACAGCCAGCAACAGAGAACAGAGGGAGAAAGAGAAAAAGGAGAGATGGGAGGTGGGTAGGGCTCTTTTAAAGGGAGTGTAGTGAATATGCATAGGTGATGCTCTTAGTGGCTGCAGCTGAGGATGTATCCTGTCAAAATCCCAAGGGCAGGCCAGTACAAATGCCTGAATACTGACAATAATGGTGAATCTTTTGGTGACTGCACTGTCTTGGGGATTTGAGTACAGCACTTAGTTCTTTTGTGGCCTTGCTTTGTGAGTAATCAGTAAACATGTTCTGTAATATCTAACTCTATGTTTTTCTTCAAATTCTTGTATACTCCCACTCTCCTATCTTAGCTTGATCCCTTTAATTTTTGTACACAGAGACTGGCAGAGCGATCATAAAAGCCATTTTGAATTATGTATATCCACCTTAGGGCCCTCCAAGAAAACAAATGGCCCGTTGTGTCAGATTTTGCCACAGCATCTCCTTGTCAACTCAAAAAACAAAGGCAGGTCTCGAAGACTGCAAAAGAATCTTCTTTTGTAGTGACTCATCAGCAAAGATGAGAGAGAAACAGCATCAAAAGGCAGTGTGAGCTATTTAACCAAGTCAGAAGAAATCCCAGAGTTCCTATGCCTTCAACACACGGAGTGGAAAGGAACACAGGGACAGCATATACAACACTCAACCAACATGAAAAGTTGCCTGGGCAGAATCCAGGTATAAGTGTCAGCTCCTTCACTCCTCTTGAATTTGCAATTTGTTATTTCAATGTTTTCCTTTCTGGATTATTGTACTACTGACTTAACAGTGATGAATATTGATTAACTATAGTGACTCTAAGATTAACTCTTCTGAGTCATCTTTTGATAGTCTCTTTTTGATTTTAAAGATTTATTTTAATCATTTTAGGTGCTGTGCATGTGTGTATTTATCTGTGTGTATGTCTGTGCATATGTTTGGATCTCCCTGAAGCTCAGCTCCAGGGTATTATGGGCTGTCCTACATAGATGCTGGTAAGTGAACTTGGGACCTCTGCAAGAGCAGTACTCACTCTGGTATCCCCCATTTTTTTTTTTAATTCTTTAAATTTTCACACATGTACCAATGTATCTTGATTATATCCATTCTTCCTTCTCCATCTCCAACTACTTCCAATACACCCCCTTATCAAATCTCTCTCTCTCTCTCTCTCTCTCTCTCTCTCTCTCTCTCTCTCTCTCTCTCTCTCTCTCTCTCTCTCTCCTCCTTCCCAGTCTCATTCTCAAGTTTAAAGTATGCAGTGAGGCTATGCGTTATCCTGTAAACAAATAAGACATGGCGTCACTGGCTAGGGCATTGAAAGCCTTGCAGGACATATCTGGTTTGCAGTTAGAACTTGTCACCTAAGGCTCCCACAACTCGCATCCCCACCCCCATCTCATCCTGCCCCTTTCACAAATGGGAGCTTACTAAAGGCTTTGGGCTGCCTTGTTCTCTTCCTAAGTTTACCAGTAAAATCAGTTCCCTGGAGCATAGCTCTTCTCTTTCACATTTTAGCTGCTGTTTGAAAAGGTTTTTCTACTCAGGGCCCTCACCAAATGCCGCTTCATCTTGAATCTAGTCTTTCTTCATCACCTTTTTGTAATTAATTAGTTAATTAATGGGTTACATCATGTGTTGTCTCTACACCAGTACACTGTCAGCAGCAAAGCTTAAAACCGATGTCTAGTGCCTGGTACTCAATATTATGTTTGGAAGAAGGAAGAATACAAAGGGTATTTCCAAAGCTTATCAGAATGCACTGGACACCGACTACAAATACTAAGAATTACTAATTTAAAATTCATTCAACTTGTAATTCTTTGCATGATCAGAAAAATGATAATGGCATAGCACTTGAATAGAATGACTTCAGATGTGAATTTCAGTATTCCCTGATAAATTCTTTGCTTATATTCATTCCTTTACTGACGAGGTATACACAGGCTCTCTCATATTCATAGAGACACGTACTTTTCTATTTTATTTATTTTTGTTTTATGTGCAATGGTGTTTTAGCCATTGCTGTCAGGTCTCCTGGAGTTACAGACAGCTGTGAGCTGCCATGTGGGTGCTGGGAACTGAACCTCTGGAAGATGAGTCAATGCTCTCAACCACTAAGCCATCTCTCCAGCCCCAGATGCATAGTTCTCATGCTTGGGCTTTTCGCAGCCCTGACCCATTGGTTAAATCTGATCGCAAACTGTGGCAAGCTTTGATGCTGGAAATGACTACAGTGCTCAAGGCCAAAGAAGTTCTAGCTAGGCCCTCAGACTTTTCCATTTTGTGTAGACACTTCAGGGATTTAACACTGGAGACATTTGAGGGGCAATGTGTAAAGCCTGCAAAAGTCTATTTTCAATTGCAAAAGAACACAGATTATATTTTTACCAACTTGAGCCTGTGAATGACATTGCCTGTCTTGCACCCTGTTTAAAAGCTTGTTGGCCCCAACATGCAGACAGAGGCAATCCTGTTCATTGCGATTGCTGGAGAACAGCAGTGGCCTGGATTTCCTCCTATTGCACATTCTACCTGAAGAAGCCATTTTGGGTGCGTTGCCCCCTTGAGCCCTGTGTATAATTAGCTACATCCCAGAATGAGCCAGAGCAAGGGAAGGGGAAGGGAGGGGAAATGGAGAAGAAAAGATGAAAGAAATTTGACCTGGCCTCTTGCTAACTCTGGAAACCAAATACATTTGTTTCTTTGAAAAAAAAGTGTCTCCCAAGTCCTTGGCAGAAGGCTCAAAGTAGCCTTTATGTAAGTGCTGAAAGTTGTCTTTAGTCCAAGGCCCAAGGACTGCAGTTCAGCGTGTGCAAGATCAAACACAGGTGCTACAGAGACGCTGTGCAAGTCACCTGGGGGCTGCAGGGGTGTGGGAGCTTTGCAGGCTTTAAAAGATACTGAAGTAACACTGCCTGGAGACTGGGAGTGTTTGAGGGGCCTCTCTGGAAGTGCCTTTCTGTGCAGAATGGTGCAAGAAAGACTCAGAATAAGGGCCATTCCTTCAGTGAGGCTCTGGTTTTACCTGTCACAGTCCTTCAAGACCGAGGAAAATAAACTCAGATAAAACCCAAGACCCTCCAACTTCAAGAGGAGAGCCTCACTCTGACACTGGCACTTTAGTTCCATGCCCTTTGGCTCATAACATATTTATAGACTGTTACTACTTAGATGAAGGTGCTGGGAAGAAAGACCTGAATTACCTACACGGGGACTCTAGTCTCACTTTATAATGTCGGTGTTCCAATGCTGTCTTGGCCCAGCTATGGAGGACAAGCTGATGAAGCATGACAAAAGTCTTTTCTTTCTTGTTCAGTAAAATGTGGAGCCTGGAGACAGAATTTAGTGAGTTCTCAGAGGCCCTTACAAATGCTAAATTGAGTGACCCTCCTCCAGAAATTTTGCTACTTTCGCCAGTCTATTTCTCCAAGCCTCAGGATATGGCAGCCAAAACATAGATGCTGGCATTAGGCAGCAGGGTTGAAATTTTGGCAGGTTTTCCGAGGCAACTGCTAGGTCACTAAATAATTCAAATTTGAAGCTATCAATGTGTTATTATTTCCACTGAATAAATTCAGGCTGCATCCAAATTTTTGTTCTCACCTCTACTGAGATCTCAACAAAACAACACAAAAAGCCAACACAAACATTTATTGAGCCCCAAATAAATCAATCAATGCAGAGCTTCCCTGAGTCAGACACAGTTTTAAACATGGGCATCACTCTGATCCAGGTGGTGACTGGAAGTCACAATTGAATGTCTGTGGCATCTAGAGAAGAATAAGTAATTCTGGCATGATCCCTGGGGGACAGGGGTTCCCTGGTTGGGCACAGATGAGCTCATTATACATAACTCAGGTTTAAACAGTTTATTACATAGGAAAGTAAGAAAAGACATTGAGGATGGGAGAAAAACTATGGGCCAAGAACTGAAAGTTGAGTAGCTAGCTTGATATTTGAAAGTGAGATGTAGCTTGCTTTCATTTCCTGACTTTATTGGGATGTTACTATGGCCTTTGTGTTTGTAATCACATGTCTACAGCATGCAGTTAATTAATGTGTTTACTCAACAAATGGCTCTGAGAAACCTACTATATGTTAGGCAATCTGCAGGTCTGGTTCTATTAGCATAGTCAAATTTCTTGATTATAGTGTTCGTGTGAATCATAGTAATAAAATGATCATTCCGGTTTCTTATAATGATCCTACCCATGTGATCAGTTGTGAGGTATGCTCATTCTAAAACATTTGAGTGCCACCAGTCTAGCAAAATCAAGATATTTTGAGACAGAGTTCTTAGCTCCTTTGTAGTAGGCTTTCTCTGAACTTCCAAGTAGCTCCCAAATAAAGATACAGAGACTTATTAGTTATGGATGCTCAGCCTTATTGTATGCATGTCCCACTAGCTCTTATAACTTAATTTAACCTGTTTTTCTTCATCCACATTCTTCAAGACTTTTTATCTTTCTTTCATTATGTATCTCCTGCTTTTCCGGTCTCCTCTGTGTCTGTCTGGCTAGACTGAGGCACCTCCCTCTTTTTCTCATTTGTTCTCTCTTTTCTGGAGCCTCAATTCCTTCTCCTGTTTATTCTCTTTGCCTACCAGATCCACTAATCCTTCTACCAGCTAGCTATTGGCCAGTCAGATTTTTATTAAACTAATCAGATGCCTTAGGCAGGCAAAGTAACACATCTTTATATTTTTAAACAAATGCAACATAAACATATATGTGGATGGAGTTTCTGTTCCACCTGATCCTGAAGTTGTTTAGTCCCAAATAAACACACAGAACTTTATATTAATTATAAACTCTTTGGCTGATGGTTCAGGCATCTTATTGGCTAGCTAACTCTTAATTATTAACCCCTTTATATTAAACAGTGTATTGGCACCAGGCTGTGGCTTACCCATAATGCTCCAGCATGCTACTCCCTTGGCGGCTACATGGTATCTCCCAGGCAGTTCCTCTATGTTCCTCTTCTTAGCCTTCTCCTAGTCTGATAGCCCTGCTTATACCTCCTGCCTGGTACATCCTGCCTGGCTACATTTTGCCTATTCAATGGCCAAAACAGCTTTATTCATTAACCAATAAGAGAAACATATAGTCACAGCATACAGAAGGACATCCCCATCACAAATATAACACACCTTTACATAGTTAAAGTAATATTCGGCAGCATAAACAAATGTAACACCTTTACATAGTTAAAGTAATAATTTACAACATAAGCAGACATCTTGACATGGTTAAAGTAATATTCCACCACACTCCTGTATGTATTGATGGAAGAGTCAACCAGGAAAGAGTTTTTTTCCAGAGGATTTCACAGGAAACAACAAAACAATTGCCCCATCTCTTGTAAAATAGACATAGTGCTCCATGAAGATGAAGACATGTGTTTTCACAAAATGCTTTCTAAGACGATTATTTCCAATCAGATGGAGGCATCTTTTCAAACAAGATCCCTCAAGGACACAATCCAAATAGAATTCTTTCCCAGTCTTCCAGTGTGGTGTGGAATCCCTGTTCATAAGAATGCAAGAGGGTATTCTTAGCTTTTGCCTAGAAGAAGCAAACAGCTAGGACACAGCATGCCCATGTGCAGAACTTTGAGATATTAATGACTCTTTTGTTGCGGTGGCCTGGCATGGTGGAAATGAGGACTAATATTAAGTTACATATGTTCTGGAGGAACTGAAATGGCTTGTCACCATGGCAATGGTTAGAGGCCACTTCCATTACTCACTGCTCACTCCCATCCCATATGCTAGGTGCACACAGTAATACTTTCTGTAGAACCAGATTATTAGCTGGCTTTTTAGGCACCCTGAGAATCTGTCCAGAAGACATCTTGAAATAGATGTTTATTTTTAGTTATCCAGCACAATAAAGTAGATCTATGCTTTCTGGATCCTGAATTTGTTGCTTTTGTGGCAGTGGTGAAATACCATGACCAGAAGCAACTCATGGATGAAAAGCTTTGTTTTGGATTATGGTTCCAAGGAGACAGCATCAATTCTGGCTGGGACAGCACTGCATGGCATGGTGGCAGGAACAGGATGGTGCCTGATCACATTTCATCCCCACACCGGAAGCAGAGAAAGAGAACAGATGGTGGGAAGGCGCTAATCCCACCCCTAAGTCCCAAGCTTCCTTACACTGTGATGGATACACATCATTCAGCAAGGCTATGCTTTCTAAAGGTTCCAGAATCTCTGGGGAAGCACCATCAACTGGAGTTCAGATTCATGAGCCTATAGGTACCATTCCTCACTGAGACCAACACAGATCACATGTGTTATGAAAGGAGTGAGTTAACCTGAGGGGTTATTTATTGACGAGCCAGTAGAACTAAAACTCAGGGAAAGCCTTTCAACCCATGCAAAATATTCATCCCTAGTGTCAATTTACTCAGTACTTATTCTGTGTGAAACATTGTAGGAGGCTCTGATGATGTACAGATAAGCTCTCTAGCTTCAAACTTTATTGTGAGAAGACATAAGCAAACAACTGTAATTCAAGAAGGCCTGTGCTGTAATTTCTTTAGCTAGCCAGCATCAAATTGAGTACTCACTGTCTGCCAAATATTACCAGATACCATGAGAAGAAAAGGCATTAGACAAGGAAGAAGAAGGTTAAGAAAATGCCTTAGCTGGCAAAATGCATGTCTTGTAATCACAAAGACCCAAGTTCATTCTCAAACAATAACAACCAAACCAAACCAGAAAAACCACATAAACAAACCAAAACAATGTGTTAAAAAGCTAGGCGTGGTGGTGATATGTGCTTGTAATACTTGGCAGGCAAGGATAGGTAGATCCTTAGGTCTCCATGGTCTCCTAGGTCTCCTAGGTCTCAGCCTAACCTACACGAGAGTACCACACTAGTGAAAGACCTGTTTCAGAAGAAGGTGGCTAGTGTTTTAGAAATGAGATCCAAAGATGGCCCTCTGACCTCCATGTGTTTGTGTGCCTACACATATATGTGTCTTTGCATGTTTGTGCACACACACACACACACACACACACCAAAAATTATAAATTATAATTAGTATTACATGAATACCAATAAAATATATATGAAAAAATACATGCCAAAGGTAGTTAGAACTTTTATTTAGAGGCAATCAGAGAAAACTTGAGCAGATGACATTTCAGACCATTTTAAAAGGTGTTCTGGGACTCAACACAGACTGTTGGACTGGACCATTTTATCAGGTGAAAGGCACAAAATGAAGAAATAGATATGTTTTCACCTCACCAGGGAAGGTGGCAAACCTTACCCATAAAAGAGAAAATATTGAATTCGTTTCCCTGTAAATGAAATCGAAAGGTCTTAAATGGCTGAAAATATCATCAATACATGTAATCACAGTTAAAAATGACTTCCTGTAGAGGGACAGAAGCTGACTGAAGAAAAATCTCTTCTCCTTGATCACAGAAATTGGTTCAAAGGTTGTAAGCACTTGATCCAACTGAGAAGGGTAAGAATCTTCTCTTAAACAATTCTACCTGACTGGAGAGGAGGGTAAGGGAGGGGAGGGGAGAGGAGAGAAAACAAGAGGAAGGAATATAGGGGAGGAGAGGAGAGGAAAGAAGAGGAGAGGAGAGGACAGGAGAAGAGAGGAGAGGAGAGGAGAGAAGAGGAGAGAAGAGGAGAGAAGAGGAGAGGAGAGGAATCCTGTGGAGTCTGAATCCAGACCCTTCTCTATATCCCTGCACATCACTCCTTTCCTGTTTAAATACCTTTAGGTTATTTGTCCTGTCCAACACAGAAAGCTTGGACTAGATGGATGTACAGAAATAGCATCCAGATGAAAATATAAAGGGCATTCCAGGCAGAGGGTCCAGCATTTGTAAAATTCCAATTCTTGTAATTCTGATGTGGCTAGAGTATGACACCATGAAAGACCAAAGGAATGGAAAGGGTAGATTGGTTTAGGTCAGGGTATAGAACATATTACATATTGTAAAAAAGGAGCCTTGACCTTATCCATAGGTTAGCCCCTGCTAAACTCTTCAGGAGAATTAGTTTTCTTTTCTTGGTTTCTTTCTAGTAGAAGCAGTCTTGGTTACTATTGCTGTGAGGAGACACTATGACAAAGACAACAATTGTGAAAGAAATCATTTAATTTGAGGGCCTTCTTAAAGTTTCAGAGGCTCAGTCCATTATCATCATGACAAGGAGCATGGCAGCATACATATTACATGTTGGAGCAGGATCTGTGAGCTACATCATGGTCTCACAGAGAGAGAGAGAGAGACAGACAGAGAGAGACAGAGACAGACAGAGAGACAGAGAGAGACACACAGAGAGACAGAGACAGAGAGAGACTGGGCCTTGCATGGGCTTTTGAAAGCTCAAAGCCCACTCCCAGTGGCTGGCACACTTCCTCCAAGACCACACCTACTTCTCCATAAAAGCCACACCTCCTAACTCTTCTCAAACAGTGCCACTCCCTGATGACTAAGCACTCAAATAAATGAGCCTATGGGGGCCATTTTTTATTCAAACCATCACAGAATCTGATTTGTTTAAGAATATATTAAAGTGAATTATTCAAAGAAAGGAAAGAGGCCTACAAAATACCAGCCAAATCAAAGGGAAACATGTGCTTCCCTTTATCAGAACTAATGCTTCCAAATGGCCCTGAAACCACATTTCATAAACCCATAGGTTATTCTCTGGTTTATATTCTATGTTAAAGACATGTTGCCTTGGGTCAATAAATACCTTCAAAATTCAGAAACCAAAATAAGAATCCTTTAGAATAAATTCTGAAGAGATACTTTTGGAGTTCAGTATGTGGGAGGAAGACTTCTCTACTTGGAGTTATCAAATAGCATCCATATCCTTCTGAGCTAACAATTCATAGCAAAGGACCCGTCTGACATACTTCTCCTACTCCCTAGGGCTGACTGATTTCTTCAGCCACAAGCTGTCAGATGTATTTTGTTTTTTAGTCATCTTTGAGAATAATCTTGATTGAGTTAATCAATCAATTTTCCACAGTGCTGATTGTTTGATGTCCTACTAAAGGCACATAATTAAATTCCCTGTGAAGTGTAAACTGCCCTGTGGTGCTAAAATGTGCAGTCTAGTTCCCAAGGTCCTTAAATCTGTAAATGTCTGGAAAGACCTTCAGAACATAAAATAAAGGGTCAAAGATAATAGGAAACTCAATCTACTTTTAAATAGTGGGAATTCACTAGGACCAGACAATA
The DNA here is from genome assembly GCA_030556225.1 of Cricetiscus sungorus. Taxonomy (NCBI): domain Eukaryota; kingdom Metazoa; phylum Chordata; class Mammalia; order Rodentia; family Cricetidae; genus Cricetiscus; species Cricetiscus sungorus. The sequence continues at coordinate 17,182,453 of JANBXA010000366.1, forward strand.
TGCTAAATACCTGAATGTGTTAGACACAGTACTTCTACCACTGACTATGTGACAACCATCTTATTTCTAGAGATAGGCAAACTCATATATTCAGAAAATTCAGGTAACTTACCCAAGGTGAACAAATGAAAATGTAAATACAAATGCATTTTAAACTGTAAAATGTCAGAACCATCGAGTGTGAGTGAATACATGAATAAAGAACCCAGGGCACCATATTAGAAGGCAAAGAACACAGAACACAGTAAAGCAAAAGTTCAAAATGTCACAGAGCTTAAGCAGATGCACATTAATCTGTACCACGTCTTTTTAGAAAGACAAAGAATATTTAAAATAGGGTTGAAAAGTGCATATGAAGCTGTTGTTTCTCATAGTTAGAGGAATTAGGTGAAACAATAACAACAAAAAAATCCCACCAATATTAGTGATAAAGAACACTATTATATAACAATGGAAGTACCAGCTCAGCAGAAAGGCACACCAATGCTGAACTTGGGTAGATATAACAAAATATATTGGAAACAGATTAAGCAAAGTCTGAGGAAATAACAAGAAGGAGCACATCATTAATCCAGAATGATATTAGGAGATTTTCTAACAATTATTTTTATAATGTGTAGATCAAGCAATCAGTAAACCAGTGAAAATATAAAATTTAAACAAAAATTAAATAAGGTGGAAGTTTCGGTATAACAAAACACCATTAAACTTACTAGAGCAGTAAACTAGATGTATCCAAATGTAAGGGTTCCCTAGAAACTATAGGAAATTCTTATAAAGGGCATTTGCCACAATAGGAAGATATAATGGAAATACCTTTACAATGGAAAAATCCAAACCTGAATATAATAAAATCTATTCTTTGAATAAAATTTTAAAATTTAGAGAAACTGAGAAAGCAAGATTGGTTAGATTTACAGATATTGAATAAATTGAATTAGTTTCAGATGATTAGCAATAGTTATATAAATTAGTATTTTGAAATCTCTGAGAGTATTTCTCTTACAGACATTTTCATGGAATGGTCAATCTCTGTTTTATAAAATTCACCAAAGAATATAAAACTACACATCAACATCCTGAAGCAGGTTGAATAATAGTGAGTTCCACAGATGTATGGATCCTTGGGCTTGTGAATACAACATCATAGGACAAAAAAAAAAAAAAAATGAATAGTAACATACAGATTGAAAAAGATGCAACTAACTTCATTTAGGACATCTAAAGAATCCACCTATTTTAATATATTCTAAAAGCAGCCACATACATGTTTATAAGAAAGAAAAGGAGGGAGAGTCAGAGATAGAGACAGAGAGACTGTGAACTGATAGAGACATGTTCAGAGTGATATAGAATATGAAGATGAAGCCCATTAAAGTTCCAGCATGGATGGAAGAAGGGCTCATAATGCCTGAGTTGAGGAGCTATTAGCAGTGGACGACTACTGGCAGGCGAGAGTCTTTTCTCTTTGAAGGCGTGGCCACTGGCAGGCTACTTCACACCAGATATGCATAGACCCTAATGGAGCAGCAACACCAAGGACATGAAGCATGGAGGAGGAAATGTTGGGGAGTTTGGGGAGAGTTCAAGGAGGAAGAGATGGGAGAATGGATATGATCAAAATATATTGTGTACATAGGAATTCTCAAAGAATAAATACAAGCATTGCTTAAAAAAGGAGGAAGCCATGTGACCATGGAGATAATGATTTACCAATGTGGACACAAACCAAAGACTCCGCAGCCACCAGAAGCTGGAAACAGCAAGACAGACTCCTCAGGTCTTAAGAGAGTGGCCCTACTGCCATCTTGTCTACATTCATCTGGCTTTCATCGCTGTAAGGAAATAAATCTCTGGGGTTTTTTTTTTAAGCCAACAACAGAAACACAGAAGATTAATGCTTCTTCCACTCCCGTCTAAAAAGCAATAGTAAACTTTTATTGTTAAACATGATAAGGCTACTGTGAAAAAGAAATCTTCTTCACAAAAATAGTCAAATACGATACGAAGATCTAAAGGGGAAGATTAAATATCCGAATTAGATGAAATATGTGAGGATCTGTATGTGAATTGTTCATTCACTTGCAAACTTGGTTGATTTTTTTTTTTTTTTTTGCTTTCCTTTTCTTTAGTGTGTGTGTGTTGGGAAGCTTTGCTCTGTAAAGTTTTATATGTGTGTAGACTATGTGTGTGTGTGTGTGTGTGTGTGTAATGAAATTTTCATAAAGAGAACATGGAAAATAGTTTTTACAACTTGTACAGTGAAAATATATCACTGCTTTAGATAGTTTCAAACTGCCATCTTGACACACTCTAGAGAGGAATTGCCTAGATCAGACTGGTGCGTGGGCATGTCTGTCAGGGGTTGCCTTGATTGCTAATTGGTGAAGGAGGGTGCAACCCATTGTGCAGCCACAAGAAGATGAATTGAACTATGTAAGACAGCTTCCTAGACATGAACCTGCCACTGAATCAGGAAGCAATGTTGTGCACGGTTTCTGCTTTCAAGCTTCTGTCTTGACTTCCCTCAGTGATGGACTGTCTGTCACCTGTAAACTAAAAAAAAAAAAAATTCTTTGCTCTTTTTGGTTGTTTTTCCACAGGGTGTTTTTTTTGTTTGTTTGTTCGTTTTGTTTTGTTTTGTTTTTCAATCACAGCAACAGAAAGGGAATTAGAGCAATCATTCTTTTAGACAAGTTAATAAGCACATATAAAATTAATTTAAAAGGGATCTCACCAAGGTATACCACAGAAATTTCAGAACACTGAATGAAGAGAACATCCCACTAACTTCGGGAAGAGCGGGAAAAGGTCAATTAAATAACTTCATCAAGAGAAGACTTTAACTACAAGGCAGCAGTGTCTCGTGCCTTCAAAAGGCCTGCAGTGTGCCTTCAAAAGTGTAAAGAGAAGTGATTTTAAAAATTTTCATTTGATGTGGAGCCAAACTTTAAACATCAGGATAAAATACAGATAATGTTAGATGCCTGAGATTCAATAAGTATTTCTCATGCAGCCTTGGTCTCATAACTCCTGGAGTCTTTTGCTTTAGGAGAGCTATACTCAAACATACAACAGCCAGAATAAACCACAGGGAAAACACAGGAGAGGAACAAACGGTATCCTTAGGACACTAGGAAAAAGCTTGGATGACAGTTATACACAGACAGTAACGGGTCCAGAAATGAGAAGGGTGCTAAGAGATCTAACCCAGTATGCTGCCCGAATTGGCAGTATCCATCAGAAATCAGTGACAACGCAAATGTACAGGCCTGCCTCAAAATCTGTGAGGCTGAGACAGGACATGTAACCTGTGTTGATCAGTCTATCAAAGGATTTGGACCATCTAAATTTTGAGAGGCACTGGGCTATTGGAACTGGTGATTGGTTGGATATTATTATGGTATGAATGCAAACTGCTCCTCCAATAGGCTCATAGGTTTCAGCACCTGTCTTACTCTAGGGGTGCTGTTTTGGAAAGCTGTAGAGCCCTTAGGAAGTAGGGCTTTGCTGGACGAACTGAGTCACCATGAATAAACCTCCAAGGTTTGATAACTCAGTATCACTGTCCACTCTCTATCTCCATACTGAGGATACAATATGACCAGCCACCTTCTGTTGACATGCATTTCTCACTGTGATGGATGATGGACAGTCTCCCCTTCGAATGGAAATCAAAATAAACCCTTCCTTTCATAAGATGATTCCTGTTGGGTATTTGGTCACATCATTCAAAAAGTAACCAGTACAGGTATGTAATTTGAAGACAGATGGGAATAGGATACTGCTCAGTTCCTGACTGACACATAAACAATGTGTGAACATTTTTGTTAAGTTGGGTTTTGTTCATAGCCCACTGGTTCATAGGCAGGGAGAAGCTAGGACTTACTAAGTCTCTGAGCTGCAGACTCTACAGTTAATGCCTGTAAAAATATCATGGCAGCTATATACACTCCTTTACATTAGCCTTTCCCCATTCTTACTTCTGCTGAAAGTAAATTTTTGTTTTATCAACAAACGGCTATAAAAAAAAGTCTGCACAGAACCTGATGCTGGATTCATCATTGCTGAAATACCATGAGAGGAGTTTAAAAAGGAAAGAGGCTGTTATTGACAGGGAGGCACTCTCCATGAAATTGATCTTCCTTTCATCCATCTATCTTAGGCCTTTAAATGTGTCTCATAAATCTCCTGGTGCTTTGAGGCCAACAAAGAATAAGAAATGTATAAATAAGTGATGTATTTGTTGTAGGGACTAGCCTAGGTGTCACAGCAAGTCAGTGGATACAACTAACAGTTTAAATTTTTCATGTGATGACACTGACTAGAGCAAATGCCTCCTGATCCCACATATTCCATCTAGGACACCAGCATCAGATTAGTTTTCCTGAAGCATCTGCTGCTAGCTGTTACTAAGCATCCTCTTTTTATCTGAAAGCACATTTAAATGTGATCATATACCCCAGTAGTCAGGTTCTTTAAAGATAGCTCATTGAAAAACCTGGTAGAAAGATTTAAATAAAAAGTAATTTGGTCTTGTAAGCTTATGTAGAAAGCACAAAAGATAAATATTGTAAGTGAAAGATACCTTGGTCTTGAATAAACTGAATGCATTACAAATATACTCAATACACAGTACTTGCATTGGGGATCTTTGAGATGTAAATGTACTTTCTATATGGAAGAAAGCTCCAGCTACGTAAGAATCCAGGGTAGGGCACATAGGCACTTGTATAACTGATTTCCCCAAACTGAATTGCTCCCTCCCAGGGCAACAAAGGAAGTTTATAAAACTCAGAAAGCTAACAAAACTTAGAAAGATCTGGAGGCTTTGAAAGTTTCAGTGCCCATGAAGCCTCTTGCTGAGGTTACATAAACAGTCAACACTTGCTGGGGAAGAGGGGACTTTTGATGGAGTTGCCTTCAAGTTGGACAGGGAATTCAGATGTACTATCTTCTGTCATCACCACCCATGGCTTTTCAGGGATGCAGTTGCCTTTGAGTTACTCGTAAGCCTGTAACTAACCCCAGTCAAACTCAGTGGTTCCCCAATCTAGATTAAGTAGAACCATTTCTTTGGTCTGTCATAGGTGCCCCATAAAAGGTAAAGAGTCATTTGCCCAAGTCTCCCCAAGAATAGCCATGCAACATCATTCTCCTGGGGTGATCACGCAGCCACATACTGGTTCTCTCAGAGAGTCATTAGTTTCTCTCTGAGGCATAAAGCATTGGATGTTCATCATCCCAGCTGACATCAGTGGCAATCTCAACTTCCCTGTGACTTCCACCCACTGATGGCAAGCATAATTTTGGAGAGGAGCCCAGGTGATCTGTATTTCCAATAACTTGGGTCCTTTCATGCCCATGATCCTGTGTCAGAAGATTTCAGCGCTTACCCAGTGACTTCCCTATGCCCTAGGCTCTAGTCCCTTTGCCAACATCTCCCTTTTATAATGGCTGCATTGTCATTTGTTTTCCTCCTTGCTCTTAGTACAATTTTTTTCCCTACAACATCTTTGTGCTTCTTAAGTTTCTTTTCCTTTGAATTTTTTGAGTCATAAAATGCAGAAAAGATTCTTTTCCCTTAGCCTTCCGTGTCCACCTTTGTATTTTGGAGCAGGGACAACAATTATTTCAGGCCAGCATAGATTCCTGAAAAAGAAAGGCGAGAAACTGTAGGAAAACAATTTCCACAAAATGATGGATAGGATTAAACTGAGCTATATGAAATTGTTGTATTTCACTGTCTGCCTACAAAAAACAGTTCCACCTTGTCCAACTAATACTTGAAAAATCTTTTTCTGCTACATAAATGTATTTCAGAATATTTCTTTGTACCTAAAAAAAGACCACTATATTTTTTAATATACCATCTAACATAGTACAATGAATTAAGAGACTCATAGTTTAAAGATAAAATTGGAATAGAATTTATCGCAGAGAACTTTCTAGAAGAGCTGAGCTGTATTAATCTTAAGTTTATGGGGCACAGGGATTGCTTTGCTGGAGATGTGTTGTTTGAAAGGAAGATTTATGAAGTACTTTGCATGAGTTATCATCTAGACACAGTGTGGGCAAAAGGCTTGGAGTTTTCAGGTTGCTCTGCCCTGGGTTTTGTGATTCTGTATAAGGTTTCTCTTGCCAACAAACATCACTGGATTGTGGAAAGAATATGAAGCTGAGAATTACAATGCCTGACTTCACACCAACCCTCATATAACTGACTGGAAAATGCAGAAGATTCAATGCTTGATGAGTCTCTGTTTCTGTGACGACTGAATGAGAGCAGAGAATAGAGCCCCACACTTTCTCTGGACAGACGTCAGAACACAGTAAGAGCCGTGTAATCAAGTGGTTTGTAATGCAAGTGACCTATTTCTCAGCCACACTTGGAAGTCTCATGTTGACACCGTTTTGATTCATTACTGATGTGAAACTCAGAAAAGATGAAAAGTTAAACTCTTCTCAGAAAAACCAAAGAAAGTGAGTAACATTTCAGTTAAAAAAATTAGCAAAACTAGCAAAATTTCAAATTATTGTCATGATAAATTCTTTCCTGGGGGTGAGAAATCTCAACTTACTTTTGATGTTGATTTTCTTTCTGTCTTTCTTCTACTCATCTTCCTCCAAATCCTTCTCTAAAGCTTTGGTCTTGTTCTCCATCTCAATTCACTGAGCTGTACTTGGAAGGCAGAGTTTTACATAAATCCCTTGTGGAATTCTTTACAGTTCAGTTCTTTGCATTGTTACCTATTATATATACTACCTGTCTTCTAACTAGTGTGCTGCATAGTTATTAAAACTATGAACTAAAAAATTATATATGTATGTGTGTATACATATCTATCTATCTATCTATCTATCTATATATATATATATATATATACACACACACACATATGGTTGTATATATTACCCTTCCCCTCCCATGTGGTGTGTGTGTGTGTGTGTGTGTGTGTGTGTGTGTGTGTGTGTGTGTGTGTGTGTTGGGGCATTTAATACAAGTCTCCCTTTGCTAGACAAGTGCTCTACCACAGAGCTACAGCCTACTCTTTCTAAATATATTTAATTGGAAGAATGAAGGAAACAGTCTACCTTTGGCCAATAACCCCCATCTCTTCTCCTAACTAATATCACAAAGCAGATTTTGCCCAGTATCTTCAGATTTTGCCCATTTTCTTCCCAGTGAGATTTGGGGACCCAGCCTTGTGTCAATCTATTTCTGTGAACCTTCCCTTCCATATTTCTTGTCTGAGCTTGAGCTTTTGGCATAGGATTGGCTGCCTTGGTTCCTGTCCCACCCTGCACAGCTGTGCCTTGATCTTTTTGGACACAGTTGCTGCTGTGAGAGCATCTCACAAAACCCTGCACACAGGCTTCCCTGTGTGATTTCTTTTCCCATCTAACTTCACTTCTCATATTAACAGCAGTAACCATCTCGGGGATGCTGAAGGCCCATCTGTGAAGGGCTAATTGATTTCCCTCCATCACTCCATATTTATTTTCTTTTTCCTCGCCTCCAGAAGCACGCCCCGAACCAAAGGCCATGGCAGCAGCTCACGCTGGCAAAATCCTGCTTTTATTATTTCTTCCCTGGCAACAATTATTTACCCAGCTTGTCAAGCTGTGGAGGGCATCACAGCGACCATCTGTTTCCCTCCGTCTGAATCCTTTAATGCAGTTAGACTCCACTTTCTGAAGCAGCTCATGGTACTGCTCACATTTCTCTCCATTTCCCTTTGCTGGCTTTGACAGCTCTTTGTCACCAAGGCTGGCATTTTCGCTTTAAGCTTTCTCATTGGGTTAGCATCCTCCTCTTTGAATTAACTCTATAGCTTCCACAGAGTGGTCTCTGGGTTGCTGGCCCCTTAACCCTTGAAAACTTGAGAGGGTGCTCTTCATCTCTTCATCTACACTGACATCATCACTCTTTGGTACCAAGTTCTGTTAGTTCAACTGCTTAGGCATCTCTCAACTCCCCTCCAATTCTCCTGAAGTACCCTCTGTTCAAGCTTTCATCTTTTCTTTCCTGGAAGGAAAAAAAAAACCCTGTTCCCTGTAGGCAAGCCCAAGACCTTTCCACTAGGTCCACCCTAAGCCTACCCATCTTCTTAGGCCATGCCATGCATGGCCTTTTAAAATGTCCTCTCTGCCTTTCTCTCCATTGGTACATTGTGTTATCCCCTAATAAGTCTATTCTTCACTTGAACCGCCCTTGCAGGAATCTGGATTTGGTAGAGAGTTGTGTGATTTTACCCCCATGAAGACATTTGGCAATGTCTAGAAGTATTTGTGGTCATCACAGCTGAAGGTATGAAGTAGGGCGATGCTACCAGTATACAGTTGGTAAAAATGATGAAAGGTTCAAACATCCTACAAAGCATGGGAGAACATCATTTGTTAAAAAAAAAAAATCTCTGAGCACACCATGCTAATTACAGAGGCTGTACTTTTTCAATTCACAATACTTCCTCGTGTGCCAACATACAACAGCAAGCAACAGTAATCTTTCCTCTCTGATGCACCCCTTTCTCCTACAATTTCCTTGTTAATTTCTAACAGGCGCAGGGTTTATGACTGTATACATCCAAGGGTCCTAAGGTGCACTATACTGTATAGTCTTAAAAGGCCAACCTGAGACAGTGGTTACTAGAAAATGAAATTAAATAAATAATCATTTCAAGAACACAAAGATCATACTGTACAGTAGATAAACAAAATTGTGCAATTGTATCACAGTTATATTACATAATAGATATACAATATTGTACACTATGCAATACTATCCAAGAATCCTAGAAAGACTCACTAGACTCTAGGTGGGAGGGTATAGGTAAACATTCTCCTCCCATATATCTGTTGTCCAAGATACTAAGTAATAAGCCACACAGGAAATATGCAAGTGAAAAGGGATAGAAAATTGGAAGGACAAATACTGCACACCAGGAAAACTGAGATAAGTTGGTTAATCTGAACAGGAGTCTGGAAACATCTAGCTGGAAATCATATTGTTTTCACTCTTGGAATCCTTGTCTTGTGGGAAGGGGCAAGATGGACACATTGGTAGAACACGTATGAGGAGTTTTACCACTCCTCAGTCATGGATTCTCTCCCCAAGAGGTACTCATAGGACATCACTAGGCTAAAGTACCTGGACTGCCAAGCACTTATTCAAAGTTTTAATGTTAGCCAAAGGAGAATCATCCTTGAAGCCAGGAAAGCCAATGAGTTTCCCAATTTGCTCTTACATCATGATGCAGGTAACCCTCTGAACAGTACTGAGATATGACACTTGTTGTGGAGAGAGCAAATGTTACAAAAACTCAAGGTTTCCTATGAATGAACGACTTGGCAGCTTAATTCCAACACAAAGCACTAGGCCTGTAGTGCCTGTAGCCGTAGGTTATAGCTAACACGGGTCTAATGAGGCCCTGTAGGCTTATCTACTGAGCCTCCTAGCATAGGGAACTCTCACATAGCCTCAAATCTGAAAGGTTCAGAAACAAGCTCGGTGGGACAGTCTTTTAACAGGCAGAAGAGCGGGAGACACTCCCCATAGCACAGTTAACCCCCTTTGCTCTTTGTTGTTCTAATTAAGGAGAGAATAAGTTACAGAGACCCCAGAAGGCTAAACTCAGTGGAAACAGTGAGTTCTCAGGACACAACAGAGGACCAGGAAGGCTGCGACTGAGGAATGAAAAACAATTGTATCATGAACTTGAGAAAAACAAGGCTCTAATGTCCTCAAATTAATTGATTTGTAGGAAAGGTAAAATGAATTAAAGAGCTTGTGAAAGGGACTCACTTGACTTACAAATGATCCAAAAGGAAAGGTAAATTATACCTGAAAGCAATGTGATTAAGTAAATCTCCAGTAAACATACATTATTTTGTGCTTGTCATGAGTGATGGGTAGTTTCCCCAAAGATAAACTAAGACACAGCTCACAAGATGGGAGAAGACATACTACGGAATCAGATACTATTTAGCCCATGACATTCAGCAAACAAAAAAGACAAAACACGCTTGATTTGATATGATATATAAAATGTCCTTAATTTGGTAGTCATCAGCTATAATTTTGTATCCTCAGTTCTGTCACACACATTATTTCTTTGATAGTTAATGAAGTGATGAGTGGTTGCTGAAGCTGTGAAAGATTCACTCCTTAATTTAATTGAACCAGGAGTTCTTTCTGCATATCTCATATTACGCAATTAACGATGTTGGCAAATTGCCAAGAGTTGTTTTAATGGCACGTAACTGACACAGTATATCTCTAACAGATAATTGTAGAACATGACTATGCATAGTTGCATATATATTATATATCACATAAAATTGTATTAAGACATCAGTAACAAATTTCTGGTAACAGAATTCTCTAATTGGTAGAATTTTTGATAGGAAAGGCTAAAGTTTTGCTGTTGGTTGGTAAAAGATACAGTGGGAAAAGGATCATTTTGAGTGTTTTAGGTCAGCAAGGAAAGTCTATTCCACTCCAAGATTCACATCTGCCTGAGAACCCAACTCACTCCACATCTATAGATCTGCTCTCCCTAGAAGCAGAGCTTTCTGACTCTCGGTCCAGTTATACTTATCATTTCAACTTGTTTGGCTTCAGAGCTCATCTCCACAAATTGTTTCTCTGGAATCCATTTCTTTCTGTGTAAGCAGGAGTGAAATGAATCTGTAGTCAAAAGGACAGCCAGGGTGCGATTAGGCAGAGCACACTGGGGAAACAGCCGTTTTGTTCCCTCCATGTTGACAAAATTCACAGGATTGCAAATTACAAATTTCACTGTGGGTTATTCTTGGGAAACGGAGATTAAATTCTGTGCTCCACGACTTTACTGCCCTCCTGGTCAAACTTAGAGCATACATGCGGCTTTGCCTAATTCTTCTTGTGAGCCTTGTAGAGTTTTTGACCAGGGATTAGCGTCCTAACACTTGTGCTATCACTGGCACCTGGCTCCCATATCTACTCCAGCAGTGCCATGTTGTGGTCGTAAGACCCTGATGTGAGATGCTGCTACTGACACAGACATCCGTATGGCACTTCAGTCCCCAAATGAAACCCCCAGAATGAGATGGGGACCAAAGGAGCTCACTGAGTACAGTTGGGCGGAGCAGAGCCAGGCGTATCATCAAGTAGGCTCGTTTGTCCAGAAGGAGTCGGAGCTCAGGAGGCGACAGAGAAACATAGACGTGGGTTGAAAGGGAATGCAGGGGAGCAGAAGGACAGTTTAAAAGGAAAAGCAGAAAAGCAGATAGAGGATGAGGAAGGTTCCCTTTGAAAGGTACAGGAGAAGAGGTTAAGACTGAAATCGGGAGAGAAATGTGCTGTTAGCCCTGGATGGGAATTTAGGTGAACTGTACAGGAGATAAGGCAGCTTAAAGCAAGCTGCCCCATCCAACACACACACACACACACACACACACACACACACACACACACACACACACACACACACACGTACGCGCGCGCGCGCACACACACACACTCACTCCTGTTTCCTGATAAGGTAGGAGACCATGCTAAGACTGCTGACTGGACTGGGCTGGTGTTAGGAATCTGCAGGTAAGAGAACTGGAAAACAGCAGAGCAGAAATATATGTAGGGCCCTGCATGGACACCCCCCCCCCCAGGCACCTTGAGCAAGCCTGAAGCTGCTGGCTGGAACTCCTTGCCCCAAGGCTGTTGTTGGTACTCTTCTTGATTTGCTAACACACATCTGCTGGGGAGGAACTAAGCCTGAGAACTTGCACACTTGACCCTTGATTGTTTTCCACTGTGCTGTAAGTCAGTATTTAAGCCCATTCCATCCCCTCAATAAATGGCATTCGGCATTTGGCGTTCTGACATTGCCATTGAACGAATGACCCGCTGTCTTGTCTTTTATTTAAATCTCTAGGCCTTCACCAGGTTCGTGGAACAGATTGTAGCACGGGCGCTACAAATATACACACCATGGGATGCTCACAGCCAAGAAATGGTGCATTGTACATGTTTAATTGAAGAAAAACAGGTACAGCAAGAAAAAAAGAATGGAGAGGATCTCTACTCTTAAGGGGCCAATAGTAATAAACAAAACCAGCAATGGCTATATTTACATGGGATCACAATTTTTCTAGGCATGGTGCTTAGAGTTTTACACGTATAGCCTTGTTTAAATCACAGGTTCTCTGTACCCAGCAGGTCCTACTGGTTGCCCTCTTTGTCACAAGACTCTGGATGATATACAGGATAAAGCCACATGGGAAACTATAGAGATGGAGAAGTCAGTAAGATAAAGTGGTGACAAATGGGGGCGAGGGCCCAAACCATCTCCTAGCATCAGCCTCACAGTCCAGGTTATCTCAAGACACTTAGGTCACACACACACACACACACACACACACACACACACACACACACACACACACGAGTGTGCCAGCTAGAGTTGTTTCTACAGTAGTAACTAGATAGTCCCAGGGATTGTTTCCTGTTTGTAAGTTAGTGAACCATATAAAATGACTTGTCACTAAACCATCAATGGCATTTAGATTGTAGGTGGTCTGGAGATCTTTCTCTGAAGTATTTCCCTTTTAAAAATGCATTATACCATGAGGAAGAGAGTAAGAAACCCATAAACACCATAAAACGTTGATAATAGCCAATTTTCACACTATATTATGTAGACTGACAAGGAGGAAAACATAGCTTTGTTCTAGAAATACACAGAAATCTCTGAGAGCGAATTAGGGTGTCTTGCTGTGCAAGCTACACCCTTGGTCACGTCCACTCTTTGCTAAATATTGTAAGCAACACAGCAAAAGCAGCCTTTGTACTCCAGGATTTTAGTGTAGCAATGGTGTTCGCAATAAGCACTGAGCATTCCTTTCTGAGCTGGGCGGAAATATTTTCTAAACATAAATTGGGTACAATCTGGGAGGAGAAAGAAAGTTACTAGGGAGATGGAGAGGGAGAGAGAGAAAGAGAGACAGAAGGAGAGAAAATAATTTTAGAACACCCACAACACAATAATTTTAGAACGTCCCACAAACTTCCATAGGAAAACAGGTATCAGGTATTCTTGAAAAGAGGAGCAGAGTAACTCATAGCAAAGCAGATTCAGATCTCTTGAAGCTAACTTCCTGAAGTCTGCTTACTTCTGAATTACTTTCCAGAACTGCCTCCATTAGTTCTTGGGCAAGCCATGCATGCCATGACAACACTCAGCTGTTTCCTTCATCAGCCACTCCTGGTGGTGAGGCTGGCAATATTTCTGCTTCCTACACTAGGAGATCCAACTCAATCAGAGCTCACTGCTGGTTCGGGGATGAGGCGTGTACATCGGATACTTCTGAATGTAATTTGTAGCCTCATTGTAGGACAAAGGAAAGAAAATAAAACAGAAACTCATATGAACAAGGTTTAGAATCTTTAGAGAATTACTAAATGAGAGAGGAGAGGGGTTAGGATGGAATGATAATGGGCCATTAATCGGTGATCCACTAGGAAATTCTAAGAGACAAGGCAAAGAGACCGGAGGTTCCTGTTAGAATGTTGTAAGCATAAAACTAAGAAAAAAGAGCTAACCCAATTAATGACTGCTTATTTGCGATTCATTTATCTTGAGAAAGATTAAACGGAATAACTAAGATATTGGCTAATATAAAATGTCAACTGTAACTAATATTCCTAACCTCAAATAGAAAAAAAAATGTGCTTTAGCAAAAATAATATTTACTAAATTAGAAAAAACTAGATTTGCAATTTGGTATCTTAGGATACCACATTTAGTAGTTCATAAGACACTACTGAAAGAGTCTTAACTGACGGAAAGCGCTCTTTGCAGCAGAAAAGGGGCCACTCTTCCTGCCTCCCTCCCATTTCTGCTAAATGGAAATCAGACGCATGTGTCAAGGGGACTGGGTCAGTTAGTCTGCATATTAACTGTTACATTAAGATTTGCTGCAAAAAAAAAAAAAAAAGGCCATTAAACATTTGCCTCCGAAGAGGGAAAGGAGTGGGAATAAATTATCAACTGAAGGACATTTGGGGAAGAGGCCTTTCAAGCATTCGTTATTACCACTTAAAACCCATTGAAATCAATTGTCCCCGTGTCCCAGTGCCACCCACTTCAATTTTGCCGTTGGGAAGCTTTATTTCTTCCCACAGCTGGGTCCACAGACATAACTCTGTTTTTGTTTGTTTGTTTGTTTGTTTGTTTGTTTTTATTTTTTCCTTTTTCATTATTCACCCAGTGAAAAGATCCAAGATGCTCCATGATGTAACTCAGTAGGCTACGCTCAGTAGAGTGTGAAATAGGGGAGCACTCCCTCTCTCAGAAGTCAGACAAGAGGGGTCTTGGGAGGTGACAGTGATATTCATTGAGTGACAATGTCCAGGTTAATACTGAGATAATCTGAAAGGTAGCTTTGATAATACTGATTACTAGTAATCAGTGTTTTTAGTAATAATAATAATACTAGTAATCAGTATTTTATTTATAATAATATTTATAATATTATAATGTAATATTATAATATAAAATAATATTTATAATAATAATAATACTAGTAATCAGTATTTTTAGTAATACTGATTACTAGTCAGATGATCTACACAGAGACATTATCTGCCCTGTGTTTTCTACACGTCTCCCTAGGAAAGTTCAGCTTGACCTCATCTTCTAAATCTCTTTTTTAGTCTGATGGACAGCTCTGTGTGTGTGTGTGTGTGTGTTAGTTATGCCTTCATGTTTGTATGTGTGTAGATGTATGCACATGACTATGTGTCTGTCATGTGGAGGATGGAGGTTGAAACCTGGGTCTGTTTAAATGACTCTCCACTTCATTTCCTGAGGCAGGCTATCCAACTGAGCTGGTCAGTACATCTATTCTAGCTTGATAGCCAGCAACCAGAGAACTCCTGCTGTCCTTCAAAAGTGCTAGATTCCAGGCAGACTACTTTACCTGCATGGCTTTGACATAGGTTCTGAGAATCAAAACTTCCACGGCACATGCCTTGCCCACAAAGGCATTTCCCCAGTGCAGCAGGTGGGTTTTCATGACTTGGTGGAAGCTCCTACGCTTAACATGTAAATCACATGGGCAGGTCTTGGTGCCTAAACTACTACCATAAATCCTTACTAAGGGCTCAGTTTTGAAGGTAGACCTTAAACAGCCTCTCAAATTACTTACAGTTAACTGAAGCCATTTCGTATCATCACATTAATGACAGGAAGTACCAGGTATCCAAAATACCAGGCATAGAAGCAGTTTTGATCTAGTGGAATTGTGGGGAGAGCTTTGAGCTGGTAGACAGAGACCTCATTCTTAAGTCTTTTGTTTCTTGCAAACTGGAAACATTTGCATCACTCCCTTGGAATTTTAAAGTTGTTTTTGCATTGCATGTGTGTATGTTTTACATGCACGTTTGCACGTGCATAAGTATATATGAAAACATATGTTCTACCCTCACTCTGAAAAAAAAAACAGGACAAAACAACAACAGAATCATGAACATGTGCATTGCTAAGAATGTGCCCAGCATGGAAGGGACTTGTAGCACCAAGGATTAGAAGGCAAACTTTGTGAATGCTGTGATTAATCAGTACCTAAGACAGTGTTTGTTAGAGGCCATTGGAGCTAGGAATCTGAGGTTTATGGAAGTTTACTTTCTTGTTTCCCATATACAGATTAATCACCTGATAGAAACCTATTACACCAACTACTATTCTAACACCATTGCATCAGTCGGTGTAAACTGAAGTTTACATTGTATGTATTACAACCATACCTTAAATTATTCAGTTAAACTTGGCCATTTACTTAAGTTGCTGCTCTTAGAATGCATGCACCCAATTGCACTGATAAAGCAGGCCTTAGATTTTGCAAGTGAAGACTTCAGACTGTAAAAATGGAAAGCTTATACTTTCTTTTTGGCCCACCGTTTGCAACAAATCATTCCTAATTCACTAGATGAAGAAAATACTTCTTGAATATTTTTTTTAATGAATCACTCTTTACCTGGTAAGGTAGGTATGTATAAGGGAGTAGTCCTTCAGTAGTTCTGGCTCCTGGGCTCTCTTGGTTTTGCAGTCACATTTTTGAATCTCTAGGCTCCCCTAAATAAGGGAGAGTTTATCCTGAATGGATGGCACATTAATGCTGGATCTTGTTTAGGAGCCCTCATTCTTTCCATAAAGCATTGTTGCTTGTGTAGCTTGCAGCTCCTTGAAAGCTGCTTCCCAGACAAGGGAAGAAAAGAAAAGCTTGCTAATAGATATCATAATACCATTTTTGATCCAACATAAGACTGAAAATCTGTCTCTTCTATTGCATTGTATTGATACAGTGTCATTCCAGCTGCAAAATCGGGACATCAACATGACAGGATCAAAGCATGTATAGTATGGACATATACCGATGCAGCTGTCTTTGGAAAAAACAATCTGGCACAAACCTCATTTAAACATGGTAATGATTAGAAAAAAGTATTCATGTCTGCTTTTATCAAGAATGAGCATTTCAACGAATTTTCTCTGAAAGAACTCAAAAGGCTGAGTTCTAATCCAACCTCTCTGTCTTATGCTGGGAATCACTCAAAATTAATCTCTGAAGATCTGTCTGTATTGCCTTGTCTTGTAAGCATGTGAATGGTTTTTTTTTTCCTTTTTTTATCATCTACTTGTTTTTTTAAAACATTTATTTATTTTTGCTGGACATAATTACACATGCCTTTTTTTTTAATGAAAACAAACATTTATAAACAATATTTGGGAATTTGGGTGTCATTCTTTCCAAGCTGCTTCCTGCTGGTAGGGGGCGCTGTCATGGGAGAATCCTAAGAAGATGCAGAAATCCTGGTTGTAGTGGTCTGCAAGGCTGCACTGTCCCATTGACGTTGCTTCAGGAGGTCTTGCTCGATCAAACCACATTATTCTGGAAGGGATCCAGAGCTTTTCATTTTCTGTGGAAACAAAATTAGAAATCCTTTTCCCCAGTGACTTGTCCTTAGGCTTAAATTTTGAAGTCAAAGAGTTTTAAATATATATATATATATGTATATATATATATATATATATATATATATATAATTAATCCAGCAGTTTCCTCTCCCTCCCTCCAACTCTCCCTCCCTCCCTCCATCCCTCCTTCCCTTCCTCCCTCTTACCCTCTTTCCCCTGTGACATGTACCCTGGCCACCCTCCCCTCCCATCCCCCACCCCCATTCCACTTGTAGGGCTATGCTATCCAGGTTGGGTCCTGTAAGTCTGTCAAGTCATTTGAAGTAAGGACTAGGATTTTTCTCCTGTCTCTAGGTTAAGGGGGTATCCCTCCATGGGGGATGTGTCCGCAAGGTCCTTTTGTGCACCAGAAATAGATCCTGTTTCTACTGTCTGAGGTCTCCCAGGCTCCTTTAAGGGAGGTTTCCAAAATTAGCATAAGCGGCAAAAAACCGTCTTGCTTTTAAAGAGCTCTGCTAACAATTCATTGGTGTATACGAGAGCTGCAATGAAGGTTTACACTGTGTTTTAAAAAATATGCTGGCTTGGGAGATAAAAAGAAACAGGATACAATGGTTTAAAAAAGAAAAAAGAAAATAAAATGAATGGCTATGGTGGCGCACACCATTAATCCCAGCACTCGGGAGACAGACGCAAGCAGATCTCTATGATTTCAAAGCAAACCTGGTATGCAGTGAATTCCAGGACAGATAAAAGTTACACAGAGAAACCCTGTCTCAAAATATGTAAAAATAGAAATAGAATAAATAGAATAATAAAAAAGCCACGTAAAGATGGAAAACACAGAGAAATTTTGGATACTATACACGCTTCTGTTGTCTTTAAATTATTTGATTGCTGAGAATATAACTACTGATAAAAGAAATGCTGCTGGATTAATTCAACTTATATATTTTAAAAATGCTTTGACTCCAAAATTTAAGCCTAAGGACAAGTTACTGGGGAAAAGGATTTCTATTTTTGTTTCCACAGAAAATGAAAAGCTATGGATTTCTTCCAGACTTATGTGGTTTGATCAAGCCAGACCCCCTGAAACAGTGCCCCAGATGATCCAACATTCAAAGCAGTTGAGACAAAGCCTTGCAGACTACAGCCAAGATTTCTATGTCTTCTTTGGACCGCCATGACAGCGCCCTCTACCAGCAGGAAGTAGTTTGGAAAGAATGACGCCCAAATTCCCAAATATTATTTATAAATGTTTGTTTTCATTTAAATGGGCTTGGTTATAAATGGCTATAACCAGAAGCAATCTTTTTAAAGGTTAAAAAGGGAATTATGGTATAGATATGAATACTTTGCTTTGAAATGGATTTTATTGATACAATTTAAGGTCAATTTTGTGATATGTATATTTCTCCTCTTGCTTAGGTATTGTGTTTATATAGCTCATTGGAAAATGTAATGTATAATTTAGTACAGATTATAGAGAGTTACCTATGATAGTTAAAACTTGGAGTTAAGTTAGTTAGAATTTCTAGATATGCAGAGATGTATTTGAGATGAATAGGCATTCTTCAAACCTTTCAAAGACCTACAGAACATGGCATTTAAAATGGTTTAGGGTTTTTCTTGACAGTGAGGCACAACTGCTCCTGGTAACACCACCTGCATCAGAAAGGAAGATGGACATCGAAGAAAAATATTATGGAGTTTGCTTCTAATATGGCAAGACTAGCCATTTGAGCAAGGTACTGCTCTTCTAGACTGTTTGACTTTATGTTGTAGAAACTGGACATGCAGGACCCACAAAAAGGTGACTGCTGATGCAAGATGGACATTGCTACAGGATTCCTGCTTCATGGAAGAGGCTGCCAGACAGCCAGACAGTCTACAGGACACAGAGAAAAGTTTCCTGCCTTGTTGAGGAGTCTGGACACACACTATGGCCTATGGGCTGAAGATGGAACATTACAGAAGAACTTCGGGTGACTGACCAGGCAATGAGTTGTCTCTGTCATTTCTAGAGTTTATATATTATCCTTCTCTGGTCTTTGAAGGAGTTGAAGACAGATAGTTTTGGTTACAGTTTTCCTTAGGATTAAAGATAAGTTACATATAGGACTTTGGACTCACAAAGATAGGATAGATGATATTTTCTTTAAGTCTTACAAAATGTTAATGGACTAAATATTGTTTACTGTGATTCTTATTTGATAACTGTTGTATGGTATATTTTGCTATGTTAAGGTTAAACCCCTTCTTTTACTTTAGACAGAAAAGAGATGATGGGAGATGTTATTCTGTATACATGTTTCTCATACTGGTTAAAAAAGCTCTGTGGCCAATGAGATAGCAAGATAGGCGGGGCTAGGAGACAAGGAGGAAAGAGGAAGTAGAGGGGAGGAGTTGAGATGTAGCCCAGGGAGGAAGGAAGACGCCCGCCACGGCTCCCCGATAAGACAACCACGTGGAAATACTTAGATAAGTAGAAATGGGTTAATAATTAAGGCAGAGCTAACCCATTAACAATAATGGAAATTGGCCAACAGGATTATATCAGATAAATATAGAGTCTCCTGCGTGTTATTTGGGGCTGGCACAGCTATGGGCCCAGACTGGCGGGCTGGAGGGCTGGTGGAAACTACACCAGAGTGCTCAGTCCTTCTAGCTGAGACCCATATTCAGGGGGTCTGAGTCAGTCCCTTGCTGGGTTCCTAGTGATCAGTCTGGGAGGCCCAAGCCCTCCTTGTTCAGGTCAGCTGTCTTTGTGAGTTTCTGCAACCTGGTCTAGTCTCCTCTGCATCTGGATTCTGGTTTGACTCAGTGCTTGGTTATGGGTGTTTGCTTCTGTTTCCAACAGGTACTAGATGAGGACTCCATGATGGTGGATAATTTAGTTGATGATCTCACTATCAGGGAAGGGTATTTATAGTAGCCTTTCCATGGTTGCTCGAATTATTAGTTGGAGTCTAGTAGTTCTCTAGACCTTTCTTTAGGTTCAGTTTTCTCTTCAACTCAGTAATGGCTCCCTCTTTTATGCCCCCCCTTACCCTGACTCAACCTATCTAGTCACACGTATTTTCCTCTCCTCCCCTTCTCTTTCTCCTAGTTCTCTCTCCATTCACTGCCCCCCCATTTCCCATGTGTTCTGGGGGACTTGTCACTTCCCCCTTTTGTAAGGGACCACATATGAATCTCTTAGAATACACCTTGTATCCCAGTTTGTCTGGTGGTGTGTATTATAGGCTGGTGATCCTTTGCTCTAGGTCTAAAATCCATATATGAGTGAGTACATACCCTGTTCCCCTTTTTGTGACTGGGTTACCTCATTCAGGATGGTTTCTTCAAGTTCCATCCACTTGCCTGCAAATTTCAAGATTCCGTTATTTTTTTTTTCTGCAGAGTAGTATTCCATTGTGTAGATGTTCCACATCTTCTTTATCCATTCTTCAGTTGAGGGGCATCTAGGTTGCTTCCAGGTTCTTGCTATTACAAATAATGCTGCTATGAACATAGTTGGGCACATGTCTTTGTTGCATGGATGTGAGTCATTTGGGTATATGCCTAAGAGGGGGATTGCTGGGTCCTGTGGTAAACTAATTCCCATTTTCCTGAGGACCCGCCATACTGATCTCCAAAATGGGTGTATGAGTTTACACTCCCACCAACAGTGAAGGAGTGTTCCCCTTTCTCCACATCCTCTCCAGCATAAGTTGTCATTGGTGTTTCTAATTTTAGCCATTCTGGCAGGAGTAAGATGGTATCTCAAAGTTGTTTTCATTTGCATTTCCCTGACAACTAAGGATGTTGAACATTTTCTTAAGTGTCTTTCAGCCTCTTTGATTTCCTCTATTGAGAATTCTTTCTTCAATTCTGTACCCCATTTTTTTAAATAGGGCTATTTGGTGTTTTGTTGACTAGTTTCTTGAGTTATTTGTATATTTTGGAGATCAGCACTTTGTCTAATGTAGGATTGGTAAAAATTTTTTTCCCAGTCTGTGGGCTGCCGTTTGGTCTTGTCAACTGTGTCCTTTGCCTTACAGAAGCTTCTAAGTTTGAGAAAGTCCCATTTATTAATTGTTGATCTCAGTGTCTGTGCTACTGGAGTTCAAGAAGTGGTCTCCTATACCAATTTGTTCAAGGGTACCTCCTACTTTCTCTTCTAAGAAGTTCAGTGTGGCTGGATTTATGATGAGGTCTTTGATCCATTTGGACTTGAGTTTTGTGCATGGTGATAGACATGGATCTATCTGCAGTCTTCTACACACCATCATCCAATTGTGCCAGCACCATTTGTTGAAGATGCTTTCCTCCCCCCATTGTATTTTTTAGCTGTTTTGTCGAAAATCAGGTGTTTGTAGGTGTGTGAATTAATATTGGGATTATCTATTTGATTCCATTGGTCTACCTGTCTATTTTTGTGCCAATACCAGGCTGTTTTCAGGACTATAGCTCTGTAGTAGAGCTTAAAGTCAGGGATGGTGATGCCTCCTGAAGTTCTTTTATTGTACAGTGTTGTTTTTGCTATCCTGGGTCTTTTATTTTTCCATACAAAGTTGACTATTATCCTTTCAACATCAGTGAAGAATTGTGCTGAGATTTTAATGGGGATTGCATTGAATCTGTAGATTGCTTTTGGCAAGATTGCCATTTTTACTATATTTATTCTTCCAATCCAAGAGCATGAGAGATCATTCCAGTATTTTGGTATCTTCTTTAATTTCTTTCTTTAAAGACACAAAGTTCTTATTGTATAGGTCTTTCACATGTTTGGTAAGCGTTACCCCGAGATATTTTATGTTGTTTGTGGCTATTGTAAAGGGTGATCTTTCTCTGATTTCTTTCTTAGCCTCTTTGGCGTGTGAATAAAGTAGGGCTACTGATTTTTTTCAGTTTATCTCGTATACTGCTAGTTTGCTGAAGGTGTTTATCAGCTGTAGGAGTTCCCTGGTAGAGTTTATTGGGTCGCTTATGTAAACTATCATATCATCTGCAAATAGAGACAGTTTGACTTCTTCCTTTCCAATTTGGATCCCCTTGATCTCCTTTTGTTGTCTTATAGCGTTAGCTAGAACTTCAAGTACAATATTGAAGAGATATGGAGAGAGAGGACAGCCTTGTCTTGTTCCTGATTTTAGAGGAATTGCCTTAAGCTTCTCTCCATTCAGTTTGATGTTGGCTGTTGGTTTACTGTATATTGCTTTTATTATGTTTAGGTATGTTCCTGTTATCCCTGATCTCTCCAAGACCTTTATCATTAAAGGGTGATGAATTTTGTCGAAGGCTTTTTCAGCATCTAGGAGATGATCATATGTTTTTTTTCTTTTTCAGTTTGTTTATATGGTGGATCACATTGATAGATTTTTGTATGTTAAACCATCCCTGCACCCCAGGGATGAGGCCTACTTGGTCATGGTAGATGATTTCTCTGATGTATTCTTGGATTCCGTTTGCCAGTTGTTTATTGAGTATTTTTCCTTCTTTGTTCATCAGGGATATTGGTAGTTTTCTTTTTTAGTTGTATCTTTATGAGGCTTGGAACCTTGGTGATTGTGACCTCATAGAAAGAGTTTGGTAATGTACCTTCTGTCTATTGTGTGGAACAATTTGAGGAGTATTGGAATTAGCTCTTCCTCAAATTTCTGGTAGAATTCCGCACTGAAGCCATCTGGTCCTGGGCCTTTTTTGGTTGGAAGGCTTTTGATGACTGTTTCGATTTCAGTGTGGGTTATAGGTCTATTTAAGTTGTTTGTCTGTTCTTGGTTTAATTTTGGTAAGTGATAGTTGTCCAGAAATTTGTCCATTTCCTTTGAGTTTTCAAATTTTGTAGAGTACAGGTTTTCAAAGTATGACCTGAAAGTTGTCTGGATTTCCTCTGTGTCTGTTGTTATGTCCCCCTTTTCATTTCTGATTTTGTTAATTTGCATGATCTCTCTCTTCTTTTTCATTAGTTTGGATAAAGGTTTGTCTATCTTGTTGATTTTCTTGAAAAACCAACTCTTTGTTGCATTGATTTTTTGTATTGTTTTCCTGATTTCTATTTCATTGATTTCAGCCCTCAAATTGATTATTTCCTGGTGTCTACTCCTCCGGGGTGAGTTTGCTTCTTTTTGTTCTAAGGCTTTCAGTTGCGCTGTTAGTTCTCTAATGTGACTATCCTCTATTTTCTTCAGATAGGCACTCAATGCAATGAACTTCCCTCATAACACCGCTTTCAAGGTGTCCCATAAGTTCGGATATGTCGTGTCCTCATTTGCATTGAATTTTAGGAAGTCCTTAATTTCTTTCTTTATTTCTTCTTTGACCCAGGTGTAGTGCAATTGCCCATTGTTCAGTTTCCATGAGTTTGTAGGGTTTCTGCGATTTGTGTTGTTGTTGAATTCTAATTTTAAAGCATGGTGGTCTGATAAGATACAGGGGACTATTCCAATTTTTTTGTATCTGTTGAGGTTTGTTATGCCACCTAGTATGTGGTTGATTTTAGAGAAGGTTCCATGTGGAGCAGAGAAGAAGGTATATTCTTTTGTGTTTGGATGGAATGTTCTATAGATGTCTGTAAAACCCAGTTGAGACATAACTTCTGTTAGTTCTTTTGTTTCTTTGTTGAGTTTCTGATTGGTGGTCTTGTCTAGTGGTGAGAGTGGTGTGTTGAATTCTCCCACTATAAGTGTGTGAGGTTTTATGTGAGCTTTGAGTTTTAGTAGCGTTTCTTTTACGAATGTGGGTGCCTTTGTATTTGGGGCATAGATATTCAGAATCGAGACTTTTTGTTGATGGATTTCTCTTGCGATGAATATGAAATGACCATCTTCATCTCTTTTGATTAATTTTGGTTTGAAGTCTAACTTGTTAGATATTAGGATAGCCACACCTGCTTGCTTCTTGGGTCCATTTGATTGGAAGATATTTTCCCAGCCCTTTACCCTGAGGTAACCTCTATCTTTGTAGCTTAGGTGTGTTTCTTGTATGCAGCAGAAGGATGAGTTCTGTCTTCGTATCCATTCTATTAGCCTGTGTCTTTTTATAGGCGAGTTTAGATCATTAATGTTGAGGAAGAGTAAGGACCGTTGATTGTTAATGTTTGTTTGTTTTAGATTTGCTTTTTGGCAGTGATATTGTGAATATATTTGTCCTTCTTTACCCTTGGTTTCCAGCGAAGTGGGATTATCTGTTGCCTAAGAGTTTGTGAGTGTAGTAAACTTCCTTGGGTTGGAGTTTTCTTTCCAAAGCTTTCTGTAGGGCTGGGTTTGTATATACGTATTGTGAAAATCTGGCTTTGTCATTAAATATCTTGTTTTCTCCATCTATAATGATTGAGAGTTTTGCTGAGTATAGTAGCCTGGGCTGGCATCCGTGGACTCTTAGAACTTGTAGAACATCTATCCAGGACCTTCTGGCCTTGAGGGTTTCCATGGAGAAGTCAGGTGTAATTTTGATAGGTCTGCCTTTATATGTTACCTGTTCTTTTTCCTTTGCTGCTCTTAATATTCTTTCTTTATTCTGTATGTTAGGTGTTTTGATTATTATATGTCAAAGGCCTTTTATCTTTGGTCCACTCTATTTGGTGTTTGGTATGCTTCTTGTACTTTCATGGGCATGTTCTTCTTCAGATTGGGAAAGTTTTCCTCGATGATTTTGTTGAATACGTTTTTAGCCCCTTTGAGCTGGACTTCCTCACCTTCCTCTATATCTATTATTCTTAGATTTGGCCTTTTCACAGTATCCCACATTTCCTGGATGTTTGTGTTAAGGATTTGTTGGATTTACGATTTTCTTTGGCCGATGAATCTATTTCCTCTAGTTTATCTTCAGCGCCTGAGATCCTCTCTTCCATCTCTTGAATTCTGTTGGTTATGCTTGCGTATGCAGTTCCTGATCATTTGCCCAGTTTTTCTATTTCCAACATTCCTTTGGTTTGTGTTTTCTTTATTGTCTCCATTTCTGTTTTCAGTGTTGAACCTGTTGAATTGTTTTTTCTTGGCTTTCTGTACTTTCTTTAAGAAATTTATTCATTTCTTCCAATTTTTTGTTTGTTTTATCTTCCATTTCTTGAAGGGATTTTCTCAGATCTTCTTTCAGGGCCTCTATCATTTTTATGATGATAATTTTTAGGTCATTCTCTTCTGATTCATTTGCTTTGTTGTGTTCTGGTCTAGTTGGTGTAGCTTCCCTCAATTCTGGTGGTGTTATGCTTGTCTTTCTATTATTAGGTGTTTTCTTATATTGCCATCTTCCCATTGCTTCTTCCAGTAGGTGTTGGTGGGGTTTCTCCCTCTCTCTATGGATTTAGGTCGGTCAAAGATTCGACATCTGTTCTGGGTGGTCCAAGATCTCTAGGTGGTCTCTCTGTAGTCAGGGGCCCGACGATGGGGGTCAAAGTTCAGGCTCCAGCAGAGGCAAGCTGAGGCCTCTTTGGCAGCAGCTAGCCAGCAGGATGTTTCCTCAGGGATAGTTGGGTCTAGCTCTAGCCAAGCCCTCTAGCCAAGGCCTGTAGCCGAGGCCTGGTGACAGGGACAAAGGCTGGGCTGATACTCAGGATGTTTCTGCACTGATAGGTGGGTCTAGCTGGCACTCTCCAGCTGAGTAGGGCTTCTTTAGCAGAGGTCCTGTGATAGGGGTCAATGATCCAGCCCCCTTCAGGAACTCAGGGTGGACCGGAAGGGATAGGCAGATCTCTGGGAGGTTCCCAGAACTCCAGTAGAAGACTGACGGTGGGGGTCAGAGACCAGGCAGGTGGAAATTATGGATGGTCCCATGTCGAATGTGAATGTTTAAGCCTACTTATTGGCACAGTGTAAGTGTTCAGTTGGAGGTAAGAACATTTTGGAATGAATAAACAGCAATATTATACAATTACAGTATTTCTCACAGTAAAAAGCCAGAAAGGGGTAAATTATTGAAGCATAATAATTTTCACCCAAAACCCAATATTTTCTTCAAAATAACAAGCCCCTGAATATTGCTCCCACACAGTGAGTGTGGATGTTTACATATTCTTTGCCTTGCTATCTGATTATAAGGTGAGGACTTTCTGCCATATGACTTCAAATGGCAACCAGAAAGTCAAAGCTCTTCATCTCCTAGATGCTAGTGTTTATAGTGTTTATTGTTACATGATAAATGTGACACTCATTATTGATGATGGAAGAACAGATCCTATGAATTACCTTTTAATTATTCAATTTGATAGGCTATGCAATATTCATAATTAATAAGAGCCAGGAGTTGGAAACACATTTTCAACTTTTCCTTTAGTCAACAATTGTCATCTGAACAACAATGCAGCTAACTTTAGGATACAAGGAAATGAGATCAATTTCTGAACTGCTATACAAAGTACTTACTGTGTTTCCTTTTTATGAACTTTAACTGTGATGAAGGGGTTTTGTTAATTTAAAACTATTTGAGCTGCAAGTTTGAAATTCTAGGCTAGTAGGAAGTATTTAATGCACTGAGCATACATATAAGGTTTCCATAATTCATCAGCTCCGTGTTGGCCCCTTCCTATGCATTTACGGAGACTGCATATATTATCCAGTGATGGATGGGATGCTGATTAAATAAAATGTGTTACTCTTGCCCAGAATACATATATTTCCACATTACTTTAAGAATTTCTAAATTGTGCCCTTAAAAATGACTGCATGTCTCCCATCCAAATACTAACCAGGCCTGACCCTGAGATCCACAAGGATCTAAGAATCTAAGCAGTAGTGGAGAGGCTACCTTAAATGCCCTTCCTCTATAATGAGATTGATGACTACCTTATGTGCCATCCTAGAGCCTTCATCCAGAAGCTGATGGAAGCAGAATCAGACACCCATAGCTAAGCATTGAGCTGAACTCCTGGAATCCAGTTGCAGACAGGGAGGAGTGATGAGCAAAGGGTCAAGACCATACTGGGGAAATCCACAGAAACAGCTGACCTGAATAAGTGAAAGCTAACAGACCCCAGTCTGATAGCTGGGGAACCAGTATAAAACAAAACCAGACCCCCTAAACATGGGTGTCAGGAGGTCTGGGCAGTCTATAAGGCCTCTGACTGTGGAACCAGTATTTATCCCTGTAGAGAGCCGCGAAGTGCCATGCCTTAAAGTGGTGCTGGCTTCTGCCTTACACCTTCCCGTTGGTTGGTGAGGGCTCTCTGGCGTAAACAAGCCTTTATTTGGTTAAGTCTGTTCAGCCTGTCTGCTTCCACATTAGAGTAGCCTATCTGCAGGGTCCACGTAGCTCACTGGGGTTGGTTAGCACAAGGGTATTTAAGCCTGTGCAGGGGTCCCCCAGGTCTCTCACGGGTCAGAAGAACATGTTTCAAGGATCCTGATTAAAACTGCATGAAGAAGATCTTCCCGGAGTCGCGTCTTCCTTGCTGGTCAGGGTCAGGCGCGTACAATCCCTAGTGCACAAACGGACTTAGGGAGCTCATTCCTCATAGAGGGATACTATCTTGGCCTAAATACACAAGAGAGGGCCTAGGTCCTGCCCCAAATGATGTGACAGACTTTGATGATTCCTCCATGGAAGGCCTCAACAACCCCCCTGGGGAATGGATGGAGGTGTAAGTAGTGGGCATGGAATGATGGGAGGGAGAGGGAATTGGGATTGATATGTAAAACAGGATTGTTTCTAATTTAAATTTAAAAAATATTTTTAAAAATGAATGTTTACATTGGAATTAAACACCAGAGTTGACCAGAGTTATAACCAGAATTTGATAGGCCAAAGTTTTCTTTCCTTGACTTTATAGAAGATACTGTTCACTTTTACTCAGCAAGACTTAGAGAACAAACTAAAGCCCACAGCACTGCATCAGACCTCCAGTAGTTCTTGAGTTCTTCAGCATGTGCACAATGGTGTGCTAAGCAAGTGTTATCTCTACCCTGAATGATGCTGGAGAAACTGACCTTTCCTACCATTCTCTGGGGAAATCACTTCCACACACTCAAAGGTCTTGAAAGTAGTAATATAATACACCAAGCTTATTATAATTTTGTGTTTTTAAAATGAAGTAAAATATGGCGTCCTTCTTTCCTCCAGAGAACAACAACATTAACAACAGTAGAAATGTCATAGTCCCTCCTCCTCTTGTTAAGGTCTCTTATAGTGGATATACAAATACCTTTATGACTGACAAACATTTGATTTGTTAGCAACCTATTTTCAACCTGTTTATTCTTACAGACATGATTATTGGGTCTGTTAAAATTATATATACTATATATATATATATATATATATATGTGTGTGTGTGTGTGTGTGTGTGTGTGTGTGTGTGTGTGTGTGTGTGTTTATATGTAAATTTGGAATGCAAGATTTTTTACTTGATCATGATATAAAGACCTCAGCAGGATCCTCAAAACAATCAAACTTTATTTCTTGGAGATCAGAGTACGCTAAGGCCTCCTTCACAGTGGAAGTCTGATGGATTGTCTGTAGTAATGATTAGAGAAAGAGGCTCTGACACAGGGCCCAAACCAAGCCCTGTTTGCTTCCTTGCTGTAGATGCCAGGTCTCTGGTTTGCCTAGGTCCCATTCTAGATCTGAATATGCATTCGTCTATAAAAGTAATAGATGAGTAGCTCTGTTTCCTAGCTGAGCGAATCTGAGATGTTGTCTACAATGACTCTGAACTTCATTGGGGTAGCCTTTGGAGTGTCTGTTAACTGGAGTGTCCTCTGTGTTCCTTTACTTGGTGCTTTTGTTGTTTTATTTGTTTCCTGTTGTCAACTTTTGACAAGAAGAGAAGAAGCACATGAGCCACACAGAATAACTTTCCAAAGTCCTTCTGACGCTTGGGACATTCATGAGACATTTCTATTTAGTATTCAGCTCCTATTTGCACTAATGACTGTAATTTCTCAATCAACATTTGGCCAAATCACTCCTTTGCAATCAGAAACCAGATACATTCTTGTGTATAAACATGATAATGATTCATGCATTATGGAAAAACACTAGGTCCAGCCAATTCTCATTATGACTGAGATACTCACATAAATCCTGACAAGAGTGCTACTGAATATGTTCCAGCATAAATACCCATCATCAGTGTTGCTTTACCTGAGCACCACTCGCTAGTGATGCACCCTCTGCCAAATCCACACATCACTAACTAACATCGTTTCTCTTTTTCAAAACAGTTGTCCATTGCTAACACACCTCTCTTACCTTCACTATGATGGAAGTAAGGAAAAACATTATTCAAGACCCAGTACACATCCCAAACCTCCCTGAAGCCCCCTCATAACTGAGTTGAACCTCATTTGTCCTCATATAATTAAATAATTATCATAGTTAGCTTTGTATCATCATTTTTAGGAATCATGTGTTTTTTCTTTACCTAATCTACAAGCAACTTGGAAGACAATGGCTTTTCTTTCATTCTTTCAGATTCACTGCCCTCGTATATTTGTTGTATATTATAAGACAAAAAAGTCAATGATATCTGCCCTACTTGACATGGATCCTACCAGAAAACAAGCCTGTGACATTTTTTTTTGTTTTGTTTTGTTTTGTTTTACCAGTAATTGGTTATTATTCTTTTAAAATATAGCATACCCATGATAAGTCACATTACTGGAAATTTTCATTCCTTTTTCCTAAGGTATAAAACTCATTACTGTCCTTAAAAATTTAGAATGTCTCATTGCAAATCTTTTTCAAAATTTTAAGCAATATAATTATGAGTGATATTTGTCTGAGCATGTTGACTAATGGCAAGTAATACATTGAATAATGGTAATTGTTGTGGAAGAAAAATTATTCTCATATATTTCATAAGATTTTGATATAGCTAAGGACAATTCTAGGAATTAAAATCAGAAAGTAAGAAAGACACAGCCCTTGCCCTTATGAAGCAAGTACACTGAAATCTTTTGCTCTTGAGAAATTAAGAACCCAACCTTGAATGGAGAAGAAAGAGAAATATGAGTGGCCATTTGGCATTCTGGACATTAAATATATGCATCACTTACTTTATGCGGACATGCTAGTATGTGGCTGAATAAAATGGGGACTTTTTATTATTCTTTTATGGTTTGGCTATAGACTATGCAATGCAAGTGGGACATAAAAGAATAATGGAAAAGACGAGATCTGACTAAATAAATTCCTTGAAAGCCTCTTTAAAAAAAAAAAAAAACCTCTGTCATAGAATAAATTTTAAAAAATTCCCTTTGCCCTGTTTTTTTTTTTCTTTGCTACTGTTCTTTTCTAGGTCACCAGAAATGGAAATTTATCAGGACACTGGCACAAGCATTAAAAATTCCTTGCAACACCTGTGAGTCAACACTATACCTTTACAAACCAGAAAGAAAAATTTCAAATGAACACATGGCGAGGAGGGCACTGAACAACACTGGGAAACCCAAAGATCCTTTCCCATTTGTCTAGGCTAATAGATACGATTGTAATAAGAAACTGAAATAAAACTAAATATGAGGCCATTTTTATTGACAATTTTCAGATTGTGATCAGGAGCATTGTTAACATAGTGGGAGTGAGGTGATAGTCATGATAAAGCAATGGGAGATGCTCTACAAATAAATAAAATAAGACATTTACTATAAAGGTTGCCTGTATTAAATAACAGGCTACAGATGTGTTGTAGCCCCAATAAAATGACTCCATTTTCTCAGGAATTTGCAAGCCAGGAGGAAAGATAGATGAATGATTAGGAAGTAGAATCAGAACATCCTATGATAAAAATGAGGTATTGATTCTGTGAGATTTTAATTTAGATTAGTTCACTTAGAAAAAGTAATAAATTGATATGTACTCAACACAGCTCACATTTTTGGAAGGACTTATCAGAATTCCAAAAGGAAGACTTTGGCAAGCAATAATTTTAACTGTAGCACTCACCCAGGTTGCCCACACTAAATTACAGCATCTTTGCAAATAATTTAGACAAGAATGAGACAAGTAGTATATCCCCAATGACAAATAGGGGCCTGCGTGGATGCCAGAAGGAAAGATGAGGGAAGGACAGGAAGCGCGTGTCTGGCAGTAATAAATTAGGAAGACAGTAGCTGAACTATTAGAGAACCAACTCAGTGTGAACCCTGCCAAGTATTTGTCTGGTGCTTAGCAAAATGGTAATTTAAGATGGCCAGATGAAAGGAATTATCTGCGAGCAAATTTGGAATAGACATTTTAAAGTTCTTATCTAGATTTCTTAAAATTAATTAATGAATTAAGATTAACGTGTTAGTTTTCAACTTCAGTGTGAAGGAATTTTTCTGTTTTCATTCTTAGCTTTCTTTTGTTTTGTTTTGTTTTTATGTGTGTGATTACATTGAACAATGCATACAAATCAACTAACACAACACTTGGCCCTCACTAGGATGTAGATAATAATTACAATCAATTCAGTGTCTGAGCTCTTATTAGAAGTTAAGGACTGA
Organism: Cricetiscus sungorus; assembly: GCA_030556225.1. Classification (NCBI taxonomy): domain Eukaryota; kingdom Metazoa; phylum Chordata; class Mammalia; order Rodentia; family Cricetidae; genus Cricetiscus; species Cricetiscus sungorus. The sequence goes on from JANBXA010000366.1 coordinate 17,213,816, forward strand.
AAGAAATATTCTTACTATATTCATCGGCGAGCGCAGGGGATCGAGTCCCATTATATCCAATTGTGTTTCACTTTGGCATTTTGATTTACATTTTCTGCACTAAATTTATGATCACAGAAACTGAAAAAGTCAGCATTTGATGTGAACATTACTTATTGAAGACCTAAAGATTTGTGTGCCTTGGCTTGCATTGTGAGTCATGGCTTCTTCTGCCAATTCATGTCATCACCATCGCAGATGCTCCACTGCCCCCTCTCCCTCTCCTCCCTGACTCTCCATCTCTGCCTCCTCCCCTCTCCCTCCCCCCTCCCTCCTCCCCTCCCTCCCACACTCCTTCTCTGCATTTCTCCACCACAATTCTCAATTTAATTAGCTTTTCTTCCTGGTTCATTTTGGTGAGCTGACCTTTTTCAAATTCATTTTCCCAGATATCCATTATTGCTGTCTTCTTACTTTCTAGTGAGGTGGTTGATAGGTAATATCCATCTTTAGAACTGTTCACTGCCTTCACTAAAGCATGACTTACTTGCTGTTCTGGTTCTTTATGATAGCTTCACTTTCTAATCTTTAAAGAATTTCTCTTTTGCAGGTTCGATACCTACCTCCTTAGAAGAGAACTTCTTCATTACAGGTTTAGTTTCTGTAGCATCCTGGGCTACTTCAGGGGCCATTGAGCTTAATGAGTTCACAATTTTTTTCTTTGCTGAACTGTTTATGAGGTGCCTACTAAAAGAAAACTTTTACAAGTCCTCCTGATTTATTATAAAGAAATGTTCTTTTTCAACAAAAGCTTTCAGAGCAAACTTTCATGCTAGTCTAAGAGGAGCAAACTTTGGTCTCAAGTGCTGCATAATACATCACATGCCACTTCTGTGTTCTTGGACTATTATATAACCAAGCTATCAGCTACATCAAAGCTTTCCTCTCCACATAAAGACACATTGACAATAGACAAATCCCTTTCCTCTCCAATTGGTTTTTCCCCTCATAGAATTCCATTGAACAAGGATCATTTTTCCTCTTTGAAATATTTTCAATTTCACACATATTTATCAAAAAACAGTCAAAGAAGAATAGGCAATTTTTATCATAAAGGTGTTTTCCTTTCTTCCATAGAGCCTGTAAAAGACAAACCCCATGGAACCATCAGAGACCCTTTTGAGAAGTAGGTCTTCAAAGAATCCCTTTAGCCCAGGGATACCATTTCATAATACAGGCTTCCTAGAGTCCCCTCACACCCCATCCATCCTACATGAGTCTTCAAAAAGAACTCCTGACCCAGAGGAGAGAAGGAAGAAACAAAAGAGGAGGAACACCTGACCCACTGGTCAGAGATGTAACCCATTGATAGAAGGTAGCTCTGTGGGGTCATTTTCCTGCTATGTTCTACCACAAAGGGAACTATTGATTTTAGGTCCCAAAGAGCTCATTGACCTTCATAAAACCTCTGCTATGATCCTGCCTCCAATATCTCTAAACAGATATAGCCTAGAAGAAATTCTCCACCTCAATATATTCTGTCCATCATCCCTCAAAGAACGACCACCAAAGATCAGCTTAAGCATATTTCATACCTCTCTATGCCTCTGACTATCATTGTAATTGTCTTAGATTAAAGCAAGATTTGGATTTTTAAGTGAAATTATTAAAGTACCATAGGAAAAGACAAGGAGGTAGGAAAATAAGAATTTTCACTTTAATAATAGGAGGGTCTGGAAGCTCTTTCTGAGACTGTGACATGACAGCCTGGGACAGGTGAAGGTGAGCTGATGCTGCTAACGCTGTACAAGAATTGTTGATGGGAGAATGCTTGAGCCCACGGGAAAGAGAGGAGCATAGAGCAGTGGGAGAAAGTGAAATATTGAAAGAATAATCAGAGTTGAAACCGAAGAGCCATGCATGGCACAAATCTTATTATGCCTGTCATGCCTTGTTCTGCCAGTCTTTGTCTTGAGTGAAGTGCAGTGCTATTTTAAGGTTCTGGGCAGAACGGCTTGATCTTAGAGTTTTAAAGGGTAACTCTGACTACTTGTTCAAGAAGAGAGAGACCAGAAGAAGGTGGTCCAGAAGGAGGGAAATGGCTAATAGTCTCTAATACTTACTTAAAGAAGAGATAATGCCTTGTGTCCGGAGGTGATGAGAAAAGAGAACTCGGAGCACACTGTGAATGCAGAATTAGCCAGACTTACTGAAAGTGTTCAGTGTGAAGAAAATACAAGTGTCAAGGGTGACTTTGATCTGAGCTACTGGATATAAGAAGATGCTAATGACTCAAAGAAATCTTTATACCCTGCAATTTAGAGAAAGACAGAGTTTGCTTTTTGCATGTCATTTGAGAGGTCAAATAGATGTTCCATGAAGATACTGACTGGCTATTTTGACGATAATAGTATTTATTACTTTTCATAGTGTGGGAGTCAAAGAGCCTTTTAATCAAAATCCTGCTGGCCTTTCTAATGGCAATCCATCACCTTCCCAAACCTTAACCACCCCAGCCTTTTTTCTTTCTTTCTTTCTTTTTTCTTTTTCTATTTTTTTTGTAGTCATTCTTATTGTTTGTTGTTTCTTTCCAAATATGTTATTTCCTCCTTACTCTGGTGTTTCTTTCATTCTACCATTTCTTACTAGACCTTACTTACATCAATTCCATATTGTTTCACTTTCCTTTCACAAGTGCAAAACACAAAGAGATATATTCAATTTGTTTAAAATAAATAACACCACCTCCAGGCAGCCCCTCGTGACAAATCTGGGTGGAGGTAAGTGATGTTCTCCCTTGAGATCTTGACTTACTTCCTCAGATATGTGATAAATGCCTAACAAGGACAACTAGAAGAAGGTTTTATTTTTGTTTGTAGTTTAAGAATATGGTCTATTAAGGTGGGGAAGCCTAGGGGCAGGGAAGTAAGGCAGCTGGTTGCATTTTATCTCCAATTAGAGAGAGGCATGGAGTTGGGGAGAGGCAGGAAGGAATATCAGTGCTCAGCTAGCTTTTCCCTTTTTTAATAGTTCAAGACCCCAGTCTATGAAATGGTACCACCCACAATCAGAGGGAGTTCTCTCTTGGCTGAACTTTTCTGTAAACGTCCTCATGGACAAAGTCAAAGCTTTGGTTTCATGGTGATTGAAGTCTAGCCATCTCTTGCCTATCTGAAGAATTCTGGAGCTGAAATGCCAACCTCTATCACACTCATTACTAGTTAACAATTAGTTACTTGATTATCACCATTCAGTGATTTCCATGTCTTGCCAGTAGAGTATATCTGCATAGTAATTCAGTAGCCAGGCTCAAGAAACATAACAGATGATGAGGTCAAAGTGACTTCTGGCAATGGCAGCACCTTGTATTCATGAACTCAGAGCAGTCTTGTCTCTCCAAGACCAAACCAGTCAACTTTCTAGCATAAATAGCTCACGAGCCCACAAGTCCCAATCCTTGCCTGCGACCCATTGGCAATAGATGCCCATTGGGGAAGGAGTCAGTTTTCATGAGAGATGTGTACTTTAGTAGGATGCCCACTCTCCAGTGGGTGGCCTTGCTCCCATGGCATCTCTAACTGGACTCTAGTTTGTAAAGGAAAAAAAAAATGAAGAGGATATGAAATTGGGAAGGGGAAGTGGAAGAATGTGGAAGGAGTTGGAAGGGGAAGGAGGAAAGTTGTTATCAAAATAAACTTCTGAGGAGTCGATGGGGGTGCATTGAGAGGAGTTGGGGGAGGGGAGAGGAAGAGGGAGAAGGAACTATGCTTGGTATGTACAATGAATGAAATAAAAAACAAAAAATATATTGTTATATGCATGGAGTTCTCAATGACTGGATAATATTTTAAAGGGAAAATAGTTAAATTGTCCTGCTTTTAAAATATGTACTAGGTGTCTGTTGAAAGGATGTTCTAAATTGCAGACACAAAAGCCCTTGAAAAGTGTGGGTGCTTTTCGTTGTTGTTATTGTTTTGTAATAGACCACCTGTCATGAAATGTGTTTGAACAGAGGCATCTTAGAGGATGCTCACTGTTTGACCTTTCCCAAACCCAAGCTGTTTAGCAACAGTATCCGGCACATCATCTCAACCTGGAGGCATTTGTCAGACAGATGCACCAAGTGAACTTCAGAAATGGAACACAAAGGCATGTCACATCTCCATGGTCTAAATGACTGTCTGTGCAGAATTAGTCATTGAACTGAAATTGGGGGCTTCAGTTTCAACTGCTTGGATAATAAGTAATTGTGAAGAGTTAGTTTACACAAGTCATGTCACCACCCTCGGGGAAGAACTTATTCTTAGACATGACTTAGATGTGTAGACTCCAAAGCCACCTGTCAACAGTGGTTTGCCAGTATCATAAAGTTCAAAAGCAACTGTTTTGGAAAACAGCAGCGGCCAGGAGGTGCTGGGCCCTATGGTGAATGTCTGAGGACAGCGAGTCTGCTTTCTCCCTCTTGTTCATCCACCTGCAATGTCCTTTTCCCCATCTCACCTGTATTGCTTCTACTCTTTTAGTTTTCAGTCTGCCTTGTCTTCCTGGAGATCCTCAGTGATCCTCCAAGATGCAGGAAGCCTTTCCACTGGCTTCCAGAGCATCCCATCATATTTCCCTAGTAGTGCAATAGTCTCCTCATCATTTGTGAGTTGTCTGTATCTTTTTTTTCTGTTGTGATTTTATGGAGGAAAGTTTTAGCTACAGAATGTCCCAGAAATCACCAATTACATATGATTTGTTCCATAGTCCAGCATGGGTCAATTTCAAAAATAATTAGCTTGAAAACACAGAACTTGATTTAGTCATGGTACTTTGAAATATTTAAATCTCTCTTTTAATTTTTTCTTTTTAAAGGAATTTTTCTGAGATTATAAAATAATCTCATTAACTCTCCCTTTCCCTCCAAACCCTCCCATGCACCCCACTTTGTTCCTTTTCAAATTCATGACCTCTTTTTTTTTCTTCACTAATTGTTGCTACATATATTCCTAAATACGTAAGTATACCCTGTCGAGTCTGTATAAGCCAGGCTATCAGAGAGTTAGCTGTGAGTTTGTATCTTCTGGAAACTCCAGAAGCTACACCCATGAAGTCTCACCAACACGACTGCCTAAACATGAGCTGAACAAGAAAAACAAACAGAGACAAGCTAAAGTGCATCGGGAAAGACCAGAGGGTTCAATCCTATTAAAACAAACAAACAAACAAACAAAAACCTACAAGAGACCAAGGAATGCTGAGAGTGGGAGAAACAGTCTTCCCCAGGGAACTGGTTATCCAATACCAAATGGTCATCCCAGAAAACACACACACAAGATTCTTAAACATCTTTATAAAACAGTACATCCCCTCGTTTAAAGGCCTGGGCCATGTAGTCTTCACAGACCAACTGAGGTTCTAAATGTGAATAAGAATGCTTGAAATTCAGATAGACACTACCACTTTCCAGTCTAAATGTTAAATGGGAGTCCTGGGACTTCTGGTTGACATGAGCAGGTTGCAATGTTCACTTCCTGTCTGTCCCTGCCTTCGTTTCCCAATTGTAGTTCTTTGAAGGCTTCATTTCAAGTAGAGTATGAGAAGCATGGGGGATGAAGTTGGATTCTTTTCCAGTTTTCAGACACACACCTGGGTGATGCTGGTCTTGTGTTTCTGCTTCTCTGCCAAGATCCTTTAAGTCTACTGAAAATAATGCATGGAGTGTTTGAAGCTATAAAAATCATATTGATTGTCAGAGCAGACTTTGTGAAAAGAAAACACAATTAGAACTAGAAGTAGAAAAATCAGTTGTGGGGCAATCGTAAGCCCACTAAGCTTGCAGGTGATGTTGAATAGGTCATATGAAATAAATAAGGCTGTCTTAAACATGCATGCAACAGACAAACAGGTATAGCCTAATTATGCCTTATGAAATGAGCTCATAAATGAAATGACCATTGAATAAGAAGTCTCAAATTCTGATTAATAAATATCACTGAATAAAATTTAAATCATACATCAACATTTTTATTTATTTGCCAAATATTTTGTTTATCAGAGTTTTTTAAAAAAATACATCATTATTTAAATATGCATTTTAAGCTCAAGTATGTGCATAAATACATGCTAAGTGTGTTAAAATAATTAAGGCCTAGCATCAAATAAAAACTTAAATTCTAATTTTTACCTTAGGATAAATTAGTGCTAACCTCTGCACTTCATAACCTGTGTTTTCAAATTGGATCCAGTGTAGTTTGTACGTGTATTGTACCTGAACAATAAGAGAAATAAAAGTAACCATGAGATAGTTCTAAGAATACTATAAAAATGAAACTGTGTGTGATTTATTAAGTACTGATGCCTGAGATGTATGATTGTGAAGCTTGTGCATTTTTCTCCATAAATTCAAAGCACCATTAGTTTGTGACAAATAGCAGTGGCTTTTATGAAGCAGCAGACCATAGTTCAAAGAAATAATGTTTAAATTAAATTAAGTGTGAAAGGCAGTAATATGTTTCCCAGTTAAGATGGTCTATGCAAGCATTTTTGGAGGTTTGGGAGACTTATATGCTGCCAACTTTATCTGCACACTGCTTTGCATTTGGGTTTCCTAACTGCAAGGAGCTACATCTTTGGGACATTCATCTGTGTAGGTCTGGATTTAGGATGTGTCTCAGGAAACAGATTCGGCATTGCTTCCACCCGATGCTCCAGTTTTACTAACCTGTAACTCTTCTTTTGCTATTCTTGATTTGAGTGTTTTCTTGGAAATATAGGTGTTGTGAAATCAAACCTCAGATTCATCGTTGCCAACTTTAAGTATTACCATCCACACCAAATTGCAGGTCAAAAAGTTTCTTTATCTAGGAAAGATGTATGAATCTTTCCTGTTCTGCCCTTTTAGCTCAGATGCAGCACTTTGAGGTTCAATGCCAACTCATTGTTTTGTGAGGACTCAAGGGGCTTATTTATACTTCCTGCTAAGGCACAGATACTGAGTCTTGTCCATGTGTAACCTAGAAACCTGCCCAGGTCCAATGCCACCCCAAGTTCAGCTGCCTGGCTTTCAGCTTCCTTTTGCCAGCTCCTGGGGACTTTTTGCAATTTCTCATGAACTCAGCTATGCAGTCTTAAACCCTACCACCCCCTGCCTGTTTGAGTGATTTGCCTTGCTAGGTTTGCTGGGTGTATACTAATTCACACTACCGGAATGGAAACATAACTAAGATCTTAACGGAAACAGTGATATGCACTGATAGCAAAAGGAAACAAAAGCAAACATACCAAAAAAAGCCCCAGTTATTTTTTCATCATTGTGTAATTCTTTAAATATGTTACTTTCATATTTGTTATTTTACAAAAGCAAAGCTAGTCCTACATAATTACCTTATTTTCATAATCATAAAATTTGGTTTGATGCATTATAGTTAAACAGAACTTATGATGGCTTAGACTAAATTAAGAATAAGTCTGATTTTGTATAACATATGCTTATATGTTTTGTTTATAGAGATTATAGTACCCAAAGAAATGATTTACAAAAATTTGAGGAAATGGCTTCTTGCCTGTCTACCATCAGTTCTATCAATTACTGAGAAAGGAGTTTTTAAACATCCAACTACATTTTGGGGTATATTTATTTTCTTTTAGCATTGTTAGTTTTCACTCTGTTTTGAAGCATTGCTTTTAGTATGTGACTAAGAGTGTTAAACCTTATTATCTGATTGAATCCATTACCATCACATAACTCTTTATCTCTCATAGTGTTCTTAACTGGTTAAAGTATATAAGATGTAGATAAAATAAAATATAAAATGTACAAAAGTTAAATGTATAATATGTATTAACATTGTTGCTCTGGGTTTTTAAAATATTGTATCTGAATGGTTTAATATTTTTGTTTCCTAAAAATGTTTCACATGTAATTTTACATATTTATAGAGCATATGGGTTGTTTCTACTGGTAAAAACACATACATGCACACACACATACACACATACATATGTGTGTGTGTATGTGTGTGTGCATGTGTGTGTGCATTATATGTATATAGAGCATGAAATATTTGTGTGTTCATACAATGTATAATATATGCATGTATATATATAGTGCTATATATACAGTGCATGATATACATATGTATATACATACATATAGTATATAATGTGTGCTATGTATGTGGTGCATGGTATATATATATATGTGTGTGTGTGTGCTATGTACACACAATGTATGATAAAAACATACTATATATATGTATATATATATATATATATATATATATATCAGGCTGATGAAATCAGGGGTTGGTTTAACATATCTATTTTCCTTCTTTTAACTTGAAGACTTCAAGCCCCCTCCTCTGGGACTTAATAAATAAAGAGATTACTTGAAATTAGTTTTTCCTTTTTGCTTTTATTCTCCATTTTCCTTTTATGGATTTTTTTACTCACATAATATATCTTGATTATAGACTCCCTCCCTGTACTCCTCCCAGATTCTCTGCAGCTTCACTCCCATTTGGATCTGCTCCCTTTCTGTCTCTCATTAGAAAGCAAACAGGCTTCAATAAAATATAGTAAGATAAAATATCATAAGATAAAATAAAATATAGTAAGATAATAAGATAACTTGTACAGCCACTATGAAAATCATTATGACAGCTCCTCAGGAAGATGAAAAATGATCTACCTCAAGATTCAGCTATACCACTCTCGGTACATGCCCAAAGGAGTTCCATCCTACCACAGAGACTCTTATTCATCTGTTGTCATTGCTGCTCTATTCATAATAGTCAGATATTAGAAACAACATAGATGCCCCTCAGTGGAAGGAGGAATAAAGAAAATATGGTACACTCACATTATGGAGTAATTCTCAGTTTTTTTTAAAAAGTGACATCATGAAATGCACAGATAAATGGATGGAACTAGGAAAAGAAATCATCCTGAGGTATCCCAGACCCAGAGAAACAATATAGTACATACTCACTTATATGTGGTTATTAGTAGTTAAGTCAATGATAACCAAGCTGCAATCTGCAGAACCAACGAGGTTAACTATACAGTAAGGTACTAAGGAGTAAAGATAAATCTTATTAGGAAAAAAAACCTCATTGGGGAAATAAAATAAATGAGTTTGGCTAGATGAGGGGATAGAATGGGAAGGAAGAAGAGAGAGGTGATGTGGGGAGGGACAGCTAAAATTAAGGGCCATTTGAGAGATACTATGGAAACCATATATATGGTTTTACACCAAGTGAAGCTCCCAGTACCAGGACTGAGTTACGTCTAATTGATTTGTTGGCCAAAATGGTCTTAGGAAAATGCTCCTAAACACCCAGGTTGCTGCCAAGACTGTAGGTTGCTCTCCAGAAAATGACACCAAGATCCCATTGCTAATGACACCTACACAACTCATTGAATCTGGAGAAGTCAAGTTGGTACCATGTCTCTTATAGGACGGTACCCTACATACTACCAAAAGAGAAACATTCACACTAAGACAGCCCCAAACTCTTTGATCTACAAAGATGCCCTGCCTTCAAGATATGCTAGGACAATAATGGCGTGGAGTTTGTGGGAATAACCAAATTAATATCTGATTTGACTTAAGATCCACGCACTGGGCAGGAATCCATACCCAACACTACTTGAGTGACCAAGAACCCGAGACTAGATAACACAGGGACTTAGGCTAAAACCAAATACTACTGTCCTAAAACTAAGAATAAAGTATCAGTAAAATGACTCCTAATGATATTCTGCTATACTCATAGATGAGTGCCTTGCTCAGTCATCATCAGAGAAGCTTCCTTCTGCAGCTGATGGCAGCAGATACAGAGACCCATAGTCAGATACACAGAGAGTGAGAGACCTGGAACACACAGCACTTAACTGGATGTCTCTATCAACTCCCTCCCCTCAGAGTTCAGGGGCTCTTGTGGAAGAGGAGGTGGAAAGAGAATAAGCATTGGAGGGAATGGAGGACACAAAGATCAAGGCTCATATGGATTCACAGATACTGCAGCAGCATGTAAGGGCCTACATGGGTCTGCAGCATTCTGTGCATGCATATGGCTTTAGTGAAATCCATTAAAGGGATTCATGAGTGTGTGAACAGGTGAGTGGGTCTCTGGATCTTGTGCCTTCTCTTGGACTCTTCGATTCTGTTTCTTTGTCTCGTCCCACTATGATGTGATAGGTTTTTGTTTTATCTTTTTTTATTTTTAACAAGACTGGATCTTGGATCATGAGACCATTCCCTTCAAAGGCCAAATGTCAACTGTTTAAACGTATGGCTCATATGGCTTGTATTGTAGCCACTCATTTCTGCCATTATGGAATCAAAGTTGCAATAATCTACACAAAGATGAGTATCCATGGCTGTTATAATAAATTATTTTTTACAAAAACTAGCAGCTGGATATTGAACTTTAGTTTATAGACCCACAAATGGTGAGTGAAAGATATGATATTCTGCATGGGCTGCAAGGCAGGACTAAAGTCAAGACCCAACCAACTTAAACTCGGGAACCTGGAGCACAGAGAATGAAGGAAGTGACAACACATTCCTGCCTCAGAAACTTCAGGTTCTCTATAGCAAGGCTTTTCTTTCTCACATTTCAGCAGGTTCCTAGAGGATTATTAGCACAATGTTTCCTTCCTTCCCCAGGGCTGCTCAGTTGGTTTACTCAGTTCATCTCTGGCTTAAAATGGGGCTGTAATGACGTTTCTGATTCAGTGTGGCAACCACAGCAGCCTGTGTCTAGGACTTTGTTTGGGAATCTAGAACAGAAGTTCCCAGACTTTTTCTTTCTTTATTATTTATATATTTTTTACTTAAATTTGAAACAAGCTTGTTTTACACATCAATCCTAGTTTCTGCACCCTCCTGTCCTCCCCTGTTTCCACCACCAATCCCCATCCCATCCCCTTTCTGTTCCCCAGGGAGGGTGAGACCTTCCATGGGGGAGTCTTCAAAGTCTGTCATATCATTTGGAGCAGGGCAAAGGCCCTCCCCCACGAGTCTAGGCTGAGGAAGTATCCCTCTATGTGGAATGGGTTCCCAAAGTCCATTTGTATACTAGGGATAAATACTGATCCACTACCAGAGGCCCCAGAGACTGCATAGTCCCAGTCCTACAGCTAACACCACATTCAAGGAATCTGAGTTGATCCTATGCTGGTTTCCCAGCTATCAGACTGGAGTCCATGAACTTCACCTTGTTCAGGTCAGCAGTTTCTGCAACCTGGTCTTGACCCCTTTGCTCATCACTTCCCCTGTCTGCAAATGGATTTCAAGGGTTCTGCTAAGTGTTTAGCTGTGGGTGTCTGCTTCTGCTTCCATCAGCTACTGGATGAAGGTTCTATGATGACATATAAGGTAGTCATCAATCTCATTATCAGGGAAGGGCATTTAAGGTAGTTTCTCCACTATTACTTAGATTGTTAGTTGGGGTCAGAGATCTAAAAGGATGATGTCCAGATATCTACAAAGATGACCTCAGACTTTTTCTTAAAGGGATGATAGTGTTTTAGGCATTTGAAACCCAGATGAAAAAAAAAGGAGACTTTACAAATATTTTTACAACCATTTAAAAGTAGAGAAAAATTTAAATAAATATTTTAAATATTTAAATAAATAAATATAAAATAGTTATATTAAATATAAAAGTATGTTTTATATAATTTTTAAAATATGAAAGTATTTATAAAAATATTAAATTAAAAAAAAAACGTGTTGGTGTGAGGTCATAAACAACAGGCCTTTGGTGGGGTTTGGCTTTGTGTATAGTTCTCATGAAAAAGATCTTACAAGAAGATTCAAAGCACTTTTCCGTGGCAGGATTTCCCTATGGATCTAAGATGAGAGCAGTCATGATGGATTCTGAGACTGCTTAGGAAGCTCTCAGCCTCCTATGATGCCTAGGCAGGACTGACAGCACCTTCTATGGGCCATACAGGGAATGGGAAAAAGAAGGGGGTGGTGAAGGCTCCAGAGTCAAATGTGTGAGCTCTGACTGAACACTGAGGAGTGATGCTGGAGAAAACTTTGGCCAGGAGCATAGACAATGACACCACTGGGACACGGAGGTGGGTGGTCCTTTTGCTCAAGTTTCCTACTCTACATCAGCCATTTGGAGATGTAGTCCAAACAGTGGCAAAAGACAGTAAGTACCCTGGCCTTGGGTACATTTGAAACTGGTTTTAATATGATTTATGTGAGCAATTAATGTTATGTTTCATGTGGCATGGATATATACTACATACATAGTTCTATTAAAGCCTTTAACCCTACACCAAGATTTGCTATATAACATGAACAACAAAAAAAAAAACCTAAAAAGATCTCCCCATCACTGAACAGGCTCCTGATTCTTCCCCTAACTCTCTCACAAGCTTGAAATACACAGGGTGCCTGAGCATGGCGCATACATACCTTCCCTATGGAGGTAATCATGATCACTGAGTGCAGACCCAATGCAAGTGATATGACCGTGTCAACTGCAAATGTTGGTTTGCTCTTGACAACCTCGGGAGCCTACCTCATAAGCTTGCGCACAAGCCCAAAGCAGCCTCTTTTAGAGGGCGTGGATTGCTTATTCCTGATTTCTCTTGGCGAGTTGTGTATGTCTTCACATGTATGTATGTGTGTTTCAAAGGGTGGGGGTGCTGCATGTGAGTCTGCATGCATACAAAGGTAGACTATAAACACAGGTACCCCTTCATTGATCCCCCTTCATTTTTCTTTGAAAGAGGGTTTCCTCACTGATTTGCAACTTGTAGAGTAGGTGACACTAGCTAGGCAGAAAGTTTGAGAGATCTACCTGTCTTTGTCTCTCTGCCCTGGGATTACAAGCTAACACCAGCACATCCAACTTTCTTTTCTTTCTTTTTCTTTTATTAAAAATTTAATTGTCTTTTATATACCAACCCAAGCCCCGCCCCCTTCTCTCATTTTCCCTTCCAACCTTCCCACCTCCCATCTACTCCTCAGTGAAGGTAAGGCCTTCCTTGGGGAGTCAACAAGTCTGGCATACCAAGTTGAGGCAGGACCAAGCCCCTCCTCCCATATCAAGGCTAAGCAAGGTATCCTACCATAAAGAAGGGGCTCCACAAAGCTAGTTGATGCACCTGGGATAGGTCCTGGTACTACTGTCAGCACCCTACACACACACACACACACACACACACACACACACACACACACACCAGATCAAATTAAATAACAGTTACCCACATTAAGAGTGTCTAGTTCAGTCCCATGCAGGTTACCCAGATGTCAGTCCATGATCTGTGAGCTCCCACTAGCTTAGGTCAGCTGTCTCTGCGGTTTTCCCCATCATACTCTTGACATCGCCCTCCCTCAGTTCATGTGACTCCTCCTTCCTCTCTTCAATCAAAACTTCAGGAGCTCAGCTTAGTACTTGGCTGTGGATCACTGCATCTGCTCCCATCAGTTACTGGATGTAGAGTCTACGAGGACAATTAGACACCCAGCTTTTGTTTACGTAGCTTCTGGGGATCAAGTCAGGTCATTGTGCCTGCAAGATAAGCACATTACTAGCTAAGCTGCTTCCCCAGTCTCTCTTGAGTTCCACCTTGACTAAGCAGAAAGCCCACAGACTTTATATATAATATACCTTGTTATATTAAGAGCTGTTACATTAAGAGCGGGCTACATGGCTTATTGGTAACACTACCCTGTTTGCAAACTGGGGAAGTGCTAATTCAGAAGCAAGATTAGCCTACCCAGGCAGTATGTTCTCTAAGCTCCATAAACTCCTGCCTTGTAACTGGGGTAATTAGCACCAAATGAAAAAAATCTGCACTGCTTTCAGGAGTTTTCCTGCTCTGGCTCCCTCAAAATAAAGAGGGCTTTGTAAATCTTACACAGCATCCTCCCTATCGCATCACGAAAGCGCTAGCTACCCAGCTTTGCGTGGTTTACAGTGCAGGCACGTCCGACCCCTTTATCACCAGTGGCATCTGCCAGCCTCCGATCTGGCACACACTTCCACTGCTGGACCTCATTATTCTACCTTGCCACTGTTAAAAGTGTGCACTCCTCTGTTACAACCTTCATGGGAGCCGGTAGGCCCTGCCATGAAGTCCAGAGCGGCAGCTAGATGCTTCGGAGTGAAATAACACGTCAGCATCTAACCTTGCTCAGCAATGACATTTGGCACTTGGAGGGCTCAGATTCTCCGAAGCCAGCACCATCTGCTGAGAGTGAATAAATGTACAGATGAAAAAGTGCCTTTATTGCTCCCATGTCCTAGCTGTTTGATTGTACATGGTGTTGTGTTGATTTACATTCCCCTCTCAGATTTCTGGTTTGATCGTATCTATTATCTGTGGTTGTCATTCGAAAGAATTGAACTTTATTTTCTCTATTGCTGCTATGTACCCGTGGTGAGTGAGAAACAACCCTCTCTGTGCTTGCCTTTCCACAACTGATCCATAAAGAGCTTGACAGGGAAGTCCCTCCAAAGTATATATGTAGTGTGTACAACAAATGAAAGTCAAAAGAGCTGGAAAAAGTAATGACTATGCCATGAGCACCAAAATAAAGAAAAATACTGAAAATATATGTTATAAGTGGAAGAGCAGAGATGATTAAGAACTCAGAATGAGATACCAAACTACTTTGATGCCTACTCCCATTTCTAAGTTTTAAATGTAGTAGTATTTTAGAAATGAGTATTTTTGTACTTAAGGCAGTGATAATTCCCACCACATATATTCATTTAGAGATTAAATTGGATGTTGTGTGGCACTTAGCACTTGGAAAGAGTGTATGCTATTTTTGTTCTTGCAGTAAACAAATAAGAAGTTCAAACTGAGTCATGGAAGAATGTGCAATAGTTGAACTCTTTACAAAGGTGAGGGAGCTCGGATCAATCAGTTTCATGTTACTATACCAAAATGCCAAGGCAATTAACATATAAGAATAAAAGGTCCTCTAGCTAATGGTTGTAGAGGTTCTGAATCCAGACAAGGTGGCCCCATTGTTTTGGATCTCCAGCAAGAGGGACAGGAACATGTAATAACACAAACAACTCACATCATGACCCACGAAGCTGGGCAGGAAGCAAGGTCCCACAATTCCCTTGGAGGACATGATTGACTATGGATCCCTCACTAGACACACTTCTAGGTACACAATAATTCCCTGAATTACCCTTCTGGAGATCCAGAATTTTACACAGGGAATTTCGTGGGATACTATCCAGACTCCAGCCATAATGTAGCTATAGATGTCTACATCACCACTGTGCAGAAGCAGTCAAGCTTTGCCATTCCTAGCCTTGAATGATGATACTTAACATATATGTGCAAAGTGATTTAGTGAGAGCTGGCTGGCTACAATAGCAAAATCCAATTAACCCATGCTTCCCAGCAGGAGAGAGACAAAATTCCCCCAACAAACTCACTCTGTACTGTCCACTAATTGGCTTGTGTCCCACTCAAACCCCACTGTGTCCAGACAAAAACTGGTGAGTGAGGATATCAACTTGTGCAGCAGTGTACAGGGAGGGAGATAGTGAACCAGAATGGATAACAGAGTGATGGCAACCAGAATAGCAACAAATGCTGGAGACGCTATGTATTTACACTTGAAGGTTTTGCTTGATCGAAACCATCCTTTACAAATCAAATCTTCCACACTTTCTACAGAGCTGCTACAAACTTGCAAATCTGGTCCAGTCATTTCTGCTTACCACCTTCCATAATTTACAGTTGCCCTTGAAAAGCTCTTTCTGTTTTTTTCTCTATGCCAAGAACTTTTTCCTGGTTCCTAACACTCAACTCCCATCCATCTTCCCTTCCTTCTTTAAGAAGCCATCCCATACCCTCTCCAGAGCCCATGCTCTCATCACTGTATCTATTTTCCTGGAGTTATTCACATCCTTTGTCCTCCTTATTGCTCAAGATGTATCTCAAACATATTCTCTACAGGAAACCATTCATGACAGCACATTCTAAAGCAGTCCTCATGGCAGACTCTATGAGCATCTGCTACGTGTCTAGTGTTTGCTTATGAATAACAAAAGCACAGTTAATCACTGGACTCACTCAGGATCTGAATGTAAGATGTCCTCTATATATCCGTGTGTTTGTTCATTTGATCTCCATCTGTGTGAGCGGTTTTTAAGAGGCCCTAGAACCTTTAGGAACTGTGCCTAACTGGAGTAAGGAGCTCCCAGAGGGAGGCTAATTTTAAAGTACTATGCCCCAGTAATGCTGTCTGTCTTCTCTTTGCTTCCCGATCACCTAGATGCAATCAATCAGAATCACGATCCTGCCATCACAGCTGAGACCCAATCCCAATGCCACCCTTGGTGATGGGTTGTACCTTTCAACTTTGAACCAAGACAAAGCCATCCTCCAGGAAGTTGTTTCTTGTCAGGGATCTGGTGACAGCAACTAATAAAGGTAATCAATACATTACTACCTAATCACAAGGCTACACTTCATATCCTCTTGAAGGTTTGGAGGACCAGGTGACATAACTCATCCTAATGAGTTATAAATGTCCAATAGAATACCAGGAAGTTTTCCAAAAGTACAAGATGCTGCTTCTTTGCTTCCTTGCTGCCTGGGGCAAGGATGTGATGGCTGGAACTTCGTAGTCCTCTTAACCACCATTGGGACAAGTGTGAAACCTAGAAGAGTCTTTGAAGATGGAAAAGCTGGAAATAGACACCATCTAATGAAAAGTCCTGAATTTCCAAACTAGAAATCACTCAGGGAGACTAAAACTTTGTTGAGTTTGTGTTTAGCCCTCCTTGTATCTCCTTGCCACTCTCACCCTCTCCTTTCTACTCTGAAATATGTTGCTTCATCCTCCTTTCTCTGGGTTCCTGCTCCGGGAAATGATCGTATTTCTTTATTTATGTAGTTGCAGATTGCTTGTCTCCCTCACTAGAAGATAAGGTCCTTGTCTCAATTGCAATTTTATCTCCATCCTCTCAAACAGCAACTGGCCAGTGATGCATGCATTCAAGAACTACTTGGAATCATTTTACTTTACCTTAGACGAGAATGTTTGCCTAAGGACATATTTTCACAATTATGTTTTTTTATTCTCTTCTTGAATGGTTCGAGAGATCACAGTCATTCTGACTGTACAGAATTGAAGCAATAAAACTGTTCTTAACTGGGATGACTTTGTATTTAGTCATTGCAAGAACAGTGCTCTGTAGGGAGAGGGTACCTTTGCAGCCATGTGGGTTTTGCCAATTGCATCAATGAAGCCTGAAATAAAATTCCTTTATTAAATTGTTCCTATGCCTTTTAAAAGGGATCAGTTTAGAATGTTTTCCGTGTACTTCCAAGAGGAGCATTCTACTAATGAAAAGCTAAGGGAACTGCCTGAGGGTCGATACACATGCACATAGGATGACTCCTATGAGGCTCTTCTACAATAATTAATGCTGAGGGGTTTCTCCTGGCAAATGAAATATTTGTAAGTATTGACACACACACCGTGAGCTTGTTTAAACACAGTCCTTAAACCTTGTTGGATAATTAAGTTCCTAGTTTTCCCTCTTTGTACTGATGCATCTGTGAGGGCAAGATGAGCAGTTGTTTTCCCTCGGTGAAGGTCCTACAGATAACATAGGATGCTCTGACTTCACAAGGGTTTGTACCCATGAGCAATAAACCAGTGACAGCAGTGGCAGAGACTGTGAAATCAGCTAGATACTCAATGGGAATATCAGGAAGACTGAGTAAAAATTCTCCACAATTAGAATTTATATATAAATTAATGAGTAATAGCCCACAGTTTGCTCAACATATAACAAACTCTCTTCAAAACAATCTTAACCATCATCAGAAACATCCTTTCTTCCAGTTTTACAGATGAGAAAATTAAGGCCCAGGGAGGTTTTTTTTTTTTTTTTTTTTTTTTTTTTTTCCAATTTAATATCTTTATTCATTATCTGGGAAATTCATACAATGAACCCCATCACACTCACTTCTCATCCTTCCCAGACCCACCCTCCCACCTTTTCCCTCCCACCAAAATATCAAAAATAAATGAACAAACAAATGAATGAATGAATAATGCTAAGTCCAATTTGTGATGCCTATATACTCACTAGAGTAAGGTCAAACTCCCAGCTGCCAATCCCTTAAAGATAACTGAGTCCTTCCCACCCCCACTCCTACCAGAGGCCATCAGCTGTAAAGAGCCACACCTCAGGGTCTTTTTCACAATTTTTAAGGATTCTCTTCAATGGCTTCCTGCCTAGGCTATTTCCCTTTTTGGGAAGGTGGGGGAGGGAGTTGTCACAGAAGCCCTCAATGTCCCTCACTTTCAATTATGAGTGTGCCGTCATCAAAACCAGTGCAAAAGAAGCTTTTGTGCCCAAAACAGCCAGTGGCAGCACAGAGCAGCACAGAGCTGCCACGTGGTTTACAGCAGCAGCAGAGACCAGATATCAACATGGACACCAACATCAGACCCAGGGAGTTTAACAAAGTTGGTCAAAGTCACTTGGAAACCCAGTGTCTGAGCTTGGTTTGGATGTCTGAGGTTTTTGACTTTGGACCCATGTTCTTGTCACCTTGTCGACTAATGCTCCTTCTAAAAATGACATCACAGTTTGTGACACACTTTCATATGTGACACTTACCACAAAAACTGTATTACAGAGAACAGGACAGATGATAATGTCTTCAGTTTTAGGATTAGATTAAAAACAAAGCAAGTTGATTGGCTCGTTGTTGTTTGTTTGTTTGTTTTTCTTTAAAAAGTTACAGCTAATTAGGACTCAGTGCAGTTTTCTGTAACAGCAGAATCTGCCTGGTCAATAGAACCTGAATTCAAATCCCACATAAACATCACTGGCTGTGGGTTTGGATTTAACTCCTTGTAATAAACATAGTAAAAACTGACTTTTAGACATGTAAAAATGACTTAGTCAAGACCCCCACTATACCAAGGCTATACCGGGTATCCAGAACCCAGTGACATCACTCACTCAAGATGACCAGACACAATCCTAGACCCCACGACTCCCACTGGACAGTATATGAGCAGAGACCAGGAGCAAGGCTCTGCTCGGCACATCTGGGGAGACTCCATCTGCCCTGCAGCTGGAAAGTCTCCCTCAGGATGCTGACCCATGAATCAGATTTCTGTTAGAGGCTGCACCTTCAACTAACATAATAACATAGGTGAGTAGGCTTGGAGAGACAGACTTAGGGCCATAGTTAGGAATTTAGAGTGTGAAACTTGTGTGATGACCCTCAGCATAATAAATATCACTTCTGTTATACTAGGCATATCTGCCTTTGTGTTTGGGATACTCTTTGGGTATATATGGGGCTTACACCTGTGTATTAGGGTGTAATACAAGGGATTCCCAATCGGGGCACCTTTAACATTTAGCTGCAGATAATTATTTGTTGAGAAATACTGTTCTGACTTAGTATTCTTTGGCTTTATTCCTTAGATGTCAGGGGCATACCCATTCTCACCTGCCACATTTGGTTATGAAAACTGAAATTATTTCCAGATATCACCAAGTGTTAACATGAAGGCAAAATGGTCTCCAACTGAGAACAGCTATTCATCTCATATTACCTTTGCTAGTGTTAGAAACAGTGCATACAAAGTAATGGATGCATAGTAGGTCCTTTGGGAATGTGAAATATTATCAATTTCACTTGACCTTAGTTTGTTCTTGGATGGGTTTTTTCTGCAACAATAAAAACAATCAATCCCACATATTGTTAGAGGAGTCAAATCAACTAATATATACATTGCTCAGAACTCATTTGCCTTTGGGAGGCAATGATTGCAAACAGTTCATTCTTTATAGTGCCCAAGTTGTCATTTTATGTACTTGTAATAAAAAGGTCTAGGATATATATGTGCATACATATCCCGCTCCAACCTAGTTTTCTAATTCACATATTAAATGTACTTTAACCATTCATTGAGAATTTCATACAAAGTACTTTTATCATAGTCATCCCAACTATTCTAGTGTCACTTCTGCAACCCTACTTATTCCTGACTTTGTATCATCTTAAAAAATAAACCTATAAAACCAATTTGTACTGTCCATATACTCCTGGGAATGGGGCACTTCACTGGAATATGGTCAATTACCAGGGCCACACCCCAAAAAACAAAACAAAACTCACACATAAACAAACAAACTAAAAACAAATATCCTTACCCCCAAACCCATTAACTGCCCAAAGCTCTTCAGTTAGGGGTGGGAGTTCATAAGTCCCCTCCAAGTCCATGTTAGTATGTTTTTTGGCTTAATTGTAATCAGGTATTGTGCAGACACTCACAGCTGCTATGATTTCATGAGTATAGTAGCCCTGTCATATCCAGAAAACACTTTCACTCCATTTCTTCCCAACTTCTGGGTCTTATAATCTCCCCATCACTACCAACTTCTCCCATGATGGTCTCTGAGACTTTGTGGAGGATGACATAGATTTTTCTGTTTGTGGCTAAGCTTACTCTTTGCCACTCACTCTCTGTACTTTGGCCAATTGCAAGTTCCCATGTTAACCACTGTTTACTGAACAAATAAACTTCTCTGATAATGTTAGAAAGCTGCATTAGTAAATGTGTATGGAGATATGAATATAGGAGGCAATTTGATATTATGTCTATTTAGTATCCCTCTGGCCCATGAGCTCCCCAACTTTGGGTTCTTGGCCAGATTAAATACAATAAGAAAGTGGTTGTTACCTACAATATATTAGTGCCACTGTTGCATTCACCAACATATGTTGCCATGCCAGCCACTATTGCACTTCATGGCTGGGCAAGACTGTTGATGAAGCCCCCCTCACTACTAACCCCTCCCCCCCAACCACAGCCAGAAGCCTATATAGAATCTGCTGGTCCTATGAAAACTGGGCACCATAGGGGAACCTTCCTGGTCAACACCAGTTTTATTTCTTCCTGTACTGTGCCCAAAGTGGGTAGTATCTTCAGCTCTTGAAAAATAAGATTCACCAAGATCTGGTAGACAACCAAGATCAGTAGTTGTTTTGTTTTAGGGGTCTCTGGGATACCTCCACTAATAAAAAATTCAATATTAGGTATGTTACACTTGACACTGGGCTTTTTATTTTCAAAAGTAATGACTTCTTTTAGTGTGCGAAACTATATTTTCTTGAAGGAATATTAACCACTGTATAGGGCAATCCCTATAAAATATATATATATATATATATATATATATATATATATATAGAGAGAGAGAGAGAGAGAGAGAGAGAGAGAGAGTAGTAGGTTTATATGTGGTTTGCCGCACCACCTTGAATGTTTGTATCTCTCCCATCCCTCCCTGCCTTGTCCCTGCTTCATATTGTGACTACAAAGCTTGACTCTTATTGAGCACTGCTAATTCTAATTATAACTGTAGCGATTTCCAATATTTTCTATTATTATCAATGCTTAGTCCAATGAAAGCCACACACTCCATCACACTTCTTATCATACTTTCCTTCCCTGAGAACTTGAACTGCCTACTTGTCCTTGATCATTATTGGATTTCTGCCAAAGATGGTTACAAATGATTGACTTTAGGCAAATGATTTCTGGTATTTCTTCTCTGCCAGTAACCCAGGAAAATGAAAAAAGGCAATTTACATCAGAGAGGAGGGTCTAAGAGGAGAAAGCCTACATAGTAGCATCTTGGGCCAGCAAAGAGGTACTTAAGACTACATTCAAGGGCATAAAAAAGTTCTAAGTTCATTTTTTCATATATTATTTTTTTTAATATGATGTAATATATGATACAACTTAAGAACAATTTTTTTGATGGTATACTTAACAACTAAAGGTACAAGGAAAGCAAGGTCCTCCATTGACTGCAAGATACCACTTCTCATAGATTATCTGCTTCTATTATTTTCCAATGTTAAGAATCAGAACACAGCAGCATGTCCCGAGTGCATTGCCACAGCCTCTATGACTGTCAGAGAAAACCCTGACTGAGTGTGGCATTCTGACTTGTCTCTGTACCTGGATAATTCTTTTGTTTTTTTTTTTTAATTGAACCAAACAAAACTTCTCTTGCAAATTCTCTCTTTTAGTCTCTTCAAGAGTCTGTCCATGATTTGTCCTTTGATATTTAGTTTCTTCATTCCTACTAGTTCCTAGTCTCTCATTATTCAGTTATTTACTTAACATTCTTAGACTACTTCTTGAAACTTGGATGTCAGCTTCATCTTCCTGCAAAAACTGATCCTCAAAGTCAACAGAATTTTTCACTTAATCTACCAAATTGGGGCATCTCTCTGTCCTTTCCCTGTTGTGTTCTTGCCAATTGTATTCCCATTTAATCGGTTATTACCCTCTCATGACACTTTGTACAAATTAGAATAATAAATTCTTCCTCTGGGCCAATGGTTCTCAAACTGTGATCCCAGTGCCAACAGTTTAGCTCTACTTAAAACTCATTAGAAAAGCCAACTCTTTGTTCTACCTGAAGTACTTCATCGGAAACTAATACCCGTGTATTGTAACAGGCCTGTGTGATTCTCATGCCTGGCAAAGAGGAAAAACACTGTTCCGAGGAATGACACAGCCATTAGAAGAGGGGGGGAAGAAGGATTCCTGTTCCCACCAGCACCTCTCACCAAGTGACTGGACCTCTGAAAAGGGCATCCTGCACACTTCACTCATCATATCAATAGCCAGTTATATTTATATTTTCAGATATCAGAGTGAAAAAAGTAAGGATCACAATAAAAGTTTAGAGAGATACCTTATCCATTTTGTATATTTATTTATAAAAATAAAAATTCTTGATAAAGGAGAATCTTATAGCTACTAAAAGAGAACTCTAGAAAATAATGCTTATATTTTCATCCAAAGCTCAATTCAATGTCAGATCTGACATTGGATTAATGTCAATGCTATTAAGTAAATCTCTTTTATGACAGCAACAAGACAACACAATCTTTCAACAGTGTTTTTAAATTAGCATTTATCTTTTATATTACATTTGTTTGCTTGTTTTGGGGTGAGGATTTTGCATGTCACAGGCACATGCAGATGTCTGGATACAGTTACAGGCTCTTGATTTTCTTTCTACTCTGTGGGTTCTCAGGACCCAACTAGGGCCATCCAACTTAGCAGTAAATGCTTTTACCCTCTGTCCCACAAGCTTCCAACAGACTTTAGAAGACTCTGATCCTTATGATGGGAAAAAGAACAATAGATCAAAGTATAAATAAAAGACAAGGTTACCATTGTTTTAAGATGATATGATTGTATCTAATTTTTTTTAAAAAATCAACTCAAAACAAATTTAAAACATCAACTTAATTTACTAATTCAAAAATTACATGATATCCACTATGACATTAATAATAAGCCATGAGATTTCCTGTACATCAGCAACTAAAGGTAAGCAAAGAATTCTTTATATAGACTGACAAACAATGACAAATGATGATAAAAGAGCCTAATCTTAAAGAATTATTTAGGGGCTAGAGAGATAGTTCAGTGGTTAGAATATTGGTTGCTCTTCCAGAGGAACCTGGCAGCCACGTGGCAGCTTACAAACAACTGTTCCAAAGGTTCTGATATCTTCTGGTATCTACAGATACTAGGCATGCATATGGTGCTTGTGCGTGCACACGTGCTCATGTGCACACACATGCATACACACACACACACACATGCACTCGTACACCATGTATACACATTTAAAAAGAAGATTTTTAGATATTAAATGGGTTTTAATACCCAAGTATGGTCTTGCTCACAATGGGGTGGGACAGGGAAGGGAGAGTTGCTATCTGGTCCCTTATAAAACAGTTTGCTGACCACTGATTCTAACAGAGTTCTTATTCTGTGACAAAAATGACGAAGTGTTTAGGAATACATATGACAAAATGATATACAAGCTTTGTGAAGAAAATATAAAAATCAGATTGAGGCACTACAAAGAATTGAATAGATGGGAAATGCATGTTGTTTTTGAGTGGGAAAAATCATTATTGCAATCACCCCTGTTCTCCAGGTTTTCATCCAATTTTACCCACTTAATTTTTTAATATGTTGATATGATTTATGAGCAAGAGGTAACAAAAGCCTGTCTCAAAGTGTCATCAATGTGTTTCTAACCTTAATATGTGAGTAAAGCCCTATGGTCTTGCCAGACAATAGATACATGCTCAATCCTTAGTGCATATTTCCCTCCATGTCCAGTGACACCTTAGAACCCCACCTCCAAGCAAGAACCAGATCACACCTGCTATTTCACCTGATATCTTCTCAGCTTCTGTCAGAGGTGACTGACACAGTCCATGGGTTTAGACCTTTTAAAACCAACAGTTTTTAAAGACCTATTTTCTTTCTCAATATCCCCCACACCCAGTCAGGAAATCCACCTTTACCTACAAAATGTATTCAGATTCCCCACCTCTCATAACCTGAATAGTTTGCTTCTATTACCACCACTCAGCTGAGATTACAGCCCCCCCCCCACTTCTATCTATGGTTACTTTGCAATCCACTCTTTAAACATCAGCCAGTTCCTTCTGTTTGAAACCTAATTTGATTTACACCACTTTGTTGAGCAAACCTTTTTCCTAGCTTTCCACCTACCGCAAGGTAAAAGCCAACATCATTATTACAGGACCAAATGACCAATACCACCTGGCATCATTACCTCTCTGAATTCACCCCTAATATAATTCCCTCTCACTTTGTTCATTCGGGTCCCTTTGGACTCTCCTTTTTCTGAGGAAAAAGAAAGCTGTAATCCTTTATCTAGAAGTTAGTACTTGTTCATGATCCACACAATGTTCATCTAAGCCAGTGGTTCTCATTCTCAACCTTCCTCATGCTGTGATTCTAACTCAGTTCCTTATTTTGTGTTGACCACCAACAACCATAAAACTATTTCTGTTAATAATTCATAACTGTGATTTTGCTACTCTTAGGAATCATAATGTGAATATTTTTGGAGATAGAGAATTGCCAAAGGGATCACAACCCACAGGTTGTGAACCATTGATCTAAGTTCTCATCTCCTAGGTATCACAACCCACAGGTTGAGGACCATTGAGCTAAGTTCTCATCTCCTAGCGATCACGTCATTGACATCGTGTCACCAGAACACCTCATGTCTTGGCTAGTCCTTATCTTTCTCTGGTTTTCTCTCAGTCATTAGGTTAATTCTGAGGTGTCGTATCATATTTTGCTTTCTCTGTTTTCTTACCATTTTCTGTATCTCTGTTCTTAGAACAATGAACATGTGATAAAATTTGCAGTAAACAATTACTGAATGAACATAAAATTTGTGAGAGAATTCTAGAAAAGAAGACAGGAAAAAGTCTCAGATAATTAAAAAGACTTGCAAAGCTGTGGGATATAAAACATTTTGTACTGGAGATAATGTTATTTCCAATGTAATTGAAAAGAATAAATAAACAGAATCAAGTGGGGAAAAGTTTTAAATATATATATTCTGGTGGTAATCCAGGCCAAAGGCATGGTTGACAGACAAACCAATAAGCAAACAGTAATAATCAGAACAACAAACGTAAACAAGGGGTACTGTGAAATTTCCAGAGTGGGGACAGGATAGCATTCAGAACCTTCAAAGTGAGACAGAAAAAATGCCAAGTATGCGAGAGGGAGAGATTTTTGAATTGCCGAGGGGAACAGGCAGTCAGCTAATGATATTTGATCCATTTTTGTTTTTATCCTCAGCTTTATTGAGGTATACTTAACAAGCAAGAATACATATATATATATATATATATATATACATATATATATGTATATATATATATGCAATAGATAATATGATGTTTTGGTGGGCATAGACATACAGCTGAGGCAGTAAATACATTTAACACATCACACAGCCAGATTGTGAGGAGGAGGCAAGGACACTTAAGGTCAAGTATAACACAGTATTCCCAACTGTAGACACTATGTTTCATGTGCGATCTTTTACCAGATTCCTACATAATGACCAAGTTGCTTTCAATTGTCAATAGTCTGACAAAAATCCAATTAAACAATACTTCAGCAAAACCTTTTATTTTCTAGAAAAATACATGGAGATAACTAATATGACTCTGAACAACAAACAAAACAAAACAAAAACAATCAAACAAACAAACAAACAAAAAACCAACCTACCTCTGATCCCTGAACCAAAAAAGCTTTGATAATAAATCCAGTACAGACTGGACACACCCATGTGCTGGTCATGAGAGGTGGAGTTACTCAAGGGAAACAATAAACACTCTGGACCCCAGATTTCCTGGATTAAGCCCATGTGAAAACTAGTTTTTTAAGATAAAAATAAGTTCAGTAACCTGGGATTCAGCAGAAATGGCAAACCACTCACGTAGCCTAGTGTAGAGCATGGCTCCCACACCCTACAATAGAGACACCCTCATGTGAACTACCCAGAGAACTGCCTTCTGTTAAGATCCAGTGTGCTTGAAATGAACCAAGCATAGTTCTGAATTCTTTCTCTGATGCATGCAGCCATCCATTGTGCGCTACAAGTATTCCAGAGAGCCATTGAAAATACCAGACTCAAGCATTCATTTACTGACTTTGCTTTTGTCTGGCGTGACAAGATTTGTGCCAGAAACACAGTGGTGAACAACAGAAAATTTAGAAAACATAGGAAGCATCCTGTGATAAGCACTGAGAGATAGGAGGAGAAGGAGTGGTGCTTTCTTTATATGGTATAGGATTAGCTATGAAGAAGCCAGCTTTGGGGGTGGGGCGGCAGGAGAGACTTTTTCCAGGGTGGAGGCATGCAATTTACCACTGAGTTATAACTCCAGCCCTGAACCAAAATACAGTGTGTGTGAGGATGCCAATAGAGAGACAAGAGCTTGCTACACTGAAGGAAGCTCGTGTGGCTGGCATACAAGGAAAAGGTCATAGAGGTGAAAGATGCAGCCATTGTGCCAGGTGGTGGTGATGGCACAGGCCTTTAATAAATCCCAGCACTCAGGAGGCAGACAGAGACAGGCAGAGTTCTGTGAGTTTGGGGCTACCCTAGTCTACAGAGTGAGTTCTGGGACAGCCAGGGCTGTTACACAGAGAAACCCCATCTTGAAAAACAAAACAAACAACAAGATGCAGTCACTTTTAGAGACCATGGTTACTGCCCATTCTGCCCTTGTTTATTCCTGATGACTACTTTGATTTGGTTTGAAATGGTTGAAGATACTGTTGGACAAGGATATCCAATGATACAAGCTAAGATTCCCCGTGGAGAGAATTTATCCAGAAAAGAGTACCATATTTTCAGACAGTAAGTCTATCCCTTTCCAGAACCACAGTAGCCACCTTGCAGGCATTAGACCAACAGACTCTCTGATGAAGATGGCATAGAAGTGACCAAGGGAGAACCTGGATGAGGCCTAGGAGGAGCCTAGGTCTTCATCATCATCCGACATAATCTTGCATTTGTGAAACTGTCATGTGGAAAGTGTTGATCCTTCCTATTCTGAACCTATTGAATTCCTATTGAAAACTCCTATTGAATTTTCTCTTTAACATCCTGAGTACAACTTCTAACTGATGCTGGTGCAGAGATCCACAGAACGCAAACCACTAGGGGCTTCACAGAATACAGAAGAGACTCAGAGTTTTAGCCATTGTCAGCACAGAAAAAACAATTCACTACACTCACACTTCTGGTTTCTAATAAAGGTCTAGCAATATGATAAAAATGGTAATGTTCATAAATTTTACACAAGCTAGGAGATAATTCTTTCTTATGTAGAGATTTTTCATATCACTGCATTTTCCCCCCAAGTGCTTCATTCTCTTGTCAAAAGGAAAACCTCAGAAAATTGCCTATAATGCATATTGGGTCAACACTGGTGTAGCATGCTACATTAGGTGCCAGTGATTAAGCTGCCACCATCTGGACAGAAACTGTTGACTTTGCCTGATGTCAAAAGAGCAATGGCAGCAGAAGCCATATGCAGTGTGATAGAAACATCAACAGCTCCCACCACAGAAGGACGCTGAGGTTGAGAAGGCTTAATTGCAATAGTCATAAATAGTTTAAGGGCCTGGAAAGGGCTAGAAAGCCTGAAGGATGATGGAAACAGAGAACCCAGCGTACAGTCTAGGGCACATCATTCCCATGGAGAAACACTGGAAAAGCTGTGTACTTCCTCAGCCTGCAGCACTGTCAGGTCCTAGATAGAGTACCAGAAGAATGGGATTAAGTATAAACCTGCATCTGATGTGAGGAATCAGGACTATAATCAGGCTAAAGGACAGATAGACAGACAGGTGATACACACACACACACACACACACACACACACACACACACACACACACACACACACATTCAACCTTTGGGTGCTGTGGCATAGGAGCATATCAGTGATTCCTTCTATCACTGATCTGGCAAGTATAATTTTCAATTATAAAATTTATTAAATAACTTTATAAACTATGAATTATGTATGTAGGGTAACATAAATATCAGATGGCTGATCTCCAAAATTTTCAAAGAACCCAAGAAACAAGACATCAAACTACCAAATAATCCAATTAAAAAATGAGGCACAGATCTAAACAGAGAAATCTAAGCAGAAAAATTTCAAAGGCAGAAAGACACTTAAGGAAATGTTCAACATCCTTAGTCATCAGGGAAATGTGCATCAAAACCACTCTGAGATTCCATCTTACACCGATCAGAATGGCTAAGATAAAAAAAAAAAAAACACCAATGACAGTTTATGCTGGAGAAGATGTGGAGAAAGGGGAACTCCATTGCTGGTGGGAGTGCAAACTTGTACAGCTGCTGTGGAAATCAGTATGGTGACTTCTCAGAAAATCAAGGGTCAATATTCCTCAAGACCCTGCAATACCACTTTTGGACAAATACCCATCGGAGGCACATTCATTCCACAAGAATATTTACTCAACTATGTTCATAGCAACATTACTTGTAATAGCCAGGTCTTGGAAACATCCTAGATGCTCCTTAACTGAAGAATTACACAATGGAGTAATACAATGGCATCCTAAAATTTGCAGTAAAATGGACAAAACTAGAGAAAATTTTCCTGAGGTAACTCAGACCCAGAAAGACAAATATAGTATGTACTCACTCATAAGTGGATACCAGACAAAAAGCAAAAGATACCCACCCTACAATCCACAACCCCAGAAAAGCTGGAACTCTCTTCCAAAAAAAGATGGAAGCAGATGCAGAAATCCACAACTAACCAATGGGCCAAGTTCCTGGAATACAATGGAAGTGAGGGAGGAGCAAACATGAACAAAGGAGTCAAGACCATGATGAAAGCCACAAAATCAGCTGACCTAAGCTAGTGAGAGATTGCTGACTCAGGTCTACCAAATGGGGAACCTGCATAAGACTAAACTAGACTCCCTTAATATAGGTGACAACGGTGCACCTGGGCAATATATGAGGCCACTGGCAGTGGGTCCAAGATCTAACTCTAATGCACAAACTGACCTAGTGGAGCCCATTCTATATGGAAAGATGTCTTGCTCAGCCTAGACACAGGGGTGTGGAGGGTGGAGAGGTACCTTGGTCCTGCCTCAACTGATGGGACAGACTCAGTAGACTTCCTAGGGGAGGCCTTACCCTCTCTGAGGAGCAGATGGGAGGTCGGATAGAGAGGGAGAGTGGGGGAAGTTGGAGGAGAGTAGGAAGGGGAACTAGGATTGTAATGTAAAAAATAAATTAATAAAAAGAGACAAAAAGTCTGATGATTCACAGATGAAAACTTTGAGAAAAATGGATAACATAAATATACAAATTGATATGGATGCATGTATGGATGCATGTGCCAATGTTAGGATGGAAAAATTTAGCCTAACTGAAGGTCACCTACTTTAATGTTTACGACAGCCTGTGAGTGAATGAACACAGGAAATGAGCCTTGTCGCCCTATCCAGAAGCCTGTGCTTGTCACCCCACCCAGAAGCCTGTGCAAAAGCTGACTTCCTGGGCTAAGCGCAGGCTTGGATAGTTTAAATTAATTGGTCCGCACTGGATGCTACGAGGTGATTGGTTCATGATGCGTGGGCTTTGTTGTAACCCTATAAAAGCTGTCTCAATTCTGTACCAGGGGTCCTCAGCCCTCTACCCTGTGTGGTGTATAGCTGTTGGGCCCTAGTGCACTAGAATATAAAGGACCTCATGTGTTTGCATCAAGACCGCTTCTCATGAGTGATTTGGGGGGGGCTGCCTTTTCTGAGTGGGAGCGTGAGGGACCACGCTCTCATGGGTCTTACACCACAAAATATGAATAGGTATATTTATACATGCATATGTACTTATTACACTTCTGTCACACACATTTACCAATGTAAATGCATCACTGTAAAAAACAGTGGCAAATATTGCTGATGTAAGAGTCAACCGAAATTCTACCAAGGTAGAAGTTACATTGAAGACTGAGTAAAAAGTATTATCTATTTCAAACTAATAAAATATTTATGCCACCCAGCCCTTCCTCTAAGCTATTTATAAAGGTTAAGCCTCTATTATCAAAGGGAGGTTTTCTCTACTTCTTTGTCCTTTACAAGTGTAAGTCTAACATACTAAGTTAAAACCAGTTACAGTCAGGCTGGAGGGCTCTGAGTATAATATCCCTCCACAGCCTCTCAGCTTGGACCCAGTTTTCCAGACAGATTAATTAATTACAGGAGTGAACCCTTACCTAGCCACCTATGTGTTTAAGGCAAGTAACTAAAGACAAATTTTGTACACTAAGGTATACTAAACAGTCAGGCAGCCCTCAAATGCTCAGAGATCTAGAGAATATGGCATTTAAAATATTTCATTAAAAAACTTTTATAACAGAGAGACAGGCCAGCTGCTGGCACCACCCATTTCCTCCAAGAAGATTGATGGACACAAAAGAAGCTCTACCCATAAAAGTGGAAATGCTAGCCACTGAGCAATCCTGCCTTTCATCTCAACTGCTGCAAAGGGCTCTAAGGACCGTGGACAAAAGGGCAATGGAATCGAATTTCTTCACGTTGCTTGGGCCAACGGTAGGTAAGTCTTCCAAAAGCTCCTAATCCACAGGTCACGTGCCATCAGCAGAAGGCAAATGTCCTTAAAGCCTCTAATCTTAACAACTGTGGAGGACCTGGAGGTGGCTGTCCATGCTGCCAGCTAGTGAGTCTCTGTTACTCTCTAATCATTCAGATAGAATTGTACTCTTCTCAAGAACTCTGATGCTTTTAATGTCTGGTAGCTTGGTCAGTTTAAAGCAGCAGCCAAGTTTCCAATTGTTACAAAACATATTTCAGAAATGGATACTTTAAGGTTGCTACGGTTTATAGTCTTAACATTAATCAATAGTTTTAATGAGCTACTAATCCAATTCTGACAGAGTACTAAACACCATACTATGCCACTATACTATCATAACTGTAACTATTAGCTCAAAATTAAGGCACTTTTCATTGTACTAAAAATCTTGCCAGTTGTATTTGTTAATTCTTTCAGCCAAACCATTTCTAACATGAGTATGCTGCTAATGTGTCTTAATATTTATGTTTTCACAAACTCAAAGGATTCTTGTAAGTTCCAGGGAGTGAATTGGACCTATCCAAACAGGTCTCAGAGAGACGCCAGAGCTCCATACTGTCAGGACTGTGATGAAACTACCAGCTACCAGGACGTGGCAGCACCCCAGATTTCTCAGATCCCCCAAAAGATGATCAATGCCCCAAGTCAGCAGGAAGCAGTCTTGAGAACTCAATGTCCTTATTCCCTAACCTGCCACGCCCAACCCCACCTTTTTAACAACAATAAGAGGTGGGAATGTTGGGAACCAGCAGTGTCCTGACCCCACCCCTGATGATGGGCAGGATGCTCATGGCCATGTCATCCCTAAGTCAGGCTTTACCTGGCTGCTCAAGCTTTACCTTGCTGTGCAGGGGACGCATGCGCAAGCCCCCCTTTTAAAGCAAGTATGCCAAGCGTGGCCACTCCCTCTCCTCCTCCCTCCCTTCCTCTCTCTCTCTCTCTCTCTCTCTCTCTCTCTCTGGGGCCCCTTCTCTCTTTCTTTGACCCCCCCTCTTTCCCTCTCTCTCCCTGCTTTTGGTTGGCCACCAGCTACCCCCCCTTTCTCTTCTCTCTCTCAATAAACTCCATGTGGACGCTGAATTTTGTGTTTGTGGTTCTTAGGCAATAGCTGCAGCAAAAGAGCAACAATTATGGTGGTGGGTTCCAAGTCTAAAGAAGGCAAGAAAGAAAGCCTCATGGGTTGACAGGGACTCGTGACCTTCCCGGAGCTCAAAACTTAATAAGGAACTGAAGACCTGAGACTGTCACTTCATCGTCACAATGACGCCTCACTGAGGGGATTACAACTGAAATGGTCCACCCCAAATGAAAGACACACATGTGACATCCCTCCCTGAAATTCCACATAAGATATCTCCACTGCCACTCATCTGGCAATGAATAAAACACTCTATTTACTTCCTCATCGTTGTAGAGAATATCCATAGGTAAGTATGGCAGCAAGAAAAACTACCACCTGCAGAGAAGCCTGTATGTCCGTCTGTCATTGTTCTCCATCTCCCAAAATAGCTTGGGAGTGAAGTCGTCTAGTATTAAGAGTAATTTTGAAGATTAATGCCCCAAAGGATGATAACCCTTTTAAATAATAAATTACATGTGGCTTTAGACATGTATGCATTATGGAATAGTTATTATGAATATGCAGTAGACATAAGAAACTCTCACTAACCTCTTGCCTCCTTCTGGTTTGCTAGTTAGCAAAACTGAACCTTTTGGAAATTTGCAAAGAAAACTAATTTGCAAAACAGATAGCATGGACTTTCATGTGATCCTCAAGTACAATTTTCAATTTGCAGGTCTTTTATCTGTCCTTACTTTTCATCTTCCCTTCTTCATTTCAGCATCATTTGACTCTCAGCAGTTGCATCAACGTGAGGATTCGGAACTGTTCAAAACCTTCCCAACTACACACAAAACAGTCTTCTTAGGTATTTTCAGTAATTGCAAGGTGCAAATGTGTCTTAACACCCACCATAAGTCACATGGAATGACAACATTCAATCACCTCTTCATACCCTGATATTAAAGTAACAGCATTAGTAATCCTAGCAATAGCCATACTAAGAGTAACAGTAAAGCTACGTTTATTGACAGAGGCTGGAATAGTCACTATGTTAATTACTATGTACTCATTGCTTCCCTAAAATTTTGATAGTCTGTTAGCTACTCTTCTAGAAGCTGAAGAAACTGTTCAGAGTTATTGATAGCACAGATTTTTGGCAAGGTTATAGTAAAATCCAGATCTCTTCTACTCCAAAACCCATGTCCTTAGTTCCCTCTGTATATTGTTCCTAGAGCAACTAAACTCATGCTAAAGTTGTATATTGAATAAAAAACAGGATAATGAATAAAAGCCCCTGGACCAAGATATTAGGTGGCTTTTCATGAAGACATTTAAGCTATGTCTTACAGGAGGCCAACAGCAGGTAGCCCGTGCTAAAACAGTGATATAGGAGGGACATTCTGCCCCCAGCCTAAAACTGCATGAGACATCTGAAAAGGCACCCTGAAAAAGGGACACCTGACACAGGGACATACTCACAAAGACACACAGGGACACATTCACACAGACACACAGACACACACTGACACAGAGACACACTCACAAAGACACACAGACACACACTGACACACAGGGATACACTAACACAGAGACACACTGACAGAGAGACACACTCACATAGGGACACACTCACACAGAAACACACTCATACAGACACACAAGGACACAGAGACACACTGACACAGACATACTCACATAGGGACACACTAACACAGACACACAGGGACACACTGACACAGAGACACACTGACACAGAGACACACTCACATAGAGACACTCACACAGACACACAGGGACACACTCACACAGAAACACACGCACACAGGGACACACTAGAGTCAGGCTGATTTTGAGCAGAACCCACTTTGACAGTGGTAGGGCAAAAGAGCAAACCAAAGTGACAGATGACACCCAGGAGAAGACAAAACGGCTTTTATGTGATGTAGCACAGACGAGCCAGGTGCTGCACTCATAACCCTGGACATTATTAGCACTCAGATAATTATTTGTAACACTGGCCTTGTGTGTCATCTCCTAGGTGGGTCATTTGTCCTTGTACGTTCTTACTCTAGTCAATATCTGTGGATCACCAGGCCAGGGAGCTGTGTACAATACAGAATATTCACACTTTTGTTATTTTAAACGTAGTCATATAGACTTTTTTTGTTAAACCAGTATGTTTAAATCATTGGCTTCTGTCTTGGAGGACTATGAACTCTTATTATATGGGTTTTTAAAGCAAATATTTGGACATATAATAACACATGCTAATAACACCTTCCCATAGCACCCAAAGACATGTAACATCAGCCCCACATTGATAAACTGGGACTCATTATTATGTACCACAAGTTCCTGATAACAGCAAGATAGGTTTATATTAATTCATTTATTTACTCATTCATACATCTACTTATCCAATCAATGATTCTACAGTGTTATGAACTATCAGCAGTACAGGTCAGACATTTTAAAGAAACCTAAGTAGATATTTAATTATGTAACTAAAACTACACAAAAGTTTAGGGTATTATAAGGACACAATACAGGAGACTGAAACCAATCCTGACCAAATGTCACTTAGCCCAAGATGTAAACTGGAATTCAGGACTTGCTCTATAAGGAAGAAAGTAAAACAATTACAGACAGAAAATTATATATACAAAGTTCACGATGGGGGACTCTGGTGACTAAGAAAGTCATTATAATGAAAACAGAGGGAAGGGAAAAAGAGGCAGGAAGGCAGATCACGAGGGAGGGCATTGTCAACACTACCCCTAATTTAAGACTGTCCTGGGACTTCGGGAAGTCATGGGAAGGGTTTTAGATATGAAGTGCAATATACCACTAAAAAGCCAGTGATTGTCACCAGCCCTGCCCATACACCAATGGTATAACGCTAGGAGCAGGGTGATCAGATCACCCTCTGTACAGAGGAAAACATTCAGCCTTTGAAACTCAGTAGGTGATGTCAGACAGCCAGAAAAACACTTTGCTTGGGTTCCCATCCAGGCAGTCTGGCCCTGGTACCCAGATTAACTTTTCCCTAGACTCTCCTCTATGAACACCTCTGTGTTTCAGAGGAGAGTGGCCTGGGAAGTATGTGCCACTCATATTGCTTTGGTTGGCTGTCAACAAGCAAGAGTAGACTAAGAGTGAAACAAAAAAATCACTGGGCATCTATCTGCCATTGGTCCACAACAGCAGGCAGAGGCCTTATGACGAATGTGAACACCATCACCAGAAGTACTTTCAGCACCTATGGACATGTTGCACTTAAGAGGCTCTTTGAGAGGCTTCTTAAATGGGAAGCAGTCCATACTTCATCACATTCCATTAAGCTGTCATATGCCTTCCTCACATTTCCTCCCATATGGCAAGCCTAGGATTAATAAAACCTTTACTTAGTGAAAGTTTTCTCCTCTCACTGACCCAGACATCCTATATTCTGGTCCTGATCTCACAGTCAAATAACTTTAACATGAGATTCACAAGGTCAAAGCCAGATCTTGGCCCCATGGGTGGTTTTAAATCATGCGGCAACTGCAGTCAACCTTTAAGGAGGGTGAAAACATTCTCAGCTTTGCTTCCCTTGGACCACCCACACCTCACTAGCAGCAGAATGGTGACAAGCAACCTCATGCAGAGAAGCCTTTCTTGAAATTCTGCCTAACACATAGCTGCACTCAATTTCAGAGTGTGAGAAACAAGGGGAGAGCAGTAAAAGCTTTGCAAGCTGTTAATCATTTACTCTCTACCCCGCCCCTCTCTGTGTGTTTATGTGTCTCTCTGTGTCTGTCTGTGTCTATGTCTGTATGTCTCAACGTGTGTGCAACTTCCCATAAAATTGAGAAGTTGACTAGCAGAAAGGGCAACAATACTTGCAAATGCTCCTGAGGCTGGCTTAGTTGCTTTAGGCAAAACCCTACCCCTCCTGTAATCTGGTCAATTTGGCTATCTCATACATAGTTACAAAGCTTCTCCCAATGTTCTGAATCCTTTGAGGTTTAATTCTATTATTAGTTTTAACCCTGGCATTAGTTTTAACCATAAAATCTACTGTTGTTTAATTTCATAGAATTTTAACCCTCTCAAGTAAGACTTAAAACTTAATACCCACTTCCCATTTGTTCCCCACAACATTCCAGCTACGGCTGTAAAAAATACTAAGCGAGTTTCCTTTTCCACAGAGTTGCCTTTTCTTGCCCTTTGGTTTAAGTGGAATCGTGCTCTGGGATCTTTGTGATGAAGCCATTTCACTTAGGATTATTTTTTTCAAGCATCATCTACGCATGTGCTAGCTTTTTATTCTTATCATTGAGGAATAATATTCCACCATTGGATGCAGTCATTCATTGTTACAATTTTAACATGTATTGGCCCCCTCATAGGCTCATGGACTAAAGCTTTGGGTTGGTGGCACTGTTTTGGACACAGTGGACATTTTAGAGGCAGGACCTAGCTAAAGGAAGTAAGTCGCAGGGTTTCCATCTTTGTAAGTTGTTTTTTTATCCCTAGCTCTTTGCTGCATCTGAGTCCTTGATACCTCAGGTGAATAATTCTGCTCTGTCATTCCTTCCTCCTATCTTGTCACAGATGCATAGCAACAAAGCCAGCCAACTTTTTTTTGACACCACAAATCAAATGTAAATATTTACTCCCTGTCTTAGTTAGGGTTACTATTGCTGCACAGAGACACCTTGACCATGCAACTCTTATAAAAAAAAATCTTTAATTGGAGCTGGCTTACAGGCTCATAGGTTTAGTCCATTATCATCATGATAGGGAGCAGGGCAGCATGCAAGCATTCAATGGAGCTGAAGGAGGAGCAGAGAGTTCCACATCTAGATCCACAGGCAGTAGAAAGAGAGAATGACACAGGGCCTGGTTTGAGCATTTGAAACCCCAAAGCCCATCCCCAGTGTGACATACTTCCTCCAACAAGGCTACACCTCCCAATGCCACTCATAAGCCTCCAAATATGAATCTACGGGGAGCTATTCTTATTTGAGCCACCACAGTCCCTTAAACCATTTCTCTTAGATATTGATCACATCAACCAAAGGTGTGTGTAATAAATTTATAACTGCTATTGTAGGAAGAATGTCTTCTACAGAAGTGTGACCCTGGGAAGTTGACCATGAACAGTAGATGGCTCCTTTGCATATATGGGTAGCACAAAGTGTTCTCAGTGTGTTATTTTGTAAAAAGAAAGAAAGAAAAATGATATAAAATTGGGAAGTGTGGAGTGAGCGTATGGGAAGATGACCAAAATACATATTATACAAGTACAAAATGCTCACTGAACTGATAGAATATTATAATAATGAAAAAGGTGTCTGATAGGGTTTGGACTATTTTGCCCATGTTCTATGAACATTCTATGAACACTTATGCTTACATTCTGTGTATGAGAGAGGTTTCATTACTCTTGGAGATAGGCATGTATGTATATTTAGGAGTCAAACTACTAAGTCACACAGTACAACAACTTTAACATTTTGGGGAATTACCAAACTGTTTTCCATTGTGGCCACATCATCTTGCATTCCCAATGGGAATATAACAAAGTTTACATGTCTGCATAGTCATCAACGCTTACCTTTGACTTTTCAGTTATAGCCATCTTTATGTATCTGGGTTGGTAGCTCACAGTTTTAATTTTCATTTCACCCATAAGTAATGTGCCTCTTGGCTAGTTTTTATGTGAAAATAACATAAAAACATTAGTTGGAGTCATTTTGGAAGAGGAAACCTCAATTGAGGAAATGTCCCCAACAGAATTTCCTATGCAAGCTTATGCTACATTTTCTTGATGGAAGATTTATATGGGAGGTCCCAAATCACATGGGCAGTGCAGTGCTGCCCCTGGACTGGTGGTCCCGGTTGCTATAAGAATGCAGGATGCACAAGCCATGAGGAGTAAGCCATGAGGAGTCAAGACTCT
Source organism: Cricetiscus sungorus (assembly GCA_030556225.1). Classification (NCBI taxonomy): domain Eukaryota; kingdom Metazoa; phylum Chordata; class Mammalia; order Rodentia; family Cricetidae; genus Cricetiscus; species Cricetiscus sungorus. The sequence continues at coordinate 17,251,875 of JANBXA010000366.1, forward strand.
CCATGGCCTCTGTGTAAGTTCTTCCATCCAGGTTCTTCCCTGATTCCCTTGGATAGTATGTTGTGATGTAGAACTGTAAGCTAAATAAACCCTTTCCTCCCCAAGTTGCTTATGTTCGTGACTTTTTTATTACAGCAATAGAAACCCCAACTAATACAAGTAAAGATGTTGAACATTTTTTCACATGCTTATTATGTGTTTAGAGAAATGTCTGTTCAAACTTTGGTCCATTTTTTAAAAACTGGGCTCTTTATGTTTTTAGTATTGAATTTCAAGAACTCTTTACATACTCTACATAAATGTTCCTTATCAGATTTGTGGCTCACAAATCTTTTTATGGGCTACAATACACAATAATATGCTTGATAAATAATGAAATTATGTACTGCATTATTCACAATCTTAAACAGAAAGCAATGGTAACTTAAAGAGAAATTCAATGGTAACTTGGGCTTTACACACATGAAATTCACTAGTTTGAGGAATTTACCTAGACTTGCAGTTTGCTGAATATTCTTATTCATGAAAAATTATTTTGTCAAATCATTTATCTGTAATACTGACATGATCTTTAACTTATTTGAGGTACAATTTTGAATCTATTTTTAAGGAAACTATGTTATAGTTCTACTGGGTCCCTCTGTGTGATTCATAATTCTTCCCATTTCTATCTAATGTCAAAAGCCTTATGTATATAATAGAATCAATGGACTATATCTCATTCCCAGTGTGGTGAGTAAAATGAGTATGAGGCTTTATTTTCTCCACTCCATTTGTTTTCCTTCATAATTTAAAAGATATATATATATATATATATATATATATATATATATATATGTTGGTATTTTAGTTTCTAAGTCAATACTGGGCTGTATAAAATTAGAATTTCTTATTTTTTGAGTAGAATATGTGAGACACATCCAAAAAACTGAAAGTTCTTTTTAGGATGTTTGATGGTTACAGAACATAGTGTGTAGTGTGTTGCATTTTCATTACTACAGCTAATGAACCTTGATAATATTGCATTATTCAACAGCTGGGAGGTTTTCTTCTAAAGCTATGTGGCCATCATCATTACCATTATGTGAATGGTATGTGACTAGTATAATTGAATTTCTCAAATGAGGCACAATTCAGTATTTCTTGGGGGCAGTTAGGTTAGGAGACATGTGGGGAAAAACACCTGATATTACTTTATTTTCCATGTGTTCCCCTCAGCCTCCATGCCATCATCTTGTAGCTTTGCATTAGTGAGGAATTTTGCTCCCATGACACCAAGTAATGTGGTTGAAATCTCTCTACACCACCTGCCATGCTAGTCATGTAGCTTTAGGATAGTTTTAGAGCCTATCTAGATGTAGAATAATACACACCTAGGCTTGAATCTTACTTTTGTTGTGTGTTAGCTTTGGGTATGTCATAATCTCTGTTCCCCATCTTTCATATGGAAGTCATTATACATACGTCATGTTTTAGTGAGAGTTAAATGAGAGATATATTCATCAAGTCAGTGCCTGACACCTTGCTGTTGGTCTTTTGATATTATTGCTTCTGTATTACTAACATTTTGTTATTAAGATTGTCATAAAGGAAGGTTGGATTCTATTCTTTCACTCCAGCAACTGGCTCAGTATTGTGTCTCTTGTCTAAGATATTTGAAGAGGTATGTCAAGATCAAGCTGTTACTGCCAGATAGCTTATTCGGTATTTACCAAATACTGAGATGGAGCAGAACTGTGGGAACAAAAAAGAGATGGGGCAGCCTCTCTCACCCTCAATGGAGCAGAAAGACTGGAGCTACTCAGACAAAACTGAGAACTGCACATTCAAAGAGACCACATGCACCATCTCAGCCCTGGCGCTATGGGAATCTGGGAGTGTGTGGCTGGAGCAAGGTATTTGGACTTTAATCAGTTTAATATTAAATAATATCTTAGTCCTCCTGCCAAAGATGCTCATCTCTCGTGAAGAGTGGTGTGAGGTACAGAAGCCCCATCCATCAGGCTGTTTTTTCTTCTGCCTCATCTCACTTATGGCAGCTGAACTGATACATTAGAAGCTAAGAGGCACTTCTTTCTAAATAAAGAAACCCCTAATTTGAATAAACACCCCCTGCCAAACTCCTCCTTTTAGAGGCTTCAACACACTGTGGAGCTTATGGCTTAGCTACCCAGCTAATACTACTCTTAGAATTCATGCCAGATTCCTTCTTTTCAAAGAAAGAAAAAAGTTGGCAGGATATTTCAAGCCAACCACACCTTCTAAAATCACTTAGTGCTTGACTTCTTACCTTCTTTAAATTTGTTCAAAGGTCAAAGATGTGCAGAATTATAGAAAAACATTAAGGCAGAGGCTATTGTCCCCACAGGTTAATTGGGATTATATTCTAAATCAGGAAACACACTCTGTAATTGCTTTCTTTATTTTATTAAATAACCCCAGTCCAGGTAAATGGCATTTGGAGAAGTCTAACTGTGTCTGCTCCCCTATGGCAAGATAAGCAAGCTTGTCCTACTAAAATGCTGTGGGACAAACTTGACCTATTTTACTCAGGGCAAAAGTTCAGACCTGGCACCATGCTGGAATTATCTTGACTTTGCAGACATGGTTCTGGTTGCAACTGCTATGATTTCTTCCCCTCTTCCATGGATTTGTATTTTCTCCCTTATTTCTATGAAATTTCCTTCAAAATATTGTGATCAAACAGTGTCACAGGAAGTTCTCAGGAAGCAGCTCCTCACAGTCAGATAGATGAATAGAAAATAATCTGAGTAGGCTGATTCCTTAGCCAAGCAAGCAATCAAATGTATGTTTTCAATATGTTGGTGGTTACATGAGAGAAGAGACATCATACTCGCAAAGAAAGGGGTAGACTGGTTGTATAGTTCCTATAATATATTGTCATGCACAGCATCACTGCTAAAACAAGGATAATATCTGCTTATTATATGATGGTTGACAATTCACAAAGGGCTTTCATGTATGTTAATCTCATTGGTTCCCATAGAAATTAAAGAACAATGAATACCTAGATTCTTATTTCAAATATTGTTTTGTAGAGGAAGAATTTGCCTTGACAAAACTGGTTATATTAGCACCTATCCTGTTGTACTTCCTGTCACATGTCCCTACATGGTCTGGCTACTCCCCTATGAGTTTAATCAAATATTGGCAAGTCCAGACTATGCTTTAAGAGTTGACATATTGTATAATTTCCATAAAGTCCTCCAGTGATAGCTTAGAGCCTAGGAGCCATGACAGGTTCTGTGGAAGGAGAAAACAGGTAAGAGAAAAACCACTCCTCTGTAAGAAATACAATTCTAGTTGACAAAGTAAAAAAAAAAAGATATCAATGTTTTTGAAGAACTCGAAATCTAGTGGAAGGAGTCAAAATAATAAATTTGATAAAGTGCCTACAAATGTCAAGGAAGGAAACCAGAGGAGATGCAGAAATAGTTGATCTTTAGCAGGTCCTTAAAAGGTAAATAGAAATTTTAAGTAACAAATAGAAAGAAAGAGAAGATGCTCAAAGGCAAGCAATGCCAACTGGTGAAAATGAAGCAGCTCGGTGAATTACAGAGATGAGATGAGAGAGAGAAGTGACAGATGATGATGCCCTAAGAGAAATCTAGTTCCAATCTGTATGTAGATTTTCACTACAACTACATCAAATTCTAGGAATGCATGAGTCTTCCTATCTATGAAGGACCTTATAGTATTAATATAATATTATAATCTAATAATAATATGAGTAATATGTGACCCTTGCATTCTCCTTTTTATGTGATGTTTGTCAGACAGGTGGCACTATGAACAAAAACTCCAGAAAAGAAGCTGTGTCTGAGGAGACTGGTTGGCTGATTAGAATTTCAGTATTGCAGAAAAATTGGTATGTTGCTGGTCCAGAAGTCAATTACTATATCTTAGGCTAGTTCTAGCCCCCCAGATAGCCATTCCTTTCCCATATGTGTGTCACAACTAATATCCAGTGATCAATAGATTAAAACCCTTTTGAAATCTATTAACATAGGTGATGGCTAGCTTCCACCAACCCAAGAGTTCAGACAGCATCTTTGGACTATAGGAAAGGTTCCCCCATCTCTCTGTAACTGCCTTTCTGATATACCCACCTGTCTTAGGGTTTCTATTGCCATGAAGAGATATCGTGACCATTGAAACTCTTATAAAGGAAAATGTGGGAAGCCACAGCCCCAAGATGACGCCTGGCTGGATGCCAGGTAGTTAGCTGTAAACAAGCCTTATTTGGAAGTGCTTGATGGATCTGGTGTGCTTCCTCCTTCTGTGACCTATCCGGGATCACCAGGAGGCATGAGATGATTGGGCTGTGAGCATATTTAAGGGCTTGCTGGGGCTGGGAGAGGCGAAAGCTGATGAGAGAAGCAGAGTAAGCTGATGAGAAAAGCAGAGTAAGCTGATGAGAGAAGCAGGGTAAGTTGATGAGAGAAGCAGAGTAAGCTGATGAGAGAAGCAGGGTAAGCTGATGAGAGAAGCAGGGTAAACTGATGAGTGAAGCAGGGTAAGCTGATGAGAGAAGCAGGGTAAGCTGATGAGAGAAGCAGCGAAAGCAGATGGGAGCAGAGGAAGCTGATGTACAAGGATTCTGAATAAACTGCTTGAAGAAGAGTCATGGTTGCATGTTTCCTTGCCGGCCTAGGTAGGCACGCAACAGGAAAACATTTAACTGGTGCTAACTTACCGTTTCAGAGATTTAGTCCATTATCATCATGGTAAGAAACATGGCTTCATGCAAGCAGACATGGTGCTAGAGAGGGAGCGGAGAGTTCTACATCTTGATCCACAGTCAGTAGAAGCAACTAGTACCACACTGGGTACAGCTTAAGCATATGAGACCTCAAAGTCCACCACAGTGGCACAGCTCCTCCTACAAGGCCACATCTACTCCAACAAAACCACACCTCCTAATAGTGCCACTCCCTATAGACCAAGCATTCAAATACATGAATCTATGGGGTCTATACCTATTCAAACCACCACAATGTCAATGTATTTTAAACTTGCCTTGATTTGTGACTGTCTTTGTTCTTTAAAATTATAAAAACTTCACGAAACTACTTCCATGTTGGAACACGGAATTTTAGGTAACCTAAATCTGTTTCCCATGCCCAGGGTCACTCATAATGGCTCCATTTTTTTTAAACTTCTATTTCTTTTTTTTTTTTTAATTAAATGTTCAGAAGACAACAAGTTTGAAAATAAGTATCACATCTGAATCAATATTGAGATTCTCCAGAATCCCATGCTTTCCCCATGGTAGATGGAGATAGAACATAGGCAATTGTGGTCAAAGACACAGTATTGGAGTTCCACAGTTTTTTCTTGGTAAGCACATGAAAAAAAAAAAAAAAAAACAGATCGCCCCTGCAGACCCTGAACAGAAAGTCATGCCTCAAAAGGAAAACCGAAACAAAAACAAAGAACTCCAAGTCAGGAGTGGGCTTATTGGACCACAACCCCATTTAGATGCTGGTAATGACAGACTGCCAGAAAGCTTTCAAGAGGAGATACATGTCAGGGGTGTGAGAACAGGATCACCAGGCATCCATCCTACTTTTCAACTCTTCTTGTGGGCCCTTTCCATGTGCAATTAAATAATACATGCTCAATGAGGCATTTCTTTACAAGAGATTGGTAGGCCTTGGTAAATATTTAATGGATTTACTTGAAAATATAATTTTTCAAACAACTCTGCCTTAAACACTTGCAGCACAAGCCAGTTTTGCTGGAGTCCCATCCATCAGAGAAAGGCTTTTCACTTACAATAAGACCTCAGTGCCAGTCTTTGACTACTGGCTTTGACCCATGTATTCAAATCAATGCACGTTGACAGCTTTGCTTACAATGCTCTAACATGACATCATCATTTGCTTTCCCTGGCTTTTACAGATGCTAATCTCTCTTTCCTTCAAGTACCCTGAGGGCTTGCTCCTTTGCCTCAATCTCTTCATGTGGCTGGACCTGCCTAGTGTACTGGTTCAGCCCCAATGCCACCTTTATTTTTCAATAGGACTTCCATGACCTAGCTATGCATGCTGCTGCCATCCTCTGTCATAGCCCTAATCATTACCACATTATGGCTGCATTATATTCTTCTTGTCACTGCCCCCCAGGTGCCTCATTTACATATTTATTTGTTTATTATTAGTGTCTGCATTGGTTACATTTTTGTTGGTATGATAAAACATCGTGTCCAAGGCAACTTTTGGAAACATTTATTTGGACTTATGGTTCCACTGGGATGAGAGTCCATGATGGCAAGGCACTTGCAGCTTGCAGCTAGAAGCTAGAGTTTAAAAAAAATCTGAATTTAACACTCAAATCATTCAATTTCACATCCCTGTCCAATAAGAACACACTTAAGCCTCCCCAAACAGTGCTACCAACTAGAGATCAAGAATTCAAATATCCAAAAGTATGGGAGACATCTCATTCAAACAACTACAGTGTCCCTCACTAGACTGTCAATTGCCAGTGTAATACCTGGATGCTCAAACTTACCACAGGGCTTTGTGCAAAATTGGTGTGAGAGGAAGTAGGCATATACAGTGCTATTTCTGTCCCCTTTCAGGGCATAGAGAGCTTTGAGTCCATTTTATCACGTTATCTTTAAAGCCTTTCTCCTTCCTTCAACTGCACCGCATTTTCCACCACATGATTCCACTCTCCCTGTGGAAGCGAAAGTGGATGCTCTCATCTCGTTATCTAGGACAATGCCTTAGCATACAAGGCTCCACACTAAGCATTTCATAAGTATAACTTCTGAGTGAAATTTCCTATACACACCCATAAAATGTGTACAATAACTCCAGTACTCTATTTTTAAGTGTTTTAATTTCTATCTTCTCCACCTCTTATCTATATCAATTTCCTAAAAGGGTTCTACATTCAATCTAATCTCCTTTTTTAGCTTTTTGTGACTAGTTCATTGAATTCACCCAAAGGAAACAACAGGCTATAGTACTGCTTGCATCCCAATCTGCTTTTTGAGGTTCTATGATATGAGTGATTATTTTTTCATTATTTTTTGTCATTTAATTCTTCAAATAAGACCATATATCTCTTAATTGCATAATATTTAACTTCAACATATTCTATCCACATCACCCACACATTCACATTCATAAGCAGGGATATATTTCAAACAGAAACAAGCAATCATGTCCTTAGGCTATACTTTGTTCCAGCCACATTAGTTACCTAATGATTATAACAAACTTGTGGCATAGATGCCATTATCCTAACTTGATTCTGAGGAACTAAACTCTGTTCCTGAATCTGTCCAAAATCTTGCAGCTCAAAATAAAAAATTTATGTCTAAGGCAGGGCAGAGAAAATGTAAGACTGGAGATCAGTTGTAGATATTTAAATTTATAATTAAACATTAAGGAATTAAAGTGATCCACCGTTTTATTCATAACAGAATAGTCTCCCAGGCAAGACAATTTCATTTTGAATAAGGCTATTCATTGAATGCTACTTTCTGCTAAGATCTTGTGCTAAGTACTAAAGGGAAAAACAAAATAGAAATTCATAGTTTGAGAAAGAAAAAAATCAAAGATTAAAAATCAAAGCAACACCCCCTACAAGAAAGTGGAAAACACAGCATCAGAAAAAGGATTGAGAGGGGTTGCTCTGATGCTAGAATGACTAACATTTGTCCAGAAGCAAAAAATATAACTTGAAATCAGATGGTTAGGATTGAGAACTTATTGTAATGGCTACGTCTTACTGAATGATTTACTCACAATTTCTCGTTTAACAGTCACAACTACACAAAAGGTGTCTGTTTTTAGCTCTGTTGTCAAGCATGAAATTGAAACAGGGACAGGTCATTTGGTTTGCTGGTCTTCACAAAGCCCCAGTTCTTGTATGACCAGGCCAACTATTTTATATTTTATATAAAATATGAGCTGTAGGATAATGACTTAAAAGGCAATGGTGAGGAAACATCATTGGCAGGACTGAAGAAAGTGGGTAATATTGCTGTGGTTAAAGAATTAACAGGGCTCCGGAGCTTCAAGGGTTAAAGCCCAAGGGGCTACAGTCTTCTCTGAGGAAAGGCACTGTGTCTCTGTGATGGTGTCTCAGACTGATTGAGACTGGCCCTGTGACTGTAGGGCAAACTTCAGAATAGAATAGAGCAGGATTGGGAAAGAACTCTGTTGCCAGGATGAAAATGCTTGGCTGGACTGGCTCTGTTGGGAGAGACCCGAGTAGGAACCCACGCCAGAAGAAAGCTCCCTTTTCCTCAGTCCAGGCTTCTGGTTTAAGATCTCCCACTAGAGCATGCAAGCAAGGAGCAGTCAGCTAAGGAAGAATGTGGTCAACATAGCCCTGCCCCAGTATCATAATGAGCGAATAAGGAGTTCAGAGACAACAGCTTAGCAACAAGCACACCCATGCAACCATGTTTCATCACTGCCTCTTCACCAGCTGCTTTTCCAGGTGACAGATTCTTGTGTTTCCTATTGCAAATTCTCAGTGTCTTCTCCTTCACTGACACACTCAATTGATGAACTTAGTTCCCACTTCATAGGAAAAAAAAAATAAAAAGGAATCGATCCAAAGATAGTGCTGGACTGAGTCCACCAAACCCCTGTCTGCCCGCAGAATTCTAGTTGTGGAGACTGTGTTGTGCGTAGAGGCTCCTTCAGAATTAAACCCACTGCTATGCACCAGATTGGGGCTTTCCTTCCTTACTGATGCACAAGATTTCAACAATTCTTACCCCTCTCTTAGCTCATAAACCATGAGCTTCCTTGCATCTGCCAGCTCGCATTTGGTTAGGTTAGGACTGTGTGGCTAGTGTGGCCAATGGACTCGGCAGACAGGTGAAATGTCAGTTGGAAGATAATATAATTTAAAAGTGTAAGATGAACTTAAAAGCACCGTTTCTCTACTTGTCTTCCCTCTGACCTGATGCTGCCATTTAAAAGAGAGCAGACTCCCTCCCTATTATATCCCGGATTGTGTGGGGACATGAAGAGTGCTATTTTTTTCACTTCAGCTCAGATTCGCAGAAACAGCTATCTCTTTAATGTCTCAACAGTAAACTGTTGGTTTACTAAGCCACTTGTATCCAACTAAGCTCCTCATCTTGTCATCTTGTCCAACCTACACACACACACACACACACACACACACACACACACACACACACACACACACCTTGACCTTTGTAACTCTGCTTCTGAGCAGTTTCAAGTACTAATATTCAAAAATAAACCCTCACATCATCACCCACTTTTGCTCCTAACAAAGCAGACACTGACTTTTAGTAATTGAAGGAGAAAAATTAAGTGACACACTTCCATGATTGGGAGCACACAGGAAGAAGACATCAGGAAATGCTACTCCCATGATTTGATTGCACCTGAGCTATTCTGTTGGGTAATAGATTTCACAGGAGCAGATCAACACAGGTGTATTTATTTCTCAGAACTGATGTCTAACATACAAATACGCTTTTTTTTTTTTTAGGACCCCTAGAGTTTAGTAGTTTCTAATCATGGCTGTGAATAGAAATCTTTGGGATGAATATCAATTTCTCTTTTTTTTTTTTGCTTTGAGCAATTTTTTATTTTATCTTATTTTACATATCAATCGCAGTTCCCTCTCCTTCCCATCCTCCCTTGCCCCCCCCCCCCCGACTCCCCCTCTCATCACATTCCCCACCCACTCCACAGGTGAGGCCTTCCAGGGGGGATCAAAATCTGTCAAGTCATTTGGAGTAGGGCCTAGGCCCTCCCTCCTGTCTCTAGGTTAAGGGAATATTCCTCCATGGGGAATGTGCTCCCAAAGTTCTTTTGTCCACCTGGGATATCCTGGTTCCACTGTCAGAGGTCCCTTAGACTGCCTAGGCCTTCTAACTAAGACCCATGTTCAGGGGGTCTGAGTCAGTGCAATGCTGCTTTCCTAGCTATCAGTCTGGGGTCCATGAGCTCCCCCTTGTTCAGGTCAGCTGTCTGTGGGTTTCTGTAGCCTGGTCTTGACCCCTTTGCTCATCACTCCTCCCTCTCTGCAACTGGATTCCAGGAGTTCAGCTCGGTGTTCAGCTGTGGGTGTCTGCTTCTGTTTCCATCAGCTACTAGATGAAGGCTCTATGATGTCAGATAAATTGGTCATCAATCTCATTTTCGCGGAAGGTCATTTAAGGTAGCCTCTCCACTATTGCTCAGGTTGTTAGTTGGGGTCATCCTTGTAGGTCTCTAAATATTTTTCTATTGTCAGATTTCTCTTCAAACCTATAATGGCTCCCTCTATTATGGTAACTCTTTTCTTGCTCTCCTCTATTTGTCCCCTAACTCAATCTTCCTGGTCCCTCATGTTCTCCTCTCCCCTCCTCTTCTCCCCTTCTCCTTCTCCTAACTCCCGCTGCACTCACTTCTCCACCCTGTTCCCAATATGCTCAGGAGATCTTGTTCCTTTTCCCTTCTGTGGGGGACCTTGTATGAAACTCTTAGGTTCCTCCTTGTATCCTAGCTTTTCTGGAAGTGTGAATTATAGGCTGATGATCCTTTGCTCAATGTCTAAAATCCATATATGAGTGAGCATATACCATGTTCCTCTTTTTGTGACTGGGTTACCTCACTTGAGATGGTTTCTTCAAGTGCCATCTATTTGCCTGTGAATTTCAAGATTTCCAGTTGTGGTAGGATTTTCTGAAGGAGGCAGAGGCAAGAGGATCACGAATATCAATTTTTCTAAAGCATTCCTGTGACCTCTGCCATTGTGTTTGGCTTGTAGTTTATCTGTATTAGAAAGATGGGGTGAGCAAACGAATTGAGTGAATGAAGACTCCCAGGGTACAGGGTTAGATTTTCTTTTTCAAATGCCTCATTATTGATGTGTCTCTGTTGAACAAATGTTTTCACTCAGGTAAATGACAACCACATTTGAAGGATCAATAATAAATTCTAGGACTCTTGAAAAATAATAGCAATAAGGAGAGGAGGGAAAATAATTGCATGTCCTCATTATCCAATATCTCCCTCCAAACTCTGTTTATAACTCATGTGAAAAATGATCTAATGTGAGATGCTGAAAATACCCTCTGTTGCCTCCTGTGTGGAAAGGAGTGGAGGCTCAATGTGGGCAGGGATGCTTTTTGTTTGTGAGAAATATGAACTACCCTTTCCCATGCAAACTGATTCAAGAGGCTGAATTCTATGACACCCCCCACCACACAAAAAGAGGCCTTGTCTTTCAAGGTCACTCTTTGTCAAAATGCTGCTTGCTCTAAGAAAATGTCAATTTTGCCATGTCACAGGCAATTTTAAGGGGAAATAGGGCAGTAAGAGGTTGTTCTTCAGGTCTCTCAAATATCCTCTTCATGCTTTAAAACATTGGAGAGTGCAGAAAAATAGGGAATTCATTTACTGTCCCTATTTAAAATGAGATTAACCTTCAAACATGGACCAAATTCAAATGACACCCTGACTCCATAGTGCAGGCTAACTTGCTGTGAGTTAACATCATCAGCATAACTGATACCCTTTCTGTTCAACATCTCCAACCGCACCCAAGTACTACAAATCTAGGAAAACAATATTTGAAGGCATTATTTCACTGTGAGCAGTAGTCATATCATTTTGATGGCTGTAAATAGGACAATTATATATTTAGCAATCATTTTTGCATTTAAAGAAAGTAAATATAGGTCAATTGTATTGGTATATCATCTCCAGGGCTTGACTGATGCTCCTAACATGAGTATGCTTAGACATCTCTAGTCTCTACCCAGTTTTTTCATTGAAGTTGTTTCTAACAATTGTCAGGCATTACCATAGTACCTCTGATCCACATCTTTCTCTCCAATTGGATTTTCATATCTTTGACCAGGATGAATTTAAAAATGACCCCTACTCTTAGATCAATGTCCACCTCCCTAAGCCAGCCTGTATACCAAATAGGGCTCTTTCTACCAATAAAAATTAGAGCTGGAAAGAAATTTTCAAAACAGGCTTCCTTGCTGTAATGAAAAGCATTCCCACCATTATGTTGGTTATTGAAAAATAAATAAATAAAAAGACAAATTAACCTGAACGATCTTCTTCTTGATTTTATTCTAAACACCATATATTAACATTTTAAAATAGAATTTAAACAGGTGCCCACTAACAGAGTGACAAGTGTTAAGTGTGAAATTTTAAAGTTAAGAAACTAAACCACATATGGTCAACATTTTTTTTTCTTTAAAACATCCGCCTGCAGTGGCCTGTTAAGTGGCCTCATCACTGTCAAGCAAAGAAAAACTTGTAAAACTTAGGAAGTGGGTATTCACAGACAACATTTGTTTGGTGCCTTTAATGATGTCTGTAATTAGTCATTTAAACAGATTGCCCTGTGATCCAAAACTGGGGGAACAGGGACATGAACTGAGAAAATAATGTCCTGAAGCATTTTGTTAGAGCTCAGTGTGGAAATCAAGGCTTTTCTCTGTGAAGGGTTCTTTGGATCATGTCTCTTTGGGTGGGAATGGAGCTGGAGAGTGACCAAGGCTCTGCAAAATACATGCGACTGACAATAGACCTTTTTTTTTTTTTTTTTTTTTTTTTTGTACTAGAGTGCTATAAAGATTTTGTTGTTGTGAGAACATCAAGTGATCTAACTTTGCAATTGGCTAGAGACTCAACGGGAATGTACTTTGTGAGGATGAACTGAAACAGAGACTAAGAAAGATGGTCCAGTGGCAGAGAGTGCAAGCGTGAGACTCTGATTTCAAACCCCACCATCCATGTTAAAAGCATGTGTGGTTGCTTACCTTATAACTAACCCCTCAGCATAGTGGGCAGACACAGGAGGATCTCTGGAGTTTGCTGAATGCCAGTTCAGGGACAGGTTCACTGAGAGAATCTGTCTCAAACAATGGAGCAGGATGCACAGTGTCCTTGCTTAACCTCCAAAAAAGCATGCTACGGTAAGCACGATGACATGAACACATGCACATACAGTAGAGATGCACACACACAAACACACAGGCATGCACACATACACTACACATATAAATAAGTAAACATCCATAGAAAATGTTTTCCAAGGGATAAGTTGGAGCAGAGAGATGGGGTGACAGAGAGAGGATGTAGCATGGTATTTCTCAGGAACTTCCAAAGTCTTAAGTAAGCCATGACTGCTCTTCTGGAACTGGACCGTTGCACTTTTGCTAATAAGTGTTTGCTGAGAGATTAATTCAGCTTCTACTTCAAAGATGAGAGTGGAAATCTTCAAAGGTGGACAGGAGGAGATTGGACTGATTTGATTAGTCCATGACTTCCTCTGCAGGACGTATCCTCTTAGGAAACGCCTTTACCTCAGCAAGTCTCCATTACTCCTTCTTATAGAAAGGTTGCTTAATTTTCACCAACCATTCTCCTGTCTATGGTGGTATATGTGGTGATGCCTTAAGTGTTTCTAAAGAGCTGGATGATTTAAAGCTGTGCAATATATGGATAGATATGTATGTATGTATGTATCAATTCCCAATTCTAACCTTCAGGTATAATAGATAATAGCTAAATGTCTTGAATGATGACCAAACACTTCACACAGATCTAACTTTGCTAGTTGCCCCAATGTTTTAACTACTCAGACATCTAGATAGGAAGGTTTGGCCACACAGGAAATTGAGGGTCAGAGTATGTAAGTAACCAGTTTGAGAGGTTACAGGACTAATAAGATAAAGAGCTAAGATCCAAACTTAGGTAATCTAGCTTCCAGATCTATGTTCCATGCAGAAACTTTCTCTCAGTCATGTACTTCAGAATTCCCATCTGTAACCAAACATATGGAACACATAAATTTCTTTTATGAGCCTTAGCATCACCACAGAGCCCTAGATGAGTGTCAACTCTGTGCCGGATGGTGGAGAGGCATATTAAGGATGAAGATGGTGATGAAGTTGATCTGATTTCAGTTCTCAGAAGAATAAGGCACATTGCTATGAGAGAAGTGATGTTAGGAGAAGTGGAGGAATAAAATGCCTCATGGGATAGAAACCTATACTGCTCCATACCCTTCAATGGCTCAGAATTCTGACTATGTTAGAGAAGGGGCAAAGGGTGAGTTAAAACTTTAGAACTGAAAGATGACATGGAAACATGCTTGGCAACAACTGGGTTTTCATCTTAAGGTCTTTAAAATCAACATTATAGGTCATTTTGAAATTTACCATCTAGATCATTGGGGTGAATATGGAATTTCCAAAAAAATGAACATTTTGGAGGGTTAACTAGAATCCATTAGGCAATTCCTTCAATAACCATATCACCCTTTCACCTCCATGACTGCCTTGTATATGGTGCATTTTTATATAAAATAAAATCTTACCATGACTTGAAATTGCACTAGATCCAGTGTGTTTGCCTGGTCATTACATCATTAGCACTCTGACCTGTACAGAATATGAAAATAAAGAGCCATTCCATAGCTCTCGAGACATAGGAAGCAAATTGGCATGATCTGGGCCACTGGGGAAGCCAGATGTGGCTGGAGACAGAAGAAAGCTGAGCAGTTGCTTGGATGTGCTCATTGAAGAGGGGGACACATAGATTTGTCGCCACAGAGCAGGGCCAGATGTCAGCAGAATGCTAAGCAGCATGTCAGTGGAGCTGGCTGATCTAAAGAGATGTGACCTCTGTCAAAGTCAATGCTTTCACAGAAAAAAATACAAATATAAATGAAAAAGCAGTGTCAAAGCCCACCTCTAGCCTTAGAGGCATTGACTTAACAATCATTAATACATTCTAGGTGTCTAGCATTCCACTGGAGGCTGGCAATGATTGATAGATAGATAGATAGATAGATAGATAGATAGATAGATAGATAGATAGATAGATAGATCATCTAAGACTGAACTCCTAGTCTCTACACACTAATAACCATAAAGTTGTAAAATTATATGATGCTAAGAATCACAGAGTTGAAAAAGTCCTTTCCCACATGCTCACTGCTTTTTAAATAGAAGACTAAAAGAAAGAATACACATGTGTGTAGCTAGTTGTTTTCCACCAGCCCTCCTGGTCCCGCCGCCACGCCAGCCCCCAAGTAACACACAGAGACCCTGTATTAGATATAAAACTGTGACCTGTTACTAGCATTAATTATTGGCTAGCTCTGTCTTAAATATTAACCCATTTCTATTAATCGAAGTATTTTCACATGGCCTCATCTTACCGGCCAGAGGAGCTGGCATTCTACCTCTCCGGACTCTCCATGTTGACTCCTCCTAACTACTTCCTCTTTCCTCCTTATCTCCTAGCCCCGCCTATCTTGCTTTCCTATTGGCCAACAGGGCTTTATTCATTAACCAGTATGAGAAACATATTTACAGAATAACATCTCCCATCACATGTGTTTGTCCCTTCTGTGCCTTTATCTAGAGCAGCCTGTGCTTAGCTGCTTGGAACCCTCCTATCAAAGTCCAGCATGGCTGTTACCATGATGGCATAAATTGTGATACTCACTCAGAAACTCTCACCATTCCCTTTCATGCCTTACTTCATTCTATAATGTGAGAATCTGCTGTCTACGTATGTGTCTGTGGCTTCCAGTCTGTTCCTCTTTTTTTGTTTGTTTGCTTTTGGTTTTGTTTTCTGTTTGTTTGTTTTTTGTTTTATTTTGTTTTGTTTTTTTGAGACAGGGTGTCTTTGTATTGCTTTGGAGCCTGTCCTGGAACTACCGCTGTAGACCAGGCTGGCCTCAAACTCACAGAGATCCACCTGCCTCTGCCTCCAGAGTGCTGGGAATAAAGGCGTGCACACCAGCGTGTACCTCTTCTTTAGTAGCATCTCTAGGTAATTTACATAAATGCCGAGACAGAGGTTATAAACCATGGCTACTGACTTGTGATTTCCTAGACATCCTCCTGAACACTTTTATTTTAATTGAATTACCAGATAAAGTGTGGGTTATCACTATGGGTTAGAAACATACACTATGTTTAATTCTTCTTTATAACCCAATTGTCAAGCACAATGCCTGCTGCTAAGCAAGTGCTCGGAGAGTACATGTGGAATCGAAGAAGTCACTGCATCCCCATTTCTCCTTTTAGATTAATTATCCTTTCAACATCCTGAGGAATTCAACGTCCAAGCTTCTGTGTGCTCTTCTTGGAGGCCTCTGAGTCCACTCTGATATACTCAAATGCTCTTTCCTTGAATAGCATCTCTTTCACATTTTCATGACTTTATGGCCTGTTAATGAACAGGTTTGAATTTAAAGCTAGAAGGGATTTATTGTTAAGATGACAAAGGCGTAATTACTTAAAAAGGATTTTGTATATTTATACACATGTCCAAATTCAGACTAGAAAAAAAAATGTTCTATTTTAAAGACTGTGACCAATTTTTTAATAACTTTCTGCACATTTACACTTTCATAATTAGCATATTCAGATGGCACATGTTTCCTCTCCTTACTAAAGATAAGCTCCAATGTTTAGAATTGTATGATATTATACAGTCAAGAACTTGGAATGATAGAGACCTGTCTTGCTAATAGTCCTTCTTCCCCGAGGAGGTCCTGGGAGAAGACCTATAAATAACAGAATAGAAATCAAAATGGTACTTAATCAATATTTAAGTCTGTATCCTATAACTTGATGAAATGTTTTGGGTGCTGGAATATGACTCTCAATAAAAGTCTGGCAAGGGAAGAGAAACGAGCAAATTGAAAAGGTTCATGTCCCTGGTGGACTCCTAAAAGGGTAGAATACTAATCTGGTTATGGTTTTTGGGGTGGAACCTTTGAGAGGTAATGTCCAGTGAGAACACAAAGATGGTACACTTATTTCAGTGGGACTGTGACTTTCTATGAGGAGGAGCAAAAAAGTAATCCAGAATGCCTGGTCCTTGGATCCTACCTTGCTCTGCCCTGCCTGGGGACTTTACAAACATCTATTACCACCTCAGGAAGCCACCACTCAAGTATAATTTCCCAGGCTGCAGAGCCAAAAGCCACATAAACTTGTTTCCTTTTTAATTACCTATTATAATGAAATGAAAAGCAAAGCTATGCCCCAGTCCCCATTCCAAGCCTAGCTTCAAAAATTATCTCTTGAATGAGTGAATCAGTAACAATTTTTAAATTACTTATTCTCTTCTTTATGTTCTATCTAATATATAATTTATTAAGTTGAAATTCTAAAAGTTATGCTTTAGAAAATGCAGTACAGCGATTGAACAACAGTGATCCATAAATATTGTGCAAAATTTGACATTTATCTTAATTCTTTGAATTCCCTTCCATGTGGCCTGCGTAAGAAACATGCTGTTCCATGGTTCCTCATTTTCTTGCATTATTAAGTTACATTTTATGAAAACAACCAAAAGTTAGCAATTTCAGAACTTTTCCCTTCCATACCCTTTGCACAGGGAATTAAGACATAATTCAGTAGCTTACACATAAAGCACTGTAATAGTATAAAATATAATTCAGTAACTTACATAGCACTGCAAGTTACATGTAAGATTTAAAAAGAGAATTCCACTATTTCACAAATAATGGATGTCTCATTGAGGGTGGTGGAAGAGGTGAGGTCTAATGCCTCAAGAGTCTCTTCAAATATTTGTTTCTCATGTTGAGGATTCCCAGACAGGCATTCCTAAATTCAACTCTACCAATTACTGTAGGGAAGTGAACCATTTATTACCTGTGGTTGCAAACATCTGCTATTTCATCCCCCAGTTAGGAGTAATGTATATGTGCATTCCTGTAATTGGACACAACTACTAATTATGATATAATCCAAGAAACTGATGAGTCTCGTGCATCTTCATTATTCCGGATGGAGATAAATAAGAAGGAAGAGCACACAATTTACACTGTCATGACTTGTTCCTACCTATGCCTCGGGTTGCTTAATCGTGTGTTACAGAAACTTTGCAGCAGCTTGTCATGGCCTCTGAAACACAGGAAGCTGGCAGTGTGACCCAACTAGTCCTGTGGATCTCCACACAAAAGGCAGCTGGGGTCCTGGTCTGCTTCAGACTCTATCTGAATGGTGAGGGAGTGCAGGTCAAGGCTCTTGCTGAGGGTGCGAGCAATCCCTGTCCTCACAGACTGGCTGTCCTGGCTGGCAGCTGCAGGTAAAAGAATCACAGGTAGATTAACACAGATAATGCATTCTCTCTCCCTCTCCCTCTCCCTCTCTCCCTCTCCCTCTCCCTCTCTCCCTCTCCCTCTCCCTCTCCCCTCTCCCTCTCCCTCTCCCTCTCCCTCTCCCTCTCCTCCCTCTCCCTCTCCCTCTCCCTCTCCCTCTCTCTCTCTCTCTCTCTCTCTCTCTCTCTCTCTCTCTCTCTCTCTCTCTCTCTCTGTGTGTGTGTGTGTGTGTGTGTGTGTGTGAGAGAGAGAGAGAGAGAGAGAGAGATAGAGAGAGACAGAAACACAGAGAGAGAAGCAAGAGCTGATTGCTGATTGCTTTCAGCTTCAAGTGTTTGGTGCCTGAAGGGTGGGATGAGGGCAGAGACATCAGCTCTCTTCACACAGACAAGGCCAAGGCCAGGAACTAGAGCACAATAAAGTATCCCTTGCTATGGGCTCCTTCCTACCCAGTTACCTCTAGGCTAACATTCATAAGAGCTTCATAGGGAAGGGGAGACAGTACTTGGGAAGAAGCAGAACCAGATTGAGCTTTGTGACCTACTGGGCCATGCTCACCAGCCCCCAAGAATCTCCCTTTTGCCCTCGGGTTTAATTGGCATTTATATTAAGACAAGTAGCAGGAACAAGGAAGTATTCAGAGCTCCCACAGACCCTCCCCTGAGCATCCTTTTTCCTGTCTTAAATAATTTCAGGAGGCTGCAAAGTTCCCTCCATGGTAACCTGATTGTTTACTATATTCTCGTGAAATATTTCCACAAAAGATCCTGTAAATTTCCTGAAGTCATAACTGAACCCCTTGGAGACAAAATACGAATACGGCCTTCATATGACTGTCACCGATGTTCCTGGTACTTTCTTCTAAGTCGCTTCTTTAGTCTTTTTTTAACAACCTAACATACTAACCCTGGCCTGAGCTTTCTCTTAAGAGGAGAAAAAGCTCCTACCTTCCATTTCCCCCAGTCTGAGAACTTATCATGGGCATAATCCTCTTCTACTCGGAATGCAGGCTTCAGTCTATCCTGTCCTATGAAGAGTGTTGCATGACCACAGGATATCTGACCGTCTTCCTACACTTCTATTATCTTGCTGGAATTTCAAAGCTGAGCTACCATTTCCCTTCTTTCATCTTGAGGGTAGGAAAACTACCTTTTACTCAGGAGACACTCCATTGAGATATTTTTGTTGTTGTTGTCGAATTCATTCCTTTTATTTAGACTCAGGGGGTGCCCAAACAAACAGTTAAAGTCATCTTTTCCTGAGGCCAAGGGCTTGAAGTAGGGGAGATATTTTAACTGTTTGTACTGTCTCTCTACACTATGCAATGGGCCCAGAGGATGCCACTGGGATCATTGTTGCTATGACAACATTGATAAGTGGGTTGGTTTTCAGAGGCGCTGTGTAGAGCAACACATTTTACAGTTGTTTTGACAGACAATAGTCAGTAAGGGCAGCTCTAAAAAGAAGAGAAATGACTGTGCTTTCAGAGTACAGAGTGAACCTTGCCTGGGGTGTTTACAAAACTCACTGACCTGTAGCCACATGGACAGAGAGAATCACTTGGTTCACTGTAAGTGACCAGATGTGCAGATTGTGCACAGACATCACGCCATCGACTTTGAGGATGAGCTCTTTCACGCTGTTGTAACTCAGGCCTTTTGGAACACCTGACACAGGAAAAGTATGACCTTCTTGTTACTTATCTAAATAGCTCACTACAAAGGCTAAGTCATCTACACAGTCCTCACCAGAACACCAACTTTCATTCAGTCCCTCTTGGGTTCTGTACTGCAAATGTTTAAAAATCTGACTCTGTCAAAGGGTTTGTCACCAATCTCAAGTCCATGACTAAATACAGAATTTACTAGGCAATGTCTAACTATGATGATCATCCTTAAAATATTATAATACTAGCAGTGCTATTCCCAAATATCTTTGAACATGCTCTGCAAAGTGTAATGAAACAACGTGGGGTCTGGTATCATAAACTTTGGATTTGCATTCTGACTATAATTACTACGAATCTTCTCAAATTGTGATTCTTCTCTGATGAATAATATAATATGGCAAATAAGAGCAATGCATAGACAATGCATGCTGTAGGAAACATGCAAAACAAGCCTGTTCTTTGTAAATTATAATGCTATGCAATGTTGGTTGTTCAGCGAATCACTTCAGGAACTGTACTAAGAGGAAAACATTGCAAAGATATCTGATCATTTAGTTAACAAATTTCTCATTGTTTTAGCTGCCCAATCAGCATTCAACATCTGGGTCACAGACTATCATAATTTCAGTCACTGGTCTTTCTAAATGAATCATGAGAAGATTGGAAGACCACCACCTAATCAGATTGGTACTAATTTTTTTCAATTTAATTTATATAGTTCAGGCTAGCCTCAAACTTCTAACAGTGCTCCTTCCTGTACCTCCCAATTGCTGAGCTTACAGGAATCTGCCACTATACCTGACTAATTACCTCTTCTTTGGTATTGAAGTAGTCTCAGCATGTATGTCACACCTAACTGCAGAGATGCAGTCTGGAAAACTGAGAAAACAGCAGTATTTCAACTGTGCCAAATGAAAAGGAAATCACCAAACTACTGAATAGAGGAAGGAGGCATGCCCAGTAAGCTTTCATCATGGCCTGTTTTCATGACCATGAGAGTTACTACTGTTATCCATTTCTGATTGACAGGAAGGCCCATGGAGCCAGGCAAAGCAGAATCCACAAGGTCACACTGGCTTTGGGCAATGAGGTTAATATATATCCTACTTCGGGCTAAGAACAAGCTTGGAACATCCTTTCCTCAGCTGCCCACTGGCCCCTCTTCCACAGCTATGTGAAAATCCCACGCCTCCTTTTTTGTAACACTTGCTGTTCTATTCTTGTCCATGGTTTAAACAATCTCTCCTTTCACTCAAGAGTATCTCCCTCCATTAGGAGAGTGTCAATCACAGCTTTGCTCATCCTTGTGAGTCTAATTTTAAGGACATGATTTAGCAGGGTTCAACAAGCACTTACTGATCAAATAAAAGTCATCCCTGTGTCCTTGTACTTGAGACACACGAGACCTAAGTGTTCAGTTATAACACTGCCTAAGGGAAGACTCCTCGTGTTGTATTTCTTCGATATTTTCCAGTATACTAGGGGACATATTTACAATTATTGCATTATTTCCCCCTAATGTATTATTTAGTGTTTATGTTTATATCTTTACACTGTAAGACATAATTTAACATATATATGCGATATATATGTGTATATAATTTCTATTTGTTCCATATGAGCAAAAATCAAATATTAAAAATTCTTATTACCCTAAGTTTTCTCTGTAATATAAATATACCCAGAACATTCCTTGTAAAGGGAATAGAAGCATCAGTCCCAGTAATAACTGAAAGCATTCCTACCTTCCATGAGTAAGATGGAGAAGTCTTTTAAAATCATGATGGTACTGACCAAAACCAGGATGGAAAAGATAAATGTACACACCGGATCAGCAATTTTGTAGTCTGGCTGGAAAACATGGCAGCTTTGGTTAGCCAAATTCAAACTTTCTATCAAGAAACCAGATTAATAAAATAAGCAAACCTCTCCAAGCTCTTCTTTCTCTACTATCCATTTACCTTCCTGACCCTTGGCATTCAAATCAAAGGCAGAATGCTGTTCCTGGAACTTGGTCATGGAGATTCTGACTTTCCAGTGACTAAGGAATGGAGGCTTCTGGAAATGTGCTCCCCACAACTTAGGAATCAAACTGAGACATAATTCTAAGTATTCTCTAAAAATACCTGATTGAAAATTTCTTAAATTAATATGAGAACACTGTAGTCATGGAAATGTGTGAAAATATGATCATACTAGCCAATGATTTTCAACTTTAATTATTGTGAGGGAGGAAAGGGAATGTAATTTATTTCAGCCTTTAAATCCCAAACTAAGGCATGAGTCTTGATTATTGCTCCCACCCCTCTCTCTGTCCCTATAATACATATATGTGTATATATGTATTATATATATATATATATATATATAGAGAGAGAGAGAGAGAGAGAAATGGGTATATATATATACGTATGTATAGAGGGATATATATATATATATATATATATATATATATATATCCCTCTAGCTCTCTTCTCTTTTCCTCTGCCTCCCCCCCCCATTGATTGATAACCTTGATATTAGAGTGAAATAAATGCCATTCTGATTGTAGTGTAGCAGCGAAGCTCGGTAGCACAGAAAAGTCCATGCTCCACTTCCCTTGGGAAATGTAGCATCAACTTAACCTTTGTGCAGGAACTTGAGTTGTTTTCTTTTTGAAGTTGCTACATAGGATTTTATTAGTTACTCAGCAAAGAAAGTTATAAATAAAACTATTTACCAACTATGTTGTGGGGGCCATGGAGAGGCAGTTACAACAAAGCTGGCAAAATCCTGCTATAGTCTCAGATGGTATCTGATGATGTTCTTAGCTTTTGGATTGCTGAAAGCTAGTGGTCTGTTAAGAATGTGTTGCAAGTGGTTTTTTTTTTAAGTAAATTGTTCAATACAATATAGTATGATTATCATTTCTCCTCCCCTAGATCCTCTCAGTTCCTTTCCACTTCCCCACCCACCCAAATCCACACTCTTTCTTTCTCCCTCTTCATTAGGGTACATGCAGGCATCTACAATAATAATAATAATAATAATAATAATAATAATAAAACAGATAAAATAAAAACAAATATAGAACACAATAGAACAAAAAAAAAACAGAAGAAAAAGAGCAAGAAACACACACAGATACGGAGACATAAACATATGCACACAAACAAAAATCCCATGAAAACACAGACCCAGAAGTCATAATACATATGCAAAGGACCGGTAAGATTTTTTTAATGCTCTGACAAAGTGTTATGAGACAAGGAGCCTCCAAAAATGCCACTGATTTTATTTTGTTTTTGGCATCTACTGCTGGGCATGGAGCCTGCCTTTAACTATGGCTTGGTTCCACGGGAGAAGACTAACTCTGGCTTGGTTCCACTGGAGAAGACTGAGTGGTTATCAACTGGGAATAGCTTCTAGATTAGGGATTGGGGCTTCAGTCAATGTCCTCTCTCGGTACTAGGACCACACATCAGGCCTACCTAAATTAACACAGTATGTATGCGTGCTGGCATGGTCTATGTGAGTTCATATGTACAGGGGTCCTATTGGGTTTAAAAGGTCTTGGTTCATTGGTATTCTTTGCAACCCTTCTGGCTGTTAATCTTTACAATTTTAAACTGCCTTTGCCTTTGACTTGAACCTTTCATTTCACTTTGAAAGTTTTTATTTATTACCTAACTTGAAGTATTCAAGGTACTTTTTTTCCAATCTGAGTTCAGAATTCTTTTATGTTTTACCTTTACTTAAATATTTTCACACTTTGGGAAAAAACACTATTCTCTCCAAACTGGAAAATCATGATAGCATGATAGAAAAAAATAGAGGTTAATGTTATTTTTTTGCCCTATTCTCTCTGTCCCAACACATATCTCTGGTTGAGTACTCACATGTTTAGGGTGAGAAATCCTTCCCTACTCTCATTTTGCCCCAGAACTCTCCTTTGGGGTAAAAGAAGCCCCTCCCACACTGAAGACAATGTAAGTAGGTCCACGTATCAAGCACTCTACCCTTCCCCAGACAAACAGTAGGCATAAGTCCAAAACTCAGTAAATTGTCCACCCTCCCAAGAAATGTGATTCTGAGAGTGCTGGAGAGATGGCTCAGTGGTTAGGAGGGAGTGTTGCTCTTACATACAACCTGAATTCATTTCCCAGCATTCACATTAGGCTCCAGAGAATTCAATTTATAAAATAAACATAAACAAGTCTTTAAGAATTATGACTCTTAGACATGATAAGAACAGGAAAAATACTTAATTAGACACATTTATTTCAGCACAATACCCACAGATACCAAAATTTGCCCTTATTTCTACCTTGATTTCTATCTCTGAGTTCATTCCATACATTTCAGTCAATTAGTATAAATCAGAGATCTCATCCATTGCTTACATCTTAATAAACTCAATGTGTTGTTCATGGTTTCATTGATTTCCATCTTAACACCATGTCAAAAGGAACTTCCTTGAAAGACTTAAAGCCCAACACCTAAAGACAGCTCTTTGGAATCTGGGAGATATTAAGGCTTCAGTATTTGTTAATTTTAACTTTATAAAGTGGTTTGTGCAGGTAAGCACAGGCTGCTAATATTGGTAGTATTTGAGTCTTATAATTACTATGATTACTTAAACATACCTTAAAGTAGATGATGAGAGCACTAATTAGCACACTGATGCTCTGAAATACATCCCCAAGGGCATGAACAAAGGCTGCTCTGACACTGGCATTAGCTTGATCATCCTTGTGGTTGTGGCCAAGGTGCCGTTGGTCCAAAATCGCAGTGAGTCTGAAAGATATGACAATGTTTCTGACACACATGCAACAAGCCTTTAAAAGCCTATGCAGCATAATGGAGAAGTCATCAGTAGCATTTATTATTCACACTGTCAGGTAAAGTATCAGTGCTTTAAGGTGTGCCATGTTGGACTTATATTTGATTATAAACATACCTAAGAAATTTTTTAAATTCTCAAAAAGAAATATTTCAAAAATTCACCTCCATTTTCTGGAGAATTCTCCAACGACTATTCTGTTCCACAGGAAAACTGAAAAGCATTATTGCTTTCATGAAAACCAAACCTTGGTCCAATTAGATGACTGTTGGTTGCCCCCCAACATTTAAGAGCCACTATTGCAACCCTGAGTGTATCTTGCTGACCTTATCATTGTGGTTCCCAGACTTTATAGCTGGCTCAGACTATTGGCATTTACATCCCTTGGCAGCTTGCATAGAACCTTCAAATTCTATGAGAGTTAGTCCACAGTAAAGAGGCCTCAGATCAATTTCAGCTCATTTCCTCCTTCATACAAAGTATGGGGTGTCTTCAGCAATAAGTTCTTCCTTCACGTTCTGGCAGGCAAGCAAGGATAGCAGTAGCTAATATTTTTGAGCAATCTCTTGGTCTCCCTTGACCAACACTCAAAAGGTTTTTCCTGTGTCATACTGGTGTTTTATTATACAGTGTATGGCTCTTGGAGGCAATTTAAATGTCTATGTTTATGTGCTCATGTGTATGCCAGCACTTGTGTATGTGGTTACTGGAGGACCACCTTGAATCAGGAGCTATCTACCCTGTTTTTGAGACACAGTGCCATTAGCTTGAGACTCACTGAATTGGCTAGGCAAGCTGACCAGCAAACCCCTGTCTTTGTTTCTCCAGCACTGAGAATACAAACCACTATGCCTAGCATTTTTCTGAAGCTTCTGGTGGTCAAATTCAGATTCTCATGCTTGTGACGCAAGCATATTACTGACTGAGCTATCTATTCTGTTTCCAAGATTAGAATCTTTAATTTTTCATTGCATTTAATTTGGTTCATTTGAGTGATTATTTGAATTCTGAATAATTTTCTAATGGTCAATAGAGAGAATACTGTGTCTGCATATATACCTATTCATACAGATACTGAAATCATCTGATCTAATATAAAGAACTTGTCTATATACACACATATTTCAACATATTGCAAAGTTCAGCATGATTCTTCAAAACAAACTGAAGGAAACATCATGTATGGGCAAAGTATCTGTTAAATCTCAGGCCATCACCAAAAGAAGAATCACAGATAACCACCAGGATTTGATCATTCCATGATGCAGTTTGCAGATTGTCAGTATTTGGATAGAAATTCACTGTCAACTATGAGTTACCATTCCACACACCCCAGATGGCCTGATGGGCTGGCAGTCTATAGATCTTCTAGATCTTTTATTTATGTTCATCATGTTGTCATGCAGTCTTTTACTTGTGTTATTTTAAGATGATGGGGAACACATATTGAGGCACTGTTAAATATTTGTACAATACACTGGGTATGATATCTCCCTCTCATACATTGAGGCAGAGATAGCAGGAATCTCTGTCTGTCCCTCCCTCCTTCCCTCCCTCTCTCCCCCCTCTCTCTTTCTCTTTCTCTCTCCCTCTTTCCCTCTCTTCATCTCTCCCTCTCTCTCATAACACACACACACACACACACACACACACACACACACACAAATTTATGTTCATATCTACTAAAAATAGCCACAATAGTTGCTACCAGAAGAGGGTCTTGTTTAGATACACACAGCACCTGGACTGAATTCACAAATTATGCAGAAAAGTCTTTGCTTTAGGAATCTGTCTTTTATCAAAGACTCTTCAAAGTTGCTATTGAACTTTCTGTCCGGGCTTGGGATTCCCAATGAGCATATTTACCCCAAAATTTCAGTTTTGATATCTCTATATATCTCAGCAACACAATATCTAGCAGCCCTTGAAACTTACATACTCAGTTCCTGGAGGAAACATTCTAGTCACTCTGTCCCTTTGTCCACAAATAATCACCTGGCTTGCTCAGGGAAGGCAGAGCAACCAAGTAGGTTGTGTTTCTAAGTATGATAAGTGCTTGCAATGGTTAGGTCAATGTTTGAAAGTAGTTGCAATAAAAAGAAAATCTGGATGATATCCTTGTGAAAATCAAGATTCACCCTTAAGGTCCAAGACTAATGTAATAGTTAGCTAGGTTGATCCACCATCTTTGCATAGGATTGACACAACCTACATGACATACAACTCTTTGGAAATAATTAATACTTCCATTATTCCTACCAGACATACTCTTCTCCTATTGCAAAGAGGGCTTTATTTAACCCCAGGGAGCAGGACAATTGTTCTGGGCTTTCTCTCCTAGAGAAGATATTTTCACTTCCACCTATCTGCATTATTTCTTCCAAAATGAAACATGGTTTCAAGTTAACTCATAACTGATAGGATCTAGCCAGTGACAGCAGATCATCAAATACAATCCTTAACTTTCAGCTAAGATATTTTGGGTATAAGCTATAAGGTGAAAATGGAGGTATCAAAATGTAAGACTCTTACAACAAACTGATGGAATATTGTAAACTATACAAGTTAATATAACTACATATATATACACACACATATATATATAATACATATATATATGTATATGCATATATCAGTTTGTGCTGGAAGACTAGAACATGATATACTTCTTACTGGAAGTGTTTTTCAAATGTGTGTGGGGGGTGAATTTTTACATAAAATTTACTAGTTAAATATCCCTGATTTGATGATTCAAAATGGTCAAAATGCTCCAAGGTCCAGTATTTTGAGCCTGAAGCACATTCCAAAGTTTCAGGCTTCAAGACATTTTATATTTTTGCATCAGTAACACTCAATTTGTATATGATTTTCATTTTACTGAATTAATAAATTACCACAATAATGTAGGAGTTTAAAACAACATGAATTCCTTATCTTACATTTCTGGAGGTGAGACGTATGAAGTAGGTTTGAAAGGCTAAATACTTTCAGAATGCACTTTGTGGATGGGTTTCTTTTTCCCTAACAGCTTTTCATGTAGTAACATGTTATAAGGATGAAACACAGTTTGATGGAAGAAAAACCTCCATTTTTGCTTTGGTTGAAATATACAAAAGTGATGACCTCTTTACAAAGAGACAGCCAAAGAGACCTCAAACACCAAATTCACACCACAGTAAAGAATTTCTAAGGTCTCTGTCAACTCAGCAGTCTGAGATTCATAATCTACTTACCTAACAACATTTGAACCATTTGGAAGCCACATTCCATGGGGTCATTAACACACATAAGAAAGCAGAGCGGATGGAAACTCTATTCCAAATGCACAGCTCTAGAGTCATATCCTAATTCTTCACTACCTATTTAACATAGCTGAATTTCCTTTTCACGCTCTGTGGGGTTGGAAGACTTCAAAATCCAATTTGATATGTATATCACCAAATCCTTTTCCATTCTCTCGCATATTGGAAGCTCTCAAATATGGTAGCTAGTAGAAGCCAATGTTACAAAACTCCTTAATCTACAGTGACCAATACTATGTTCAATTTTAGTGATACTCAAATACTGAAGGACTGAAGATAAGCTAAATAAACACTCAGCATGGGATGACTTACATAATGTTGGCTGCCACTGCACAGCCTGAAACAGTGATCATGATGCTTGCTTCAATCTCGTAATCAGGATACAATAGACGCTCACAGGCAAGGTACACCAGCACACCAGTCACTACCCAGATGCAAAGGACAGACAGCAGGGCACCAAGGATCTCTAAGAGTCAAATTCACACAAAGCAACATGAGTATCACCGTCACATACCCCCACTCCCCATGCAAAGAGTCATAGACTCTCTGATCCTCCTGCCTATGAAAATGGCTTCATAATGTTTTCTTTTTTTCCAGTGATTCATGAAGCATAAGTATGAATGGATTTGAGAACTGAGACGAGGCACTTTAGCATTGCATCCATAAAACACGAACATCAGAATTCATTATGCTTCCTATTACTGAGTAATCTTCAGCAAATTTTTAGAACAAATTAATTGCTGCCTGCCCTCCCTGTTCTCCTTGGGGATTTTAATTTACACAGGTGCTAAAATGATGGAAACTTATTAGGGAATGAAATAATGAGATATGACGAGTAAAATGTGTTTAGAAACTCTTAATTTCTCCATAAAACATTTACAACTTGCCGGCACCGGTACCTTTAGAGGAATAAGCTAGTAAAAATGGAAGGCTTCGGAGTGTACTTTATGAAAATGGGTTTCATTTGCCAACCGGACATATTGTAAACACAGAGGCGAACTCAAGGGCTTCTCTGCACTCCAGCTGCTTTTTAAGAGCAACTGCAAGGAAGAAGAACATCAAATGGAAACATTTGCATTAATATTTGAACATAAGAGAGATCTCAATGTGCTTGTTTAAGAAAGGACTTTTGCTCACATGAATATTTCTTAATACTCACCCTGTTCTTGCACTCTGACTTGTAGATAGATTTTTAAAGCCCACAAGGGTCTAGAAATATTCTGTGAGCCACTGGACAGGCAAACTCCATTATGCTATCCTCTGCTGTCTGCCCTGGTTCCATTCTGCTGCTATGACAAACACCAGCTGAGGGGAGGAATGGGTTTATTTGCCTTAACTTTCAGGTCACAGTTTATCCCTGAGGGAGGTCAAGTCCAGAGCTCAAGAAAGAGCTTCAGCTAGAAACAATGGAAGGGCACTACTTGGTAGCTTATGTTTAGCTGTTTTCTTATACAGCACAAGACAACCAGCCTAAGGAATGGTGTTGCCCGTGTTAGGCAGGGTCCTTCCACAGCAATCAAAAATATCCACCAGGGACATGCCCACAATCAATCTGATCTGGACAGTCCCTCAGTTGGGAGTCCTTTCTCAGGTGACTCTAGGCTGTGTCAAGATGATAGTTAACACCAACTGTGACACTCCCTTTACATTATCCCTACATATTAACTCCTGTTGAAGCAGAATTGTGTACTATTGCTCACTAAGTGGCCATTGCTTCCCTAGCTTTAGTCATTTATATACAATCGTCACTATTTTTGCTACATTCATGTGCCACTTATCTGAGTCATTTTGTGTTTTTCTTACATTAACTCACTTTTTATAGTAATTTTTAATTTAAATTTGAAACAAGCTTGTTTTACATGTCAATCCCAGTTCCTACACCCTCCTGTCCTTCCCTGTTCCCCTCACCAACCCTCGTGCCATTCCCTTTCTGCTCCCCAGGGAGGGTAATACCTTCCATGGGGATCTTCAAAGTCTATCATATCATTTGGAGCAGGGCCCAGGCCTTTCCCCTTGTGTCTGGGCTAAGAGAGTATCCCTCTATATGGAATGGGCTCCCAAAGTCCATTCGTATGCCAGGGATAAACAATGATCCACTACCAGAGGCCCTATAGACTGCCCAGTCCTCCTAAATAACACCCACATTCAGGGAGTCTGGGTGGGTCCTATGCTGTTTCCCTAGATATCAGACTGGAGTTCATGAGCTCCCCTTTGTTCAGGTCATCAGTTTCTGTGGGTTTCTGCAGTCTGGTCTTGACCCCTTTGCTCATCACTTCACCCTCTCTGCAACTGGATTCCAGGAGTTCAGCTCAGTGTTTAGCTATGGTTGTCTGCTTCTCCTTCAATCAGCTACTGTATGAAGGCTCAAGATGTCCCATTTATTAATTGTTGATCTCAGTGTCTGTGCTACTGGTGTTATGTTCAAGAAGCAGTCACCTGTACCAATTAATTTAAGGGCACCTCCCACTTTCTCTTCTAAGAGATTCAGTGTGGCTGGATTCATGCTGAGGTCTTTGATCCATTTGGACATAAGTTTTGTGCATGACAATAGATATGGATCTATCTGCAGTCTTCTACAAGTCAGCATCCAGTTATGCTAGCACCATTTGTTGAAGATGTTTTCTTTATTCCATTGTATAATTTTATCTTCTTTATCAAAAATCAGGTGTTTGTAGGTGTGTGGGTTAATATCAGGGTTTTAATTCAATTCCATTGGCCTTCTTGTCTATTTTTGCGTCAATCTCAAGATGTTTTCACGACTATAGCTCTATAATAGAGTTTGGAATCAGGGATGGTGATGCCTCTGGAAGTTTCTTTATTGTACACGGATGTTTTGGCTATCCTGGGTCTTTTGTTTTTCCATATAAAGTTGAGTATTGCACTTCCAAGGTCTGTGAAGAATTGTGCTGGATTTTGATGGTCATTATAATGATTCTGTATATTGCTTTTGGCAAGATTGCCATTTTTACTATGTCGATTCTATTCATCCAAGAGTATGGGAAATCTTTCCATTTTCTGGTATCTTCTTTAATTTCTTTCTTCAAAGACTCAAAGTTCTTATTATATAGGTCTTTCACTTGTTTAGTTAGCATTACTCCCAAGATATTTTATGTTGTTGTGGCTATAGTAAAGGGTGAAGTTTCTCTGATTTCTTTCTCAGACCCTTTATTGTCTGTATATAGTAGGGCTACTGATTTTTTTTTTAGTTAATCTTATATCCTGCCACTTTGCTGAAGGTGTTTATTAGCTGTAGCAAATAGTGAAAATTTAACTTCTTCCTTTCCAATTTGTATCCCCTTGATCTACTTTTGTTATCTTAATGCTCTAACTAGTACTTCAAGTACAATATTGAAGAGATATGGAGAGAGTGGGCAGCCTTGTCCTGTTCCTGATTTTAGAGAAATTGTGTTGAGTTTCTCTCCATTTAGTTTGATTTTGGCTGTTGGTTTGCTGTATATTGCTTTTATTATATTTTGGTATGTTCCTGTTATCCCTGATCTCTCAAAGACTTTTATCATGAAAGGATGTTGTATTTTTTCAAAGGCTTTTTCAGCATCTAGTGAGATGATCATGTGGTTTTTCTTTTTCAGTTTGTTTATATGGTGGATTACATTGATGGATTTTCATATGTTGAATCATACCTACTTCCCTGGGATGAATCCTACTTGGTCATGGTGATTTCTCTGATGTGTCCTTTGATTCAACTTGCCAATGTTTTAATGTATTTTTGCAACAATGTTCATGAGAAATATTGATCTGTAGTTCTCTTTCTTAGTTATGTCTTTGTGTGGCTTGGGTATTAAGGTAATTATAGCATCATAAAAAGAGTTTGGCAATGACTCTTCAGGTTCTATTGTGTGGAACATTTTGAGGAGTATTGGTATTAGCTGTTCTTTGAGTTTCTGGTAGAATTCTGTAATTGGTTTTCAAAGTATGACCTGAGGATTCTCTGAATTTCCTCAGTGTCCATTGTTATGTCCCCCTTTTTATTTCTGATTTTATGAATTTGCATTAATTATTAATTTATTGCATTATTATTAATTTATTAATTTATTTCTGTGTCTTTTGGTTAGTTTGGATTAAGGTTTGTCTATTTTATTGATTTTCTTGAAGAACCAACTCTTTGTTACAGTGATTCTTTGCCTTGTTTTCCTGCTTTCTACTTTATTGATTTCAGCCCTCAACTTGATTATTTCCTGGCATCTACTCCTCCGGGGTGAGTTTGTTCTAGAGCTTTCAGTTGTGCTGTTATTTCTCTAGTGTGACTATTCTCCAGTTTCTCCATGTGTGCAGTTAATGTTATGAACTTTTCTTTTAGCACTGCTTTCAAAGTGTTTCATAAGTTTGGGTATGCTGTATCTTCATGCTCATTGAATTTCTTTCTTTATTTCTTTCTTGATCCAGGAATGGTGCAATTGTGCATTGTTCAATTTCCATGAGATTGTAAGGTTTCTGAACTTGTCATTAACTCACTTGTATGCTTAGCTTCTTCCTAAATAAGTTATCCATAAAACTACAAGTTTGATGTACCACTTTGTGTTTCATGCATAATAGAATGCATATGTGATCATTGCCCATGCAACACTCAAAATATCTGATGGCCCATCCATGGAACATTTTCGCACTATGGGAAGTGCTGGTGCAGACATTTAGTTCTTGACTTCGAGTATCAGTCCCTTATGCTCTACCAATGTCTGCCTATCTAGCTGTTTATAGCTAAGAGTTTCTTTTTCTAGAAGGCAGATCTTTAAAACAGCATATGGATACAAGTTGGCATGTGTTGTTGCTTGAAATGTGTCCCTCAAGGATTTGTATATAAAAATGTTATTCATCTGCAATTCATATTGTAACCTTATTTGGAAATGGGGTCGTTGCACCTGACTAGTTAAGAGACAATTATTTTGATTTAGGGTGTTCCTATAATCAAGTATAACTGGTTTACTTATTCTAAGGGGAAGTATGGAAATAGTCATGTATACAGAAGAGTGCAAGCCAATGTAAAGTTCAAAGCAGAGATATTTAAGCCAAGGAACCAAAAAAGAATGGCAGCACACCACCAGCGGGTCTGAGAGAGTTATGGAACAGGTTTTTACTGGCAGACCTCAGAAAAAAAAAAACTTCACTCATGCCTTGTCTCATACTTCTGTTTCTATAGACCTCTAAGATGGTAAATGTCTCTCTGAGCCATCCAGTTGGAATCATGCTGTTAAAGCAGCTCATGGAAACACACACCATTAAACAAACTCTCAAGAATTACTATTTAATTAGTTAGATTGTTTAAAGCTCCCTTTGCTGAAATTAATGAGTATCCACCCCCCCAAAAAAAATCTGCTTAGACAGAAACAGAGATGGAATTCACAGATGATGAGTAGTATGGTTCCTATTCACTGGGGAATCTAAATCAAGGTATTCAAGTTGAGTGTGTTCCACCTGAAGCCTATGTTTAGAAATGTGTAGTGAGACAAGAGTTGTGTCAATAAAACCCTCATGACAAGCTCAAGGATCAACAGGCAAACCGAAACATTAGGTAGGGATCCAAAAGCAACTAGTTCAAAAAGAAACACATGAGGAATCATGGATCAGTGCTACCACAGTTTCCAAGAAAATTCCTGAGCAAGACCAGCAGATTGGACAGCCTGGGCTCTGGATTCTCAGGGCCCACCCATGTTTCTAGGTAATATTTTACATGGTAACTACCTGTGCAGCCATTTAACTAGAAATTAGATAAAATTAAAAATATCATTATTATGTAATACTAGTCACATTTAAAGTTCTCAATGTTTATAGCATACACTGTATTTCAAAATGTTTTGCCTAATAGCAGAGAGTTTTATTTAAAAATCTTTGGCTTTTAGAATATTGAGGCTCATAAATGTCCATGATCAAGAGGATACAGTGTAGGCCAGTGGATCTCAACCTTCCTAATGATGTGACCCTTTAATGCAGTTCCTCATGTTTGGTGACCCCAACCATAAAATTATTTTCATTGGTGCTGCATAGCTGTAAATTCTCCACTGTAATGTAAATACCTGTTTTGTAGGATATTTGTTATGTGATCCCTGTGAAAGGGTTGTTCAATCCCCCCAAAGCGTTCAATCTCAAGGCTAAGAAGCACTGGTCTCAACAATGATGTAAAATCTTGAGAGTCTACTCTCTCTTAAGAAGAAAACATTCCACAGAAAAAACAGTTCTAATAATACCAGAAACTGTTGAGCACATGTAAAAATTTATGCTGACAAATGCTGAGAGCTCAACAAACTCACATGGCTTCCAAGTACAAAAGCCAGGTCCAAGAGTTCTCTACACTGTCTCTCTCCAACTTCCTAATGCTGTTTCTTTCTCTCTGAATGTTGAAGGGAAGCCAATCCAGAACACCTGCATGGGCAAATTGCTTAGTATGAAGACCTTAGTATTCTAAGGTCAAAACCCTAGAGTTTGTCAGCTATGGTTTGCAACCACTGATATCTGTTACTGTAAAGGTTGGCTGTGAGGATTACCTATGCATTTGACTTGACTTCTCAGCCAGTGTGAAATCACAGAGCTACAGCTGTGTATTTCTAAGACTGGCACAAAACATTCCAATGGAAACTCCTGCCACTAATATATAAACTCCTCCAGCAGACAGGGGACACAGGGCTGCAACGTGTGTAGAGGGGTGAGGGGTGCTGTGAAGAGAACCCACTGTCAATGGTTCCCAGAGGCCAGCCTCTTCCTGGGCAAGGGCAGGCAGTCACTCAGTGTAAGCAGTGGCTCTGGGAAGCGAACATGGAGTGGGTTTTATTTTTCCTCTTCCTCAATGTCAGCATTTTCTTCCACTTTATTGTTGTTGGTGATTAAGTGAACAAGTGTTCAGCTGAGCCAGGCATTCGCTGAATGGATGTCCTGGTGCATTTTCTGCTGCTATAACAAAATACTACAGACTAGGTAATTCATAATGAAAGGGATATTTTGTTTTAGTTTGGTTTTTGCTCATAGTTCTGGATGCTGGGAAGTACCAGACCAAGGTTCTTGAAGCTGGCAAGCCTTTCTATGCCACATTGTAGCATGATTGAAAAGCAAGAAAGTGTATGCCAGACAAGGAAAAGAAATTATGCTGACTTCATATTTCTTATCAGGATTCCACTCCCATGATAACAACCTTGACCCACTAAATAGAACGCTGCCCTTGTGACTTAATTGAGTTCCATCTCAGCACCATGTCAATAATCATTAAATTCCAACAGGAGATCCAAAAGCAGCATTCCAGCCATAGCAATGACGAAACGCTGTGTGTGAGTGGGACAGCCAGTATCTCATGCCTGACTCCCTGAGGAGAAATCCTTCACTACTGCCACTGTCTTGGACTCTGGGGCATTAGTTTATAATGTTGCAGAAGCTTTGCCTTCATCATCTCTCTCAAGGATGCAGAATAAATGAAAGGATATTTTCTAGTTGTTGCTACACAGAGACCCTAGGGATAGCATAGCTGTTAACATGATACACATACTCTTGTCCCACAAGAGAGGAGATACTTCCATTAATCTCACTGTCAGCTGAATTCATGTTGAGAGCACACATTCCCACAGGGTTATTTTATCCTGAGCAGCAAACCAGTAGCCCAGAGGGAATTTTTGAACAAGGGTTTTCTCTTTACCTTGCACTTTTTCTAAAACCTCGGCTGGACTCTGCATTGCTATGCATTCATTATTGCACAATCATAGACCGTTACCTGCTCGGTACCACCCAAATGTCAGACGTTTGGAGGGAGGCCGTGATGACAACCATAAAGAAAAGAGGCTGAGCAGGAAACTGGTCAGGTCAATTAAGAGATGAGCAGCATCAGTGAGGACAGCAAGACTCCCAGCAATGTGTCCACCTGTGAGATGCACAATATCACATAGGGCTGAAGGTCCAGAATGCAATTCGAATCATATGCACAGTAATCATTGCTGATTTACACAACTTGGGAAGGAAAGCAAAAGTTATCCAGGTCAAATTAATCTACCTCTTTCTCCCAACTTGAAAAATAACTGAGGCCCTAGAAGCAAATAAAACTGAATGTTAAGGGAGCCATTTCCGAGGCTGTGGAAACACAGAGATAGGAGTTATGAGTCAAATAGAGACAGCACCTTAATTAGGGTAGGTGGGAAGCCTCAGAAAGAAGCATACAGTGGGGCTGCCGTGGGGTTGGCTAGATTCACCGGGTCTCATAATCCAGGCTGTAGACTTGAACTTCTTTCAGGAAAACAGTGTTATATCAGCCTACAGACATGTTATCTATTTGTAATTTTACCATAGTCTTTATTGCTTCCCTTTGTTCTGCTGAATTATGCTGTCTGGCTGCACTGGAGATTCATGCTAGAAATAGTGGGAGAGCAGATCAGAAAGGAAAAATGGGGGCTTGGTGCCTTGGACACACCAATTGCAAAAGCATTGTATCAAAGTGTAGGATAGAAACCCACAGGCATATGAGCCCACCTTGCTTTTCTGGGCATTTGTGACATCCCTGTTTCTCCTTTGAAAAGACCTCTAGCCTCCAGAAGAGAAATGAAAGGAAAATTGTGTCCTTTCCTTCCCCAACAGGGCTTGGTGTTTGAGAGCAATAACCTTTATTACTCTGACCACCTCTTCCCTGAAAAGAGCGTGTGCTGACTGATGAATCCTTCCTGCAGCTGTTTATTGCCTTGTGTACTACAAAGAGGCAGACACTGTCAGTCACCAGCCCCTCCATCATCAGACTCACCTTGTCTTGCCTAATGATTAAAAAAAATTACATGGATGGCTCGTAATTGCAATAATCCCCCACAGACTGGTGGCTCAAGCTGTACTTAATAACTGGTTTGTCAAAGTTTAATGGTCTGAAGCAAAGTAGTCTTCAAGCTTGTTACTGAGCTGTCGGTGCAAAAATCAGAATGATTCATTAGCCAAAAGGCAACATTTTGCTAACAAATCAGCTGTCCTTCCAATTATCCTCTAATGTTCCTCTATCTGCTGTACTCGGTCGTGATAATAAAGCTGTGTTAATAATGCATTATTTCTTGCCTGGAGAATGACTACATGCAGATAAGCAGAATGCGGCAATTCAGCCATGAATGATGAGGATTCTACTCGCCAGGCTGAAATTGCCCACTAAGTCAGAGGAAGAATCTTAGAGAAATGCCTTAGCAGGCTCAACCAGTCATGAGGCAACTGAGAAGGAAGGGGGCTTGCTTTGAAGAAGCTGTTCATTTGGAGGACCTGGGACCCCACAATCATTTTCTAGCCATCACAGCCAGTAATAAGAAATATCCAGAAAACTGTGGGCACTGCTGAATGCTAGAAAGCAAGCTGTTTGCAAAAGGAAGCATGTGCATTTGCTTCTGAAAGCGCGGGGCACTATTGACCATTAATTCAACTATCCAGCCAGCATTTATTGAGCCCCTGCTGTGTGTGGTAGCTTGGGCAAAGTACACAAAGATAAACAAATTACAATCTTTTTTCCTCAGTATTCTCCTAACACAGTACTGAAGACTCGCTACTCGGATGGAGACAGAGATGCCTGGGTATTCAGGAACTCATCAAAGAAGTGCTGACAATCAACAAGAAAATGCTTGGTTTTCATGAATAAACAGGAACATGGAAAAAGAAATAAAAGGAGAGAGACATCTTTGGCAGCAGTACAGAGGATGATTTGGGGGGAGATGAAGCAGGTGGCTAATACACATGGATCTGGAACATGATGTAAACGCAGAAAGACAAATATCACATGATCTTTCTCACATGTGGAGCCTAGCTTTAATGTGTGTCTGTCTGTCTGTCTGTCTGTCTATAAAAATGGGTATAAATGTGTACAAGCTATGAAACTAGAAAGAAAATGAGATGCGGATAAAAGAATTACTGAGGAAGGGAACGAGGGCAACACCGTGCAAGGGAGTTGAAAGGAAGATACAGAGGTAGAAGGGTCTAAGTGGGGAACAGGAGCAGGAAGGTGAAGAGGGGGCAGAAGAGTCAACAACAAAAATGATTCCCAATACCATAATGGAACGCAATACTTTGCACGCTAATTTTTAAAAGCCCCACACAACAGTAACCACTGAAGGGAGCTATGGTGGACGTGTGGCACAGAGTGTTGTCAGTTCTATTTCTGGCCATGGCGAGATGTATGCAGAACGAGCTTAGTTCAGGACAACACAGGCACAGAGAGGCCTCAGCTCTGGAAACAGACCACGTGAGCCCCATGCAGTGAAGTCAAGAGCAGAACACTGGGCCTACATCTGCTAGGCTCAGACCCCCTCACATCTAAACAGCTTAAGTTCCTGTGGCATTTTCCATGGAAGAAGAGGTACATTGGTAGTGCTGAGAAAATAGCTGGTCAGCTGATGGTTTTAGCTTTCGTGGGGGTTTGAATGAGACTAGCCCTCATAGATTCCTATGTTTGAATGCTTGGTCCTCAGATGGTGGAACTGTTAGGAAAGGACTAGGAGTTGTGACTTGTCTGTTGGAAGAGGTGTGTTATTCAAGGTGGGCTTGCGGTTTCAAAAGCCTACACCATTCCTGCTTAGCTTTCTCCACCCTCATACTTGTATCTGAAAGTGTGAGCTCTCAATGACTGCCCCAGCATCTCCTTGCCTGCTTCCATGCTCTTTGCTATGACGATTGTGGATTCAAACACTCTGAAAGTGTCAGCCTCAAGTAAACTCATTCTTCTACAAATTACCTTGGCCATGATATCCTAGCATGGCAATTGAAAAGTAGCCAAGACAGCCTACTGGGCTACACCATTGTATGCTTTATACTGTATTATTTAATATGATGTGTCAAAACCTTGACTTATTATTTAGCAAGTACTGAAAACATACTGCAGTTTTCATGGCCCTGTTTTAAAATTTCCTTAACAGCAGAAATCTCAAAAAGTATCTGTGAGCCAAGCAGTGGTGGTGCACACCTTTAATCCTGGCACTCAGGGGGCAGAGGCAGATGGATCTCTGTGAGCTTGAGGCTGGTCTGGTCTACAAAACAAGTCTCAGTAAAGACTTCAAAGCTACACAGAGAAATTCTGTCAAAAAAAAAAAAAAAGAAGAAGAAAGGAAGAAAGGAAGGAAGGATTTGTCACCTAAATTAGAGGAGCCTGGGTGATATAGATTTTGTGTTCATGTATAAAATTCTCTCATAGGATAAAGGTTTTAAGTCAAAAATACTTGTGACTTGGGTCACTATGGTAACTACAAAGCAAATAAAAAACTAATAATCAAGCACGTAGCTGTTACACATCACAGCTACATCTTTCTCTTAGTAAGACAGAAGGCTCACACTCGCAGATCCATGTCCTCTTCAGCCTGCTGCAGCTCTGTGTCAATGCCAAACATTATCATCTCTCCCATCATTATGTAACCTTGAATGTGGTGTCTCAGATGCCCCTCCCTGTCTACTATCAATTGCTTCCCGCAATGAAGGACACACTTGAGCTTATTTTCTGGAGTTCTCCGTATCTGTATTCCATCTTTCCAAACAGAGATGTGTGTTCATAGCTGCAGCATAACCCCCCTTTATGGTCATCCACAAAGAAGAATTTTTACAAGCTGCCAAAAGCAGCCCCTGTTTGACAGCTCCAAAGGCCCAAGAGTGGCATGTTGTACCTATCTCCTTCATTCCTTAGTTCTTCTACCACTCTTCTGGGAACACTGTGGCAGTGATCTCCCTAAACACAGCCCAATGGCCTCATTCTCTCCTGTTCTAAATACCAGTTACAACGAAAGCTCTACAAAAGGACCTGTTTCCCAAGATGAGTTCTCAATTATCATTCTAGCTGCATCCTTGACAAAATCTGCTTTAGGAATTCTCTTTCAGGTCTAAGTCATAAAAGCTTAATCTAAATTATCTTAAACAACAGAAAGATTTTAAGTTATTGGCTTGTATAAAGGAAAGAGAATATAGGGATAATTGAATAGGCATGTCCTAAGTCTAGGGATCAAAAGATATTACTAAGGCAGATTATTGAAGGCAGATAGGATATAGGTGGGGCTCTGGAAGCTCCAGGACTACATCGTTCCACATTGATATTTCTGCAGTAAGTTTTTATCCAGCATCTTTAAATAAAGGCCAGAGACTGTGAGAATCAGGTCCTCAGGCCAGAAGGACCAGACTTGCAGCCATAGTGCACAGTGAGAAAGCAGCTGAACCAAAGTGTCAGTCTCCTCTACACTCTTGTGTCTTTATTTCCAAGAGCATCATCCCCTGTCCTGTCCTGTTTTTATGTATCACAAAGACATCTGAAGGTAGGGCCTGATAGCTGCCACCCCTCAAACCACAGGAAGAAATAATGAGCTGTTGGGTTGTGCTTTTGTTTGTTTTATTTATTGATTTATAAATTTTTAATTTAATACATAATTGCATCACTTTTGGCCTTCTATCAAAAAAGACTTTTTCATTTCATTTGGGAACCTCTCAATGCTCCCTTCCAGGCTTGCTGGGGTCCATATCCTCAAGAAGGACCTCCCAGATTCTCCTAAGAGATCTTGAGAACAATGTTTCTTTATCTGACTTAAGGGGATAGGTGTGCTGTGGGGTGGGCTCTTAGGTGATGACTAGAGCCTTGACGAGAATGGGACAAAGAAGACTCTCCTATTTAAATAGAAAGACAAAAGCTACCCAGACCCTAAAGCATAAGGATTATTTTGCAGAGAATGAATAATCTCTCTGAGTTAGAACTCAATAATTCTGTAAGGATGTGGTGAGTGGACAAGTATTAACAATTTATATGACAGACTGATGGTGGACTACCTTAAAACCCAAATAAAGAATTGTCTTTTTCTTTTGTTTTGAGAAACTTCCAATATATCAATCACTTTTCATTTGGGAGAGCAGAGTGGGGTCTAGCATAGAAGTGGTTACAAAACTAGTCCCTTCAAGCTGCACATGCTCTTGTCAGTTTAATCCCATGTTCAACAACATTTCAAACAAACATGCTCAAGAATTTTGAAGCCGGATGTAGCATGATAAGAGCCATGTTTAGAATAACAAGCTTGCTATCAAAACAGCTCAAAACTAGGGCAAGTATCAGTCAGTATCCATTATATTCTTTTACTGATGAAATCACTTCTGAGCGTAGAAATGACACAGATGGATACAGAAAAATAGGAGGGAAAGGAGGACTCAGTGTGGATAGCTGCCCATGCCTGCCTCACATGAAACATTTTGAAACAAAATGGCAAACAGCATATTAGGAATAGTACAAGTGCCGCTGAACAAAATGAAGGCTACAAGTGACACAGGTTCCTGCTACACAAGGTGGAAAGGGGGAAATCCTTTCCTCTGAGATCAGGAACAAACCAAAAAGCTCACCTTAGCAACTTCCATTTGGCGTGCATGCTCTGGAAGCCTTAACCAGAGCAAATCAACAAGACAAAGGAATAGTAAGCATCGTAATAGGAAAGGAAGGAGGGAAATTTCTATACGTAGAATACTTCATTTACTTATACATCTAAATAGACTAAATGCACATGCACATGAATGTGAAAACATGTGTGTATGTTATCTGTGTATGTGCCTGTGTGTATATGTGTGCTTGCATTCTTGTAAGATGTTGGTGGAGTTTAAAAGGAAGCTCTCCATTGGAACTGCCTATGGCCTACAGCACATTTGGTATAGAAATTATGTGATAATGATTCTCTTTATAAATTTTTACTAAAATGCTGTATATCAAATCTGTGGTTGTTTTAGATTTAATAGATCTAAGGCTTTACCTGATTTTCCAAAACTGTACAAGTCTAAATCCAAGAAGACGCCACAGCTAGGAGAAATACAGCTTATTTTGGTAGCTGGAAAATACTCTGCACAAAGGAGCTAGGTAGAGCCTATTTTCCTCTAGTCTCCTGTTTCATACTCATTTGGGCTTCCCTTTGGGTAATTGGATGAAAATGAAACCCCTAAGACAATGGTAACAGTGAGAAAGGCAGCAGAAGTAACCAGATTACAAAGGTAATAGTAATCCCATGTATAGGTAACCTACAGTATTCTTTTACATATTTGGAGAAAAATAGGACAACATTGAATTTCAAAAACTTAAAGCTGAGTAACTCAAATAAAAGGCCATCATATTCCATTGTATGACAAGAATTTTGAAATTTTCTATTACATGATTGGTTGATTGGTTTCATAAAAAAAGAGAGAGAGAAGAGAAAAAGTACTTACGTGGAAATGGAAATTCTGATTTTTACCAAGAAATGAGAAAAAAAACTAAAATTTATTTCAAAAGAGTAAGGAAAAACTTCTCTGTAGCCAAATACCCAGAATGCTCTCTGAAAAGGAAGAGGAAGTTACAAACCATATGTTTATATTAAAATGGAAGTATTAAAACTCAGCTTTCCATACATATGAGCATGCTCAGTTGTGACTGAAAGAAAAACAACTTAGGAAAACACCAAAACAGAAAACTACAGCTCAATTTTAATCATTAATAAATATTTATGGTAGCATAGCCCTACAAGTAGAATGGGGGTGGGGGGACGGGAGGGGAGGGTGGCCAGGGTGCATGTCAGAGGGGAAAGAGGGTAAGAGAGAGGGAGGAAGGGAGGGAGGGAGGGAGGGAATGAGGGAGAGGAAACTGGGATCGGCATGTAAAATTTTAAAATTATATTATTAATAAAAAAGAATTAAGCTACAAGAAAAGAAAAAAATAAATATTTATGTTTTTCTATTAACTCATATGCCAATAAAATCATAACTACATTGGGTGAGAACAAAATTGATATTGTGTTTAATTTCATAAAACAGAAATGAAGAACCTTTATACATTTCTGCTAAATAGAGGAGAATTTTTAAATCTTTAAATCTACAATATTTAAATCTACAATTAATTTAGTTACTGATAGAGAATAGGGACTCAGATCAATGAACAACCTTTGAAAAATACTTTACTACTTTTAAAAGGTTAATTCCTGACAAGAATATATTGAATATCAATGGAAAAATAATTATGTCATTATACTGGAAACTTTTTAGCTATTTAGAAAGGGGACTTTAGTCCTTGTAGTATACAAAAAGACCTAATTTTAAATTGATGTAAAAGTTACTTACAAAAATTGAAAAAAATGCATGAAAAAGCATTTATTCTCTCACTAGTGGAAATTACCAAATTAAAAAACCACATCAGCTCAGACTGTTTCATAGTCACCTCTATTTGAGACCTACATTGCCTGTAGAAAATTTAAAGCTTCTCTAGTCGAAACATAAATTAAAAGGCAAGCAACAAACTAAAATCTTAATTATACACAATATAGCCCAGACTTAA
Organism: Cricetiscus sungorus; assembly: GCA_030556225.1. Taxonomy (NCBI): domain Eukaryota; kingdom Metazoa; phylum Chordata; class Mammalia; order Rodentia; family Cricetidae; genus Cricetiscus; species Cricetiscus sungorus. The sequence continues at coordinate 17,295,050 of JANBXA010000366.1, forward strand.
CATCCCAATATGTAAGGAGATCTCAGAGATCAATTTAAAATATTTGCAAAGTTCTCAACTAAGAAGACAATGGGAGAGGGAAGGAAGTGAGGCACAGCAGGAGTAAACATATTCCACTAATAAGTATGTGAAATAGTCTAATAATGAAAGCAACTAATACTAAAGAACTCAGACTTATATCAACAGCGGTGCTCGTGTGCGTGTGCGTGTGTATGCGTGTGTGTGTGTGTGTGTGTGTGTGTGTGTGTGTGTGTGTGTGTGTGTGTGTGTGTGTGTGTGTGTAGGCCAGAACAGGGGGTCAGACTATCTACAGCTGTAATTACAGGTAGTTGTGAGTTACCCAACACAGCTTGTGGAAACTGAACTCAAGTCCTTTGAAAGCAGCAGGTACTCTTAACTCCAAACTCTCCAGTCCCAACAAAGAGTTTTAAAGAGTTGGATAGAAAATCATTTTCATGAGGAGCTTCCATACTGATGAATCATTTCAAGCATGTGGATATAGGTTTGATAGAATGGTACAAGAAGTAAGAGAATATTCATGTCTTTCAACCAAGTATTTCTATTATTTCCATTTTGAATCCATTAGGGATTAACTAGAAGGGTAGGCAGAATTTTATTAAGGTATAGTCCAAAACCAGGAAAAACAAAATCTCCTCAGATGTCTCACAATAGAGAAATGCTTATGTGATTTACAGCGGAATGTATTGTTTGGGCATAAAAATACTTTAAATAGTAACTGATAGGACTGACAAGAGCATTCAGCATGGTCCCAATGATGTCAAAGAAAAGAAAAACCCCATGAGCTATGCACAGAAGACAAACTACAGAAAATACTCCACAGTGTTATTAGAGGCAATCACTTGAATGTGACATAATAATATCTTTCCTCCATTTTTCAACTTGACCACTCTGTGCCTACTGTCATTCTACACATGCCAAAAACATTAACTACTTCTTCTAAAGAACAGCTTAGTTTTCCTCCCCAGTATGATGCAGGCTTTTGTCAGAGTTTTCCTGGGCAGTGCTTACCAACCACCTCTGCCACCATAAAGATGAAGCATATTGCTGACGCAGCACAGAGTCTCCACTTGGCAGGCACCTGCTTGCTCGCCCTGTTCTCTGTGGCCTTGAAGCTGCTGTGGCAGTGATAAATGCCTCCTGCCTCAGGCTGCTCTGGCCTGTCTCCAGGACACTGATCTTTATTCAGAGGTTTCTGTCGGAGTTCTCTGTTAAGAACGATTTGGACAGGAGCAAGAAGTGAACATGGTTGCACGGTTGCAAACACACACACCCCTGACAGCCACACTCACTTTCAATGCGGCTCTTAGAACTAACAACACAGTTATAATTCAGAGATCGCTTTACATTTCCTCCTGATGTCACAACTGCTACCCATCATTACTTTTGTTGAGCTGGGGAAACAGAAGGAAATAAATAGAAATACTTAACGGCAAGTCTTTCCAATATTACAAGATTCTGGGTATGGACAGAGCCCACCACCATCATCAGGGTATGTTGTAAGAGCAAATATTCGCTAATAAGTCACAGTACTTGATCAGTATTGAGAGTCCATGGGGATCCTCAGATACACGACCACCATTACCTCTACCAAATACCCACAATTAAGATGAAATCTAGATCCTACTTGTGCATTCCAAAATAGTCACTATCGTACCTGCTCCAACACAAAGCTTAATTTGGGGACTTCCATGGGATCATAGATGGAGAAGCTACTAATAAAATTAAACTCAAATGCATAGTTTCTTGACTGGGATAAGTAAGTTTAAGAAAGGTAATGTGATTTTCTGAGATCAAACAGACAGAAACAGATGAGGCAAAACCCCACTGTTTTTCCCATGCCACAGACTAGCTGTTATCTCAACATCAATGCACCTAATTTACTGGTGCAGATGATGCTGTCCATGGACTTCGAACTAATAGGATTTTTTTTAACTCAATAAACTTATTTTAAAACTCTAATTAGGTTCTCAGAATTAACAACTTTTCATTTCTAGCTCTGAAAGTTAAAAATTTAAGCTAGCTTCTATTTGGGGACTTATTTCATTTGGATTATCACCATCTGGAATTAAAACTCTGATGATTTTGACTTTGGCTAATAAGCATTAGGATCACTCTAATTATTGTCATATTTGAATTTTTCTGAAAAAAATACATGCACTTCACCATTGAAAAGCAAGCATTACAAAAAGGCACAGAGCGGAGAAAAATCACAGGTACACATATCCCCAATGTAATGGTTGATATCTTATTGGATAGTGTTGCAACATGTAAATATACATTTTTATACAATGAAAGTCAATATTGAGTATAATGTATATACAGAAAATATTAATTATATTGGAAAGGTAATACATGAGAATTGTTCTGCTACTGAAAACACCTGGAGGAACCTGTTTGGACTCCAAAGCTTTTCTCTCCTTCTCAGCTATTCCTTATGCCCAGACTGAGTTTCTTCCTGGCCTAGAAGGGTTGTCAGAGGTTATCAAGCCATGTTTATGGGTTTTAATACTCAAGTAGAAAAGTTATCTGCCATGGCTTGAGTCTGAAACCCCCATGAACTCATGTGTTTCAACTCTTAATCTCCGGCCTCTGTTTTGGAGTTTAAAGTATGGGATGTGGCTGCAGAAGTGGGCTCCAAGACCAGCCTATGAGTTGATAACTCTTCCTTGACTTTTATCTTTCTCTGTACTTCCTGCTAAGCTAAGATATGAGAGGTCCACAGGTACATGCTCCCATCACAAAGGAGCTACTTTGCTGTGTCACGATAGACTGAGATCTCTTGAAACCATGACCACAGCCAAATCTTTCCTCCCTTAAATTGCTTTTGTCAGGCGTTCATCACAAAAATGAGAAAACTATTGTAATATTTCCTCACAAAACTGACCCAAGCGCCTGGAGGTAAGCCAGTTTGGTCAAATGAGACCCATCTACTGTAACCTGAAGAGTATTATCTTATACTTCATTACATTTAGCTTTCTGAACCCATCCATGCTGCTGCCTTCTAGAGCTGAAAATAAATCAAATTCTACACACACACACACACACACACACACACACACTCAGTGCAGTGTGGGCATTGTTTCTATACTATTGCTTGAAGAACAAAAAATATTTCTTTTGGTTTTTTCATTTATACAGTTTTAATATTTATGCTTTATGTATTTTATCAAGAAGTCATAGGTTTATGCTTGTTTTCTTTTAGAATATTTATAACTGTATAATTTTAGCACCTACCTTAATGCCTATAATCCATATTCGTGAAGTTTTTTAGTATAGTGTCAGAAATATATATATATACAAATTAATTCTTCTGCATGTGAATATTTAATTGTCCCATATATATACATATATATATGTATATATATATACATATATATATGTATATATATATATACATATATATATATATACCTTGTTGAAAGGCAATTGACCCATCCATTTGATTCATCTGTTTATTTAAAGTGGCATCACACGTTGAGAATTTAACTGTGTATTTACCTTTTTCCATGTTTTTATTCTAAGAGGTCTCATACATGCATACAATGAACTTCAGTTGTTTTACCCTACATTCCCCTCTTTTACCTCTCTCTCCTGAAACCCTCTTCATCCTCCTACTTTTGTCTTATTTCTGTTTGTAATGTGTGTGTGTGTGTGTTACCTAGATAAATAGACAAATATGCTCTCTAGTGTAATAGTAGCATAACTATTATGGGGACAACCAAGTGTTTTCTTATTGGCTTTGTGTTAACTTTTTAAGGCAGAGTATGTGACACCTTATGAAGTAAGTACCAGGAACTGGGATATTGCTGAGATAGGCCTGACCTTACTTCTTTTTGGCAAAATGTAGACATATGACTTTGGATTAGGAAAGCAGTTGAATGCTTTAAAGGAGGCTTAATGGGCTTAATGGGCCATACTAGTAGATGCATAAAAGAGAGTAGTACTGAGGGGGATTTGAACTGTAGCGGCCCACCTTAAGAGGTTTCAATAGAGAAAAACATTAGTACGTGACCTAGTCAAATTCTCGTGACAAAGAATGGACTGGGCCACTTTTTGCCCTTGTCCAAAAAATCTGCCTGAAGCTAAACTGAAGAGTTATGGATTAATGTCTTTGGTACAGGAGATTTCCAGACAGCTTAATATTGACTGTGTTGCTTGGTTATTAGTGACCATGCTTATGCAGATCTGTAATGAAAAGGAGAAAGCTGAGCAAGAAGAAAATACAAGACATACAGTGCTAGCATTAAAGGCATACACCACCCCACTCTGCTGTCTGCCCCTCTTTATACTTCACTGAGTCTAGTCCTTCTTTCCTTGGGATCATTTGCCACTGGCCCGTGAGAGTGGAGGGGGGTTCAGATGGCTGTGGATGTATGTGACTTCCGTGAATCAGCTCAACTTTATTCCAGAGTATAGGAATATATAGGACTGGGGAGCCTGGGGACAGACACTAATTTGCATTCAGTGGCAGGCTCCTATCATTAAGTCTGTATGTGGCAACAGAGTCTTATAGCAAAGTTCCTAGTATAAGTCTTAATTACCATATGTGTAGCGTGGGGAAGGTTTCTCATAGGAAACTGTGCCAAGGGTCACCCTAGAGGTAAATCAGGTATCCAGGCTTAGAGACAGCTTTCAGATAAGGTCATTTCTTCAGGCATAGAGACATTCTCCAGATAAGGGCAGGTAGAGAGCAGGAAGTCTTGCTGGGGAGGGAGTTCCTCATGTTTCCAAGCTGTGGAGAGAACTGCCAGACCATGATAGACTGCAACCTCAGACCATCAAGGCCTCCCAATAACTAAGTATAAAGGAAGTACAAATTAATATACACCAAATTTGGGGGTCTTGCTTAAAGACATTTATATTTATTTTGCTCTCTCTTTCTGGTACTACTATTATGTATAAATTAGTGAATTTAGCAATGTGCCACATTTCTCTAATGCTCTGTTCATTTTCCTTTAAATTTTCCTTCTTTTCATTATAGTAAGTACATGATAATTATTGCCTTTTTTGTCAAGAACACTGACAAAAAAGTGTTCTATCAGCTAACGTCAACATCAAGGCTCTGTTATTTTTTATTTTATTTTACTTATTATGCCTTTCCACCCTAGAAGTTACATTTTGATGCTATCATTTCTATTTCTTTATTAGTACCCACTATTTGTGGGTTGCAACCCAGTTTCTCAAGTCTTTAAACATAATTACATCTTTTGATATATTATAGTAGCTGCTATTAAAATGCTTGAATTTTAGGGCCAACCTTTAGACCCTATTAGCGGGTTTTTTTTAACTATTTATAAATGATTTCCTATTTCTTTGTGTCTTGTGATTTTGTTGGCAATCAAAATATTTAGAATATGCACTGTCATGATGCTAGATGCTGATCCTATGTGGATTTTTTTCCCTCATTTGCTGATTTGGCTTATCCAGTTCAACAGCATCCATTTGCTCTGGTTTTCCGTGCCTGTGAATTCTGTGTGTTCCTTAAGGAGACCCATTCTTGTCCATGTGTACCTTTACCCTGTCCTCACCCTCCAGGAATGGTGGTCATTTTAGTTGCCCTTTCTTTATCTATTTCTTTCCCTGCCTAACTAATAAGCCTATGGTTGTTCTATCTATTCTAGTTTCTCACCCAGAGTTTGAGCTCTTCAAATGCCTCCCAATTGCTCTGCTGCTTTCAAAAATGCTCAAAGATATAAACTAGTCCACAATGTAGGCGGTTTAATTAAATTTGGGGCTTTTGTCCGTCTGCCTGAACTTCAAGAAAGCATCACAGCATGGACAACTTAACACAATAGAAATGTATCTTCTTGCAGATCTGGGGTTTAGAAATTCATGGTCAGTTTGCTAGTCAATTTCTGCATCAGACACATTCTTTCTGGCTTTGTTATGGCTGCCTTCATATATACTCTCATGGCTTTTCCTCATTATAGACACAAAGAGGGAGAAAAGGAGCTGTTTGGTTTATCATACATAACACCCATTCCTGTAGCAACATTTAAACTTTATTACAGTCTTAGAGGCCATATGCTTTTAATAAACCCACAGTGGGCCTTCAAGTGTCAACATGTGAATTGGGGGCATGGGGAGTACAAACCTTCAACTCATTAGACATCTCTTTGCAGGGTTGCTGTCTGGTGCCAGGCTGTGATTTGTTTTAATCCAGAGGGATTTATAATTCTGGCATTTTTTGTTAGACTTTTAGCTGCTCCTTCACTAGTCTATTGCTCTCATGAAGCATCAAGCTCAGTCTTCACTTCTCAACAGGAAAAAAAAAGAACTCTGTTGTTTTCATCAGTGTTGTTCTGCTTGAAGAAAGCCAATCTCTCACTCCTTGCTGAGACACAGCAGGTCTGTGAGCATGTTGATCCTCATTTTCTACATGTGTCCTTAAGACCACTCCAGAGACAGCAAAAACATAAACCTGCCAGTTAAGTGTTTGTTAGCACTGGAGAGAAAACTGTCAGTAAAGCAACTGCAGGGCAAGGAGAAGGGCCTGAGAAGCCATATAAAAAGCCAGTGTGTCATGTGCTTGTAATCCCAGGACTGGATAAGAAGAGACAAACAGATCTCTGGGACTCACTGACCAGTCTGCCTAACTTACTTATTAAGTTCCAGGCTAGTGGGAATGATAGGAAGCACCTGAGGAATATCTTCCAGGTGCGTACACATCAGCACACATGCACACACACACACATTCACACAAGCACACATACATACATACATACATACATACATACATACATACATACATACATACATACAAACACAACGTACACATTCTAGCAGGGAATGCTAGAATTAATCTATCCCTATTCTTGCTTCCACTGTGCTTTGTTTTTATTATATTTGGTTTGGTTTGGTTTGGTTTGGTTTGGTTTGGTTTGGTTTGGTTGATTGGTTTTGAGACAGGGTTTTCCTCGTGTAACTCTGGCTGTCCTGAAATTCTTTCTGTAGACCAGGCTGGCCCTGAACTCAGAAACTCACCTGCCTCTGCCTCCCAAGTGCTAGGATAAAAGGCTCCACTGCACCTCTTAACAAGAAACAAGAATTGCAGAAGAAGGAAATGGGAAACACTAGTAACCATGGCACTGACAAAATTCCATGTTCCTTTGTCCTGTGGTGAAGTATGTACAAAGATGACACCCAGACATAGCTGACATGATAAAACCTAGGCTGCAAGACTTGCCATAGTCTGTTAACATGGTAACAGTGACTCTGCTGTGGTTGGGCTATGGGACAGCTATCACCTTCCAGTCTTGCACTTTTCTATCCTGAACTCCTGTGTCAACAGTCTCAGATTGATGTGAACAGAGAGAAAAAGAACAAAGACTCTAGCTGAAAGTCAGCCTGAAACCCAAGCATGTGAGGAAAGGCACCTTGGAGCTTCTAGTCTAGATACCGGAAGGGAATGGGCTCCTGAGCAAACCAAAACAAAGTCATGCCTATGTTTTCACTTATAGAATATTGTACTAGAATCCACCAACTGTGGGAATAGCTCATTGCAAACCAACAAGGATTCCTTCAAGATTCAGAGTCTCAATAGCAATTAACAAATAGGATGCTCATGGTGGGTAAAAAGGAACCCTTAGAGAGTGAGAAGAGAAAGATGGTTAAGGGGCAAAGCTCGAGAATGAAAGAAAATTCATGAATACGGGGGTTGGAAGAGGTGGGAAGGACTAAGAGATCTGCAAGATACAGATTCTCTCTGGAGCAATTAAATTATGTTCTGAGACTACACAGAGTGTGGGTTCAGGAGAAGGAAAGACATGAAACTGACAAACTAGGGGCATGGAATCCTCTCAACTTTCCATTCAACCATCTGCCTTACAAAGGCTTGCCCTGTTTTGGTATTCATTTTTTTTTTTTCAGAGGAAAATGGAGAGATCAAGATCTTTAAAAAAATCTGTTTAAGATTTAATCTTTACATGTGAAAAGAAAACACTGCATGACTTCATGGGAAAGTCTATGACTTGAAAACCATACCTCATTCACCCTATGAGGTGAACAAGACCATTACGATAAACTATTGGCTATTTGTATTGCAGAATTCTAACAACTATTTTATATATGAATTATTGCTATTTCAAAAGTATAGACATATTCCTAGTGTTAACAACAGGTTGTCCAATGTATGAGGCTTTGTTTTTAATAACTGTGAGATCAATACTTGACACCTCAAATTTTCTAAGAAAATAATTATTTTAATATGTGACAATGGCTGTCCTTCTTGTAAAGCCAAGTTATAAATACTCTTTAGGGAAACTCCTCATTGCAGTTTTAATATATTTGATGTGATCAAACATAACATTGTTTTTAAATTAATTTGATTCTACAAAATAAATGAAAATAATACATGTATTATTAATAAGTACATTTTCTCTTAAAATCTGCTCTACCTGAGTCTATTACAAGTTTTTCCTTATCAGATATTCCAAGCTCTCTTTCTTACATACATGTTTCTTTACTTTGCAATTACCTCATTATGATCAAATTTCCCCTCACTCTTTTTTTTTTTTATGGTGGGGCCTTTTGCTAGACACACACTCTATCATTAAGCTATATACCAACCTCCCATTTCCTTACTTTCTACACAGATTTCCCTTAAATCAATTGTGATTCTATGTTTGTTTTGTTGAGTCCTTATCCTATCATTTCTGGAATTATTTGTTCTCATCCTCAAACCCAAGTAAACCATAGCTCCTCTTAATGTTTTCTTTTAAAATCTCATTAAATATCCCCAACATTATTCAGTGTTTATTCTGTATTCATTCTTATACACAATCCACATTAGCTTCTTAGTTCTAAATAAGCCCATATCTGGGACAAGAAATATTTTCTTTCCAATAAAATGAACAGCACATAAGATAAATGTGTTCAATCAATAATTGTTTAAAATGAAAATCAAAGAACATATTAGACATGACACCATCGAAGACATTGAAAGAAATTGAAACTATAGAAAACATTAAATTCAGCTACATTTATCACAGGTATACCTACTGATATAAAATAATCCATTCATTAGTTAATCTTGAGATGAATATAACTCTGGTTTTGAGCCATCTTTGAAAAGTATTATTTTTTCCTAAATATAATTTTGACAGTTTATTCTCTAATTTAAAAGTAAGAAAATTTGAAGAAAGCAACAGTAAACAATTAGATTATCCTTGCAAGCTTTCTGTAATAAAAACTGCAGAAGAAAAATGCCTTAATGGATGTTTCTTTTATGAACTTATCATGTTCAAGGAATCAAATCAGCTATACAGACTATTCAGGATCTGAATCACACAAATCAGTCAACCTCTTCTGAGATGCTTCAAAATGATCCCAGTATGTAAAGCAGAAGTTTACCATTCTAAAGCAAGAATATATGTTATCTTACTGTATACTCGAGCCACAGAAAAATGGCAATACATACATAAGTTTCTTATTACCTGTCTAGGGTAAAGGTGTACATTTTGGTGGCTTGGTCATTCACAAGGTAGGTTTTCTCAAGAAACTCCATGGCAGCTGAGACAGGAACTGTTGTTGCTAAGGTTTGACCTGTTGTTCAGTTTTGGAAGGAAAGAAGCAATAGGATACCTATAATCACACAGTTTCTTAGAAAATAATAATTAAAAAAATGGCATCCAGTATTAAGTTAACAGGCTTCCTCTGTGAAAATGAGTCTTCTTGCAAGATCACCTGGCCACATTCTATCACCTACAGGAACTGCTTTTGTGGGAAACTTGAAGGTGGAACCGTGTGTGTGTGTGTGTGTGTGTGTGTGTGTGTGTGTGTGTGTGTGTACAGGTACATAATGTGTGATCTCACTATGCTTTCTAAAGGGTGGATTTGCTCAGGGGTGGTAATGCTGATATGAGGTGATGACCTTCACAACACACCTGAGTGAGCTGCAAACAACCGTCCTTCTGTCATTTTCTCTTCTCTTTGTTTGGTTTCTCCCCACAAACATTTCTCCTGGGATTTAGTTCAGACAACACCTCAAAGCAGCTGTAAGGATTTTAACTCTCCTAGGACCGTTTTGGATTTCAGTCCAGAAGGGGAGGATAGAACATTAGTCACTGAAATCTATGATCTGAACTGACCCTGGATACGGCATCTTTGAGAGCTCTTAACAAGTCCCCTGTTGGGTAAATAACACCCCTCACAGTAAACTGCATCATCCTTAACTAGAGCGCCTTCAGCTGGTGTGGAAAACCCAGTCCAGGCAGCATTGGGCACATCAATCACAATTCATCAGGAATGGGGCCTTCTGAGTTGTTCCCAAATGAACTTCAAGTCGTAAAATTTCAATGACTGACCCATTCCCAAACTACCTTCCTTCCCACAGGGGAGAAGGAACAAGAGCCCAGTCAAACAGCAGTCATTTAAATATAGACCAAAGATCTATAAAGGCTTCATGGAGGAGAATGTGGAGCAGAGTAGAGAAGGAAGAGCCCCAAACCACTGAGTCTTTGTTGCCATCTCCTTTTTTATTCCATCTGCTGAAAACTCAGAGAGGTTTAGCTCTAGAATAACCTCTCAGCCTAGTGTCATGGGAGTACGCCATCTTCTCAAGCAGAGATAATTCTCAATGCCCTAAGAGGATCAATTTATCTTTTACAAGGAGAATAGTATGTCAGTGGCACTGCGAGTCAACCAGGAGAAGGAAGCTGCCCTTATCCGAGGTCTATCATATCGGTGGGGAGCCACACATCCAGCAAACCACAAGGCTTCAAATATTCTCATTTGTGATATAAATTCTAAGGGTTCTTCATAGAACACTATTGTCTGACTGTTAACTTTGCTCTGACAGTGAAGAGTCAAAGAAATAGCTCAAGGGAGGCAATCTGTCCTTGTTAGAGAAGGCATAGGTCTCAGAAGCTAATGTCAACAGAATAAAAACTAAAGTATTTCCTTCTCACAAATCCTATGTTACCTGAGAAAAATATCAAGTTATTCTGTAGAGACAAATTAGACGAAACCAGAAAACAACTACTAATCCATCTGGGTGACATTCTGTTGCATGGATCATTTGTGAACAGTTTCTGGCACAGAAGAGAGAAATCGAATCTAGAAGGATGAATGTTGAAAAGACAGGGAAGCAAACACAAATTAGGCTAGAACTCACTAAGGACAAGAGGAAAGAAAGGACAGACAACACAGAAGTACAGAATGTTGGGCTGTAGAAATCAACAGAGAAGAGCAACCCATGAGTCTGAGACTGTATCATAAGCTTTGTCATTAGTTTAGTTTATACATGAATACATGGACATAATTGTAAGTGTTCAGGATTAAGGAGAGGGTGAGTAGGTAATGTTGGTTTAGGATAACGTGAAGCAGAGAGGAGAAATGAGAAAGGAAAATGTGGATTGATCCCATCGAATTATAAATTGAACTAAAAGAAATTACCCTGGTCATAAGCTCTGTGCTGAAATTTCATATGTTGGGATCTTATTAAATATGCATAGCTATAAAATATGTATGGACATAGATAATATATTTAAAATTAAAAATTAAATGTCTATATTTTTAAAGTATTGAGAAATTAGATACCATTTTCATCAAATATTTATGGATTTGTAAGTGTTATTCTTAAAGATAATTACTGAACACCAAAGTGTCTCATGTAAACAGTGTAAGAGCAGAGAACAGTGGATTATAGCAAATAAAGCCTCCAAGGTAGAAACAAAAGTAAGTTTTGTGACCATCAATTTCGGTGCAGCTAAGTTATGATCAAGGATTGCCTTTATGTGTGGCTGAAGAGACAGCACGGTGGACAAGAGTGCTTGCTGTGCAAACCAGAGGACTTGAGACAAAGCCAGTGTGGTTGAGCCCCCGTAATTTATGGCAGAGACAGGTGGATCTTGGGAGCTCTAGGTTCAGCCAGCCCACCTTCAATAGTGAGTATAAGGGTCAATGTTAACATTGGAGCTAGAAGAAAACATCTTACGTCTTTCTCCAGCTTTTGCATGTGTGATCATGGGTATACAAGTCTGCACATGTATCCATGCATATTCACTGTGTACACACAGAAATAGTATTTAAAATTTTAAATGCCTTGTTTTTAAATATTTAAAATATTCTCATATTTATTACAACTTTATAAACCCATTTTAATTGCGCCATCATCTTCCTTCCAAATATTTAGTCAGCACAATGGCTTTTGAAAAGTTTTGTATCATCTCCTAGCTAATGTGGGTGACTTTGGCAGGAACTACCCATTGAGGATAAATAGTCCTAATTGGATACCACAGGAGACACAGGGAATAAATTAGAAAAGCAACTCAGATCAGAACAGAAAATCCCCTCTTGTTGACAGTTGGTTTTGGTGGGCATTCTGCTGTCCGTCTGTTTCCTAGGCAACCAGCTTCCCAAGTATCCTGAATTACAGGTTGTTCTCTCCACCCACTCTCCATCAAAAGCTCACTGCAACTGAAAGGGCAAGATGCAATTTACAAAAGTTACCTCTGAGAATAAAGATTCTGTCAGCCACAAAACATCACAGACATAACAGCATTGGCTTCCTGGTTCTGGCTGTTTTTAGCTCCAATTTCTTATTAGGATTTTACAAATGATAGCTAATCCTTGGGCAAAGCCATTACTACAAGGTTTCATAACATTTTATTTGTTGAGTAGGGTGGCATATCAGCTATAACACATGTATAGAGGTTAAAAAAAAAACAATCATGGAAGTTAGCCTTTGTCATCTGGGCCATAGGGATCAAATTCAGATTGCAGCCTTGGGGACATGTACCTTTACCTGCTAAGCCATCTCACTAGCTCAACCCAGCATCCTACTTACATGTAGTTTTATATTTCATTTACAGAAAATAGTAAGTTTCCGTGAAACATGGACACGGTAACCCAGACACAGCCCTACCAAGTTCTGACAAATAAATTTATATTTCAAAAGTATTTGCTTATGCTATTGTTTGCATGTAACAGTCATCTAAAAGGGGCACAAAAGCAATTTTGTTTTCAATCGTATATTTTATTTGGGTTTTCATCATATTTTGTCTTCTTTACATTCTGTGGTGGTATTAGTTTAATGTATGAGTTTATAAATTAGAAAAGTTCCATTTAGATTTCTAGTCTCTGCACTTCCTTAAATGTGTGGTATTGAATGAAATGTGTAGCCTCTGTACTTTATTTTTTTAGGATTTTTGTCTATAAGATTAACAAAGTTCACCATATAGATTTTTTCTGAAGCAAAAAGGTATCTAATATCATATATGTATATACATAAATGTATATATTACACACACACACACACACACACACACACACACACACACACACATTCTTAGTTGAATCTCTAACACAGGGCAACAATCTCTAACATACAGCCACACACTGCTATGCACTCTGCCACATTCATGCACAACCATCCCAGTCTTGAAGACTGAGAATTACCAATGCCTGGAAATATCCATGAGGAAGGTAATGGCCACTAGTAAGAGCCTGGGGCCTTGAAATCAACATAGGTTTTGATATTTTCAAAGGCTCTGAACTCAACTGTCTCAATCTCGACATCAGTGTCTGCCTCATACTGCCCCTTCCAGTAAAATGCCATTCCATGTAGGTCCTGCATTACCATGCTCTCTTCAACAACGGGGCAGGAAGTGCACAATCCCTCCTGTATTCTAGCCATCTGTGCTTTCACACAGACCATAACAGTCTTATTCCCAAGTTGAGTAGCATTTCCACAACAAGGTGGCTTTACAGTTACTACCCACAAGTTTTTCAAAAGTTTCAAGTAGAAACGTTAAAACAAAAACACTGACATTTTGATCAGTTTGAATTATAAACAGCACCATTAAACTTTCATTTTTATCTAAAGTAAACATATGCAAAGCATCAATCATTTTCAATATTTCATATATTCCTGACAAATGGCCTAAAAAACATCCAATTTCATTTTTTTCCTTGATAAATTAGGGCCATATAACTTTTTCCTTTAGCCATTTGCATTTTTAAAGATGTTACACATTAGAAACATGTCAGCAAAAGACCCAATTTGTATTTATCGAGAAAAGACATGATAAAATATTGATACTAACACAATGCAAGAAACATTTTATTACATCTCATAGATCCAAATAAATAACAGAAAAATGAACTAGAACATGTTGGAAAATATTGGTCTGGATGGCTGACACATTTATGTTGAGTATATTGTATCAACTATTCTGGATGAAAAAGTTGCTGTGCCAAGACCTGCAAATTTGAACTAATTAACCCTTAAAATCACCTTCTAGGTCAGACTTGTTTCATATTACAAATTTCAAAGCAATTGTTTTGTGCCTTCCTAATCCCATAAGTACTTACATCTTTTGCCTAAAAAGAATATTGTAAAAATCAAAACTGTGATTTGGGGACATTAAGATACAGACGACAGTCAACTGTGCCCTCTGATATTCCTCTGCCTTGATTATACGTGCACAAAACAGCCACTCAAAGCTAAAGCCCTAAATGCCTTAAATTTAAAAAAAAAAATCATAGCAACATGGCTCTTTTGCCCATACCTGGAATGCACTATTAGAATTGCATGAGTCGTGAGTACTGTGTTTTCTGTTCTTGGGTGGCTTGAGAGGCCTATAACTTGTCTTAAGGAGAATGTTCCCAGAGCCTGCAGATGAGCCGCAAGAGAGCAGAGCTGGTCTTCTCCAGTGGATTGCAAAGCCTGGATTTGTGTGGCTTCTGGCTGCCAGGAGGGCCTCTTGGGAAACAGGCAAAGGTTGCCTCAGAGTTCCTCAGAAAGGGCAGAACCATTGTTTTCACATGAAGCCCTGAAGGCAGAGAGCCATGGCATCATCTTCTCTACCTGGCAGCCAAACTAATTCCTCTCCTCTGGTATTAGTGACTTTGTTTCCAGTGAGCTTACAATTTCAGATGCTGGCAAATCTCACCACTATTGTCAGAGGATGCTCTTTAAATTTGCATCCAGGAAGAGAAGTGAGGCAGCGTATTAGCTTCTCCAACACTAAGCCGTATCCAATCACTTAGACACTCATCAATGACCAAGCTACAGGACATTGCATGTCACTGTAGTCAGCTAAGTCTGGGAAACAAAACCATTAATTTAATTACAACAAGAAGACACAATGTGTTATTGGAAACAATGTATAAGCAACAGATTTTATAAAGGCTTGTGTAGCTGAGATTAGATTCCCCTCAGACATCCAGAGTCTATAGCAAAGAGTATATCCTCTGATTTGTCATAGTGGCAGTCATTAATCCCACAATGAGAAGTAACAAACACAAAAATGTTTGTACTGCAGGCTGGCCAAAAGTTTTGAGTCTTGATGTTTTGGTTTTTGTTTCGTTTTCTTGTGAGGGGGTTTCAATGTTAACATGTAGTCCAGACTATCCTCGGGCTCATAATTTTCTTCCTCAACTTGCTAGGCACTAAGATTTCAAGTAGACCAGTATGCTGGACTTCAGACATATATTGTATCAGGGTCTATTGGTTTTTTTGTTTTGTTTTGGTTTACTTTTTTTTTAACTTGTAGTGCTGGGACCCAACCCAGGGCTTGCACACAGTCTACCACTAAACCACATCTTTTGCCCAAATGCTTTTATCATTGGTATTTTTTTCTGAAAATCAAGTTTGTGTTCTTTGTGATTAGCATATAGAAAAATCTTAATAAATATTTGTTGACTAGCTAATGGACAAAAGTTTGTACTAAATGGTGATTAAAAATAACATCTAAGACACAGTGACAGGATGTTTTATCTAAAATACTACTTAAGAAACATAAAGCAATGTTAAAATGTAACAGATGATTATTAGAATGGGATTTGACCTAAAATCCATTTCATAGATAGAAGATAACTTCTTCAAAATATGAAAGGCATCTTCCTGAAATCAAAGGTTGAGGTGACTGGGAATAAGTCACATTATTAAGGGACTCTCTGAATGTCCTCACAGAATTATCAGTTAAGGGACACTCTGAACGTCCTCACAAAATGATCAGTACATCTATGGGCTCTAGCTCTCTCTCTCTCTCTCTCTCTCTCTCTCTCTCTCTCTCTCTCTCTCTCTCTCTCTCACTACTCTCACACACACACACACACACACACACACACACACACACACAAACCTTTTAAAAGCAGGTTTGGCAGATTTTGAAGCTCCTATCCACTGACTGCTGCAATGATAACTAAGCAGGGTATTTGTTTTCCCAAATGCCTTGGAAGCTCCCAGGCCTGTTCTCTCCCGGACAAGAAAGGTGAGACCTTCTTCCCACTGCTCCATACTTTCCTGTGAGTGAGCAAAGGCTAATCCATTTCCACTTTATGTCTCCTTTTACTAGCAAACTGCACAAGTAAAGTCCACAAAAGTTGTCTATTCATTGGAGAAAAGGTAACAAAAAACCTCAATGAAGAGCCTTAGAGAAAAAACTCAACTAACTGTTCAACCCCAAAAGAGCCATATCATCTTAACCCTTCTTGCCCTCCCAACTCCTAAAGAAATTCATACGCCTAACAATTAAGCTCTAAGCACACTATGATAGAACAGTCTAGACATATATACCTTCTCCTGAGAATTTTTAAGAGAGAATTGTCCTTGAAAAGCAATGCATCCAGCAGTAATATCACATAGCAATCACAAACATGTCCCTCTAATGCCAGCATTTTGTTCATAAAGTCTATAATATTCATTCACAAAATTGGGGCAATTAGTTAAGGCCCCAACAAATAAATAGCACAAATCTTGGTACCTCCAATGTCAATGTTAGATATTATGAACTCCTACTTTAACCCCTCAGGCTATTAAACCCAACTCTATCAATCAAAAAAAGATGTCAGACATCATACATTATCTTGCAGTTACAGTTCTGCATGGCTTAGGGGAAATCTCACCGATGACAGACATTGAAACTTAAAACAACACTATCCTTCAGAATGACATGACTTAAAATGAAACATTCACATTGTCACATGCATGCAAATATTTTCCTATCTTTTAGAAAATGTCATAAGAAGGTGACTCTTTTTTGGCTGAGTCTAATTGTGGGAGTGATGACAGTTCCCAAGACATAATTTCTCTCCTAACACCCTTAGGGCAAAATTAGCCTGCAACTCTGTGTTGAGGATCTCATTTATTTGGTGGTTTCTGTCATTCTTCCTAAGCATGGTGTTTACAAACACGCAGAAACTTATTACTCAGCTGAGGAGAGGAAATGGGAAGGCTACCAAACAGAAAATAATTTAGCTAAGACATTAAGTAATGTGAAAAGACTAATTAAAAGTGTGAGTTGGCCATCATTCTCCCTTAAGAACATCCACAAGAGATTCCATCCTACCGAGTTCCAGAAATAAATGTGGCACACATGATAATTAGACTTCAGAGATGTTGAGGCAATGGAGATGAGTGCAGTGGTGACTTCAGTGTGATCAATAAGAACCCAAGGGCTCTGTCTGCTGCTCCATTTTTTTAAGTAGTTAGGACTGAACCCAGAGCTTAGCATACTAGGCGAGCATTCTACATCCCCAGACTCTTCTAAGGGAAAGTGAGGCAGAGCACTGTTTGTAGAGCATTCCTGTGATACTGACTACCATCTTTTCAAAACAGGTGTTCAAGAGAGTACAGAAGAATCATTTTACAAACAACATTCTAATTCATTGTTCAATATACAAAAAGTATTGCAATTGAGCATCTCAAATCCATAACTGCTCTGTTATAGTACAGGCAATATTGTGTCATTAAATGTGGAACAAGTCACCAAATACTTTCAGGTCTATCTTTGAAATCAAGCAACATGGAGAAAAGCCTCCATTAAGTCAGACTTTTCTGTCTTTAAAACCTAATGATACGTATTTGGACTTGTCAGGGATATTAAGAATGAAATAATATTGCTAACTGGCAGCTCTTGCTGGTACACTTCCTTGAGAAGAAGAGACAGCTAGGAAAGGGAAAGTATAATTGATGCTAATGGTTTTAGGAACAACAACAAAATAACTCTGTTATTTACTAAGTAAATTAATACTTATTTAGATCCTGTTTTCCTTATTTTTAGTCTTAAAATTCAGGTATTCCATAGCCTTATATCTTTAAAAGCTTACACAATATGCTTATTCATGTGCTACTTAAATTGTGCAGTGAACATGCATTTTAAAACATATATGGAAAGAGCCAATTTATTATTAGACATGAGGAGTTC
Organism: Cricetiscus sungorus; assembly: GCA_030556225.1. Taxonomy (NCBI): domain Eukaryota; kingdom Metazoa; phylum Chordata; class Mammalia; order Rodentia; family Cricetidae; genus Cricetiscus; species Cricetiscus sungorus. The sequence continues at coordinate 17,313,223 of JANBXA010000366.1, forward strand.
TGGCTTATTTCTCGCTGGTGCAGAACTAATTGGCTTTTCTAGTCATTGCACAAATATTTATTTTTCCATTTTATCCTTTTCATAACTGCAGCTGGAATTAGCAATGTCCACAACTACCTGGCAAATGAGGGTGCAGGAGGCTTTTGATTTTCAAGTACCTGAGCCCCATTGGCTTTCAAAGCCATGGGAATTATTGCTCATAGAGAGCCTGTATTCCCCTCTATGCTGGCTCAGCTGACAATAAAAATTTCCCAAGAACATATTCGTTCAAAACAACATCTGGTGACTCTTCTACTTGAGTTGAAAAAAAAAATAGTCTTAAAGTGCATGAATCTGACAGTCTGGACATAGCAATGAAAATTGATGGCATAGACTCCCAGGTTTTCCACCAACCCACGTAAGAGTCTTGAAAAGGCAGGCTGTCGATACCTTTGTGTTAAATACAAAAACATAAAACAGTAGAAAAATTTAAAAGGTATTAAAACTCGTAAATGTTCTGGCCATCTTTTCTTTGGCTTTAGCCCTAAATTTCATAGACTATGGAAATCTAAAGCCTTGTGTGTGTGTGTGTGTGTGTGTGTGTGTGTTAACAACATTCTTAGGAATCAGAAAGAACAAAGAGGGTAGGATGGTGTCTCCATCCAAAGCTCATGCAAGCTATTTCCATAAGCCAGGAAAGAAACTGCCCTCACCTCCTTCACAGAACAATCTCCGTACAAGGAAAATTGTTGACTGTGACTAATTTACAGAATACAGGGCGGCGGGGCAGCTAACATAAGAGGAGCTCACTTGCAGTCATGTGAACTATTTTGATTGTGTGAGATTGAACTGAAGTACTTCCTTTGTTTCACTATCGTATTTGAGATGTTTACTACTTTGGTTCCTAGTTAACCCACTTCTATGTGATTCCTTTAACAAAATATTCTTCTTCCATTTCCAAGAATCAGAGAAAAGATGGAACTTACACATTCAGGAACTTACTGGTAAGCTGCTTTCCCCTCTGTTTGTTAGTTGTTAATGCCATGACCCAGCCATCCATCGAGGCCGGTTTTCAGATAAAAAGTTTGCTCTTATTACAAAGAATTCTGATACTAGAATTTAAATATCTAAATTTTGTCTTGTTTATCATTCTGCAGCATAAATTATATTAGTAGTATACAAGTTTGGCACAGTGCTTTGCCTTGCTTACCCTCTGGCCAAAGATTCCACCACCTTATACTGATCTTACTGTTAAGATAACTAACTCTCAAAACAGTTCTTTATACTCTGTCAAATATTCTCTTTGAGTCCCTATGTCTGGAAAGGCATTGCTTGGAGAGGGGTACTTGTGTGACTCTGTCAGTCTATCTGCATCCCTCCACAGGTGCATCTACCTTGGATATCCTCTATCACAAAATCTTGAACAAGAGATGTAGGCCCATAATCCCAGACACTGGGGAGAATGAGATAAGAGGATTACAAATTTAATGCCCTGCTGGATTATAACATACCCTCAAGGACAAACTGGGTAAGTTAGTGAGAGCCTGTCTTAAAAAAATAATCTTTTTTAATTAAAAGGGACTACATGTAAGGGGTGCTAGGTTTTATTTTTAATACTGTAAACATATAAGCATTGTGAAGGAGAGAGGGGTAAAGGAGAAAGGGGAAGGGAGAGGAGAGGAGAATGGGCGAGGCATTTGTCAGAAGCTGAGTATAATAGCACACAGCATTAACACCTACACTCTAATAAGGCAAGTGGATCATAAGTTCAAGACCAGGCTAACTATCTTAGTAAGGATTTCTATTGCTGTGAAGACACACCATGATCATGTCAACTCTTACAAAGGAAAACATTTAACTGGGGGTAGCTTACAGTTTCAGAGGTTTAGTCCATTATCATCATTGTGAGATATGGCATTGTGCAGGCAGACATGGTGCTGGAGTAGGAGCTGAGAGTTCTCTCTTGACTCACAGGTGACAGGAAGTGAACTGTGAACCACACTGGGCACAGCTTGAGCAAATGAGACCTCAAAGCCTACCCCTATAGTGACACACTTCCTCCCACAAGACCACACACACTCCAACAAACACACAACTTCTCATAGTGCCACTCCCTTTGAGGCACACTTTTTTCAAGCCATCACACTGACTATATAGCACCATCATATCTCATCACAGAGGGGGGGGGTGATGGTAAAGTTACTGCTGTCTGTATATTACTTCTGAAATATATAATGAAAATGTGTACTCAAAATATAAGAAAAGAAAGGCTTTCTCACAGTGACTATTCAAAGCAATATTCAATGAACTTTTATTCAGTGTCTTCATCAATACTTCCTACTATTTTCAGTGTCCCTTCTCTATCCTGTTAACAAATTAAGGAATTAATGTCAATAACTGTGATATATGTGAAGGAAGCACATTGAGAATGTTAATTCTGGACCATAGGTGGTGGTACAAACCTTTAACCCCAGCACTCAGGAGGCAGAGGCAAGTGAACTATTCTGAGTTTGAGGCCAGCCTGATCAACAAAGTGAGTTCCAGGACAACCAGGGCTGTTACACATAGGAACCCTGTCTCAAAAAACAATGTTTTGTCCTAAAATTATAGTTTAGTAATAGTTTTATATACTTACCAAGAATCTTTGTATTGTATGCTAGAGACAAGTGAACTTTGAAGCAGTTGAAGAATTATCTCTCAAAAAACTATTAAAATAATAAAATGAAGTATGTGATTTCTTTTACAAAAGTGTAAGTTTAAAAATAAAATATAGCCTTATTTCACAAAATTATTGTATTATTTTACACATGAAATGTAACTCACAACCTTTCATTGTGGTATTTTAAAGTGTACAGTCATGTTTTGAGGGTATCGACAGCTAATAATAAAATTAAATCAGATTTCTAATTAATGTTACATTTAAAGTTTCTTCCATGATATTTTAATATTGATAGACTATTTATGCAAATGCCACCCATTAGTCTCATTCTGATGTCAGTTTGTGCATTGCATTCAATCAACCAGGTCACATTCTGAAACATGCATTCATTTGGTCTGGGAGTAAACCTTTAGTCTCGATGTCATTTGAATAAATGAGAAAGGTTAAATGTTGGCATGTTCTCTTGTCAAGTATTAAAATTTTGGCCCTGGAGAGCGCGGATAACATCTGAGTGACAAGGGATCATACAGTTCGGGTGGAAGTGTTGATGAAGGTCTGTCCTGGAACACAAGCCAGAGACACTCTCCAGGAACCCACTCACATTTGCTGCTTGTCTATACAAAGCAACATGCCCTGGGCACAGTGAATTAGCCCACCAAGTTCCCATCTTTTGGGTGTATGTATCAACGATATGGAGGACTGTCCAGGCCCAAATGAGAACTAAGTGGTAAATTCCATTATACTGAAGGGTTGCTAAGCAGAGGAAAATGCCCACAGAGCAGAATGGAAACTAAGATCCTCTGCGGGATGAATATGTCTTTAGTCCTGTCATTTACATTTACATTGTGTAAATGTACTATGTTCTCATTCTCTGTTGGACATCTAGGTTGTTTCCAATTTCTGACTATTTTGAATAGAGCAGCAATGAACAAGTTGAGCAAGTGTCTTCGAAGTAGGATGAAGCATGTTTTGGGTATGTGCGCAAGTGTGATGTTACATCTGGATCTTGAGGAAGATCTATTCCCATCTTCCTAAGGAACTACCACTCTGATTTTCCCAGTACCTGTATCAGTTTGCACTCCCACCAGCACGACTTGTCATTTGTTTTATTGATATTGGCCATTCTGATAGATGTGAGATGAAATTTCAAAATAGTATTGATTTGCATTTCTCTGGTAACTAAGAGATATTGAACATTTAAGTGCTTCTCAACCATTCAAATTTCCTCATTTGGAAATTCTGTTTAGGTCTATATCTCATTTTTCAATCAGACTATTTGTTTTCCTGTTATCTAGTCTTTGAGTTATCTATTTTGGATATTAACTCTCTATCAGATGTGCAGTTGGTAAAAACTGAATCCTTTCTGTTAGTCTGTTGTTTTTTTTTTAAATTGGGTAATTGAGACTCAGACAATAACATTTCTCTATTTTTCAAGAGTGACAAACATCTCGTTATATACATGTACAATATTTTCTTCAGTATTGTATTAATGTTTGTAGTTAGCATACAAAATAATAGATTTCATAATAGCATTTTATACATACATATTCTTGAACTTTTCTCTAAATATTATAATTTTTTTATCAATCTGTACATCAGTGGACATAGAGGTTGCTTCCATACTTTAGTTATTGTGAATGTATTAACTACTCACAATTGTGACCAACAGCATGAAACAAGGTAAAGAGAACTTTTTTGTTTGTTTGTTTAGGGTTTTTTCCTAAACAGTTGAGGCTGAACTCCATCGTGGCAGAGAAATTATGAGAGTGGGAAAGATTCTGAACTGTGTGTTGGCAGGCATCTTCACCCTCTTGTTGTCACAGATGGGACAAGATGCGGGGCTTAAAAAGTAAACCTGAGCCAGGTGTTGGTGGTGTACATCTTTAATCCCAACACTCAGGAAGCAGAGTCAGGATGATCTCTGTGAGTTCAAGGCCAGCTTGGTCTACAGAGTGATTTCCAGGACAGTCAGGGCTACACAAAGAAACCCTATCTCAAAAAACCAAAAAAAAAAAAAAAAAAAAAAAAAAAGTTAACCCAAAGCCTTGGAGCCTTGGCCCTCCAGAAATCTGCTTTATTATGGGACCACATGTCCCATAAATTCTACCACCTTCCCCAGACAATGCCACCATCTGGAGACAATACACATGCCTGTGTTGTACATTTTCCATTCAAACCCTCACAGTAAATACAGTAAACATAGAGATGTAAGTATCTTTCAGATACATTTAATTTCAGTTATAGATAAATACCGATAAGTAAGCTTGCTGGGTTATCTGAAAAGTTTACTGATAATATACTGAAAACACTTCACATTGTTTTCCATAATGGCTGCACCAATTTTCTTTCCTACAAACACAGCATAAGTGTTTTAATTTCTCTACAACCTCACCAGTACTTATTATCTCTCTGGGTTTTGTTTTGTGATGTCTATCCTTAAAGTATGGTGCAACTATCTCTCTGAATACCATTCTCTCATGAAAACACCCATATCTTAACTTAAAAATAGGAACTAAGACCCTTGACTTTTCTTGTCGTTGCCATGATGATAATCGGCATGAAAAAAAATTTACATGCTTTAGAGCATTTGAATGTGCTGTTTGGAGAAAATTACTTTGCTCCTCATCTCATGCTATTTGTGAGCTTGACATAGTTTTGTTTTAGACGTAACTACATACGTGGCTTGCAATATTTTCTCCTACTATACAAATTACTTTTCCATTTTGTTCATTGTTTCCCTTTTGTACATAAACATTTTAGATTCAATTTTTTTAGGCCAACAGGATGAAATGTTGTTGTTTTGTTGTTGTTGTCACTGCTGCTGCTGTTTCTGCTGGGCTTCTTATATCCTCAGATCTTATGTGTAAGCCTTTAATCTATTTTGAGTCATGTTTCATGTATTATCAAGGTGTAATTTTATTCTGTATGTGGCTGTGAGCCATAAGGTTTTGCTAACACCAACTGTTAAAGACACTACCTTTTTCCCACCATGCATTCTTAGCATTTTCAGAGAGAAGTTGACTGTACGTGTACTGGTTTATTTCTGTCCCATTCTATTCGTCTACCTTTATATGAGTACCATACTGTTTGTTAAAAGTTATTATGTCTTCAAAGTAACCAGGAAATGTAGTAACTTTATACCTTTCTTCATTCTAAAGTGTGTTTTACCTATTAGTAGTTTGATATGAATGTTTGTATTTATTATTATTTATTTCCACAAATAATGACACTAGAACTTTCACAAGGACTGCTTTGACTCTGTATGTAGCTTTGGGCAAAATGAACATCTGAACAGCATTAAGTTTGCTAACCTCTCATCACAAGATTCATTTGCTTTATTCATCAATGTTTTTTTTCAGTAAATAATCCTTTAAGCTCCTTTACTAAGTTTATTCTTAACTTTTCATTATTTTTAATGATGTTGTAAATGTTAGTTTTTATTTTTCTGCTTAGAAAGTGAATTGTTAGTGGGCAGAAATTTAACAATTGAGCTGAGCAGTGGTGGGGCACACCTTTAATCCCAGCACTTGGGAGGCAGAGACAGGGGAATCTCTGTGAGTTCGAGACCAGCCTGGTCTACAGAGCTAGTTCCAGGACAGCTGGCACTGTTACACAGAGAAATCCAATGTCAAAAATCCAAAAGAGAAATTCAACAATCGTTGTATATTGATGTTATATCTCACCTGATTCTTGAATTAATACCCTCTATTTTAATCTAAATATACACTTCATTTTCTCAGTACCATAGTTTCTACAAGAATCTAAGAATTCTGTGGGCATTTTAAGGATAAGATGCTACGCAGTACAACCATATGAAACAAAACTTACACTAACATCCCAGCTTATAAGCAAATGATGTAGTATGGGATGGAGAGATTAGCTACCGCGGTGTAAGAGAAGAATGGACAAACAGATGGCCAGAATAATATAGTACTGAGATTCTTATGGAAATTCTTCCTTCTTTCCCCTCAGCTTCCTCTCTGACTGAAATGGATGAGACGATGAGAAGGAAACTCTAGCATCCAGGATACTTATATTGTTATGAGCCTTCTTTGCTTTCTTCATTGCAAAATCGGGGTATATTATGTAAATTCAAAACAAGAAAAGGGCTTATTTCTTACAGAAATCCAACCTCAATGAAAGTCTCAACTTACACAAAGCAAATGACCTGACTGTGGGGGGAGATGATAGCTTATGTTGTGAGATGCCTTGTGAATATACTGGCACTCCAAGGAGATGCTTAGAAGGTACCCCAGATGTTCATTGTTTAATGCTTCAAATTCAAGTTTCTTTTCATTTCTGTACCAAACCTGCCTGAAACCTTTTCCATACAATGCCCTCATATCAGTAAGCAAAACCTAGATTTGGGTTTTCATTTATTACTTTTATTTATGTGAATGTGTATGTGAGAATTATGTCAGGTGCCTATGAAGACCAGAAGAGGCACTGAATTCCCTAGGGGCTGGAGTTACAAGAGGTCATAGGTATTGGGGACTGAACCTGGGTCTTCTGGAAGAACTTTGAACACCTGAACCAACTCTCTAGCCCTCATTTGTGCTTTTCTAAATAGAATTTCTATAATATTTGCAACAAGACACAATAGAAGAGACAGCTATGACTGATTCCTCCCAAGGCAGAGGCCCAATGGATGTTGGCTCTATCTCAGATGCTCAGGATGTCTATCTTAATTCCAGTAACACATTCTGTCTTAGAATCACTAGTCACTGAATCAATTCTGCCATTTCATTTTCTGTCTATAAATTCATCCAAAATGTAGTATTACTGAAGATGAGTAACTCAAATGGTTGCCCCCACCCCAGGTAAAAAACAAAGTTAAGGAGTTAGTTTTACATATTAATTGAAAACAATGATGTCTTTCAAACAAAGGACTTTGTCGAGAGAAGAAATCAGATATTTAGAAACACAATCAGCCTAACTGATATTTCTAATATATTTATGCAAAAAAATGTATCTATAAAGAAGTCTACCAGACCTATGTTAGACTATTCTAGATGTTCAAGTTCTGAAAATCCAACTTCTGTACTGTCCCATGGTTTTTAAAATGAGCTATTGACCTTAGATTTCAATTTAGATTAGTTCTTCCCTTAAAAGAGAAATAAATGGCAGTGCTCACATGTTATGCTACCAAAGCAGCAATTATTGTAAGAAAAACAGCCATCTGAACTTCCATTTTAATCCAGCCCCTTCATACAATTTGCAGGCAGTCTTGGAAATAACAGTATCACCTGTCTGTGAAAAGTTGTTTTGAGTTGCATGTCAAAAGTTGAAGAGAAATTAGAAAAACAACTTGTGGTTTTCAAAGACCAATGGTGACAGATGGCCAGTTGCTTTTATTTTATCTGTGAGCAACTGTTGTTTGTAAGGACTTTTTTTTTTAACTTTTGAGAAAAAGAGTAAAGGTGTAACTGAAAAAATAAACTAAGATGTTTCTGAGTTAAATTTACAAATTCTGAGAAGTTGGGAACAGAGAAACTGCACAATTTTTGGTGCCTTCCAAAAAGTGAATTCTTGAACATGTTCATGAGGAAGACAAATATCATTTTTTTAAAAAGGTAAGAGAAGAGGTAGGCTTGCATTTTACCACAAAAACCATGTTTCTAGCCCTAAAGACATTTTACATCTGATCTTTTCAGGTTACTCCCAAAGATTTCATTATATTGGTCCTTGAGACAAAAATAGGTCTCTACAAAGACAAAGACAGACCCTACATCTCTAGGGTAAGAAGAGTGAGGCCTTCCTTAAGCGCTATAAAATCTATCTTGAGCCATTTTTCTTGACATCTGTACATAAAACATTATAAATTGTTTCTGGGTGTTTTGTCTGACGTTCTATTTCACTATTGAATAATTAAAAGCTGGAAACTTCCCCCTAGCTTTATTACATTCTTTAACAAGAATAAATTATCTTGATACAGCATCTTTCTCCATAACAGTGGAAGCCTTTGGCTCAGTCTACAAAAATAAGTTTAGTGATTAATAAATCATATCCTGTGAGACCAGAGTCCATGTTTGAAGTTTTTATTGAAACACTGTTACATATTCAGACCTCCCAATTGTGCACATATTTTTGTGTATAAATGTACCAGGGGTGCCTCTTTTTGTTGTCTATAAGATGAGGGTGACAAAAAGTACCTGATACCCAGGATTTTTGCAAGAATTTGGTGAGTGACTACAGCTAAAATGTTCAGAGCAGACTAATAACACTAGAGGCATAGGCTTGTGTTTATAGATGTTCCTGTGTGTATGTTAGTCAGAAAAGTCTATTGGCATCATGTGAATGAGAATTTCTTTTAAGAAAGGTCCTTCCTAGAAGTACAAAAAAAAAAAATGTTGATAGCTACAAATTATTTCTCATTGCTTTGGGGGCCTTGTATATTTCCTAGAGCCCGCCTGGCCTCATCTCATGAAGACAGGTCCCAGTTCACATCACAGACTCAATGAGCAGTTGCCCAGACCCTCTAGAGAGGGAGACCCCTAGTCTTTACCCTATCTTCATGCTGGCATCTCCTCAGCTGTCCTCCCATGTCTCACTGACTAAGAATAAATTCATTTGCTGGTTTATGTATTTGTTATCTGATTCCCTGGTGGAAAATAAGAAAAGAATCTTGAAGAAATAAAATCATAATTTTTAGAAGACTATTTTAATGAGAATAGCCATTGCTACTTTAAAGAGTTTATAATGGAATGTGAAAGAGGGCTTGGGCTTGTGGCTAAGGAGACTCAAGTAGAGGTTATGCAGAGCTGAGATAAGATACCAGCCTGAGTTAGGTTTTTGTTGTTGTTTTGTTTGTTTGTTTGTTTGTTTGTTTCTGTTGAGGGGGAGTTGCGGGCATTCTCCTCAGCCTACTCTCACTGTGTTTTCCCATACGATTTCACTTTGCTTGTTGGACATTGACTGATAACTCCCATGGTGGACTTTCAGTATCAGAGTGACCTGTGTCAGCCGGTCAACCAAGTGTGAGACACTAGGTGCTCTGTACCACAGCCTGAGTTAGGCTTTTGCTCCTGTGATAAAACAAAGACCCAAATCAACTTAAGGTTGGAAAGGGTTGATTGGGCTCAGAGGTGATTACAGACCACCATCAAAGAAAACCAAGGCAGGAACTGGGGGCAAGAACCTGGAGATAAGAACTGTAGAGACCATGGAGGAATGCTGGCTTTGCTCTTACACAACCTAGGGCTATGTGCCCAAAGGTGACAGAGCTCATAGTGTTCTGGACCCTCCTACATCAATCATTAATCAAGAAAATGCCCACAGGCAAGTCTAGCAGAGGCCATTCTCTCTGAACTTCCCTCTTCCAAGGTGACTCTAGATTGTGGCCAACTGACAAAAACTAGCCAGCACCATTGCACACTTATCATCTGGACACACAACAGTCACACTATTAAACAACAAAATTCCCTTTGCTTATCCCAAGATCTCATGTCAATATCACAACACGAAACATAGCAACACTTTAAAAGTATCACAGTTTTTAAAAATTCAAACATTTTAAAGTTCTAAGAATCTTTAAAATATCCAAAGTCTCAAAAACAAATTAGCTACTTTCTTACTCCAAGAGGGAAGAAACAGTACAGAAACATTATCTCAATTCAGGGATGGAAAGACGTCAGCAGTTAAGAGATTTGAGTATTATTCCAGAAGACCTGGGTTCAATACCCAGCATTCACACACTAACCCCCCAACCATCTGTAACTTCAGTTCCTGGAGATCAAACATCCTATTCTCCTCAAGTACCAAGTACACACCTGTTATGCGGACATACATACAGGCAAAACACCCATACATATAAAAGCTCTATTTCACATGCGCTACTGTTATTAGTGGTCATTCCATTGTCCTGCTATGCCCAGTGATCTGTGATCTCCACTGTAACTAAGGGTGCTCCTTTACCAGTGGTCTCTCCCAATCTCTCACCATGCCAAGCCTCAGTTTCTCTTATGACCCCTTCAATCCTATAACTTTCATGCTATCAAAATCAGTACTGTATGTAGACAGTTACAAATTAGCAAATTTGTTTGACAGTTTAAGATGCATCTTTGCCTCCTTTGTGGATTACAATTTCTAAGTGCTGACAACAGCAAATACTTCTCTGGCGATTTCATTTCAGTGATGCAGGTCTCTTATTAATCACAGCTAATTCCTCAACCCCAGCTAAGCAACCCTGATTGTTTCAGTAAAGCAAATCTCTGCTTCCACAGATCTTTATCCAACATTTTGCATAAATGGCCCTGAAAGTATCTTTGCTTCCCTCTGAAACTCTACAGCTAAGCCTTCAATTGTCCAACCTATCTTCCAAGTTCCCATAACATCTCATTAAGAGCTGAGCACGCAATGCCCTTTTCTACCCAAACGCTCCAAAATCCTTCCACAAGTCTCCCTCAGAACATTGTCAACTCCTTCATGGCAACACTTGACTCTCCTGAACCAAATTATGTTCAAGTTGGCTTTATGTTGCTGTGATAAACACCATGTGAAATTGCAAATTAAAAAGAAATGTGTTTATTTTATCTTGCAGTTAACAGTCCATTAAGAAGTGGAGTCAGGACAGGAACTAAAGGCAGGAACTGAATCATTGAGGAGAAACATTGCTTACTGGCTTACTACCCATCTTTGACACAGCTCAGGATGGTGTGTCCAGGGGTGGAACTATTTGTGGTGGGATGGGCCCCCTAATATCATCCAATGACAATGTTTAATAGCATACTCAAAAGCCCATCTGGAGGAGGCAGCTCCTTAGTGGAGGTTCCCTCTTCCCAGATGACTCTAGTCTGTATCAAGGTAACAAAAACAGAAGACCACAGTATCTCCTAAAGGGACAAAAGTAATGGAGCAGAGATGGGAACAAAGGCCATAATAGCAGAGAGGAAGACACCATTATCTAGTTTCAAATTTACCCACTCACATGTGAATTAGAGCAAGGGACTCAAGAAGACAAAGATGATAATCCTGAAGAATCTAAAAGGTAGTTCATATCTCAGTAGCTACTGTCCTAGGAACTGTCTGGAATACTTGAAGAAACATGATCCCCAAGAGTCTGGCTTTCTGATCCATCCATCCATTTTTCTGTGACTTCAGTTTTAATGGCTGACCTAGATAAGAATCTGCTGAATGAAATGTAAGGAATCTCTAGTTCCTGTCTAACTAAAGTACTAATTAATTCACTCCAAAAGTAAAACACAATGTCAGCTAGGGATGTAAAGTTGTCAGGAGTCCTTAACTTTTGATGAGAGAAACTTCGCTAGTAATTGTCCCACTGCTGATACATTCCGTACTAAAATTTATTTCTCCACATTGATTTCCCACTCTCCAGCACTGGCAAAAGGTTGCTGCTCCACCAAAAGTATTCTCTTGTTATCTTAACTCTGAGTTTAATAGAAGCTCAGAGGGAAAGATGGGAGAAGCTATGGGGCATGAAAGTACATACAACTCTAGTTCTTCCTCTCTGAACCCTGACGCAATTTTCCTCATCAAAATCCTACTCTTATTTCATCCAACAATTTTTTCTCAGTATAGAAACAAATCAAAAAAAATTTTAGTAAACTAAGTAAAAATTTACTGAGAACCTCAGAGCCCAAAGGAAGGAAATTAACTCCTGCTCTTGAGTGTCTTGTGTTGAATCCAGGCAAACCTAGCTTGGCCTCTCACCCACCTGCGCATGGCAGGTGTATGTACTCTGGATCTTTAAAGAAAGGCTCCGCCCACTTCTGCTCTCTCTTTCCTGCTGTTCCCCTGGGGCAGACAGGACTTTTCCTGTCTCCCTCTTCTCTTCTGTCCTCTCTCTGTCTCTGTGTCTCTTTACCTTATTTTCTCAATAAAACGTTCGATGGGAGTCACATCTACAGGTCTGGTTCCCCATCTGCCTGCCATCCATCACAGCACCAGGACCAGGGACCTGTCACCTTTGGTCCCAACCTACTCATTATTCCTAACAGTGTGTCTTGAGCCTTCATGGCTAAGAGCAAATCTTTGTCCCATCTGGCTTTTACTAATGATCTAACAAAAATTTTCTCTACTCCCTATGGAAGTCTCATGACATTCGTGCCTGAAAATTTTCCTGAGAAATAGTAATAAAAGTGTGTTCATCTCTTGTGTTGTTTGGTTTACAAATCTTCCCTTTATAAATATACCTGTGCCTTTACTTGTTTCCTAGCAGGCCCATAACACCCTTGAGCATACAGTACTGTTCAATGAATAATTTTGTTTATCCCAACCCTAATATAAGCTTCACTTGAGGGTAGAAATCAAGTAAGCATGACCTATGCTCAAGCTCTTGGTTAGTTTTCCTGAAATGAATTGAATATTTAAAAACGTATGCCGTAGACAATTTCTATTTACTTAGACCTTAAAAGCCCTGGGACTTGACTGTGGGTTGGCCCATCATAAGACTTTTATTCCTTTTGCTAAAAAGTGGAAGTAAAAATGCCCTTACAGAGAAGCACAATAGAGAATTTTTAAATCAGATTAAATCCCAGTTCTTGGTCAAGGAAGCCAGGCCTGAAGCACAGACATTTCTTGAAATTTGAAATGATACAATTGCCATGTCTAACTTCCAGGAGAGAACTAACAATTTGCAACCACTTTTCCATTTGGTTTTCCACAATAGCACATGAAGGAGACAGAGCAGACACTATCATTTCTGCTTTAAAATCACATGCTTAGTCCTAATATAGATAAGTGACTTGTGTCAGTTCCAAGTATATAGCAGAGCAGAGCAGAGGCAGCCAACCTTCCAAACCACTCATTGGTTTTGCCTCAAGTAGATTACTCTCCACCACAAGATTTCTCTTTTAGTTGTTTTTCTTTCCTTTTGGTGTGTGTGTTATTGGAGGGCAGGGGATACGTATGGGTGTGACAGGGGGAATATGTGTGTGTGTGTGTGTGTGTGGTGTGTGTGTGTGTGTGTGTGTGTGTGTGTATGGGGTTGTGTAGGGATATGGAGAGGAGTGGGTATGTACCAGGCAGAAAATACCTTAGGTGTCCTTCTCTAGCCCTCTCTGCCTTGTTCCAATAAGACAACAGATTTTGTTAAAAATCCTGGAACTTTCTGGGGTGTTTTTGGCTAGGCCAGCAACAAACAAAACCCATTTATCCTCATTCCCATAATGCTAGGCTTACAGGTCTATGTGTCCACACTAGTCTTAAATAGGGGATCCTCACTCTCACACTCACACTCACACTCACACTCACACTCACAAAGCAAGTATTCTTACCCTGAGAAATCTCCTCACCCTCTCACAAATGTTCTTAAAGCTTGTGTTTTCACATCAACAAGCATACAAATAACCTTGAATCCAGTCAACAGGTGAATTCTGATTCAGATTGTCTGAACTGCAGTAGGCCTGCAGTTCTGTTTCTCCAACAAATTCAGATGAAGTTGCTGGTCCTCAGGCTACAATTTGTGTAGCAAGGTTGGGTAGTAAGAGGGCAGTGGCTATGGCTAATCCACCTTTATAACTATACTGCTTGGCTCACGGCGGATGCTTAACAAGTATGTACCAACTCAGCCATGCTTGTCCCCCTTTTGTAGTGATGGTGCTGAGCACATAGAAAAAGCACTCTGGAAATAAGCAGTGGCTTACTGAACTAATTAGTAGTCAGTGAAAGCACTGGCTACACAGACCTGTATGCAACCACATGCAAAAACAGAGGACTTGTAGAGAAAGAGAGTCCCTGAGACACACCCTCAGAGTTTGCCCCCAGTTAGCTACTGAGTCCCTAATAACATAATTTCTTCACGTGACCACATCCACCACAGTGAATTCTTGATCCTATAGGCACAGTGATGACTGTTTCCCCAAGGATTTTTTATGTTTTGAGACTTTGCCTCCCAATACTCCTTTGTTACAGCCAAGTGAAATAAGCCAATTTCAGCATATTATTTTTTGCTCTGGGACAGAAGCTTGGGTTACTGCAGTCTGTTTTACATTGCTTTATCTACCTCTTGGCCCAGGCCCGGACCTTTAGCTGATTCTCAAGGGCATATTCACACACTCTACCTCCTTGCACAGTCCTGCAGCCTTGCTATGTGGTAGGTAGGAGCTGTGCTATAAATGAAATACTTCATGTTCTGAATAAGTCATGAGGTAAAAGGCTTTATTAAGAAAAAGGAGATAAACGTGATGGGGAGATGTTATTCTGTAAATATGTTTCTCATACTGGTTAATAAATAAAGCACTGTTAGGCCAATGGAAAAGCAAGATAGGTGGAGCTAGGAGAGAGGAAGTGAGAAGGAGGAGTCAACATGTAGAGCCTGGAGAGAGCAGATGCAGGCCGGCGCTCTCTAGTAAGATGAGTCAAGTGGAAATACTTAGAATAGTAGAAATGGGTTAATCATTAAGACCAAACTAGTCCATAAACAGTGATAGTAACTGGCCAACAAGATTGTATCAAATACAGAGTCTCTGCTGCATGTTATTGGGGCTCACATGGTGGCAGAACCGGGCAGCCTGCAGGGAGGAACAAAGACAGGACCCGACCTGTGGTGGGAAAAGCCTGCTCGTAACATAAACACAGCAGTACTTAGGAAAAATTCTCTCAACAAGAACTGAATCTTGGCATATATCTTGCCTGGCATATATAAGGTCTTTGCTTCAGCCCTGGTGCTACAAATGACCAAACATGCAAACATTTTATAAACAGAAACAGAACAATAAGGTCTACATTAAACCATGCTCAAGCAATCCCAGCTCATACAGTGTAAGATGCTACGACACTTTAAATCTGCCAGGAAAGCATGAAATCATCTGACATTTATAAATTAACCTGTGAATGGGATGCTTGCAAACTCGAGCAGCAATTAATTCTTCGAATATGGAGTTAAAGGAGAGGAAATAAGAGAACATCACTAGAAAGGAACAGAAGGGCAGTCCCTTTCACTTCTTTTAAAGATTTCTTTATTTTTTTGTGTATGGCCATATCTGTGCATCGCATGCATGTCTGGTGACAGCAGAGGCTTAAAGTGGGAGTTAGATACTCTACAACTGGAGCTACAGATGTTTGTGAGCCACCATATGGGTGCTGGGAATTGAATCCTGGTATTCTGAAAGTACAAGCACTGCTCTTAACCATGAAACTTCCAACTCTACATTACCTTTCTTTACAAAGGAACACCGTGGGAGGCTGCACCTTGTTTGGCAGTCGCCACAGCCTTCAATTTATGTGCTGTGGGTTTGCATTATAAAGTGGAAGAAGGAACTGCTTTACTTAGTAGCAGAGATTCCCAGTTAACTCAAGTCATGTCAATTGAAGTTCTACTGGCTCTATGTCTAGGTCTGCACTTCTCCAAATTGACTTTGCCAGCAGTAAGTTGCTTCTCTCTTGCTGGAAAAAATGACTGGGTCCCTTTTGTCTTTATTGCCCTCCACAAGCAGTTCTAATGAAAAGATGGTGTCTCTTTAAAATGTTCCATAATTTGGGACTAGAGACATAGCTAAGTTAGTACAGTGCTTGAATAGCATCCAAAAACAAACAAAAAATCCTAGGTTCAATTCCCACTGTGTCCAACCAGATCTATACCTGGCAACTCAGCACTTGGGAGGAGAGGACAAGAAAGGAGACATTCAAGGTCAGGGCCAGCTAGATGACTCATCCAGTCAAGACATTTACCAAGCAGACTTCATGGTCTGATTCAATCTTTAGAACCCATTTAAAGGAAGAAGGCGAACTAATCCACAAAATTGTTCTCTGGATCTCCACACATAAGCCATGGCAGGTACATGCTGGCATTCACATATCACAGATTCACATCATTATTATCATCATCATAATTAAAATTTTCTTTCAAGAAATCCAAAGTCAGCCTTAGCTACACACTGAGTTCCAATGTGATCCTGGCTTTATGAGCTGATCACATGTTCAAACCAAATCAATCACAACGGTCCTAAACAGCCAGGTCCCCTGAATAACAATGGCAAATAATTTAATTAAATATAAACAGGGTAGTTCTAAGAAAGAAGCCTGGCATCTATTACTAATACATCAACATAACTGGACAAATGAGGGGTCCACTTCTCAGTCTGAGCTTATATTTTTCCTACATTAGTCACTAGAATTCTTCCTGTTCCTGAAACCCATTCTGAGTTCTAGTTTAGTAACCTGCCTGAATACATCAGTAGCAAAAACTAATAGTGTTTCTTAATCTATTTTTGCCAGGAGTTGTGTGGGGGTTTTTGTTTGTTTGTTTTGTTTTTTGTTTTCGTTTTTTTGTTTTTGTTTTTTTCTTTTTGTTTTTTTCTTTTTTTGGTTTTTTTTTTTCTGTTTTATCATCATGAACACCTACAAGTATGTGTCCATCACTCCTCTACTTTCGGTTTAAACAACTAGGATTCAGATTTAGTTAGTCCCTAAGAACACAAGAGTAATATAAGAACCTGGATGCAGAATTATTTGATTTCACAGTCCAAGCTATTAATCACTAGGCTGTGCTTCAAGGTGACATTGTCATGAATTCGCCGACAATTAATGCTCACCTGTTTGAGCACAAATCACACATTGTCCTCTGACCTTAGCATCCTTTCCTATGAAGTGAGAAAGATGACCCCTTCCCAATCTGCTTATCTCATTTCATGGTGCTATTGTGAAGGTTTAATGAGGCAATATACATATATACGTAGCATGATGATCCTAATTATTCCTCACATAATCAAGGAAAATTGCAAAAAAGACACAGATAGGAATGAATCAGATACATATGCCCCATAGCAGTTCACATAGCTAGTCACTTCTAGCCCCACAGGAAAGGGACCCAATTTTTTGCTAATTTTCCCAGTCCTTAGAGTCAGAATACTTTATCCCTACTAGAGGAAAGCTTCAGAGTATGCCCTAAGAACACCCTGGTGTCCAGCCAATTCAGAACCTGATGGCTGTCTCTAGAAGAACACATCCCTATTCTCTGGGTCATTGTTTCCTATTCAAGGCACCATAGCATGTGGTAAGCTATGACATCACACACACACACACACACACACACACACACACACACACACACACACACACACGAGAGAGAGACAGACAGACAGACAGAGAGTGCGAGAGAGAGAGAGAGAGAGAGAGAGAGAGAGAGAGAGAGAGAGAGAGAGAGAGAGAGAAAGAGAGGCGTCTTTAAAATGTCCTTAAAATGCTTGTTGCTAAAGACATTTTACTTGAGAGGCAAAGTTGAAACCCCTAGGAGTCGTTTAAGATAGTAGCTTTTCCAAGACCCCCTGAAGCAACGTCAATGGGACAATGCAGCCTTGCAGACCACTACAACCAGGATTTCTGTGTCTTCTTAGGATTCTCCCATGACAGCAGGAAGCATCTTGGAAAGAACGACACCCAAATCCCCAAATATGTTTATAAATGTTTGTTTTCATTTTTTTAAAAAAAAGGCATGTATAATTATGTCCAGCATAAAATAAATAAATGTTTAAAAAAAAAAAAAGATAGTAGCTTTCCGCTTACACCGGTGTGTCTTCAGCAGATGTAGTACAGATGTGCTAAAATGCTTGTGTCGGCATCACCAGAGAAGAGGCTGTTTAAGAAATACAAGTGCAATAGTCAACTTTCCAATCAAAATGCATTCAGCACTCCTGGAAGTGGAGTGGGTGAGTTTTAAAGAAAAACAGGGTGCTTCTTCCCTGCCTGAGTGCCTGTGGATGTCTAGAACCAATGTCTGGGAAGACTGTGTTAGGATTTGGAAGCAAAAGACCTTGCTTACCATTCTGTCTTTGTTACTCATTACCTAATGTATATGAGCCTCAGTTATTCCATTTATTAATACAAATTGCTGATATGTCCCTCTGCAGCTAGAGACTATTGGTATGTATTTCCTCTTATTTCTGGTAACAGTATCATATTTTTCTTCCAAGAATCATTCCTTCTTTATCTTAGTAAATATTTCACAAAATTTCTTCCCACCCCCATTTCTTTATGCACAGGCCTGATCTACCATTGCATCCAACTTCTCTGTCTACTATAGTGATGCAGAGAAACCAAGAAAATTTAATCTCAGAATTTCCTCTGGGATCAACAGTCAACATACCTTCTCTTTGGGATTTTCTAGCGTATGAAAATGAAGGTCAGAGGAACAGGATACCATTTCAGGCATAGAATTTGTCAGGACAAAACCTAAGAAGAAGAAAGAAAATTTTCAAATAATATGGTTATAGTGAAGCCAGAAACATGGGTTTGTGAAATTCTCAGATGACAGGCAGCTCCTACAATAGGAACACAAATGGGTGGTGCTTAGTCATCCCAGAATGCTCTGTTTTTATTTTACTTATTTAAATACATATTAGAGCCTTCTATTGATTTGCTATCTAGTGGTCCTTGTGCAAGCAAAATTCCCATTAATTTTAATAAAAGTTTAAATATGAAATATTGTTAGAAGACATCTGATATATCTTCTAACATAGCAGTTTTATTCATACTGCTGATGGTTATTCAAATGTTTTAATTACCCCACTGGTGCCCTACATTAAGGAAAAGAAAAACCTCAATTTGTTCTTCAAAAATAATACTAGTTACATATTAAATGAAGGTAGTAAGCAATAAATAAACTCACCAGAGATTTTTCCCTAAAACTCAAGAACCCCAAAAATTACTAATTTTACATGTGAAAGCTATTTTGTCAAAGAACAGTACCAAAGATGAGAGTGAAGGAAAGCTTGCTTAGGTTGATTTTGATGCACTCATTATATTTTATAAGACTTTTTCAGATCAGCAAAATAAAAATAAGTATTCCAACCTCAAAATACTATCTGTGAGCTAAAGTTAATTTTATAATGGTGTCTTAGTAGGGTTTCTATTGCTTCGAAGAAACACCATGACCAAAAAGCAAGTTCGGGAGGCAAGGGTTTATTTGGCTTATGCTTCAACATTGCTGTTCATCAGAAGGGAGGTCAGGACAGGAGCTTAAACAGGGCAGGATCCTGGACACAGGAGCTGATGCAGAGGCCATGGAGAGGTGCTGCTTACTGGCTTGCTTTCCCTGGCTTGCTCAGCCTGTGTTCTTATAGCCCAGAGATAGCACCAGCCCAGAGAGAGCACCACCCACCATGGGTTGCCCCTCCCCCTGTGATCTCATGGAGGTATTTCCTCAACTGAGGCTCCTTCCTCTCTGTTTACGTGTGTCAAGTTGACACACAAAACCATCCAGTAAATATGGTTCATCTTTATCCCATAGATTATGTTTTGCAGCTTTAGTTATTGATGTTTTCCAGCTGAACAGCTTTGGGGGAGTTACGCTTATGGCTCGAATATCCAATCTAAATTTGATTCAATGATAACAATGAATGCATGACTGATTTTTCATAGGGATGATAGAATCACAGACAGTGCACTGGTTGTCTATCACCAAATAATAAAAATTTGAACCAAGAGACAGTATCATCTCTTACCTTTAGATAATAATCTTCATTTCTAGCTGGTGCAAGAAATTCATCTTCAATAATTGATTGGGATGACAGAAAAATCTGTTGTTGGCAAAGCATGATCAAAATTATCCTGTTCACTAGCCCTCATCCCAGATGCTCTCCATCTGCCCCTCATATCTAATGCACATTGCAAAGCAAAGACACTTCATTCTGCAACTGACTGCCCTTATTTTTTTTTTATTTTAGTGTCTCTAAAAAGAGCAAAGGGAAACTTCCTCTGCATGCTGGATATTAAACACAGAGTTATGGAATCCTAAAATTGGTTCAGTGCAAAATGGTTTCAAGCCTATCTTAACACAGATTGTGTGCTGGCAAGTTGCATTTTCAATGTGATTTTTTTTTCCACTTTGCCCACAGGGTATGAACAAAGGGAGGCTCATACTACAAGAAGGAGATCAGATCGATGGCTCTGGGAGAAACTTCACAATCTTCTACTCTATTTCTATCATTTAGAGATGTACCACGGAAGATACTGAAGCCAAAGTTGCTTCATAGAAATCAACTGAAAATCTCCTTCAAAGAAAATTCTGATAGCTAAGTGCTGTGCAGATAAAATGGTTTTCTTCCTTCAAGAAAGCATAAGGTGGCTATGTGTGACTAAAGAGAACATCCCAGTGGCATCATCGAAGGGTGAGAGGTGTGTCCTAAGCTAGCTAATTTGTCAAACAGAAGACATCAGATCAGATCCTCTGCCATGGAAACAGTAAGAAGCAACCACACTGAAACCATGCTGACGGTCATGAACACAGCATCTGTTAATTGTAGTCAGAGTGGGCTGGGGAGTACAAGTGGAAGGATGCAACACAAGCCAAGGGAATGAATGCTAGATTGACAGCAAGCCAAGGTCTGGATCCTACACTGCTAATAGCATTCTCTGACCCTCATCAATTCAGTTCACCTCTGAATTCTCATCTGCAAAAGGTAAAAATCCTTTGTTTTTCTAGCCTACTCTGAACCAGTAATCAAAATTAGACGTATCCTTGTGTCTTTGTACTAAATAAATAAATAAATAAATAAACCATTGTCTGACACAGTACTCTCATTTGCATATTAAATTTAAGGTATAATTAAATAAAAGTGTGCATGTCCTTCCCCAATCACACAACCCATACAGCTAATGTTTAACACCCACATGTAGCTGTCAGTGTATTAAATGGGACAAACTATGGGACATTTATGTTGTGTAGAAAGCACTGGTTTATGATAACTATTTTCTACCACCGGAGTCTAGCCGTGTTCTATAAGTGCTTATAGGGTGAGTAAGTGAAGAAATAACAAATAAAGAGCAATCTCAACAAAAGCTTCAGTTTTAAAAAATGAAAAATGTATATGGTATCAAAAAATCTGTTCTGTTATTGATAACAGTGTGAAGTGGTACCTGAACTGTGAGAAATCTAAGGAAAACCAGAAACACAAAAGACGTAAAGACAACTGTTTGTAATGGCCATTTTATGTGTCAACTCAAAGAGGCGAAAGTACCCAGTTATCTGATCAAACACTAATCTAGGCATAGTTGCTGTAAAGGAATCTGGCAGAAGTGTTCAACATTCACCCCACAATGGGATTGTCTATCATTTGAAAGATCTTAAGAACAAAATCTGAAGTTTGCCACAGGAAAAAAAAAATTGCCACAAATTTTAACAGAAAATTTGCTTGAGTCCCCAGCCTGCTTACCATTATTTAAATGTAACTTATACACGTATACTTACATATATGTGTATGCACATATATAAACATATATTCATGTGTGAGTGCATGTGTCTATCAACTCTATTTCTTTTGAGAGACCTCACTATAATATTTTGTTGCTAGGCGGTACTGGGAAAAATACAATATAAAAATTGAAGTTGAGTAATTGGAGGAGGCTGGAAGCATTCAGGAGCATGATACAGAAAGCATGAGTTTGAGAAGAGTCTTGGTAAATGTGTGGCATTGGATGTGATTGTGGTGATAAGTCAAAAGGAATTAAAGATGATGGGGGAGCTCCTGTTGTCTCAGAGAATGTACATAGTTATGGAGCAGAATTTAGGTAGAAATATGAACATTAAGTATACTGCACTTGAAAGACAACAGGAGGTGCATGGGAGGGGCTGGATGAGGAAAAGATATGTTGTGATTATAATTTTAAAAATTAAAACTGACTCTAAATAATGTAATACTGGTGAAGTGTCAGATGGAAATGACAAACGTGATTAGAAATTAGACAAATTAACCAAAATTTTGAATTTTATTCTACTGTCACATAGAAATACTAAACTTTCACAAGATCAACCCAGCCCAAATTCTGTCATACATAGATGGGGTAGATAATCTCTAGACTCCATCTTTCCAGAAGAGCTATTGGAGTGGGTGGGAATGGAGAATTATTCTTTTTATGAGAAGGTGATTACTAATAGGACTCCCACACTCCAATAGCTGGCCCTACTAACTGGACTTAGCAGGTTATCAAAAAAGAAAATGAAAACCATTAAGTTAAGATGGGTAAGGAATAGTATAGGAAGATTTTGAGGATAAAATGGGGGTAGATGAGAACATAATTCACTGTAAATGTGTGTGAAATCCTCAAAAGTAAGAGAATTTTTTAAATGAAAGAGTAAAATTTGTAAATAAGGATCGGGCATAGTGAAGTGAGATTTGCAAGCATGGTGTGAAAAGTACAGCTTGGTTTCTTTGTTTCTTCTTGCTACTTCTGGTAAAATGTGAAACAAATTAACTGATGGAGAGATTGTTAAGCAAAAGGAACCAAAATTATTATTTGGAAAAGTCTCACCTTTTTATGTTGCAATATATGAGAATGCATGCTCAATTTTTGCTGGTGAATTTAGGCATATGACGTATACCTCCAATCAATCATCTTAGAAAAAAACTTAGGGAACACAAGTGTTTATCCAAGGAACATCTTTGAAGAAGCTTCATGTATTATGAATGACATGGCTTCCTTTGGTCACCACAGATGACTGCGAAGGTGGCCTGGTACTTACCACCAGCACTGCAGCTTAGACAGAATGAAGAGAAGGGAGGCTTTTGCAAGTATAAGACTCTATAGTCAGGTAACAACTGACAGAGTTCCTAGGCAGATGCAGATAAAGTATGTCATCTTTCAAGGCAGGAGAAAGAGGGCTGTGAGGGAATAGCAGGACAGAGTTGCCCCTCCCCCTTGAAGGCCACAAAGAACATCAAGCCATAGAACAGTATTCTCATCCCCGGGAACTTACTTCACCCATGTGGAAACATCTGTGTTCATAGTCTCTTTTCTTCTTCCAATGTTTCCCTTTGGGAACAGACTATTCCTGTTTATACCTGCCCCATCATTGCAGATTTTTTTTCTACACAAATGGAGAGGAATTTACCTCGGCATGAACCAAAGTCCCACTCAAAACTGATTTAGATGATTTGGAGCATATTTGGGAGTCCAGGGGTTAATTACATTTAATGATGTCTGGGATTTAGAGTTGATTATGGAATGATTAAAACTTGACAATGTCATACAAGAGTGATGTTGTCTTCACATAAGAGAAGATAAAAGTTTGGGCCCTGGACAGTTGACTGCACTGAATGAATTACATTTCTCCAATACTGACATCTCTCACTGATGTCCACTTGGGCATATGTCCTTTTTGTTTGGGTAGGGGAAGATGTGACTTATACTCTGTAATCAAGTGTAATAGAAAAAGTCCCCAACTCTAGTGGGTTGGGTTCAATGGTAAATGATTTGCACTTAAGAAAGGAGATAAAGTTTGATACAGACATATCCAGGAATACAAAGAAAAGAAACTCCTGTGGATATAGAAGTAGAAAGCTGGGCTTAAGTACTTACAGCTCAAGCCTAAAGATCTGAGTTCTAGCCCCAGAACTCATCCTTAAAAAGTCATGAGTGTGGCACACTTGAAAATAGCTTCTGTTATGTCAACTTGGTACACATCAGAGTCATCAGAGGTCAGTGAGCCTGGACTGAGAACTGGCTCCATAAGATCAGACCATGCATAGGAAAGCCTGAATAGCATTTTCTTAATTAATGATTCACGAAAGAGAGGCCAGCCCATCGTGGATGGTGCCATCACTGGGCTGGTGGTCCTGGGTTCTAAAAGAAAACAGGCTGAGCAAGCCATGGAGAGCAAGCCAGTAAGCAGCAACCCTCCGTGGCCACTGATTCAGCTCCTGCCTCCAGGTTCCTGCCCTGCTTGAGTTCCTGTTCTGGTTCCCTTCCTTGATGAATAGCTGAAGTGTAAGCCAAATAAACCCTTTCCCCCACCCAAGTTGCTTTGCTTTCATCACAGCAATAGTTACCCTGACTGAAACAACTTGTAACCAGTGTAAGGAAGCTCAAGGGTTAGTGAACCCAGCCTAATCAGTGAGGCCCAACCCAGTGACAAACCTGACTGTCTCAAAACAAAAAATAAACAAACTGCTGGATGATGTTTAAGGAGGAGGGCTACCTAAAGTTGCCCTCTGTCTTCAATTCACATACACATACACATACATCATATATGTATACACATACGTATGTACACATGAATGCATGCATGTGCTTGTGTACACACACACATACACAATCATAAACTATGGAAGCAGGAATTTTGATGTCAAAAGCGAGGGTGAGACAAAGTTGGACAGCAACCACCTCAAGCTAAAAGAAGCACAGCGGGGTTGTTTCCCAGCTTTAGAGGGAGCATAATGCCACCAATAACTTCAGAATTTGAATCCCCAGAACTGAGAGAATAATAATATTCCACCCAGTTTGTAGTGATTTTTGAATGCAGGATGATGGGAGAGAAATTGCAAAAAAAAAAAAAAAAAAAAAAAAAAAAGACTAACAATATTAGAGCCTTTTTTAAAATTTCATAGTTTCCTTTTTTTTAAACAATCTTAATTTACATACCAATCCCAGTTCCCTCTCCCTCCTGTCCTCCCAATTCCCTCACCATCTCTCCCCCACACCGCCATTCACTCCTCAGAGAGTGAGACCTCCCATGGGGGATCATCAAAGTCTGATTTGGGCAGGACAAAGGCCTCCCCACCCCCACTCAGCCACCTGTATTTAAGCTGAGCAAGGTATCCCTCCATAGAGAATGGGCTCCAAAAAGCCAATTCATTCACTAGGAATGAAAACTGGTTCTATTGCCAGTGGTCCCATAGACTTCCTAAGCCCCACCCTCACTGTCACCCACATTCAGGGGTCCTAGTTTGGTCTCATGAAGGTTCCCTAGCTGTCAGTCTGTAGTCAGTGAGCTCCCACTTGCTCAGGTCAGCTGTTTCTGTGGGTTTCCCCCAACATGATTCTTACCCCTTTGCTCATCACTCCTCTCTCTCTACAACTGGACTCCAAGAGTTTGGCTCTGTGCTTAGCTGTGAATCTCTGCTTCTGTTTCCAACAGCTACTAGATGAAGGCTCTATGGTGACAATTAAGGTAGTCATCATTTCATTATAGGAGAAGGGCATTTAGGGTAACCTCTTCACTAATGCTTAGATTCTTCTTTGGGGTCATCCTTATGGATTCTTGGAAATTTCCCTAGTGTTACATTTCTCATTAACCCCATAATGGCTCTGTATATCAAAGTAATGGTTCCCTCTACCAAGGTACACTATTGAAATTCTTTAAAGCCAGGAAGACCAAAGAAAATAAACGATGTAATGAAAATTATGTAGTGATAAATTATGTAAGCAACTCATTTGTTCAATTTAAAAGATATTCCTTAGAGTGTGAACAGGCATACTTGCAGAGAGATGACTGAAATAGAGAACCACTTCATACCAATAGAAAATATTTGGGACACGGCACTGAGAGGAGATACCGTTTGAGAATTCTGTTTGCATTAATCCTTGTAGACAGGTATGCAGGTGTTTACTCACATTACCAGTATTTTTCATCAATAAGACATTTTTTAATCAAACAAGTTGAGATCCAGTCCAAAATCCTATAACTCATCAGTGACCTAATATGTAGGCAGAACAGAGTGGAGCCGGGTTATAGTCTTTCCTAGCACATATATAAACAAAGCAAATGTGATTTTCAAACTCCAATCATCTAAAATTGAATTTCTCCAAAGTATGTTCAGTGGCTGGTAGAAGGGATTTTATGAATCTTCATGAGCCTCTCTGAGGTAAACAGTGGCTGTGGTACTCAGGCTTCAGTCTCTTGCTTATGAGACTTTACTGTTGAACTTATGTATGTGTAGAGGACTGAGGTGTTCCCCAGAGGGACATAATGTGTATAAGAACCCCCAGATCATTTCAACATAAAACTCCTTATTTATTCATGGAGTATATTTTGATGTGTAAGATTGAATTTCAGTTATGGAAGTTTATAACTCTACTCTCTAAAATGCATCCACAAAACTAGGAAAACACTTTCTTATTCCTTTCTGTGAGCTTGTGAGTATGGAAGCAAGGTTAAGGAGTGGAAATAATTGTATTTGTTTGGTGTCATGAAGTAAACACAGGTCCTTATGCAGACCAAGCAAGCACTCTATCACTAAAATGGGCTCTTCAAAATATTTCTTTTATTTTTCCTCATTTATATCATTTTCCCCTTTCCTTTTCCTTCTCCGAAGTCTCTCATATACCACTCCTTGCTATTTCAAATCTGTAAACTGTTAATTCATCAATTTTATTGCATACATATATTCCTAAATACATAAATACAGCCAGCTCCATATATATAATATTATTTGTGTGTATGTTTGCCGAGATGAACATTTGGAATTGGATAAACAGTTGATGTACTTTTCCCTGGGGGAGAGGGGAAACTCCCATTTTCAGTATGTCTTAGTTTACTGTAGTTCTTTGTGAGACAGATCTGTATAACAAGAAAACTCTAGCCATTGAAGATCTTGTGTAAAGAGTAAGGAGGTAAGAAGTAACTAATTCAGACAACAAAAACAGCAAATTCAAAGACCCTCAGGAAATAAAAAAGAATGTTCAAGGGGAAGGGAATATAGTTTTATCATGGGTAGTCTATAGCTGAGAGTATATGAGGGAAAGATACCCATCTTCTGCTTACATTAAGTTGTCCCTACTTCTTGTTTGGCTACTTATTGTGTTGATAAATTGATTCTCCCAAAGTTAAACTATTTTCTCCAGCCATATGCAATCATCTTCCACTAAATCACTGTGCAGCCAAGTAATTTCATCCCGTACTTGGTGTCTCTTGTTCCTAGCATTGTAACAGGAAACTATGATGATGGCCCCTCAAAAGCATTTTACATTGTCAATTCCTTCACTAGAAGCCAATTGCTTATCCACTCACTGCTCTGCTTAGAATTTCTTCCAATTCATCTTGGTCCTTCTGCTGCTGAGCTATCGAAATGGAATAGCCCATTCTCTAAGAGCTGTATAACTGAAGAACAGAAGGGCAATCTCCCTAGCATGCTGTCATCCCATTCTGTATGTCCCCCATCCCAAACAGTCTGCTTATTTTCTGTGACTAGATACCCTTGTAAAATTAAATCTGCTTTTCTGCTTGCTGCTTCCAGGCCATTCTTGCAGTGAGTGTTCAGGATTTGTCTCACCTATTTGGAGTCTGTTTCTGATATCCTGTCCCCTGGTAGTTTTGCTTTTTTTTTTTTCTGAGCTGAATTTCTACTTCCACTCTGCCCACATTTTCAGTCATTTTATATCTGGGAACATTTCTCAATTCTCTCTCCTGCTATCTTTTATGGAATCCAGCCAACTGTGAGCATGTAATCCTACATGAAAAGAGGCAGAAATTCTTAACTGGGTTGTTCCCAGGTCAATATTTTAATGTAAAGCTGCTCTTGCTCAGGTAGGAAGAAGACCACAGACAAACATTTTAAAAAGAGAACTCTAAATATGTTGTGCTAACCTCAATGCATAAGTTGGGTTGCAACACAACATTTATATGTGTTACAGCAGGTCTCCCCGCCGGCTGCCGCTGGTCCTGCCGCCATTGTCCTGCAACCACGTGTGCCCCAAATAACACTCAGAGACTCTGTATTTGATACAATCCTGTTGGCCAGTTACCATTATTGTTAATGGGCTAGCTCTGCCTTAATTATTAACCCATTTCTACTTATCTAAGTATTTCCACGTGGTCGTCTTATCGGGGAGCCCGCGCGGCAGGCTTCCTGCTTCTTCCCGGGCTCCATCTCGAGCGGCAGCCGGCGGGGAGACCTGCTGTAACATAATGGTGTCAGAACTGGGATTGAGAACTTTCACTTAAAACTTAACAAAAGCCTAAAAAATAGTTTTAGAAACAAGGGAACAGAGACTAGCAAGACTTCTTAGTAGCAGCATATTCTCGGTTGGATTTGTTTTGCTGTAGACAGAGAGTTGCACGGCTCCTTTAAGGGAAGTTTCCAAAATTAGCATAAACGGCAAAAAAGCCGCCTGGCTTTTAAAGAGCTCTGCTAACAATTCATTGGTGTGTAGGAGAGCTGCAATAAAGGTTTACACTGTGTTTTAAAAAATACGCTGGCTTGGGAGAGAAAAAGAAACAGGATACAATGGTTTAAAAAAGAAAAAAGGAAGTAGAATTAATCCTAGTACTAGGCAGACAGAGGCAAGCAGATCTCTGTGATTTCAAAGTAAACCTGGTATGCAGTGAATTCCAGGACAGATAAAAGTTACACAGAGAAACCCTGTCTCAAAATATGTAAAAATAGAAGTAGAAAAAATAGAATAATAAAAAAGCCACGTAAAGATGGAAAACACAGAGAAATTTTGGATACTATACGTGCTTCTGTTGTCTTTAAATTATTTGATTGCTGAGAAAACAACTACTAATAAAAGAAATGCTGCTAGATTAATTCAATTTATATATTTTAAAAATGCTTTGACTCAAAAATTCAAGCCTAAGGACAAATTACTGGGGAAAAGGATTTCTATTTTTATTTCCACAGAAAATGGAAGGCTATGGATTCTTTCCAGACTTATGTGGTTTGATCAAGCCAGACCCCCTGAAACAACTCCCCAGGTGATCCAACATTCAAAGCAGTTGAGACAAAGCCTTGCAGACTACTGCCAAGATTTCTGCGTCTTCTTTGGACCCCCATGACAGCGCCCTCTACCAGCAGGAAGTAGTTTGGAAAGAACGACGCCCAAATTCCCAAATATTGTTTATAAATGTTTGTTTTCATTTATATGGGCTTGGTTATAAATGGTTAATGACACAAGCAATCCTTGTAAAGGTAAAAAAGGGAATTAAGGTATAGATATGAGTACTTTGCTTTGGAATGGATTTTCTTTTATTGATACAATTTAAGGTCAATTTTGTGATATGTATATTTCTCCTCTTGTTTAGGTATTGTGTTTATATAGCTCATTAGAAAACGTAATGTAATAATTTAGTACAGATTATAGAGAGTTACCTATGGGAGTTAAGTTAGTTTGGATTTCTAGATATATAGAGATGTATTTGAGATGGATAGGCATTCTTCAAACCTTTCAAAGACCTACAGAATATGGCATTTAAAATGGTTTAGGGTTTTTCTTGACAGTGAGGCACAACTGCTCCTGGTAACACCACCTACAGAAGAAAGGAAGATGGACATCGAAGAAACACATTATGGAGTTTGCTTCTAATATGGCAAGACTAGCCATTTGGG
Organism: Cricetiscus sungorus; assembly: GCA_030556225.1. Lineage (NCBI taxonomy): Eukaryota > Metazoa > Chordata > Mammalia > Rodentia > Cricetidae > Cricetiscus > Cricetiscus sungorus. Next base: position 17,342,860 of record JANBXA010000366.1, read on the forward strand.
CAAGGTACTGCTCTTCTGAACTGTTTGACTTTATGTTGTAGAAACTGGACATGCAGGACCCACAAAAAGGTAACTGCTGATGCAAGATGGACATTGCTACAGGATTCCTGTTTCATGGAAGAGGCTGCCAGACAGCCAGATAGTCTACAGGACACAGAGAAAAGTTTCCTGCCTTATTGAGGAGTCTGGACACACATTATGGCCTATGGGCTGAAGATGGAACATTACAGAAGAACTTCGGGTGACTGACCAGGCAATGCATTGTCTCTGTCATTTCTAGAGTTTATATATTATCCTTCTGTGGTCTTTGAAGGAGTTGAAGACAGATAGTTATGATTATAGTTTTTCTTAGTTAGGATTAAAAATAAGTTACATATAGGTCTTTAGACTGACAAAGATAGGATAGATGATATTTTCTTTAAGTCTTACAAAATGTTAATGGACTAAATATTGTTAACTGTGATTCTTATTTGATAACTGTTGTATGGTATATTTTGCTATGTTAAGGTTAAACCCCTTCTTTTTAGACAGAAAAGAGGAGATGATGGGAGATGTGATTCTGTATATATGTTTCTCATACTGTTAATAAAGCCCTGTGGCCAATAGAAAACTAGATAGGTGGGGCTAGGAGACTAGGAGGAGGAAGAGGAAGTAGTAGGTGGAGTCAAGATGTAGCCCGGGAAGGAGCAGGAAGCCTGCCGCGCAGCTCCCCATAAGACGACCACGTGGAAATACTTAGATAAGTAGAAATGGGTTAATTATTAAGGCAGAGCTAGCCCATTAACAATAATGGTAACTGGCCAACAGGATTGTATCAAATACAGAGTCTCTGAGTGTTATTTGGGGCTGGCGCGGCTGTGGGCCCACGTGGCGGCAGGACCGGGAGGCCGGCGGGGAGACCTGCTGTAACATATATGCTTTAAAGCAAACTGTCTGGTGCTCAGTTTCATATTCTATAAATCAAGGATTAGCTGTTTGCAATTTTCAATCACATTGTAACAATATATGCTTTTAAAACACATGAAGAATTCAATTGAATTCACTAGACAAGAAAGGAACTATTGGGATTGAAAATTGAGGACTCCTTAACCCATCCATATGTTTGTCCCCTTGATAGACATTTATGGATCATTGGGAAGACTCAAATGAAGTTTGTAAAGCATTGGATTGGGTAGGGTAGTCTATAGACCCCTCACTCCCTAGCTCTAGGAGTAATAAAGTGTAAGTTGGAAAAGAAATGAATACTATGAGAAAATGGGAATTCAACTAGAAATAGCTGAGGGTCTACTAAATATTGAGACGTTAGCAATGAGTGATGACTACGAGGTTTTCATCAACAGATTTATGGGGCTTTGCAGCAAAAGAAGTTTTAACTTCACAATTGTTTCAATTAACATCTTTTCCTAGCTAAGACCCAGATCTTCCTGGCATGAAACATATCATATCAAGTGTTAATTATTTACATATTATGTCAAATATAATTATTACCCACATTTTTCTTTGGCTTTAGCATTCACCCCTCCATAGAACACCACAGAATGCTCCATATGCCACCGTATGATCTCTCCAGAAAGTTATTCCTGACACTAATTTCTACATTTGGAGTCTCCTGAGAATTTGGTTCTGAGTGAAGACAAAGGACAAAGGAGGACAGAGAAAATGATCCTGCATCAGAAGTTCCACGTAGAGTGTTTTTAACATCCTAGTTGTCCCACTAGAATCTGAACAAAAGAAGGTATGTTCTCTAGACATCCAAATGAGTCACAATGTCTGTGTGATAGACCACTGAACTACTTGGAGAAAACCCTCATCCCCAAAGCATATTTTCCCGAGAAACGGAGACCATTTTTAGACTCTATTCCTGAAAGGTTCATCGTTGACCTGATTGTCCATTTAAGAAGTACTGTATTGACCACAGGAAAAGTTCACACAACCCCCTCCATCCTCTCACTAACTCCTCCCAGATACCACTCTCCCAACATTACTACCACCCAACTTCCTTCCTTATTAAAAAATTAATAATAATTCTTAAAGCTGAATTTGTGCTGACAATACATTCTTGACTGTGAAGTATTCACTAGAATACAGTCTTTTTTCTTTCCTTCCTTTATTTTTTTTAAGATTTATTTATTTGTTTGTTTGTTTATTATGTATACAGTGCTCTGCCTGCAGGCCAAAGGAGGGCACCAGATCTCATTACAAATGGTTGTGAGCCATCATGTGGTTTCTGGGAATTGAACTAAAAACCTCTAGAAGACCAGCTAGAGTTTTTAACCACTGAACCCTCTCTTCAGCCCCTAGAGCACAATCTTTAACTAAAATTAAGTCTTCCTCTCCCAGAAGCCATCAACTGTTCATTACTCCTCAGATAGGGTAGGGACTTGTGAACCCTTTCCCACTCCATGCTGGAATGCTGACTGGCTTGATCCTGTACTGGCCTTGTGCAAGCAGCCACAACTACTGTGAGTTCATGAGTACAGAGGTTCTGTCACATCCAAAAGACACTGTTTTGCTCTAATCTCTATGATCTCTGGATCCTCCAATCTTTCTTCCCTCTCTTCCACTATGGCACCTGAGTCTTGGGAAGAATGAGTAACATGGATGTTTCATTTGTGATGGAGCATTCCAAAGATACTTTGTCTCCACACTGTGACCAGTTGTGAGTTTTTGCACTAACTAACTGCACAAAGAAACTTCCATGAGAAGTTTCTGAGAGCTGCATTAATCTATGGAGAGAGAGTTACAAATTTAGAAAACATAGTAGTGGGTTCACCCCTGGGCCTGGGAACTAAACAACCACTGGTCCTTGGCCAGATTCACAGCACCAGGGATGTGTTTTCTCAACTTGAATGGGCCTTTGTTTTTTGTTTGTTTGTTTGTTTTTCTATTCTTAAACACTATTAGCATCATTAAATTTGTTTGTTTGTTTGTTTACTCATTTACTTCATACTTCTCTCCCAGGCTGAAAGCTCAAAAAGGCAAGAGTGAAGCTGACTCTGTTCATTTCTGTTTTAAATCTTTCTACCTCCTCACTAGGAGTTGACAGTTATGAGGTCAATGGCCATGGGTACTTTTATCAACATCTAACATCTCAAGATTCTGATGACACTAAGAGCAAAGCAGACCAGATGGCCCAGGACCCCCATGACTCTCTGGATAAGAGTGATATTGGGAGAGCTGCAGCTTTAGAGGCAAGTAGAATGTGGAGTAAAGATATCACTAAGAAAAGCCTGGAGGCACACACATAGCAAGTTTCCCTTCTCTTAACCCTCCTGGCCTTACTTCTTGAAGGTCTTACTCTGCTCCCTGAATGTTCTCCCAAGATGCTCCCAATAATGGTGAAATTTGAAAATGGTATTTACTCTTTGTTTGCTAAATATTATATACTAAATTATATTCTAATCAATTTACACTATTTAATTCAGTAATTAACTGGCCTGTGTGAGCCGGATTTACAAATTTTCGGAAAGACTTCTCCTTGGCTCAAGGAGTAGAATCTTAAATCAGGGAAAGACAAGAAATAAGAAGCACCAATTTCAGCCCAAGCACAGCTGGAACCAATTGTGTTCTCTTACTTTTTAAGAAACAACATATTGCTTCATTTATTTGTGTGCATGTATGTGCATGCACACCTATTCTGAGCACCACAGAAAGTGTGCAGAGATCAGAGAACAACTATTGGGTCAATTCTTTCCTTTCACCATGTAGATCCCTGAGTTAAACTCAGGCCATCAGACTTGGTAGCAAAGACCTTTACCCACTGAGTAATCATGCCAGTCCAATTGCATCTACTTTATAAGCAGAGCAAAAATATGGAATGTCAAGATAAAAGTATGCCAGGCAGCAGTGGCACAAACCTTTAATCCCACATTTGAGAGTCAGAGGCAGGCAGATATATGTGAGTTTGAGGCCAGCCTAGTCTGCAGAGAAAGTGCCAGGACAGGCTTCAAAGCTACACAGAGGAACCCTGTCTCAAAAAACAAAAGAAAAAAGAAAAGTAGACTCCATATCTCACTGTAACACAAACCACTGGGAAATAAAATATATAGAGAGACATTTTGCAATAACCATTCATCAAGTCTCAACAATACGAACCAGTATATTAACTAGTAATTTCTGTTTCATAAACAATAAGGATTGATAGCGCCTAACATCTCACCAAAACCAGCACTTCTATAGGAACCAAAGAGAGTTTTCAGCCACGTGTCTAGACAGGCTAATGTTCAAATAGTGACAGTGCAGGGGAAAGATGACCACCGGTCAGTTTTCCTTTCTCCTTTGTGGGATGGGATCGCTGGCCATCCCTGGGACCACAGAACAGGTGTTAAATGAGATGAGGAAAGTGGGGGCACATGGTTGTGCTGGGAAATGCTGGGATCTTTTGACCTATCTGCAACAGCTCAGTATCCTGATTGAACAGACTCTACCTAAAATATGTTTCCTAACTCTCTGGCCAACTAGGTCTGATGTCCTCTTTTACAATACAAATGCTGAGGTATTTATTTCACAGTGCTAAGCACAATTTGCAATTGCATGGATAATCAGTTAACAAAAATAGGTATCTTCCACCAGACTCAGCATGGAAGCTTGCTAGCATCAGTCACACATCATCCTGTCTCACTGCCTAGAAAGTACATTGACCTTAATAAGTATTGCACATGTAACCAAATGAACCGAGAAGGCAGTGGAATTTACCAAGGTAAAACATTTTGTGGGGTCTTTGTTACTTTTTTCTTAATCTACTTTTTGATGACCCAGATTTGAGAGCTGAGGAAAGGCAAACGAACAAGTTTGTTTGTCTCACATGAGTACCATTTAAGAAAAATTTAAGTGTTTCTAAAATAAAATAAAATAAAAAGTCTCCAAGTTTTTGGTTCCTACTGTTCTTGAATAATTCTAGTAACACAAAACTGTTTGAGTGATGGCCAAGCCTCAAAAGTTCATAAGCCAATATGTTTATAAAAGATTTTGAGGCATTAAGGAGCATTGAGGACAATTGTAGAGAAATACTTTACAAGAACCACATCAAGATATGCTTAGCTGAAATGTAGACACATTGGTCATCATTGGTTGAGGCTTGAAACCATATCTCAACTCCTTGAATTTTCCTTCCCATGAAGTCATAGATGTAGAGGCCTCAAGCCACAATCTAAGAGGACACCAGGGCTGAAAGTATATCCTTCATGAGTAACAGTAGGAAATTAGAATGTAGTCTAACAAAATCAAGGGAAGTAGGATCACAGTGTGTGTGTGTGTGTGTGTGTGTGTGTGTGTGTGTGTGTGTGTGTGTGTTCTGGAGAAGATGTGCCAAGGCCAGAAGAAAGAAATCACTTGCCCCACTCGATCATTCTTAGAGTTAAAGTGTGTGTCCTGCCTGTGCCCAGCTTTTTACATGGTGCTAAGAATTCAAACCCAGCTCCCTGTACTTGCACACCAAGCTCTCATATCCACTGAGCCATCTCTTCCATTCCAAGAGCCTGTCCTTTTTAAAAGAGCCTCATATTAAGAGATTAATTCTATCAGCCTCTGGTGAAGATGAATTAGAATGGACAGCTATGTACTAATAGCCCACTGCTTAATTCCTTTAGTTAACACAGAGAATTCCTAATATCCCTCCCAGGAGGGCCAGCACCACTAAGCAGAGAACTCAGAATAAGCCTTGTTGCCTGATAAAGATGTTAATTGCTCAAGTTAGTCTTCCCTCCCTTCATTCACAAGCAAAGAGGCATAGTAAAGTTTCCATCAGCACCCAAGAGAGCTTGTTTAGGCAGCATCTATGGGAGCCTTGTTTCAGTGACTTCTAGGGATACACACGATCAAGAGCCTCCCCAGCATACAACAGGGTATCACCTTAAGGACACTTGTCTGTACTGCTCAGCTTCAAGCTAATTTCTACTTCTCAGTTGCAGTTATCTGCTAACTAAGCTATCTTTCTAGATCCGTGCCCTAATCGGTACTCTGTCAATATTTGCCATGTGGATGAATGTTCACACCATCACTCTGAAAGTCACGAAGGGAAAGCTACACAATTCACCTAGCTCAGCGTAAAATTAAAATGCCATGTAGGAGTTCCTATTCAAAAAGCTAGGGAAAGGGGGTCATTGAAGGTTTAAATACATAAAGATTGTTCTTTCTTCCATGCCCTCATTCTCAGTTGACCATTGATAGTGTGTTTTAATTTGATGTTCAATTTATTCTAAGAAAAATTAAGCATTCAAGTTATTAGCAAGAATTTTAATCTTGATTCATCCAACAACAGTTTTCAATTCAACTATAAAAGTATTCAAGGAATCACTGGAATGATGTCAGTCTTTTTTCATAATTTCTAGAAGTGTTTCAGTCTCATGAAACAGTTGAAACATGACCCCAAACTAATTCAACTGATTTGTTTCACTTCTTGCTATAATTAATCAATGGCCTCACTCTTCAGCTTATTGATTACATAGGTTGAATAAGGAAGAAGAAAAAAGAAGGTGAAATTTTCCAATTTTTCTCACTTTCTATAGCATCCTTTTTTAGGATAAGTGATTGACAAGGCAGTAAATGAGAAAGAAAATTTACAGTGGCATACCCTCGTCTTTCACATTTCCTTAAATGGCATCACCTGTTCTTGGAATTGTGGTAAGAACCTTGTGTGTATTCACTCTATCTCTCTGTAATGTGTACCATGTATTATCAACAGGGTCTGCCCTGAAGCTCTCACCAAAGTCTAAGTCAATTGAATTGTTCTCATAAAGTCATGAGAAGTACCTTCATGTTATTACCTTGTAAGATTGGTCTCTGTAGCTAAAGAAAATGGAGAAAGGCATGTGGGTTAATATCAGGGTTTTCAATTCAATTCCACTGGTCCACCTGTCTATTTTTGTGCTAATACCAAGCTGTTTTCAGGACTATAGCTCTATAATAGAACTTGAAGTCAGGGATGATTATGACTCCAGAAGTTCCTTTATTGTACAGGGTTGTTTTAGCTAACCCATACACCTACAAACACCTGATTTTTGACAAACAAGCTAAAATTATACAACGAGAAAAAAATCATCTTCAACAAATTTTGCTGGCATAACTTCTACACACATGCTGATGTGTAGAAGACTGCAGACAGATTCATATCTATTGCCATGCACAAAACTTAAGTCCAAATGGGTCAAAGACCTCAACATAAACCCAGCCACACTGAACCTCTTAGAAGAGAAAATGGGAGGTACACTTAAACAAATTTGTGCAGGAGACTGTTTCCTAAACATAACACCAGTAGCACAGACACTGAGATCAACAATTAATAAATGGGATCTCCTGAAAGGCAAAAGGACACAAGACAAAATGGCAGCCAAGAGAATAGGAAAAGATAATCACCAACCCCACATCTGACAGAGGGCTGATTTCCAAAATAAACAAAGAACTCACCAAAATACCAAATAATTCAATTTAAAAGTGGGGTACAGAACTAAATATAGAATCCTCAATTGAGAAATCCAAAATGGCTAAAAGACACTTAAGAAAGTGCTCAACATCCTTAGACATCAGGGAAATGCAAATCAAAACAACTCTGAGATAGCATCTTACTCCTGTCAGAATGACTAAAATGAAAAACAGTTTATGCTAGAGAGGATGTAGAAAAAAGGGTACACTGCTGGTGTGAGTGCAAATCATACATCCACTTTGGAAATCAGTATGGATGTTCCTCAGGAAAATGGGAATCTGTCTACCACAAGATCCAGTAATTTCACTCTTAAGCATATACCCAAAAGATGCACATGCATACAAGAACATCTGTTCAACTATGTTCATAGCAGCCATAGCCAAAACTTGGAAGTAATCTAAATGCCCCTCAATTGAAGAATGGATGGAGAAAATGTGGTACATGTACACAATGGAGTACTACTCAGCAGAAAAAGAAAAAACACAATAGAATCTTGAAATTCAAAGGCAAATAAAAGGAACAAGAAGAAACCATCCTGAGTGAGGTAAACCACTCACAAAAAAGAGAAACACAGCACGTACTCACTCATATATGGATTTTAGACATAGAGCAAAAGATTACCAGCCTACAATCCACACCACCAAAAGAGCTAGGAAACAAGAAGGACCCTGAGAGAGACATACATGGTCCCCTGGAGAAGAGGAAAAAGACAAGATCTCCCAAGCAAATTTGGATTATGTGGAGAAGGGAGAGGGAATTAGAAAGGAGAGGAGAGGAGAGGAGAGGTGGGCATGATGGAGCAAGAAGATAAAGTCAGGGAAAGAATAGAGCAAAAAGAGAGAGAGAGAGAGAGGAGAGAGAGAGAGAGAGAGAGAGAGAGAGAGAGAGAGAGAGAGAGAGAGAGAGAGATACCATAATAGAGGGAGCCATTATAGGTTTTAAGAGAAATCTGGCACTAGGGAAATGTCCAGAGATCTACAAGGATGACCCCAACAAATAACCTAAGCAATAGTGGAGAGGCTACCTTAAATGCCCTTCCCCAATAATGAGATTGATAAGTACCTTATATGCCATCCTAGAGCCTTCATCTAGTAGCTGATGGAAGCAGAAGCAGACACCCACAGCTCAACACTGAACTGAACTCCTAGAATCCAGTTGCAGAAAGGGAGGAGTGATGTGCAAAGGGGGTCAAGACCAGGCTGGAGAAACCCACAGAAACTGTTGACCTGAACAGGGGGAGCTCATGGACTCCAGTCTGATAGCTAGGAAACCAGCATTATACCAACTCAGACCCCCTGAATGTGGATGTTAGTTAGGAGAACTAGGCAGTTTATGGGGCCTCTGGTAGTGGATCACTATTTATCCCTAGTATATGAATGGACTTTGGGAGCCCATCCCACATAGATGGAGACTTTTTCAGCCTAGACACATGGGGGGAGGGCCTGGGCCCTGCTCCAAATGATATGACAGACTTTGAAGACTCCCCATGGAAGGCCTCACCCTTCACCATGGGGGTTGGTGGGGGGGACAGGGGAAGAGGGGTGGGAGAGGGAACTGAGATTAACATGTAAACAAGCTTGTTTTATATCAAAATTTTAAAAAAGAATATTAGAACTTTAAAAAAAAAAGGAAAAGAAAAGAAAATGGAGAAAGGCAAAGAGGAAAATACCTAATGGTGAGAACTGAAGCTAATATTTATCCAGAAGGTTCCAAAGTGACTGAATACACGAGAAGTTCCTGACCAAAGAGGTTTTATGGGGCACTACAGGGTTCATTTCTCTTCCACCAAAATAATCCAATTCAACAAATATTTGTTGAGTTTCACCGTATGTTTGCTGATAGAGTGCCAAGATCAGCAAATAAATAAGACAGAGAAGGAAGTTAATGTTGGCCGGTTTTTCCCTCGGCAACACATCGCTATAAAAAAAAAAAAAAAAAAAAGAATGGTTTCTGAAAAGTATGAGAGCAATTTTATGTAAAAAACCCGCATTGCTGTTTTCTGTGGGTACGCAATTACACACTCTCTCTCTCCCTGAAAGTGGTTTTGTCTATGTCCCTTGAAACACAATGCATTTTGGGAGGGGTGTTATATTAAGAGAACATTGGCTGTCTGCACCTTGACTTGTCAACACTGGGCAGGTTATAACACAGAGAGCTGCCTAGACATCCTTTGGTTTTACATCCGGGGCAGGAGCTTGCGGGCTCTTGGTGAGAGGCAAAGGCAGAATGTGAAGGAGGAGGAGGAGAAAACAGTGGAGGGACACTGTTTTCAGGTTAATTGTGCATATTTTCTGCTTCTTTCCATTTTCCAGAGGTGACAATTGGATTTGAAAAAAAAATGGTTTTTAAAAACTTACTTCAGAAATATATCTAAACGTGTGTATGAAGCCACATACTGAAATACAAGAACCAGTAAGTCATTGACTTGCACAGAGAGCACTTTCAGTTGAAAAGGAGTCTGACAAAAAGTAGATACACTGCAAAAGTTGCCAGACATAACAGGACTAGCATCAAAGACAGGCTTTAGGTATCTCTGCTATAAAATCCATCTGTATCTCCCAAAGTCCATATATTAAAATCCTAATACCCAATATAATGACTAGAATCAGAGGGTGAAGTCTTTGAGATGTGGTTAGATCATGAGAGCTATGTTCCTACAAAGAAGCCTCAGAAACTGCTCTCACCCCTGCTACTCTGGGATGACTTAGCAAAAAGATTGCTATCTATACATCAGAACTTTAACCTCCCAAGATGTCAAACCTACTAGTGCTTTGACTTAGAACTTTGCATCTGTCAAGCCGTGAGATGTAAATTTCTATCACTTATGAGTCGTTCTCTTTGTGGAAAAATTTTAGAGCAGTTCAGACTGACCAAAGCAAGCATTGGGCACACAGTGGGTCCTCAACAAATATTTAGCAAGTGCATGGATCTTTGAGCAAGTTATGAACAGATGTCTTAGAGTAGATTATGGATTTTCAGTTATTACAAATAGTTTAGTAGCTGGAAATATGGTTCAATGGTATAATTCTTGCTAAGTAGGTTCTAAGTCCTGGATTCCATCCAAGCACCACAGAATCACACAGAAAATGGTTAACAGTTACCCAGAGGTTTGTTTTGTGTACAGGGATGGTTGAGAGTCCCTGTTCTCACAGTTCACATTGTCAGCAGGAAACAGTGTCGACCCCGATAGTCACTTTCTAACAGTCACTTGCAGACTTGTGTTGAGGTTTGCTGCATTCTGAGCCCACTTGGTGTTTGTTAGAAATGGAACATAATGGGAAAGACTTTCTACATAATCAGCCTTAGCTTTTCATAAAGTTGGGGGCTTTCCGTGAAAAGATGTTACTTTTACTTTGGTCAAATTATTATGTATGCTCTGACTTCTTTGATTTTTCAGTACCTAAAGTCTTGTGTATTAGAAATATCTGTGTAAGCATATATGCAATTAAAATGTTAACTCAGAAATAGAAATCAACAATGGAGTTTGTTTTCTGGAAAAGATATAGTCCTATTGTATCTAATTTATGTCATCCTATATTGCCTAATATTCTAAAAAGAAAGTTTAAACTATTTAAATTCTTGTGCCTCATCACCCAAAGGACATGAAAAAATATGATCTTATATTAACTTTATATAATTTATGAATTTTGCCTTAAACATTGTCCCTTGTTTTATTAAATTGTTTTATTAGACTCCAATTCTGGTTTTTGTGTTTTTGCAACAGCATTTTATTCTAAACAAACACTTGTTTTAAAAAAATCTTCATAATGCCTGTATTTGGTATATCACTGCTTATCTGCTTATTGAATTTTTGAAATACACAACTCCAAAAATTAAAAAAAGAAACAAAGAGTTTTTCTACTCCAAAAGAATGAATGCAAAAGTTAACATAACATGCAGTGAATTCTAAAGAAATAAGCATGGCCATCCTGTGTCCTGCACAGGGAAGAGATTATCTAAATATTACAGCAAGAAGCAAGGAAGCAGGAGCTCCACATGTCACTCTGGGGTGACTGAGCTTTGCACAAAAGCCAAGAAGAGGCCCTGAAAGACTAGAAGTTGAGAAAAGTACGGTGAGTTTTTCTAGGGGCTCATGATGGAGGATGTTCTTCTGTATATATGTTCATATATGTTCTCTTATTGTTTGATGACTAAAACACTGTTTGGCCAATAGAGGCAGGAAGATAAGTGGGACTAAGAGACGAGGGCAATTCTAGGAAAGGTAGGCAGGGAAAATCTGCCAGAGAGATGTCATGTGAGATCAGGAAGATAGGTAGCACCAGGCAGTCTTTGGTAAGATGAAACCATGTAGAAATACTTAGATTTATAGAAATGGGTTAATAATTAAGACAGAGCTAGCCAATAAGAAGCTCAAGCCACCATCCAATAGTTTTATAACTAATATAGCTTCCGTGTGTTTATTTGGGGCTGAAGGGGATTACAGTACCTGGTGGGACAAGAAAAATCATGAGCATCAGGCTCACTCTGCCTTCAGTGTTGAGTATAGACTGCTGATAGCTACCATACAAAAAGAGAGACACAAGTCGAGGAAGTAGGAGATAGAAAACTCAGTCAAAAACATGATTGAAGGTTGTTAAGGGCACACTGAGGAAGCCAATAATTAACTAGCTGTATGAGTTGAGGACTTTTCCTGTTTCATTTCTATTGTCTGTGATAACATACTCAGACAGAAACAAGTTTAAGAAAGAAAGGGTTTGTTTGACTAACAGTTTCAGATTTAGTCCATCATTGCAAGGCAAGCACATATAGTGCTAATCACATCTACAGTCGAGAGCAGTGAGAAGGAGTGTTACTTGCACTTAACAATAGCTTTGCACTTACATAGTGCAGGATGCCATGCTTATGGAATGGAGCTGCCCACAATGGACTTCCTGCATCAGTCAATGAAATCAAGACAATCCCCCAGACATGACCACAGAACAACCTGAACTAGAAAACCACTCACTGAAACTCGCTTCTCAGGTGACTCTAAATTGTGTCAAGTTAATGATTAAAAATAGCCTCAACTTGGCTATAAAACTTTTTACTAGAAATAAAGAGATTCTATAGTTTCATAAATATTAATGTCACAAATTTAGAAGAGATCGCTTAGGATAATTGTAAAGAAGATGAAGGAAGCTGGAAATCACAATGTCCATACAAACATAATGTAACAAAGGAAGACACAAGATAAAGAGATACCAAAGGTTGTACTTCTGGGTGAAAAAAAGCAATCAGATGAAATGCACATCGAAGACTAACAAGATACAAGTGTGAATATTCTTGCAGGATTGAGAAAAGTCATATGCCCTCTTGGCCCAATTTGGGCTCACTGCCAAAATTAGAGTGCAGTGGGTGCAGCTGCCAGGCTCTACCTGACAGCAATGTCATCATTACATGGAATGGTAGGGTGATTTTGAACTCTCTAGCCAACATCTGGACTCACGACCACCACCTATGAAATGCAGGCTTTACACCTACCCTTGGTAAAAAGTGTTTTACCTAAACATGCCACACCATACTAGGCTCTATTTGGACTACTTTTGTTGTCTTTTCAGTAGACAGTAGAAAGGAAAACAGGTTCACCTCAAATATCCTGAGTTTGTAAGCTGTTTATCCTTTGACAAGTGTAACTGGAAAAGCTACTTTATGTAAGCAGGAGTTGAGGAAGTATACATGTGGTTTCAATTGTCAACACTTTGTGTGGTGACAGGCTACTTACCAAGTAGCAGCTCTCAGAAGACATTCCACTCAAAAATTTACATGGTTGGAAAACTGCAGCTTTGTAATTTGAAAGAAATGTGTAATGATAGCATGTACTAGGAATAAAAGAGAAAGACCAACGTGGGAGTCTGTGGTTTGGGATGCCCACAGACTTCCATGATTTCCTCTCCACTGTGGGATCATGTTTCTAAGTTCCTCTAACACTTTGCCTTACATTAGTATAGTGTGGGGACTATTTTGCACATAACCATCACAGGTCCTGATTAGCTTCACAGTGAACTTTTTAAGTACCAGTTCTGTATTCAATTTTCCCTCTTGCTCAACTTTTCTAGGCTGTCTCTTCATCTTATGCATTCTCCCTATGTGGCTCGTTCTCTCTCTCTCTCTCTCTCTCTCTCTCTCTCTCTCTCTCTCTCTCTCTCTCTCTCTCTCTCTCCACCTCTTATTCTTTCTGCCTTTCTACTCTCCCCACTTCAGTCTAACCATTCTTTGTCATATTATCTCTCCTTCCCTCCCCCTCTCTCCTGTTTCCTCATGTTGACATAAGAATTATATAAGTACATAGGAAAAATACTAGAAAAACATTGTATAAGTTATATGAGTTATATTCAACAAACCTTGAATTATACTGAAACACACCAAAAACATTTCTTTTAGAATTAGAACTCTGAAACATTGAATGAGGGAGTAGATTTTTTTTCTAAGAATATAGAAAGATGAGCTACTTGCCCTATTATGAGAAAGTTCAGTTGATATTGAGCCAGAGAAAAGTATCATTAAACATTAATTGCTAAGTATGGCATATAATGAGGAATAAAATGTCAAAAGTTCCTGAATCAAAAACTTCTGAGATCAGAGTTACAGGAATTCAATTGGAAAGCCAAATTTAGCAGGACAAATAAGGTGTGTGAGTAATGCCGGGGAAAGACAGATGATGATAAAATGTACTCTGCTTGAAAAGTGGAGTGAGAACATGCAGAGTTGCCTGAACAGACTATGAAAAGAAGGAAATCTGAAGAAACAGAGACATTGAGACATCCAAGTGAAAGTCATTTCCCAAAAATAAGACAATGTACTTTCTTACACACCTAGTGGTTTATTGGTTTCCACACCAATGAATTCAACCCTAACTATTAGCTATTATGTAAGATAACCTTGTCATTGGGCTTCACACATCCCGTTCCCTGTGAGATGGTTCTTATTTTTCCTCCTTGTAAATTCCTTTCCTGGACCCTCCACTTGGCTGCAGTACATCTTAGATTTTGGTGGGAATTGAATGCCTGATCAGATACTGTTTTCTTTCCTGTCATATCTCTGGAACTGGTTTCTGACAAACCCCACCATTAACATAGCTTGCCTTCCTTGAGATAAGTTTCCCATTGTATTTAAATTTAATGATTGAATCTAGGAGGGAGATCTCCTGTGAAATTTGTAAATTCACACCAGTTAGAAATAAAGACAAATAAGTTGACCTAACAACTGATTTGTCTAAGACAGGTTTTAATTGTATCTCTTAGTATGAGTGTCGATGCCTTGTGTTCTCCCCAACCCAACTATGAACATTCAATTTAGTGAGATGATGTGATGGTTTAGATAAGAACCATTCCCCATAGGCTCAAGTATTTGGACAGCTGGTGATGTTTGGGGGTGGGGGTTATGGAGCCTTTAGGAGGTGGAGTCTTGCTAGAGAAAATTTGTCATGGGGTGGGCTTTGAGAGTTCATCATCTCACTCCACTCTTTCTCCTTTGCACTTGGTGTTGAAGATGTGATCTCTTGGTTTCCTGCTCTGGCCTCCTATTGTCATGCCTTCACCATATTATGGACTTTACCTGTGAAACTGTACGCCCAAATAAACTCTGTTCTACAAATTTCTTTGGTCATGGCACTGTCATAGTAACAAAAAGTAACTAACACAGATGAGTTCCAGTTCTTCACAGGATTTTTTTTCATGACATCATGGAAGTCAAACAACTCTTCATGACATTTAGCTCTATTTCTGCTTGAATGACCTGCCTTGGCCCACAAAATGTGTAAGTTATATAGCCAGAAAGTTAATCTGTATTTGCATGGTTTAACTTGTCCTCTTGTGTTTCTGCAGAGTCCAAGACAATTTAAAATGTTCTTGTTGAGTGCTTAAGAAAAGAATGCAATTTGTTGGGCAAGCCTTAATTCTCAGATTCTGAGTAGTTGACCAAGGGATGGCAGAATCAAGCCAAGGATCTCCTAGGAATGATCACCATATATGATGTTTAAAATAGAAGATTAATTATAAGCATGTATGCCATTTATTGATTCAAGGTCATTATCTGACTGTTAGGTAACCCCAAAGATGCCAAAATCCTCCATCAACCTCCTTTAAATCTTCCTTAGACATAGTAAATGTGCATGTACATCCAGGACAATGAAGAAAGAAGATGAGCACTCCCTCTGGGCTCCACTACACAAGATATTCTGGCTCATATAGTTTCATTTTGCATTCCAACCTCAGTTCTTCCTCCCACACCTCCTCCTGCTCTGCCCTCCCCATGTCCCATCCACTCCTTCTCACTGGTAAAGACTGCCATGAGGAGTCAACAAAGTCTGTCATATTAAGTTGAGGGGCCACCAAGACCCTCCCCACTACATTAAGGCTGAGCATGGCATCCCACCATAGGGAGTGGGATACAACAATCTGGCTCATATACCACGTTTATATCATGCTCCTACTGCCAGGGGCTTCTCAGATAGTCCAAGCTTCACAACTTTCTCCCACATTCAGGGGGCCTAGCTCGATCCCATGGACTCTCCAGAGCTGTCTCTAGACTTCATGAGTTTCCACAGGCTTGGTTCAGCTGTCTGTGTAGATATCTCCATAATGATCTTGACCTCCATTGCTCATATATTCCCTCCCCCCTCTCTTTGATGCCCCCAGTGAAATCTAATAGTCTGACTCTTAAGCAGAAAGTTTGAAGAAGGAAATTGAAGGCATGTGCAACTTGTAATTTTTTTTATTATCTATCTGTACTCCAGAAATAGGCCTGTGATTTAAAAGCCTAGGCATATTTCATTTGAGTTCTCACATCATCAGAGTCATCTATAGCAACAATTGCATGACCAGCTCTCCATAACAGACACCCTATTTCTGGCTCAAGTATCAGTGTATTGGCTGAAGTCTAGTTGTTCTAGACTGGGCTAAGTTAGTTTTAGCAGCAAACTGTAGAGCAGAGACTAGGTTAGTTTCGGATGTCTCTCATTTGCCTTAAATCAGGAGACACATAATCATTCTTCACATCAAAAAAAATAGAAACAAAGAGGACACAACTTAAGCCTTTTGGTGCACCACGTATGGCTGCATCGACATTGGTAAAAACCATTGAATTATTCAGATCCCAGTTCTGCTGTGTGTAAAATATGAACAATAATAATTTTTGTTTGTTAGGGTTATCTTGAAAATGAAATAAATAGGATCACCCCTGGGAATTACTTAGAACACTACTGATGATATTATAAAGACTTAATAAGTGAAAGCAATTATGGTGTTGATAGCATTTATTCAAATAAAGCTCTTTTTTTCTTTTTTGGGCCTTTTTCTGTCTACACTTAAATGCCTGAAAGCATTCCCAAGGTCGTTTTATATTGCTTCAGATCTAAGTAACTCTAATGCTACATTCACACATTTTCAAACAACTTACAATTCTATTTACCATAAGATGTAATTAAATCTCTACAGGATAAGTGATTTCTATAATTTCATATTCAGTATAGAGATCAATGGTCATCAATGCAAAATGAGCTATATCTGGAATCTGTGATATGCTGGAACTATCAATAACAATGCAATCTTTAATAACTTAATAATTCTGTGTCTTTAGAAACAAAATTTTCATCAATACTTAAAAGGTATATAAACTTCCTGGCACATAGAAACTGTTCAGCAAACTCTTTAAATTTTGTAAAACGCCAGGGGGAGATGATTGTACAGCCATAGCTCTCTTATGTGGATGTCTGTTTTGGAACAGAATCTTCTCTAAGGAAATATTCGGGTATAGACACATATCTCAGTTTCTCCAGGAATGTATTTCTAGTGTCACAGAGCTCAGAGACATTTTGCTTCATAAAAACCTGTGCAGCATCATCAGGAAAAAGTCAAATACTCCTAACCCAATACTTATATGGCTACTATTTCACAGTGAGAGGAACATGCTCTATTCACATGAGGGCTATACTTTCATCACTACTCCTTTTGGAAAATGCCTTTTGTTTTAAGTAGCACATGTGGGAACTATCTGTAAACACACCCCACTAATGTTACAGGCTCTACTGAGTGGCTTATGCTTCCTCGCATGCTAATTCTGGGTAGAACTTCACATCTAGAATAAATCTAAAAGTCAGAGAAATTAAAAGCCCATCTGAGACCTCACCCAGTGAAAATTAGTAATTAGTACTTCCGTAAGGGAAAAAACTTTTTATAGAATGAGGCTGAGCTTGACCAAGGGGCACACAGAAATGTGGGAGCATCTACTGGGTCAAAAGAGAGACATGTGTATGGGTCAGCTTTCTGAAACTATGACATAATATTCAAGGAAAACCAACCTAAAAGAAGGAAGACTTATTTTGGTACATAG
Organism: Cricetiscus sungorus; assembly: GCA_030556225.1. Lineage (NCBI taxonomy): Eukaryota > Metazoa > Chordata > Mammalia > Rodentia > Cricetidae > Cricetiscus > Cricetiscus sungorus. The sequence continues at coordinate 17,360,609 of JANBXA010000366.1, forward strand.
GTTTAGAGTTTTCCATCTATAATTGGCTGGCTCTAGTGCTCTTAGGTAAACAAATCTAGCAGAAGAGCATGGTAGAAAAACACTGGTCACCTCATAGCAGCCAGGAAGGAAAAAGAATAGAAAGGAAGAGTGTGCCCCAGTGACCCATTTCCTCCAGTTGACTTTACTTCCTAAAAGCCTATTCAATTATGTACTAATCAATCTGTTGGTGAGGTTGGTGCCAATCACTTTGTGAAATGTCACCAGCTAGTAACCAAACATCAGTGCATGACCCTTTAGGGAAGTTTCCAGATCCAAACCACAGCATGGTTGCATCTTCCTAAAACAGTCTAATAAAAATGTAGATCTCAAATGGACAGAACAGAAAACCCATCCTGAGTGATGTAACTCAGACCCAGGGAGACAAATATGGTATGTAGTAACTCATAAGTGAATACCACACATAAAGCAAAAGATACCCACCCTACAATCCATAACCCCATAGAAGCTAGAACCCTCTTCCAGAAACAGTTGGAAGCAGATGCAGAAATCCACAACTATCACAATTGAAGAGAGGGAGGAGTGATAATACAAACAAGGAGTCAAGACCGTGATGGGGAAACACACAGAATCAGCTGACCCAAGCTAGTGAGAGATCACTGACTCTGTTCTGACAAATGGGGAACCTGAATAAGACCAAACTAGACTCCCTTAATATAGGTGACAATGGTGTGACTGGGACAATATATGAGGCCTCATAACACTGATGCACAAACTGATTTAGTGGAGCCCATTTTATATAATTCTATATGGAGTAATACCTTACTTAGCCTAGACAAAGAGGTATGGGGGTGCCCCTTGGTCCTGCCTCAACTAGATGATGGGACAGACTCAGTAGATTTCCTAGGGGAGACCTTACCATCTTCATGGAGCAGATGTGGAGAGGGAGAAGTGGGGGTAGCTGGAGGAGAGGAGGGAGGGGGAGCTGGGAATGGAATGTGAAAAATAAATTAATAAAAATGTTCCTGAAAAGAAATGTATGTCTTTCCTGATTTCTTGATATAGAAGGCCACCTGTACCCTTCATAGTATTGTTTAATTCCACTACAAAAGTCAGATAAAACTCACACTGTCTCATGTTTGGCAAGTGGGGCATCCAAGGCCTCCTTGTGGGTGAGTCTGGGAAGAAATTCTGTCAAACTTCACAAAAATGAGATATTAGAAGGGCAATTTATGTAACCATCTTTTCCTTGCTTGTCCTCCCACCTTCATAGTTTAGGAAGAATGACATAGTACAGAAGAGGAAAGGGAGTCATGTTAGATGTTGTTGGCCTGAAATGCCCTCATTTGTTAAATAAAGCCATCGTGCTACTCTCAGAAAGAAATTACAGCCAAAATATTGTAAGTCTTTGAAAACACAGAGTATATAAAAGCTGTATTACTTAATCTGGGGCCTCTTATCTGAGGACCAGCAAATTCCACTTGGGTTATCCTAGAAGTGACCTAAAATACAAAGGATTTGGATGCTGTGGATGAGGCTCCCCTGGGACACCAAGAGCATGGGAGATACCATGAGTGGACCTAAACAGGCTTAGATTGTTGATAGTAAAGTCATACAAAACTACAGTAACTTAATACAATAAAGTTGTATTTCTCTCATGCGAGTGCCTACTGGTGGTCTGTAAGAAATGTTTTTCACTATTCGAGCTGCTTTGGTTTAAGAGTCATTGCTATCACATAGGTACATGGCCTGGAAGTCTTAATTCTTTAGTCAGTAGGAGAAAAGAGATGTCTCTGATCATACTACCTGGAAAGTAGATAGAGAAAGATTTGGGTATAGAAAGTTTATCAGGCCATGAAGTAAGAATTGGCAAGTGTATATGACAGACTTTGAAGACTCCCTACGGAAGTTTGCTCCCTGGGGAGCAGAAAGGTGATGGGATATGGGTTGGTGGGGGGTACAGGGGAGGACAGGAGGGTGCGGGAACTGAGATTGGCATGTAAAACAAGCTTGTTTCAAATTTAAATTTAAAAAATTAAAAAAATAAAGAGTTGGCATGTGTGATGGGACAAAGGAAACAAATTAAACAGAAACCTGATGAGCTATAATGCAGTCATGCCAATGGTCTTGGTCAGCCCGAGAGCAAAATATGGAGCCACAGTGGTTTTGTGTCTATTTCATGGAAGCCCAAAGGGATTGAACCTTTATTTCTCAGTTTAAACCAGTCATTTGATAGACCTGACTCCAAAGTCAGGGTCTGACCTTGGGGAATGTGCTCTGATCTGTGGAGAAAGAACTCTTGGAGAGAAATTAGCTGAGATCTTTGAGCTGGCAGCTCCCTCAGCAGCTGAGGGAATGATAGCCTGAGTCCTGGGGTACAGACTTGAGAGACTGGTGACAGCAGCTACAGCAAAGGGACTAGGCAGCTCTGTGTGTGTGTGTGTGTGTGTGTGTGTGTGTGTGTGTGTGTGTGTGTGTAAATATATGCATGGGAGTATGTACTAATGCATGTGTGTGCATGTATGTGCATGTGTGTGTGTGTCCATGAATGTGGGTGTGTGTGTGTATGTAAATATATGCATGGAAGTATGTGCTCATGCATGTGTGTACAAGTATGTGCATGTGTGTGTTTGTGTCCATGAATGTGTGTGTGTGTGTGTGTGTGTGTGTGTGTGTGTGTGTGTGTGTGCTTCATTGCCTCCATATAGAAGGGACTATACCTTGTTCTATCATCTATTGCAATGACCAGAGCAGTACCATAGTCCCATCAAATCAAAGGAACCTGACTCCAATATTTGGGATGTGCTGTTCTTTCTGCCACAGTGTTGAAGGATGTCTCTGAACCCACTTATTTGCACTGCTAATGCTGACTACCTTCCAGCATGTTGCAGGTGAGGTTTGGCATCCGAAGACTTTGTAATAACCTATCTAGTTTCTACTCCAATTTTCCTACAAACTCTTCTAGCTCCCTTTCTCCCAACTGCAAGACCAGATCCTTCTCCTTAGATCACATACAATATGTTTTAGCCACATTCTTTCCTCTCCCACAATTTCTACTTGATCTTCCCCTTACCTACCCATCTTCATATTCTTTCTCTCTTAATAAAAAAAACTCTTTAAAAGCACAAAACAATACCGACAAACAAAAAATTAAGTCTGTTTTTGTGTTCTCCACCTATTTCTGAACCTGCAGCCTGACCTGGAATATGGTTGCTATGCCCAGAGTCGCTCCACTGAAGAAAACTAGTTTTCTTTCTCTCAGTAGGTATCAATTGCTAATAACTACTTGGTTATTGGTGGGATTTTGTGCCCATGTTCCCTTTTCCATGCTGGCATTTTGTCTAGACTAAACTTGTACAGGGCTTGTGCATGCTTTCAGGTTTTGTGAGTTATATGGGTATCCGTCAGCTCTGTTATGTCTGGAAGAGGCTGTTTCTTGGAGTCATCCATCATCCCTGACTCTTATAACCTTTCCACCTCTTTTGTATGAATGTATCCCAGAGCCTTGAGGGTAGGGGTATTGTGCCCACTCCATTTCAAACAAACAAGAAATAAAAAGGAGGCTCACATGCTAGTGACTGAGCCCTTACCTTCTACCATAGTTTTCCAAAATTGGAGGCATCTGTCCCTCTTCAATTCTCTCCATTTATTCCTATTTCTGGAGCCCTGGTTATCTTATTAGACCCTATAACATGGCATTGCATCTTTTCAAATCTCCTACTCTCATGTTTTACATCATTGAGAAAAACACTCCTTCCTGGACAACTTTCAACTGTCTCTTGTTAGGACTTCCAGACTATTCTCCCTAACCACACACGATTGGATTTCTGGTACTGGAAAACCCCATATCGTTGGGGCTCAGTTGAGACTACTAAATTTGTATAAAAATAAAACAGATACCTTCTCAACCTTAAAATTAGTTGAAATTGCATTTTCTCTGGTCAGCTATTTTTTTCCTCTTTTAATTACTTGGCTCTTTCTAGCAGTTCCCTGTATATACACACTACTTGTCATCATTAGGGAGTCATTGCATACTTCATCTAGACAGCATCCTGTGCTTTAAGGACCTAAAGCAATTACAATTAAGGCAGGGTACGGATCACTGCATACATGGCATTAGTCCTTGAACACTCAGTAGATATTAACATACTTTAATATTTGACTGAAGCTATTGATTTTTTTTACATAACTATACATTTCCATCTTAGTGGAACCAATTACAATTTATAAGTCTATTGAAGAACAGCTGACTTCTCAAAACTTGACAAGCTTTGTTTCATGGACTTGGGAGGTAATCCATGGCTCACTGAGATTGGACTACCATGTGAGTTGAACTCCTTGCTCCATTAGTATCTCCAATGAAATGGTACCTAGAGATAGAGAGGGCAAAACCAGAAAGTGCTGATGAGACAAGCCTTGATAGCAAATCCCATAGTCACCCCCTATTTAATATGTATTTGATAAACAGACAAATGGCCAACTACACTAAATAAATTTTTTGAAACTAGAAATTGTCTCTTAAAATTTTGTGATCTGGGTATAAACTAAAAGTTCAGATGTGACGGTGCTGTGCCCTCCTTCCCAGGGCAATGATGGAAGACTCCTGAGTAGTAATGGCTCTCCTTTGGAAGACCAGAACACACATCTTCCAGTTTATGAAGACCACTGTCTTCTATTCCTGTAGAATGAATTGTGCTTCCCCAAACTTCTCATGCTGAACTCCTCAACCCAATATAACTGTTTTGGAAAGTTTACCCTTTAAAGGGGTAATCAAGGTTCAGTGAGGCCACTAGGGTGGACCCTTAACCAAATCCAACTGGCATCTTTGAGAAGATACACAAGGGTGCTTGTATACAGAAACAAAATGCTACATACATGAGAATACAAGAAGATACCATATGCAAGCCGAGGAGGGGGAGCTAAGGAGAAACCAAGCAAACATGCAGAAATTTTTATCTTATTCTTCAAGCCTCTGGAACAGTGAGAGATGTATTTCTGTTACTTACGATATGCAACCTCTCGTGTTCTCTTCTGGAAGCCCAGGCAAACTAACCCATGGTACCTCCAACAGCTATCATGTTGCCTATGCCCTGGAGGATTTCCTCTATATTCTCATCTTTCCACTCTCTCTATGTGAGTTGAAGAACAGTCACATGCAGATGACTCTGCAGAAAATAACAAGCCTAGCTGACATCGTGCTCCTAGAGAAGATGATAATATAAAACTAATATAACTAGATTAAGTACTTAGGTGAAAACAGTTTTTATAAAAAGAGATTTGATTTTTTCTATTATAGTTCTCTAAGACATTCAGTCTCCAGTTCCTGGTCATCTAGGCAGTGTTGGGTATGAGTTCTCTCAATTGGTTGGCCACTTCCACAAGTTCTGTGTCTCCATTGACTCAATACATCTTGCAGGCAGGATAGGTTATAGGACAAAGATTTTGTGACTGGGGTGGCCCCTCCTCAAGGACCATTGCCTAGTTACAAAAGATGGCCAGTTTAAACTCGAAATCCTCCATTACTACAAGTCCTCACAAGGGTCATCTTGTGTACTTGGTACTTGGCCTTTCTAGGTCTGTGAATTGTAGCATGAGTATTATTGACTTAACAGCTAATATCCACTTCTAAATAAGTATGTGTTTGTCTTTCTGGGTCTGGGTTACCTCACTCAGGGTGATTTTTTTTTCTAGTTTGCCTGAAATTTTAAGATGTCATTTTATTTAGCAGCTAAGTAATACTTCATTGTTTAAAAGTATCATATCTTTATCCATTCTTCAGTTGAGGCGCATCTAGGTTGTTTTTCCGGCAGAATTTCAATACAATTCTTTACAAACCTTAAAGGGACAATACTCAACTTTATACAGGAAAAAAAGATAGCTAGAAAGATCCTGAACAATAAAAGAACGTCCGCAGGTATCACCATCCCTGATTTCAAGTTGTACTACAGAGCTAAAGTAATGAGAACCTCATGGTATTGGCATAAGAACAGACACATTGATCAATGGGATCAAATTGAAGACCCAGAAATAAATTTGCAGATGTGTGAACACATGATTTTTGATAAATATCCAGAAATACATAATGGAAAACAGAAAGTGTCTTCAATAAATGGTACCAGTTTAACTGGATACCTGCATGTAGAATAATGCAAATAGATGCATATTTTTCACTCTGCACAAAACTCAAGTCCAAGAGGATCAAAGACCTCAACATAAAACCTGACACAGCGAACCTGATAGAGGACAAAGTGGGAAACAACCTCGAATGCATTGGCACAGGAGACAACTTCCTCAATAGAACACCAGTAATACAGGCACTAAAATCAACAATTAATAACTGGGATCTCATGAGACTGAAAAGCTTCTGTAAGGCAAAGGACACTGCCAATCATACAGAGTGGCAGCCTACAGAATGAAAAAGATGTTTACCAATTCCACTTCTGATAGAGGACTAATACCCAAAATATCTAAAGAAGTCAAGAAATTAGATATCAACACACTAAATAATCCAATTTTAAAATGTGGTACAGATCTAAACAGAGAATTCTCAACAGAAGAAACTAAAAAGGCTGAAAAACATGTAAAGAAATGTTCAACATCCTTAGCCATCAGGGAAATTAAAATAACAACAACTTTGAGATTCCATCTCTTACCTGTCAGAACAGCTAAGAATTGCAAGTGGCAACTCATGCTGGTGAGGATGTGGAGCAAGGGGAGCAGTCCTCCATTCCTGCTGATGACAGCAAACTTGTGCCACCACTGTGGAAATCAATATGCTGGTTCCTCAGAAAACTAAGAATCCAAACTTGTACAGCCAATTTGAAAATCAGTGTGCTGTTCCTCAGAAAAATGGGAACTGGTCTACTTCAAGACCCAGTAATTCCACTCTTAGGCATATACCCAAAAGATGCACATTCTTACAATACAGACATCTGTTCAATTATGTTCATAGCAACATTATTTGTAATAGCCAGAACCTGGAAGCAACCTAGATGCCCCTCAACTGAAAGATGGATGGACAAAGTACTACTCAACAGAAAAACGTAATGGAACCCTGAAATTCACAGAAAAATGGATGGAACTAGAAGAAACCATCCTGAGTGAGGCAACCCAGTCACAAAAAAGACAAACATGGCATGTATTCACTCATATATGGATTTTAGACATAGAACAAAAGATTACCAGCCTATAATTCACACCACAAGAGAAGCTAGGAAACAATGAGGATGCTAAGAGAAATATACATGGTCCCCTGGAGAAGGGGACCCGAACAAACTGGGGGCATGGGGGGAGGGAGAGGAAGTTAAGAGAAAGAGAAGGGGAAGAGAGGAGGAAACTGCTGGGCATGAGGGAACAGGAAGATTGAGACAGGGAAAGAATAGAGGAGGACAAGAAAAGAGACACCATAATAGAGGGAGCCATTATAGATTTAAGGAGAAAGCTGACACTAGGGAAATGCCCAGAGATCTACAAGGATGACCCCACCTAACAATCTAAACAATAGTGGAAAGACTACCTTTAATGCCCTTTCAGAATAATGAGATTGATGACTACCTTATATGCCATCCTAGAGCCTGTACCCAGTAGCTGATGGCAGCAGAAGCAGACACGCACAACTAAACACTAGCCAAACTCCTGGAATCCAGTTACAGAGAGAGAGGAGTGATGAGCAAAGCGGTCAAGATAGGCTGCAGAAACCCACAGAATCAGCTGACCTGAACAAGGGGGAGCTCATGCACCCCAGTCTAATAGCTGGGAAACCAGCATAGGACTGACCCAGACCTTCTGAATGTGGGTGTTAGTTAGAAGGACTGGGCAGACAATGGGGCCTCTAGTAATGGATCAGTATTTATCCCTAGTATATGAATGGACTTTGGAAGCCCATCCCACATAGAGGAATACTTTCTCAGCCTAGACACATGTGGGAGGGCCTAGGCCCTGCTCCAATGATATGACAGACTTTGAAGACTCCCCATGGAAGGCCTCGCTCTCCCTGGAAAGCAGATAAGGGATGAGCTGGGGTTTGGTGGGGGTGATAGGGGAGAATGGGAAGGTGAGGGAACTGGGATTGATTGACATGTAAAACAACCTTGTCTCAACTTTAAATTTAAAAGGGGGGGGGACAAACAAACAAATGACAGTTCATGCTGTTGCTGTTGAGGATTCAAGGAAAGGAGAACACTTATTCATTGCTGGTGGGTGTTCGAACTTGTACAGCCACTGTGGAAACCAATGTGGCGACTCTTCAGGAAGATAGGAATAGATCTACCTCAAGATCCAGCTATACCACTCTTTTACATATACCTAAAGGACTTTTCATCCTGCTATAGAGACACTTGTTCAACTAGGAGAAAACCAGATAATGATCTGTTAAAGGAATACAGCAACAAATGACTCCTAACAATTTTCTGCTATATCCATAGATCAGGGTCTTGCTCAGACACCATCAGAGAAGCTTCCTTCTGCAGTAGATGAGAACTAATATAGAGACCCACTGCTGGGCAATGTTCAGAGAGTCAGAGAGAGACCTTGGATCACTAAGAGCTCAGGGAACTGTGTGGACAAGGAGGCATAAAGAATAGCCAGAGGGGTTGTGTCTTCGAGACACAACAGGACTGATGTTCATATGCTCTCACAGAGACTGTGGCAGCATAGGTGTTGGGAACCTGCAGTCTGCTGACCCTGCCCCCCACGATGGGTGGGACGCTCATGGCCATGTCATCGCTAAGTCAGGCTTTACCTGGCTGCTCAAGCTTTACCTGGCTGCCACAAGACTCAGTTTCGCATGCGCAGATTTCCCTTTTAAAGCAAGCATGCCTCTCTCTGGCTCTCTCATTGGCTTCTTCTCTTTCTCCTCTCTCTCTTTGGCTCTCTCTCTCTCTCTCTCTCTCTCTCTCTCTCTCTCTCTCTCTCTCTCTCTCTCTCTCTCTCTCTCTCGCTCTCTCTCTCTCCTGCTCCCCTGCTTTCGGTTGGCCACCAGCTACCCCCTTTCTCTCTCCTCTCTCAATAAACTCCACGTAGATGCTGAGTCTCGTGTTTGTGTTCCTTAGGCAACAATTATAGCAAAAGAACAACGATAGGTACCAGTGTTGAGGGTGTGAACTGAACGCAGTCTCCTACACCGAACCAAGAAGCTGTCTCCAACTGACAACGGATTGCAAAAGAAAAATTAGTTTTCTCCAGTGGAGTGTCATTGGGTATACATAAAAGCAGGCCCCATGCCCAAGAGTAGAAGGCTATCAAAATGAAATCAGTGGCACTATTTGGGGGGAGGGGAGATTTTTGTTGTTGTTGTTGTTGTTTATGTGTTGTATAGCTTTGTTTGAGCATAAAAAAAATCTTATTGGCTTTTTTGCTTTTGTATTTTGGTTTCCAATAAAAAAGAATACTACAGTACATATAATATGTAACAGTTACTGTTACACTGCTGTATTGGGGAATAATAATGATGAGAGATTCTATATCTGCTCATTGGATGAAAGTATTTCTTTCACACACATATAGATATTTTATTTACAAGTTGATTAAATACATGCTTGCAGAAAAAACAAAGGAAGGAAGGAAGGAGGAAGGAAGAAAGAAAGAAAGAAAGAAAGGAAGGAAGAAAGGAAGGAAGAAAGGAAGGAAGGAAGGAAAAAAACTAAAACCCGATCTTCCTCAAGACCCAACTGTATCACTCTTGGGCATACACTCAAAGGACACCACAAAGACACTTGCTCATCTATGTTCATAGCAGGTTTATTCATAATAGCCTGAAATGCCAATTATGTGTCTTCTAAAGAGACTTTGCAAATGTCATGATCAGCTTCGTGTATTTCTGCAATATGACAATTAATTTAATTCATCAGGCATCAATCACAACTAAAGTAAAAAATATTAAAATGTACCTTCATCTCAAAGATACCAACATCTGGTGTGGAGAAATAAGTAAGATAGCAATTAAAAGACAATATCGTATGTAACTGAATAGAAATAAATCTAAAAGATGAAAAAGGCAAAAGGAGGGAGATAGTGAATCCCAACCTAAGGACTAGAAGAGATGGGCATTGCAGAACAGAGTCTGTCCTGTGGCCAATCACAGCCTCATTCATCCTGAAAGTATTCCCTCTACTCATCGCGGAGCCATCAGAGCACAGGGCAAGCTATATGTGACTACAACAGATAGATCTCAAAGTTTTTCACACTCGTGATAAGTAATTGCCTTTCTCAGAACCCACTATAGTTTCAACTTCTGAAGCCAAGAGAAGTTAGAAGAACCAATTTCATATCTGATTAGTTTTGGTATTCTTGCCCAAAGGAATGAAAACAGTGGCTCTTCTAATTCAGTAAATACTTAAAAACAACTCCTTTTGAGATATTTGACCAGGTACATTTGAAAAAAAATGTTACCTAGTTTCTTTGGCCATCAGTCTTGGCCTTTAGCCAAAACTGAGCCCTCTCATCACAGTATTCAGATATTTTAAGTACCAAGGAATTCAGTGATGCCATTAAGAGGAGAAAGAGTGACACTGATGGATAGTGAACATCATTTAAAATGAGTCAAATGGAATGTGTCTCTAGTTTCATTCCAGAGAATATGAAGTAGGTAGCTGAAAATGTAAGTGCTAAGTCAAAAAGCTGTATTGGCAAAAAATTAAAAAAAAGGTTAATTTAGTAGTTATGACAATGGCTATGCTATTGGTTTTCACTAAAATAATCCATTCTATTTATATAGCAGTAGCAAGTCTCAAAGCGCATTTATCATACAATAATATGTCATCTTAGGTGGGCAGCTGTCATCTCTTGGAGACCTTCTCTTTTCTGAAGAGGAAATGGGGGGGTGTATCTGAAGGAGAGCTAGGAGGAGTGGAGGGAGGGGAAACTGTGACTGGGAGACTGTGTTGTATGAGAGAATTTTCAAAATGCCCTACATGCCTTAATTAATAAAGAAGCAGAGTTGTCAAAATAGTAGGTTTCAGGTTGTTACACAGAAACCTTAAGTACTGCTCATGAAGAGGTGGTAAAGAATGTGGGTAGGTATGAAATCTCATATAGTCAGTGCTACTTCCTTCACCACTGGGGTTCACTACTCAAATAATTCAGATCAGAATACAGTCAGGCTTCCATGTCTATGAGTTCCCAACTTAACCACATGTCAAAAATATTAAAAATAAGAGAGATGGCTAAGCAGGTAAAGACAGTTGCCACCAAGCCTGATGACTAGAGTTCAATCCCAGGCCTACACAGTAAAAGGAGACAGCTAACACCTCCAAGTTGTTCTCTGGCTTCTCCAGGCACATGTGTTATGGGCATGTACATAAATGTTTCAGTTAGTTTTATTGCTGTGTAGAGATACCATGACCAAGGCAACTTGAAGAAGGAGGAGGAGGAGGAAGAGGAGGAGAAGGGGAAGATTTAACTGTGGTGGCTCACAGTTTCAGAGGTTCAGTACATTATGATCATGATAGGAAACAGGGCCAGGCATGGTGCTAGAGTTGAGAGTGCTATATCTTTCAGGCAACAGGATGTCCACTGCCTGTCACACTGAGGGAAACTTGAGCAAAAGAGAACACAAAGCCCACCCCCACAGTGACATACTTCCTCCAACTAGGCCACACCTCCTAATAGTTCCATTCACTTTGGGGGCCATTTTTCTTCAAACCACCACACTACAACACTTGGTCATGCATAAACAATTAAATTTAATTTCAAACATTAACAACAGAAACAGAAACAAACAACAATAAAGTACATACTCTAGAATTTGAATACATGAAATAAAGATTTAAATTTCTAATCCCAAGAATTGATCAGAAGGGCTCTGTTTCTTTGAGAAATAGAATTTGGAATTTGAATGCAATTTTTTATTTGGTGGGATTGTTAATTACCATTGTTTTATTAGTGTAGTCTCAGTTGGACATCTTTTTTATATCCTTTAAATGTAGAGAATGCAAAATAGCTCATACTGGAAACATAAATGTATCTCTATTCAATAGGTACAGATTTTGCTGTGATTTTCCCCTAATCAATACAGCATAGCACAACCAAACAAGTGAAAGACATGTATAGCAAGAACTTTGAGTCTTTAAAGAAAGAAATTAAAGAAGATACAGGAATATGGAAAGATCTCCCACGCTCATGGATAGGCAGAATCAGCATGGTAAAAATGGCAATCTCGCCAAAAGATATATACAGATTGCAATCAACTTTATATGGAAAAACAAAAGACCCAGGATAGCTGAAACAACCCTGTACAATAAAGGAACTTCCGGAGGCATCACCATCCCTGACTGTAAGCTCTATTATAGAGCTATAGTCCTAAAAACAGCTTTGTATTGGCACAAAAATAGACAGATAGACCAATGGAATCGAATTGAAAGTCCTGATATTAACCCACACACTTACAAACATCTGATTTTTGACAAAAAAAAAAAACTAAAATTGTACAGTGGAAATAAAGGAAAGCATGTTCCACAAATGATGCGGGCATAACTGGATGCTGGAATGTAGAAGGCTGCAGATAGATCCATATCTATCACCATGCACAAAAGTCCAAATGGATCAAAGACCTCGACATAAATCCAGCCACACTGAATCTCTTAGGAGAGAAAGTGGGAACACCCTTGAATGAGTTGGTATGGGATCCTGTTTCCTGAACACTAGTAGCTCAGACACTGAGATCAACAATTAATAAATGGGACCTCCTGAAACTGAGAAGCTTCTGTAAGGCAAAGGACACAGTCAACAAGACAAAATCGCAGCCCACAGAATGGGAAAAGATATTCCCCAGCCCCACAACTGACAAAGGACTAATTTCCAAACTATACAAAAAACTCAAGAAGCTAGTCACCAAAACACCGAGTAATCCAATTAAAAAGTGGTGTAGAGAACTAAATAGAGCGTTCTCAATAGAGGAATCCAAAATGGCTGAAAGACACTTAAGAAAGTGTTCAACATCCTTAGCCATCATGGAAATTCAAATCTCTGAGATAACATATTACTCCTGTCAGGTGTCTAAAATCAAAAGCACCAAAGACAATTTATGCTGGAGAGGATGTGGAGAAAGGGGAACACTACTCCACTGCTGGTGGGAATGCAAACTCATACAGCCACTTTGTAAAACAGTATGGCAGTTCCTCAGGAAAATGGGAATCAGTCTACCACAAGATCCAGTAATTCCACTCTTAGGCATATACCCAAAAGATGCACATCCATACAAAAGGACATCTGTTCAACTATGTTCATAGCAGCATTATTTGTAATAGCCAGAACCTGGAAGAATGGATAAAGAGAATGTGGTACATTTACACAATGGAGTTCTACTCAGCGGGAGGAAAAAACAATAGAGTCTTGAAATTCGAAGGCTAATGGATAGAACTAGAAGAAACCATACTGAGTGAGGCAACCCACTCACAAAAAGACAAATATGGTATGTACCCACTCATAAATAGATTTTAGACATAGAGCAAAGGATTACCAGCCTACAATCCACACCACCAGAAAAGCTAGGAAACAAGGAGGACCTTAAGAGAGACATGCATGGTTCTCTGGAGAAGGGGAAATGTACAAGTGGTCCTGAGAAAATTGAGAGCTTAGGAAGGGGAGAGGGAGTTAGGAAAGGAGAAGGGGAGAAGAGGAGAGGAGAGGAAGAGGGGAGAGGAGGAGGAAAGAGGAGGACATGAGAGAACAGGAAGATTGAGTGAGGGGAAGAATAAAGGAGAGCAAGAAAAGAAATGCCATAATAGAGGGAGCCATTATAGAGAAATCTGACACTAGGAAAATGTCAAGAGATCTACAATGATGGCCCCAACTAATAATCTAAGAAATAGTGGAGAAGCTACCTTAAGTGCCCTTTCCTGGTAATGAGATTGATGACTACCTTAAATGTCTTCCTAGAGCCTGTACCCAATAAATGATGGAAGCAGAAGCAGACACCCACAGCTAAACACTGAGCCAAACTCTTGGAATCCAGTTGCAGACAGGGAGGAGTGATGAGCAAAGGCGTCAAGACCAGGCTGGAGAAACTCACAGAAACTGCTGACCTGAACAAGGGGAGCTCATGGACTCCAGTCTGATAGCATAGGACTGACTCAGATTCCCTGAATGTGGTACTAGTTAGGACTGGGCTGTCTTTGGGGGCCTCTGGTAGTGGAACAATATTTATCCCTAGTATACAAATGGACACATGGGGGAGGGCCTAGGCCCTGCTCCAAGTGATGCGACAGACTTAGATCTCCCATGGAAGGCCTCATGCTCCCCCCCACAGGAAGCAGAAAGGGAAGGGAATGGGGGTTGAGAGGGGGACAGGGGAGAAAGGGAGAAAAAAGGAACTGGGATTAACATGTAAATTGTTTCTAATTTAAATTTTTAATAAATAAATAAATCATCTAAAGCCCATTTGAAGCAGGTAGAAAGATCCACACAGGTTTGGTTTTTCTAAATATACTATACTATTGCACATACGAGATTAAGTATTGGGGGGCTGGAGAGGTGGCTCAGAGGTTAAGAGTACTGACTGTCCTTCCAAAGGTTATGAGTTCAATTCCCAACAACCACATGGTAGCTCACAACCATCTATAATGATATCTGATACCCTATTCTGGACTGCCTGCATGTATGCAGGCAGGGCATTGTATACATAAATAGTTTTTTTTTTTAATTAAAAAGAAAGTAAGGATCATCAGATTTTGGTACCTTTGAGGGTCCTGGAAACCTGATCCTCCTGAGAACTAACAATGAACTGCATTCTCTAAGCAAATTATGGATTTCTTGTGAAAAACTGGCTGAAGCTGTTAATTTTCCATAGAGAAAGTACATATGTTAGGCAAAATGCTACTCTTTAGAACAAGTGGTATTTTAGGAGAAACTTTTTAAAGAATGGTGGTTTACTTCAAGGCAAAACTCAAGAACTTTGCAGAAAAGATAGAAGTATTGAGGGAATCAGAAGGAGGGGGGGGAGAAAGAGGAGGAGAAATGCTACTAGCAAACGTATTCATGGGGCATGAGTGTGCACTCAACCATGCAGAGTCACATCTACATAACCTAAAGTGCAAGTGAACATGTCCAAGTGGAGTGATATGGTGGAAAATGCAGCAAAATGATCCAGAAATTGAAAGATACAAGTGATCTCAGCAGCTGAAGTAAGTTCTAGACATGATGCTACTCTCACATCACATATAAATATCAGGGGTGTGTTTTATATCCCAAGATATAACATTTCATGGGAATTTTACACATCAAGGCTTCTAGAATTTGAATTCATGAAATGAAGATTTAAATTTCTAACCCTAAGAATTGATCAAAAGGGCCTTTGCTTCTCTGAGAAAGTGTAATTTGGAGTTCTAATGTTATTTTTTATTATTGTCAATTACCATTGTTTTATTAGGGTGTTCTCAATTGGACATCATCTTTTATAGCCTTTAAGTGTAGAGACTAACAAAATAGCTCATGTATGAGTCAGTAGAATATCCATGGATAAATAAAGAAAAGGAAATGAAAGGTGGATAACAACAATAAAATCCTGTATGAAGAACAGGACACTGCTGGAGAGTTAGATGGGAACTTAAAAGTAGGTGAGGAACATGAATAATTGAGAAGTCTTATTGTGAAAAATCTGGAGAATATTATCCTTGATCAAATAAACTCTCTGCATGAAGGAAGAACTAGTTTCCTTGGAAAATACAAAAAAAAAAAACATATGTAATTACAAGCACATTCTGTGTGCCAATGTCATTAGGCTTTCATTGTCATAAAGTTTCAAAAATATATTACTGTGCCTGTATTTCCTAAGTGGTATGTTTGGTTTTGTGATGGAAAATGCCTTGATTCAAAAACATATAATCACTTTTAAATAAAATACAATTCATGCATCATCAGGTTTTATAACAATGGCACAATTCATAACTTCCAGATACATAATACCCACATTGTAGAAGAGAACTCCATAAAACTTTTAACATCTTCATTCTAATTCCAATCTCCAGCTATGATGATTGACTTACTATGTTGACTTGACCATGCTAAGAGATGCTTGGATAACTGGTAAAACATTATTGATGAATGTGTCTGTGGAGGAATTTCTATCCTCAATAAACAGCCTGGATAATGAAAGCCTTCCTCACCAATGTGAATAACTGTCATCATATTTGTCCTAGTGTCGCTTCTTTTGCTATGGTAAAATACTGAAATGAAAAAAAAAATCAACAAAGCATTTGTTCTAGCTCACAGTTCCAGGCTACAGGTCATCACTCGGGTCCCACTTCCAGGAAGTCATAGCAGCTTCAGATAACTAGTCACATCACATCAGACAGAGTCAAGGGCAAGAGAAATGAATGTCACAGTGCTTACCTGCTCATTTCCTTGTGGTCAGTTGAATTTCTCTACCCTATATACATCAGTACCCCCTGTATAAGGAATAGTGCCACCCACAATGGGACAGGTCTTCTCATGTCAATTAATTTAATTAAAGAAATTACTGAGACTCTCTTTTCAGGTGATTCTGGGATGCATCTAATTAACTATTAAAGTTAACCATCATACAACTTATTGAGGGCTTACAAAGTCCAAAAAGTTGGAAAAGAAGTAATTCATTTTCTCCCTCTCTCCTCTCCATCTTCCTTTCCCTCTCCATCCTTCCCTCTCCCCTCTTCCTCTTTTTTCCCTCCCCACTCCTTTTTAACTTGGGCTCATATGTTCACAGCTCTTAGGCACATGGCACTTCTGGTTCTCAGGCCTGCAGAGTCACTGACACTGTCAGGCCCAAAAGTTCTCAGGCCTTCAAATTTGGATGGGAGCCGGGATACTTAAGCCTCCAGGTTGCATACAGCAGAACTCGGGACTTTAACCATTCCCATAGTCAAGCAAATAAGTCCTTTATGATGCCTTATCCAAAAGTCTATATTTACTATTGCTTCTGTTTCTCTGAAAAAAAAAAAAAACAAAAAAAACCTTCTTCTTTCCAACAGCAACAGCAGAAGAACAGGATGTAAAAAAAAAAGTCTTTCTATAAGTTTCCCTTTTGGATAGGTGAAATCTCCAAGACAACTTTTACCCATCGGCTATACAGAATTATAAGGAACAAAAGATAAAATGTATCTCCAGCTACAAAACCACAATCTCAATGGTGTCACTCTCTTTTTATAGTGCACTATAATGTTTTCTTCAAATAAAAAATATAAATATGCAAAGATAAGCTTGTAAAAGTCAACCATAAATACCACCATAATAAAAGAACTTCTATTAATATTTTAAAACCTACATATATTTTATGGGTATGTAATTTAATTCTTCCCAGATGGCTAAACCATCCATCTTATAATTTGTTACTAGAAATGCTAAAAATGTTATAAATGACATTATTGCTTCCTGTCTTGCACTAGTTCTTCCTTTAATTTGGGAATTATTTTAAATAAAATGTTCTGGTAGCTACTTTTTCTCTAGTTGCTTTAGTTATAAATATCTAAATGGTGTGCCTTCCTGTCATATTTTTAAATATTAAAAACACAAAAGTTCAATAAATGTACTTTAATTTGTTTATCATTATTATGAGTATATATGTGGAGTATTATCGTGGTTTAATAAGAATCAGGAAAATTGGATAGGCTGAATAGATGTTTATTCAGGGAGAAATAACTTAGAACAGAGACAGATGAACACTAGCAGGCTCCTGATCCCAAGGATGCCTCCCTGTCCTGCAAACAAGAGAGCGCTAAGGGCCCCTTCCCCAGACCTAGTTCCCCCAGATCACATCCACCCCTGTCCCCACCACCAATGAGCACGGTCAGTGCCACAGGTGCAGACAAAGTGAATATCTCACTACATAGTATGTGTATGTGAGTGTGGGTACATTCATGCAGCAACATGTGGAATTCAGTGAACAACTTTCTGGGGTCAGCTGTCTTTCACAATGGATTTCTGGGGGCACACTCAAGTCATCAGGCTTCCCCAGCAAACTCTTCTACCCACTGCTGAGCTTTCTTGCCATCTCTCAATAAATACATTATACAATCTCAGAGTTCACTGTTGTGTATAACCTGTAGTGAGTGACACCTGAAATGAGTTAGTCCAAACCTAGATTAAAAACAGAAGGAAATACAAGCTAAAGATCTGAAATTAGTTTTGCTGGGATGATCTCATTGGTTGATACCTTTTAAATAACCTATTCTTTTGGTACATAAAGAAAAAAGGATCCAATGGTAGGCTGGGAAAACACAGCTACAATATATGACAGCCACACCCAGTGGAGAGTGGACTCCATTTCACCATCCCATAAACTTGAGGTTAGTCTTGCATGCTTCAAACAATAAATAAAATGTGGCAGATGTGATGCTCCAAGACCTCCAGAGTCTACAGTCTCCGAGCCATGGCAACTTCTTTTTCTCTCTAATGGCACTGCCCTGGCATACATGTAAGAATGCTAGTCCAACCTGCTGAGGCCATGAGGTCATGTGGAAGAGAACTGTGTGCTAGTCTACAGTCAGACTGTGTGGCATCAAGGTGCCACTCACTGGCCAGGAATGTGAGTGACACCTCAATGGATCTTGTACTACAATGAACCATCTGCCTGAATATGACCACATGAGTAACTCTGAAAAAAAAAAAAAAAAAAAAAACAGCAGTGGAACCTCTCAGTAACCGAACAACTCATGACAGAAAGTAAATTACTATTCGCTTGAGACACTTGAGTTGGGGACAGTTTGTTTCTCAACAGTTGTGGAAGATACTAAACATGTCTATATCACTGATTTATTTCACATCTCCCTAAAATGAAAAATAGAAGGTGGCATAGAAGGTAAAAACTTTCTTCCAGAGGAAAATGAGATAATTTAAGTTTGAATGTGGCTCGGGCGTGAGCTGGTCAAAATCAAGAATTGTTAGTTTCAGAAATTAACAAGATCAAGTCATATTTATGAACATACAATATCTATAACTGAAATGAAAACAATCAAATGACAGGATAATGTTTCCTTGTGCCATGAGGCCATGAACAGGGCCCACTTCCATGCATGCATGAGGCATCCCAGGGTGGCAGATACAGTTGCCATGAGAAGATAAGCTCGGAGATGTGAAGGTTTCTATGGTACCATCACATTTTAGAGCAGAACTTTAAAGAACTCAAGCATTCTAAATTCAAAACTGGACTTCAAAGGTAGGACATAAATATATTTATTAGCCAAGACATCAAGATATCAGTTTACTTAACTTTCATAATTTGATTTAAAATGTTAAACTATTTAGACTTACGTAATATGAGTTTGCATTCTCTAGAACTCCATGGAAGGTAAGCATGTCTCTTTACCTACTGAAATAGGTTTGTTTACACCAGGAACCATCAGATATACTTTTCGATCACACATTCACTTTTGATAATATCTTCATCATTTGCTTTTCAATTGAACATGTATGGAGTAAGCTCTTCCAAAAGATGAATCCTCTGTAAAGAGGTACTCAACAATTACTGAAATAACTCTTTGTTTGAAAATAAATATCTTCAGTATTTTTAATTTTGGTATACCTTAGAATGTTTTGCAAGACCTCAAAAAGCTTTAAGCAACTTTGTTGGCCTTTTATACTCTCATTTCTAATTCCTCTTTAATAAAAAACTGAAATGCAGATGAGGTTAAACTATTTTTTATAGTTTTCTTGTGTATATTCTCTTGGTTTTCTGTTAATAATGAGTCTCTGTTGTCATGCAATGGAATAAGTAAAAGAAAGCTGTAGCGTGTATGTTTTCCACCAGTCTGCCTGGTCCCGCCGCCATGCCAGCCCCCAATAACATGCAGAGACTCTATATTTGATATAAGGCTATTGGCCAGGTACTAGTTTGCTACTGGCTAGCTTTGTCTTAATGATTAACCCATTTCTACTATTCTAAGTATTTCCATGTGGCTCATCTTACCAGCCAGAGTGGCTGGCTGGCGTTCTACCTCTCTGGGCTCTCCATGTTGTCTCCTCTCAACTACCTCTTTCCTCCTTGTCTCCTAGCCCCGCCTATCTTGCTTTCCCATTGGCCAACAAGGCTTTATTCATCCCATCAGAAAGCCACTCAACCAATATACAAAAATCTGAAAGTTTTCTATGGCTAATTCTCTCACCCAGGAAAGTAGCAAAATTTACAGTAGGAAAGGATGGGTTGAAGGAATGTTTCTAGAGAGTGAAAGTGATGATAGTTAGAGATGAGATGGTGGGGACCAAGAGAAGCGACAGGGCTTCTGGTTTAAACAGTTGGTGGGGAGGCACTGTCATTCACTGAAATGGAAAACACAGGGAGGGGACCAACTGAGAGGATGGACGCCATAATTTAATACAAAGTTGCTGGAGGCACTGTCATGGAAAACACAGGGAGGGGTCCAACTGAGAGGATGGACACCATAATTTAGTACAAAGTTGCTGCATGTAAGGAGCAGTCAAGGAGGCAGAGCATCCCATCCCACCAGTACCCTTCTGTCAGCTAATTAAAGCCACAATCACCTGTTTTTAGAAGCATCGCCCTATTTGTCTTCCTTGAGCACGCCTACTTGGATCTAGAACCATTTTTTGCTTACATTGAGTATGACAATGTATTTTGCTAGTGAGGCACTCCTCCAACATCAAGCAGGCTCAGAGGAACTGGCCTAGAACCACCATTGGGAACACCACAAGGAATAAAAAAACGGGTTCCAGTCTGCCTGGCTGTGGTGCCTTCTCTTAATGGATAGCAATGTAATATTCATTAAAAAGAATTCAGACTTAAATCATTATAATGATCTTGAAACTTCTTTCATCAATGCATAATAGAACAAAAAGATTGATTTTCATAGAAATTACTTCAACATTTTCTTACTTCTGTATAAAAAATAAATCTGCTCAGAATCATATAAAGTGCAAGATTTCCAACTCTGCTTGGAAACAGAGGGTACATTTTTATACTATTTTCTTCCCTTCACTCCTGCAGTCACATTAAAATATTCCATTCTCTGGTAAAACTTAGCAGCCTAAAATCGCCTTCAATTGAAAATCCCCTTACTTCTCAGTAAAATGTCATTTGTAAATGGATATTTGTTATGACCAAGATGTTGCATAGCTCCTTTTCTCCTAGTGATGAGTTATAGCAGAAATAAGAAACAGATAGCCCTCAAAAGTGTCAGTTCATTGCCTGTGTGCATTCCCAACCTTGGCTGTATTTGTAATTATGGGTGCTGCCTTCCATATCTGTGGCTTGCACAGTTGATCCTATGTAGTATGGGATAATCTACTATCCTATTGCTATAACATGTGTAAAATACACAGTTAAGGCTAGGATCAGTCTTTTCTTCCTGGTTGTAAATTCTTGGCAAAGGAACTGGCTGCTCCGAGCTGGCACATATGCCTTTGGTGGACCTTCAAACTCTAGCCAGAGTGGGACACAGGAAAGAAAGCGACAGTTTCCACAGGGACAGTGGACATAGAGGAGAGATGGTTCCAAAGTCAGTGAAATGTTGAACAACTGACTCAGCAGATGTCCAGGACAGAGCATCCCACTGCTTCTGTCTAGACCAGTGTTTTCACCCTGTGGGCAGGGGCACATATTCCATATCCTGCACATCATATATTTACATTATGATTCATAACTGTAGCAGAATTACAGTTATGAAGTAGGGATGAAATAATTTTGTGGTTGGGGGTAACTACAACACAAGGAACTGTTACCAACAGGACACAGTATTCGGAAAGTTGAGGACCTGTAGTCTAAAGGGTCACAGTGTTAGAAAGGGTAAGGACCCCTGGTCTAGAGGGTCACAGCACTAGGAAGGTTGAGGACCTTTGGTCTAAAGCATCACAGCATTAGAAAGGTCAAGGACTCCTGGTCCAAGGGTCACAGTATTGGGAAAGGTAAGCCCCCCTTGGTCTAAAGGGTCACAGTGCCAGGAAGGTTAAGGACCCTTGGTCTACAGCCTCCTACTTCTGCTTTCTATGGCCAATCCTGAATCTCAAGCTCAAGCTGTACCATTTTTGGTACTAATAGACTACAGTTACATTTAACCAAAAAAGAAAGCTTCCTATTAACATGAGGATATCGTTTCTTATGTTATAAGCAAGAAATTTATCAAACAATTTTTGATAATTTTTTTAATATTTCACAAATTTTTCTACCAACAAAGACTCATAAGTATCAGACATACATTATCAGCATGCATGAAAAATATTTGTATGCACCCACCTATAACTATAAAGTCTCAGGCTTTGTCTCTAGGTTTAGGGCTGAGGTAATTTTTCTCACTCTTCTGTTGTAACCCAGATAAGTTCTTAGGTAAAAAACTGAAGTCCTCAGAATGTAAGTAACAGAATATAAATATGAAATATGTAACTTTACACAGTAAGGCCAAAAGTAAGCACACTTAGATGTGAATGGCACTGGGTTTCGTTGGTTCCCAGATTTAAATCTGACCTTTACAGGCCTTTGCCTTACTGGGTATTAGAAAGAAAAATTGAAGTTAATTCTATCTTCTAACTTGTCTAACTGCACAAATGAAAAAGTTTCACTAGCTGACCCACTCTTGTTCAGGTATCTTTTCTTTCTCTATTTGACAGAAAGCTATGAGGTGGAGGCATAATCATGTTGCTCCTGGCGGCACAAGAATTAGCCATTGTCATTGCTATGGACATTCCAAGACCCTATTACAATCTCCTTGTGAGCCCCAGGCAGAAAATTCACCAGCTCTGGGGTGACTTAGTATGCTGGAGACATCCCTTCTCATAAGTTCACCAAGTCTCATTGGCTGCTTCCCTCTACAGGATTAGCCACTGTCTGCATACCTTCTACCATGCAGGGATGGAACCCTATCTGTACAAAGACTTTACATAAATGGTGTGATATTGAGGGAGTTTATGTAAGAAGCCATCAATACCTTCTGATGGGGAATGTCCTTCTGTATGTATGTTTCTCTTATTGATTGATGGATTAAATATTGTTTAGCCAATAGAGACAGGAAGATAGGTGGGACCAGGAGACAAGGAGAATTCTGGGAAAGGTAGGCAGAGAGATGCTGCAAAAAAAAAAAAAAAAAAAAGGTGCCATGTAGCCAAGGAAGGAGTAATATGTCTGGACCCTTCTCCAGTAAGATAAGGCCACATGGAAATACATAGATTAATAGATATGGGTTTATAATTAAGACAGAGCCAATAAGAAGCCCTAGTCATTGGCCAATAGTTTAATGATTAATATAGCGTCTGTGTGTTTATTTGGGGCTAAAGCAGCTGTGGGACCTAGCTGGGAGAAAACTTTAGGAATAACTTCCCTCTTAAGTAGAAATGTAAACCCAATGCACTTCTTTTGGACTTCTGTCACTCTACTTGTTTAAGGCACAGATTCTATCCAGAAAGAAAAGGTCAGTGTACATCTGTCTACACTCCTGTTTCACCTAACTTCTCTTTTCCTTTTGACAACCAGTTAGGAGACAAAAGAGTTAAGAGTTCTGAATCACTTTCAAGCCGTAACTTTCCTTATATTACATCCTTTCTGTTCTGGGGTAGAAAATCAGATACCTGCCAAGGAATAAGGCATAGAATAATGGGAATCAAAAACAGTTTAACATGCCAATGAATGCGTTCCCATTTATATTCCTGTGTTTATATCAAGGAGCATTTTGCTCTATATTGGAAGTTGTTATCTCATTTGGAAGGAGTCAGCCATATTTGTGTTTCTCCTATTTCATTAGAACTCATATATGGAGACCTGTATAAAAAAAAAAAGCAGTCATGTAGAATGCTCTGACTTAATCCCATGAGAAAATACTCTCATCCCTTTACAAATGGACACCAAAGGCTAACCCTCCCTAGTCCAGCTCTATCTGGGCCATAGCTTCTCTGATAAGACAGAGATTTTGAAACTGCTGGAGAAAAACAAATGAGACTTTCTCCTTAATGTATTAAAAGTAGCTGGAAATAAAGAAGCATATTTGGAGAGTAGGTGAGCAGCCATCCAATGTATCTCTACCAAGAACAAATATTTATAGATTTGTCTACGAACAGAATACTCTAGCTCCTGAGGGAACTCTGGCCTGTGTGGTCTCCAAATACTTCCCATGAATCCAAATTGCTGGGCAAGAAGTCATTAAAAATTATGTCCTGAGCATCTGCTGCATGAAGACCCCCCCACGGTGTTCTATAGTAAAGGTCCTACACCACATGGGAGAAATTCATATTAAGTGAGGGTTTCAGCAAGAAAAGACCCCTCATTTCTGCCAAAGGTCTTTAAACTCTGCCTAACATGGCTGCTGCAGACAAAATCAATAGGTTCTATCCCAAATATGATCACAGCCATCAAAAAGACTCAGCCCCTGGGTCAGAAAACAGAATGTTACTATCTAGCCTCCTCTGGGGTCTCATCAGACTTTAAAGGCCGTGTGCATGCTCCTCACTTCTGTCCAGTTTCCTGGTTCTGCTATCAGCCTCATAGCCAACTCTGTGTGTGTGTGTGTGTGTGTGTGTGTGTGTGTGTGTGTGTGTGTGTGTGTTCGTGTGCGCACACATGCGCACGCCTTTCTGAAGATGGACGCTTGCCACACCAGTCCCATCACCACAGTGCTAACTTCATGCCTGTCACTGAAGGAAGATTTTCCCTGTGCCCAAGATTTTTAATCCAGACCCATAGAATACTCTCAATATCTCTGTACCTGGTCCTGGCTAGTGTGAACTAAAGTTCACAAAAAGTCACAGCTGTGTAAAATTTTCCACAAAGCTGGGTGACTGACAAGGATGTATGTAATATGTAAAGCACTGGAATCTTGTAAGTTCAAAGTCTAATTATCTTGAGCTATCTTAGCCTCATAAATAGCTAGCTGTTGCCTAATTCTGTGTATGATGTAACATCCTTGCAACTGTTGGGTAAATCCTTCTGGAATGTACAAATAAGACCCCCTGGCTTCTACCAATCCAAAGGCTAAGAACACTCTCAGATAGCACTGAGGCTGAAAACAGAGATTTCCAAACTTGTCTGATTTGGAACTGCTTGACCAGTGTGAATTAAAAGTTTCTTGATAGTGATTTTCTTTGTAGGTTATAGTTATTATACTTTGTAAAATTTACCATTTTGGAACATTGTATTGAATGACTTATCTGTGTTTCCAGGCCATAGTCACTGATATTTGGCTCTGTGACCAATTATCTGTTACTCTCTTTGAGAAGACTGTTGTGTTTCTTACAGCAACCATAGCTTTGGGGAAGATGCCAGTTCTTCCAAAAGCTAACCCCAAATAATTGCTCTGTCTGGGGCAGAGCTTGGGGCAGTAGGCAACACTTGTGAAAATAGATCAGAGAAGAGCCAAGAAAGAGGTTTTGGCCTTAAATGTAATACTACAGTGTTCTGACATCATAATCACGTCATCTGGGTCTTACTGATAGATGCTCTAGTGTTCTGTGTCATCCTAAACATCCTGCACCATTCACTCATGGCTTGGAAATACCACTGAATGCACGATGAAATCTGTATAAATCCAAACCATTTGGGAGTGTGTTACTCATATAATTGGAATTTCAGAATCCCATAACTGTGATTCTGATGTAAACAAATTTTTTGTCTTATTCTATTCTGCTTCATCACAATTTATGAAAAACCAGTCTTTGTGTCTATAGTAGCGTAAGGCTTCCCACCTCTGTGGTGATGCTAGTAAAATCAGTTGAGAGAGTAGCAATCACAACCTGATGTCTGATGATTCTTTCTGTGTGTGATACTCAATTATTTCTTTTTTTCTGGCTCACCTTCAAACTTTTCCTTCAATTGGTCTCCTCATCTTGCCATTTCAAATGTTTCCAGTCCTCTTAAAACAACTGTCAGAGAATGAACAATGAAGAATGTTATGTGCTGATTCTGCCTTCCAGATCCCAGGCAGAGCTGGCAGCTGAAGACACACCCATATCTCTGCCAAGCCTTTGCATGCCCCCATGCAGCCCTCAGCTTAGGCAGTGCACACAGATCTGGCTTACAAATTAGGAAATAATGTGATTATCATTACAGTCTGGAAGAAGGTCCTTGTCTGAGGTGGTTTTAGTAATTTAGTATTATTCACAAATGGAAAAAAAATGTTTATATTCTTAAATGAAAAATTCCTAAAATATATTTTATGAGCTAGTCAGTTTCTACTTCTAAAATCATCTTCCTTGAGCCCAAAGTCATATGATGGTGTTCATTTCATTGTAAATAATGAAGAGGCCAAACCTTGGATGGTGACTTTTCATCCAAGTCACATTCATCAGTTATTTTAAAAAAAGAAAGAGAAGGATCTGGAAGATTTGAACACTCCTTGCCAGTGGCATACATACACAGGAGCTGTTCATGTGTGTGATGTGTGTACATTCTATTCCTCTGAGTGCCTACAAATGTGAATAGATCATAGGAGTTTGATAGTTTCAAACTGGTTGAACCTTTATCGTGGAAAGGTCAAACTGGAGTTACCATGACAACCATTGGAAAAGAAGACAGATGTCAATCACAGAAAACAATATCTGATTCAATTGACCAGAGGCTCATCAATTTCTGCTGCTCAAGCTACTGATAGCAAACACTAATTTCCTGTCTGTACCTAAATAAAGACTTCCTGAGTGAAACCATAGTAAGAACCAATGCAAAGAAGTCTTCTAATTCTTTACAAACCCAAGAACTCCTAGTCATTGTTCCAAAGCTAAGGAGAAAGATCAGGTACAGTGTTTTTCTATAAAATGCAGCCCACTCAGATCTTCTAGCATGCTATCTTAGGCCTTGAAACCTTTCAGACTTCTGAGCCTTGACAGAATTTGAGTATCTTCTCTTTGTCTCTCTACTAAACACTCAGGAAAATTCCCACTAATGTTCTTGGTCAAATGAAGCATACCTGACAACAACTCTCTCTCTCATGTCCCTCATGTGCATGCCCAACAGGCGATCCCTGTGAAGATGGACTGAATCTGTACGGGTGCTTCTCCTCCCCTCCCAGCCTCCCCCCACCTCCCAAGAATGTGAGGCACTGTGGTAGCTTGTCTAGGGAACTTAGGACTTTGGTTCCCAAAAACATTTTCCTTCCAGATGGTAGACATCTATTGAGTCAGTTTTGGAGGCTCATTCCCCCACCCCTCAAAAAAAAGAGAAAACACTTCATTTTTTGTTACATAGGTAATATTGTCCAGATTTTTCCAATTAATAAAACCCATATATTGAAAAAAGACCAGGCACAGTGATGTATACCTATAATCTCAGTATAATCTTGAGGGGATGCAGAGCATGAGAATGAAGAGTTTAAGATCAGCTTAAACTACATAACAAGTTTGAGGCTAGGCTCAGCTATATAGGACCCTATCTTTGAAAACATAAGAAAGAAGCAAAAGGAAACAGATGCAACCGACATTGAAGAAATGCCGGCATTAAGTTCACTGAAATATTTTGCTCACCAGATATACCTTGAGTGAAAAGAACAAAAATAAAGTGATGAGAGCCTGAGATACCTGGGGGAAACCAAAATGCAACAAACTATCTAGTGGTTTGATACGGGGAAAGGGATATTTTTCTTGAGAACATTTCTTTCCCCATTTTTTTTTTGGAGGTTGAAAGATACATGTGATAAAACAAAATATAACCAAATCTACAGGGAACTCTATAGAGTCCAATCAAATATAGGAGAAGTGAAGGCATCTTGGGAATGGGAAAATCAGTTTTACAGAGCATATCAGGAGAACATTATTTAAGTCTCTCTGCAACACTGATAGCAAGCAGGTAATGACATTTTTATTACAATATTTACTACAAATTGGCTTTGTTTCCTACATCGATTTATATTTTAGCTGTGTTATATCCTTTTCTGAGCCACATTGCTCATTTTGTAGTCTTTATGTCCTCCAAGGTCTTTGTCATTCTCTCCAGTAATATCTCCTTTTCAAAATCAAAGCTCCTCTCTCATCCTTCCCTTATTCACCAGGCTTCTTCGGATGAACTGTGACATCTGTATTGGCTCTCTAAACTACCCTGACCTTAATTCTTCCTTTTAAGCTGTTGGCATCTGATCTTGAGACAGAACCACCCACTTCTCTGTCACTGGATATTTGTGTCTGCTTCTTCATATTGTCCTGTTGTCTCCAGGACTCTGGTAAATCATCTCTATCCATGATTTTGATTACACAACCTTGAGGTCCAACTGACAATAAAACTCAACCTGTCCACCAAACCATTACCCCTTCTCTAAGAAAGCTTGTTCTCTGAGTTTCCCTGTTTCCATTAATTGCATCTCAGGCTCAAAATTCTCAGTCAACTCTCAGATGTTATCAACTGCAGCCGCCAAGCCTTGTGTCTCTTTCTTCATCCCCCCTCCCCCCATTCCAGCCTAAGCCTCATTATGCTTTGCCTAGCCTACAGGGAAAATGACTTCATTGATCTCTCTGCCTTCACCCACGCCAATCTATCCTACCCAGAGCTATGGATTAATCATCCCGAAGCACGCCTCCAATCCTCGTGTCCACCCCCAGTCACAAAACTTGAAAATGCCTCACCGTCTTTGAAATTAAGCACAAATCCTTCACCATGCCACTCAAGTAACTTTCCAAATGAACTGCAGCATTTCTACACACCTTTACCTACCATGCATCACCCAACTAAGCTAACACAAAAGAGAAGAAATCAAAAGAACTCCAGACCTGGAGACAGTATAATGAAATCAAGAAATGGCCCAACAGCAAAAAAGACTTTTCAAGACAGGACCTGCCAATCGCATCTGTCTTTCCGCAGCCCACTTCTCTATAAATAGCAGGTGCTCCGTGCATTCTCGTCAGGCAGCTTGCCGTCTCTGCATTTTAAGCCAGGATTTCACATTTGGATCAATCACAGCCAAAGAGCAGATGTTTCCTTTTGCATTTTTACATCAGTGTGGCTTATTATTCTCTATTGTCTGTTAATACACATTGTTGTGAATACGTTGAGCAAAGTAAGACTCATCTATATTTTCTATAGGAAAGAAAAATCAGCTTTCACCAAAGCTCTACAAATAATAGCAAAGCCCTTTCCGGTAGTCTTTCTGCTAACAAGGCCTCCATTCTGTCAATGAAATAGCTAGAGTTTCAAACTGTTTAGTCATGCTTTAGATATCCACACACAAATAAATGTGGTGATAATATAAAAATAACAGTTAGGATAATTTCCCATTTTAAGTTAATCAAAAGTTTAGTGGGAAGTTAGCAAACTTTCCCTGAAAAGCCAAATAACCACTGTTTGGGGCTTTGTGTGCCATGTACTTTTTGGCCTTTGTTTTTATTTTATATGTATGGGTGTTTTGCCTGAAGTTACAGAAGGTTGTGAACTGCCCTATGGGTTCTGGGCATTAAACCTGGATCCTCTAGAAGATCAGCCAGTGTTCTTAACTACTGACCCACATCTCCTACTCCACACCATGTACCCCTTGCTGCAACCAACCAACTTCACTCTGGCTTTCTACCATAACTCATGTGATATTGCTCATACAGTCAGTCCAAAGAAGTTAAACCCATAGTAAGCTAAATTAACACTGTTTGCAGGTGTAAGGGATGGGAGAAATTGGAAGACGTGGATCAGAGGTACAAACTCCAGCTGTAACTCGAGTTCCAGGCTGGGAAGATGTCTCCGTGGTTAAGAGCTACACTGCTCTTGCAGAAGACCAACGTTCAGTTCCCAGCACTTGTATCAGGAGGCTTACAGTTGCTTCAAACTTCACTTCCAAAGTATCTGAATGCTCTTAGATAGACTTTCACATACCCGCACAAAGGTAGCTACTTATATACATTATTAAAGGTAATACATCTTTACTTAAAGATAAACAAATCATAGGCATCCATTATAAGCAGATCTGTAATGGGCTTGTTAATTGACTTATGGTAATCATATAGTGTGCAATGATATCAAGCCATCATACAACCCCACATATGAGTCTACATCCAAAGTTGTTTAAATCAGAACGTAAAACACTATCTTCCTCCCATGACTACTATGATATCATCCATACCTACAGTCTTAGCCATTGCAAATATCTTCAAATTATACAACCTTTGTCAATTTGAAAATTTCTAAAGCACTTTCCACTCTGTGAGAAGTCACCATCTGTGAGCTAAGAAATGTCCAGACACCGAATCTGTTAATGATCTGATCTTGGACTTCTCTTCCTATTCTAAACCCATAAGAAATAAAGAGCTGTTGTTATGCTTCACAAAACATATGGCATTTTCTTATAACCGTGTGAATGGACCAAGAGAAGAGCTCTCCTCACTCTATACATGATACTTCTGTGACTTAAAAGTTGATATGACTTGTGTCTGAAATCATATAAGATGGCACCAGGGTTAATAGTGAACTAGACTTTGGTTAAACTTCTTAGTGTTTGCTTCCTTTCCAGTCCTCTTCACAGACTACAGTTTGAATGGTTTAGCAAAAAGAAGAAGGAAAACTGAGTTCATCAGATTTCATCAAATAAACAAATGAGAAAACAAGAAAAAAAGATAGGAGAAGGAATGGAGAAAATTGGAAAAGGAAAATGAAGGGGACAAAGGATTCAGGGAGGGTGACAAAAACTAAGCTTCTGTTAGTCCTAAAATGTTCCCAGTGTTTTGGGATCACGGTGGTGCCCTTAGGGGAGGTACACACAGATCCATGCCACTCCCCATGGGGACTTCAGTGGAAGGGCAACCACAGGGCTTTGACCATGTCTCGAAGTTCATTCATCCTCACAACCACCTCTATGGAGATGGAAAGTGAGTGAGCTCTGATAAAAAGAGAAGTGAGAGTATCCACTGGTCACCATCATGCTGGAAGGCAATGATGGTATCCAGGGAAGGAGAGGGAGATCCATGATTCCAGAAGCACTCTGAACCTGAAGGATTCCTCCAAATGGTATTGACTTTATTGCCCTTGATGGGATGTTATGTAATAGCTGTAAATATGGTCCATTGACTTTGGAAGGACACTGTGCTACACTGAAAGACTGAAAAATGAAAAGAAGCAGGCTTAAGAAGGGTCAGAGTTTGGCTACACATAGAAGAAATGGACTTCACAGAGAGAATCCACTATACCAAGTATGAGTTGTTTTTGCTTAGGTAAATACCATGTATGGGCATGAGATTATTATTGTGTGTCCTAAAATTTTCTCGGAGGCCCTGAAAAGAGAAACTTTAGTTCTGTGTCCTCATCCAGGAATGGACTTGGCAAGGGCTGTCTGACACTGGAGCCAGGACCTCGCAGTCCAGGTTGAAGCCTCTGGGCTTTGGTGATCAATCCTAAGGCAGCTGCATCTGAGATTTTCTGTATTCTCACTCTTCGCCAACATTGCCTGATTTAGCTCTCTGCTTACCTTGGCCACCCCCTCTTCACCCCCACCACAAGTATGATGTTGTGCTTCTTAATAAACTTGCTTGGTATAAGTCATCAGCTTATGCAAGATATCCTTCTCCCAGCTTCTATCTTCTTTATTTCTTATCCCCAGTCTTTACACTCAACACCTCGCTATTTAAGACCTTTATTCCTGCTGGTTCTGGTCATATTAAAGCACAGAGAGAGAGAGAGAGAGAGAGAGAGAGAGAGAGAGAGAGGGAGAGGGAGAGGGAGAGAGAGAGAGAGGGAGAGGGAGAGGGAGAGGGAGAGGGAGAGGGAGAGAGAGAGAGAGAGAGAGAGAGAGAGAGAGAGAGAGAGAGAGAGAGAGAGAGAGAGAGAGAGAGAGAGAGTCAGACCACCAAGAACATGAAGAGTACTTAAGTCTTCACATTCATCTTGTTCTATGTCTGAGTTACACCTTTACCTGACCCAAGGTAGAAATGGTAGAGCTGTACTGGCTTGCTTTTTGGGCTAACTGTCTAAGATACACATTATTTTCCTGCTTCTTAGGATTTAGCTGCCCCTGTCTGGTATTTCTACCGCTAGAGGAAAACTTATCTTCCAAGAAACAATTCAAAGACAGTTTTACAAAAGCAGACCATACTCTCACCTTTTGTGTTAAGTGTAAGGCTTTACCAGCATATCCAGGCAAGGTTGTATCAAGTATTATGGATATAAAGTTTTAAAGGTCAGATAAGGATATCCAATCAACAAAACCTTTAACGGCATCCAGTGACCTGCTAACAACAATGCAACCTGGTATTCTATAGCAACTGCTACTATTTTAATGCGGGAAATGTTCAAATATGTTTTGTGCATCAAGGCTTTTCATATGCCCTTGCATCCAGAAATGGGGAGAACCAGAAATGGTGTGGTCCTTTTGTCCTCCAGCAGGATTCTTTAATGAACCTTGGACTTGCTTCAGCTTTTGTCCACCCTAGGCCTAGCTACTAACATCATAGTAAAACAAAACAAACAAAAAAAACTGGAATGGTTACCAACATTGTCTTGCCTTCTATTGTGGGCACAAAGTTTTCCCATTTTCCTTAGTCATCTTTTCTGTTACCAGACTCATGTGTCTAAGCGTCGTTTGCTTCCCATCAAACTTGGATTTGAGCCTACAACTTACCCTCAGTTATGGAAAATGTAGCACAGACTTCCCTTGTTGGTGTTGCATTTCCAGATCTGCACTCTACCAAAGATGCAACTGTCCTCCCCCTTGTTGATAACTTACATTTGAACTTCCTTACCTTCCTAACTTGAATTGTGTTTATCTCTAAGGGTAGGCATCAGTATTTCCAGGTAGACATCACTACTAGAAACATTCAATACGTAAAAATAAAAATAAGCTTTTGACTGTGTTGTGTTCATGTCCTTCTGCCTGTTTGATAAACTCCCAGTGATGTCTCTGGGAAAAGAAAAACGCTAATCGCCTACTCAGGAAATGTTAAGACACGGCTACAAAGTCAGCGTGGACCAGTGTTAGAATCTGTACATGAGGGTTCAATAACACTAGCTGATCTACTGTTCAATAACCAACTCATATATGCAGAATCTCTGCTCATCCCTGATGCTGCAGGACCCCAGGTCCCGCAACAAGTCCTTTCCAAAGGACAAATGCATGCATCCATTACACGAGCATTTATTACACCAATGAGCAATTTTTCACCCCATCTTATCATTTCATAAGGGTTACCACATGACTACTATTCTGTTAATTAGAATTATTCAAATTAGGGTAAGAACATCTAGAATATGGAAAATAAAGAAATGTAACACTGAAGGAAAAATAGTCAAGGAACGTGGTTCTTGAAGTAGCTTTTGGAGTCTACATCAAAATGGCATTTTAAGAAGAACTGGAAAGGATACCCTGCTGGCCCTGTGATTGCTGGTGCTGATATTAGAAACTGTGCTGAGCAGCCCAACAACTGCTGCTGTCTTTAGGGGGCTCAATTGGAGATTTGCTTCAGTAGCTGTAATTTAAAGAGTAAAGGCATTGGGAGTTGAAACTGAATACTCCACAATCATATCAGCAAGGAGATTTCTGTCCCCGTGGCAGAAGCCTTGGGTGCACGCCACAGTTTTTCTGCTCTCTGTCATCTTTTTGCAATTAGAGAGTACATCAAGTAGAAAGAAATGATCACCTACCAGCCATATCTGAAAATTACCAGCTCTGAGCCTCTGCTAGAGTCTAAGCTCTGCACCCTGGAGAGGGACTAGGCAATTCCAAGCACTGATTGAAGCTCATTATTGCCAAAGTGATTCTGTAGCTCAATTTTATCCACCCCATTTCACAGATGGCCAAATTAAGGTCCAGTGAGGTTTGCTAGCTGGCAGTCTCACAGCTACTGAACCAAAGGTTTCTGAGCTTAGTATCAAGGTTTGCCCTTTAAAAATTCTCTCTCTCTCTCTCTCTCTCTCTCTCTCTCTCTCTCTCTCTCTCTCTCTCTCTCTCTCTCTCTCCACCCCTCCTCCCCCATCATCAAAATATTCTGACAGAATTGCAGTTACGTCAAACATGTAGCATTAAGGTTAGGGCTATGAATAAAATACTCCACAGAATCCAAGAGAGACTTTGTTATCTAAAGCTTTTTGTCACACTGTTGAAAACAGCCTCCTCTGACTAGGATAAAACTGTCTCTTATCATCTGCAACCCTTTACCACTTTCCTGGGATACCTTACATCCCAACAGTATTTGGTATGCCTCCAGCGAGTTTAACCATTATTTCTGCCTTGCCATGATGAAAGTCGGAGGGAATTAATATCCATCACACATAGAAATTTGTCAAGTGCTATTCATTGCCCTGGCTGAGGGTTTGGGTGTGCTGTCTGTGTTCACACTGACAATGACAGAGTTCTACTAGAGTTGCAGAGAGTTTGATTTTATCAGTTACCCCAACTGCAAAATGAGGTTCTAAGCCTACAAAGTTCAACAAGAAAATATATGAAAAGGATTTAGGAATGTATGTGGTGTGTGTTGAGAGCCTGTTAAGTGTTTGCTACCAAATGTTTTCTTGTTTTTTTGAGGCAGGGTTTATCTGTGTCTCCCTGTTTTTTGCACTTTCTCTGTAGACCAGGTTGGCCTTGAACTCAGAGAACCACCTGCCTCTGCCTCCCAGATGCTGGGATTAAAGGCATGAGCCATCACCATCACTACCCCAGCTGTTAGCTACCATTTTTATCACATATTGTTCATTTGATTTTTGCTCTTTTGCTTTCTTGCTTGCTTGCTTGCCTGCCTGCCTGCCTGCCTGCCTGCCTGCCTGCTTGGGTTTATTTTATATAAAAAATCTTGCAATGTATCCCAGGGTAGTCTTGATCCCACAATTCTTTGGCCTCAGCCTTCCTAGTGTGGGGATTACAAGTGTATGCCACAGCCTCTGGTTTAGCTATTTTTCCCAACTGCATAGCATCTACACAGGGCAGCTTTAAATCTCTGTGTATTAGAGTAGAAAATATTTAAGGGTAGAATTGATGCAGATACCTAGGTTTAAGAGTGGATTTAACACTGGGTACACTTTTCTATAACTTTTTCCCTCTACTATGGGTTCTATTATTTGTCAAATCTTCTCAAACTTTTAAGAAGTATCAAATACATTGGCAGTTTGCAGGTCTATTTGAAACAGCCATGTATGAGGGTGAGTGATTTTTTTTCAGTTGCTGCCATCATTATATGACTACCTTCATCACCTTCATGTGGGAAAGTATGAATCTAAAGCACAATAGGCTTTGATTCCGGTCCTATCACAGATTGAGCACATGGAACCTCTTTGTCTCCATTTTGTCAGTATAGTTACTAAAGTGTCTTATAATGAGGCCCTTTAAGACCCAGGTAGGGGCTATCCTCAGACCCCTAGCATGAGAATCTAAGCAACATGGCCACCACTTCATACTTACAGTCTATCTTGCAAAGAATACATAGAAAAATTATTCAAATCTATGAGCACAGTTCAAATACCTCTTATCCAAGGAAGTGTGTACTAAATGTTAAATGGATGTATACAAACTTTAGATACTATCTTTGGACATACATTTCAGATAATGTCCTTTTGTATGCACATATCAATGATAAAGTTTAACATAAATTAGGTAAGTAAAAAATTAAAGAAGTGATAATATAGCAATTAAACAATACATCGTAATAATAAAATTTGATGACTAGACATCATCTATCAATCTAGCCATCTATCTATCTCAGCAGTCATGAAGTTGGTAGTATATAAAGTACAATTCTACCAGACAAATGGACGATCCATATCCTAGGCAGGACAGAACATGGTAACATAAGACTTCATCAAGCTACTTATAATGGTAACTTTAAATTATGAATTATTTACTTCTAGAACTTATGTTTGGGGGCTGAAGTAGACTACAGGTCATTGAAGCAATAGAAGGGTAAACTACAGATAAGAGACTACTTTATGCAGACATAAATGGATCAATATGGATGGAAGCTGGATTACAAGAAAAAAAATAGGATATCCTTAGTGAACAAAAGTCTTGTTCCTACCCTCAGCATTTTTTATTTGCCTGTAGTTCTTTGTATAGGGTTGAAGTCTCAGGGAAGAGTACACTGATTAATCAACGCCAAATTGCCAACCTTAAAAACATACATACACATGACATTATATAACAGAGAAGATTTTATTTAGGAATATATACATAAATAGATAGATAGATGATAGATAGATAGATAGATAGATAGATAGATAGATAGATAGATATATAATAGATATAGATAGATAAATAATAGATCAACAGATAGATGATAGACAGGTATGCATGTATGTATATGTGTGTGTATGAAAATTAATGACAAAAAAGAATTTGACAGACAGCAAGGAGGGGTACATGGAAGGAGAAACAGGAAGAGGGAAATGATATAATTATATTATAATCACAAAAATGTAAAAGAAATAATTTTAAAAATAAAAATCAAAGTCTTAATAAGTGGAGAACCACTGCAAAGCACATCTGGCCACAATACAAGTAAGGCCTCACACACCTTCTATTATCCTGAAATAAAACTCAGAGACTAGAAGCCATCTGTTCCATGATGTTTCTTAAAATCAACAGAACGCCTTAACTATGTTATAAAGGAGACATAAAGGAGGAAATCATTAAAACAGAATCTTTGAGGTGACAACCTCTAGAGACATGATGACATCAATAGAACCATGTACCTCTACACAGACACCTACACAGTCCAGCTCACCCACAAGGCAGCAAAATCAACAACCACTACCACTGGAAGAGGTGTTCCTATCTGTGATGGGCTTTTCCAAAATAAACAAATTCTAATGGTGTTTTGAATAAGGCAAAAGTGTGACATTATCTCAATTCAATCAGTGGCTACATTCATAGAAAATTCAATGTGTGTTGAAACTATGCCAAAAGTTATTATGGTCATATCAAGCACAGTTCTTAGGCTTGGTAATGATATCTTAGACTTGGACAAAAACACTTTATTTGTCTTATAAATTCCTTTATGGACATCTGAAACTAGGCAGATACAGAATTAATTTTTGGCAAGACTTCCACATATCAAAGGATTCCTAGCATGCTTATCTTATATAACCAAGAGCTTTCTGGTTATGGTACCCAAACAGCCTCATAAATTTCAGAAGCACTCCCTAGAGAGCCCATTTCCCCGTGAGTCAATGGAATCTTAACATAATCACAAAGCTACACCCATCAGCTTTTTCCCTTTTCTCTTGATCCCTACTTCACTCTAAAAATTGCTGAGCAAACCTTTGTCCCTGCCTGTAAATCAAATTACATTTTTGACTTAAATTCTGACCACATTAGCACTTCTACTGAGTGGTGAGAGAAACCAAGACTTCTAAGAACTTTAATGGCCACCGTCAGTCTACATTAGACCCCTCATCATCAATAACTTGAACTTGAATTGCATTTCAAGGGGGAAAAATAAGAAGTGTACAAGATGAGTGCAGATGACTCATCCAAGTTCATGCCACAACTGTCCGTGGAGACAGAAGCCCCTTCCACCAAAATTGTCACTTTCCTGCTCTGCTCCTCCTGTTTCCCTAGGCAACCCATGTCTTCATGAGTCTGTTTAAGGAAAGAATAGAACAAAGACTCAAATTTCTGCTTTGCACCCAACTATTTCTTTTAGAAGGAAGTCGGTGGCAGAGGAGAACCCTGAAATGGGTTTCCATTCATTCAAGCTCTCTCCCTCCCTAATTTACATAATCCTCCACAATTTAGCCCTTACACTCCAAAGCTTAGAGAAATGGTAGCCACCACCAAGCTTGCTTTGCCATTGAGAGCTGATCTTTACACTTGCTCAGATATCTGAAAAGTCATGAACACACTCAGACGTGACAACGCACGGTCAGTCATTCAGCCAGGGAACAAGCTGTACACCGTGGTTCCAGTCTCTATTGTTGGCAAAGGTGTAATTAAAAAGTAATGGTGTGGAAGAGTGCATGCTGTTGTGTTCCAAGGGTCGTGTCAGTGCAATTTGTGTAGGGTCCTGACAGTTTCCCTTTCTGTTAGTGAAACGCCAGGCGAAAGAGGCACAGAGCCAAAGAGAGCACTTGTTCCAGGAACACTTCAAACACTAAAAACAGATGCCATGCTAGACAGCCCAGTAGATCATGAAGACTGGTTCATAGAGCAAGAGAGGCAACCCATGGAAACTGACACATGCTGTCACTTATGTGAGTGACAATGAACTAGTTCTTAATCGTGGTTAGCCAGTCTCGTGCTCTCACTTCCAGAAAAGTCGTTTTCTAACAGGCAGATGGGTTCTTGCTTGTTCTGACAAGGGGACCTACCATTTCAATAGAAGGATGCCCAGGATATGTTTGGTGTTTTCAAGAGTGTCCACTTGCAAATGAACATCAGGCAGTGGGTAACGAGCATGTCAATTTGTAAAACTATTTCCAAAGCGTCTAGAAGACTGGTGTATTTCTGAGGGCTCTGAAATGCTCAGTGAAGCTGCACCACTCTGCACGGGAAAAGAGCCTTTGGAAGGCTTGACTGCAGGTGTGTTCAGATATCATCATGACCTATATGGCACTCTAACATCTGACAGGCATGCTGTTTGTCACCTTGGGAAAGCCAAGCAATCTCTCCATTTGTTGCTATGACGACAGTACACCTACTTCAAGGGAGTATTGAGAGGGTTGTAGGTTACAGTAGGCTGGCATATGGACAAAATTGTGGAGGAACAGCCAGGAAAACTAGGAAATTCAGAGAAACTGGTACAGAGAAGATAAACTGGAGATGTGGCACTATGTGCTTTATTTAATCTTAGGAATTCAGAAAACCCATGCTTCAAATTTCCCAGGTTGAGGTTTTTGTTCTTACTGATACGGTAGCTGCCATGCATTTGGATAAAGGTTTCTCATCATTAAGGCCCCATGTTCACCTTGTTTATCCCACTCCAAAATGCTATGAAGTCACCTGCTGTGACACAAGAGCTGGCTGTCACTTTAAATCTGTGGTTCCCAGCCGTCCTAACACTGAGACCCTTTAATACAGTTCCCCATGCTGTGGTGAGCCCAACCGTAAAATTATTTTCATTCCTACTTCATAACTGTAATTTTGCTATTGTTATGAACCATAATATAAATATCTGTGTTTTCCAGCCATCTTAGACCACCCCAGTGAATGGGTCTTTTGGCCGCCCCCCCACCACCACCACCATCAAGTGGGTCATGACCAATGGGTTGAAAACCACTGCTTTAAATGGAGCCATATGTTTTTTTCAAGCCACTTTTTAATTTATTTATTTTTGAAATTTCACTTTGACAAATAGAGGAAAGTCACTGTTATGAGGAGCTCCCTTTAGCTGTCTCCCTGGACACCCTAAAAGGAACTGGAATTGATGGTCTTAAACCCAATAAGAAATGTTGACAGAAATCATATTAGAATAAGATTATTCCATTATTTTTTAGCATAGATGCTATACATTTTCTGAAACTGTAAACTCTCATTTTTTTTCTATGAAATATCTGATTTTGCAGGTAAGGGGAATGCTGATTAAATCGTCACTTTGTATTCATTTAACGTTCATGTCAATTTTCTGGAAATTTTTTCTTTTTAATGTATTCTTTCTTGAGAATTTCATGTGTCCATATAATGTGTTTTGATCAAATCCATATCCCTAGCCCCTCCCCTCCACATCTGCTTCTAAGCCTCTGCTTCTCTTCACGCACAATGTCGTGGTTTCTTCAGGGATATGGCCCTGAGAGAACACCTGTGCTCCAGCAAATTGTCCTATACTCATATGCAAATAAGCAGTGTTAAAGGCACTCACTGGGCTTTTTTTTTTTTTTTTTTTTTTTTTTTTTTTGTATGTTACTTCAGCCAAATATTTGGGATTTTGTTTGTTTGTTTGTTTTATTAAACAAATACTTGTTAAGAATATGAGCCAGGACTTTGCAAAGTAGTAGGTAGTAGGGCTATATTAATCAACATTTGTGTTCAACTATATTCAGTTTATTGAGTCACTATACTTCATATGAGTGATAAAAGAAAAATGAAGGAAACAAGATCAGGCCACACTGAAGATGTAATAATTGGTGGTGGACAAGGGAATCCAACAATCAGCCAGAATCCAATCTTACCTGGATTCTGAGAAGTGTAGTCAGTTGCTTTCAGTCTACCTAATCGCACTGAACATGCCCAGTGTGACTGTTCTTGGAACAGAATGATTCAAGGTCAGAAAGGATCTGTAGCCAGTGTTGTAATTTAAGAAAAGCAATGTACAAGAGAAAGACGCCATGTGACAGAGTTCAAGCTGTGGGGAGGTGAATAGGGGAAAAGGATATTAAAAGGGGGAAAGGAAAGGGGTTTGGAGGAGACCAGCCTTGGAGGACAAGAGCAGCAGGAGAGAGAAAAAGGGAGAGAGAGAGAGAGAGAGAGAGAGAGAGAGAGAGAGAGAGAGAAGGAGAGGGAGAGGGAGAGACAGAGAGAGGGGGGAGAGAGCACAAACAGAGGGAAAGGGGGGAATGGGAGGTAGGCAGGGCCCTTTTAAAAGGGAACATAGTGAATGTGCACAGGTGGTGCTCTTAGTGGCTGCAGCTGAGGGCGTATCCTGTCAGAACCCCAAGGACAGGCAGTACAGATGCCTGAATACTAACAGCCAGCAATGAACACCCTCACCTCCTGTCCTTTGCTACATCTCAGCTGTAATGATAATAAAGAACTATGTGGAGACCTTTCCAGGTTATCCAGCATGATGGACTTGGATTGGCATCAGTCAACATGAAGCTAAACCAAATAACATTAGTCTTTAGAGAGGTTTTCAGCCTCTAAACCCCTGAAACACGTTGGACCCAAAGGAATTTTCTAAAATATTGTTTATATCCCAACCCCATCAAACAGAAAATAGGGATAAATTTTGAAGTTTTAAACCAGGACCTATCATTCATGTAGGTATTTTTGCTGTACCTTGAGTCTTGGTCTCCTATTCTACCAAAAACAAACAAACCTCCTGATGATCAGCAGGACAAAATTTGGCAAAAGCATGGGAGAGCACATGTATGCTTTCACTTGAATCTAACATGCCAGGCTGTTCCAAAGTGTTGCTTCTTATGCTTTGAAATACCTTCTCTCAGGAATAGTTCCAAGAATGTCCATCAGGGCTGGAGAGATGGCTCAGTGGTTAAGGGCACTGACTGCTCTCCTAGAGGACCCGGGATTCAATCTCAGCTCCAACGTGACAGCTCACAACCATCTGTAAGTAACACGTGGAGCAATAGAGAGGTCAGAAGCTGTGACCTTACCTCGTTCTGTCACTTCCACTTGCTAGCAAAGTTGCAATTACACACAAATACATTTAATATATCTATATAGAGTCTCAAGATCAAATAAGTAGATCTTAATTCATCTGTTCGTACTGCGTGTACATATTTGGTGACTTTCTGAGACTCACGTAACAAGAGCATCCTGAAAAGAACCACCCAGCACCACTGCCACTGAGCACAAGCTGGCAGCAGCCACCGTGCCAGGCCATGGAATCCCAGTCTTCAATGAAGACTTGATAAAACACACACATGGCACAGGAGCCAGGTCCCCACAACATCCAGCTCTGAGAAAAAGAGCTGTTCTTCCCCTGACTTCAAAATGATCAGAGGAGCCATCATAATACCTATCACACCAGAATGTAGTCACCACTCATGATGATTTGGACTGAGATGCTGCTCGGGTGATATAGAGCATTCCAGCATCTGAGGTCCAGTCATGATAGCAAGGAATGTTCAGTCATCACCCAAAAGTCTCTCATTGTGAGTTCATGAGATCAGGAATTTGGTTTTATAAAGAGGAAAAGTGAATTCTATCTTTCACACACTAAGGCCAAATCACAGTTGGATTTTTTTGTTTGTTTGTGTGTGTGTGTGTGTGTGTGTGTGTGTGTGTGTGTGTGTGTGTGTGTGTATTTCAGTAGTCCTGATCTCATCAGACATTCTCAAGCTACAACACTGTACTGCTCTCCGAGACCTACTTAGAACAGCAGTCCATCCAGCAAAAGCTACCTTTCATCCAACCAATTTTTAAGATGTTTC
Source organism: Cricetiscus sungorus (assembly GCA_030556225.1). NCBI lineage: Eukaryota > Metazoa > Chordata > Mammalia > Rodentia > Cricetidae > Cricetiscus > Cricetiscus sungorus. Next base: position 17,402,415 of record JANBXA010000366.1, read on the forward strand.
CCATCACTGGTTCCATGGCTGCAGCCTTCCGTTCTTAGCTAGTTTTCCCACAGAGGGCCCCAGTTCTTATGCTAGTGATACATTTCCTGCTAGATGCTGATAGCCAGATTTTTTCACAATGGGGAAAGCATGGATGAACTAAATGGAAGAACATGGTGCTAGAAGGCATGCTTGCGAGACACTCTTGCAGTTGGCTTGGTGATGCATCAGATTCATCAAGCAGATCTGAGATGCTCAGCGTCCAGTCACCTCCACCAATCAGTTTCTGTTCAGAAGCCTGCAAAATGACGGAAACACAACTTCCTTGCCCCTTAGTCTGATTGCCTACTCCCTGGGTTTCTGAATATGTTTACAATTTCCACATCCCCTCTTACTGGAGACTGTCCTCTCACAATCCTTGATGTCCAAGTATCATGTTGGTGACCTGCGACATTACTTCCTCCTCATCCATAACAATGAGACCAGCAGGGTAGCCTATGCAAAATGAAATAATCCATAGGATGGCTGCAGTCATGACCAAATGCCCTGGCTCAAGAGCAAATATATTGACAAGCTGGGCCCATGGAGTTCTTCTTCCTGAAATATACATTTAGAAAAGGGGGAGATTGGGATAGTTAACAATCAACAGGAAAGTCAAAAGAACCCAATGTCTGCTGTGCTGCTGTAGCAAGCTGCAAAGTCACGGCCAGGCATAATGTATGAACAGGCAGAAAGTACTTGAAATGAAGATTAAGAAAGGCCAGTGCAGAAAGAGGAGAACAAAGCAGACATGCAGAAAAGAAAAAGACCTTGAGGAGAGGACACAGCTTTCTGCCTGTTCCAGAGCCTTGGGGCTGAATACACTTCTCAGGAGAGAGCCTTACAATAGCATCATTTTCAAGGGGATGACTTGGCTAGAACAAAGGAGCATGATTAGGCACTAGATAAATGTTACTTCTCTTGCCTGATTCACTAGTACACTCAACTATCTGTCTCACCACACATGCTGATGCCTATTCATTAATGCAGATGTAGTTAAAGAATTCTTGTCCACCTAAGGTGGGCTAAGCATTTTCTGTATGTTCTAGTATTGAGCACTGGACTAGAATCTTCCGAAACTGTGCTTGTGTTTTTCTGGCCATTGGACAGGGAGATGAGAGCACATAGGAGTGGCTGAGAGGTGACAGAGATATTTAGGAAAATCACAGCAGGCAATCAAATGACTGGGGGGGGGGGGTCCTCCCCATTCCTTAACTCTCAGCGGCGGCAGCACCCAACTCCAGCATCCACAGTAGGAGCAAGCAGTAAGCTCTGAGATTCTCCTTTGTTTCTTCCCTTTGGGGATCTGCCCAGACCAAAAGAGGATTCGGAGCATGGCTTTCCCAGCATCTCACCCTGATCTTGCCCTGTGGCTGCGGGAATGTGCTTGTCCCTATGTGCTGCTCAGTCCTCCAACTTTGTGTGTGCCATCACCTGTCACAGGGATTTTGACAGCTCAGCCAAAGGCAGCTTTAATTCTAGGGATTATTTTCCTCTGTCAGCTTTGAAAAGGTGGGAGGAGAGCGTGCCCATGCTCCCTCCTTACAAAAGAGTAAAGCATTACAGGGAAGCGATGGGGAAGATCACGGGGCCACCAGGTGTCTGAAAGGGTCTGTAAGATCAGGTTCGCTTTCAAGTTCAAATGTGAAACAAGCAGATGGCTCCTCTCGGGCATGTTTACTGGTTTTTACAGCTCTGTTTGAAAAGACCTGCCGCTGAGAGCAGAGGCTGTGGCACAGGAGGACACCACAATTGCTTGGAGTTGGCCATCTAGGTCAGGGACTGCAAGAGCTGTGCTAAAGAGTAGCCGTGGGAGTTGGAGGTCTGTGATAGATGTCTCCCAAGGCTCATTGGCACAGCCTGCTTTCCCACGGTGAGATAGAGACCCCGTGAGCTGTGGAACATCAAAGCTCCTGTCAACAGTCTGCAAATAATGTTAGCTAAGCTTGGTTACGGTTTGTAATTCGCAGCAACAGGACAGGGGTGGGAGAAATAATTGGCAGTTCAGGGCCTCTAATCAATATCAGATTGGCAGTAAATTAGCTGTTTAATTAAGTAAAGGTAATTTGTTGAATTGCCAATTATCTTTCCAATATGAAAGACCTCAATTCAATAAAAACAGGAGCCTGGTGAGAAGACAAAACTATTCTTTCCCTGCTTTACATAGCATTTCGCTTCCAAATCACCCCTCGGGAGGAAGCTTGTGCCTAGACAAACACCGGGACCTTGCACAAGGTCAATGGTCCAGACTGCCGCCTTCCAACATGGCTGCAAAGTCAAACTGTGGTACAGTCGGTGCTATGCTTGCTGCTGGTTAGAATGCCTGAAGGATGAAAAGTTGCCCCTTCAAACAGAAGGCAACCAAATCCTGAAACCGGGATGCTGTCAGTGGGAAAATTAATTCCTGGGAGACACAGAGTGCTAAGCTCCCTGTTTAGCTCAGTAATTATTTAATAATAATAACCATAACAATAGCAATAAATAGTAATTTGATGCTCTTTCTGAAACCTGAGAGAGCGCCTTGGGGGCTGAGGCAGACACAGCAGCCGGGCCTGGCCTGCCAGCTGGCTTCCCAACACTAGATGGCAGCTCGAGCCTGCATTTGGCTCTCCGTCCCTGCTGTAGCTCTCCGGTACTTCCCCCAACCGCCCAAGGGGTTTTAGTCCTCTGAATTTTAACCAATTGTGCTTCATCTTTTGTCTCCAAAAGGACAGAAATAGGCTTCCTCTTTCTCTCTAATTGATTTTAAGTTTCCCTTTGTTCAAGCTCTGCTAAAACGAGGAGCGAGCCCTATTTTTCAAAGGCTGGCTTGCTTGCGACTTCTATTAAGTGGGCCAAATAATGATACCCTAAAGACAAACCTGTGCTCTGAAAAAGCCCTCCGCATTTGCTCAGGGAGCAATGTTTGTGCAACTTTGTGCTTCTGCCGCACACTGCAGGGGAGCCACCATCCCTAGGGATGTTTGTGTCTTCTCTTCCAAACCAAATTGCTGGTTTATTGAACACGAATCATCTGCTCTAAATGTCTTCTCAAACTGGCTAGTTTATGGAAAGGGGTCTTAAGTTTGCCTTTTGGTTCCCTTTACTGAATGGATTTTCCATTATCCCTTTTCAGATAATTACATCCCCTGCTAAGGACGAACAGGCTTGGTGCGGATTAATATTGTCACAGTCCGGGCTATGTCCTGATCTTCCTTCTGCACCAAGTTCCAATTGCTTATGATAACAGTACAGAAAGCAGAAGTGCGTTCTTGGCTGTGGCTGCAGCATCGAGTGCCTTGAGTGTGCTATTACTTTCTACATAAAGCACTTGTTTGCTCTTTCCGGCGGGTTATGGCTCTAGTCCCTTCGGTTCTCAATCTGAGTGTCTCTTCCTTTGTTAACTATCAAGGCCAAGTCCAATGAGTTGACATCCTCCATCCTGGTGGCTCACATACTTCCGGACTTCACCGTGTCAGAACTCCTAACCTTACAACTGGCAGTTTATGAGTCATTACCCTCCGAAGAATAGAGGCTCCCTGAGGGCTGTGACTCCTTCATAGGTTACCCTATTGCCCACTGTAGAAAGCTGACTGACTAATCAGCTGGGCGGCGTGCCTTTAATCCCAGCGCTAGGAAGGAAGAGGCAGTTGAGTTCGAAACCAGACTGGTCTACAAGAGCTAGTTCCAGGTCAGCCTCCAAAGCCACAGAGAAACCCTGTCTAGAAAACCAAAAAAAAAAAAAAAAAAAAAAGCTGACAAGCTGACTAATCGATATTTATTCAACCTAAACATTTGCCTCACAACCACGAATGAAGTCTAATACGTGTTAAAACATAGTGAAAAAACCAACAGAGAACTGTGAAAACCTCTTAGTGGTTGGTTTATAGAAGTTTGTCACACAATGGTATCGTTAATATGTTTTCCTATAAGGGGAAATGGGTATTACATCTTACAGAATCCTGTTCAAACATTGCTGCTTAATATGAAGTCATTCTAAAAACTAGCCATTATTTAACGTATCACCTTTATTGCCCAATTAGTATTTTCCCCGATGCGCCATATGCTGTGACGTTTGTCGCTCTTTCCTCACTTTTGTAATTCATTGTAACGGCTGGGATTGATTTCCCTGAGGTCTCTCTGTTCATTCATGTAACAGTGGGCCTCACAAATCGGCTTTAGTTCTGTCTTTGTTGAGAATCCTCTTTTCACCATGGAAATCCTCACTGACGCCCATCTCTGAATTTTGAATTTGTAGCCCTGAATTGTGCATAAATGTGACTGTTAAATCAAGATCCAAACTATTGCAAGATGGATCTTGCTAGGACCTAGAACACACATTCTATACTAACAAGAAGTATAATATGTATGTATTCCTTATTCTAATTGCTTTCTGCCTATAAACCTATCTTCCTCAGCCAAAAGCAACCTATATCTAAGGAATGCTTTTGGCTAGCCATCTTTTATATTTTACAAAGTTTCCAATACTACCCTAGACATTCAACAACACTCTCCAAACTGGTTCATGTAAAGTAGGTTATCCTATAAAATGACTCATCCATAACCCAAAATTAATGCCAAAATGATCTATTATTATCTCATGCCTCATCTCAGCAGTACTGGCACCAGAAGAGAAAAAGAACCTCCTGTCTGATGCCAGAAGGATTGTGGCCTCACACTTCAGTAGACATTCAGTGCTTCCCCAGAGGGGGCAGCCTCAAGTAGGACTTCAAAAGTAAGCCATGGTAAACCATTATAATCCCCAGCTCCAGCCCAAACAGCCTCTGAGGCTACAGTCACTTGGCATCAGTGTGTGTGTGTGTGTGTGTGTATGTGTGTCTTTATGTCTGTCTCTTACACACACACACACACACACACACACACACATACACACACACACACACACAATCATGTGCGCACACACAGAATAGGAGAGACACGTGTAGATAAAGATGGGGGGGTGGTACTTTGTCTGATTTAGGCCTTGCCCAAGTAATCCTGCTTAGTAGTGGGACAGTCACTTGATTATGCTCCATTTCCTGACCATTCAACCAGTGAAAGATATAAAGTGCTCCTGCACTTCTGCCTAGCTCACAAATTAAAAACCTGAAGGTTTCTGTGCTTCTCAAAACAAAGCCAGCAAAGCTGAAATTTGACTGATATGGCTCATACATTTATTGGCATTAGAACATGGCTGTTTTACTGCTGGAATCGGGGTGACATCGTTTTTCATAGAGACACCATAATTGTCTTTGAATGTAATAAAGGTAGAATTTGTTCTCATGGAAATTAAAGAGGACATTGCAATGCTTCACTCAAAGGGGAACTAAATGATACAGATGATAAAATGTAGTGGCTTTAAATCTCTGTCCATAAACCAGGAGTGAAAGTAGAGAGAATTAGGCTGGGGATGAAGAGTGTAATAACCTGAAATTAGTTTAGGCATCCCTCTAATCTCATTTTCTCATAGTGTAGAGCTATTCATTGGCAAATCTGTTTTCTTTCACTGGCCAATATTTTAGCTGTCTGTGGTTGCAATAAAAATACCATGGGAGGTGAGGGGGGTGGCAAAGACACTAAACAAAATAGATTTTATTATAGATGGCAAAAGCAACTCACTCCTTACTAAAACACCGGAGTCCTCAAACATAAAGAAACCAATGTGGAATGTATCTTTGCTTGAAATACTTAGGCCCTCACCCAGCCAGTAGTCAGAACTTCTTAAAGGCGGGTCCTACAATCCGTTACATTCAGAATTCTTCTTCAGCCAGTTTAAGTGGCGAAGCCTGGACAAGAGCTGAGAAAATTGCTTCTACCCCACATCTGAATTCCTTCATCCTTTACCTCAACTGTGCTGAACACCCACTCCCACCAGTGCTGCCAAGTGCCTCAGAAATCTTTACATTATTTATTTCCCTGCAGATCTGTTGAGTTTTGGAAGGTGCAGAAGAAGCCAAGTGCATAGTTTCAGGGCAATAAAACAGTCAGAGCAAATGGCACGCTGTTTGGTTTGGCACTGTGGGATCTGGTATGCATCTTTGCATTCCTCTCTTTGTGGCTGGAAATGCTCGAGTCTGGCCCTCAGTTTATGTCACTTGGGTCCTTTGGTGATTATGTGAGACAAAGCCTTGAAGCAGAATTTAACATTATAGATCTGCGAGTCCTGATTTCCAAGTGAACAAAAGTCCCGTGGCAGCAGGGCATACCTGTGTATACAGCCTAAGAGTCTCCATTTCTGAAATGCTTCTAGATCAGATGTTCTCCCCCTGTGGGTCGTGACCCTGTGGAATTCGAATGACCCTTTCACAGGAGTCACATATCATAATCCTGCATATCACATATTTACATTGTTTCTCATAACTGTAACGTGATCTTTCTGACCGGCAAGTCCCACTGCCCTTCTCAGACTCAGAGAAGCACATGGAGACTATATTAGTTATAAAGCTGTTGGCCATTGGCTTGGGTTTCTTATTGGCTAGCTCTATCTTTGTTATTAACCCATAACTACTAATGTATGTATTTACACGTGGTCTTATCTTACCAGGGGATGCTGGACGTGCAACTCCTTTGCCTGCTACATGATGACTGTTTAGCATCTCTGCAGAGAAGAGAGCGATTTCCTGTTTATTCCTGCTTATATCCTGATTCTGCCCAGCTACATCACTTACTGTCTGGCCAATCAGCCAATTAGTGTTTTATTCATTAACCAATTAGAGAAACATATTTACAGAAGAACACTCCCCCATCACATAACAGTAACAAAATTGCAGTAATGAAGTACAAATGAAATAATTTTGTGGTTGGTGTTCATTGAATCATGAGACACTAAAGGTACTAAAGGGTCTCAGCTTTGGGAAGGGTGAGAACCACTGTTCTGAGTGATGCTGGGGATGCAAGCAATTCACACTCAGGCATGAAAAGGGTTTGCTGCCTATTCACACTGAGTGCAACTTCTTGAAATTCAGTCTGTTCTAGCTTGCACTTAACTCTTCTGAAATTAACCTAATTCAAAGTGTCCATTTAAAAACTCCCCTTCCCATTCTAAATTCTGCATTTCTTAAGGAAGAAAATGAACACTAGTTAAGCCAGGAAGTAGGGAGGAATTCTTTGATCTTTTTTGCTAAAGTGCTTTTTTTTCCCCATTCTTCTGTGCCAAGTATGTATTTTAGTTTTTTGTTCAAAGTGGCTTATGCCAATTTTATCTTGCAATTTCATTACAAAGCTCATCTCTTAGCTTAAGCACAGATCCATCTCAGAAATGTCACTGCAGCCGTGCGAGCAGCACAAGGATTAGACAGGCCAGAGCCTTGGCATAACCTGCTGTATTCTGCTCACCCGAAAGGAATCTCATGCTGAGTTCCAAGCCAGATGTCATCTGAGGTGTTATTATATAGAAATTCCAGTAATTAAACCCACTAAACTATGACCAGCTGGTGTGAACCCTCTTGTCAGGTCACAAATTACGTCCTTCTCTTGTATGATAAGATATCTAAGGTCGCCTGTGTGTTGAATTAGTCACAAGCTTTCGGAGAAATGACGTCTGAAGACATGGGCTTGGCATGTTGCAGTGTTTGTGTGGATAATGTCCATGAATGCATGCACACAGACAAGCCACCCGAGGTGGAGGCGTGCAGTGTACCTTATTTTCAGATGTTACTGTAGGCATGTCAGCATCATTACCGAGGTAATTTATCTAAAGGTCCAGAGATTAGAAAAATTTTAAATCCATTACAAATGGCCCCAGAGCCTGCCCTATCACTCTCATAGCATTTAAAAAGGTTTCCTTAACTAAACACCTACTGCATGAATACTAGCCCAAAAAAAAATAGACAAAGAAACCAAAAACAATGTGTTGTATGGCTAAGTGGAGCCCAAGAGTTGCCATTAAAGGACCTCTTAGGTAGACAATATTCTGAATAGGTTACTATATCTTGTCCTGAAAGAGGCAAAGCTTGGTTGGGAGAAACAAATGAAAGAGAGTTACATTTCAAGTTGTCCATGGCATCAGTCATATTTTACCATATCTACTAGCATCTGAAGTATCCCCAGGGGTACAAGAGAGGATGAGGTTTTTGTTCTATAGAACATGCAGTAACAGAAAGTAGAAAATCTCAGAAGAAATACTTGCCTGCTAGGACACTTTGGTCTACTATGAAAGAAATAAAAGTGCATTCCATGTCACCTCTCTAAACTTAAGTCCCTGCTGTTGTCAAGAAAGCACATCTTCTCTCATAAGAGGCATTTAAAACGATGAGGAAGAAAACTGAATGTAAGATAGAAAATACATCTTATCCCACCAATGGAGTGCTGGATCTGATACACAGTAGGTGTGCTTAACAGCCTAAAATATAAAAATAGAAATCTTCATGAATTCTCGAGATCTGGGCCAGGGATGTATCCTTTCAATCATCCCCAATGCATCTCTGCCCATATCTCTCCCAATTTTACGACTGATGTGTGACACCTGTTTCATCACTACCTTCCCCCCCCGGTCCTTGACAGTAACTCATCATCAACAATCCAGTTCAGGGTCCTAAAGCAAGGATGGCTTTCTCATAGTTTCTTGGAGGTCCTTCGGAACCACCAGGACAAATATTTGAGAAACACTACTGAAGTGTTTGCACTGTCTTAGCAGCCTGTTATCTTTTAAGGTCATCTTACTGGCTTCATTATTGCACTGAAAAAGATAGAAAACACAGAAAGAAAGAAAGAAAGAAAGAAAGAAAGAAAGAAAGAAAGAAAGAAAGGAGGGAGGGAGGGAGGGAGGGAGGAGGGAGGGAGGGAGGGAGGGAGGGAGGGAGGGAGGGAGGGAGGGAGGGAGGGAAAAGAAAAAAAACTCAGGTCAGTTTGAATGAAAATTCCCAAAGTGTGGTAAACTGGGTATTCACAGGTATGACAATGAAAGAATGACATCACTCCATCTCTTTACAGTGCGTTTTCAGTATCTAGTGGAAATTTTAAGTCATATACTTAATACAGCTATGAATATTTCAAATATTTTTCTAAAAGTACCTATGCGTACTTGATCTATGAACAAATATTATCATTGCAGCATTTTATGTGGCAAAATATTTAAAGCACATGTGTCTTGGGGCAAGGATGATAATGTTCCAGAATGCTCAACCAATATGATTGTGCAATTTATAAAAAAGGAGGATGGGCTGGCAAGGAGGCACAGTGAGTGGAGGTACTTGCCACAAAACCTGAACTCCTCAGTTCCATAGTGGAAGGAGAGAACCAAAGCTTGCTTGAATGCTGCCCTCTGGCCCTCACAGGTAATGGCACACGCACGCACGTACACTCACGCACACACACACACACACACACACACAAATAAATAATATAAAGAAGGAAATCACTTCCAAGACCCTCTGCTACAGTGATATGAAATCAAGTCTTAAAAGAATAGACATCATTGGTGAATCCAATGACCTCATACACACCCACATGAAATAAAAAAGCATGTAATACACAGGAAACTAGAAACTGGTTATTTCTGGAAAGGAAAATTTAAGTGCTAAAATAAAGCCTTATGCAAACTTTCCTGGATCATTTGCATTCTTTTGCCATGTATCTGAGTTAGCTTTTAAAGAAAACTTTATGAAATTAACTTTGAGAGAAAAGATTCTCGGGTATTTGGGTAGCATGTAAGATGCCATATTGGGCTCACAAGGTCCACAGACACTGCAGCCTCTGCTTCCCTGAACTCTGCCTCAGGATGGCAGTCTAGCTCTTCCACTGTATCTGTGTTCCAGACAAGCTCAACAGGGATTTGGTCTGGAGTTCTTGGCTTTCACCTCTCCCAGTCTTCAATGGATTCAGTTATTAAGGAACTATTTCCTCAGGAGGAGAAGTGGGCCTGTCTATTTAATCCACTTGATCTTGAACTTTTCCAACTGTCTCTTACACTCTCTCCAAAGCAATTTTTACCTAACTTAACAAAGCACTGTTTCCCCCTTACTAGCTTGATGGGTGGTCAGTTTCCCAAATCTCCCTACGGTGAAGCACTCACATGTATGCGTGCCTTGTTTTCTCATTTATTTTCCTTCCATTCCTTCCTTGGGCTCTAAACCTGCAATTCTACATTCTTTCCTATGCAAACTACGGTGGGAAAAAAAATTCTGCATAGAACACTTTTCTTCCAAGAAATTATCCATCGTATTCCTAACGAGTCCAAGCTGGCCAGCTTCACTGGCTCAGAGTGATGGCTGTTGGGCTAGAGTGGACTGATTTCACCTGAGGCTTATCCTTGCTTATCACTTGCCCTGCTGCTCTCCAGTCTGCCTCCAGCCTGTTGTAGCATCACAAAGGGATGCCTGTGACTGTGAAGTTAGTCTGAAAATGCCTATAATCAAGGAAAGCTAAGAGCAAGGGAAACCAGCTCTAGTCAATATTTGCAGAGACAACACTATTATAGTGAGACAGCAATGCTCAACTCTGAAGTTTAGGTCTCCTGCTCGGGGCTGCTGGGAATGCCTAAAACATGCAATGCAGCAGCTTCCAGGAAAGCCACAGCACATCCTTAACAGGCAGAGAAACAGATTTCTGCCCTTTAAAACCCCACTAGACTTTTTAAAGAAATTGGAGCATCAAAGACACTTTAATTTTTATAGTGCCAAAAAAAATGTTATAAAAATTTATTCCAATAAAGCTTGTTTTGTTTACATGAAAATTTTTTAGTTGAAATGTTAGAAATATGTATTATTCTCCTCTCTCTCTCTCTCTCTCTCTCTCTCTCTCTCTCTCTCTCTCTCTCTCTCCTTTTTGCTTTCTCTTTGTTTTTCTGTCTTCAGCCACAGAGCCATCTAGTTCTCTTTCTTTGATGGATAGTGTCAATCTGGTGTAGAAATTTTTATCCGAAAGCAACAAGGTCTTGGAGCCCACACAGGCACACATTTTAGCCTTGCTGTAAACCCATCCATGCTACATAGCCAAATGAGTATGAGCTGCTCCCTTGTAAAAGTCAGCTACTGTCTCTGAGCATCCCAGTGGAGCAGTCACAAACATGGTGGCCACAAACACGGAGTCTACACCTAGATGGCATGGATTCAGATCCTAGCTCCAAGGGCCTTCTGGATGTGTTAGATGATTTTCCCATTCAGAGTACAGGAAATACAAGTACCTTCTTAATAACTATTAAATAACCAATGTTTAAAATTCCAACACATAAGAGCAGTGTTTAGCAAAATCTAAGTTTTACCTGGAACGGGTTAAAGAGAAATGTAGGACATACCAGCAACTGGTGTTTCTATCCCAAGTCCTCCTTGCCTCTGTGAAACATATTTTTATTATTGTTACCATGCATGCATTGCTTTTTTATTTATTTATTTATTTTTACATCCCAATGCCAATTCCCCTTTCCTCCTCTCCTCCCACTCCCCCCACCTCCCACCCCCAACTCCAACCCCCGTCCCCAATCCTGTCCCCCGGTCCCCATGCCTAGTGTGAGCAAGGTGTCTCTCTGTAGAAAATGAGCCCCACAAAGTCAGTTTGTGGCATGCATTGTTTGTATACCTTTAAGTACTTTGACAAATAAAACCCACAGTCCTAAATAAGAGGCATGGGTTGATTTTTATTTTATTTTTTATTCCTCCTGAATTTGTTTCTCAGCACAAAATGAGTATGACTGTGTCAATCGCCCATTGTTTTCTTCGCTTCTCTTTGTTTCCAGACGGAAACACTGTTTCTGGAGTAAATGGGACACCGAGCTTGTGATGCTTGGCCTTGGCCCCATTGCTATCACAGTAGCACTAGAAGAACTCTGAAGTTCTGTTCAACAATGGGACCAATGTGTGATGCTTTGATACCCGTATCTTAGAAAGTTACAAATGTTCCATCTTGTACTTGCATGAGGCAGAATCCCACAAGATCTCATCAGGCAGACCTCAAGGTAGCAGAAGGGCTGTGCTCCTATCTAGAATTTGGGCTGCGCTCCTATCTGTAACTTCCAGGGGAGGGATGGCTTCTGCCCTTTTTTCAGCAATGTTAGCCTTTCCTGTTTCCTTGCTGGGCCTGCTGACATCTTCAAGGCCAGTGGTAGCTATCCTGTTCACACCCTATCACGCTGACCTCTTTTTAAAATCTATATCCGCTAGCTTATTTCTTTTCATTTAAGCAAAACTTCTATAATAAAATTAACCATTTTAAGGCAAACAGCTCAGTAGCATGCATTTAATTCATACACAGTTTACTAAATATTCAAAAGACATCCCCCTCCCTCATTGTCACCTGGTGATATTGGCAGAAATTAGATACCCCTTTCACAACTAAAAATAAATATCCCAAGGACTTAGCTTGGATGAAAGGTGCTGGCTGAGCAATGGGAGAACCTCAGTCACATCCCCTGCAGCCACGGAAGTGCTTAGCAAGGTGGTACCCATGTGTAACACCAATGCTGATGGGCTGCAGAGTGGGTACAGTAGAGTCTTGGGGCCCATTGGGCAGCTAGCTATCTTGAGCAAATTTATGAGCTCCAGATTTAGTAAAATACCCTGTCTCAAAAAACAAAGTGGACTACAAAGGGTATGCCCAACGTTGACCTCTGATATTCACATACACGTACACCCACATGGACACAAGCACAGACCCACACAAATGCATACATACACTGCTACATACACATAGAGGGGAGAGAGAGAGAGAGAGAGAGAGAGAGAGAGAGAGAGAGAGAGAGAGAGAAAGGAGAGAGAGAGAGAGAGAGGGAGGGAGGGAGGGAGGGAGGGAGGGAGGGAGGGAGGGAGAGAGAGAGAGAGAGAGAGAGAGAGAGAGAGAGAGAGAGAGAGAGAAACCATAGCTGAGGAGTGGGCAGTGTGCCTGGTTTACAGTAAATTTAGGAGAACAGAAAGCATCAAGTGTTCTTTTCATGCATCTGAATCTGATGAAAGGGATTTTTTCTTGTTGGGTTTTTTTTTTTTTTTTTTTGGTTTGGTTTTTGTTTGTTTTGTTTTGTTTTAGTTTTAGTTTTTGTTTTTTTCAGCAAGGCATGTCACTAAGATAGCAATGCATAGCTCTGATTTGCCAAACATCTAAAAATGTGAAAAACTATTAACCTACTGGTGGGTAGCCACGTCTCCTCAGACAAACCACTGAGGAGTTGAGGATATCACCTCTGTGCTTTCTACCGCTGCCCCTGGGCTATTCTTACAACTGTGACCTACAGGGAATTTTCTGTGCTCAGAAAATGTCTGTGATTTGCCCTTATCAAGTGCTACACTTTTATTAAATTTAAAAGTGAGGTGCGCGTCCTTTGGTTTAAAAGTAAACACCATAAAACATGAGCAACTATCATACTTTTAAATCTTGCCTTTGTGCTAGGAGGAAAAAAACATCCCTTTGTCTGGTCTGATAATTGGTTTCCAAGTGATTGGTTAAAGAGTGAATTTTTCTTCAATGTCAAATACCCTGACACTGGACTTAATTATTTTGAATTTGTTCACAGATGATTCTCAGCAAACGAGAAAACTTTGTACAGATGAGAAAGTGTGACTTAAAATTGGTTTTCTGTTCAATTCCAATAATTTACTTGTTTATAATTGTCTTTCCATTACATTAGCTGTTTTTTCTTTAGTGAGAGACATGGCTTCATTAGCCATCAGGGTAAGCCAACAAAATATAAAACTATCGATCCATTCCTGGGCTGTGAGAGTGTCGGGATTATGGCCTGGGGAATTCAACAACTTTCATTCTGTTTTCAAAGCAATTTAAAATTATTTCTTTAAGTTTGACTCGGTGGTTGTGTTCCTTTTCTAGATCTTTGCTCTGATGGCCTAACCTTGAAAGTTTAGCTCTGAAACTGAAGTTCTGATCATACTGCAATTTCCTTTTAAAAATAGAAGAAGTTCATGCACCAGAAACACTAACATCCCACAACAGAAGGGTGAATGGGTTACTAAAATGAGAGTGTAGAATTTCTCAAGACAATGGCGAGGGCCTAGGTATCAAACATAAAGTTGAAACAAGAATGGAAAGATTAATTATTCTGATGAAATAACTACATGTTGGATTCATATATTGAAATATTTCACTATAGCTCATAAATATGAAGAATTATTATGTCCATCAAAAATTAGTTTTAAAAGATATTTTAGGAGATATACACATTAAGACCCCTATTTCATCGTTATTTATCACAAGAATCAAATTATCATACTCAATCCCTTTAATATATACAATTGAGATATTTTTAGAAATTAATTTTGAAAGTAGGCAATTTATCAGCTCTTTCACCAATAATAGAAAGGTTCAAATAATTAAAGTAATTAAATCATGGGAATGAGAGTACTTATAAATAAATGGGAGAGAGGGACCCTTCTATAAGCTCACATTAGAAAAAGAATCAGCTTGGGGTTGGGACTGTAGCTCAAGACTTCTCTTGCATACATGAAGCCCTGAGCTCAACTCCCAGAATCACCACCACTAAAAGTAATAAAGGGTCAGCTGATTAGCAGGGACATGTGACCTCACTCCCATGTAGGAAACACATTCAGCTTTGCCTCTGCTTGCCCTTGCTGTGTGTGAGAAGATTATATACATCAGAAACTCCAGGGACACACTCACAGCCGTTCGGATTTCTAAACCCAAGATTTTAGGACGTGACCAAGCAACATTTGGGTTGTAGAGACTATCTCCCCAAAGACAGCCTCCATACATAGTGTCTTCTTGCTTCTGATGCTTTTCTATTCTTCAATCATTTCGTCTGGTGTTTATTGCACATACTTTTCAGGACAGTGTTCAAATTCATTCATGACCTAAGACTTCTGAAGTTTTCTCCCCAGTTATCGATGTCATTGTTAACATCTTTACCTGAATGTTTTTTCATATGTCTTAGCTAACAGCCGGTGTCAGTGATTGTGATGTTACATCTGACAAAACCTCTGGTCTTCGTGGAATTCCCAACTCCACCAAAAACTAATCTCCTTCTCTTCTTCTGCCTAGTTTTCCCTCCAAGAGCAGTAAATCAAACACAGTCAACTAACGCACAGTATCCATTGAGACCAAAACTTATTTCCAAAGAGAGCTTGCCAAATGCTGCTTTAAAATTCATTGCAAACATCATAATTAGCCTCAGATAATCCTATAAAGTATTGTGTTTATGAAAAAGCTTAGGCTTACGCAGCTTATATGTAGACATATTCAAGGTCACACTGCAGAAAACAAAATTAGAATTTAAACAAGTTCCTGCTCTTCCCCATGGCTTTAACCTTCTCCAAAGGCACCAGATAATGGTCAGAGCATCAAGTGAACAAGAGAACAGAAAGAAAAGCTTGCTCATAAATGATGAGATGAGACTTGCACTCCCACAATCCTCTATAAACAGACAGCTGGCAGACTAATAGCAAGACAAAAGAATAAAGGTTGGTACCTAAATAAGGCCCCTGCCCAAGCTTCAAGAGTCTTCCAAAGCTCTCCCACAACAATATGCCTGCTAAGCACGAATGTTCTGGGCTCCAGTAAGAGCCTTGCTTTGTCTGAGTCAACTATTGAGCATGGTGCATCAAAATTTGTTCAGAAAGGCAAAAAATTCATCAGCAAAAAAGATAAGTCAAATGAGTAGGTGGCCTGGATTTCTTCTACAGGTTGGCATTTGAACTGAGTCATGGAGAACAGGAAAGGGATGGTTGCACAAAGAACCTTCTGTGGAGAGAGATGAATAAATGCAAAGACTGCAAGGCAGGAAAAAGCATGAATTGGTGGAAGGGGCTATAAAACAAGTTGCCATCGACCTCTGAGCAACAGGGCGGAGATAGAGAGTAGTGTGGACTGGAAGGCATGGCTTCTGGGCAAGATAAGCATCATGTAAGTCCTATATTCAACTTCGCACCTCTGTTAACAACCAAACATGGTCCCTCTGAGTTTGGGTAATCTTCCAATTAAGAAATATTCTCTATCTTTATCTTAGTATTTCCTGAGGATGTACCCTTCAGTAGCTACTCCGGCTGCTCCAGTTCTTTTTCACAAATAGAGAGGATTTGCTAATTACCACTCGCACTCAAGCAGCATCATTCCTCTTTACTATCATGACTCAGAGTAGCCAGTGGCACCGGGGGCTTTTACGGCAATTTTATCTTGTACATCTTCGGCATCTTTACTAGCTCTGTGACCTCAGAGAAGCCATTCAATCTTTCCAGGTCCCAGTTTCCTCTCTCTACCTCAGAGATGTTTTTCTTCTTGTATTCATTCTCTGAGCATTAAGCAACATAAAATAGTCGATTTTACAGTGCAAGGCCTGGCAGATGACGAGAACAGGATGCTCACACACAGGTTAGTTATTTTCTCCTTGTTCCTCAGGTAAGTGAACAAACAAAGACATGAGTTGACTGATCTAAGACTGCACACTTAGACGGAACTGGAACCAAACTCTGGAAGCTTCATCTAAGCATGCTGTTCTCTAGAACCCGGGGAATCACTATAAAGCAAAAGGCCAACAAGCCTAGTTCAGCCTATGGGAGAGGGTATCACATACAGGGAGAGGAAGGTCCATTTCTGGGAGTGTGGCATTAGTTTGAGCATCGATCTGAAAGCTCTTACGAAAGAATTTATTAAGGGCATACTTGCTTTCCCTTAAGCATTTTTCTTTGCTGTTTCTGCTGAGCAAAATGAGGACAAAAATTCCTTCTCTGTACTTTTCTTAGAAGCAAAAACAAATGAAAGTTTCTTGAAATCGTGTGGGCTCTCTTGACTTGTTTTTAATCCATCACCCTGAAGTGTACCCATATGGAAGATAAAATAGTGTTATTGCATTCCATGCTTAGTACTTAGTTCCCCAAAATGCTGACAGGTCACGAATACCAATAAAATATTTGGAGCTTAATTATAACTGAAGCACACAAAAGCCAGCCAGGAGGTTGCAATCGGCAAGATTCACCAAGCGAACACTTCGTTCTCTGCTGTGAGTAACACGCACGGTTTCCATCTCTCCCACAGCCTGCATCTCCCGCCTGCCTTGCCTTCATACGTCCTAAGCACAGCTCCAGAACATATGTGCCTCAGCCCCGAGAAGACAATACATTTTAATGAGATCATTCGTAGAAGCCCCCAATGGCAGATGGCCAGGTGTTCTCTCTCTAGTCTGAATTCGGAAGCCTTTCTTCCATTGTCTTTTTTCAAGAAGAATGTCCCTCAGGTCTGCAGCACAGAAGCATCTCTGAAATATGATTTACTGGAAGAACCCCGGAAGGTCAGGCAGATATGAATTGGTACTCTCATCTGATTCGATTGGGTAAGTGATTTCACGAGTCGTGGTTCCTGGGAAAAGACCACGAGAGAATATGTTTGAAGATACAGCATCAAGGGAAAGTGTGGGCCAGAGGAGTGTGAACCGAACCGGATGCTTGAGCTCCTGTTGTCTGGTTTGGGTCGGCTGGAGAAGCAGAGTGTTCATTCATTTACCCACTCAAAACCCATTTTGTAACATGTTTAACTCTGAAATAGACACCATTCTCCCAATACGTAACTCAGGAAACATTAGTCACTTGAGAAACTCATTGAAAAATCTACATTTGCAATTCTAAGAATAACTTTTGAAATGCTAATTTTGAATTTATTTGTTTTGTTTATTTGTTTTTAGTCTTTGTAGTTTTCTGACAAATCGCTTTTCTAAGATAGTCACTCAAATTACTATTAATTTATTTGTGCATCCTAAAAAGGTCAAATTCTTAAATCCCTGGAACGGAGCATAAGTGTAGTGTTAATATATATATGCTTAAGTCTGTCATTACTGCTAACTTGCTTTCAAGAAGCTGTGTAATATTTAGATTTTCTCTAGTATGGAATGGTGCGACATTTTGCTCCCATCCCCACAATTATTTGACATAATCATGATTTTAATATTTGCTGATTTCATGAAATATTTATTATTTAATATGTTATTATTATTATTAATCACTATATTGGCTTTTCACTAGAGAATGTGAACTACCAAAATGTTGTTTGTATTTTGTGCGGGTTTCTTATATTGGGGAAACATCCATACTCCCTGTTAGTTGGGAGCTAGGTTGCAATACCTGGCTGTAAGGAAGCTCTCTCCAGTTCATCAGAGCCTCTTCTTCCCAGGGCTGCCCTCTTGCACACAAGGAACAGACAGTTCTATTGTCATCTTGTGCCTATTCTGTTTATACTGCTTGGCCCTTGTAAACACTTGAGAGCATGAGTGTACCCACATCTCAAACCTTCTTCTGTGGTCCTTACCTCCTACATTCTGCCCTGTCATGCCCTCAACATTTCAGCTGTGCTGGTACAAACAAGTCTTGATTTTCCAAGATTCTTCCCCTTGGTATCTTATTTTATGCTGCTAAAAGAGTGTCTAGAATAGTCTTCTAACACTTTGTCCCTACTGATAACTTGTGTGTTTTATCCTATTTTTTAATACTTGACTCAAGAGAGCTCACCTCATGGTGGGTGATGGGGTTACTGTTGTGGCCAATATTAGCTCCAAAATCACTAAAGAGAAGGAATGAAATTGGAATAATAAATAGTGCAACCACCCTGTGATCATTAATATTGACATTCAACTTGCCAGTATCTAAGTCACCTACAAGCAAGCCTACTGGCACACCAGTGAGGGACTTTCTAAATTATATCAGCCTCGGGACATGTCCTGAGGTATTGAGTGAGTCTGAAGGTGGAGTATTAATGAGTTAACTAGACCCAAGATAAATGACAAATGGGTGCTTTATTGGAGAACAACTTATACAGATAATAGTAAAGAACCACTGTGGTGTTCCTGCTCCAGAAGATACCATTTCTGCCCTTCTGGTGCTATCTGTGACCCATGAGAGAGCCACCCTGCACCTCTTCTGGCCATGTCTGCACCTGAAGTCATGCCCAAAGTGGGTGTGGCCACTAACACATATTCACTGGCCAGGGCACATGCAACTTACTATATGGGTCAGGGGAGCCTAAATGTGGTCTGAGTCCCTGGACTGAATAAAGGGGAGGGATGGTCTGAAATGTTCATCACCTCTTGCTTTTCTTGATGATGAGTTCTGTGTGACCAGCTGTCCCAAGCTGCTGCTGCTACACCTTCCCTGCCATGATGGAGTATCACCTGGAACTGTGATCCAGGATAAGCCCTTTCTTCCTTGAGTTGCCTTTGTCATGTCATTTTACCACAGAAAAAGGAGAGGATAATAAAATGCATCCTCTAATACAAATGTGTGCCTGGCGTCAACAGGAATGACAATAGGCAATACCTAATTGTTCTGTTGTGATTAAACATCAATAAAATGGGAGACAGCCCCCCCCACACACACACACAAGAGTCCATGAGAGAAATTGAAGCAGAGGACTGGAAAGAAATGTACTTAAAGCTAGTGACTGCTTTATTTCCATATGAAATTATGACAAAACCATCAGAAAAATATTAGTCTGAAAATAACCCCATGTAACTATAGTTTGTATTCTTATATAAATTAGTCAAACATTTTCATGTTTAGGTTTCAACTATGTCTGGCATTGTATTGAATTCTAAAGACAGAAAAAATAAGGTTTCTCTCCATGCTAGGGCCCAACGGCTTTCATGGGAAATACGATAATCTAAATCAAAGATTTGAAAATATTTTCTTAAAGAGAGAATAAATATTTTCAGTTTTAAATCAAAAGCAAACCTTACAGGTAAGTACCTATATGGCTGTTTAAGATTTAATGTAAAAAATACCCAATAACACAGTTAAAAAAAAAAAAAAAAAAGGTGGTTTTCAGACTGTCGATGCTGTGATTCTTTAATACAGTTCCTCATGTTGTGGTGAATGCTAATTATAAAATTATTTTGTTGCTACTTCATAACTGTAATTTTGCGCTGATGTTATTAATTGTAGGGTTGTAAAGTAAGTATCTGATATGCAGGACATCTGATATGCTACCCCTGTGAAAGGGTCATCTGACCACCGCTGTTCTAGAGTAAAAGTTCAGTAGTTGAAAGTAGATTGCTTTTCCAGAGGACCTGAGTTTGATTCCCAGTACCCACATCAGGCAGCTCACAACTAATTGTGATCCAGGAAAATGTGACACTTCCGGCTTCTACTGGTACCTGCACCCAAATACACATACCTATGTACAGGCATGTACAAACACAAAATTAATGTTTATGCAAAAAGTGTGCTCATCCTAGTAGGCCACAAAAATATTTCATGGACCAACTGTGACATATAGCTAACATGTTGAATCATTTTGGTATACGGTGTTGAATACAGTGCTGAAGTTAATATTATCTATTTCTTCCTGTTGTGGTACAATATTGGTATCTATAAAACCATCTTAAAATCCTATAAACGTTTTCTCTCATGACTCCTTTGAGGAACACTGGTCTTGACAACTTGTTGGAAAGGAAGCTATGGTCCAACAATGAGTCTATTAACCTAAACAAAATTTACACGTGTGCCTCCTCTGCATCTTTCCCTCTAACTCAGCATCTGTCCAACAAGGTCTCAGTAGGCAATCAGATTTACCCTTCTCTCCCCCACTCAGTCTCTCTCCTATCATATTGCACTATTTCCTTCCCACATGTTTCTGATATCAGTATACAGATACCCTCACTTTCTCACTGACCTCTGACCCAATGCCAATTCAATAGAAGCAAGACATGTCCACTGTCTTCAAGGTGGCTCCACATCTCTTTGGCCATTTGTTAGTGTAAAACTGTGACATCTGTAAAGAAAGAGTTTTGATCATCTAAGGGAACATCCAGAAATAAGATTTCTGAGAAGACTAAAAAAAAAAAGTCAATTTGAACGCTGTGGAAATAGTATTCTACTATTATTTAGCAACGTTAATGGTGAGCAAAAAGCTGGAAAGCAGCTTGGTATTAAAGGTATTAAAGCCTTAGAAAACAACTCCAGCCACTGGCCTCAGTTACTCTATTATTTAATAACAGAAATACCAAGAGTCTAAAGTGTAACTATTCTTCTGGATTTGTGTGTGTCCATTCTGAGCAATTTATTTGTATTCTCTAATTTAATTTCCCAAGTAATCCACTGGGGACAATATGATTATTTTCTTCCTTTTAAGAATAAGTGACTGAGACACAGAAGTTAAAGTGACTTACCAAGGTCACATAGCATTTAAGTAGGTCAGAGGCAAATATAAACTTTCTTACCCATTGTGCTATATATGACAGCTCAGTGTTTGTGTTGCCTTGAATGAGAATGACCCACAAAGTCTCATATATTTAAATACTTGATCCCTAATTGGTAGAACAGTTTGGGAAGGATTAGAAAGTGTGGCCTTGTTGAAGAAGGTATATCATTGTGAGTGGGCTTTGAGGTTTCCAAAGACCCCACCATTCCAAACTCTCTGTCTTTCTCTTTCTGCTCTGTCTGTCTCTGTCTCTCTCTTCTCTGTCTCTTACTGTCCATCTCTGTCTCTCTGTTCCTCTATGTGTGTCTATCTGTCCGTCTCTATCTCTCTGTCTCTCTGTGTGTCCTGTCTCTCCCTGCCAATCAAGGTGTGAGCTCTTAGCTGTTTCTGCTCCACCTTCGTGGACTCTAACCCTCTGAAACCTAATTAAAGGCTTTTTTTTTATAAGCTGCTTCAGTCGTGCTGTTTTATCTTGGCCATAGAAACCCTAACTACTCCAAAGACCTTCTCTGATTTTATTAACTTTATCCTACTGAGAACATGCTGAAAGACTATTACATAACATAGATCAGAGGCATCGATCTTTAAAAATCTGTTTCAAAAGTAGAGGGAAGTATTATTGCAACAATGAGCCACAAGGCTGAGGAATAAATGGAGGGAGAGGCATAGCTGCTTTTCATTCTGTCTTAATCATCCACTCTCACAACAGAGAGGAAATGAGGCAAGTATTTTTCTGCTCAGTGTTAAGCATATTTGTACATTTTAATATCACTGTATATTCATTGTAACAATCTTTCATTGCCTTTTAACTTGTCACATAGGTGTCTGTAAAACCCACACTTTCTCCAGCCCTTCTCAAATGATGACAATCCCTGTGTTCAGTGACAAAACAGGCACCCCAAAGAGAACACTAAACTACTAGCTGTTGGGAAGCATCACCACAGAGGAAGGAGGGCACTTGAGAGGTTGATTTATTGATAGGCACTTCAGACTGGAGTTAATAGCTCCTTGCTCACTGCCCTCTCTATCTAAGTTGACATAATATATTTCTTCCTGCAAAGAGGCTGGAACCCACAGCCCGATATCATTTTCTATACTCACCAGAAAAAAAGGAATGAAACCACCTCCCTCAAAAGCCCTGTGATTGGGTCTGGAGAAATGTCTCGGTTAAGAGACTTCCTCCAGAAGTTCTGAGTTCAATTCCCAGCAGCCACATGGTGACTCACAACCATCTATAATAGGATCTGATGCTCTCTTCTGGTGTGAAGGTATATATGCAGAGCACTTATACATAAAACATAAATAAACTAAAAGTATTTTTTAAAAATAGCATTGTGATGCACCTTCCACTAGCCATTGGTGTTCCCTTAACTCAGTGAGCATTTATTTCTGTGGATTTAGTTTTGGTTTTGGTTTTCCTGTTACTGGAAGTTGAACCTAGGGCCTTGCACATGCCAGACAAAACACTCCACCACTGAGCCAAGCCCCTGTTCCAGATTCTTGGTTGTTCTGCCTTGGCCTGAACAGAGAGTTTAAG
Source organism: Cricetiscus sungorus (assembly GCA_030556225.1). Classification (NCBI taxonomy): domain Eukaryota; kingdom Metazoa; phylum Chordata; class Mammalia; order Rodentia; family Cricetidae; genus Cricetiscus; species Cricetiscus sungorus. The sequence goes on from JANBXA010000366.1 coordinate 17,425,021, forward strand.
ATGGTGTTTCTTAGATTGTCTTGCCTAAAGTCATCTTCTCTCCCCTTTGCGTCATAACTACTCTGTTGACCAAACACTGTCACGTATTATTTTTAATGTTCAACAAATGGAAGGCTTGGTTTGGGCTCATGGTTTGGGGTTTACTTCAGCATGTGGTAAGAGGCTCTAGCTGAGGTAGCAGGAGAATGAGATGGTTGATCACTTTGCACTCACAACCAGGAAGCAGGGAGAGATGAATGGTAGCACTCATCTCGCTTCATCCTTCTTTAGTTCAGTATGGGGCCCTCACCCATGGGAAGCCCCACATTCAAAGTGGACCTCCTTTCCTTGGTGAAATGTCGATAGGAATTCCCCTACAGACAGACCCAGAGGTGTGTCTCCTAGGTGGTTCTAAAACGGGTCAGGTTGACAGTGAAGACGAATCATCACAGACATCATTATGCTAAACATACAACAGTCTAAAGCACCCATGAAGTAATTCATAACTCCTGTGATTTAGAAACTTTATACATTTGTCCAAAAACAGGTGGACATAAAGTTTGCTGGATCAGAAAGAAGGTAGGTGTAAGAAAGTGAAAGGAAAAACTGAATAGGATTAAAATACATAGTAAAAAGAATCTCAACAAACTAATAAGCATTTCCTGCTTGATACAAAGTGCTCCATTTGAGGCATTTTAGGTCCTAAGAAACACTAATCCTAAAGAAGTAACCAAGTGAAAACAGATGTTCTGTGTGAGAAACACTCAACTCTACATTCTCTTCTTGCTTCACAACTGTATTTAGCATACTGCCTGCCTAGCACTCATCTGTTATACCATCCACTAACATTCCCACTGATCTCAGCTTAAGAAATGGAGCTTTAAGGATATAAAGATGCATCAGCTAAGTTTACCACCTTCCCAGGAGATGTATATTAGAGAAGAAAGTAGAGAAAGATGTATAAAAGTAAATAGTGTGTGTGTGTGTGTGTGTGTGTGTGTGTGTGTGTGTGTGTGAGCAAGCAAAGGGTTAAAATTAAAAATAGACTAATGGCCAATTTAGTGAATGGTCTCATGTCTTCAGTGGAGTGATGATACAAAGGCCTGTGGGTTCTAGGAAAGGTAAAGGCCTTTTCAAGAATTTTAAGTGATATGTAGGCAAGACCCTTAATGCCTCTTTTTTATCACACAACTCCCTACAAGCTCACCTAACCATTCAATCAGCCCCAAGCCCCAAGACATTTCGGTTTTATCCTCAAATTTGAATCTAACACTCAATGTTTACATGGTTTTAATGCTACTTATTTTGAAATTCATATTCTTAAAGATGATTGTCTCCTTTTAAGTTTCCAAAAGACCAAAGGGACCATCCCATATCCTTTCCTTATAGAGTGAACACCTATGACTAGGTTGTGTTTAAACAGTTGAATCGGGACACAGCAGAGGAAAGATTCATGATATAAAGTCTCTCAGCTGTGGAGTCCATCACTCTTCTGCTTTGACCAAACCAATAAGGATTTCCTCATGGCTTTCAGGTTAATTCTACTAAAAAAGGCACCAGTGTCCCCTTGTCATTACTCTCCATCACACATTAAAAGCTAAGAAAGAAGTCAGGGGGAAAAAAATCTAACATGTTAACAAAGCTGTGTTTCGAAAGCTGAGCTATCAGTGTGCATATTGTTTGTTATCAGGATCCAATTGCCTTTATGGAATTATTATTAATCCCTTCATGATCAGCTTCCTTGGGCACATGGAAAACAGCCATTCACCGGAGTTCACAAGGAGGTAAAGGAAAACATAGTGACAGCCCATGTTATCTTTTATTCTAAGATCATTCTTAGACTGAAGAGTCTGGAGTTCTCCTGGCCCAAGGGGTTCATTAATTTAAGCACTAACAATTTACGCTTTCATCTGTTACCACTGAAAAATGACTAGTAATAATTAGTTAATTCTCACAGGCCTACAAGGAGAATTTGTTCTTTTAATGTGTTTAGAGAAAACTGAAATCATTAGCTTTAAAGGAGGAGGAGATAAAGTAGGAGGGGAGGAAAAGAAAAGAATTGATGGCTACCTGTTCAAAAATGGTCATGTCCCCAACCTTCTTGTCTCTTGGATCATTCTCAGGCCCCTTTATTACCCCTGACAAGATTTCCTGGTGTCTTCCTAAAGTATAGCTCCAATTATGAATATATCCATGACTTTCATTTTCAAGGTGTAAAATGCTGCATTGTATCTCAAATATTTGGGGGATAATGGCTATTTACTGAATGAGAAGAAAATGGACATTACTGTTTTGTTTTGTTTTTTTACCTATACATGCCCCTACCATCTAAAGGTTCCTCTCTCTCTCTCTCTCTCTCTCTCTCTCTCTCTCTCTCTCTCTCTCTCTCTCTCTCTCTCTCTCTCTCTCTCTCTCTCTCTTAGCCAGTGACCACTTTTTAAAATTTATTTTTCACATTCCAATCCTAGTTCATCCTCCATCCTCTCCTCCCATTCCCCTGAATTCTCCCACACCCCATCTCCTATCTGCTCCTCAGAGTGGGTAAGCTCCCCCCAGGAAAGCTACTAAGTCTGTCCCATCACCTCACTGAGGCAGGAGCAGGGCACTTCCCACATCCCACACCCCTGTGTCTAGGCAGAGCAAGGTATCTCTCATATAGAATGGGATCCACTAAGTCAGTTTGTACATTAGAGTTAGATCTTGAACCCACTGCCACTGACCTCATATATTATCTCAGTCACACCATTGCCACCTATATTAAGGGAGTCTAGTTCAGTCTTATGCAGGCTCTCCATTTGTCAGATTTGAGTCAGTGATCTCTCACTAGCTCGGGTCAGCTGATTCTGTGGGTCTTCACTCCTTTGTTCATATGTTTGCTCACTTCAATTGTACTCCAGAAGCTTGGCCCATTGGTTAGTTGTGGATTTCTGCATCTGCTTCCATCTGTTTCTGGGAGAGGGTTCTAGCTTCTCTGGGATTGTTGATTGTAGACTGGTTATACTTTGCTTTATGTCTGGTATCCACTTATGAGTGAGTACAGACTATATTTGTCTTTCTGGCTTTGGGTTACCTCACTCAGAATGGTTTTTTCCTAGTTCTGTTCATTTGCCAGAGAATGTTAGGATGACATTACTATTTTATTATTTTCTTTCTTTATTATGTATTTTTCTTTTGAATTAACTTTACAGCAAGACCAAGTTCTAGTCAAAAAGTGCTCAGGTTACTTGAGAATATTTGTTACTTACATCTTTTCTCAGTACTTGATTCCTATGTGCTTATTACTGGATACTTTTTTTCCTTTTCAATTATTTCAGGTATGAGAATGCAAAGGAATCATGCAAGAGACACAAAGATTAGATAGATAAAGTGGGCTCTATACAGGGATGAGAAAAGAGTAAATACTGACAACCTGCTCATCCCTCTTACCAAGATACCTGAGAGAACAATGTAAAAACAAGAAAGATGTATTTGGGCTCAGAATTTTGGAAGTTTCCAAATGAAGATAGCCCCCTGTATTGCTATGCACTGTTGGTAAGATACGATATCATAGATGTGGGAGCGTGGTGGAAGACAGGACACTGTGCACATCAGAGAGTGATAAAGGGACAAGAGACCTTGTATAACCCTGAAATCTGTGTTCTCAGGGCCCGCCTTCCAGAACCTCCTGAGGACTGGGGACAACATGCAGAGGGGCCCGACCCTGCCTGCAGAATGGCCTTCCCAGAGTCTGACCTTGTCCTGGTTCCGCCTTTGCCCACTGTGGGAGATAAGCTCGGTCCTGTTTCGGGCCTGCCTTCCAGGGTCCTGCTCAGAGACTCCTGAGGCCTGCGGCCTACCCCAGCACCGGGAAGATCATCAAGGCAGACCTGTCTATCCATAGTCTTCCAGCGTCCTGGTCCTGCTACGGCCCAAGGAGGGAGCCTGCCTTCTGGTGCCTGCTCAGAGCCTACTGAGAACTGGGGACTGTGCACAGGGTAACCTATCCTAGTGGACCAGCCCATCTGGAGTCTGCCAGCACCCTACTCCCACCTCCACCCCCTGGACAAGGAGATCCATCTGACTTTGGACCTGCTTGTACCCACCAGTAGAGAACCTTGGTCCAGTACTCACCAGGAGAGGAAGAGAGCCCACCGGTACACACTGAAAGAAGGGATGGGTAGATGACAGTATAAGACCACAGTAAAGAAAGCAAGGAAAGACAAGAAAAAACAAACAGATGGAGGAAGCAATTCAAACAGTCTATGACCTGAAAACTGAAATAGAGACAATAAAGAAAAAAAAAACTGAGGGAATTCTGGAAATAGAAAAGCTCGGGTAAACGATCAAGAACTACAGATGCAAGCATAATTAACATAATACAAGAGAAGGAAGAGAGAATCTTAGGCGTTGAAGATACAATAGAAAAAATTGATTCATCAACCAAAGAAAATCTTAAGTCCAACAAATACCTAATGCATAATATCCAGGAAATATGGGACACCGTGAAATGGCCAAACCTAAGAATAATAGGTATAGAAGAAGGTGAAAAAACCCAACTTGAAGGTGCAGAAAACATATTCAATTTAAAAAAAAAAAAAAGACATGCCAATGAAGGTATAAGAAGTTCATGGAAAACCAAATAGAGTGGACCACAAAAAAAAAAAAGACATTTGCCACATAATAATCAAAACACCAAACATACAGAATAAAGAAAGAATATTAAGAGCAGTAAAGAAAAAAGGCCAAGTAACATATAAAGGCAAACCTATCAGAATTATACCTGACTTCTCCATGGAAACACTAAAGACTAGAAGGTCCTGGATAGATACTATACCAACACTAAGAGACCACGAATGCCAACCCACACTACTATACCCAGCAAACCTTTCAATCACTACAGATGGAGAAACCAAGATATTCCATAACAAAATAAGATTTAAACAATACACATCAGCTAATCCAGCCATACAGAAAGTTCTGGAAGTAAAACTCTAACCCAAGCAAGTCAACTACACCCATAAAAACATAGGCATAATCATAATCAAACTTTACCAACATCCAAAAGAAAAATGGGGGAAAGCTATACATAATACCAACAACAACAACAAATCCAAAACAAACAAGAATTAACAATTAATGCTCATAGGTCTTAACTTGCCTATAAAAAGACACAGGGTAACAGAATGAATTTGAAGACAGAATCCATCCTTCTGCTGCATTCAGGAAACACACCTCAAAAACAGGTGTTACCTCAGAGATAAGGACCCAAGAAACAAGCTCGTTTAGCAATCCTAATATCTAACAAACTAGACTTCAAATGAAAAACAATCAAAAGAGATGAAGAAAGTAATTTCTTATTCATCACAAGATGAAGTCTCAATTCTGAACATCTATGCCCCAAATACAAAGGCACCCACATTCGTAAAAGAAACATTATTAAAACTCAAATTGCACAAAAACACACACACACATATATTAGACAATTTCAACACCCCACTATCAACACTAGACAGGTTCACCAGACAGAAACTTAACAAAGAAACATAGGAACTAACAAAAGTTATGACCCAATTGGGTTTAACAGACATTTATAGAACATTCCATCCAAACACACAAGAATACACCTTCTTCTCAGTACCACATGGAACCTTCTCTAAAATCAGTCACATACTCGGCAATACAGTAAATCTCAGTAGATGCAAAAACATTGGAATAACCCATGTACCTTATCAGACCTCCATGCTCTAAAGTTAGAATTTAACAACAACACAAATTGCAGAAACCCTACAAACTCATGGAAATTGAACAATGCGCAATTGCCCCATTCCTGCATCAAGGAAGAAATAAAGAAATTAAAGACGTCTTATAATTCAATGAGAATGAAGATAAAACATAACCAAATTTATGGGACACTTTCAAAGCAGTACTAAGAGGGAAGTTCATAGCACTAAGTGCCCACATGAAGAGATTGGAAAATAGTCACATTAGAGAATTAACAGCACAACTGAAATCTCTAGAACAAAAAGAAGCAAACTCACCCCAGAGGAGTAGATGCCAGGAAACAATCAAAGTAAGGGCTGAAATCAACAAAGTAGAAACTAGGAAAGCAATACAAAGAATCAATATAACAAAGAGTTGGTGCTTTGAAAAAAATCACCAAGATAGATAAACCTTTAACCAAACTAACCAAAAAGCAGAAAGAGGACATGCAAATTAACAAGATCAGAAATGAAAAGGGAGACATAACAATGAACAATGAGGAAATCCAGAGAATCTTCAGGTCATACCTTGAAAACCTGTACTCCACAAAATTCAAAAATCCAACAGAAATAGACAGATTTCTGGATAGATATTACTTACCAAAATTAAATCAAGAAGAGATAAGCAAGTTAAATAGACCTATAACCCCTAATGAAATAGAAGCAGTCATCAAAAGTCTCCCCCCCCCAACAAAAAAAAATCCCAGGGCCACAAGGTTTCAATGCAATACTCAAAAAATACAAAAAACAGCTAATACCAATACTTGTTACAAGTAATTCCCCCCCCGCCTTCCCCCCCCCCCACCGCCGGTCTGGTCCCGCTGCCTCGCCAGCCCCTAATAACATGCAGAGACTCTGTATTTGATACAAGGCTGTTGGCAAGGTACTAGTTTGTTACCGGTTAGCTCTGTCTTAATTATTAGCCCATTTCTACTATTCTAAGTATTTCCACGTGGCTCATCTTACCAGCCAGAGCAGTGCTGGCGTTCTACCTCTCTGGGCTCTCCATGTTGACTCCTCCTTCCTACTTCCTCTTTCTTCCTAGTCTTCTAGTCCCTCCTATCTTGCTTTCCTATTGGCCAATAGTGCTTTATTCATTAACCAGTATGAGAAACATATTTACAGAATAACATCTCCCATCAAATACTCCTCAAAGTGTTCCACACAATAGAAGAAGAAGAGTCATTGCCAATTTTTTTTTATGAGGCTACAATTACCTAAGTACCCAAGCCACACAAAGACACAACTAAGAAATAGACCTAAAGACCAATATCCCTCGTGAATACTGACGCAAAAAATACTCAATAAAATAATGGCAAATCGAATCCAAGAACACATAAGAGAAATCACCCACCATGATCAAGTAGGCTTCATCATGGGCATATAGGGAAAATCTATCAATGCAATCTACCATATAAACAAACTGAAAAAGAAAAACCACATGATCATTTCAGTAGATGCTGAAAAAAGCCTTTCACAAATTCTAACATCCCTTTATGATTAAGATATTGGAGAGATCAGGGATAACAGGAACATACCTAAACATAAAAAAAAAAAACAATATACAGCAAACCAACAACCAACATCAAACTAAATGGAGAGAAACTCACTGTGATTCCTCTAAAATGAGAAACAAGACGAGGCTCTCCATTCTCTCCATATTTCTTCAATATTGTACTTGAAGTTCTAGCTAGAGCAATAAGACAACAAAAGGAGATCAAGGGGATACAAATTGGAAAAGAAAAAGTCAAACTCTCACTCTTTGTGGATGATATGACAGTTTACATAAGTAACCTGAAAAACTCTACCAGCAAAGTGGCAGGATACAAGATTAACTCAAAAAAATCAATAGCCCTAATATACACAGACAATAAAGGGGCTGAGAAAGAAATCAGACAAACATTGCCTTTTACAATAGCCACAAACAACATAAATATCTTGGAGTAATGCTAAACAAACAGGTGAAAGACCTATAATAAGAACTTTGAGTCTTTAAAGAAAGAAATTAAAGAAGATACCAGAAAATGGAAAGATCTCCCATGCTCGTGGATAGGTAGGATAAACATAGCAAAAATGGCAATCTTGCCAAAAGCAATCTACAGATTCAATGCAATCCCCATAAAAATACCAGCACAATTCTTCACAGACCTTGAACGAACAATACTCAACATTGTATGGAAAAACAAAAGACCCAGAATAGCCAAAACAACCCTGTACAATAAAGGAAATTCCAGAGGCATCACCATCCCTGACTTCAGGCTCTATTATAGAGCTATAGTCCTAAAAACAGCTTGGTATTGGTTCAAAAATAGCAAGGAAGACCAATGGAATTGAATTGAGAACCCTGATATTAACCCACATACCTACAAACACCTAATTTTTGACAAAGAAACTAGAATTACACAATGGAAAAAAGAAAGTATCTTCAACTACTGGATGCTGACCTATAGAAGACTGCAAATACATGCATATCTATTGCCATGCATAAAACTTAAGTCCAAATGGATCAAAGACCTCAACATAAATCCAGTCACACTGAACCTCTTAGAAGAGAAAATGGGAAGGTACCATTGAATGAACTGGTACAGGAGACAGCTTTCTGAACATAACACCAGTAGCACAGACACTGAGATCAAGAATTAAAAAGTGGGACCTCCTGAAATTGAAAAGCTTCTGTAAGGTAAAGGACACAGTCAACAAGACAAAACAGCAGCCCATAGAATGGGAAAAGATATTCACCAACACCACATCTGACAGAGGGCTGATTTCCAAAATATACAAAGAACTCAAGAAGCTAGTTACCAAAAAAAGAAAGAAAGAAAGAAAGAAAGAAAGAAAGAAAGAAAGAAAGAAAGAAAGAAAAAGAAAAAAGAAAAAAGCAAATAATCCAATTAAAAAGTGGGGTACAGAACTAAATATAGAATTCTCAACTGAGGAATCTAAAATGTCTGAAAGACACTTAAGAAAGTACTCAACGTCCTTAGCCATCAGGGAAATGTAAAGCAAAACAACTCTGAGATACCATCTTACTCCTGTTCTGCTTCCATCAGTTACTAGATGAAGGCTCTAGAATGACATATAGGGTAGTCATTAATCTCATTAGCAGAGAAGGACATTTAAGGTAGCCTCTCCACTATTGCTTAGATTGTTAATTGGGGTCATCCTTGTAGATCTCTGGACATTTCCCTAGTGTCAGATTTCTCTTAAAGCCTATAATGGCTAAAACACCAAAGACAGTTTATGCTGGAGAGGATGTGAGAAAGGAGAATACTCCTCCACTTCTGGTGGGAGTGCAAACCCGTACAGCCACTTTGGAAATCAGTATCACAGTTCCTCAGGAAAAGGGGAATCAGTCTACCTCAAGATCCAGTAATTCCATTCTTAAGCATATACCCAGAAGATGCACAAGGACATCTATTCATTTATGTTCATAGCAGCATTATTTGTAATTGACAGAACCTGGAAACAACCTAAATGCCCCTCAACTGAAGAATGGATAAAGAAAATGTGGTACATTTGCACAATGGAATACTAATCAGCAGAAGAAAAAAAAACAATGGAATCTTGAAATTTGCAGGCAAATGGATGGGACTAGAAGAAACCATCCTGAGTAAGGTAATCCAGTCACACAAAAAAACAAACATGGTATGTACTCACTTATAAATGGTTTTTAGACATAAAGCAAAAAATTTACAGCCTACAATCTACACCGCCAGAAAAGCTAGAAAACAAGGAGAACCCTAAGAGAGACAAGCATGGTCCCCTGGAGAAGAGGAAAGGGACAAGATCTCCCAAGCAAATTGGGAGCACGTGGAAAGGGAGATGGAGTGAGGAGGAAGAGGAGGGGAGTTGTGGGCATGAGGGAGCAGTAAGATTGAGTCAGGGAAAGAATAGAGGAGAGTAAGAAAAGATACCATATTAGAGGAAGCCATTATAGGCTTTAAGAGAAATCTGACACTAGGGAAATGTCCAGAGATCTACAAGGATGACCCCAATTAACAATCTAAGCAATAGTGGAGAGGCTACCTTAAATGTCCTTCCCTGCTAATGAGATTAATGACTACCCTATATGTCATTCTAGAGCCTTCATCTAGTAACTGATGGAAGCAGAAGCAGACACCCACAGCTAAACACTGAGCCAAACTCCTGGAATCCAGTTGCAGAGAGGGAGGAGTGATGAGCAAAGGGGTAAAGCCCAGGCTGGAAACTGCTGACCTGAACAAGGAGAACCTCATGCACCCCAGTCTGATAGCTGGGAAACCAGCATAGGACCTACCCAGATTTTCTGAATGTGATGCTAGTTGGAAAGACTGGGCAGTCTATGGGGCCTCTAGTAATGGACCAGTATTCATCCCTAGTATACAAATGGACTTTGAGAGCCTATTCCACATAGAGGGATAATCCCTCATTCTATACACTTGGAGGGGGGGTGAGCCTGGGCTCCTCCAAATGATATGACAGACTTTGAAGACTCACCATGAATGGCTTCACCCTCCCTGGGGAGCAGAAAGGGGATAAGATGGGGGGTTGGTGGGAGGAACAAGGAAAGATGGATGGGTGCAAGAACTGAGATTGATATATAAAACAAGCTTGTTTCAAATTTAAATCTAAAAAGTATTTATATGTAATCTGTGTTCTCAGTGATCTGTTTCTTCCATCAAGGCCTTAACTCTCCAAATTCCAAGATAGCACTACCAGCCACAGACTAAGCATTTGAAACATCAGCCTATGAGAGACATCCCCCATACAAACCAAATAAGTATCAAATTAGGAATATTAATTTGTAAAGCATTTCAAGTAACTAACATTAAAATAACATCGTATAGAGAAGGAGCAATGGCTTAGTGGGTAGTGTTTGCTTCATACCCATGAAGATCTGAGTTCAAATACCTGTTACGCATTTAAGAAATGTGGTATACTGTAGGTACCTATAACCTAAGTACTAGGGGGTCAGAGATAAGCCAATCCTAAAGATTCATTGGCCAGCCAATCTACATGAAATGGCAAGCTCCAAGTTCAATGAGAAACCCTGTATCAACAAATAAGCTGAAGGAGAAAGAAGAAGATTTCTGACATTGACCTCTGGCCTCTATGCGTGTACGCATGGATGAATACATCCTCACACTCTACACACTCTATATACACACATTATTATACACACACACACACACACACACACATACACACACACACACACACAAACACTAAAATTCCAACCCATATCAGTTTTTTAAAAATACAGAAAATATACACAAACCGCAAATAAGTTAAAACTTTGTAGAAAGAACTCTTTTTAAGTTTTGTATCTATTTTTTATTCCCCCATATATACCTTTGAAATTTAAAAAAAAAAAGTTAAAATACAAGAAAACATATGCTAAATACAAAACAAGCAGTCTGTATATTAGCATCCAATGGTCAGAGGAGAAGTAGGTTTGTTATTACCTTGATTCTCCTCTGAGCAAGCTAAGTACATATATTTTTGTCCCCTGGGAACCAAAATCAATGATTTATTATGTAGCGAAGAGGAAAACTTAGCCTTATGGAACAAGATGGAACAAAGAAACTTTCTGCCTTAACTAATTAATTTCTGAATATGTTACACACAGGCTTCTGAAATAACTTAGTCTTAACACTTTCATAAATATGTATAAACTATCAGCTTCCAAGATATTTGCCACGTAGTAGTCTCACTTATGTTTTATTGAGTCATTAAAATGCATCCATCATTAGACAATTATTAACATGCAACAATGTTCCAGAAGACTTCTCTAAGCTCTGGAGAATATTGAATATCCCAAAGAAGTACATCATCTTTGCTAGCTTCATTTTTCCCCCAACAAATTTGCATAGTCACTTCTTAGCAGGGTCCAAAGTTATGCATGTTCCACTACAGATGCTTAGCCCATGTAGCTCAAGCCTTGAGAGGGTCAGAGAGTGATGCTAGGTGACAGCTCCCAGGCTACTGCTTCCCTAGTTTAGTTTATGGGGTGACACATTGAACAAAGTGTTACAAAGAACTTCTCAACAATCAGGCAAAAATCAAAACAACAACAACAACGACAACAAAAGATCCTTTTCATTTATGGAACAAGATAAAACTTCAGAATAAATAAATAAAACATTGCCCCAGCTCTTCATTGTAATTGCCAGAAATGCAATTGAAACCTGCTAGATGTCTAGGTCGGTAAGGGCACTTGCCACCAAACTTGGTAACTTTAGTTTAATTACCCTAAAATTCACATGGTAGAAATAAAATGCTGAGCTCCCCAAGTTTTTCTCTGACCATCACATGCATGGCATCACACACACACACAATTTTAAAAAGTCTGTTTAATCACAAAAAAGGAAAAATTGATTCACTTCACTTTACTGTAAAACCCGGGTTGAAAGCTGACTTTAGGGTTCTCTCATATAAAGTCTTTTTTCTCTTCGCTTCCTGCTCCTGCAGTGATTTCTCGGCGTGGAGCAGCTTCACACTTTCCCCAGGCTGAGGTTGGTATAGCGGAGTTGAGCACAGAGAGTACAAGTGGAAGGTGCTGTACCACATCCAGCTATTAGAAGCTATGAAGACACTTTGATGTGCACTCAGAAGAAAGTTTTATGCAATAATCTTCACAGACTCTCATGTAACGGTCACTGGGCTTCACCTTATAGGCTAGTGAAATAGTTAAATTCATAGGAGCATCAAAATCCAGGAAACAATCTAAGATTTAAATATTGGACAAATTCCTACATCTACTAAACCACGTGCCCACTGCATTCCTACCTAATCAACGTGGCTCCCAAACCACACATCGGAGATGCTTGCCAAAGTATTAGCTACTGTGGACTCGCAGCTATCCTCTCCCGTTGTTTGTCTTTGCTCCAGGCTATGTCTCATGTAGGAAGTTTGTGGGCCCTAATTCTCTACCTCAATTTGGAGGACTATAAGGAACTCATAGTGGGCACTACTGCAGTCTCTGTTCAGTAACACTCAACATCAACCTCTCCCCATGTCCACTTCTGTGTCCCCTACTTCGTGACATGCATCACAGTCACATGGACTCCCTGACAGAACTCATGTTTCCAGGGACTCAGCTGAGAAAAGGCCCACAACCTAGGCTCTTGGCCTGTTTCACCAGCTACCCCCCCTGCAAATCAAGTCCCTGGACTCTACCTACCTCACTCCGTAAAGGCACTGAGAAATAGATCATGACGTTTATAAAGTGAGTAATTTCCAAATGGGGAAACAAATTAAGTGCTTGCATGACATCTCCAGAAAGGTAGCATAATTTTATGTGAATTTTGGATCCGGTCAACAATTTTTCAAGGTATTTGGTGCTATCTATTACAAAGCTGAACAGAAGAACTTTATCATACAGGTTTGCTCTCTTCTGTCTCTGTGGTAAATTAAACTGTTTGATAAACAGCTTGCATTTCAAAATTTCTCATCTATGAAAATTCCCCTGCCCAGATCCCCAGAACACCAGAATCTTTTTAGATACAAATTGTTTCCTTAAGTAGCAAACCTGGAATTCTGAACTCTGAGGAATCTAGAATCTGCGTTCCCATGGCTTGCATAGCCTGTCCCTTAATCACAGTTATCAGTCCCTAATCACATCTGAGCTGCAACAGAAATCACACAAAAAAACAAAAGGCATTCTGTGCGCCTAGTGTCTGAAGGGCACCTCACATTAATCTCATTCTTTCAGAGTTCTCAAATAATACACTCTTTTTCCTTCATCTCTCTTAATACTCTTCCGTGGCAAATGCTGGTCTCGCTGTTACGTTTTTCTAGAATTCTAAAGGTGCACAAGGTCCTCGTTGAAGTCAGGATATTCACAATTCCACCTTTGAGATACTGAAGTCAGGTGGAGGGATCTAAGGGACTACAGGCCTCCGAGCCTTCTTAGTTCTTCCGGGTTTGGGATGGTTGGTTATGACTGGGTTTGCCAGCAATTTTATAAAGAAATGATTTTAATTACTGAGTTCTTGGATAGCAGCATGAGGTGAGGAAGTAACACAGTAGAGCTCTTCCAGTTTGGATACACTATCTCATTAACACCGTTACTGGGAAGGAAACAGAGTTTTAGAAAACAAGGTAAATTAATTAATACATTACAACCTAACTTAAAGGCCTCATACCCTAGCAACACAGGGAATCCAGATGTGAGCCAACCTAACTTAAAAGCTCTATATCCCTAAGACACAGGAATCCCAAGGGGGAAAGATCATGTTGTCAAAAATAACAACAAAACCACAAAACAAATATTTAACTTTAGGTGTCCTTGGAGCAGGGTCTGGGGCTAAAGATTACAAAAAGCAAGGTACAAAGCCAAGAGGGCCTTAAGGTAAATGGCTTCTTCTGAAAAGCATGCAGTTCTCATAAGCCAGAGATCAGAAAGGCCACCTCTGTGGTAAACAGTGCCCGGAAGCCCTGTAAGTGCCCCTGCCCCTTGGTGACTGCACTCTGCTGTGACTGAGAGGGCTTGACCACATATCCCATGTCTGACTTATACCTTCACACAACAGCCCCACTTCTGCAGGCGCAATTAGGGTGCCCTAGGCTGGGCAGGCAGACACAAAGGAATGATCTGAAGGCACCTGACATATGTGTTTCTATAAGAAAGGATCTCCATAAGACTATAGTCACTTCCACACAAAACAGCATTTTTCTTGGAATTTCTACTGCTGAGGTTACATACAGTAACTTTTCCTATAACAGAAGCAGCACCTACATATTTCCAGTTGGAAATGCTCCCCTAGGATACAGAAATATTTCTGGAGTCAATTTTACTCCTCTGGCAATAATAAGCCCCCTTTAATAGGATTGGAAGCCAAGTTCACCCAACTTCAAAATATTTACATTAAGATTTTTTCTCTCTAACCACAGATCCAGTCCTGGCCACATCTGCTCATCCTGGAGCGTCAGGCATAAGGCTCGAACAGAATTGTGATGCAGTGGGATATAACGTGAGTAAGAATGGTGGCTTGGCAGTGGCTGCTGAGGAAGGAAGGACCAGTTTTCTCCAAGAATAAGCTCCCTGATAGGTCACTCAGTCCCAAGTAGTCAGCCCTAAACATATGTTCATATCAGCAACACTGACCAGACTCTCAGATATCGTGTGTGTATGTGAGTGTGGGTGTGGGTGTGTGTACAAATAAGTCTCCAAGTGTCTCCACAAACTATTTCCTGGCAAATAAATAACCTTACCAGAAAATAAGCTTCAATCATGAATTTCTCTTTTATATTAAACAGTGTGAGATACCCCTTCACCTTAGGGGTGTTTTTCAAGTCGACACATGGCCTGAGACTGGGAGGTAACATGGACTTCAAAATTCTAACTTCCACACATCCACCCACTACAGTTAGCTGTGTGGTGTTCTGTGTCATCTCTGAGCTTTGGGACCCCCCCTGTCTAAAGGAGAAATCTCCATTGCTCACTATAGCAAACATGATAGAATGGTGACTTAGCATTCATTCTTCGTCCATACTAGTTTCAAGCCATCTGTGTGCATCTGGACACCTGGAATGTGCCAGACACTGGTCTTTCCAGCTTCTCTCACCAATAAAAAAAGCAATGTGGCTCTTCCATGGGGACCATAGCCCAAGAGGAAGTCAGTAAGGATGATATGGTGGTGGGGGTGATTTTTCTTCTCTAAAAAGACTTTTAAAAAAAAAAGCCAAGAAGTGGCCCATGCCTTTAATCCTAGAACTTGGGAGGCAGAGGCAGGCGGATCTCTGTGAGTCCAAGGCCAGCCTGGTCTACAGAGTGAGTTCCAGGACAGGTTCCAAAGCTACACAGAGAAATCCTATCTTGAAAAACAATAAATAAATAAATAAATAAATAAATAAATAAATAAATAAATAAAATAAATTTTAAATAAATAAAAGAAGCATGAGGGTGAAAGGTATCTTTCATCTTTCTGCTTTGAGAGAGCTGAGTGAGAGCATTGAAGTATAGTCATTGCAGCCATCTTGTAAGCATGAGGGAAAAGCTTCAGAACCCTGATGAAATAGACTCCGAAGCCTAGACCACAAGCAGCTTCTGTGTATCCACCTTCCCAGGGCCCCTGTCACATAGGAAAGCCAGCCACTATGTTTTACTACATTTGCCACGAGTCTTGTGTTTATAGTACAAGCATCCTAGCTTATGCATTATCCCTTTAGAATCCCTGGGATGAACAAATTAGTTACGTAAGTGAAGGCTCAGGAACTGATGGACGTACCCTGTTACTTAAAAGAATAAATAGTGGTGCTGGAGAGATGGCTCGGAGGTTGGACAGAAGGCAGATTAGTCACACCTAGGTTTGGGGTGGAAATGAAGGAAAGAACTGAGAAGTGACATCTCATGGACAAGACTGATATTAGGGATGATAAATATTCTAGAATTCACTGTGGAAATGATTATAAAAGTCTGAATATAGTAAAAGCCACTGACTTTTGGTGAATCGACTATGTGATATAAAAGTTATATCTCAAGTTGTTTTTTTAAGATAATTATGGAAAACAATACCAATGTCAGGGGACTGAGAGATGATGTTTGCGAAAGAATAATGCTTTAACTATTTCTACAAAAAAAAAAAATGCCCTTTTTTGGAGCCAAACCATTAAAATCAAATGTGCAACAGAGCTTCACACTGTTTTCTCAGGAGTGGGCAAAAAAAAAAAAAAAAAAAAAAACATGGCAGAAAAAAAAGAAAACAATCAAGACTTGACACATTCTTTGTTTTAATTAGTGGACTGATTCCTAAACCTCAGTGTAGTAGTTTCAAGAGGAAGCATCCTCATTTGCATATTGTTTGGCTTCTCTTTAAAAACAATATCCCAGTCCAGCATTTTGAAGGTTGCATGATTAAGTATTTGCCAGGAAATGTCAGCACCTTTTGAAATCCATTTGATTTCCTAGCCTCTTTCCTGGTATCAGCTCCCTTAGGTAAGAAGTGAGATTCAGTTCCCATTGGTGGGAGCATGCTCATGGAAGATGTCAAAAGCTCTTTTCATTTGAAGATTTACATCAAAGCACTTGAGGATTCCCAAGAGCAATCACTTCCTGGTGTACTCGTTCAACTTTGCCATTTCCCAGGACTTTCTTCAAAGACCAGACGCTATGACAGAACTATTTCTGGAGGCCTGAAAAAGGTCCAGTCAAATGTATCTCAAGTCTGTCTTCTGGCTAGGTTTATTCTGTAATAATACCTTCATGACATTTTGGCCAGCGTGTCCTTTATCTCTGATAGGCTTTTCCAGATGAAATCTCTTGGAAAAGGAGAATTAGAATGCACACAGGTTGCCGAGGCAAATAAAAGAGCTCTTGAGGCTGCTGTTATCTCCTTGAACTTTAAACAGCTGTGTGCAGGAGCACATACATACACGGAGATTTACAATGAGACTCCGCTGAGCTTTTCTGGAGTTCTGATCTCGATACTCAGTATTGCTCACCACATCACTGTCTGGAAGAGGGAAAACTGCCACCTCTTAAACCAAGCCTGTGTAAAGCCATGTTGAATCAAAGTGGGCCTTGCTTCTTACAACACAGCGTTCTAGAAGCATTGCTCCAAAGACTCAGAATTTGAAAGAAAAAGGAGTTGTAAGACTGATAAGCAAAGGCAAAAGACACACAAATCTTTCTGTCATATCCACATGACAGAATACCTAATTGATTGTTTCACCCTGCAAATTAGGCTGTAGAAATAAGTGAGTGGGGAAATCTACTTGCCATGACTACTTATGCAATTAAGATCCTGGAGAGGTTGTAGAAAATGTAAAGTTCCGGTATTTTTACTCATTAAAATCACACTCATCATGGAAGGTGCAGATTAAATGGCACTTTTTCCATGACTCCCTCTCTGTCTGTATCCAAGTTGCATTTCCCTGCAAGAAACCAAAAGGCAGCTTGTTAGACTTTGCGTCGGAGTGTGATACCGCCTTTACCGTGTCTTCCAAAATGATTTTGTCAAATAATTTTGCCTTTAAACTTTTAATAATAAAAATTACATACAGCTAGTACCTTTCTGCATGCAAAGTTGTAATAGATTACAATATTTCTGATTCTCTAAGTTAGCCATTATTACAATGCTGAAGAAAGATCAACAGTTTGTATAGAGTAATACATTTAGTGTACTAGCCAATCTCCACACTAGAACAAGTATGTGTATGCATTCCACTTTATTATTTTACCATCTACCAGTGAGTAGGTACTCCATAAAATACTGGTTCTTATTATAAATGCATTAGCAATACCAGTTGTTCACTGAATAACCACACAGCCTCTAACAAGAAACTTCAAAGACCATATTAAATGCTGTGTGCTGTAAATGTAACAGTCTGTGCTTTGCTTCACAACAGGCATTCTGGATCTTGAGTGTTACTCTCTGTAAAGATAAAAAAACACAGCCGTGAGAGAAAGTTCCAGCAAGCATAGTGTCTAACAAGATTTGATACCATTGCCTTTTTTATCCAAAAAAAAAAAAAAAATAGAATCATTCATCATAGATTTGGAATGTGTTTGGCTATCATTTATTGTATTATATCCAAGTTAGCTTAAATGGCTATAATAATATATTTCCAAATATCACAATTCATAAGTAATAGCTGTTGGAAACAATAATCATTTTTCAATGACAACACATAGAAACATCGTGGTAAATCATGCATTGGTTTTCTAGATAATGTCTTAAGTTTTAAGTTAAGTTAAAAGAATAATATTTTTAGAAGCATTTGGAGTCATGTAGGAATTCCAGAGTTTTATAGACTATTTCAGCTCTTTTTAAAGTCCTCGGGGCAAGATTAAAATGACAACTTGAAGTATGCAATTTGTAACAGAGTAAGTCCCACTGATGGTAAGAAACTACCTGAGTTAGCAAAATGGAGTTTAGCTCCTCTCTCTCTCTCTCTCTCTCTCTCTCTCTCTCTCTCTCTCTCTCTCTCTCTCTCTCTCTCTCTCTCTCTCTCTCTCTCTCTCGCCCTTGGCAATAGTCTAAGAAGTCTAGTTTCTGAAAAAGCAGCAAATGTGATCAAATTAAGACTGACTCTGGTGAAGCTAAATTTTCTCAGATGACAACTGTTTGCCTTGCATACCAATTCAAGATACTAGATCAATAAACAAAAGTTTAATAGCAATGGGGTGGGGCTTTGGTGGCATGGAAGAAGTATGGTATACTGACAAGAGCTAAGACTTTGGGGAAAATCAGGCATGGGTGTAAACTCCATTTTTGATTCGCATGAGCAGCTATTTAACATGCAACAATTATTTACTAAAAGCTCAACTTTTTCTAGATACTGTTTTAGGCATGAGATTCTAAGACCATTTCTTTATTCTGCAAAAGAACTACAGGAAATGCTATCAAAGCACCAGACAGAGTGGGTGGCTCGTAATATTAGTTAATATTATATCACCATTTCTATGGCAAGAGTCTGACAGCTTGATGTTATTCTTTCTCCATCTCCAACCCAATATCACTAAAGGCCAATTTTGCTATTGTATAAATACAGTCTTAGCCCTGTTTTCAATATAACAAAACAAAAACAAACAAAAAAATCCAGCTCAGCTAAAACAATACTAAACATTAAAAGAACTGCTGGATGTCTTATCATTCCCAATTTCAAGTTGTACTACAGAGATATAGTAATAAAAACAGCATTGTGTTGTCATAAAAACTGACATGTTGATCCATGATGCTGAATTGAAGACACAGACATAAAACACACATGTATGAACAACTGCTTTTTTTTTTTTTTTTATGAAATACACACTGGAAAAAAAGAAAACTTTAACAAAGGGTGCTGATCAAACTGGATATGGACATGTAGAAGAATGCAAATAGATCCATATTTGTCATCCTACACAAAACTCAAGTCCAAGCAGATCAATGACCACGACATAAAACCAGACATACTGAACCTTACAGAAGAGAAAGAGAGGAAAAACCTTGGATGCATTGGCACAGGAGACAACTTTCTGAGCAGAACACCAATAATACAGGCACTGATATGAACAATTAAGTCACAGCCACTAGCTACACTCAAGACTAGGGGTCAATGCCAAATGGCTCTGAGTCATAGCCCCAGTTGGACAGAAAACACAAAAGAATCAAATTCTTACCTCCACCCTCCTCAGGAAGCATATGATTGCTACTCAAAGCACACAATTTCTATTATGCCAAGTTCGTGAGACCCCAAAAAGACCACCAAGGAGCCGACTCACCAATGCAAACACACAAGGTTTATTGTTAAGCTATAAGCCCTGTCCAGCAAACTGGCTCAGCAGCTACAGGAAAAGGGGTACATGGCCTCAATTTCAAGGGATTTATAAAGAAACAAAAACACAAGCAAGGTGGTGTATGCCTTGGCTGTTCAGAATTGAGTAAGAGTGGGTGACCTTGGATTCATTGACTGGGGTCTAGGGGAATTTGAAAATTGTTACTAACAGTTGTCCACAAGGGCAGTTGTGGCAAGAAGATGTTATTTACCAAAATTAATCATTGTCTGACCACCCTGAGGGGGTCACATTGACTGGGGTGGGCACAGTTTGGGTGCTCCTTGGAGCTGTTTATGGCTCCTTGGCTGGAGCTGAGTCAGCCTTGTGCCCCGCAGGGAATTTCTCAAGGTAGCTTTGTCTGAGGACGGCGTTAACCCCCATCCTCTCCAGTTTACCTTGCTCTTTCACTTTCCACTAAGTAACTCCTTGGTATCCAGATGCCCAGAGCCACGGTAATCGATGCACATTAACCTTTAAAGAGAATCTGAAACCTGTGAGATGGGTCAGTGGGTATGGGAACTTACTATCAAGCTTGATGACCTGAGTTCAAAACTTGTGATCCACATTGTGAAAGGACAGAGTCAATTCCCACTTGTCTCCCTTGTTCCCTTTGTCCTCTGACTTCCATATGAGTGTGGTCTGAGTGCTAGGGCATGTACCCACACCCCCCATACATATACACACACATATACACACTTACGTACACAACTGTAATTTAATGAAAAAAATCACTTCTATTTGGTTCTCATGGCAGCTAATGTGATACTTCATAAGATGTTTTTGATACCCAGCCATTGTTTATTTCTGTTTTGCCTTCTAACTTCCTAACTGTGAAACTTCAGTTTATTCCTGAGTTTCCAAACTACAATTGTGGCACAGTCTATGTCAATATAAAACATCAAACAATCTATGGTGTGAAATGGGATATTTGTGGTACAACACATAATACATGAAAAGTCTCATTGTTTAGTAAGTCCATTCAGCCACCAGTTCAAAGCATCTGAAGCACAACTGTCACAGACTGGCTTTGTGACCGTTTATCTCTCTCTCTCTCTCTCTCTCTCTCTCTCTCTCTCTCTCTCTCTCTCTGTGTGTGTGTGTGTGTGTGTGTGTGTGTGTGTGTGTGTGTGTGTGTGTGTATGTCTCTCTCCCAACCTCTGATATTCTTAATGTTTTTACACATTCATGTCTGTCTGCTCATTTTGAATGAAGTCTCAGAGTACACATTTGGTTCTCTTTCTCTCTCTCTCTCTCTCTCTCTCTCTCTCTCTCTCTCTCTCTCTCTCTCTCTCTCTCTCTCTCTCTCTCTCTCTCTCTCTCTCTCTCTCTCTCTCTCTCTCTTTCTCTCTCTCTTCTCTCTCTCTCTCTCTCTCTCTCTCTCTCTCTCTCTCTCTCTCTCTCTCTCTGTGTGTGTGTGTGTGTGTGTGTGTGTGTGTGTGTGTGTGTATGTCTCTCTCCCAACCTCTGATATTCTTAATGTTTTTACACATTCATGTCTGTCTGCTCATTTTGAATGAAGTCTCAGGGTACACATTTGGTTCTCTTTCTCTCTCTCTTTCTCTCTCTCTTTCTCTCTCTCTCTCTCTCTCTCTCTCTCTCTTTCTCTCTCTCTTTCTCTCTCTCTGTCTCTCTCTCTCTTCCTCTCTCTCTCTCCCTCTCTCTCTTTCTCTCTCTCTCTTTCTCTCTCTCTCTTCTCTCTCTCTCTCTCCCTCTTTCTCTCTCTTTCTCTCTCTCTTTCTCTCTCTCTTTCTCTCTCTCTCTTCCTCTCTCTCTCTCTCTCTCTCTCTCTCTCTCTCTCTTTCTCTCTCTCTGCTACATTCCTTTTATGCTCACCAACCCTGATTCCAGACTGGATAAAGCTCATTTGAAGAAGATTTGGAGCAGCATTAATTTCTGAGAACCATATATAAATTATTAAGACAATCAAACAATCATTGAGTCTTCTGAGGTTCTGGAGGGCGAAGGCTGAAGTCACAGTATCAGCAGGATTGGGATCTGCTAAGAGCTCTCTACAGAAGGGAAGTCGTTTGCTTTCTTCCTCCAAGCCTCTGGTGGCAGCTGCAGTGCCTCTGACCACTCACACCCTTCTCACTTCTGTCTCCATTTGTTCTCCTATTAAAAGGACATCACAGAATTTGGGTTTATTTGGAGACTAATTATTCTTCCAATGACCTTGTTTCCAAGTATCTCCTCTGAGGTTCTGTTCTGACTTGCCATGAATTTTGAAAAGACACTGTTCTGTCCACGGCAATCCATGGGGTCCGTGGTGACACTTGGAACACACACACAGTATCCAAGCTAATAGAATGACTTCATTCAATTGGCTGCAAGGTCTTTATCTAGGTTCTGTAATGTATGCATCATCCTACAGGATTTTCCTAGCATTTTCTTGTCATGATGTGGGAAGAAGTCCTTTCTCCACCTTGTAAGGGACTCCTACCTTTTCACCATTACTGCCAGTTGAGAGCAGCACACACCCCAATGCTACCTTCCCTCTATGATGTCTCTGTTCCATTGTAGTTCTTCGTTTATATTTTGTCATTTCTCCATGTTTAGGCACAACAAAATATCAGTTTACTACATCACCCTGCTGACACTGATGTTTTGGGTTGTTTGTGAGCATGCTATGTATAATAAATGTCTTTTTATTTTACAGTTCTTCTTAGCTCCAGAACTGCCAGTTCTAGCCAGTGTTGTCAGATGTCTCCATCAGAGATGAGCCGGGACTGTGCTGTGCATAGGCCCTTTGCAGCACTGGCCAACTAACTACCTGCTTCCGGGGGCCTCATCTCACCTCTACCCTGAAAACCATGAAAGAAGAGCCCCCGTGATGCCATCCTAATCCCCAACAGCAGAGGCAATAAGTGGCTAGAGTGGCCACTTTACCCACTGACAAAGGGGAAAGAACTATCAGAGAGACTTCCCTGACTTTGTGGTTTTGAGTTGTACTGAATTTTCTTTCTCTCTCCTCAAGCCAAAGAAACTCTTCTAACAAATACTTCTCATTTGCAATGTAATGTCAGTGGCATTTTATTATGGACCATGACTAAAACAAAATTCCAAAGTCCTATATTTAGATTCATTTTAGTTGGCAATTAGGTCTTGGTGAATCAATTTTATTCTCCTGTTGCAATCTTAATTTCATGCAAAAACATCTCAGAAATAAGTTGCTTTTCCACACGCACTCTTATTAAATTGTTACAACTAAACATCAACCCCCTTGTAATTACCTCACAGCTGTGAACATTCTATATATCTAACAAAGAATAATTCTCAATAGAAGGGAGAAGTATCATAAATAATGAAAGTTGTAAAAATTAATGTTTTGCATTTTATGGTTCATATGCAATGAATTATAGATTACATTTTAAAGCTGGCTCTGGGCTCTCATCTCATAAGGACTAACAGCAGAATAACAGGCTAACTGTTTGCTTTCCTTTTCTGGAATCCATTAGCCTCTTGACGGCCATGCTTCTGGAGGGCAGGTGGCATGGATGCAGTGTGGTTACAAAGCCTAACTCCGAGTGTAAGGACAGTGTTGGTGGGAATGCAAAGTAGTGCTGCCTGCGTGGGAATCAGTATGGAAATCTTTCAAAAAAATAAAAATAGATCTAGCATGTGGCCCCTCCTGGGTATTTACCAAAAGGAATCGAAGTCATCATATCAGAGATACATGGGCAACAATGTTAACTGTAGCACTATTTACCATAGCTGTTCTAGGACTAACTGGATGTCCAACAGCAGAGAAATGGATAAAGAAAGTGTGGCATACATATAATGGCAAACCTTTTCGATCAAAAAGAAGAGTAAAGTTACATCATTTGTAATAAAATGGCTGCAGCTGGAGATAATAAATTAGGGCAATCTCAAAATGGCAAATATTGTATACCTTCTGTCATTTGTGATTACGAGAGTTTAAATAGATACATATGACATAAAAGAAGCGAAATTGTCTGGGGTCCAAAAGATAAGGGAGGAGTGGGTTATATAGGGAAGAATGTATCATTTATACCTATATGAAATGTTTTCAATTAAATTAACTTTTTATGTTTGGAATGTCAAGCGATTTGTGTTTGTGCTACTGAGAATGGAATCAAGGGCCTCTTGTAAGGTAGGCAAGCACTCTACAGCTGAACCATGCCCCAGCCCTAATCAAAGAAAAGAAGTTAAACCGATGTCACCTGTTTGCCAATGTGCAAGCAGGTTTCTATAAACAGTGCTCAAGTAGCACTGTGGTCAACTGCTGCTTAAAGACACAGACCCAGAATCTGTGTTCTTGGTTGAAGTGCATTCTGGATCCATGCTACACTCTGTCTTAACCAAAATAAACAACAAAGCTGTGCTTAAGCGTAGAAACCTTTCATGGGGAGGGGGGGATCCAGTTGGATTCAGTCAATTTGCCTGGTTCGTGCCTAAGAGGGGGAGTGTGGATTGAGAAATTAAAGATAACTAAGGGGAAAAAAAAAAACCAGAGACACGGAATGGGGGGGTGGGGAAAATCCAATGAATAGTGAACACCCCAAGTTTATTCTGCAACATTCTAATATACCAAAACCAACAAGGGAGAAAAGGCAAAAGACCATGATACAAGGAGCAAACAGACTTACTTCCTTAATTCTCCAAACATTTAGAAAACACACCTTAGGCTAAAACTCTCCTTATCTGACCTTGAGGGTTAAGAGTAACCACAGCTTAGACCCAGTCTCCTGTTATTTAGGTAAGACATCCACACCTTAGACTGAACACCCTTCAATAACTATGCCTTAGGCCTTCAGGTCTTATGACTTTAACCTTGGAAAAGTAAGGATAGTTTTGAACTCTCTGACCATAAGTCAAATGAAGCAGAGCCATTTTCATGGGCCCTGGCACTTAAGAACACAATGAAGCACTCCAGGTTGGTATATCTCAGCCACTTTTAATTAGGAACTACTCCCACAAACGATGGGATTTGTAACTTGTGCTATGCTTTTATCTCCTTTTGTATTCTTATTCTGATTAAAATCAAAACTCTGTACACATTTCCAAACTGAATGCTCCTGGGTCGGAGCCACAGATACATGAATAACATCAAACTCTCAAGGTGTCACAGCTACCACATAGACACACCGAAAACAACATGCCTCAGAAGCTCGCATGTCATTGTGCAACACATGTGGGCTTGTCAAGAGTGAACACATTTTATAATCTTATGAGGTATCCTCTTCATTTTTTTCTTTGCCTTTTTAAACTTTTTACTTTATCATGTCATGTCCATGTGTGTCTTGCCTGCTTGTATGTCTGTGCTTGAAGTACCCATCTTCACTTCTGCTTCTCTCTACAGAGCACAAACCACTCCACATCCCCTTCTCCCCCATTTTTCCACCACACACCCGTTCATCGTAGTGGAGCCCACAGGGGTCCCATGGTTCTGTGGCTGTCTTTTAGCTTGCCCCGGGCCATAGGACTCAAAATTATTAACATGAAAATAAATGCCAACAAAATTATGTGTTGCTTTTGTATCTGTCTTCTTTCAATTAACATTACCTCTGTGAGTCATCCATGATGAAACATGTAGGCATAATTTTTAATTGCTGTGTAATTTTCTATTGTGTGACTAGCTACAATTATTTTACCACTTGACACTGAACATGTATATTCTTTCCAAAATGAATCATAGTGTATTTTCACAACATATACCCAATACATTGGTTGTGTTCCTTGTGAACACTGTTTTGGACTTTATTACTGTTACTCTTGAAATTTCCACTTTCAGAATGGATACTGACACATATTTGTCTGCCAACCTTGTCTGCTTTTGGTATCTAGTATGTTTTTAAGCCTACTCAATGAGTTCTTAGTTATACTTTACAGTTCATGAATGTTCACTTAATTGTTAAAAACTGTATGATGGCTCTTTTCAATGTGTGTGTGTGTGTGTGTGTGTGTGTGTGTGTGTGTGTGTGTGTTGGTTTTTTGAGACAGGGTTTCTCTGTATTGCTTTGGAGCCTATCCTGGAACTTACTTTATAGACCAGGTTGGCCTTGAACTCAGAGATCTGCTTACTTCTGCCTCTGCCGCCTAAGTACTAGGACTAAAGGCATGTGCCACCAATGCCTGGCCCATCCTCCATAGTTTTGTGAATTTGTTCCTTTTTTCTACTTTTAATGTAATAATCAAGGTCATTTTAACCACGTTAGTTTAATTCAAGTATCTGTATGACCTCTGCCCTCTGGGTCTAGTTCACCTTTGCTCTTAACAACTGTTCATTTTTCCTACACCTTTTTGTGTTACATGTGATAACTGCTTTAAACTATGCCGTAAATTAGATTTCCTTCATCTCTATAATGTGAGGCTTATTCTGAGAGAAATGAAAGCTCTAAGCAAAGCACCTCACTCCTCTCAAGACTTTGTATATGTAGATTTTAGAATTAACTTCATCCCAACTCTTGGGCAATGTCTTCACCCCTAACACATGACCTTGCTATCGTCCCAGGCGAAAGCCCAAGGTGTTCCTGAAGTGTCTGACCCTAACTGCATACTCCCTTAGCATAGAGCTGCCTGGGAAAAAAATGTGCTCAGCTCTTGAGCCCCACAGCAAGCTGTCTACAAGCATCTTATAATCTCACACATTTCCAAGTGATGTAGGATTAGGTCAAGGAAGTAATTTAGCCAGATTCCAGAGGCTTTCTTCTCCCCTCACTGACTTTCCTGCCTTTTGTCTGGGACCAGGTCCATCTTTAAATCCCTGCCAGTCTGGAATTTTAGTCCCTATCTCCTTCACTCACCAATTTCACCATTCTGTACACAGGAACTATACTCTTGATTTACCATAATCTTGACCCAGAGTTGGAGAAAGAGAGGGGGAGAGGAAGACAGAGAAAGTCATCTCTTACATATTCCTTCTCTCAAGAAGTAAAATTCAGATTGCATTGCTCACCAGCCTTCCCAAATAGTGACTTTACATGTCATGCCCAGTTTTATACAAGATTATAACAATACAGTAAGTACAACACCAGGCGCATCTACTCGCCATAGCTGTTAGCCAAGGCCAGCCCTTCATTTCAAGTGTTTACATAGATGCAGAAATCCCTTTGTAACTAGTAGATGTCTAATGCAGAAGTTACCCACCAGCTCTTGAGGTTCACATCTCTTATTCTTTTAGGAGTCTCGATCTCCAATTTCTGTGTCCCCTCCCAGTGAGATTGCCACACACTCCAGGACAGAATGTTTTCTTACTAAGTCTTTTAGCAAGTATAGAGAATTCTTCATGGCAGATAAGCTATGACAAATGAAGGCTTGTTATGTGAGTTCTCTATTTTCAAATGTTGTTCCCGTTCCCATGTTTCTAATCACCTTTGTCTACTTCTAACGTCTTCAAACAATGTTTGCTTTGATTTGAGCTTGAACTCCGCTTTCATGTTGTTCTTGGCAGAAGCACTAGTCTGATATTACTCTATCATAAAAATTCCTCCCTTACATCCTACATCAGTTTTCTAACTCTGTCCTGAAAGTTAAAATAGACTAAAATCCAATCAAAGGAACAGAGGGTATGACTAGATTTTCTACACTTTGTCACCCTGTTATTTTTTAATCCCTTCCTACATAATTTATGCCATGTTTCACTTATAGTTCACTGATGCAAATAATTTCAATGAATTTTAGTCAAATAAATCTTCCCAGTGAGATATTCCAAGTTAATACTTTACACATAAAAAGCCAGACACATTTGCCAGAACCGTAAATTCTTAGGTAATCTGATAACTATTAGGGAGCAGAATGTTATTCCAGGCTATAGACCCATGCACTGCTGATCTCCAAGGCCACAGGACCCTACAGAACCAAATGACCCAAGATAAGCCTTGTGCAGTTTGACATTTTGTACACAAAACAGCTAACCATTGCACAACACTCGGGATGCAGACAGAGAAAGAGTAGTTTTGTCATTAGAAAATAGGTTTAAAATGGGTTGTTAAAATGTGACAAGTAGTATCATCAGGGAAAACAGTAATGAAAGGACTAGTTTTATACACTCACACACACAAACACACACACACACACACACACACACACACACACATACTCATCCTTATTAACACACTCAAAGCAAATATATACACACACACACTCAAGAACACACTTATATACACATACACACATTCACAAACATATTCACTCACCCATACACACAGATACACACACACACACCTTAACACACTTACAATACTCTCCCAAACACATTTCTAAACACACTCACTCACACACATTTATTCACAAACCACACACACACACCCACACACACACACACACGCACAAACAAACATGAACACAAGCACAACATGCACTCATACGTGCCAAACATTTTTTAAAGTTTTAAAATTTTTGTTTAAATATTAAAATTTTAAACTGATGCCACAAGTGATAAGATGAATGCCTAGCCTAGGATGAGAGGTGAGGCTCCACTTAATGAAGATGTTGTCCTTTCTTTAATGACTATTACTGGCTTCCTTGTCAAAATCCAGGTGTCTATAGGAGTGAAGGTTTTATGTGTGGTTTCCCAATTCTATTCCATTATTCATTGTGTCTGTTTTGGAACATTTTCATGCTGTTTTCATTAATATAGCTCACTAATAAAACTTAAAATTTGTCATGGTGCTATCTTCAGTAGTAGTAGTAGGTTATATTCAGTGGTACTGGTGGTATTAGTGGTGTTAGGGTTGTTTTGATCATCCTGGTCCCTTTGCATTTTCACGTGAAATTGAATAATTTATTCATTCTCTGATCATGCACCTCAACATCATCAAGCACCTGATTCTCTGAATCTGATAGAGAGAGTAAGGAATATGCTTTAACCACTGGGACAAAAACAGGACTTTCTGAACAGGGCCCTGATAGCATAGGTATTAAGACCAACAATTGATCAGTGAGGTTTCATAATTTAAAATTTTTCTGTACAGCAAAGGACACATAATGAGTAAAGAGGTGGCCTACAGAATGAAGAAAAACCTCTTTCCCAGGTATACATCTGACAGAGGGTTTGTATCTGGAATAAAGACCTCAAGAAATCAAGCATCAAACAACAGTAGTAATACTATTAAACCAATACATAATAATTTGTCCTTGTTCTCATTTATCAACTTATAACCCAACCCTCTTATTTATTCTGGCATAGGTAAGATTAATTCTCAAAGTAGTTTCAATTTGCATTTTCCTGATGGCTAAAAATGTTAAACGTTTTTAAAAGGCTTTTCACTGTGGAAATCCCTTAAAGGCTAAAGATGGATTCACCATACACTCATTTGAGGCACTAATCTTTGTGCCCATCCATGTTCATCACTCACAATAGTCAAAGACAGAAAAGCCTAAATGCCCATCTAGTACAAAAGTGTGATGTATTCATACCATGGAATACTGTTCACCTATTAAGAAAAGTGAAGTTCTGAAATGCACAGGTAAATGGATGGAGCTGGAAATATTTATTCTGAGTGAGGTAACTGAGACCATAAAGATGAATGTCACACCTTTCCTCTCATCTGTGGATTTTTATTTGAACCTTCAGATACATGTGCTTAATTAGGAATACTTGAAGATGTCAAAAGGAACTATGAGGAGGTACTTTCAAAAGAGCATGATGAGATTATTCTCTTTATTTTTTTTCTTAAATTTTATTTTAAGTGGAAGGTTGCAGTGTCAGAGAATGGATACTAAGGGGTGGGAAATGAATGGGTCAATATGCATGATGTGAAAGACAGAAAGTATAAATAAAAATAAAGTTAAAAAACCCTGGACCATGAACAGGTTACATTTTTTGGAGTTATTAGATAATGAGGTGGTCCCATAGACCCCTAAACATTACAAGCTATTCACATTATTCTTGTTTACCCTCCAAAATGTAGCAGTATTATTACTATAAGATAAAACAGCCTATTGCTAAAATCATCATGTACTTGAGCTGCAAAACATGATGAAATCCAGCTGGTACTCACCCAGAAACTTCATCCCTACTGATGAGCTCTCATAGTGCTGAAAGGGCTATAAACACTACTGGAAAAGGAAATTAATTATCAGTCTTTCCCAGCTATAAACCCTGAGAGTTCCAACTGTGACTGGCCTAGAAATATATTCCCACTGGTACATCAGCCATTTTCTCACTAGAATTGAGTCCCAGTTCACAAGATAAAACCCATACCTGGCACCATCATCAAATCCAGGACCTATGAATAGATATGTCATAGGCCCTGGGTAAGAACCTACTACTATTTGCCTACTGATAAATGTATATGCTAATAAACCAACATATAACAATTTACCTGTATTCTCATTTATCAATGTATAACTTAGCTCTAATTTCAGGTACTTCTATTTGAAGAAGATGGTCATTAACACAAAAACCTACAAATGACCAATTTGCTAAGAAAAAGAGTCTGCAGAGGGCTCAGTCCTAAAGAGAAAAAGACTATACCTCCACCAAGGCTCAAAGGTTGCTATGAAAGATTGGGCAGAAAGAATGTAAGAGCCTAGAGGGGAGGTAGACTGATTCCCATTTTTCTAAGGAACTGCTGTACTGATCTCCAAAATGGCTGTACAAGTTTGCATTTCCACCAGCAGTGAAGGAGTGTTCCCCTTTCTCCACAACCTTTCCAGCATTGCCATTGGTTTTTCTAATTTTAGCCATTCTGACAGGAGTAAGATGGTATCTCAGAGTTGTTTTGATTTACATTTCCCTGATAGCTAAGGATGTTGAGCACTTTCTTAAGTGTCTTTTAGCCTTTTTGATTTCCTCTATTGAGAATTCTCTCTTCATTTCTGTACCCCATTTTTTTAAATAGGGCTATTTGGTGTTTTGTTGACTAGTTTCTTGAGTTCTTTGTATATTTTGGAGATCAGCCCTTTGTCAGATGTAGGATTGGTAAAACATTTTTCCCAGTCTGTGGGCTGCCGTTTGGTCTTGTCAACTGTGTCCTTTGCCTTACAGAAGCTCCTAAGTTTGAGGAAGTCCCACTTATTAATTGTTGATCTCAGTGTCTGTGCTACTGGAGTTATGTTCAGGAAGCAGTCTCCTATACCAATTTGTTCAAGGGTACCTTCCACTTTCTCTTCTAAGAGGTTCAGTAACTAGATTTATGTTCAGATTTTGATCTATTTGGACTTAAGTTTTGTGCATGGTGATAGACATTGGTCTATCTGCAGTCTTCTACACAGCACCATCCAATTGCGCCGGCACCATTTGTTGAAGATGCTTTCCTCCCCCCATTGTATACTTTAAGCTGTTTTGTCAAAAATCAGGTGTTCATAGGTGTGTGAGTTAATATCAGGATTTTCTATTTGATTCCATTAGTCTACTTGTCTATTTTTGTGACAATACCAGGCTGTTTTCAGAACTATAGCTCTGTAGTAGAGCTTAAAGTCAGGGATAGTGATGCCTCCTGAAGTTCTTTTCTTGTACAGTGTTGTTTTTGCTATCCTGGATCTTTTGTTTTTCCATATAAAGTTGATTGTTATCCTTTCAAGGTGAGAGAGAGAGGGAGAGAGAGAGAGAGAGAGAGAGAGAGAGAGAGAGAGAGAGAGAGAGAGAGAGAATAAAAGAATAAAAGAGGGAGCCATATTGGTTTGAAGAGAAAACTGATTCTAGAGAAATGTCCAGAGACCTACAAGACTGGCCCCAACTAACAACTTGAGCAACAGTGGAGAGGCTAGCATAAATGCCCTTCCCTGATAATGAGATCAACGACTAACTTATCCACCATCATAAAGCCCTCAACTAGTAGCTGATGGAAACACAACTAAACACTGAGCCGAACTGGAATCCAGATGCAGAGAGGGAGGAAAAGACCAGGCTCCAGAAACACACAGAGACAGCTGACCTGACCAAGGAGGAGCTAATGGGCCCCAGACTGATAGCTGGGAATACAGCATTAGACTGACTCAGATCCCCTGAACATGGGTCTCAGTTAGAAGGCCTGGGCAGTCTAAAGGACCTCAGACAGT
This sequence comes from Cricetiscus sungorus, assembly GCA_030556225.1. NCBI lineage: Eukaryota > Metazoa > Chordata > Mammalia > Rodentia > Cricetidae > Cricetiscus > Cricetiscus sungorus. Next base: position 17,456,944 of record JANBXA010000366.1, read on the forward strand.
GGAACCAGGATGTATCCCTGGTGCACAAAAGAACTTCGGGAGCACATTCCCCAAGGAGGGATCCTCCCTTAACATAAAGGCAAGAGGGAGGGCCTAGTCCTTACTCCAAATGACTTGACAGATTTAGATGACCCCTCCTGGAAGGCATCACCCTACATGTGGAGTGGGGAAGGGGACGGGAGGGGAGGATGGTCAAGGGGCATGTGAGAGTGGGATAGACGGAAAGAGGGAGGGATGGAGAGGGAACTGGGATTGATATGTAAAATAAAAAACAAAAAAATTACAGCCAAAAAAAAAAATGTAAAAGCCAAAGACAGTGATGACTACAAGAAACGTCTTCTTTGGTACAACAAGCACTTCTATGGGATGATGGGATGCACAAAACCTGTGCAGGCCTACGACAGACCAAATCCTAGTATGGAAAGGAGATTTGAGCATACAGTGCTACCCAACCAAGGATCCAATGGCACTAGCTGCTGTGAAAGGAAGTGTCAGTTTTCTCTAAGAGTATAGCCCCTGGTAAGTTGGCCATGCTCCAGTGGAAGACCACATATCCAAGAGAACTTTTGGCAACACAAATTAGTTTTGAATGATTTTTTTTATTTTTAAGGACACAAGACAGATAGATATGGAACAGAGTGAATGTAATCAAAACACATAGTATGAAACTTAAAACTCTCCAAGAATTAATAAAATAATAACAATACTAACAGGAAATTATCTCTCTTGATTGGTTGACTGTAGATGACACAGACCTGAAATGGTAAATTCAAAGGCATGCTATTTCTACCTTTGGGGGATCTACCTTGATCACTAACTGATCAAGCAACACTATCATAATGTAATACTTTTATTATTCCTTATGATCAACTAATCACAATCATTGTTTCACAAGTTGAACAGTATTTGCCATTCCTGACATATAGAAATACAAGGCTGAAAACTGGGTCCAGGAAGAAGTTCTTCTCCACAACATATTTCCTGGTGGCATTTTTTAATCAGCCATCTTCATAATAAAGAATGGAACGTCTATGTGTTGTCTTCTCTGACACACAGAACTCTGGTTCCTACTGCATCCTAATTTATCTATACTTGTCACTATGTTTTCATTACTGTATACATTATTACCTTCTGGATGAGTGTTCTCGCCAAGATGAAAAAAAGGACAGCTTAGGTACCTCTGCCAGCAGTTTTAATACTTTAAGCTAGTCCAATTATATTGTTCATATTTTTAAAAATATTTTTATTGATCTATAAAAATTTCATGCAATGTATTTTGATCATATTCATGCCCCTCTCCCCAGCTTCTTCCAGGTCAACTTCTGTCTCCCTACCCACACTTCATGTCCTCTTTATTTCTTAATAACTCATCAAATTCAATTTGTGCTGAACTAAATATATTTTAAAATGCTTTCCATTAATTGTGGAATATATGTAATCCTAAACCTGAGCACTGCTAGGATAGGGCCATTAAGATTGTTTTCTTCTTTGCTATTTCTAAAACACACAACACAGCCCATCTCCAACTACAGAAGTTCCAATTGGGGATATATATATATACAATATATATATATATATATATATATTTGTTATATACATACACACACATACACACACACACACACACACACACACACACACATATATATATATATATATATATATGTAAAGATGTGGAGAGCCACAGCCCCAAGATGGCGCCTGGCTGGATGCCAGGTAGTTTGTGCTTAGCTGTAAACAAGCCTTATTTAGAAGTGCTTGATGGATCTGGTGCACTTCCTCCTTCTGTGGCCTATCTGGGATCACCAGGTGGCATGAGCTGATTGGCCTGTGAGCACATTTAAGGGCTTGCTGGGGCTGGGAGAAGAGCAAGCTGATGAGAGAAGCAGGGTAAGCTGATGGGAGAAGCAGGGTAAGCTGATGAGAGAAGCAGGGTAAGCTGATGAGAGAAGCAGGGTAAGCTGATGAGAGAAGCAGAGTAAGCTGATGAGAGAAGCAGGGTAAACTGATGGGAGAAGCAGAGTAAGCTGGTGAGAGAAGCAGGGTAAGCTGATGGGAGAAGCTAAGCTGATGGGAGAAGCAGGGTAAGCTGATGGGAGCAGAGGAAGCTGATGTACAAGGATCCTGAATAAACTGCTTGAAGAGTCGTGGCTGCATGTTTCCTTGCTGGTCGAGGTAGGCGCGCAACATAGAGAGATAAGAAAAAGGGGAATGGTAGGTAATAAAAACAAAATAAAGGTGTTAAGGAAGGACTTCACCTAGATTGCAGACTGTAGAGATGTTTAGCCTTCTCTTTGGCAGATGGTGGATAAGATGGCTGGATCAGATGTTTTAAAAACTAGTGGAACCTCATGCTGGCATTCAAGACTTGAAAGGAATTCCGAAACTCTCTCTCTCTCTCTCTCTCTCTCTCTCTCTCTCTCTCTCTCTCTCTCTCTCTCTCTCTCTCTCTCTCTGTGTGTGTGTGTGTGTGTGTGTGTGCGCACATGCGTGTGTTGAATCTCATATTGTGCAGGTATCTGAAAGAGCCAGAAGAGGACATTTGACTCATTTGATAGGGGATCTTCTTCTGTATGTATGTTTCTCTTATTGGTTGATGAGATGAATAAAACAGATTGGCCAGTAGCCAGGCAACAAGTATAGGTGGGGCTACCAGATGAGGAGAATTCTGGGGAGAGGATGCAGAGAGGACCTGCCAGGGAGGGAGACCATGCAGCTGCTGACAGAGTAACATGCTGGAGCATTCTCTGGTAAGATAAGGCCATGTAGAAATACATAGATTAATAGTTATGGGTTAATAATTAAGAGAGAGCTAGCCAGTAAGGAGCCTGAGCCACCAGCCTAACAGTTTATAATACGTCTTTATGTGTTTATTTCGGGCTGAAGGGCAGTAGGACCTGGTGGGACAGAAATTCTGCCTACACTCACTGAAATGGAATTGGATTTAAAATATGTGTGTGTGTTAATACACATGTATACATTTATAGATGCATAGAGAAACTCCAAAACATTAAAAAGTTAATAATAGTGGCTATCACAGGAAATCGGAAATTAAAAATTTTTCCTCAAGCTTTACCTTCTTAAATTTTTAATTTCAAAATATTGGCAATTATAACTTTTCTTATATATAAAAAAGACTGAGTAAAAGGGCATGCATTTAAAATAATGTATGACTTAATATTTAAAGCAGAATTTAAAATTTTGAATTTCAAAATTCAAAGCAGACATTTTCCCAAATCTGAGCAAGATTTGTGTGCCCAAGAAAAAGAAGCATGTAGCACCCCAAATAAATATGTCCATAAGAGAAACTATCTAGCTTATATTATAAATCAAATACAAATAATATAAAAGAAAGGGCAAATACTCTAAGTTCAAACAGAGAAGCACAATATTTCCTCCAAAGGCAAACCTACCAAATAACAACAGATTTTCCACCAGAAATCCTAAAGGCCAGGAAGACATGGCCCTAACATCATTCAAGGCACAAAAGAAAACTGCAGAAAGTGAAGTACAGAAATGAGTAGTGTGTGGGAGAGAAATGGGGGGTTGAATGCCAACCAAATTACTACATGCAGCAAAATTGTCTTTTAAAATCATAGGGGTAATAAAGACTTTCTGCTGAGCAAAATCTAAAATAATTAATGGCCACTAAACCAGCAATGCAGTGTTGACAGTAGTTTCTGTCGCACCCTGTCCCATGACCCCTCAACATGGGGCACAAACAAAGCTGGGCTCCTACAGATTGGCACCACAATGTAGGGTTGCTACAGACAGGTTACTACATGCAAAAAGGATTTCAGGGACTATACATGCAGAAGCAAAAGAAAGAAAGAAATGAGCATAAGAGCTCTACAAGGATTAAATTTCACTGGAAGACTAGATAAACCCACGAGAAACTTTCCACTTCTAGTGGGGGAGGAAGAATCATTGGAGGGAAGAGTTTGGGCAGAAGACACCACCTACCAGATAGCTCTATTAGCCTGATTTGATATCTAGCAGTGGTTGACAGAAGTCTCTGAAAACTAAGAGATGTATGACAAATTTTTCTTTTTCTATAGTTTGTAATCTATTCTTTATATGCCTATTTTTTTGTGTGTGTGTAAAAACTATTTCTCGTTGTAGCAACAGTGACCTGGCCACTAACGATGTAAGAAGATGTTCTTTGATTTAGGCTGGCATAGGGGTAAGAAGAGAACAGAATCTGCATGTCATCAATGTGACATATTATGAGCTTCTCTGGATTCCTGAGCAGCGTGTCAGGTGATGTCAGAGATGAAGAGACTTAAGTCTCATGCTGAATCGAAGGCAAGAGGAAAAAAAGAAAAAAAAAATCAACCTACTGGGCATTTTGGCAGCTGGACAAAAAGTTAATTAAAATTCAATTAAGTGTTAGACTTGCCTTCTGTTGATGATTCAGTGAGAATCAATCACCAAGACAGAAGTTAGACTTAAGAACAAACAAAATTAACAGCTCTGCCTGGACGGAGCTCTAAGAGTGTTATGTCCAAGGGTATAGCTGATACTCATGACATCTTTCTCCGTCTTTAGTAGCCTAAGGTGACAGAGCAGGCACCTGAAGATTTACAAAGCAGAAACGGCTTGGTAAGTTATGTTACAATTGCAAGGACAATGTTCATGTATAAATGATATCTTTTTTTAATGAGTCTTATAGGGAAGGCAGAGGGTAAGTGGGGGAGAGTCTGGGAGGAGAGGAGGGAGGGGAAACTGTGTTTGGAATATAAAACAAAGAAAGGAAGAGAAGGAGGGAAGAAGGATGGGAGGTAGGGAAGGAGGGTAGGAGGGAGGGGAAAAGAAGTTTTTTAAATGAGTTTATAGAGAAAAAAATCCAAGTGACAAAACCAAGCTTTTCTGATTATATATCTATATTTTTGTGCTTTATCATTTGTATTTCTCAAAGAAGAGACCACAAATGAATCATATGCATGATATTTCTGGAGGGACATGGTCTCTCTCTGTATCCCTCACCGGCCTGGAACTTATTATGTCACTTCCTCCTGCTTCAGTCTCCTTAGTACTGAGGCTATAGTTGTGAGCCACCACACCTGGCTTATCACAGTCTTCTTCAGGCCTATTCCAGAACCAATCTTCATACATTAAAGTATGCTTCCAAGTAAAAGGTGCGATGTGAGTAAAAGTCTCACCAACCATAATACATGAAGATAGGGAAAATAAAATGTCCAAGGTAGAAATAGAATGAGAATTAGCTACGCTGGGGAGTTCAGTTGTTAATTATAACAGAAAATATAATTTCTTTTTTTTCTATTTATTTATTTACTATGTATACAGTGTTCTCCCTGTATGTACACCTGCAGGCCAAAGGAAGGCACCAGATCTTATTATAGACGGTTGTGAATCACCATGTGGTTGCTGGGAATTGAACTCCGGACCTCTAAGAAGAACAGCCGGTGCTCTTAACCTCTGAGACATCTCTCCAGCCTATTCAATATAATTTCTCCTATAGGATTTCTTCTTGAAGGACTTTTTATGATGGAAGAATGGTGTTTCTAAGGACAAATAATTAAATAAACTTCTTCCAGGGGCTGATGAAATAGCTCAGCAATTAAAAGGGCTTGCTGCTCTTGCAGATGTGCATAGTTCAGTTCCTATCATCCACACTTAGTGGCTCACACCTGTCAGAAACTTCCAAAGGATCCTTAGGAAATATTTTGGGAAAAGTATTCCAATAAAATGGAATCTGTATAAAGATAGAATTTTTTTCTATGTACATGCCATATGCCAAAATTGAAACAAGATGATATAAAAAATCTAAGTAAATTGGCAGCAAGCCATGAGAGGGAAGCAGAAATAAACTGGGCAGTGGTGGCCCACACCTTTAATCTCAGCACTCGGGAAGCAGAGGTCAGCCTGATCTACAAAGTGAATTTCTACAGAGAAACCCTATCTCAAAGAAACAAAACAAAACAAAAAAAAGGCAGAAATAAAAATCTCTCAACAAAGAAAACCTGAGGCATGAACAGATTTACCATTGGATGCTACAGACCTTTACGTCAGAGTTCCAAAGAGTGCTCCAAATTCTTTCTATAAAGCCAGCATTATTCTGATACCAAAAACTGGGTGGGGACACAAGACACATTTGAACAAACAGTAAGACACTGGAGAAAATAAAACTGTTCATGGTTGACCTTGATGAACATGCATCTACTGTGACAGGAATGAAGACTGTTCAAAGACGCACTTGTTCCCCTTCCCTTAGGCCATCAGACTGCTGGAATAGTGAGTGAAAAACAAAAGAGTTAAAATTTCCCCGGAAATCTCAGGCTAGGAGAAAAAAAGACTGGGGGAAAGGGGGTCTCTCTCCAAAGTTTGCACACCTTGCAGGATTGACAAGTGTTGTGCCAATGGTGATAATCAGGGCTGCTTAGTTATGCTTACCTCTGACCCTCTATTTAAACCTCTGTCATGTCAGGGTCCTGAAGATGGACCTCTCTGTTTTTCTTCCAGATGTGGCTACATTGAATAAGTATCATTTTTCCTCCATTTTTCACTGTTTCTTGTTTAATGTGTCTGCTGAGGATCAATAATAAAACCTGTATTTTTACAACTGTCAGCGCCCAGATTCTGATCCAAACAACTCCAATAAAAACACACATATAAAATCTTTAACTCAACAAAACATCTCAAAGATCATACACCATAATCAGCAAGGTAGCAAGAAAGGTTTAATAAATACAAACTCATAAATGTAACACAATGCATAAATAAAACCAACAGGGAGGGGGAATAACATGATCACAAAACTCCCTGCACAGAATTTACCACCTCTTCATATAAAAGGTAACGCTTTATCAAAAGATAGGCTGCAACCATCAAACCTAAAGTCAGCTTTATCCTAAACTGGGAAAAACTGAAAGCTTCTCTCCAAAATTAGGAATAGAAAAACCGTCAACTTTGCCCATACTTATTCATTATAGTGCTTGACTGTCAAGACAAAATAGGGCAATAGAAAGAAACCAAGAGGATTTTTTAAAATGATATGAAGAAGGCAAATTATCTCTTTCCAGATTATATGACCCTAAAATCTCCACCATAAAGCTCTTAAATCTAATAAGCATTTTATCAAAGTAGTAAGACACAAAATTAACATAAAAAACAGGAACTTATTTACTCATCAGTAAAAATCATATCAACAAATAAGTAAAATAATCCTATCCAAGATGACCTAAGAATAAAAATAACCAATGAAAAAAGTTATATCTGTATTATGAACTTCAAAATGATGAATAAAGAAATTGAAGAAGGCACTAGAAGATTAAAAGACCTCTCATATTCATGAATGCATAAGATTAATATTACCACATTACCAATTGATCTACAGACTCAATGTAATTAGTCCTCGCCAAACTGCTGACATTATTTTTCATTAATTAAATTTGTTCTTTGACAATGTCATATGTGTATATAATACATTCTGATTATTTTCACCCACATCCCTCTCCTACCTAATTCCCACCACTATCATCTCCCCTTTGTTCTTACATTCATGTCTTTTTGTCTTGTTTTGTGACCTATTGATTTTAGTAAAGCCCATCTATGTGATGATAGATTTGGAATTACCCATTGGAGAGTAATGTTTTCACTGCTTGGTATACAACTGAAGACAATGACTGACCACCCCTATAATCCATCAGTCAATAGATCATCAGGAAAAAGTAGGGACTTGTGGTGATTGTGGTTGTCAACCATTTTTGGGGGGGAGGGAGAGATCTAAAGCTCGCCCATGAGATGGAGTCCATGCCTAGCACTGTTAACAGACCCAGGACCCATGGGAGAAACTAATACTATTATTCTGCCAAACAGAAGTAGTTTGACTCCTAATGAGTTACTGCAATACCCATAGATTACCAGAGTGCTACACAGACCTGAATCACATTAGCCCCAAGAGAAGAGGAGAAAGATTGCCTTTGATTTGCTAGTCCATATTTTCAACTATTAATAAACACCAGATGATTCTATGTCTAAATGAAGACAAAGAAAAGTGATGCTGAGGATTAACTATTGATTCCTATCACATGGTATTTTGCTTGTTTCTTTATTGGCTACTTTGAGTTGATAACAACATACTCCATCCAGTCACCACACCCAGCTCTACCTCCATGACCTGTTCATGATGTTCAATAGATTTCATTGAGGGATGGCACCTGAATCTTCCTTTTTTCTAGCCACACCAACTGCCAACCACCCCATCCCCACACACACACACATAATAGAAAATGGCAGAGTAGTGGCAGCATATCTACAACAAAAGTTCATTTAGCAAACAGAAGAATGAAAACAATAAACCTTTTCTGGGAAATATCAACAATAGCACCCTAAACCAGACTTAAGTGAGGACCCTTGCTTTATCTGAGGTACAAAACATGTATTGTGGTCTCTGTGAACAACTCTCCTGTGGATTTCCCTCTTGGACCATAGATTTGCTCTCCAACAGCAGCTTCCTTACCTTGTAGTTCCATCTGAAGACAGAGAGTAGGGCCTGTTAAACAACTAACTCATTTCCTGTTTGTTATGAGTAGTTTTCCTGCCAGCCTGGTCCCAAAGCCCAGTCAGCCCCAAATAATACACAGAGATATTGTATTAGATATAAAGATGTTGGTCTGTTACTAGCATTTCTTGTTGGTTAGCTCTGTCTTAAATATTAACCCACTTCTGTCAATCTAAGTATTTCCACAGTCTTATCTTACCAAAGAGAGGATCAGGACCTCTGCTTTCTCAAGTCTCTACATCTTGAATCTCTACTACATCTCCCAGAATCCTCCTTGTTTCCTAGTTCCGCCTATCTTGCCTTCCTATTTGCCAACAGTGCTTTATTCATTGACCAATAAGACAACCATATTTACAGAATGACATCTCCCATCATCTCCTCTTTTCTGTCTAAATAAAAAGAAGGGTTTTAACTACAACATAGTAAAATATATAACAAAACAGTTATCAAATAAGAACTATAGTTAACAATATTTAGTCCATTAACATTAGAAAGAATTAAAGAAAATATTCTATTATCTAGCCTATCTTTGTGAGTCTTATAAGTAATTTATCTTTAATCTTAACTAAGAACAACTATAATCATAACTATCTGCCTTCACCTTCATAAAAGACCACAGAAGAATAATATATAAACTCTAAAACTGTCAGAGACATCTCACTACCTGGTCAGTCATCTGAAGTTCTTCTGTAATGTTCCATCTTCAGCCTATAGGCCATAGTGTGTCTTGCAGACTTCTCAGCAAAGTAGGAAATTTCAAACTGTCCCACCTTTGTTGGCAGTTAGTCAGTCACTTTTCTCTGTGTCCTGTAGAATGTCTGGCAGACTCTTTCATGAAGGAGAAAGCCTACAGCAATGTCCATTTTGTTTTAGCAGTCACTTTTCTGTTGGTCCTGCATGTCCAGTTTATACAGTATAAAGTCAAACAATCAAGACAAGAGCAGCATCTTGCTCAAATGGCTAGTCTTGCCATATTGAAAGTAAACTTCATAACAAGTTTCTTCGATGTCCATCTTCCTTTCTGATGCAGGTGGTATTGCCAGGAACAATTGTGCCTCATTGTAAAAAAAAAAAAAAAAAAAAAAAAAACTAAACCATTTTAAATGTTATATTCTGTAAGTCTTTGAAAGGTTTGAAGAGTATTTATCCATCTCAAATATATCTGTATATATCTAGAAAACCTAACTAACTTAACTCTAAGTTTTGACTATCATAGGTAACTATCTATAATCTGTGCTAAATTATACATTACATTTCTAAATGAGCTATATAAACACAATACCTAAATAAGAGGGGAAAAATACATATCACAAAATTGACCTTAAATTGTATCAATAAATGAAAATCCATTCCAAAACATTTCTACACCATAATCCCCTTTTTGCCTTTAAAAGGAGATTGGTTGTGATCATTAACCATTTATAATCAACCCCATTTAAATGAAAACAAACATTCATAGACAATATTTGGGAATTTGGGCATCCTTCTTTCCAAACTGCTTCCTGCTGGTAGGGGGTGCTATCTTGAGGAATCCTAATAAGATGCAGAAATCCTGGCTGTAGTGGTCTGCAAGGCTGCCTTGCCCCAGCTGTTTTGATGTTGGATCACCTGGAACACTGTTTCAGGGGGTCTTGTTTGATCAAACCATATTAGTCTGGAAGGAATCCACAGTCTTTCATCTTCTGAGAAAACAAAAATAGAAATTCTTTTCCCCAGTAACATGTCCTTAGACTTAAATTTTGTAGTCAGAGCATTTTTAAAATATGTAAACTGGATTAATCCAGAAGGATTCTTTTTAACAGTTGTTGCTGTTTCCTCAGCAGTCAAACAATACAAAGACAACACAATAGCATACAGTATCTTAAAAGCCATGTGGTTTTTTTGCCACTTATGATAAGTCAGGAAACCTTCCTTAAAGGACCAATGCTAATCTCTGCTTGTCTCTAGCAAAACAGAGCCAACCCGAGAAAAATACTGCTACCAAGAAGACTTGTTTGCCTCTGTTTTGTTTTTAAAATTCTTTGTTAAGCTTTTGTCAAGTTTTAAGTGGAAGTTCTTAGTACCCACATTGTAGGCGCCATTTTGTTATGAGCAGTTTTCCAGCCAGCCTGGTCCCACAGCTGTGTCAGCCCCAAATAACACACTGAGACACTGTATTAGATATAAAGATGTTGGCCTGTTACTAACGTTTCCTATTGGCTAGCTCTGTCTTAAATATTAACCCACTTCTATCAATCTAAGTATTTCCACATGGTCTTATCTTACTGGAGAGAGGGTCCGGACCTCTGCTTTCTCAAGACTCTACATCTTGAATCTCTACTACACCTGTTCTTGCATATGTGAAAAAACCTGGTGGATACTTTTCGGATGACAAAACCCACAAGTCTTTTATATATGTTGCTTGCCATTTCTTGAGAAATGTAATTCCAAAATTCTGTGAATTGTCTATTTTCTTGCAGTTAATTACTTGCAGGGGAGTTCTTGGTCTGGTTTGTGTGAGTTTATAACATTAAAGGGACTGTCTGTTTCTAAAGCCTGTCATTTGTGGCAGTAACCTGAAACAGGCCAAGGAGGTATATTTATAACATGGAAGTCAGAAGACACTAAAAATGAAGGCATTTTCCTGAACAACCAAGCAACTCTGGTATTTAATCTTCACCAGCATTGTGCCCAATAGCAAGCATACCCAGATCTGTTTCAGATGGTCTCCCAAGCCTAGTGGATCTCCCTTTCTTTAATGGCATCTGTCACAGCCCATTCTCCTCTTACTTTGACAAGAGCAATCCAAAGCTTGTGTCAAAAGAACATAACCTTCGTGTGCTCACTGTCCAGGGATCACGCACCACTAGGTGAACAGCTACACTTTGAGGGACACTATGAATGAGTCATATTTAACTCCTGCTGTTTCAGGAAAAGAGTTGATTTTTCCAGTCCTGAGTCCCTAGCTCTTCAGTCTAGGAAACTGATCAAAGGCAAAAAAAAAATACTCTTTTTACAAATCTATTTTCTTCTGTCTATGCCTAAAATTGTTCAGTTCTCATTTGATTTTAGTTCTTTCCTCTCAAACCTTGCTAAATGTAGCAAGATGCAGCCAACACACATGACAGTCTACCTTTGTTCTAACTTCTTCACAGCTGAGTCTGCTGCCCTCTCCTCAGGTCATTGCAGGTAACAATTTTACCAATTGCTCTGGCAAGACCTTACAAAATAGTTGTAAGCTTTTCAACCTTCTACCTTTTAATATGCTTCCTGGTTGGTTTCAAACTGATGACTAAGACAGGCCACATATTTTAGATTTTTGTGACAGTAGCAGCATAGTTTCAAATAATGATTTCTAAATCAGATATTATAATAAAGGTACCAAAATAATTAATGTTCTAAATGAATATAATTCATTCTTTGCAGATGATTTTAGAGTTAAACAGTTGAAAACAGGTGGTGTAACCTTGATATTCTCAACTTATGTCCTTAATTGCTCCATTCGGCAGCTTATTTAAAAAAAAAATACACCTCGAAATTAGATATAGAAATCCCTCTATCTCTTCTGGCTATTTTAACTTTGCTCAAGGGAAACATTCCTCCAAACCTTTTGAGCCACTACAGTAGAGTCCCATAAACCAAGTGTCTAGAAGCAAAACAAATTAATTCTCATAGTTCTTAAATCTGGAAATGCAGAGCTAAGTTTCTTAAATATGGAAATGCAGACCTAAGTTACTGTCCTATCCAGCCCAGCACCCATCAGTCCCAAGCAAGCACACAGAGGCTTATATTAATTTTAAACTCTTTGGCCTATTGCTCAGAATTGTTACTTGCTCTTCACTATTAAAATGGAAGAGGGAAAAATGGAGTGTGGGAGGGTGTATGTGAGTGTATGCATGCATTCATTCATGTATAAAGCATGAATCCTCACATGATTTGCTAGGAAAATATGATTCCTCTTACTTTGTAAGGGAAAAAAAAACAGATGAGTGACATTGTCAAGGTCACAAAATGTGTCTGTGCTTTGGATCCTAAGCACAAGTCTTTCTCATGAGAGTGCATTTTGTCTTCCTTAGAAGTAGAGCAAACCCCGGGAGGCTTAAATGCCCTATAAAGAATCCATGATGTCAGACTTGAAGTTACTATCTCCAACCTCCAACCAGCCAGAGTTACCAGTGCCCTAAATGCTGGATGCATCGCAGCAGTAGTTACTCATTTAGCAACTGTGTTATTTAAGAACGGCCGGCTCTTCTGACTGAAGCTTATATAGCTATGCTTTACAGATTTAGCAGGGCTACCTCAAGGAAATGTCACCAGTCTCCATGCTTTTCATGTGTGGGTCCGGTCTATTCAGGTACAGGTTTGTTACCTCTCTAAATTCTAAAGGAGTATGCCATTTTGCAGACTTAAAAATCTAGTTCAAGCTGAAGGTTAAGTTTTAGAGGTCAAATTCAGATTGGCCAGCATGAAATGAGAACACATCAAATTCTTGTTATTGATTTCCAGAGTGGGCAGTCTTCACAGAGGCATGGAATGAAATATGTGTTCGAGCAATTTGCATCAAGGAGTAGCTATATTCTAGCTTGGATGAAATTAACTCCCCGGGCAATATACAACGCATATGGAAAAGATATTTGGTTGTTCTTCGCTGTTTCTAACTTCCATTATCTCCCATCTACTATGTATTTCTTTCATTTCAGCTAAATTGGATTTTGTGAATATTGTTTGTATCTCTATTTAGGTCAGTATTTAAGATGGGCAACTCTTAAAAATGTGTTTGGCTCTGCATCTCTAAGAATCCTTTCCTTCAACTATGGAACAGTTACTTGAGTCATGATATTGGTGTGTTTGTTTATAGAATGCCTTCATTACTTTTCTGGCAATAAGATACAGTTGTTTATCACTTTTCGAAGTTTAAAAAAAAAAGCGACTGAGCTATATACTCAAAAGAAAAAAAAAGTTCAGGGAACAAGAACAGATTACTGCAAACTGTCCTGAGCATCCCTTTGCTGAGTGACTCAGAGACACATTTCATCCAAATCTGTGGTTCTTGTATTTAGATGCACATTTGCAGGCTAGCCTGTTAGCAATAAACTGTTGTCTAGACTCAGCTCATTGCCTTTGTCCCACTGACAGCCTTTTTATTGCTCTTGCTTTGTACCTGACTAACAGCACCCTCTTCCCTTATTTCCCTGGTAATTTTCTTCTATAATTGAGTAAATATTTTACAAGAGCCAGATGTCATCCTAAGAATATTGGGCTTCTCGTTCCTACTTTCTAACATGGGTTATCTGTGGAAAAATTCATTATAAAGTCTGCCTTCTTTTATAATTTCTCCATCTTACACAACCTAAATTGTGGGCCATTTGAGAATCCACTTGGGACTGTGAAAATCAGAGATGAAGAAGGCAGAAAGACTGTGTCTAATGTGACTCAAAGACATTACAGTCTGGGGTTTCGCTTAAAGCACAGTGGCTTTATTTTCTATTTCTTTTTTTTTAAGATTTATTTATCATGTATGCAGTGTTCTGTCTGCATGTATCCCTGCAGGCCAGAAGAAGGCACCAGATCTTATTGCACATGGTTATAAGCCACCATGTGGTTGCTGGGATTTGAAATCGGGACCTCTGGAAGAACAGCTAGTGTTCTTAACCACTGATCAATCTCTCCAGCCCATGTGGCTTTATTTTCTACTTCTATCTTATTCCAGAAGACAAGCAACCAGGCAACTAGAAAGACCAAGAGTATTGAATATAGATGGATGGATGGATGGATGGATGGATGGATGGATGGATGGATGGATGGGTAGATACATGCATGCATACATACATACATACATACATACATACATACATACATACATACGTGCCATACAGGCTAGCCATTGAACTTGATGAACCAGAGTCTATTCTACCCATTTTCCTCTTCACTATAGTGACAAAAACTGCATAATGAATATTTCCTTGGGCACCAGGTTACTGTCTTATCTTGGGTATTCTGAATAATGCTGAACACTGGAGCATAGATATCACCTCATAAATTCATGGGCAAAACTGGAGGACAGTAGGCTAATTGAAGTGGTCCCAGTACATAATCTAATTTATATGTATAATATAAAAATATCATGTACAGTGGTAGTTACTGCAGACTTAGTGTGGGGGGGAGGGAGGGGCAGAGGACATGCCAAAATATAAAGTTTGGGTTAGGGGAATAATCTTTAGTGATCTATCACACAAAACTGGTAACTATAGAAATACTAACACAATACATGCCTCAAAATTGGTAAAATAGTAGATTTTAAGTGTTTTCAACACAAAAAGATAAGACTCATTAACTAACACAATTAAATAATTCCACGATATAAACACACAAAATAACTCATTGTACTTACAAAATAAACATGTAGTTTATGCACAGTCATTTGCCAATTTAAAAATAATTTTTAAATACATTAAAGAAAAAATCCCTCACACCTTTTTTATATCTTATAGGATCCAAGATTGCCCTGTTCCTGACCATTCAAATAAAAACCCCTGTAACCCCAATCTCCTGTGCATATAGATGAATGACATCAGCCCCTATGAGAAGCATGGGAAGTGAGGGGTAAAAACGGGTGTGCAGAGCTGTGCCTTTAACTCACTTTGCCTCACAAAAAGCAAAATTCTTCTCAGGAAATAACTCTGCAAAGGTGATTTGATAATATCTAAAAGGTTGCTCCACAAGGTTGGCGTAAAGATCGAATAAGGGCTGAGGACACAGATCACTGGAGGAGTATTGGGCCAATGGAAGCTCAGTTCTAAGAATTAGAAAAGTTAAAAACAAAAAGGAACTAATTGGCTCAAGTCAAGCAGTATGAGAATGGGGTAGGGGTGGTTTACATTTGCACATGTGTATGTGTGTACATGTGGAAGACAGAGGACAACCTCCTCAGATGATCTACTTCTTTTTTTCTTGACAAAGGGTCCCTCAGTTGTCTACAACTCCCCAAGTGGACTAGGCTGGCTAGACAGTCAACCTCAGTGATCCCCCTGTTGCTGCGTCCCAGGCATTGTGACTACAAGTGTGTGCCACAACTCGTGGGTTTTGCATGGGTTATTGGAAGCAAACTTTCACACCAAGTACTTGATGTACTCCCCTCAGCTATTTTGTCAGCCCCTCTCTCTTTTTAACAGTCTTATTTAGGGTGGTCTTGAACCCATGATCCTCCTTCCTCTATCTCCAAACTGTTAGGATTATAGGTGCAAGCCGCCACTCCTAATGAATGTGGTGGTGGGAATCAAACCCAGGGCTTGGTGGATGAAAGGCAAGCCCTCTACCCACTGAACTGAAGTTCTTTCTTCCTTCCACTTCTAGGGGAAAGCAAAAACAATGCTTATATTGCTGAATTAATCTAGAAGAAGCTACAGCTTGGAACCAGACTTAATGAAATACGTAACACTCCAGCACTGGGAGGTTGAGAGTTACAGTGAATTTTATTAGAATCTTAAGGGCAAAATCATTTCAGACGACATCTAAGAGGTGGGCAGACATTATATGCTCTTAAATCACTCTGATGTAGAATATGTTTAGGCTGTGAAGAATGTTTTGAAAACCTAATCGTGGATGTTATTTTTACATTTTTCTTGTACCATTTGAAAAGATAATTGGCATATTGATAGATCTCAAACTCTTTGTTTTAGTTTTATGATTTTTCATTTTTTGAGTCATCATCTCACTAGATAGCTCTCGCGGACCTGTTTTCTCTGTGTAACTCGGGGTGGCCTTCCACATACTTTAGTCCCCCTTCGTCATCTCCTGAGTGCTGGGCACACAAACACCCTGGGTAGATCTCAGACTTCAGAGCTGTCAGTTCTTCAATTTGAAGTTTAGCTTTGTCAATCCTTGTCTTCAGTTACAGTGCAAATATAAACCAACTTCTCACTGTTGCTGTAAAGATCTAAAATAACATTCTCACACAGACAAGAATAAAAATGTGAAATAAAAAAAAAAGAAGCAAATGGATGGGGGAAAGCAGGGGCTAGTTATCAACAAAATACAATTATGTATGAAAATGTCATGACAAACTCATTACTTTGTATGCTAATTTTGAAAATAAACAAAAGATAAACGTGAAAAAAGATCTAAAATAACACATGTAAACTGTAATACATGGTAGGTACTAAAATGCTCAATTATGTAAAAAGTCATTCATACGTGGATGAGTTATTTTGGTTTGCTTTTGGTCAGGGTATACATGATACTAGCTCAGTGAAGTAGAAGCTTGAATGAGGTATGGAGTGCAGTGTATCAGACAATTCTGAAACCATCGATTATAGAAAAACATAGAGCTGTCCTCAACATCTTCTTCTGGTTCCTGTGCCTGCTGCATGTTTCTGGTACAACCTTGAAAATAAGGGATTAATTCGAGTCCAAGTGGATTGATTTGAGACAGTCTTGCATTCAGAGCCTGAGGATGCTCTTTCTCCATCAAGTTACCTTGGAAACGCTCCATGTGCTTCATAGGTAGTGAAAGCTGTCTGTCCCTTACCAGGAGATGTTTAGATATGGTGTAGAGCCATTAAATACTTCAAATGTCTGTCCCTTACCAGGAGATGTTTCTATGGTGTAGAGCCATTAAATACTTCAAATATGTTTTTTCATTTTGCTATCTTTCAGAAAACTACCATGGAAGCCTGTTAAAATACACCAAATGCCATTGTTTCTTTTGCTTCTGTTTTCACAACAGCAATCTTGGGTTTAGTTCACTAGAAAGTTCTGGATAAAGATAAATTAATTGATTATTCTAACAACTAGAATCAATGCACTTATACCTCAAAAAGATAAAAGACCTTCTTTTTTTCTTCCAACATTTCATTAGGAAAAAAACAGATCAAATCAACACAAACTAATTCAATTTGTCTCTTTTTAGCTTCAGGTCTTCGAAGACTATATAAAGGCCCATACCTGTCCAAATCAAATTTTGTGCAAATTTATTGAACTATCAAACTCCTTGCAAACTACACTAGAATTGCTTGAGCACATAGAATCTTTAATTTATATGAAGCCTGCTTGGAGAAAACCCTTAATAGTCTCACAAAGGTTATTAGTCCTCAGAGCAATCCTTGGAAGTTGGTAGGGAAAATAAATTACCAAGACACACAACATCCTTGAAATGAATACTTTTTCATTAAATGTAAGTTCACTAAAGTGGTGTAGCTGTGGTAGAAAGCAGTTTGACAGTTCCTTTATAAGCTGAAAATAAAATTACCACATGATTCAGTAATTACACCACTGGTTATACTCCAAGGAAAAAAATGAAAGTGGTATTTAAATAAAAACTTGCACAAAGTTGCTTATAGAAAAACAACTCACAATGATCATAAAGTGAAAACAACCCACATTCCATGATGAGTGGATAAACAAAATGTGATACACCCATGCAGAACTCTAAAACGAATGAAGTATTGACGGACAGAAGTGAAATTTAGGAATATTGCGCTAATAGAAAAAAAATATTGTGCTAATAGAAATATTCAGAATCGACATTGCAGAGAGGTAGAAAAACAGATTGGCGGTTGTCAAGATCTGAGGGGAAGGGACAATAAGGTGAGTGTGTCGGGTGCTTGGCCTCATCTGAAGGCTGTGAGTACATCCTGGAATAGTAGTGATGTCTCCACAGTGGTATGAGGTATTAATGATAACTCATGTGTTAGAGCACAGACTCTGACACTCTATATCTACAACCCCCTAAAACCTAAGGAAGAAATTTAAAGTACCCTCCTTCTTCCCTTTGGACTTGGGATCCAGATGAGTAAGTAAAGCTCATCTTAACTCCTTTTCTGTTTTCAGGACTGACAATTTCCTGAGCTCTTAGACCAAGCCTCATCTGAACTCTTCTAGTCCCAGGGCAGCTCAGTTGCTTGTGGGCCTCCACCAGTGGCATACTGTGTCTATGTTTTCTGATTGTCCTGTTTGCTCCTTCACCAGACTCTGCTCCTTGTATGCACTGATGTGCTTTGGCCCAAGGGAAGATTTTTAGGAACCACTCTACCTCAGGTAAAAGCATAGACTGAAAGTATTATGTCCCACATCTCTTAAGACAAAAATCAAATGGGAAGGAAACTTGTCTGGCACTAGCTCCTCATTAAAGATGTTAATATGTATAATTCCCTCTATTTCTCACAAGTGGATGCTTCAGTCTATGCAATTACTCTAGATCATACCAAGTATGCCCAAAATAAATACACAGAAATTGTAAACACACACACACATTTTCATATACACTTCTCAAATATGTTTAGTTTATTATTTGAAGGAATGTAATGGATGTCTTCCTGACTTGAACTATTCTGTTTCTCGCTGTTATGTGCTGTGTTGACATAAGTCTAGGGAATTTCTGTACAACGGAATTTCCAGTTTCTCCTGTCGTTCTAAACTGTGAATGTATCTTCTTGATGATCAGTTCATTTTTTGATTATTGGGCAGGAAAATCAATGGTTGACCTCAATTTTTTAAAAAGATGTGTTGGACTTTCTTCCTATGTCAATGACAACAAAGAACCCCTCTTATAAAAGGTAAGGGACTAGTTTGCTATTTCATTCTAGGCAGTAAGATTGCATTTTGTGGTCCATGAATTCATTGATCCATCCCAACAGTGTCCCTGAAGGAAAATGGAAAAGGCAATTTCAGCTACACCTATATTTATCCTCCCAGCTGAAAAAAAAAAAAAAAAACAGACCAAAAATCAAAAACCATACAAACACTAAGCAACTAAAGTCCATGACCACTGAAATGTGGAAAATAAGCATGGTAAACCTAATTCAAATAACACCTTGAGTTATCTTCAGGAATTTTACACATGGAAGTATCCTGATAAGAGGTAATAAAGTTGACAATGTGGTGAAACCTAGGTTAGATATCAGGGTACAAAAAAGGTGAAATATATGGAAACAGATGATATTTTCAGAGCATCCTTCCCGGTATTTTATCAGAAGAATTATCAGTAGATCCATGTAACAAAATTGCTCATAAGTATAAGGTCATTGGAAAGGATTGCTGCCAGTATTCACAAAGGACTATAAAAAAACACCTTCCTCAACAGCCACACCAGAAAACTTCATTGCTCACAAGTTGTTGGAGAGGGTACTTAGGAGGGTTCTTGGTAGCTTGGAATAATTCTCCCTAGACTTACTGCCATTGTTAGATGTAAAAACCTTAAATACAACATATAAAATGATCAAATGGCCTTTAACCAGTGCTTCTATATATCAGGGAATAATTCAATGATATTCCATAGAAGCATACAGAAAAAGAGAAAGAGAGAAGTGAGAGAAAGTCTAGCAGATAAGAATGTGAAATTTATGCTATCTGGCATAATTAAATATTCTAAGTATACTAATAAGTAGAAAAAGTATTCATTATGAGAAGAAATATAAATCAATTGAACCCAATCCAGGGTGAAGATTTTAGAATTAACAGCTAAGCTCTTTACAGTAAGCACTGCAAGTGAATTTGTTATCATTCACATCTGAAGTGCCTGCCAAGCCTTATGTTTTGAGTGTCTGGTACAGGGTATCAGGTGTCTCTTCAAGCTTCAAGGACAGCAAAGCGAAGAGCTGAGGGAGACAAGAAGGCAGTTCAGCACAACATTGCTTCAAACTTCAGGAGGAATGAGGTGAGAGGTCCCCAAGAGCACAAAGCGAAATCACATAACTAGAAAAAGAAAACAGTACGTAATCATAGTCTACTATTTGACTCAGCAGGTGGTGATAACAGAGACCGTAAATGTAAGGGGGAAAGTTACCATATTACAAAGACTGAAGGTGTTCGAAAGAGTAAGTATAGGAAAGCTAAAACACCCGACTCCCTGAGTCATGGCTGAAATGCTCTAGAGTTAACTGAACAAAGTAGCATTTTCAAGGCCAAGAAACAGACAGAAAGTGCTTTCTTTCCTTGCCATAAGTGGACATCCCATCAGAGGACCCAAAGACAGCTGGAGAACCTGCATAGGACCCAGCTAGGCCCTCTTGATATGGGTGACAGTTCTGTGGGTTGGGAAGTCTGTGGGGCCACTGGCAATGAGATGAGAATGTATCCCAAGTGTGTAAACTGACTTTTTGGAGCCCATTCCCTATGGTGAGATACCTTGCCCAGCCTTGACACACAGGAGAGGAGCTTGGCTCTGCCTCAACTTGATATGCCAGACTTTGTTGACTCCCCATGGGAAGCCTGATCCTTTCTGAGGAGTGGATATGGTGTGGAGGGGGGGCGGGGAATATGGGCAGGAGTAGGAGGAGGGGAGGGAAGGGGAACTGGGGTTGGTATGTAAAATTAAAAAAAAGAACTTAAATAAAAAAGAAAAGAATGTGATGAAACATAATACTACGTATGCTAATTTAAAAAATTAAAATGAATACTTTTAAATCGCTTCAAACCACACATCCTTCCAAGAGCTGATGTAAGTTTAATAAGCTATCCCAATTTTGTACCGTAAAGAACTGGATAAACCCTGTCTTACCAAGAGCACCGTGAACTATACCATACAGTACAGGTGGTGATTAATCTCAAAGGACACTGGACCTGTTCATCTTACCTTGAAACCTGGAAATATTTCTTTGTTTGACAGTTCCTAACAGGATCCTATGGAAGTTTCAAGAGACAACCATCCTCACTAGAAAGTATTACAGAATTCAATTTTAACTGTTTACAATGGCTTGCTAACCTTCTGACATAGAAAAATTTAAGAGTAGGTTAAATGCTTTGCTGGGGTTTGCTGCCACTGATTCCTAAGATATTTCAACCCTACTTCTTCCAGTTGCTTTAAAGTAAAATGGCTTCTCTGGGAGAGTCAGATAGGCACTTCTGGAGACATGGAGACAAGTACATCATTTTCAAACAAAATTTGTCCTTGTTGATCAGCAATAAGCACTGAGAAATACTGCCAGCACTCAACATTTACTGCAAGACTCCAGAGAAGTCCCCCTCTAACACATCTTAATGGTTTCTATTGGACCCAATAGAGTGCCACTAAAGGCATAATGTACATGGTGTCTGATGACACCTACAGATACCATCGGATGATGTTGCATCATGCATGTGTCTCTCTACCACAGTTATCAGGGTTGAAGTGTGTCAATCAAAGTGCTCTAAGATGCAAGAAACTGAGTACCCAAAATATATGTGATCTAAACAAATATGCTTCATTTTTGTTATGATTGCCACAGATCAAGGCTAGCCCGAAGTAGGATGTCCCAGGATTGATTCTATAGCTCAATGATTGACAGGGTCAAGTCACTGCTTTCTTTGCATCCTTCTGTCCTCTCATCCTTGTGGCTCCCACCTTGGTCACAGAACAGCTGCTACAATAGGTGAAAGCTTTTTGATGTTATGTGACAATGTTTGCAAGTCAGGAGGTTCAAGGAAGTGAGGGGAGTGTATACTTTCTTTCTCTACTTTAAAAGGAAAGAATGTTTTCAGAACCTTTTCAGTAAATTTCTCTTTATATCTTATTGGGCAGGATTGGACTCCTCATTCTTCATGCACTGAAAGAGGGGATGGAAAACCAAAATCATCATTCTCAGCCTCTTCTGTCTTAGATGCAGGCATTTTCATTAATTAGCCAAGGATGTTGAGTGGCCTGTGGGATAAACTGTTGTAATAATGATCTTTGAGAATGTCCTAAACATGGGTTTCGAAGGCAACCCTTGAGGCCTGCATAACAACTCATAGATAGGTGTGGTTATTATCATTTAACAGATAAGCAAAATGAAGCCCATGAGATAGTGAGAAGGTGAAGGAGTCAGGATGTAATTCCCACCATCTTCAAGCAGAGCTACACAGCACGATGCCTTCCAGTCAACAAGGCGCCTACTTCAGAAGCCACCTCTAAAACCACAACATGTAAGAGGTCTCAGTATTGCTTGTCTCTCTGTGAAGTGCAAATGAGACATTAATTTCCCTCAGGTGTAGCTACAGATTGTGAGGAGAGCAGAGGGATATCCAAGAGTGATCAGAAATATTTCCTGCCATCATCAAGACTGCGTCAGCTCAGCTGGGACAGTGACCAGAACAAGAGATGAACTGGGGAGAGACCACTTCCTGGCCAGATGTAGTGATAAACAGATGGTAGCTACCACAGGAGTCACTTGAGTCCAGCCACAGCAGGGAGGATTAGATGTTTCTAAATCAAAGGAATGCTTTTGGATCATTTCTACCCTTCCTCACATCTTCAAAAGATAAAAATTAGACAGACACATAGTGATCTGTCCAACTATCTTATATAAGTTAAGACACAAATAAAGGTTTTTAGTCAGGTGTGTAACAGGACAAATAAAAGACCCAGAGACTGGTATTGGGGTTCAAACTTTAAGCTGAAGATCAGAAAACCAAAGCATTGGGCAATAACTCTCACTCTACCTCAGACTGAAATGGCTGATCCATGAGCTCTCCAAAACCCCCAACTGAAGCCTCTCCTCAGTGTGGCTGGAGAATGAATGCTGATGCTGACCATTGAAGACCCTGTTCCTATCTCTTATACCCTTCTAATGCTGGGATTATAGGCATGTGATCCCAGGTGCTGAGAGCATCTTTGTGAAAGCTGTTTCTCTTTAGGACTGGATCGATCTTATGTAAATCTGAGTGCCCTTGGGCTCACAGAGATCCATCTACCTCTTAATCCTGAGTCCTAGAATTAAAGATGCATACCATCTTATCTTCTGGCTGCTGGGATTATAGGTGTGTATCACCACTGCCTGAAATCCATAGCTTGAGGCTGGCTTTGCTTTCTAAATCCTCTCGCAAGCTTTAATAAATGATATATTACCACACAGGTGGACACAACTCCTTCTAGGCATGGCCTCAATGAAGTCTGCCTTAGCACTCTGAATATGCTTCTGTTATAACGTGTTGATATAATATTGAGTTTATTTATTCATACTTACTCTCCTCTTCCCAGTTGTATGTGTGATTCCCAACAGCTCCCACTTGTGATCAGTGGCAAGTTTCGCCCCTTCTCAGATACTTTCTCTCTAAAATGAGAAGAGTAATTGTCCCTGCTGCACAGAGTTATTAGGACAAATCAGTTTAACTGAACCTGACACTGCACGCAGGCCACATCCAGGAGCTGCTGACTGGCAGGCTTTGTTGATCTTATGCCCCCTCTTCTTTATTACCATGTGTGGGGAACTAGCTTATGAATGAACAGAAAAGACTGTCGGCAGAGCAGTTAAGATGTAAAGATGTGAGGTGGAAAAGTGCACAGGGAAAGTCCAATCCAAAATGGTGGGAAGATTCTATAGAACAAAAAGTATGGAAGAAAAGATTCCACAGAAGTAGAAGGGAGATCCTCCAGCAGAAAGCCTTCAAAATCAGGGCCTGGGAAGATGGCCCAGTCAGTAATGGACTTGCAACACACTCCTGGGGACCTGCACTCTGGCCCCTAACACCCATGTAAGAATAGGACATGACAGCATGTACATGTTTGTAACCTGAGAAGGGACAGGGTCTTGTTCAGACATGGCACTTGGGACTTGCAGGTCAGTCAGCCTAACCAAATTACTGAACTTGGGGTTTGGTGAGAGATCTTGTTTTTAAAACGAAGGCAGAAAACAATAGGGGAGGACACCCAACTTTGGCTTTACACACACACACACAACACACACACACACACACACACACACACACACACACACACTTCCAGGGTCTACACTGTGATGGTTGTTTTTAATTGTAAATTTGACACGATCTAGACTCACCCAGGAAGAGAATATCAATGTGGGATTATCCAAATCAGGTTGAGCTGCAGGGATGCCACTGGAAGATTGTCTTGATTCTATTAATTAATGTGAAAAGAACCCAGCACACTACAGGCATTATCGTTCCCTGAATTTGGGTACCAGATTGTATGCGAATGGAGGAGTCATGCATAATTGTATCCATGTCTCTCTGCTCTTCCCTGTGGATGTGATGTAATTAGATGTTGTAAATTCTTGCTGCCTTGACGCCCCTGTTACCATGAACAACCTGGAATTATAAGCTAAAAGAAACGTGTTCTTCTCTCCATTGCTTTTTGCCAGGGTGTTTTATCACAACAGAAATAAAATGATGATGCGGCCCTTCAATGTAGTCTCCTCAAGATTTTAGCAAAGTATTGTATTAGATATTTTAGATAAATTAATAAACTGGAAGCATATGCTTGGCGATGGCAGTGCTAAGATGACCCACCAGAGTCAGACAGTACTGCCAACAGGCCCTAAGAATCACTTTGAGGATTCAATAAGATAACACAAATGCAGTCGTTGGCACAAAGGCTAGCCCGATAGTGGTGGCTGAAGTCATTGCTAGTTTCATTACTGTCTGTACATTGGACATATCCCTCTTACACTAGTCAGCAGAGACAGATGGTGGCACTCAGACTCCTGAAGGAGTGGAGCATCTCAACCCAGAGCATTCAGCAGCATCCAAAGAATTTGAATGGTCTGCTCTGAGGGTTCACTGAGCCTAGAGTTTTATTGCCCCCCAACCCAACTTTGTTCATTGAGCTCAAGATGCTGAGGTGGACACAGTAGTCCAGCTTCACACCTAAACCTAACCACATTATTTCTCATTGGACCCTAACCTTCATTAAAAGCATGAGTAAAGAGGCATTGGCAGCGACGGCAACCACACAAGCAAGAGAGAAAGCAGCTGGCACTGGAGATCCTTGTGCCAGACCCCCAGCCCAGAGGGAGTCTGCTGTGATTACAATGGTAAATCAACAGAGTTGATGACTGTGCTGGGCACTAGACCCTGCCAGAAAGGGACAAGGGAAAGAGGATTCTTATAATTACACTAGTGCAGGCTCAGCTCTCCTGAGCTCCTCCACAGAATACCCGTCTGTCCCCGGGCTGGGCCCTACAGCAGCACCTGTTCCAGCAGAAGCAGTTTGGCAAGCCAAACAAAATGTGATTCATGCAGGCCACCTGTAAAGGAATGTGATGCCTAACAACCTGTGCAAAACTCCTAATTGTCTTAATTCACTTGGCGCCTCTCACTTGATGGAGCCTAGCATGGAGTAAGAGACCATTGCCTGCTAATGTGGTTTTACCCTCTACCTCATAACTTAACACTGTAAGAAACTGGACCATTTGAGAAACCCAAGCGCCATATTTTCACCCACAAACTCATTTGTAGTATCACTTCTGTTGGGCCCTCTCTCCACCCTGGTTGTAAACATCGTCCTTTCTTGGGCTTTTCCAGGTGCTTCTTCCCTGCAGCCTCACTTGGGTGATACTTATTCTCTCATTTTTCCCTCCAGCTGGCACAGTCTCCGTTGCTCCCATCGTGTGCATCTTTAAAATGTCACACTGTTGAGCCCTGGCTTATTTTTCAACCCCAGAAAGATGGTCCATCCTCACACCTCTTAGAAAAGTTTTCCTGATGACTTCCCAATAGTCTCGTTCCACTTGCAATGACGCTAGAGCAAGCCAACAACACACAGCTGTGCATCATTGCAAGGAAAAGACAGGAAAGCAATTGTGTACCTTCTATTACTATTTAAAAAAAAATGGGTGGTAATTAGGGCAGAAGCATGTGATGAGAGTGCCCCCGTGAGTCAAGCTCCTATTGTATTTTCATGTTGAACTACCAAAACCAAAGGCTAACTCTGCTGTTTAGGACTTCCACGAAGAAGACATCTTGGAGACAGTTTATTCTGCTTCTGCACCTATGGCCCCTAAAAAGATAGAGTGGACCATTGCTTATCTTTGACTATGGGGGGTGACAAGACTTTACAATAAAATAATAAATATTGTACCCTTTTTGTCTGACAATGTAAGTACCAATTTGATGAGTTTGAAAATTCTCTTTCAGGATTTCTTTCTTTTTATGTCAGTATGCATTACCAATAAATAGAACCAGATTGTGTGGCTAAATAATAACCAATGTCAACCATCTGCATTCTGTAAGGAGTCAAGCTTATACAATGACTATTCAGATGATTTATAAAGATTAATCCTGTGGCTGGAGGGATGGCTCAGTGATTAAGAGCACTGACTGCTCTTCCAGAGAGAGAACCTGGGTTCAATTCCCAGTACCTACACAGCAGCCTATGACTGTAATTTCAGCCCCAAGGGACCCAACACCCATGGGAAAACACCAATGCACATAAAATAAAAATAAATTAAAAAGAGAGCCGGGTGTTAGTGGTACATGCCTTTAATCCCAGCACTCATGAGGCAGAGGTAGGCACGGATCTCTGTAAGTTCAAGGCCAGCCTGGTCTACAGAGCGAGTTCCAGGACAGCCTCCAAAATAATACAGAGAAACCCTGTCTCAGAAAAAAAATAAATTTTTAAATTAATAATTAATTAATTAATTAAAAAATAAAGGTTGATCCTAACAATGTAGTACTTGGGAATGACTATTTCTTTCACATACGTTGAAATTTTAAAAAAGAAACAAAAGGAGATCACAAACTATATCAACAACTTTTTTTCTCAAATTTTCTATGATATTGGATGAAGACAATAGCTGAGTGGGTAAAGGCACACTTGCAGCACAAGCCTGGTGTGTACACACACACACTCGAATACACACCCAAAGCTGGATGTAGTAGCACGTTGTCTACCATCTCAGTGTGACTCTGTGGGGAGACAGGAGCCTGCAGCAAAAAGAAACCCTGTCTTAAACAACGTGGCAAGGGGAAGATCAGCACCCCAGGTTATCCACTGTATTCACACACATGAACAACAAGCAAGCAGCCACACATCGTGCATCCCAACACAAACTGAAGGACCCAGACCTCACCCAGCCCCCTGCTTTGGCAGCCATGACAGGCTACAGAAAAGACCGGGCAAGATGTAGACCCCTGACTCAGAACAATGTACTGAAATCCCCTCCCCTTGCTGGACCTTGGCCTAATTACTGTGAATAAATCGCCAGATGCACTCCATGTGGTAAGGAACCAATCAGAAGTTAGCTGGCAGGCTATGCTTTGCATGTGCTTTACTGATAATAGTGGAATGCAGTAGGTAGGTAGCAATGGCCCTCAGCTGCAGCTGACCAATCAACTCAGGACCAGTTTCTTAGCCCAGAGGTACACCAATCCCGAGACTGTTACTATGCAACTAGCAAACCCCCACACACACACCCCTTGCTCTACCCCCAATATATGCCCTGCCCCTGCTGCTGCTCAGGATCCCTCCTACTCCTCCCGCTGTGTTGGACAGACGGAGGACCCAAGTAAACTCATAAATTAAAAAGACTCTTTGCTTTTGCATCTGGTCTCCTGGTGGTTTGGGGAGGGGGGTTTAGAGTCTGGGTACAACCCAAAGAACCTCAAAGAATCCAATGGCCAGTGGGCACCACCTACTACTCAATTGACAACAACTGCAAGGTGAATCTCAGTCAGAAAAGAGAAAAGAGATTAATTACAAAGGTGTTAGAATAGTTTACTTACTGGCAAAAAGAACTGAAAACAGACTAAACTTGATTCAGATAGTCCTTCAATGTTTGCACACAGTTGTTTTTCTTTTTTTTTTATTCTTTTTAAATTATTTTTGGGTGCTGGGGCTTGAACCCAGGGACTCACAGGCCAAGCTATATTGTCAATTCTTGCATTTGTTTTTTTAAGAAAAAATTGCTACCTCCTTCCTGTTCTCTTTTGTCTTAAGAATTAATTTTAATTTCAACTAACATTATACACAATGGCGTAATTTCATAGATAATAACAATTAGGAACACCAATTATGTCTGCAACTACTTTTATTAATTTTACTTTTGCATTGAAAAGCACTTTTAGGACACAATTCCATCTTTTACTACAACAATAAGAACCATTTTAACTCCCAAGTTAATTGAACAAAACAACTATATTAGTTAGGAATTTGGGGGTATATATCATGAAACTCAAACTTGAATCAACTGGGGAAAGAGACTTTAGGAGAATAATTATGTATTTCAGATTTGAATGACAGCAAGGCCTGCAGTTACATGAGCTGAGACACCCTTAACGCAGGCCACATTGTGGGAATGGCTGGAATCCAGACACTAGTAATTCTCAATTTCACAGGTCAGAAGAGTACTGGCTCCGCTACTAGATGGACCAAAAATAAATACAGTAGAAGCAAGCACAGATTCTGCAGGTCCACACAGAACTACAAAAAAGAAGGTGATAAAGTAATGTGTAACGTTGTACGCTGGCGGTAAGGCAATCTGTAATACTTTGGTTTTTCTTCTCCTTCCTCTTTCCTCCTCATCCTTCTTCCCTTCATCCCACTAAAACAATAACCAGTCAAAACAATGAATGAATATTATTTAAACTTTGAAAATGCCTCTCTCTCTTTCTTACGATTCTTCCCCCTACACACACACACACTTCCTCCTTACACCTAAGTTTTCCCTGGACAGGATGTCCCTCAGAGTGCACATACAGCATCGCTCATGTTAATGCTAGAACGGTTTCAGAGCCGCCTATGTTATGGTAAGGGGCAGGGCTGCTGCAGGGGCTGCTGGCTTAGGCTTTCCACTATGCATTTCCACACTCGGAATCCATCGCATCATCTTCTGGACTCTGGGATTTGGATGCTCGCTCCAGGTCCTGCTGCTTCTTCAGCTGCTGCATTTTCATATTTAAATCCAGTAATGTTCGGGCCAGCTGATGGTTCTGCAGACGCAACTCCAGCTAGGAGAAAACAACAACAACAATAATGAGAAGAAGAAGAAGGAGAAGGAGAAGGAGAAGGAGAAGGAGAAGGAGAAGGAGAAGGAGAAGGAGAAGGAGAAGGAGAAGGAGAAGGAGAAGGAGAAGGAGAAGGAGAAGGAGGAGAAAGAAGGAGAAGGAGGAGAAGGAGAAGAAAAAGAAGAAGAAGAAGAAGAGGAGGAGGAGGAGGAGGAGGAGGAGAAGGAGAAGGAGAAGGAGAAGGAGAAGAAGAAGAAGAAGGGAGTTGATTAGTTTGAGATATATATTGAATGAAACTGCTCTCTGGCTGCACATGAGAAATAACTAGCAGGCAGGCAAGGAAAATGAGACAGAAAGAAAGATATGTTTCTCAACTTACTCTCCCTTTCTGACTGTTGGCTCCGGCTATTAATGTAGCTTTTTCTACAAGGTAAAAACCCAGATAAATAAATAGCTTTTGAAATGGCCTTGAAATGAAAACAAAAATAGCTGATGCACAAAGCTGTCCATGTGAAAAATACCTATGCACCGAAGGCTGTTCTCAAGGAATGGTGAGTGAACACAGTGAAATCATTTATCTTTATGAGCTTTCTGAGCCACAGGATAACTGCCTGGGGCCACATGAGTGCTGGGGTCTGGGTCCATTTACTTGATTACTTGTCATTTCGAGTTTTCAGGATTTTAAATGGCCTCCCTGCTGAGAAAAAACATATAAGGGCACCTCAGAGGCACATGTATAGTTATATGTCCTTACACAATCTAACACTTTTCACTCTAGAACAAAGCAAGTCTGACTCATAACCCCCTCCAATGGGAGCTTATGAGGCCCTCATGTGTTCAAATAAACTTTGAAAAATGTCATCTCCAAGGACAGGTTACTTAGGAGGCAATCCACAAACTGAGTTTGGCCCAGCTGTGTTATAACCTAAAGCTAAGGATCAACTGTTTGCATAGTTCATCTATTGAAGTCACGCTTCACGCAGTTTTAAAATTATGTTTTCTGAGTACCATCCTCTATCATCTCATCAACAGTAGCCCCCACAGTAAGCCAGGGCACTGCAACAGTAAACTGCAAATATTGCATTGGCGATTCCTCCTCAATTTGCAGAATAAAATATCAGGCAGAGGTATCTTTTCATTTTCCTCTAATGCTTATTCTTTGCACTTAAAACTACCTCTCTGTAAGCAAGAATTCGAAATGTTAAAGGAGACAGACATCCAAGGCACCCAGCAAACAAACAGAAACAAATCACACAGCCATCGCCATAAGAAGCCCCAAATAATCTACCAGAAGGCTGTCCTCTGATGTATTACTCAGGCTCTAGACTCCTGCCCTGCTTTTCTAGCTTCATTTCCTAGCACTGTCTCCATGGCAGCTCCTATCACAGGTGGCCAGACACCTTGTCAGTCCCAAGAGAATGCTGGGCTGAGACACACCTCCATCCAACCCTCTATTCTAGAATGCACTTTGCTACATCTCTTTCCATGGAATGCAAGCAGACATCAATAGTTCCTGGAAAAAAAAACCTCCTGTAATCATGGTCAGGCATCGTTGCCTCTTAATCGTGCTTCCATTGCAATCCATTTTTGTGGGTCTGATGACACACAGACTGCACTAGACTGGTGCTGCTGAAGGCAGAACTCTTAATGGTTGCATTCTCCGTTATGTGTGCATTGCCTAGGCATGCATAGTACCGTCTCAGCATCCTTGTTAAAAGACTTAGTGAATGGAGACATGAATCAATGAGGTGATGGATGCCTGACCTCTACTTTCAGGGTAAATATCATGGGGTAAAATTACTGCTAATGTCTCACCCATCTATGTGAAGTATGTGTAATTCACACTTATTTGGGAAATACAGACATGTGTGGTTTTTAAACTTCTTTCATCATGGATCCCTTTGAGAGCCCGATGAAAGTTCCAAAACTTCACTGAGGAATTAACAAGGGGGGAGGGGCTATATATATAGAAAACTTTAGGTTTAACTCCAGAAATCCAGTCAAAGAACTTAGAAATTAATGCCACACTTTAGTAAGCTAAACATGACTGATTGACTGTCCATCATGTCCTGTACACAACACGGGAACACTCATTCCCGTAGAGATCTAGCTACCAACCCAGATCTAAAACAACTTCTAGTGGTGATGATGTTGAGCTAAGTATCCACTCTTTGCTTCTTTCTATGACCAGTCACACTGACTAGGGAGTTCCTGAAGATGTGGACCAGGGCCTACACTCCAAGAAAACAACATCTGAATATGTGTAAAATTCTCTGCTTCCTTTCCAGAAATTTTAAATTCCTTTTATTTATTTCTTTTTCCTGTCTTTACTGGTGCATGTCTGTGTTTGCATGTGTGAGTACAGCCATGCTTGTGACACACGGCGTTCCTGTGTGTCGATCAAGGAGTGGGTAGGTTTTCTCCTGCCACCTTGTGGGAGCAACTGGAGATTGAACTCAGGTCTTCAGGCCTGTCCACAAGCACCCCTAAAGTGCCACCTCTTTGGCTCAATTCTCAATTGCCGATATGTTCTTATGTGTCCTTTTAGGTACAATCAGCTTCCAAGATCTATAATAATTATAAAAATAACAACAGTCAATAAAAAGTTCATAAGGCCTGGCACGTCATATAATATTATCTCATACAATTATTGCAGTCATCTCATGAGATTTTTCTCTGCTATACAGATGAGTAAACAAACTCGGGTCTACAAGTTCACACTTTCAAAGCTCAACAGTCAGCAAATATTAGTAGAGCCTTTGAGTCCCTACCTTCTGTCACCCATAATACATTCCTTGTCTAAACCTCCTATTGACGAAGCAACTTGTTGGAATGTTAAGGTTAAAGGTGCCTCCGAGCTTGTCCAGCATGACTTGGGTGTGAGTCAGCAGGAGGTGGGGGAAGGGGATGACCTAACCCAGCTCAGCAGCGCAGAGGGTCGGGCCAGATCCAGGCACTCCAGTGTGGCATCTTGGCCCACAGCACCAACCTCCTGGTGTGCAGTGAGGTGGCCTCACCAAGCAGCATGGCAGTTCCCCCATCCAGCTTCTTGGACTTACCATTCATGCTCTAGATGAGAACCAGAGGTTCCACATAATGCCGCTAGATCACACATGATTATCAAATCCAGATCGCTAATATGGTTAAATAGGATTTACTATCATGTTGCCCTTTTTAAAACCAGAAATGATATCGATCACCCGAGGTCTCTTCGCTGTGTTCTGAAGTAATTAGTTGTCGCGTTCAATGAGAACTTCCAAGTGTCCTTTATACCGCATTCGTATACGTCACCATTTCAAAGGCTGGGTTCTTTATACTTTTGTTCTTTTCAAATTGTTTATTTTTTTCATAAAAGTCAACTAAAGTATCTACTACACACTCCTTCCTGTTAAACGCCCAGTCGTTTTCTGAATTCTTAGCAAGGAATAAAATAAAAATAATTGGCATGACTTAAGAATTTCTGGTGGATCCATTCTATCTATCCATCTAGGTTGTGGATTTCATACATCTTATGTATGTCGCTAAACATACATAGACTAAGAGTTTGCTATGGAGATGCTTCCAGACTAAAGGATAGAAAACTACAGACACAGACTAGGGAGGGACTCCGGGAGTCTGGGCCAAGCTTTGCTCCGTGGTGTTGTGACACAAGGAGGCCTCAACACTGAGTCTAGAGGAAACCACATGCCCTGGATCTGTCCCCCCAGCCTGTGGGACACCCCACCCCCATCCCCCGCCGCCCGGGTCCTCGTATGGGCTATGCCCTGGCTTTGAGTGGAGGACTGGGTTCAGGAGTGCGAGCCCCGCCACGCAACCCGTGCTCACCAGCTCCGCGCGCAGCCGAGCCAGCGCGCACTCCATGCGCGCCCGGGTCCGCTCCTCCCGCGCCGCCGCTGCGGCCGCCGCCACAGCTGCCACCGCCTCCCGCGCGCGCCTGGCGCGCCCTCGTGCCGCCGCCCGCTGGAAGGCGCGCTCCAGCTGTCGCCGGAGATGCTCCAGCACCGGGCTGGATGCCCGGGCCTGCTCCTGAGCCTCGACGCGCCAGGTGCCGCAAGGGATGCGGTGCACCGGATGAAAGGCTGGAGACCACAGCGCAGCCCTGCCAGAGACCCCGTAGAGTCCCCGGGACATCCGCTGTCTGCAGTGGCTGTAGTCACCCAAGCCCATCGCGGTCCTTGTTGCGGTTCTCTTGACTGGGGATTTGGTTGCAACTATGAGCTTTTTAAGGCCGATCGGGGCGGGGGCGGGGGCAATTAACGGAACAGGCAGGACCCTGGCAGTGAACGCTGTCACTGCTCGGCCACTCAGAGCGCTGCTCTGCTCCTTGTCCATCTCCTCTGTCTTCTCTACCTCATAGCAACAAGAGAAGGAGGCCTTGTGACTAGACCAGAGGTTTCCGACTGGATCGCTTTTTTTTTTTTTTTTTTTTTTTTTTCATGGAGACTGGAACAGTCGACCCATGCGGGCTGGAAGCCGAGGAATAAGCTGAAGGTTTGCAAGGATACTTGGCACAAAGCCGTCCCAATTGCCTTATTTCTTAGTATTGTACACTTTTGAAATCGTTTCAGGCATTTCACACTTTGAACATCGTACCAGGTGTAATAGAAAGTCTAGATGCCTTTCTGATCCTCTACCCTCAAGTATTGCCTACAGCCCAGAAAGCACAGTTCGGCCCAGTTTTCAAGTTAGAATAGGCTTTCTAACTGTCTTTCGGAGATCCCACTAGCCCGGAGTTCTGGAACGCGGTGCTCTGCTCTGTCCTTGATGACTTCTTGCCGAGTTCACGTTTAAGAAAGGGTTAAAATGAAAGGTCAAAAACCTCCCTTATCCCGAAGTGTACGATAGTATAATCCCCAGTTCAATGTAATCATGCATTGATAATAATTATCTGTCATATAAGGCATTTTTAACTGCCTCTTTTGGAGTTAATTGAGTTTCTTCACAGGAATGAACGGTCAAACTTAAGTGATTATAGACAACCGTTACAAGAAGGAACAGTGGCAGAGACAGTCACACAGTACTCTCCCTAGAGAGTTAATGATTCCTCTATAAAAGACTTGCCCATTGCCTGAAGTGGTAATGATAGATGTAAAAGATAACAAGAGCTCATTTATATTCTATTATATGCCTTATGTTATACTATGTATTGTTATAGTGCTCACTATATATCAGGCACTGCAGCTATTAAACAATATTGGTTTTAGACTGCTCTGTGAAATGGATACTAATAGTTTCCAATTTTTCCAAATAAGGAAAGTGAAGCAAAAGTTCACATGCGTTCCCACCAAAAAGCCAGTCAGGGACCCAAGTGATCTGCCGGGGATTCATACCTAGGAAGTCTGGCTTACGCACTCAAATCACTGATATATACTCTTCTCCTGAAGAGAGAGAGAGAACTGTACTGAGCAAGTACTCAGGCTCTCCGAGCTCCTTAAAGTCAGCTCTACTGAAAGGGCCTCGGTCTTAACCACATAAGGAATGCAGGTTACCCAGCCTTTACAATCACAAGGTCCATAGTTGACAACTTAAGCACAGCCATTGCTTATGGCTGTGTAAGAGTTGCTGGATGAATGCATCTATTGGTAGAAAGTGAGGAATCTAGGCTCGGTGTGGAAGCGCTTATCATGCAAGAATGAGGACCTAAATTTGTGTCCCCGGAACACATGTAGACATCCAAGCAGAGGTGCCTATAATCTCAGCACTAAGGAGGCAGAGACAGAGTCAGTGAAGCTCAATAGCCAGCCAGTCTTCCTGACTCAATGTGCTCCAGGCTCAATGACACCGTGTCTCACAAATTAAGCTAGAGCACAACTGAGAAAGATACTGGACACAGAGTTTCCATATGCACGCATGTACACAGGAATGGGGGTGGGAGGATGAGAGAGAGAGAGAGAGAGAGAGAGAGAGAGAGAGAGAGAGAGAGAGAGAGAGAGAAGCATCCATACAGGCTTACCCTTACCATCAGTGAATGATAAGGTTAATGTTTTGTGGGCAGGGGGCAGGGTATTGGGGATTTTTGTTTGTTTCCTGTGTATGTGTGTGGCGGGGGAGTGGGGGCCACCTGTTGATGGAGCTTGAAAATCAGTCCTAGACAATGAACAATATAAGTGTTTAAAGTGAGTGTTCGGTCATGACTTTTAAGTTGAATTTCCAGAACATTTACTTCAGCTAGAATTTCAGTTAAATTCAATTTAATTCAACAGAGTGAATGCTACATGATCAGTATTAAGTCCAAGACCATGTGAGAGAAATACAAAGATGAATAAGATATGGTTTTGCCTCCAGAATCAGAGAACCTGGGGAAAAAAACTCATTCATTCAACAATGTTTATTTAATGGTTTATTAAGCATCAAATATTATATATGATGTTCCGGCTATAATAGTAAGCCAGAGACACAACAGTATTTTAAAAGAAGCATATATTATCAAAAATTATTTCATATATTTTTTAGCTGAAGTATGCTTTGACTTTTAAAAGTTTTTTTTTACACTGAAAAGTTGAATGGAAAGTTATTGAATAAAGAGTAAGTATAACCTACATAAGGCATTGGAATTAGAAAAACATTGGTTAAGCCCAGAGATGGTGACCCACACCTTTAATCCCAGCACTCAGGAAGCAGAGGCAGGTGGATCTCTGAATCTGGGCCAGCCTGGTCTACAGAGTGAGTTCCAGGACAGCCAGGACTACATAAAGAAACCCCTATCTTAAAAAATCAAAAAAGGAAAATATCAGTTATCTGAGCAAGTATAATAAGTTTACCCCAAATTCAGCGGCTTAAAAACAATAACTGGCCAACTGTGGTGGCCCATGTTGTTAATGTCAGCACCCAGCAGACCAAGGCAGGTGGACCACTATGAGCTTGAGCTTAGCCTACATAGAGAGTTCTAGGATAATCAGGGCCACATAGTGAGGCCCTGCCCCCCAAAATCAAACAAAAAGGGAAGAAAAGAAAGGAAGGGAGAAAAGCAGGAGAGAGGGAGGGAGGGAGGGAGAGAAAGAGAAAGGAAAAGAAGGAGAAGGAGGGAGAGAGGGAGGGACGGAGGGACAGAGGGAGAGAAAGAGAAAGGAAAAGAAGGAAGGAGAGGGAGGGAGGGAGGGAGGAAAGAAAAAGAAAATATAAAAACAGGGCTGGGGAGATGGTTCCTTGGTTAAAGCAAGAGGATCAAAGTTTGGGTCACCAGAACCCACACAAATTCCAAAAGGGTATGGCACCTGTAGTTCCACACTTGGAAGGCACAGACAGTGGGTCCCCGGATCAAGCTGGCTAAGGAAACTAGCAGTGTAGGAAGACTTTGAGCTTGTTTTAAAAACTCTGCCTTCAGGTAGAAGGTGGAAGCACTATCAGAGCTATACTCCTAATATCCATCTCAGAACAGCCACTGGCAAGCAACACACACACACACACACACACACACACAGTGTGCAGGAAACAATATTTATTATTATGCCTCAGTTTCTACGTGAATGAGTTTGAAGATTGCTTGAATGGCAGCCGGTGGCTTTCATGACACTGTAGTCAAACATCAGCCAGCGGAGATGTCCCCAGAAAAGGAATGTCAATCTATGACTTAGGAAAATAAGGAGGCCGGTAAGGAGAAAAGAGCTGATCAGACCAGCCCGGCACTGAAACAAACATGGAATATCCAGGCTGATTCCAAAATGAAAAAGAACAGAGTATTATCTCACAAACAAAGAAGCAACTCCTGTCCCTGGACTGTGTTTCTTCAATGCACTCAATCAAAGTGGGTCACACTTTGATAAGTCATGTTACATTGTCAGTCCCAAGGGCAGCTGACTACTGACTTTCCTGAACTGTGTTATGCCTGGAATAATACAGTCAGCAGGCAAGGAAATAGCAGAATTATGATTGGATTTCACATCTTTACGGCTCCAAGGGTCACGTTATTTCCCCTCTATCACACCAAGTTACATACACTTGCTTTTCATCTGCCATCGTATTTTTGCCCTTGGGCCACATCTCTGTGTCCTTTTGGACACCAGGATAAATTCGCATCACACATCATGTTTCCAGTTTTTACAGCTCGTGGGACAAAACCACATCTTTACTCCATCTCTGAATCTGCCTAAGAAAATGGGTTCATTACTAAAATCACCATTTATCTCCTTGACAAATGATGACTAAAATGATGAGCGAAGCTTACATCTGTTAGGGTGGAAGCTTTGCCCTAGCCCCTGGCATCTATATCCCCAAAGAGTCTGGGATGTTATGGTGGAAACTCAACCCAAGCCTCCTCCCCTATCTCTCTCCAAACACTGTTGCATCTCAAAAAGCCAAATGATGGCCTCTCCCACAGAGTATTTAAACTGCCTCCCAGAAAATAGACCAGTTTTTCTGGCTCCCTTTCCTGTCTCCTCTCTGGGGAGCTAGAAGGCCATCCTGGAGTTTGTATCCATACAATGTGGGATTTTTCTAATTCTGTTTGATTTGCTCTGATTTGAATTGCTGCATCGGCAGAGAGGATTATCAGGTGTAAAAACTTTTCAACATCTACAGCCTTCAAATAGCACACGAACAGTGGGATGTTTCTGCCTGGACACCTTCCCCTGGGAAATCTTCACCCCAGTTCCTCTGTGTTCTCTGTGCTAGGAGCCTCCTGTCTAAAGTCACTTCTTTAGCCATCCTCTATGACAATAACTCTTTTAAGTAATAAGCTCTGGTTCTTCCCCCTGCAAACAGAATGTCCTTGAGCATTCTTTGCAAAAAGAAACACATTATTTCTCCCTGCTTCTGAGAAAGGGGAACTATCCTTATAAGCCTTAAAATAAATATTTGTAATATTTTCATGAACAGCTTAATAGTTTGGCCCATTCAATACTCTGGAGCACATGGTCCTTTCATTGTCTGGTTAACTAATAGCTAATAAACATCCCCCTTTGTTTGTGGAATGTCCAAAAGTCACTCACTGTCTTCTTCACTTAATGTGCCCTGATTGTGGGAACAAAGGCTTCCCAGCTCTACCCCTTGCTGGCCTTGTGACTTTGTATAAACATTCTGGGTTACTTTGTTTACAAGGAAGATAAGAGACTGAGCATCTCCTCCTTCTCCAGTTGTTGGGTAGATTAACTGAAGCTGCCAGCAAGGCCCAAAACAGAGCTCAAAACCATCCACGTGTATGCATTCAAATAAATGTAGTATTTTACTTAGATTGAAATAAACTACACAAAACTGATTTCTTTCACCAAAACTATTTTTCAGAATTATTTCTAAATAAACCACAAAAACCGATATTTTTATAGGTTTTTGCTTCTAAACAAAGAAAAGGCAATCCATATAATCATGGGAAAACTTCAGAAGGAAATAGACCAGCCAGTTATCTCGATGGCTGGACTCGAATTCTGTCTAAAGCATAAAGCAGAAGGCTCTGACATTTACCATGCTAAAAGGCTTACAGAAAAATCGAGGCTCAGCAAAGGAATGCAAACCGTCGCCACCACATACAGCGAAGGAATGTCTGGCGCCTCCATCTCAACTTTATCCATCACTTGTTCCTTTAAGTTCATCAAAAAATGGCAAAACCTATACCAATACTCTCATGACCTCACAGACCTCTCTGGTGATCCCTGTAGCTGTCCACAACAGTGGGGTTTGTTTGCTGCTGTTTTATCTTTTTTTAGAGCAGGCCCATGTACATACTAGTAAATATTCTACCACTGAGCTTTATTCTCTGTCCTTGGTTTTTAGAAACAGAGTTTCACTGTGTAACCCAGGCTAACTTAAAACTAGAATTCTCTTAATCTACCTCCCTGATGCTGCCATTTCAGATTTTTAACAACACACTTAAAACTCCTACTAGCCACCAGGCAGTAATGGTGCATGCCTTTAGTCCAGCACTTGGGAGGCAGAGGCAGGCAGATCTTTGTGAGTTCGAAGCTAGCCTGATCTACAGAGTAAGTTTCAGGACAGGCTCCAAAAACAAAAACAAGCAAACATACTCCTACTAGTCAAAAGTTAATCATGGATATTAGTATAATACTTTAAGTAATATATATATTACTTTTACCTTTCCATACTTTTTCAAAACTTTGGTGACTCAATAGCCACCACGGAGATAATATATGCTTAATCCCAGCACTTGCAAGGTAGGCTATGTGAGTCCAGGGCCAGCCTGGTCTATAAGGTGAGCTTCAAAACAGCCAGAGCTACATAATGAGACTCTGTCTTATACAGACAGACAGACAGACAGACAGACAGACAGACAGACAGACAGACAGACAGATAGATAGATAGATAGATAGATAGATAGATAGATAATAGACAGACAGAATGACTAAAACAACTTCAGAATACCACTAGCAGAGATCATTCAGAGAAGTGTGGTGTAAGCAAGGCCATTCTCTGGAAGAACAGATAGGCAGGTATTCAGAGCATATGAGTTCAAACAGTGACCATTTCAATAAGCAGATTCTCATGGTCGGTATAGGCATCATAGAGGCCCATAAGCAAAGATATTCAGTGTGTTGGTAGCCTATTACATCTACTTTTCTCCCATTGTCAAATGTAAGACATTTGATTTTTTAAAATACATATTTATTTATGGCTATGGCTGTTTTGTCTGCATGTGTGTATTTGTACCACATGTGTGTCTGGTTCCCACAGTGATCAGAACAGACCATCATATCCCCTGTACCTGGAGTTATGGATGATTATAAGCCACCACTTAGGTGCCAGGAACTGAATCCCAGTCTTCTGCAAAAGCAACAAGTGTTCTCAAACGCTGAGTGATCTTATAGCCCCCAAGAGAATTCTTTAAATCTCCAGAGTGTTCTCAATGGTTTCTGAGTTATCTATAGTCGGCTTTGGCTCGTGTGGAGTTTAATGTGTCCCTCATTAAAACCAGATCATATTTTATGTCAAAATTTATGCTAGCCCAAAACCAAATTACTTGAAGTCTGGGCTATCCGAGTGTTCCTGGAGTATGCTTTGAGACTCTTGCACCCGTTTTTTTGTAGCTCTCACCATCAGCCTTCAGTACAAGAATACACAAAACCTTCTACAAGACAGATGCATTAGGAATAATGCGGGACAGTGAGATCCACATGGCATTGTCCCTGGGTTCCCGCTGGATTTCTAAGAGTGAAGCTCGGCTGAGAGTTTGTGACAGTTGCAGAGGTTACTTTTGCTCACCCTATCATCGTCCTCTTTTGACGTGTTGAATGTGAGACGTTCCCGTCCGTGACTGGGGAAACCAGAAATAAGCATTTCAGAGCTTTGAGGGGCTAATTTGAAAACATATCTTGAACATAAAGCCCCGCCATTGGAGCTTTTAGAGCTCGTTTTCAGTAAACTTCCAGGGGTTAGCTGAGATTCCAGGTCACCTTGCTGACCCTTACCGAATTTTTCCAGAGCATCGTTTCAATGTCAAGCTTGGTTTTCAGTCTGTGATTTTCGAGACAGGGTTTCCTTTTGTAGCTTTGGAGCCCATCCTGACACTCACTCTGTAGACCAGGCTGGCCTCGAACTCACAGAAATCTGCCTGCCTCTGTTTCCCGAGTGCTGGGACTAAAGGTGTGCACCACCATCACCCGGCAAATCTGTAGCTTCTTCAAACCAAAACTCATGATGAGCATCAGGATTTCCCATCACCCCGCAGAGTGGATGTGGTATGCAACGCGTGGAAGACATCAGAAGTCTATACATGAAGACTCTTCCCAAAGGCCCTTGCAAAGGCTGGGAAGATAGATCAAAGGTTAAGAGCACTGACCTCTTTTTCAGAGGACTGAAGTTCAATTCCCAGCACCCACTTGGTAGCTCACCAGTTTCTATAACTCCAGCTCCAGGGGATCCAACACCTTCACACAGGCATACATGCAGGCAAAACACCAATACACTTAAAAAATAAAAAGGAATCATTACAAAAATTTTATTGTTGAAAAAAAATAGGCAGTTTAAAAAGTAACATTGGTGGCGTTTTAATCAAAGCCTATCACTGCTCTACAGAGAACAAATGTTCTGCCATGTCATCTCACACTCGTGTGGTTCTCTGTTATATCTGAACATAAAACAAGGTCTTACAGGAGGTAAATAAATTTCGAAAGTATCATGCCTGCCTGTCCTCTGACAATGTCATGATTTCTTCAATTTCTATTCTTCACTGTTCTGAAATTACATTCAGCTATGGTGGTCAATGAGAAAAAACAAAAAACATTGTTCCTCTATTGTCCCTAATGTAACAGATACCTTCATCACAGGGACAGATTGTGCCAACTATGTATTTAAGGCTGGGGAAGAGCAGACTGTGGATAGTTTGAGGAATGGTTCTCCAAAAATCTAGGTCTTTTGTGCCCCCCCCCCCGCCCAACTTTGGGAAGGAAAAACAAAAGCTTTGAAACATAACACAAGCATGAGCCATTATGTGGCTGCTGTGAATTGAACTCAGATCCTCTGGAAGAACAGACAGTGCTCTCCAGCCTGCAGAGCGTGGTGCAGACTCCTGACTCTGGGATTTTATTATTAAAACCAATAGAATTAGTGCTACATTTGGCCACGACAATATTCCATATTCTGTCTCCTTACTTCGAGAAGGAAACATTCTAGGCAAGATTTCTGTACCTGCTTCATGAGGTAGAAAGCCTTCAAATCCCTGTCTCAGGTGACAAAAGTCATCCACAATCTTGCCACCATAGGTGGCTCACCAGTGGCTCATGTCTGCTGGGTCCATGTCTGCCAGGTCCACCCACAGTCGCTGATAACGAAAAAGCAGCAGGAGTGTCTCCTCTGCCTGAGTATTCCTTCCTGGAAATTTCTGGCCTCTAAAGCTTTCTCAAGGCCTCTTCAGCAGAATTTACCCAGCACTGGAACAGTGCTGGAGAGTTCCAGGGACTAGAGAAACCAGGGATCTAATCATCCCAGAAGAACCAGATTTCAAATACAGATTTTAAGAATCTGTTGTTTTTCTTCAAGGGATAAGGTAAAACACACCATGCTACTCTATACAGGGTTCTGAGCATTGCTGTTTGTTTCATGTACATGTTCAGAAGTTTTGCCATTTTTTTTTCAGTTTCAGTGTTCTGGTTTTATCTTCATTTGATTCTTTTGTTTTCTGTGCCTGCTGTAAATTGTTTCTATATTGCTAAAACCACATATTGCCAGTTATCGCTTTGTCTCTAAGAACTGTCCCATCAGGCTTTTCCAATGTCTTCATAAGTATTAGCTGCAGTCAGTGCAGAAATAAGTTAGCCCAACCATTTTTTACATTCTTGAAGCCTTTGAAAACTGATCCTCAGATCACAGAGGTCTCAAAGTGTTGTGTGACATTTTGGCTCTTTGGACTTGACTTCCTTGGAGGTCCTACCACCCAGCTCCCACATAAATCACACACGGAGACTTATTCTTACTTATGAATGCCTGGCCTTAGCTTGACTTGCTTCTTATCAGCTTTTCTTAACTGAAATTATCCCCTCTGTCTTTGGTCTCAGGGATTTTACCCTTCTCTCTTCCTGTATGCCTCGTTTTCCTTCTTGTTCTGCATCTGGCTGGGTGGCTGGGTAGATGACCCCTGAAGTCCTCTTCCTTCCTCTCTTGTTCCCAGATCTCAGATCCTTTCTTCTCCCAGATTTCCTCATATGTATCCTCTCTGCCTGCCAGCCCCACCTGTTTCTCTCTCCTGCCTCACTATTGGCCGTTCAGCTCTTTATTAGACAGGTGTTTTAGACAGGCACGGTAATGCAGGTTCACAGAGTTAAACAAATGCAAGATAAACAAAGTAACACACCTTAAGATAATATTCCCCAACATCAAAGTGTCTGGCATACAGTCAGTACTGCTTGTTTGATTACCTTCTAAATCATTCTCCTTCATTTTCCCATTCTTCCAGAGCATCTTGTGGGTTCTGTAGGAGTCTTAAGGCCAGGAAAGACTATACAAGTTGAGGACATAGAGAGGCAGCATCTTTGCCTATCTGCCAGACAGGAGCAGTCCTCCCTGACATGGCTGGTCTAGGGATGTAGTTCCACAGTTCTGTGTGAGCACAGGATTTACTCTAATCACTGCTGATTGAGCCTTTCTTTTCACTGGGGATGTTGCTATCTCCTTTCCACAATGCAGAAAAAAACAATATAGCATTATTTTTATATACAAAGAATCAATGAACGAGGTCTGTACTATAAAGGCAGGTTAACCAACATTGTGTTTACAGCATCCCAAAGCATTGTGTCTAAAAAGAAACACTGGTATCTCCAGTCCCAGGATTCCAAGAGAATCTGAGTCAGGTCTGAAGGACAGCAGTGTCACAGGACAGTGGGCCACTGTCATGAATGACCACATAGAACCAATGTAATTGTTTCCATCCTGTCTTCTAAGTATACATGATGGGTTGTGTTGATTTTCATATTGTCTGTTTCACCCAATGGAGAGATTGTATTTATTCACTTGGTTGATTTCGGGGTAGGAGGTGGAGTTTGCGTATGAAAATATGCTATGAGCAAAAGGGTGACATGTTATTTGCCAGCAAAAATAAGTATAAGAAAAGAGATGCCATCAAACTACATCTATTCTTCTCCAGGACAAATAGCTTCTGTATCTTGGGTCCCAGAGTAAAAAGATCATGGACCAGAGAAGAAGCCGGCTTACCATGGGTGTGTGGTTTGAACAGAAAACAATGAGTAGCAGATTTGCATTTTTAAACCTCTCATATCTGATTCTCCTTCTGATTCTTTCTGTCATTGTTGTTTTGGTTTAGTTTGCTTTGGTTTGGTTTTTTGAGACAGGCTTTCTCTTTGAAACAGCCCTGGCTGCCATGGAATTTACTATGTAGAGCAGGCTAACCTTGAACTCGTACAGATCTGCCTGCCTGTGCCTCCTGAGTGCTGGGATTAAAGGTGTGCGCCACCACCATCTGGTCTCCTTCTGACTCTATCCCTTCTCTCTAATAGTAAGTCTAGGAGTGAGCATTCAGAAGGCTGAAAGTCCTGTGAAGCAAAAACTACACTAAAAATTATCATGAAGATGTGTAGAAGTAATGAGGTAATGAAGTAATGAAGACAATGAAAACCTAGTTTGGGAAGCTACAAAAATAAATAAACAAACAAACAAATAAATAAACAAAGTCCTATTAACTGTCCAAACACACTTGCTCTGTTATCAGATTGAATTGTATAATAAAGGATAGAAACCATGAACGGTGAGAATATGTAAAATCCTGTATGTATGTTGCTGTATGATGTGAACTGAATACCAGTTGATCATCACAGCATCGCATCAGCACTAAATGTAAAGAGACTGTTTCTTCTAATGCAGTTTTGATTATTTATCACATCTCTCTGATCTTCATCCTGAAGGCTTTTCAATTCCAGCTAAACCTGATGCCCTGGAAGTTCAGAGGTTAAAAGACTTACAGTGTTTTTCTGCAAGGCCTTTTATTCGCTGTGATAGTGGAAAGTTTTGAAAAATAGAATAAATTTATCTAAATAACAATTTTAATATCCACTGTAGTGAATATATTTCTATTTTAACACACTCAAATATTCAAGTGCCTATTTTCTTTAGAGACTTCGATTCTGACATCTCTGTGTATTCTGGCAAGAACGTCTGCTAGAGAATATCATATCTGCCACCAATGAGCATATATTTGCAGAACTGAATATAGTGGGTTGCACAGTTCAAAGACACCCAAGTAGAGAAGGACATCGACAAACACAATCTACTTCCAACTGACGACACAGATTAAAATTTATTTGTTAAAACAATCCATCCTTTTAAAACATTCGTTTGCTGAAATGGCTTTATCTGTCTGTTACATACATTTATTGATTTTATATATGGAGTCTGGAGCCTTGGCATGCAAGTGA
This sequence comes from Cricetiscus sungorus, assembly GCA_030556225.1. NCBI lineage: Eukaryota > Metazoa > Chordata > Mammalia > Rodentia > Cricetidae > Cricetiscus > Cricetiscus sungorus. Next base: position 17,501,890 of record JANBXA010000366.1, read on the forward strand.
AGTTCAAAGATCTTGTGGGAGTTACTTCTCTGCTTCCACCATCTGAGGTTTAGAGATCAAACTCAAGTCATTAGGCTGGATGGTAAGTAATCACCTTTACCCACCAAGCCATCTCACTGCCCTGGGTTAAATTTTAAAGTGTAGTAGTTGGCAGAACGTTTTTAGTGTTTGCAGTAGGGCTTCTTTAAAATGATCCCCAGTGACCTCTGCCTGGGTGTGGTACCACCATCCCAATAGCGGGAGACAAAAGGGATAGAACAGTAGACCATTTCCAAGATAATGAGTTTCACTTTACTCACGCTTGCTGTGTTCATTTGATTGCAAGGAAACCTGTTGTCATGCCATGAGCTGTCTCCCGGAGAGTCAAAGCCTTGTGAAAGGACCAAAGGGAGATCCCAGGCAGCAGCCAAGCAGGGACTAAAGGCCCAGTCTAGCAGCCCATAAGCAATAAAATCCTGGCTCCCAGGAAAAAGAGCTGGCTGGCGCTCCTCCTACAAAGGTGCCTGCAGCACTCCCGATACCTGATTGCATTCTCTGGACAGACCTGGAGGCGCAGGACCTAGCTAGGCCATGCTGAGGTTTCTGAATATAGAAATTTTGAGAAAGTAACTGTGTAGTTGAATATTATTTGCAGGTGTGGAAACATCTGGTGGTCCAATAAAGAGCTGAATAGCCAATAGCGAGGCAGGAGCAAGGATAAGTGGGGCTGGCAGGCAGAGAGGATAAAGAGGAGGATAAAGAGGAGCAGCAAGAGAATAAGGAGAGGAGGACCTCACAGGCTATCCAGCCACAGAGCAAGAAGGAAAGTAAGACATACAGAAGGCGTACGAAAGATAAAAGCCCAGAAGGAAAAGATAGACAAGTAATGTAAGATAGAAAACCTGGCTAAAACAAGCCAAGCTAAGGCCAGGCATTCATAACTAAGAATAAGCCTCCATGAGTTATTTACTTGGGAGCTGAGTGGCAGCCCCCCTCCCTCCCCCCCCCCCGCAGCAAAAGAGCCAAAAGAGCCAATGACCGTTTATTAGTTTTAACTTCTATGTTTGAGGATAATTTGTTACACAGTAAGAAATGGCCAGCGTAGTGTAGTTAAGTCTTGAAAAGATTTCGCTTCTTTCATGCTAAGTCAATAAATACCTCTTGCAGTCCTAAAAAAAAAAAAAAAAAAAAAAAAAAAAAAATGCTACAAATGCAGATGGAATGCACACATACAAGAGCCTACTTCCTGCACTCAAAAATTTCACCATCTATTGAGAGTAAAAGCTGTACTGACAACTTGTAGCATAACTCCTGGTACCTCCGAGGTTAGCGCTTTCATCTGAAGATGTTCTGATGTTCTGATACACCACCATTTTTGTGACTGGCACACACTCCAGGCCGGTTCTTCACAATCACTATGGGTTAATGGGCTGCTGGCCCATTGATCTCTTCCTGTTTGTCTTAGTGACATCAAGTAATGACAACTCCTACTTCAAAATTCGTTGAAGACTGTTTCCTCCTAGCCCACTTAGCAACAAGCGGCTTAAAGCTAATAAATACCATCACCCTGTACATAACAACCCAGAACACATTCACTTGCATACAATGGGCGACCACCAGTCTGGTTCCTTCTAGTTCCCCCACCTTCATCTCTACCATTAACTTCATTTTGGCTCTAGTCATATGAGATATGCCATGGTGTATTTAAAGGCCTGAACTAGGAAAACTATACTCTCAACCTTCATCTTTCTTTCTGTTCATGATTGGCCTCAATTCTTCCGAAGAAGCTGCAAAGTGTGTTTTGAAGTATCCTCCCTCCTCTGTCTTTCTCCTTTCCTCTGTTATAACCTTATGATGCTTTCCATCTACCTCCTTTTGCCACCCCACCTAATTAGCCTACTTGCCCAGTGTTATTGTTTGAATATAAAAATGTCCCCAAAGACCCCATGTGTCAAAAGGTGGTGTTAGTTAAGTTTGTAGAAGTCTGGGGAGGTGGGACCTCATTGAAGAAAACAGATCACTAGGAGTGAAGTCCTTGAGATTATCTTGTTCTTGGTCCCTTCCTGTTTTGCTCTCTCCTTCCTGCTTGCCAGGAGAAACTGAAGTTCCCCAGTCACTTGCTCCAGTCACCCAGCATTCTGTCCAAGCTATGGGGCCAAGTGACGATGGGCTGAACCTTCTGAGATCAATTAGTTCTTCCTCCCTTAGGCTGCTTATGTCAGGGATTTGGTCCTAGTGACAAAAAGCTAATCCACCCCCCATTGTTGCTAAACTGTCTTGGCACTGACTGCCCTGGGTCTGTGTTTCTCAAAAGCATATACTCTTAATCCCAGCCATCCTCTATTCTTGCTCAATAGCCCTTAAACCCCTTACTCATTGGACACTTCTAATCTCAAATGCATTGATCTTGACTTGACCCTAACCGGAATCTTCCCTCTCTTTTCATACTCCCACTCTATTCCCACAGGACCCTTTTCATTTTTTATTTCACTGACACAATAGCTAACAACTATCAACACACAGTCTGCACTTAACTACACACAAACCTTTGTCCCAAGCACTTTCCTTTAAATCCACACAGCAGTCCTATAAGGAAACTAGCCAGATTAACATTTTTCTAAGAGACAAACAAGGCTCAGAGTAACTTCTGGAAGCCATGGAGTTGAGAGTTACACTGCGTCCCTGTTCACATCACCAGACTAACCTGGCCTCTTCATGCAATAACCTGGGGGGATTAGCATCAGTTAACCTTTCCTTTATGTATGAAATTCAGTGTTATAAACGGCTACCATGGCTTTGCCACCACGCTCAAAGGCAGGAGGTACGGCAAAAAGAGAAATGTTTACTTCTTTGAGCCAAGAGCAGAAGAGAATAGATGAAGTCATAAAAGGATACAACAGAGTAGAAGATAAATAAAAATTAAATCAAATCAACTAAAGTTAAAAAAAAAACAAGGATTGCAGGAAAAATAAATGGTTGTGTGTATTCCTTTTTTTCTTTTTCTGGGTCTTGTTTTGCTTTTGGGTTTTTTTTTGTTTGTTTGTTTGTTTTGTTTTTGAGCTGAGGACCCAGGGCCTTGTGCTTGCTAGGCAAGCTCTCTACCCCTGAGCTAAATCCCTAACCCCTATGTGTATTCTTACAACACTATTTGTAAGAGTGAAGTTATAAACAACTAAAATATATACCCATAAATTTGGTAGACATTGTTCATGTTCCATTGACAAATTTTATTATGAGTAGTGTCCCTATGATTTGCTAAGATGATACATTCCCCTTAAATCCTCACAGACAGGAATACCTCCATACTAATATACAACTAATGAGGAATAAGTAGAAATTTGTCATGTAAAAGTTGTAATGTGCAAAAGGTCTTTTTTAAAAGGATGGACTTGCCTGACCAATGATTCTTGTTCCATGTTGTCACTTCTTCCTGCATGGAATGAAGATTAATTTCTGGCTCCCAACAGTAACTTGGGAACCATGATGTCACCTTGAGGATAGGTGCCACACTCAGCATCAGGACACTGAAACCAGTCCATCTGCAAAAAGCATTGATGAATTAATTATTATACCTTCCTAGAACTGCTCAATTCTTAAAGTATGAGAAAGGTAAAACTTCTAATAGTTTAGCAAAACTTTTTCTTTAGTGTCTGATAGGAGCATCCATTTATTCCTCGAACAATGGAATCATCAGTACCAATAGTTCTTCTGGTAGGAGTGGGGCCTCAGGAGCTCTTCCAGCATCAGTGTTGGGGTGGTGACTGATAGTGATCTTGTGCAGGTCTTATGCAGGCAGCCACAGCTGCTGGGAGTTGATGTGGGCATCAGTATGTCATGTTCGGGAGATAGCATCTCATAACTCTGCCCCCCATCCTTGCTTCTGGAATTATTTCTGCCCCTTGTTTCTTGGGGCTTAGATGAGAGAACACTGATATAAATTTCTCACAGTCACTTATCCTCAGAATTTCAAACAGTTGTGGAGCCCTAAACTAACACTCACTGCAAAAAGAAGCTTCTTTAACCAGGGTTGAAAGCAGCACAAAGACATGGGTATGAATGTAACTATTTAGAAAAGCCTGAGATTGGAGAGATAGTTTAACAGTTAAGAGCACTGGCTGCTCTTTCAGAGGACCCAGGTTCAATTCCCAGCAGCACATGGCAGCTCACAACTGTCTGTAACTCCTGTTCCAGGTGATCCGATACCCTCACACAGACATGCATTTGGGCAAACCACCAAAGTACATGAAATACAAATAAATAAATTATAATTTTAAAAAAATAGTCTGACAAGATGACCATTTAGCAGAACAGTAACAGTACACTTCCCACCCCCTAGTGCTTTTAACCACTTTACAGGGATTTTACCTGAATTCCCTCTTGTGGAACAGTACTAAAAGTCAATAAGAAAGTGGTTAGTTACAGCCATAACTGAGAGTCTGGCCACTATTGCACCAGTAGGCAGGAATTTTTTATCTGTAAGGCATATAGCTCTTCATTATATCAATGTGTGACATCAAATGTGTGTCGGCTCCTTGTGTTATTAAAATAAAGGAAGCAGGACCAGCATGACTCACTAATTATAGGAAGTTGCCACCAAGCCTCCTAACTTGAGTTCAATTTCCAGGACCCAGATGGTGGAACAAGAGAGCTGACACTCCAAAGCTGTCCTCTGATCTCCACCTATGTGCTGTAGGATACACATGCCTACACACACACACACAGACACACACATAAATACAAGGTAATTTAGCTTCTTAATTAAAAACAAATAATTGTTTCTTTTTTTAAAATAGTGGTAAGGACTAGTGTTTGGTAGCTCTAGGGTAAAATTCCTCTTTTGCACAAGCAGGTTACTGGATTTAAACCCAAAGACCACAAAAATAACAAATAAATAAACAAATAAATAAATAGTGAAGTCAACCAGAATCCATTTACTTAAACTACTTGGGATTTCTCTGGACAGTGTTTTGCTTCAGTGGTACACGAGACAATTTTCCAAGAATGGGAGGCAGTGCTCTAAACACATCAATACTCCCAGTTAAAATATAATCTATAATGTAATAAATATAATCTATTTTGTTTCAACTTTCTCTTGTTTTATTTTGGTTTGGTTTTGGTTTTTTTGTTTTGTTTTTGTTTTGGTAGCTTAGTTAAATATTATACACAAACAAAATACAAATGTTTGTTCAACTCATTAACCTGCATTTTTTTTTTCTTGCTTCTTGACTGGATTCCAAATTTACATCTTTTAACAGGCGTGATTCAGAAATTCTGAGTATGCCACACAGCTGCTTCCGACTCACTCATTCCTCCTGGCAAGGATAAATTAAGCAGTAGAAGACATTCGCCTGTTTGGGAAAACTCACTGAAAATGCTATGAGCTTGTAGAAAATAAACCCCAATGTATCCCTTGTGGTTCTTGGTAACTAGGAGAAGTTGTTTGGGTCTTTTGCTGTCTTACTGCCAAAAATTAAATGGTCTTGTTTGAACACAATGTAGATGCTACGTGTTTCTAAGAGTTGATTTTTGAATAGGAATTCCAATTATACTCTCAAAGTCTGTGCAGGAGTGTTTTCAGAACACTCCTAACTGGTTACTTCACAAGGGCCTAGACAAAGCCAGGAGCTGAGGTCTTCTTAAAATCCTGAATAGAAACTAAAGTGTACCTTATACATCCATTATAGAACCTATCCTGGTGGATAAGTGAATTCAAGTTATACATATCTGAATATAAGCTTATAAACTAAAAATCTGTCATTTCTTCCCAACAAAATAAAAGTAACAATAGATTTTTTAAACATAATATTAAGTTTCTAATAAGAAAAACTTCTGGTTACATTTAACTACAGCTAACTTGGCAACGCTCAGGAAAAAAACAGGGCCAAGAACAGTTTATTAGAAATACATAGGTTTTGCTTGTTTGGGAAGATTGATTTTATTATTATTATTATTATTATTATTATTATTATTATTATTATTGCTTAAGAGGTATGATTGAGTATACATCTGTCTGTGTGTGTATGTGATATGCATGTACACACATATATATGTACATGAGAACAATGTCAAGTGTGCTGCCCCCTTACTCTCCACTTTAACTCTTGAGACAGGGTCTCTCAGTGAACCTAGAACTAGCCTGTTGGCCAGAGAAAGCCCCAACAATCCTCCTGTCTCCCTCTCCCATAGCACTAGGGTTTCAGACACCATTTATGTGTCTGAAATTTTTATGTGGGTGCTGGGATTTGAACTTAGGTCTTCATACTCGAATACACTTATCATTGAGCCATCTCCTGGTCTCGGTTGAAGAGTTGTTATTTCTATCAAGATACTGCTTCTACCTGACCTGCATCAACTTTATCAGAAAAGGCATTAGAATCCCCAGAAGAGAGGGCTGGAGAGATGGCTTAGTGGTCAAGAGCATAGGTTGTTTGTTCTTCCTAGAGGACCTGGATTCAACTCTCAGCACCCCCATGACAGCTCACAACTGTCTGTAATTCAGTTCCAGGTTCTGGCACTCTCACATAAACATAAATGCAGGCAAAACACCAGTGCACATAAAAAATAAATGATTTAAAAAAAAGATTAAAAAATCTTTAGAAGAATTATATCACTCATCATAGTCTTAATTATCAATGTCACTCATTTTATTGTGCCACGATTTGGACACAGATCATTCTATGTAACCCAGCCCTCCTCTGGGATTACAGGCATGCACTACCACAGCTAGCTACCTGCCTTGCTTTTTGTGAGAACATTCTATACAGAATAGTAATTAAAGAGTCCAGACAACCTCTGACAGCAAATAGGAAAACAGAAGAAATGACAATGCGTTTAACAGAGAAAAAGAGCAGGGCATTTAAAAGGGACATGGGATTAAAAAGAAACACGCTGTAGCCAGGAGGTAATGGTACACATCTTTAATCCCAGCACTCGGGAGGTAGATATTCTACCCCACAGCTTTTACTTTTCTTCAATCTTTAAAACCCATATTCATTGAAGAACAAATGAATTTCTTGGTCCTAAACAATACTAATCCCAGAAATTGGCATGTCATCAATAAGACAACTTTCAATCAATCTAATGAGTCTAATGATGACTCTAAGGCAATAATTCTCAGCAGGTGGTTTATGGTCCCATTGAGAGTCCAACAACCTTTTCATGGGGTTGCCTAAAACCAGCAGAAAACAGAGATATTAACATTATGATTCATAGCAGTAGCAAATTCACAGTTATGAAGTAGCAATGACATAATTTCATGGCTGGGGTCAGCACAACATGAGGAACTGTTAAAGGATCAATGCATTAGGAAGATTGAGAACCACTGCCATAAAGTTTTTGCCAGGACCTGGCTTCCTGGTTGATGATTACCTTTCTTTGGCTACGGGTTTGGTCACATTCCTTAGGGCAAGTAAATAGTAGATATGAGCAGAGATGATGAAAATGAGATCACTGTCTGCGTTCTACTTCCAGGGAAAGACAACAAAGACACCTGCTTCCAAATACTTCTACTTTAAAACTACAGAAACAACCTAGACAACAGTAAACTGGAATATGGGGGGAGGGTGAGACGAGGGGGAGATGCGATTTCTGAGAAGTGATTCCTTGATGGGGTAATAATTAGAAACGTGAAAATGTGCTGGTAGAAACACCATGTGTATGAATTGAAGACTCGGGGACTTAGTGACGTGAGGCTGCTGTGACCCTGTAGACAGCTGAGCTGCAAGGAGTGGAAGGAGTCTTTGATTCTGTGCAAGACACTCGCCCTCCATGAGTCCCTCCTTTTCTCCATTGCCACTTTTCTACAAATGGCAATGCCTCACCTGGAGCATTTCTTGGACATTTTGCTTCTCCGTTGACAAATCATGGTGACCCTGTGAATTGAATGGCCTTCATGCCTTGCCCTGTTTTGGTGAGTACTCCAAGTCCCCAGACACAGTAGAGCAGCCTCCATCACGTGCTTCTTTCTTTACATCCACAACTCAGCACATCCTCCCCCTTCTTATATTAGGCTATTCCCTCTCCCCTCTGAGTTTCTGATGCAAGATTCTTCCAACTTCTATGGTGGCTAATCCAGCATTCTATATACGTTTATGTATGTACTTCTGGAATGCTTCTGAGTTCTGTATATGCTCTGGAACGGATAGCTGGACAATACGTTCTATGATGCACTCTATAATATGCAATGGACTTCGTATCTAATGGCAAAAATCACACAATTGAGGTTATAGGAATACACACCGTCTTTTTAACCATAACACCATACGAGTTTTAGCTCACCACCGCAAACAATAGCAGTTAAGAGGGCACAAGATAGAAAATAGTAGACCTTTGCTTGCTGCTTTCTGGTGCCTGGGAGCCCCCTGCTGTCCAAAGAAACATACTTTGCATTTCTCCCTAGGTTACTAGGGCAGGGTTCAATATTCAACAAGTAACCATAAAAAAACTTATTTTTACTATTCCTAGCACCAGATTCTTATAGCCTGCTATTTTTATCATCCTCCCCTAAATCAGCCAAGTCCTCCTTCTGGATGCTAGAGGCACCATCATGATCCAAATCTCCTTGACTCAAGAGTCCATCTGTCCCCAGATCCAACTCTACCCAACTCTAATGTACAAACTGACTTAGTGGAACCCATTCTATATGGAGAGATACCTTGCTCAGCCTAGACACAGGAGTGGGGGGGGAGGGTGAGGAGGTACCTTGATCCTGCCTCAATGAGATGATGGGATAGACTTAGAAGATTTCCTGGAGGAGGCCTTACCTCTTTGAGGAGAAGATGGGAGGAGGGTGGGAGTGTGGGGAGAAGGAGGAGAGGAGAAAGGGGAACTGGGATTGGATTGTACAAAAATAAATTAATAATAAAAACAATCTAAAACTCATTAAGATTATTAAACTTGATGGTGTGATAAAAAAAAAAATAGAGTCCATCCACATCTCGCCACTCTTTTTCTCTAACCGCTCTTCAACAAGATCACTGTCATGTTCTGAATTTCTGTTATACACCAAGTGCCAAGTTCTCCAAATGCATTATGTGTCATTTGCCTTCACCACCCTAAGAAGAGCTATTACATTCATTTCAGCACAAGGAAGAAAGGACTTTTCAATTGTCAAGGAACTGTCAATGGCTGAACTTGGGGCTTGAGCTAGGAACATAACTGCAAAGGTCTTATCTTGTTTACTTCCACATTATTTCTTTGGCACCTGCCCTGACTCTTTCCCCAAAGTCCCTGCTACTGTGATTTGCCTCTTCGTCACAGCCCTCCTGTACTGTCTACTACTTCTCTCGTATTTCATCAGCAGGCCTTTATTAATAAGCTACTGTAGCAGTTTAAAAGCAACCTTCTTGTCCACTTGACTTTTTTTTCACTCATATAGGACATATTCCATTGCTTCACTGTCCCCAAGATCTCTTATTATCATTGTGGAGAGTATCCATCATAAAATACAGACAGATCAGCTGTAGCTCAAAGCCAGAACAAATCTAAATGGAGATTTGTTGGCTTCCCATAAACTTTAGTTATAGTTTTGACCTCAGATCTCTCTTCAGATGAAACTCAACTCCGATCATTCGCTTTGTCTTAGATTTAGGATGGAATTCTTTTTAATTTGATATTCACATTTTTCTTTAGCCTGTGTAATTTAATTTTCTGATTGACATCTTTTTAGATTAAATTTTACCATTTATTCCCAGGTATCTTAAAATTTACATGTAGCTTTATTATTTCCTGCCCTGAGTTAGTAGAATTTATTCTTAATTAATGAAATGGCCTACCTGGCCAAATGATATTCATAGAATATTAAAATAAAACTAGCAGAGAAATGAAATATATCAAGAGTAATTTTTAGGAAGTGAATCAAGATAAATTTTAATCATGGATAGTATTACTTTATATATTAACTTGATCCTTAATAATACTGTCTGATCCTTGCTACTATTAAGCTTGTCACTACAATATCTCTTAATTTAAAAAAATTATTACTCCTGGATTTATAATTTTAAGCATTGTTACAAAGACAAAGTCTCATTTTATATTCCAAGAACAATAAATATCTATTAGGAGGTACTTAATAACTAAAATAACTCGTGAAAATATCCTTGGCTAATAGCTTTTCTGTTCAGGTGGAAATGTTCCAGATCTGGGTGATGACTTTAAAATGCTGAGATAAAGCCTGTCAGTGGTACTGGGATTTGAAGCAAGACCATACTTTATGACTCAGCTTATATCAAATTCACAGAGAATTGCTGGAGTAGAGAGCATTGCTCTGAGCCACTATCTCATGCTGTGATGTCCTCAGCCATAGCTTTTGTTTCTTGATTTGATAAACTAAAAAGGACACCTATCAATTTGCAAATAGAAAAACATAACAATCAAGCCAATCAGAATGTTCTTAACAGCTAACTTGTCATTGAAGAAGAAAATAGTCCAGATAGGAAACCAAACCACTGTCTCAACATCTGATCCACACAGTAGCAGCCTCCTACTGTGGGAGGACTTCCAGAAGCCATCAGGAGCACAAGCCACATCTAATCTTCGGTGTTATACTAATAACAAATACTGTCAATACATTCTTATTGGTTTAGATTATCACCTCTTATCAGCACATATAATCTGCACTCCTGAAAAGTCTTGGCACAAATCAAGGTCTCCCATGAAATAAGATATTAAAATTATTTAAATTACATTAAATATATTTCAACAGAATAAATACTCAAAAAGGGGAGGGGGGATCTGTTTCCAAAGCAAACCAGATTCACATAACCAAAGCATGCTCATATTATGTACCTCCCCTCTTTGTTCAAGGTACCTTTCTATGGTACCATTTGGTTAAAGCAATACTGATTTCACCACATCTGTTACCTCATCGGGGTTTTGGACTTGCTCTTACTAGCCTGAAGCACAACCCTGCTAACACTTGCATTGTGGCAGGTTTAGTCTCAACATGCTTTTGCAACACTGCCTTATCATGAATGATCACATTGCTTGAGGGTGCAGTTATTCACATCCTGTAGCCATGGATTAACTGAGTGGAGTGCATGTACACACACACACACACACACACACACACACACACACACACAGTGAGTGCATGCACACTTAGGCACAGACGTGATCACCAACCAAGAGCACGGAACATGTCTAAGTTCTTTAACAAGACTGAACTGGAATATATTTTTAAAATCTGGATTATTTATAGCTCTAAGATTTCATTACCTCTGAAAGAAAAGTTTTCCAAATGTTAGTATAGAACTGATGCTTATTTTCTAATGTTACTTAAGATCTCCCTCCGCTAAAAATTTACACTTCTTGACAAAATGCACTATCTGATGAGGTTTAATGAGTTTGGGACTTGTTCAAGGGTTCCACAATCCCAATTGAGGAGGAAAAAAAGCTTTAAAATTAGCAGGGCAGTAATGGTGCATGCCTTTAATCCCAGCACTCAGGAAGCAGAGGCAGGCGGATCTCTATGAGTTCTTGGCCAGCTTGTTCTACAGAGTGAGTTCCAGGACAGGCTCCAAGGCTACAGAGAAACTCTGTCTTGGAAAAAAAAAAAACAAAAACAAAACTACACACATAGAATGCATAGTGCATGCACACACATATAAACAAATGCAATATGATTTTTGATTGAGAAACATTACTTTCTATATGTTGACAAAATAAGCTGTGAAGTCCTATCTTTTTTTCAGTGAAGTATCCTCAGTGACTATGAATATTTGGATTAGTATTCTAGAAGTCTTTTCCTGGCATCCTGGTCACAACTCTGTACTCTGAGCATTTTTCTTCGATATCTCAAAACCTCCATCAGGTCTAGTAACTCATATCTCATAAGGGAATCTCCTAGGGAAGACAACAGGAGTAAGTGAATAGTGACAGTACTATGTGACAAAGCCACATTAGAAGGATGCCAGTATCCCATGAGGGTGAAAGCAGACAAGGGTCAGCTTCTCCCTAGAGAAACTGAAGCTCATGGGAGTTCCATAACTATCTTGCAAACTATTCAATGGTCTTGTTTACTTCAATTAGTTTTGAAACAGCTACCATTTTCTACCTTGTTGTCTTAAAAGTAGTTTGTTTTATCCAAACCGCAGCTCCAACAAGCATTTGTGGCAATTGCCTGGGAATTTAATCACCATGATAACATCATTCTTCAGGAAAAATATTACACCTTATAAATGAAATATTGTTGTTTTCCAGGTGGGTGGTGGCATCTAGCTCTTGGGAAGCATAGGCAGGCGGACTTCTGTGAGTTCGAGGCCAGCCTGGTCTACAGAGATAGTTCCAGGACAGCTGAGGCCACGCAGAGAAACTCTGCCTCAAAAAACATACAAACAAACAAAGAAAAATACTGCTGATCTACATTTGAATCACATTCCATTGATAAGTTGAGATTTCCTGGGAATCTGTATAGGATAATATAAAACAACTAAAGTGTCCTTTAGGTACATTCATCTTGGCCTTGCTCTACAGTAGAGTTCTCAACAAGTTAGTTTCTGGTTGCTGAATTGGAGTCCCAAGCAGTTATTTTGGAAACAGAAACTTAATGCTTGTGTCAGTGACAGCGATCAGATTTTTAGTTACAAATCAATTCACTGGCATTGCTCTAATCTCTTTAACATAGAAAGCTATGCTAATGCTGGGGTCAAGTGTGTGTTGGGGGGTATGTGTGTATGTATGTATGTAGAATATGTGTATGTGTGTGTGTATGTGTATGTATGTGTGTATGTATGTATGTATGTGGGGTATGTGTGTATGTGGAGTATGTATGTGGACTGTGTGTGTGTATATGTGTGTGGGGGGGTGTGGGGGTTATGTATGCAGGATAGGCAGAATCAATTTAATTACCTTCCTTCTGTCCTTGATACTCATTATTCATTTGCTTCCTTTCTTACTGCTAATGATTTGGAGACAGGCAAAATTTTCAGATGCCATGATTGACAGAATTAAAACTAAGAAGACATGACCTGAGAAAGACCAAATATCTACAAATAATATATGAACTAAAGACAAATGGTAGAACAGTTAAACAAATACAGGAAGATGTGACATACTAGCACAGAGTGTTTTAGTTAGAGGGGTTTTAATAGTAAGCATAGAATAAATCAAAAGTAAGACACTACAGAAAAAATATTAACTCAATGCCATCTTTAAATGCAGTTAGCATTTAGTAAGTGCTTATTTCTTACTATGTGTGTTCCTCCAATGACACTATTACAGATTTAGGATGGGAATCTCAGTATGAACAGGTTAGACCACCATCTAGAAAATATCTCTCCATTTAAAATAAATGAGAGCAGCTCTGTGTGTTGGTGATACATGTTTGGGCTTGCAAGCCTTCAGTGAATAATTCCCCACAGAAAATGGTAACAGGGTGTTTATTATAAAAGTTCTTAATAGAGAATTTCATGTTTTCCATTTGCCTTGAAGATGAAGTTGTTTCTAAAAGGGAAATGGATCTATGGCACATTGTCTGGATTCTGCCACCTAATGGGTGTTCTTGAACAGACGAGGGGGGTCTGTCAGCCTGCCAGGTTAATAACTGGACCAACAGTCAATGATAGGAGTCCACCAGTCATTCTTGTCTGAAACATCTTCCTGTGCAAATGCATTTCCTGAATTCTATAAAGACAATTTGAAGTACAACAGGATGAATGTCACCTAATTAAACCAATGAGCAAGCTGCAAACTTCGTCAAAACCAAATTCAGATTAGTTAGGCTTTAGGAATATTCTACAAAACATAGTTTTGTGAACTAGTAACAACAGAGAAGAGGAAACTCCCAGGTGTTTCATGCTATTCAAAGTGAAAGAGTCATTTGCCTCAGAGCTACATTCAGAAAACTTCACATAGTACAAGTTTCCTTGGCACAAATGAACTGAGAAAATTACATGGAAGACAAGTTGGTTTCCCACTTAGAAACGTTTGGCTTCCAGGATGGAGAAAATTTCCTGCAACATGATGGCTTGTCTACATGAATGTGGACACTAATAATCTATTTCGATGGAAACATGGAGAGTTATTGCTGACATCCTTCCCGTCCATGTTAATAACCAAGTGTTTCTCATGCTGTAGTGTATTTCAGGAAGCAAACTACTTCTCAGTAGTCTGTACTTGAGCAAGTCATCAGAGGAGTAATTGCAGTCTTGAGTAAGTTATAAAACCACTCCAGCCAGGCAGTGGTGACACACACACACCTTTGATTCCAGCATTTCAGAGACAGACACAGGCAGATCTCTGAGATTGAGGCCAGCCTGGTCTAAAAAGAGAGTTCCAGGACAGGCTCTGAAGCTACAGAGAAGCCCAGTCTTGAACCCAGTCTTGAAAAAGAAAACAAAACAAAGAATTTGAAACAGTACATTCTTGACTTCAGCTTTCTGGAGATTACAGGAGCCCAGCCCTTTCTTGGGTGGTGGATAGGTTCTCAATTGAATTACAGAAAATTATCCAGGAGACACAACCTATTCCATTTCTTCTCATGAACAATCATCTTTTTGGGACATCCAAATGCTTCCTTTCAGTTGTATCTACAATTGGACCTTGACAAATACAGCATTGTATACTCACCTCACAAGAAAACTGAACATCGGTAATGTTCAGTGACAATGGCCTATCCCAAAAGCAAACTTCTAAAATATTACAGAAGAGGTGGGTGAAATACCGCATTAAAAGAATACACAGAAGCAATGTAAGTAAGTGGGTGGCGTCTCACAGCTTCCGGGTCACCATCCTGCACATATACAGCCATTGTTTTGATCCCTGTACATTTTAAGATTGTTGGGGTTTTTTTTTTTTTTTTGATGCGGAAGGTTATTTTTATTTTCTTCATGTTAATTCCATAAGTTTACAAAGACCTAATGTCACACAGACCCACCTCTCTCTATAAAATCATGTTTTTACAATTCCCAATAGTTTTTTTTTAATATTTATTTATTTTATGCTGGACATAATTATTCATGCCTTTTTTTAATGAAAACAAACATTTATAAACAATATTTGGGAATTTGGGCGTCGTTCTTTCCAAACTGCTTCTTGATGGTAGGGGGTGCTGTCATGGGGGAATCCTAAGAAGACGCAGAAATCCTGGCTGTAGTGGTCTGCAAGGCTGCATTGTTCTCTTGACATTGCTTTAGGGGGTCTTGCACGATCAAACCACATTAGTCTGGAAGGAATCCTTAGCTTTTCATTTTCTGTGGAAACAAAATTAGAAATCCTTTTCCCCAGTAACTTATCCTTAGGCTTAAATTTTGAAGTCATATGATAGTTTACATAAGCGACCCAATACACTCTACCAGGGAACTCCTACATCTGATAAACACCTTCAGCAAACTAGCAGGATACAAGATAAACTCAAAAAAATATCAGTAGCCCTACTTTATTCAGATGGCAAAGAGGATGAGAAAGAAATCAGAGAAGGATCATCCTTTACAATAGCCACAAACAACATAAAATATCTCAGGGTAATGCTTACCAAACATGTGAAAGACCTATACAATAAGAACTTTATGTCTTTAAAGAAAGAAATTAAAGAAGATACCAGAAAATGAAAAGATCTCCCATGCTCTTGGATTGGAAGGATAAATATAGTAAAAATGGCAATCTTGCCAAAAGCAATCTACAGATTCAGTGCAATTCCCATTAAAATCCCAGAACAATTCTTCACTGACCTTGAAAGGATAATAATCAACTTTGTATGGAAAAACAAAAGACCCAGGATAGCCAAAACAACCCTGTACAATAAAAGAACTTCAGGAGGCATCACCATCCCTGACTTTAAGCTCTACTACAGAACTATAGTTCTGAAAACAGCCTGATATTCGCACAAAAATAGGCAGGTAGACCAATGGAATCAAATCAAAAATGCCGCTATTAATCCACACACCTATGAACACCTGATTTTCGACAAAAGAGCTAAAAAAAAAAATACAATGGGGGAAGGAAAGCATCTTCAACAAATGGTGCTGGCACAATTGGATGATGATGTGTAGAAGACTGCAGATACACCCGTGTCTATTGCCATGCACAAAACTAAAGTCCAAATGGATCAAAGAACTCAACATAAATCCAGCCACACTGAACCTCTTAGAAGAGAAAGTATGAGGTACCCTTGAACAAATTGGTATAGGAGACCGCTTCCTGAACATAACTCCAGTAGCACAGACACTGAGATCAACAATTAATAAGTGGGACTTCCTCAAACTTAGAAGCTTCTTTCTGTAAGGCAAAGGACACAGTTGACAAGAACAAATGGCAGCCCACAGACTGGGAAAAAAAATTTTACGAATCCTACATCTGACAAAGGACTGATCTCCAAAATATACAAAGAACTCAAGAAACTAGTCAACAAAACACCAAATAGCCCTATTTAAAAAAATGGGGTACAGAATTGAAGAAAGAATTCTCAATAGAGGAAATCAAAGAGGCTGAAAGACACTTAAAAAAATGTTCAACATCCTTAGTTATCAGGGAAATGCAAATGAAAACAACTTTGAGATACCATCTTACTCCTGTCAGAATGGCTAAAATTAGAAACACCAATGACAACTTATGCTGGAGAGGATGTGGAGAAAGAGGAACACTCCTTCACTGCTGGTGGGAGTGCAAACTCATACAGCCATTTTGGAGATCCGTATGGCGGTTCCTCAGGAAAATGGGAATTAGCTTACCACAGGACTCAGCAATTCCCCTCTTAGGTATATACCCAAATGACCCACATCCATGCAACAAAGACATGTGCTCAACTATGTTCATAGCAGCATTATTTGTAATAGCAAGAACCCGGAAGCAACCTAGATGCCCCTCAAATGAAGTATGGATAAAGAAGATGTGGCACATCTACACAATGGAATACTACTCTGCAGAAAAAAATAACGGAATCTTGAAATTTGCAGGCAAGTGGATGGAACTTGAAGAAACCATTCTGAATGAGGTAACCCAGTCACAAAAAGAGGAACAGGGTATGTACTCACTCATATATAAATTTTAGACATAGAGCTAAGGATCACCAGCCTATAATTCACACCACTAGAGGAACTGGTATACAAGGTGTATTCTAAGAGATTCATATATGGTCCCTCACAAAAGGGGGAAGAAACAAGTCCCCCAGAGCACATGGGAGATGGGGGGCAGTGAATGGAGAGAGAACTAGGAGAAAGAGAAGGGGAGGAGAGGAAAACACGTGTGACTAGATAGATTGAGTCAGGTTGGGGGGGGAACATAAAAGAGGGAGCCATTATTGGTTTGAAGAGAAAAGTGAACCTAAAGAAAGGTCTAGAGAACTACAAGACTGATTCCAATTAATAATTCAAGCAACCATGGAAAGGCTACCATAAATGCCCTTCCCTGATAGTGAGATCATCAACTAAATTATCTGCCATCATGGAGTCCTCATCTAGTACCTGTTGGAAACAGAAGCAAACACCCATAACCAAACAGTGAGTTGAACTAGAATCCAGATGCAGAGAGAGGAGACAATATCAGGTTGCAGAAACTCAAAAAGACAGCTGACCTGAACAAGGAGGAGCTTGGCCCCCCCCCCAGACTGATGGCTAGGAACCCAGCAAGGGACTGACTCAGACCCCCTGAATATGGGTCTCAGCTAGAAGGACTGAGCAGTCTTGGGGACCTCAGACAGTAGAAACAGGATCTATTCCTGGTGCACAAAAGGACCTTGCAGACACATCCCCCATGGAGAGATACCCACTTAACCTAGAGATAGGAGAGAAGTCCTAGTCCCTACTTCAAATGACTTGACAGATTTACATGACCCCACCAGGATAGCATAGCCCTACAAGTGGAATGTGGGTGGGGGGATGGGAGGGGAGGGTGGACAGGATGCATGTCACAGGGGAAAGAGGGTAAGAGGGAGGGAGGGAGAGGAAACTGGGATCCACATGTAAAAATTTTTAAATTATATTATTAATTAAAAAAAGAAGGAAAAAATGCTGCTGGGTTTTTTTTTTTTACATTTTTTTATTAATTTATTTTTTACATTCCAATCCCAGTTCCCTCTCTCTCCTCTCCTCCCACTCCCCCACTCCTCCCCTCCTCCATCACCGAGTTTCTATGGAGGCTTCATTACAAAGGCAGGTTCAATGTGTTATCGGTCCTAGTGTTCTATTTAACCTTTAGTCTCTCTTTTCTTTCCGTGGGTATAGCAAGAAAAATAAAAGACCCAGAGACTGATATTGGGGTTCAAGTTTCAAGCTGAAGATCAGAGAAGTAAAGCAGCCAAGCCAGTAGATCTTACTTCCACCCAGCTAAAACGGCAATCCTATCCCCACAAATCCTGAGGCAAAAGGCTCCCTGTTCCTGTTTCCTCCTCCTTATATTCCTTTCTTCACTGAGCTATATCCTGCTGTCTCCACCTCCCTGTGCTGGGATTAAAGGCATGTGATCCCAGTGCTGAGATCTCCTTCGTGTGAGCTGTTTCTTTTAGGACTGGATCAATTTTGTGTAGTCAGTGTGGCCTTGAACTAACAGAGATCTGTCTACCTCTTAATCCTGAGTCCTGTAATTAAAGGTGTGTGCCACCACCACTTATATCTATGGTTGCTGGGAATAAAGGTGTGCATCAACACTGCCTAGCTTCTGTAACTAGTGAGGCTGCTTTTCTTTTTTGATTTGCAGTGGCTTTAATAAATCATAAACAATATATCATCACATGAGTTAAGAGACAGAACTGGCTGGGTGGTGGGGGCACACACCTTTAGCCCCAGCATTCAGGAGGCAGAGGCAGGGGGATCTTTGTGAATTTAAGGCCAGTCTGTTCTATGGAGTGAGTTCCAGGACAGCCTCCAAAGCTACAGAGAGAAAACTCTGATAATTCTTTAATCTTTTGAAACCACTTCTCATTCTGAAGTTTCCAAATGGCTTGCAGCTAAAAATCAATTCATTACCATGCATCCAGTGCTCCTTAATCTGAATACACCAAGGGCATTTAGAGCCAGCCGTGTGTCAGAAAACAAGAACAAATTTCAAGTCCAGATTCCAAATAGCACAGAGAACTTCTAACATCCTTCTTCATACCTCCACACCCCACTATCATTGTTTGTTTGTTTTCAATTTCCTTAGCCCAAGAAATCCCTCTTTTTCAGCCCTCAGAAGAATGAAGATTTGGAACTGATGACTAAGGGTGTGTTTTCCAGGCAACCCTCTCTCTGGAATACTTTACACCCGCTGCTGATGCTTGCTAAGGTGCCTCCCAGAAGGAAGAAAAATAGTGTTTCTCAAGCGTCACGTGTTCTACATACTAGGTCATATGTAATGTTTAAGGAATATTTGAGAGGTGTCGTGTTGAGAAATTCAAATTAAGCTACAAAAACCTAGGAGGCTTGGTTCTAAAACACCTACTGTGGGTTTGTGGTACACATTGTGATCATCTCCTTGAGGTGAAAATGGCTTGTTTTCCTTTTTAGAGTACTCAGTTGATGGCCTGTGTGATTTGTGATAATCAGAGGCTGTGACTTGGGTTGTTGCTTCCCACCTTTTGCACACTCTGTTAAAGCAGCTGACCTCCTTCTATATTTAGTGGATTTTTGTGAACTATTATTATTATTATTATCATTATCATTATTATTTTATATATCGATCCCAGTTCCCTCTCCCTCTCATAATCCCATGCCCGCTGAACCCCCCCCCCATTGCACTCCCCACCTACTCCACAGAGAGGGTGATGCTTTCCAAGAGGGATCATCAAAATCTGTCAAGTCATTTGGAGTAGGACCTAGACCCTCCCTCCTGTCTCTACATTAAGGGAGTATCCCTCCATGGGAAATGTGCTCCCAAAGTCCTTTGGTGCATCAGGGATAGATACATGCTGGTTCCACTGTCAGAGGTCCCATAGATTACCCAGGCCTTCTGAGACCCACGTTCAGGGCATCTGGATTGGTCCTATGCTGGTTTCCCAGCTATCAGTCTGGGGTCCATGAGCTTTCCTTCTTCAG
Organism: Cricetiscus sungorus; assembly: GCA_030556225.1. Lineage (NCBI taxonomy): Eukaryota > Metazoa > Chordata > Mammalia > Rodentia > Cricetidae > Cricetiscus > Cricetiscus sungorus. The sequence goes on from JANBXA010000366.1 coordinate 17,521,812, forward strand.
GTCAGCTGTCTGTGTGGGTTTCTGTAGCCTGGTCTTGACCCCTTTGCTCATCACTCCTCCTTCTCTGCAACTGGATTTCAAGAGTTTGGCTCAGTGTTTAGCTGTGGGTGTCTGCTTCTGTTTCCATCAGCTACTGGATGAGGGCTCTACAATGGCATATAAGTTAGTCATCAATCTCATTATCAGGGAAGGGCACTTAAGGTATCCTCTCCACTATTGCTCAGATTGTTAGTTGGGGGTCATCTTGTAGGTCTCTGGACATTTCTCTAGTGCCAGTTTTCTCTTCAAACCTATAATGGCTCTCTCTATTATGGTATCTCTCTTCTCTCTCTTCTCTCTCTTCTCTCTCTTCTCTCTCTCTCTCTCTCTCCCTCCCTCCCTCCCTCCCTCCCTCTCTCTCTCTCTCTCTCTCTCTCTCTCTCTCTCTCTCTCTCTCTCTCTCTCTCTCTCTCACACACACACACACACACACATACATCTAGTCATCCCCTGACTCAATCTTCCTGGTCCCTCATGTTCTCCTCTCCCCTCCTCTTCTCCCCTTCTCTTTCTCCTAACTCTCTCTCCACACTCACTGACCCCTCCCCCCTCCCAATATGCTCAGGAGGTCTTGTCCCTTTCCCCTTCTGTGGGGGAGCTTGTATGACTCTCTTAGGATCCTCCTTGTATCCTAGCTTCTCTAGCAGTGTGATGTTTTCAGCTTTTTAAATTTAATTTTTTTTTTTTTTTAGAAACCAGCATCTCAGATGATTTATATATATATATATATATATATATATATATATATATATATATATATATGAAAGGCAATTTCCTTCTCTGAAGAAGATAAAGAAAATTCTACTTTACAAACCTCTAAAGAAGTCTAAGGAGTTAGAAGATGGATAGAGCAATTATATTCGCTAGTAATTGTACGTGCCTACCCTGACCAGCAAAGAAGATGCGACTCCAGGTAGGTCTTCTTCATGCAGTTTTAATCAGGATCCTTGAAACATGTTTCCTCTGACCCGCGGGGAGCCTGGGGGACCCCTGCACAGGCTAAAATACGCTTGAGCTAACCAACCCCAGTGAGCTACGTGGACCCTGCAGATAGGCTACTCTAATGCGGAAGCAGACAGGCTGAACAGACTTAACCAAATAAGGGCTTGTTTACACCAGAGAGCCCTCACCAACCGGAAGGTGTAAGGTGGAAGCCAGCGCCACTTTAAGGCGTGGCACTTCGCGGCTCTCTACAAGTAATATTATAAAGTTAGCAATACAAATAATACAAATAACACTAGATTAGCTCAATTTCACACTGAAGTTTTCTACCTAAAGAATTTTTTCATTCTTAAAAATCGATCCAAAACAGCACAGAAGGCATGAACAACCCCAGTAAAGTTATACATTGGATAATGAGGAATTGTTTAAACCTTACTAAGTATTCCTTTCTTTGCACTCAGTCAATATTCAATTGCTCTCTGATCAAACAAAAAGCAGACTGACAACACTAACAACACAAAGAGTGCCTCTTGTAAAGGCAGCTCCAATCACTTGGGTTCTGGGTTTTTGTTTCTTTCTTTTTTGTTTGTTGTTTGTTTTTTGACTGAAGGGACAAGCTGAAACAAAAAGAATAAAATCTTCACTTATAGTAACAAAAATTACATTTTAAAGGAATTTTTAGAGCACAGAACACTGTTACTGGTAAATACATTAGATAGTAAGTGTAAATAAATAGGATAATTCCCAGGAAGTGCCAAGCAGGTTGGGGAAGAAGGATTTTGTTAAGTGTGTGAGGGTTGGAGGCCGACCCTTCTCTGTGTGTGTGGACTCAGGCATACATGAGGTAGAAACAGGGTCTTGAGAAACCCATATTTGGATCTATAGAGCTTGCAGTAGAGTTCACATTATATATTTTAAAACTAATCGTTAAATTCTATAGCCTGACACATTTCTGTACAGTTGATGGTTCAAAAATTCCTAGTGAATGAGGATATGGAGTGATTTTTTTTTTCTTGTCTAAACGATAAAATGCTGTCTGAAATAAGAAATCCTATCTTCCAACCATGAAGCAAAAAAGCCAGTACTCTAAGAATGACAGATCTGAAAGATGTGAGGGTATATAATGTTGAAGTTATTAATGAACCTCCTCCAGATAGCTTGTTGGGTGAGATTATTAAGTACTTCGATCCTTATTTCTGAAACTAGTTATGTCATTCATTCCTTACAACCAAAAAAATCCCTAACTCATATAAACCTGAACAGACAAGTTTGTGTTTTTCAAAGTCCTCCCAAAGAGCCAAGCATGATTTGAAATATCCTACATTACCCCTGAGGGAACCCCTGGCTCGCTGACAGCCAGATTTTTTCTTGACTTACTAGAACATTCATCTTGCACATGGAGTGTCAGCTCATTCTTGTCTATATAGCACCTGCTTTGTGTGTTCTTTGTAGTTGTTTTCCAAGACACTGTTCCCTATTTGGGGGAATATTTTGATGCACCCCTTTAGATAAACTCAGCATACCTATTACTTAAAATCATTACTAATTACCTGGGCCAGACATTGTTAGACTCTTGTACCCAAAGAAATAACACTGATATTCTGGGTTACACAAGTAACCAATTCTGATTTTTTTTTTTTCCTAATGAGCCATCTTCTTTTCTTGATTCTTCCTTCAAATATTATGACCATCTATGCCAGGTTTATTGCCCTTAAGCTGTAGTACATCTTGATCTTGCCTGGTGATGAGAGAGTCTGAAATAATAATATACATTTCTGTTCTCAGCAGGGGGTGGGAAGGGAGAGAGATGGATGTGACAAAGAGGAAGAGACTGGATTCTCTATGTGGTTTTGCTGAGGCAACTCCTGACAAACAGCCAGCAGAACTTCCATGGGTATTCGTGCTCTCTGCTAGCCTCACTACTCGTGCTCCTGGACACCAAAGAGGGCAACTTTACTGTGAGATCTACCCACATCTCACAGGGTTCCCAGCCAGTGCACTAGCACCCCAGTGCCTTGCACCAGTCCCCACTGTCTATCTACAGCACTGTGCTGACAGCAAGTAAACCATACTCTACACTGTTGCTGGGATGCAACTCTCAAGGTTGCCCTCCTTCTGAGTTTTCCTCCTACCAGGGCTAAGTAGGCTCAGCTATTGTAAACAGGTATTCACCCACTTCTACTATTTATTCTTGTACTCTGTATTGTCTTTATTCAGTAATTAATCCCTTCTAATTATCAAGTTATACTTCTTATCCAATAGTACTCTGGCTAGATTTATATCAACTTGTCACAAACTAATCATCTGAAAGCAGGGAACCTCAATTGGAAAAAAATGCCTTCAGACAATCAGGCTGTGAGACAGCCTGTAGAACATTTTCTTAATTGGTGATTGTTGTGGGAGGGCCCAGCCATTGTAAGTGGTACCTTCCCCGGGGCCAGTGGTCCTGGGTTCTATAAGAAAGCAGGATGAGTAAGCTATGGGGAGCAAGTCAATAAGCAGCACCCCTCCATGGCCTCTGCATCAGCTCCTGTCTACAGTTTCTGCCCTGTTTGAGTTCCTGTCCTGACTTCCTTCAGTGATGAACAGCAATGTAGAAGTGTAAGCCAAATAAACCCTTTCCTCCACAAGTAGCTTTTGGTCATGGTATTTCCTTGTAGCAATAGAAACCCTAACTACACTGTTGCAGTGAATCTCAAAGTCGGCCTCCTCTTAAGATAAGGAGTTCTCTTTGTTTAGTTAATTATTCATTCATTGCAATTCTTTTTTCCCTTTTATTGCAGATAGATTCTTTTCTCATACAATAGATCCTGACTACAGTCTCTCCTCCATTTTCTCCTCCCAGTTCCTCCCCACCTCCCCTCCCACCCCGATCCACTCCCTTTCTGTCTCATCAGAGAAGAGCAGGAGTCTAAGAGATAGCAGCCAAGCCATATAGTAAGATAAAACACAAAAACCATCCATCACATTGAACTTGGATAAAGCAAACCAACAGAAGGAAAAGAGCCTAAGAGAAGGCACAAGAATCAAAGACCACCTTGTCCATACACTTAGGAATCCCATTAAAACACTAAAGTGAAGGCATCATGTAAACGCATAGGACATGGAGCAGACCCATGCAGACCTTGTTCTTAATGCCTCACTCTCCCTGAGTTCATATGAGCTTTCATTTAAGCCAGTGTGGCAGTGTGCCTGTAATCCTAACACTCCAGAGGCAAAGCCAGGCTGCGCAGCAAGACCCTACCTGAAACAATATTAATATTCCATTCTGATTAGTGGGTGGTTCCTGCCTCCAAACTACAGCCAGAGTGGTCCATCCTCTCTAGGTAGCTCATAGGAGTATTGCATGTGGTATCTATATTCTGCATACATATCAAGAACTGATTAAGTTCTGAAATGAATGAGCCCATTAGTTGTAATGTTGGACATGAAAGGTCAAACTACTAAGCCTAAGGTATCTAGTGTGTGTCACTTAGCCAAGATGTATTATCAAGTCACTAGACTTGATAACATTGAATTTCATTATACAAAATAACATTTTGTAACCTTGATTCCACGGTAAAATTTGAATATTATCACCAGGAATGAATTACACATCTAGCCAGATTCTGGTGGTGCATGCCTTTAATCTCAGCACTCGGAAGGCAGAGGCAAGTGGATCTCTAGAGTGAGTTCCAGGACAGCTAGGGCTGTTACAAAGAAAAACTGCCTCCAAAAATCATTTTAAAAATTGCACATCTAAAACTATATTTGTAATGTTTGTTGTGGGCTATACCTCAGTGGTAAAGCATTTGCCCAAATTCAATCCCTAATACCACAAAAACAAACAAAAGTAAAAGTATAAGAGAAACAATAATTTAGCCAGGAGTGGTGGCACGTTTGTCTGTAATCCCTGCATTGGAGAGGCTGAGGTAAGAGGATTAGTGTGAATCTAAGACCAGCCTGGTCTACACAGTCCAGCTACATAGTAAAACTTCTCAAAAACAAGCAAACAAAAACACTAAAACTTCAGTGTTAAATACTTAGAACATGCTTGTGTAATGAACTAAATGATTTCCTACAACTTAAAAGTTTGATTTTGTTGTGTTCTATGAGCAGCAAACCCGAATGTAGACAAATTGCCTTTTTTGTGTTTTTTTTTTTTTTTTTATTCTTTTTTGTTTTGGTTTTTTTCAAGATAGGGTTTCTCTGTGTAACAACCCTGGCTGTCCTCGAACTCTCTTTATAGTCCAGACTGGCCTTGAACTCACAGAGACTCATGTACCTCTGCCTCCCCAGTGCTGGGACTAAAGGCATACACCACCACCTAGCTGACAGTGTTTTCTTAAAAGATACACAATGAACAACATAAGCAGAATAAAACAAAGTCATTTTGTAATTGCAAAAATAAAAATGAAAGTCACAATGAGCTAATTTCTTATCTACTCACATGAATATAATAAAAATGGAAAAATGGCAAATGTTGGTGAAGATGTGGAAAAAAAGACTTAGTGCTGACACACTGCTCGTGGGGTGTCGAATGTCCAGCTGCTATGGAAGACACAGTTAAGTTAGGCATAGAATGACTATCTGATTCAACAACTGTACTCCTGGGCACACATCCCCCAAACTGGAAACAAGCATTCAAACAAAAACGTGTGCAAGTGTCCATAGCAACACTGCATATATACCAGAAAGTAAAAACACCTCAATAGCAGGCTAACAAACATACACAAAATGTGGTACATCTATACAGTGAAGTACTGTTTCGTCCTGAATTAAGTGCAGATGCTTGCTTTAATGTGGCGAAAGTGGAGAACATGGTGCTAATTGGAAGAATCAGGCGCAAAAAGCAATATACGGTGTGATTATTTTTATACGATGTGTTAGTTTCTATGACAAAGTACCTGAGAAATCAGCCTGAAGAAGGGAAGTTGATTTTATGCATGGGAGGTGGGGTGTTATTTTTTCTCACAGAGTTTAGTCCTTGGTCACCTTGTCTGGCTGGTTCTAGGCCTGTAGCATCACCGGAGTATACAGAGGAAGATAAGAAGATAGCTTCCTCACAGTGTCTAGGAAGGAAGAAGGGAGAGGAGGAGGGAAATGGAGGTGGAAAGAGGGGGAGAGAGAGATGTGCTTTTATAACAATGGCCCTCTTCCCAAGTCTCTCTCTCTCTCTGCCTCCCTCCCTCTCTCCCTTCCTCCCTCTCCCCCCCTCCCTGTCTGTCTGTCTGTCTGTCTGTCTGTCTGTCTGTCTGTCTGTCTGTCTCGGTTTTTCAAGCCGGTTTCTCTGTATAGCCTTGGCTGTCCTGGAACTCTCTCTGCAGACAAGGTTGGCCTCGAACTTGATCCTCCTGCCTCTGCCTCCCCAGTGCTGGAATTAAAGTCTTGCACCACCACTGCCTGTGTAAAGTCTTTTAGGTGTGAAGACATTAATGTATTACTCATTAATAAGGTCAGCACTCATGACTCAATCATCTTCCAAAGGCCTCAGTGACTAGCACTGCCCTGGGGACCAACCTTTAACACAGATGCTGTTGACATCAGAGTCTGGAATGATCCCACAAGCTCATGTTTTAGATGCTTGCTCCCAGGCTAGTGGCACCAAGCTGAGAATCCCTGAAGGCAAAGTCTGGCTGGTAGAAGTGAATCACTAAGCAGGGGCTTTGAAAGCCCCTGACTTTTGCCTATTTCTCTCCCTCAGTAAACAACTGCCCCAGGCCAGACATTCCCTCTCTCAGGATGTCTGGCCCAAGAGCCTGAGGCCAAGCAGTTATCAGCTGAAAATCTCTGAGAATGTGAACAAAAAATGAGAGGTTTTTCTGTCTTAAGTCTCTCTCTTTCTGTCATGTGTTTCTGACACCACAATGCAAAGGTTGTTGATAAAAAAAAAAAAATACTTAATTCAAATAATACCATCTGAAGTACACTGAAGAGGCTAATTAATATCCAGGGGTTACAGATAGGGAGTATGAGGGTTGATTTGCTAAGACAATGGTGACTGTTACAAAATTTTGTAAGTATAGTTAATGGCATTAGATTATATAATTTTATATAAGCAGTGAGTGATTGAGTATTACTTGTAATTTATCACAATAAAAAGGCCATTTAGAACATGGAAGATAGTGCCATTTTATTGTAGTTATTAAAAGATGTTTTGTGAATAAAGGCATAGAAGGTGTCCAAGTTTAACTTAAGATGAACAAAGGAAGACAGCCATTGAGTTTTTTTAGCTCCCTAACTGGTGACAATCTGATCCACCTTACCCTCTAATGGTCACTTGCTAATACATGAATGAGCAATATCTTAACGAATAGACTTCTTCAAATATCCATTAGATCCCCCCCACAGGTTGTCTTCTGAGAATGAGAAATAGACAGAGCTCATTAATACATGCTAACAGAAGGATGTATGAGTGATAAATCCTTTTTTTAGTTCCTGCATTATTTGTAAATATCAGAGATGAGCATCTTATGGAATTGGGTGGTTCCAAATGATTTGGAGTGAATGCTTTTATTCTACTACTTAGAATTCTGTCATTGGTTGGACTAACATTTTAACATAAATAAGTTTAAGTAATTCCAGATGAGAAGTACACAATGTATAAGTATAGGAAGCAAGTGACGTCCTAAGTGAAAAGGTGTTGTTGACATAAAAACAGCCATGTCAAGGACCCCAATGCCTCACCCCTACCCGCCCCCCATGGCAAAATCCTGCTCAGGCGAAGCTCACAAGGAGGGCGATGCCCTCCCTGGGTCTGAGTTTACATAGACAGTGTGCATAGAAAATGTCCACTGTAACTACCTCCCCATAGATCAATGGTTCTTAACCTGTGGGTTGTGACCCCTTTGGCAAACCTCTGTCTCCATAAATATTTACATTATAATTCATAACAGTACCAAAGTTATAGTTATTAAGTAGCAACAAAAATCATGTCATGGTTGGATTCACCACAACCTGAACTGTATTAAAGGGTTACAGCATTAGGAGGGTTGAGATCAACTGCCCTAGATGCTTTTCAGCCTGAAGATTGTTCAGTGTATATAACCCCTCTGCCTCTGTGTGTAGCTGTTTGCAATAATCCCAACCCTCTGTTCAACTGTATGTATTAAACAGGCTGAACTTTGGGATGCTGCAGTCTCTCCATCTGAGAACCCAGACAATCCAGTCACATCTTTTCTGTGCCCATGTTGTCTGTCCTTCCTTCATTCCCTCGCCATCCCAACTGAATCTACTCCTGGAGCTCTGCAGAGAGTGGCCTATGAGAAAAGATCATTTTCTTGTTTCAGATGCAAACTTTCCTGACGAGGAGTACTTCATGGAGCCTAGTTCATCCAAAGGAACTATAGTTTACTCCACAGTGTGCTAAGGAGAAATGATACAGTCAGAATCACTTCACTGAGCTGTGCGCAGATTACCCTACACAAATTGGACATGGCCAAGAAGAGGTGCATTGCACATTAAAAACAGCGCCTTGGATAAACAGGGAATACTCCATAATTCACCAAATACTCAGCTAATCTGAAACAATGGCTTTGAACTATTATTATCAAGGAACCTGAATTCTAGAACAAAGAACAGATTTTGGAGTTAAATATGTATATTTGTCTTCACTACAAAGATAGCAAGCTGGTTATATAAATACTGGTTATCTATCTCCATTTTCTCTGGCTTAAAATGTATTTTTAAAGAAAAGTTTAAGGTATATAAGAAAGATTTGAAAGAAAAAAATGTAGTGATACAATTATCAGAAAGATAAAAAATGTAATAAGAATGTTTTTGGAAATGAAGTTTTTTGTTTTGTTTTGTTTTGTTTTGTTTTGTCTGAGACAGGGTTTGTGTAGATTTGGAGTCTGTCCTGGAACTTGCTTTGTAGACCAGGCTGTCTCGAACTCACAGAGATCTGCCTGCCTCTGCCTCCCGAGTACTGGGATTAAAGGCCTGCACCACCACAGCTCAGCCATAGTGCAGGTGTTGTAACACTGAAACAAAGCCCCAACTTTGTTATAGTCAAGGCTTAGATTTTGTTTTAAGGGAGCAAGCTGCTCTTCTCTTTCCTCTTTCTTGCTTCTTGGAACAAAGGCTCAATGGTTAATGCTCAGGTAACAGACATGGACAGTACAGGACTGAAGCAAGGACAAAGAAATCTTGATGGGAAAGTGTTCATTCAATAATGGTTTTATGGAGTTGGCATGTACAGAGTCCTGCCTCATTGTTTTGTTGTGTGTGTTGTGCACAGCTGAAATGTATTTATTTGTACAAATAACCAACACTTATATAGGTCAAGTATTTTACAAGTTACAAAACATACAGGAATAACTGATTTCTAATTCCAAAGAGCCCCATCATTTATGTCCTTGTACACTGATTTCATTGGAGGCAGTTTATCTCTTATAAACATCACTTCTGGCTGCGTGGTGGTGGCAGGCTTTTCGTTCCAGGACAGACGCCAAAGCCACAGAGAAACCCTGTCTCGAAAACAAAACAAACACAAATAAACAACACCCCCAAACAAGCAAACAAACAACAATACCCCCCCCCAGTCCCAACACCATGAACTAGGCCCTTGATTCGGTCCTCAACACCATAAATATTGACTCAGCCACACTTAATGGGAAATTGAAGAATGTGATATATTAGCTAACAGACATGTGCCAAACTAAAGAAAAGGTAAAGATGTTGGAGGCAACTCTCAGATTTACCCTATAATTCAATATGGAAAAAAAGATCAATAGAGAAGAAGGATGTTGAGGAAAATAAGCTTGTGATCAATACCCAAATCTAGTATAATACTAGATAATGATAATACTAATAATTATAATTTATTGAACTCAGGGTACCAAATGTTCTGCTAAATGCTTTATATCTATTATCACGTGTAATAAACACCACAGCACCAACTGGGTGGATTAAAATTGGCCTGATTTTATAGATGATAAAACTTAACCCCACAGAGGTTGAACAACTTGAAAGCCAGCAGGTACTAAATGGAAGATTATAAGGAAATCTCAGGTCTACAGGACCCCAAACTGTGCTTTATAGCAGAAGGTTTGGAATTACCTCGAAACTTCTTATAAAGCATATTCTCAGGCCTTCCCAAACTCTCCAGATCAAACTTGGTTGGAGTAAGATTTCAAGACAAGTAGTAAACTAATTAAAATTAGAAAACTATGACTGTCAGGCACCCTGCATGGATATACCTGAGCCTGCCAACAATAAACAGACATGGTCTTCAGGCAACAAGTTCAGTGTCATTAACACAGGGCAAATCTCTATGTCAATCTAATCGTTTAGATGCTCTTGTTTTGGGCTTTTAAAAAGTTTATTTATTCATTGTGTATACAGTTTTCTGTCAGCATGTGTGTCTGCATGCCAGAAGAGGGCAACAGATCTCATCATAGGTGGTTGTGAGCCACTATGTGGGTGGTGGGAATTGAATTCAGGACCTCTGGAAGAGCAGCCAGTGCTCCTAACCTTTGAGCCATCTCTCCAGCCCATGTTTACATGTTATTTGCAATGTGGTGATTTCCAAATAACATGGAAGTTGCAGCAGTTAATTTTTTGTTCCATCAAGGATGAAGAATCAGTTACTGTGTGTGCCTCCCATGCAGTCTAAGAAGTGTGTTTTATGCTTAGGGGTGTTTTATCACTCTACTTTTCTTCTTTATTGAAAATTAGCTCCTGTCTTTCATTATGTCCGTCTCATCACACACCTTCATTTCTTCTGCAATGAAAGTACTATATTGTTGGCAACATTTTCTCTGGTAATTATTTACTACATTTTTTTAATTTGCAATTTTTTAACATTGTCAGGACTTTTTTAGTTACATTGCTTTAAGAGCTCTACCTCAGCTCTGTTTCCCTGTTTGTCCATAATTCTGCTAAGTTATTTTGCCAGATGACAGGAACATTGAATACTAAACCAAAACAACTACATGCCATACTGTCCATCTTTCTTTTGCTTGTTTGTTTTTTAGGGACTGGATTTCTCTGTGTAACAGTCCTTGCTGTCCTGGAACTCTGTCGATCAGGTTGGCCTCAAACTCACAGAGATCCACCTGCCTCTGCCTCTCAAGTGCTAGGACTAAAGGTGTATGTCACCACCAACCAGTATGCCCAGCTTATTTTGTTAAATGCCTGTATCAAAATGGTCACTGACAAATATTCCCAGAAAAATAGTTGAAATGTTATTGGTACTGAAATACTAGTTTGATGAAATTTTTGGACAAAAGTCTTAATGATCTACATAGGCTCTAATCCAGATTTTTGTCTTTGAGCTTCCCCTGGGTTCCTCTTCCATCCTTCATATTATCACACCCACATACTCTCCATCCTTTTCCTAGGACCAGTCCTGAGCTCTGATGATTTTGCTTTGGTGACACACCTTTATGCCGAGGCTAGCCTATATCCAGCCTTGACATGGTGTCTGAAGTCCTTTTCCAAGTGTTGACTCAAATCCTTCCTTTCCCATAAAGTGGGTGTAATCATGAATTAAATTGAATGCAAAACATGCACACAGGGGCCATATTATCACTCATTTAATTCATATGTACTATTGAGTTGGTTTTGCAAATACTGAGTTTTGTCCTTAATTCCTTTGATTCTCTATAATGTCTATATTGATTACGATCTCTGACTACAAATTTTATCATTAAACTACATTCCCTTTTTCATCAATCAAAATCCAGATAGATAGCAAATAGATTAATAGTATTTTTTCAGTCACTTTGAGTCTTCTGCTTAGCCTAGAACCTTCAGGGGCATTTCACTAATAAAATATTTTTCAGTCAACAAATATTTTATACCTTAATTTTTTTCCATCTAAATCTAAAACTTTTAAAGTTCTAGTGGAATGCAATAAACATTGTGATATTCCTGAAAATCATTTTGCCACCATGTCCTCTTTGTTTTTTTCAAGACAGGGTTTCTCTGTGTAGCCCTGGCTGTCCTGGAACTCACCCTGTAGACCAGGTTGGCCTCAAACTCACAGAGTCTGCCTGTCTCTGCCTCCCAAGTGCTGGGAGTAAAGGTGTGCGCCACCACTGCCCGTCTGCCATATCCTTTCAATATAAACTTCCTACTTATTTTGACATGTAGAGTCCTGTTTCCAAAGTGGATCAATTCAGAGGAACAGCTCTGCAAAAGTGTATGCAATTCTAGACCACAATCTGTTACTGTATGTTTTATCATCCTGTTACCATTTTGCTTCTCACAAATCTGTTGTGTGTCATGGTGAAACAGACAGGCAGAACACAAGATTCAAGACAGCGGCAGCATCCAGCTTCTCAGGCAGTTATTATATCAAATCATGCCAGTCATTGCTGAGTAGTAAGAAATGCAAATTAGAGTATTTTGAAATGAAAGGTGAAATCTGTCAGTTAAATGTGTCCTGCCAATGGTTTGTTAAACAAATTCCCTAAAGTTGACAAATGCACCTTCATCGGGTTCAGTGTTTCCAAAAAGAAGTGATACTACCAGCAGCTCACTCCTGCAGTGAGAAATTTAGTTGGCATTTGAGTACAAGGAAATGAATGGGTGTATTGATGGGATGACGCGAGCCAGGACCATCTGTTCAAAAGACTCGAATGTGGTGATAGGGAACGTCCAAAAAAGAATGAGAACCCATGAATGGGAAGCCAGGGTTAGGTTGAGAACTGCGTGTAAAAGGAATCTTGTAGGCTACTCCCAAAAAACTTCTCCCGGGGTCTTGCTGGCACGCTTTGCTGCAAACCCAAGACTGCCTGTAAACAGAGGTTGGGGGGCGAGGGGGACCCATTAGCCCTTACTTTTCCAGCAACCAGCTCAAGAGTCTTGTTTCCTTTGTCGCTACCAAAAAAAAAAAAAATTAAAATAATTATTTTGCTGGGCCCACAGCGAGGACACGCTTTAACGCAAGCCCAAGTTAAAAACTAAACCCAAATATTTACAGCGCTGGCCAACATTGCGCATGCGCCATCCGAGGACCCCGCAGCTCAGCCGAGCTCTGCTAGGAACCTTTGCGCTCGCCCCGCGGCCGCAGGCGGGGGAGAACAGGAGGGGAGTGGGCGGTCCCCAGTCCCCGGAAGTGGTCAGCGCGCGTGCGCCGCCCCTTGTGTGGCCGCGGCGGGCCGCGCAGGCGCACCAGGCCGTTTTTGACCGTAAACATCCTGCCGATTTGAACCGGGGGTTTGGGCGGCCGGAAGAGCCGCGCCGTAACGGCAGCCATCTTGTTTGTTTGAGTGAATCGGAAAGGAGGCGGCGGCCGCGGCGGTGGCGGGAGCGGCTCCGAGGCTACACCGCACAAGGGCTCCCCTCTCCCCGCCCCCTCCCCGACCCTTTTCCCCCTCCCCGGGTCAGCCGCCCGCCCTCCCGGCTCCCCGCCGAGATACAGGTAAGCGGCCGGGCCGACCTCTCCTCGGGCTCCGGACCCCTCCCGCTGCTCGTCCCCGCCGTGCTGCGGTCGGGGCGCGGGCCCCGCGTCCCGGGGGTGGCGGTGGAAGGCGACCGATCGGCCCCCGCGCGTCCGGGGCAGCTCCGAGCCAGCCACCCCGCGCGCGCCCGGGCCCCCGAGTCCAGTCCACCCTGGGCCCGCCCTCGCCTGGGGTCCTCGCTGCCCCGGGCCGTGCTCCGCGCCTGCCCAGGGACTAATGGTTCCGCTCCGTCCGCGGCCCATAAAAAGCCTCCCTCCGCCGTGCGCAGGTCGGACAGCAGGAACGCCGGGCTGCGGGGAGACGAGCGAGGTTTGAACGAGCCCGCTCTCGGGATCCGGCCGCCCCCTTGGGGAAAATGGCTGTCTGCAAAGACGCGGGGCTCGCTCTGGGCGGGAGCCGGCTGCTGGGCGGTCGCGGTGCACCGGGTGTGGGGTCTCAGGTCCCGGGGCTCGCCGGCCAAGTGTGCTGTCTCCCGGACCCGATTTCTTTTTAATAGTTTTTTTTTTTTTTGGTTTTGTTTTTTTAACTTTGGGGATCCCAAGAACTGGACAAGCTGTTTTAAAACACGACAGAGTAACTGCTTCCTAGGGCGTGGGTGTAACTGGTTTTCCCCTTAACTTTTCTAAACTTTTACGTTTTTAATGACTGAGGATCGGGTGTCGTGGAGGCGCTCTGATGTTGGGTGCCTTTTTCGTGGCAGAGGAAGGCTTTTGAGAATGCTCTGCCAGGATCGTGTAAGGTGACACTGCCGAGGTGTGTGGCTAGACCAAGCAGCCTTCAAATTTAAGAGGGAAACGCGTTGCAAGATTTCTTCGGGTTCTCTGATTCGTTAGGCTGTGCTCAGCGTTCCCAAACGCGTTGGTGTTTGAAGGGTTTGTGGAAGTGGCTTCTGTATTTCGGCTTCCCTTTGCAAGAGAAAGTATTTGTTCCCGTTAAACTGTATGGGGTAAGCGTCGTGTCTATCTCCTCCACCCCAGGGTGCAAAATCCTATTAAAAAGCCAATGCCCGAGACTGAGAAGGCTGCAGAGTTTTGTAAACAGACCGAAGCTGCTCTTTTAAGTTGTAAATACATTTGTTTGTTGTTGAAAGCAACTTTTTTTTTTTTTTGAAAAGGCATTGATGAGGGCATGTGTCCTGTCCAGGTTTTGAATTACTTTAGCTTTTGTACAAGCGAAGTTACTGAGGTGTTTGAGTAGTGGATTCGGTACTTTTTGTATTGTGCACAAGTAAGTTGGAAATTTCTTAGCAAATCATGCAGATTCTAAGAAAGGTTTAAACTTGAGTAGTTGGGGAAACTTTTTAATTCTTGAGAGACATACTGAGTGCTGACTGGGCAAGTTGTTGAGAATAATGTTTGCATCTTCTTGGCACTTCATGTGCATGCCATTTAATGTTCATTATACCCACTGTGTAGTTGAGGAAACTAAAAGTCGGGGTTTTATTTTCTTGTTATTGTGGAGAGTTGGAAAATTCAGATTATGTAGCCTAGCCCTTGAGGATCCTCCTGCCTCATACTTAGGAGCCCTAGGATTATAGACACTAGGTCCAGGATAAACTTCAGGTATGAAATGACATTTTTATATGCATTGGTGTGAGTCTATCAGATCCCCTGCAACTGGAGTTACAGACACCTGTGAGCTGCCATGTGGGTGCTGGGAATCGAACCCTGATCCTCTGGATGAGCAGTCTCATCTCTCCAGACCATGAAATGATTTCTTAGCCATTAAAAATAACTAAGCAAGAAAAGAGTTAAATTTCAAACTAGAACTGACTGGCAGTATTAGTACCAAAGGAGAATTGAGCAGTTATGTGCAGACTAGATATACCCTTAAAGGCTTCCATGCCACTAGCTCACAGCTCCATTGTTATTTGAGTTAGGTATTGATGTTCTCCAAAGTTAGCAAAATAGCCAACTGTCATCTTAGCTGTTTTTATAGGAGGAAAACTGAACTACACAAAGGTTAGAAAGTGTAACTTGCTAGCTAATCCAAGTCAGGATTATGCCTGACTCCTGGTGTGGTGGTTTCTGTTAATAAAATACGTAATATAGGTGTGTCCAAGACTTTTTTAAAAATCACATTCATGAATACATGCAAAATAGTACAGAAATACAGACCAGAGGTAACTGTTGTCACCAGTTCCTTAAGTACTCCCTCCACACATGCTTTGTGCTTATGCAGAATGCTCCCAAGTATGTACAGTTGACCCTGCTTGTTCATTGGCTCCAGATTAACCAACCACCTATTTAAAATGCTATACATCTTTTGTTGCCTTTCATACTTACTATGGCAATTTTATTAAGCTAGTGGAAGGTTTGTAAGAACGCAGCCAACCTATAGGTACATTTTTTCCAACAATCAGATCATGATTAGTCATTTTGGTTAGTAAAATGTTTCTTACTTAAACTTCACACCTTGTTTTTTTAGACATGAAGCTGTTGTACAATTCATATCCTAAAACAGTTGACTTTATTCATATTGACAAACCAAAGCCTGCCATTTCTCTTGAGATATGCATGTGTTCATGTCAATTTGAGAGGGCCATTGTGCCTTACTTATATACCAGTAGGAAATTGGCTCCACAGCACACTGTGTCCCTGGGATTACTACTTCCCATACCAAGAATCTGGGGAAGCTTCAATCCTCTGATATACTATGGAAAGGTGTACTTGTTCAGAACACACACTTTAAAATACATTTCCCATTGAAGTTGGCTGAATAAGAATATAGAACCTTTAGATATGAAGGGGTAACTGAGGCAACTAT
This sequence comes from Cricetiscus sungorus, assembly GCA_030556225.1. Taxonomy (NCBI): domain Eukaryota; kingdom Metazoa; phylum Chordata; class Mammalia; order Rodentia; family Cricetidae; genus Cricetiscus; species Cricetiscus sungorus. Next base: position 17,537,948 of record JANBXA010000366.1, read on the forward strand.
ATATGCATAGACTCCATCCATTAAGTCAAAACTACACCCCTCCTCCACACACAGCAGTATTTTAAATTTGGCCTGGACTTTTGCCTACTAGTACCAAGCTGGCATCATTGGTTAAAGCTGCCTTACATTCTGTTGTATAGATGTTTTTGTTTTGAAGTCACTTATTAATCAGGTAGGTCCTGATGTTTTGATAAATTTAATAATAATGAGTAAGTTATGCTGCCAAGGCAAACAAAAACTACAGATCCATCAAGTGCTAGAAGATACACTTTTCCTGTGTGCTCTTTATTCTATGTACAATGGGATGGAAATTTGGCAAAACATTTGGTGCTGCTTAGTTCTCTCTCTGTCTGACTGTCTCTCTTCTCTCTCCTCTGTCTCGTGTATGTGTGATACACATATCCAAGTATATCTTTAATATTGATTACTGGAAATGTAATTTCTGTCCATAAAGCATGAATGTGTGGAATTTTCATAAGACCTTGCCAAATTGCTCCTCAAAGAGGTTGTGTTAGTGTATTTGACACTTTCCTAATAGGTGACTGAATTGCTGGTGATGAGGGATATTGTAGCAGAAACATGAGCTTCAATTTGACTTTGCTTCTTTGGAATAAAGAGAACTGTTTTATTTTTTCATGAGTGAGTGTGTTCTAAATAATCATCAACAATTAAGTTGGTTCATGAAAAAGTTGGTTCAAGTCCTTGCATTGACAAGCTCTGCTCTGGCTTAAAATGCAAAGTCCTTTTGTAAAAGATCAACACAATTTAGAATATCCAGAATCTCTACAGACTAAACAACCATTTTTTAAAGTTAAAGGTTTGCATTACCAAGGAAAAGGTGGTGGTGATGCTTGGGTTTTTCTTTATTCAGATGTGGCTGCCATTGAGTGATGACTGTCACTCTTGACTTCCCTCACTCCAGTTACTAATTGTTTTCCAGATTAATTTTAGTGCTCCGATGCTTTACTTAGCATCTCCTACCCCATGCCCAATCTATTTAGGAATCTGCCTGTGCATAGCTGGAATGCTTGAGGCTCAGTCCTGACCAGCAGCTGAAGGATGGCCCATAAATTACTCGCACCTGTTGAAGCATGCTAGTAGTTTTAATCTCTAGATGTTTTTAGATTTCCTAATAAAGAGATCAATTGCTATATAGTATTTCCTTATTAAGTACATATTTAGTAACTCATTTGGTCTATATTATGACAAGTTTTTCTCTTATTTGGAACACAGTGTTTTGAGGTTTTCATGTAGAACAGTGACAGCATTTCTAAGAAAATAATGCCATATTGAGTTTCTATAATTCTCTAGGTTGGTTGGTTGGTTTTTCGAGACAGGGTTTCTCTGTGTAGCCTTGGCTGTCTAAGAATTTCCTTTATACACCAGACCTTGAACTCACAGAAATCCTCCTGCCTCTGCCTCCCAGGTGCTGGGATTAAAATCATATACCATCACCAGACTCTAAGGATAGTTGAGGTTTTGCTCTAACAGACGGATGTTCTAATGCTTGAAAACACCAATTTGCAAATGAAAGTCTCCCGTCAATTAAGTGCCAAACATGTAACTCAAAGTATTATTTAATACACCACATAACATTTGATCTGAATTCTTACAGTATTCTTTAGTTATTAACCTGACATTCAGTAGAAAGGTTACACTATTAGATGAAGCTTGAGTTTTTGTTGCCTTTTTTTTTTTTTTTTTTTAAGAAAACCTTTGTGCTGTGAATTAACACTAGGTTCAGAATAAGAATGTCAGAATCCTTTTTATTAAGTGTTGGAAAAGGGGGAGCTGGAGCAAACCTGGCTTTTTCTATCTTGCTACCACACTGCCTTCCCACAAATGATACACCATCTTCTTTCTCTTTCACCCTTCAAGCCCTCCCATGTACCCCACCTTGTTCTCTTTCAAATTCTCTTTTTCTTTGCTTTGTACAAGTGTGTGTGTGTATGCATGCATGTATGTGTGCATATTTGTGTCCCTAAATATAAAAATAAACCCTGCTTAGTCTGTCTAAGGTTTCTTGTATGTGTTTTCAGGCTGACCGTTTGGTGTGCTCTTACCCCAAGGGAAAGACTTTTGCATTCCTTAGCTGCCTCTAGTTCTTTGTCTAGGCCTGAGGCCTCGAGCTTCCCCTCTTCCATGTTAGCATGTTAGTTGGTGATGTCCTTACTCAGGTCACATTGTGGCAACCATCTTGGTGAGACTTGTTGGGTGTGGATTTTATCTGTGGATCTAAGCACACTGGAATTGTACTGGTTTGGAAAATGACAGTTGCAGGTTCTCCTCCAAGATCCATGACTTGACTAGCCCCAGGGACTGACTAGGTTTCCTCTTAAGTCCAGTTAGAGAACTGTTGCTAGCACCAAAAACTATGTGTGTGGTTCCTGCACCCTTGAGTTACTGCACTGTGCTTGCCATCCTTGTGGTTCATAGGCATCATAGACTGTTAGTTGCTTCCATTCTTTGGAGGCTTTGAGGTGAGATCCAGCTTGGATCCTTTGGCCCAGCCTTCAAAGTGTATGGTGTCCTCCGCAGTGAGGACTTTTCACCAAGAACAACTGCAGGCAGTAGCCATCCATAATCTCTAATGTTTGGGGGTGTCTCTTGGACAGCCCTGACCAACAGTTCAGAAGAAGGGGGGCTTCTCCCACCTGTGTTGGAGTTTGGGTTATGTGGTCTTAGGCTCTTGGATAAAGCATTGTCATCCCAAATGTGAAATTTCACTTAAATTATATATGTATATTTTTGCAACTTAATGTATTATATGTAATTTTAGGTAGATAATAATATGATTCATTGTGACTTTCAGACATCCTTACTCTTATTTTGCCCTCCTTCTGTATTTATCTCTTTTTTTTCTCCATAGGTGAACCCCACCCAAATTTTTCTCTTCTATTGCCCTTCCCCCCCTTTAACTTTACTGTTTTCTTTGGTTACACCAGGTTATACTCAATCTGAATATTTGGAGCTAGGAGCCTCATGAGAGAGAACATTCAATTTCCATCTTTCTAGACTGAGTTACCTCGCTCAGAATAATCTTTGCTGTTTCTATCCATTTAATTTTTCTTGAAATAATATTTTTGGCATACATGAAATTCTCCTGGCTATGCTACCTTTAAAAGTTTCTTTTCAACAATTAGAATGGGCATGTTGTCAGTTAAAAATGAGCAAATTTCATTTTAAAATTTCACTTTTTTGTGAAATATGGAATTATAGTTACTTCTTTTTTTTAAGCTACTATAAAAATGTTTACATATTCTCCATTTAATGTTGGCTTTGTTTTTATTTAAACCTGTGTAGTAAGGCTACATTGGTTAACTCATGAGGCTTTAATTTGTTCTTTTCATGGTGGCTTAGACTTATTCGGTATCTTGATGTTCCTGTTTCTCGTGGGGATGGTCCTTTGCTGTGCCCTTTTCTTTTTGCTCATTTTCTAGTTGGATTTTCTTTTTTACTTTTTAGTCATGATGGTTCCTTATGTGTTCTGGATTCTAGTTCTAGCCAGATAATGGAGTTTATAACTTTTTCAGTTTAAGCTCTCAGTCCTAAAGCAAGATTTTAATTTAATGAAGGCCACTTTACAGAGCACATTATTGCCAATATAGTGCTGTGTCTAAAAACACTTGTTCATAGCAATGGTTAAGATTTTCTGAAAATGTGCTAATACACATTTAAGCCTGTGTCATAATTTTTAAGAGATTCAGTTCCTTTATTAGGCAGTGAACTGGAGTTACGTTGGCCAGATGGAACAACTTAAAATTAAACTTTAGAACTTGCATGCTCTTTAGGTTTTGTTGGATGTGCTTGCTACATGTGCAGTGTTCTTTTAATCCGGAGAGCAGGCAGTGTGGCAAATGCACAGTGGCTCTATCCCAGTGTTCAGATAAAGATAATCTAATCTTTTGAATAATTATTTGTGTGTAGCTTGTGAGGTCCAAATTTAGCTGTGTTGGTTTTGCATTTTGTTTCTGTTCTGTGTAGGTCTGTGTGGACTCACTCCATCACTCCATCCATTTTGTTGCAGGAGTTATCGTTCCATCTTTGACTTGCTTCTGCATCTTTGGGAAGAATCAGTTGGAGATACCTGTGTCTGTTTTTTGGTCCTCTGGTTGTAGTTATCCCTATGTGTCTTTGTGCCAGTGCCACAGTTGTCAACCTACAGCTGTGTAAGGTTTAAAACTGATGGATTCATTGTGTCTTCCTGTTCATTTTTGAAGTGGTTTTGGCTTTTGTAGATATTTTGTTGCTCCATATTAAATTTAGAATAATCTTGTCTATGGTTATAAAGAAGTACACTGTTCTGATCGTTGTACTAAACTATCCTGGAAACTATATGTACTCTTACTGTATTGCCTAGCAACTATACTTTAGAATGGTTGTTGTAGAGAGAAGCTTGGTTGTCAGTAAGTGTGCATACAGTATGGACATTGGCTTTGTCAGCAGTAGCCCAGACTTAATACCTAGTTTAATGGTCCTCCATGGGTGGGTGGCTAAGGCGACAGTAGTTTATTTCCTCACAGAATGCTCTTCAACAGTAGGTAGGAATACACTGTTGATGAATGGACCTCAGCAACATTGTTATAAATCTTTAAGAAATTCAGTCTATGCTGTGGGACTTGTGTATGTGATTTGTGTTGTCTATATATAAAAATACCAAAATGATCTATGTAGAGTGTTATTTGACAGGATTTGTAGACGGCAGGGATAAGTGTCTTGTTTGTAGTGATGAGTAAACATCTGCACATACAGCGTGATGGCATAGAGAGATACCTTAAGTCATTGCCACTGTCTGGGTTTGGAAGATCTCATTATTGAAACTACTGTTTGTGGATCTGTAATCATTTCAAAATTAAGAATCCAAAACTGGGGACTGAAGAGATGGCTCAGTTGCTCTTGTAGAGGACCCAAGTTCAATTCCCAGCACTCAACATTCCTAACCCTAGTTCCAGGGAATCTAATAACATCTTCCACTCTGAAGATGTTTACAGGCACCAGACATAGACATGTTGTGGATTAATCCAGGCAAAACACACATACAAAATAAATTTAAGAGTCGCTCTTGAGCAGAAGATTTTTCTAAAGCCAAAACTAGTCTTATTTTAGTAAAGATATGCTTTTTATTTCTTAAAGGTAGGCCTTTAGTTGGGCAGTGGTGATATATGGGCCTTTAATTCCTGTACTTGTTAGGTAATGGCAGGTAGATCTCTGAGTTTGAGGTCAACCTGGTCTACAGAGTGGCTCCAGGTCAAGCTCCAAAACTGCACAAAGAATCGCTGTTAATAGGCCTCTGGCATTTCAGAAAAGGGCAGAAATTCATGGGGGTGGGGAGGCTTAACATCTTCTGTGAAGGGGAATTATATAACACAAAGCAAAAATTTTAGATAGTCAAAAGGAAAAATTAAAAACTTAAATATAATGGGTTCTGGCTCATGCCTTAATTCCATTGCTTGGGAGGAAGAGGCTGGTAGATCTCTGAGTTAGAGGTTAGCCTGGTCTACAGAGTGAGTTCCAGGACAGGCTTTAAAGCTACAGAGAAACCCTGTCTCAAAAAAAGAAAATTGGAGAGATGGCTCATTGGTTAAGAGTACTTGCTGCCTGCTCTTCCGAAGTTCCTGATCCCCAGTAACCACATGATGGCTCACAACCATCTGTAATGAGATCTGGTGCCTCCTCTAGCCCACAGGCATGCACGCAGGCAGAATACTGTATACATAATAAATAAATCTTTTTAAAAAATTAACCCACATTTCTTATTTTTAAAGAGAGAGAGAGAGATGATGGGCTCCACCACACAATGGGACAGGCCCATGTACTCAGTTTTGCTACACAGCTCAACAGGACTTGCTGCTGCCTATGCAGTTGCCTTTTTAGACTTTGTACTTTTGTTGTTTGTTTTTCTTTAGTGATACTGGGGATTGCACCCAAGACATCATATATGCTAGGCTTAAGTGTTTTTCTCTGTTTACATCTAGATTCTAGCCAATTATCAGAATTATGTCTTACTCTTCAGTAATTAGCCTAAAAATAGGACTGGTACTTGGTTGGATTTAGAATAAAGGAGTTTTGGTGACAGTCTTTACAATAGCAAATCATAAAAACAATTTGACCCCTTTTTCCATGTACATCCTAATACTTGGGGATGGGCCTTGCCCTCATTAATTTAATGGGATCATTTTGTAAAATGTTCATTGTACTTACATGCTCTTTGTGTACCCGTATTCAACTTAGGAAATCAGAGTTTTCATATTTTTTTATGTGTCTAATAAATATTTACATCCTTATATGAAACTTAATAACTTTTTTCTCTCCTCAGGTTTTTTACTGTTTTGTAGCAAACAAGAAAAATGTTCTACGCACATTTTGTCCTCAGTAAAAGAGGGCCTCTGGCCAAAATTTGGCTGGCGGCCCATTGGGACAAGAAGCTAACCAAAGCCCATGTGTTTGAGTGTAACTTAGAGAGCAGTGTGGAGAGCATCATCTCACCAAAGGTAGGTGTGATGCCGGTGATTTCCATCTACTTCATTTAATTCGTGTGTGAAATGGAACTTGTAAAATGGCTAGGTGTAACTGCACATTGGAAGCAAGGAAAACCTCTAGGTAAAGTCTCCAAATGCCCTTTGTTATGTTAATCTTTAACATTTCGGTACAGTAATGAGCATAATGTATGGAGTGGCATTGAGAAATACTCGTCAGGATCTGTACCCTGATCCACGGTGGTCTTTATTGTGGGGGCTTGTATCTGGGGAATAATGCTGAATGGCAACAGAGACTTGTTATCTTAAACTTTGTGTGGAAGTGTCTGTTGTTAGGTAGAGGACTTCTGTAGAAGTTCCACTGGTTTTAAAATTAGTAGCTTATGGAACTGAGTGAGGGTCTTTCTTTCATAACCTTCCTGGGACATTTCTGATTGGAAGTTTCTAGTAACATGAAGGCTTGACAGACAGGAAAAGTTATCAGTAGTCCTATCACGTAGACCATCCTCTCATAGTACTTTTCTTTCCTGATAGAATATTGTAGATATATCTTATATACCATATTTGTTTTATTATTTACATAAAAGTAAGTTACAGTGCCTTCCAATTGACTGCCTTCAGAAACAGCGATGTTCACAACTCATTTAATGTTGCACAGCGTTGGAGTCCCTTATCTACAGAATGTACAGGAATTGAAAGACCTCAGCTGAGGTGAAACAATTCACAAGATCATTTTAGGGTTTTCAGTGAGGAAAAGTCCTTGTTTGGTTTGAACATGATTCAATTAAGCCTTCCTACTGGACTAGTTTACATTATTTCTAAGTTTTTGAACTCTTAAATTCTTCTCATTCTCTGTAATACAACCGTTAAATGACAGCAGAATGATGCGGTGAAGAAAAAGTAGTGTTTCCAGGCCAGAGAATTGATTTAGTCAGTAAAAGTGCTTGCTGTGCAAGCCTGGTAGCCTGATTTCAGATCCTGGAACTCAGGAAGAAGCAGAGTGGGGTGACAGCTGTCTGTGATCCTGGGCAAGGTAGAACAGGGTTGAAACAGGAGGAAACAGACACATCCCTCGCCCCGTGGCAAAGACTGGAGACCAGCTTGCCTGGAGTACACAGCACAGTGCCAAGCAAGCAGAGAGACCTCCCACAAAATAAAAACAAACAAATAAAAGTGGAGAGAGCTGACAGTGTTAAGTAAGTTTAAGGATTTGCCATTGAGCCTAACCTCAGTAGTGGGTGCCCAAGACCCACATGGAAGAAGTTGTCCTCTCACAGACAATGTGATTAGAAAAAAGTGGGCAGGCAACTTTTTTTTTTTTTTTTTTTTCTAATAGGGTTTCTCTGTATTGCTAGGACCTCCTGGAACTAGCTCTGTAGACCAGGCTGGCTCACAGAGATCCACCTGCCTCCTGAGTGCTGGGATTCGAAGCTAACACCCAACAGCAGGCAACTTTTGACCCCTGTGATTGTCCTCTAACGTTATAGACATGTGTACACATATATACATTACATGTATGTACTTAAAAATAAATGTTTTTCTTAAATAATGGTCTTTTCAGTAAATAGTACTAGAACAAATGGTGTCAGCATGTATGAAAATAAATTTAGAAACATACCTTATTTCTTCCAAAAAAAATAAGTTCAAGGTCATGGACCTAAAATGTGAAGTATAAAGCTAGTAAATAACTTATTGATAGTTGTTCTCAAGTCTGACCTCTTTTGAAACGTGACACCACAGGTATAAGCTGAGTGGTTAAATTTTCTCCAGCACTGAAGCATATTTTACTTTGTAAAACACTGTTGAGAGAACGAAAGGACACTTAGATGATCATACTGTTGAAGGAAAATAAAAATATATTAAATAGGCCAAAAACTTTAGTCAGAATTTGATTAAAGAAAATATGCAGAAATCAAGTAAATACATTTAAAGATGTTCTCATACCATGTGATCAAAGAAAAAATTAAAAACAACCAATATATTTATTAGAATGACTAAAATCCAACCCCCTGAGACTGCTAAGTGGTGGTGAGAATGCATAGCCACAAGAGCACCTTCACTGTTGGTGGCAAGCTGAAAGAAGATGTTTATAAGATAGTCAGTGCATGAGCGGATACAATCAATGTGTACAAACAGCCTTGCCCTGGAAGGCTGCCTGCTGCCTGCTGGCTGAGGGATAATCTTGTAAAGGCACAGCTATGATGGTAGTGAAAAAATGAAAGGTTGGGGAAAGGAGGAAGTTATGACTGGGCGGGCACAGGCTTGATTTTAGTGCAGTAAAGGCGTGCTGCCTTGCTGTAATGGTGAGTGCATGGCCTTGTCCACTCATCTAAAGTGGACTTGGGTCATCTTATAACTGCCAGTATATTGGATGGTGTTGATAGTGAGCTGAGTAGGTAGTATATGGGAAATTTCTACCTTTACTCACCTACATGTGAGTGAAAGCTGGTGTGTAAATGTACTGTAGCAGACATTGGTACCAGAGCTCTGAACAATTTTTGGATGTAGTCCTTTTAACAATAGAATGCACACAAACGTGCACATTGTGAGTGTGTGTGTGTGTGTGTGTGTGTGTGTGTGTGTGTGTTCAAAGTCTGCATTTAAAAACGTGCACACACAAAGCTTAGAAAGTATACCAAAACATTAGGTTTCTGTAAATAGTAAAATTGAGGGTTTTATTTCCCCTTTTTAAGACAGCTAGCCATATAGTAATTGTTTATTGTTAAATAACAGTGGGCTTCCTGTTGCACTAGTTTGCACAGCTGGTCCAGTTATATGGGAGCATGGTAGGTTTTTGTTTTTGGGGTTTTTTTTTTTCTTTTTTGTGCTCATTGAGATAAATAGAAACTGGAGAGATTGTGTTCTTTAGCACCTGTACATAGTAAGAGTACTTCGGCTTTAAGGGATGCTTTTTGTAGTGTGTATAGAGTACTTTGTACACTACAGAAAGTGTGAGACTGGGATAGATGAGTGTGCTAACAGACATGGAGACAGTTTGGCAATCATGAGAAAGATTACTGTGAAGCAGCACAAATTACTTGAATATTTAAGTCGTTTCTAGGTGGGTTTATTTGCCTATGTTGGAATATGGTGTAAAGCTATTTTCACATGGTGACTGACCTGAAACTTGGTTTGACTTGATGAGCATTTTGTGTGAGGAAATTGTTTACTTAATGAGGTTGTATCAGACTTGTGGCTCTATCGTACTGCAAACTTACATGAATTCCCCGACTTCTCTCTCCATCAAAGGAACCAGACCAGGTGCCTTTGCTTGAACACACAGCCTGTGGTCTTCATACTTAGTTATGTTACATTGCCTGAAAGCATGTCTTACCTCATTTACCCACTCTAACCAAACTAGTTCAGAAACACTTTGGAAGTTGCTCATTCTAGACAAGGAAGAGGTGATGTCTTTCTTACGTTGCAGTACCATCTGTAACTTGAAAATTCATCAGACCACATGCATGTAGATAGATTATTATTAGAAATTACTTTTTGTGTCCCTAGATTTGATGAGATTTGTTATAATTTGATGTGTCTAAAAATTTACACTAGCAAATTTGTTGTTTTTGCTTTAAATCACATAAGATGACCATAAATACAGAGACTAGATTGCAGATAAGGGTCCTAGAGAAATCCAGTATACACATATAACTTATAGACACACTTTAACAATGCGTTTAAGATTTAGCAAAAAAAAAAAAAAAAAAAAGTGTTTTTTACCATAGAACTTGGGAAGCTTAGGTTTATGGTATGATTTGGAAAAACCATCTTGAGTTCATATTTTTTATACTTTTTTTTTTTTCTCCTTCTCCCCCTCTTCGAGACAGGGTTTCTCTGTATTGCTTTGGAGGCTGTCCTGGAGCTAGCTCTGTAGACCAGACTGGCCTCAAACTCACATAGATCCACCTGCCTCTGCCTCCCGAGTGCTAGGATTAAAGGTGTGTGCCACCAATACCGGCTTCATATGTTGTGGGTTTTTGTTTGTTTGTTTGTTTGTTTGTTTTCCCCTCTTGTAGCCAGGAGAATTTAGAGTACTTCTGTTTAGCTCATTAATAGTGTGTTATCTGTTAGGGTCATTATTGTGTCTCCTAATCTAGTAATAGAAAGGAATGAACAGTGGCTTAACAAGGAAAAGTATTAAGGGACATTCTAGGATAGATCTGATTTGCTGGCAGCTCAGAGACATCCCAAACCTCATTGACTTCTGACCTTTTCCCTGTCTTCACACAGCTCTATTATTTTCAAAGTCTTTCTCAGAAACTCCTGGCAAGCCTCACCCTTATTTCTAGCGACTAAAGTGTATAAGCATGCCTGGTCAATAACGAGTTTTAACAGACATGGATGAAATAATAATCACTTCATGGCTAGGAACATTTGCTTCTGAAACAGTCACAGTTCACACAGTTCTCCTAGGAAAAGCCCATGGGAAGATGACTTCCTGCTTCATGGTTACCCTTTATGTCTAAGTGAATTCACAAATCACTACTGTTCAGTCTGTGCTAAAAGAGCTATTCAAGGAATGGCTAGGTTAGAGCTGTAAATGGGGAGGTGCAAATGTTTATTAACCGACTTTAACTCATACAGGGTATAAGAAAAAATAAAAAAGTCCTCATACATTACCTCGATGTTGAAGGGCAATGAATTATTGTCTTACTCAGGTGAAGATGGCACTGCGGACATCAGGACACCTCCTCCTGGGAGTTGTCCGAATCTATCACAGGAAAGCCAAATACCTCCTTGCAGACTGTAATGAAGCATTTATCAAGATAAAGATGGCTTTCCGGCCAGGTATTGTGATTTTCTTTCTTTTTTTAACTGTGGGGTTTTCCATTCCTTGGATGGAAACTGCTTAACACATATTCTACATAGGTGTGTTTCATGTTCATAGCAGCATAAGGAAACCTGCAGAGGAAAGCTAAAGTATTTCCATTCTTGGACTAAGTATTCAGTATAATTTCAGCATCTTACACACAACAGCTGAGTCATCAGAGCTGACATGTTGAAAACTGGTAGATGTGTGATGTATTTTAAAAGATGGCTGAGGAAATGCCACTGTCCGGTTCTTTTTTTTTTCCCCCTGAAAAGTTTTGATGTACTTTTAGAACCAAACAATTTAAATTTAATCCTGAGACATTTCATTTAACGCTGTTTGTTGTGTTGTTGCTGTTGTTTTGTTTGGGGTGAGATTTGGTTCTAATAGTACTTGGAGTATTCTTCTCAATTCGTAGTCTATAACGATGACACTGGTGATCTGAGTAGCTGGGGTAACCAGTTGGCACACAGGGCGGACCTGAGATCAATCCCCAGTGCCTGTGGGGAAAGCTGGGTGGAATGGCACCTGTATAGCCCTGTACTAGGGAGGGTGGGTTATCCTGTGGGCTCTGGACAGCTAGCCTTGCAGAATCTTTGAGCTGCGTGTCTAGGGGGAGATCCTGTCTCAATACTAATAATATTTGAATGTATAAGGAGTGCTTTATATAATAACTTGCATTGAGACTATATTCTAATACTTCTATTTTAACACATGACAGTAAACTACATAGTATTTTTGCCTAGTAAAATATGCTTATTGTAGATAGCATGTTAAATAGGTAGGGTTTTTTTTTTTTTCTCTCAATACTTGTCATTTTATTTTATTAATTTTGGTTTTTCGTGACAGGGTTTCTCTTTGTAGTCCTGGTTGTCCTGGGACTGACTCAATTTGTAGACCAGGCTGGCCTTGAACATGTAGATCTGAACTTGTACTTGAACAGGTAGATCTGCCTGCCTCTGTCTTCGAGTGCTGGGATTAAAGGCATATACCACTATCACCTGACTTACTTTAGTTTTAAATATTTTTATCATGGAAAATTTTGAGCACGTCTAAAATTGTGTTATTTTCCTAAAATAAGCAGCTACTGAGCTAGGTAGATTACTTAGTTATCGGTTTTCTTACTGTTTAAACATGAAGGGCATGAGTTCGCACCTGTATTATAAGAAGAAGAGAAAAGGGGGGGGGGTGTGGGATTCCAGGGCTGGGAAGAACAGGATCCCTGAAATTTGTTTTGTTTTATCTTGTCCAGCCTAATTGTTGAGCCTCAAGAAAGGTGGCGAGCAGTTGAAGTCCCCTGACACACTGCACCCAATGTATTTATTATATTCCTTTGCAGCCATTTATATTGCCCCCTGATAAATTTCATGGTAAAAAGCAGGAAACTAATAGCGTTTGTTTGTTGACATGCCCTTAGTTTAATGCATAACCAGTGCCTGGATTATTTTTGTAGAACAAATGGTGTGACTCATGGTAATGTGACAGCATCAAAACAAAAGTGTTTCGGCTTCAAGATACTTTGCATATGCCACCAGCTTTTCTCGACTGTCACCCCTGGAAATTTTTTCATGTTACCTGTGGCCCACATGTAATCTGTGCTTAGCTAGGCCTTCAGTCTTGACATCTCTTTTCCAGGTGTTGTCGATCTGCCTGAAGAAAATCGAGAAGCAGCTTATAATGCCATTACTCTACCTGAAGAATTTCATGATTTTGATCAGCCACTGCCAGATTTAGAGTATGTCTCTCTGGATCTCCTCCCCACTAGCTTACCTCCTCTTCCTAACCCTCATCCTTTAGGTGTTTGATACTTTGTTAAGAGTGTGTTGATCTTAGTTACAAGATGTCTGGGAAAACTGTGTGTATGAACATCTAACACAGTTTGAGAATCCTAATGGACTTAGGCAAAGCTTACAAGTCCTGAAGACTTGTCTAGGTGTGTTCTTTACAGTGTTGTCAGTAAGCTTGTAACTTGTTTCGAGATTTTTTTTTTCAGAGAGATTATTACAGACATATGTGTTGACATAGCAAGCTGTACTGAAAGATGCAACTTTTAAAATACGTGTATGTGATGGTTTGCAGTGTCCTGTGAAGAATATGAAAGGATCATTTAAAATACATTTAAGAGGAAAGGTTCTGTGGAGAGGACTGTTTTTACAGAGTGCTGTTGTATGTTACTTTCTTGCCAGTGATTAAACTCTAGCTATTATGCCAGGATAGCAGATGTGACTATACCTTACCAAATATTTGGGTGGCACACTTGACAGCAGCCTGTTTACCCTTCTAGTTAAGGCGCGCACATAGGAGACGTGGGGACTAAAAATGAGGTGGACTAGAGTCTCAGGCAACGGCCAGGTTTATTCAGAACCTCAGACAGTGTATACTCCAGGGGTGGAGAAGAGTAAAGTGTACAATCACAAGGGCAAAGCACAGGTGACAAAAGCATGCTTTTGCATAGAGGCTCGCTGCTCTCCGCTACACCTGGGAGGAGCGTGAAAACACATTCTAAGAGCAAATCCTCACCCTGAAAAACATCTTGGCAATTTCACGGGACTCCTTGGACTGTGTTCTGACACCAGCCCTCTACACTAAATGTTCCATTTATTTCACAACAGATTTTCTTGCATTTTGAAAAGATCTATGACTCCTAATGAATTTTATAACCACTTTATAATCATCCTGCGTTAATTCTGGCTGGGCATTAGCTGCCATTTCCTCCCCTCCCCTAAAGGTTAGCATTATGAACTTCGGTTCCTTTAGCCTTTTTACTAACCTGATGTCAGCTTTTCAAACTCACTTGCCATTTCGTGTTACTAGCAGGGTGATTTTTTTTTTTTTTTTTTGTAAAGTTTGTGTCTTTAGAAACAAGAAATTTTTTGTAGCATCTGTAACAATTTGGTTTAGAAATGCTAGTGGTTTGTTTCTTTGGTTGGTTGGTTGGGTTGGCAATTTTGTTGTGGTATTTTAAGACAGGGTCTCACTAGTTAGCACAGTCTGCCCTGCAACTCAACTCACAGAGATAGATCCACTTGCCTCTGCCTCCCAAGTATGAATGCTTTGATTAAAGGCTTCCACCACCATGCCTGGCATAAGAAATATTAGTGATTCTTAATACATAAAATTAACATTTAAAAATCCCCAGTGTCTCAGCACTTTCCTTCTAGGTTTTGTGTGCATAGGTAATTTTTGTTTTGTTTTTGTTTGTTTGGAGCTACATGAACTCTGCAGACCGCATTTGGTTGATATATCTAATAAGCATTAGTCTAGGATTCTGTGTCTCTTTTCCACTTATTGATCAATTGTTTCTCCATTTGCAAATAATGTTCTCATCAATGCTTAACATGATGTACTTTTAAATTATACAAGAGATGTTATTTATTAGTAGATAAACAAGTTTCAGAAACAAAGGAAGTTTAGAGTTCATATAGGCCCTGTACATTTTAGAACTGGTATGTATGTAATTCAGCCTTTCTAAGTTTTTGCTCTATAATAAATATCATGTTACTTTAGGTTATGATTCTAATATATTTTGCTAGCCTATCATTAATGACTTTAAAATGTTAAACAAAAGTTAACTTTCATACTATATTAGGGTTATATTTAGGTTTGTTGACTGATGCATTAGGCTTGATAGGGTATAGAGAAAATTGGGGTACTTTGAAACATGATAATGTATATTTGAACTTTATTTTTAAAGTGACATCGATGTCGCCCAGCAGTTCAGCCTGAACCAGAGCAGAGTGGAAGAGATAACCATGAGAGAAGAAGTTGGCAACATCAGTATCCTACAGGAAAATGATTTTGGTACAAGCAAATTGCTAATCTTTAGTTAGACTTTAGTTCTGTTGTTACATTGCCAGGAGTTACAAGGGATGGTAGGCTAAAATTATTTCTCTGTGGACAGAAACACTTTAACGTGTCTGTGTCCATCATCAGCTTGCCTTGGTACTGTGTGTACCATGCAGGGCATCATGTCCATTGACATGCCAGAATTGGGGTTCTTGCTGCTCCTGCCTGCCCCCCCGCCCCCCCCCAGTAAGAGAACTGTACTTGAAGTGTGAGAAGTCCAAGAGCTATAGTAACGCTCGCTCTTGAACTAGCTGTTTCCGCACAGTTCATTGCATTACTGTGTACATTATTCAGAAACTTAAGTGGTCAGATTGGCTGTAATTCACATTCTTTTTCTGGATAGCAGCACTTTATATCAAAGTTGAGGTCTGTGAACACTAACTACATATTCAGTTTACCTTATAGATGTTCTGATGGCTTAAATTTAGATTCAAATCTCAATTTTGTTAGGCATTCCCCAGAGGTACAAAGTTTAAACCAGGTATTTTCATAGCTGCCACTAAGTAAGACTTCAGTAAGCAAAGTAACAACATAACTGTAATAAATCATCAGGTTTTGCAACAACGACAAGCCTGACTTTGTACAGCTAATGCCATTTAATGTGTGTAGGTGATTTCGGGATGGATGACCGTGAAATAATGAGAGAAGGCAGTGCCTTTGAGGACGATGACATGTTAGTGAGCACCAGTGCCTCCAACCTGCTCTTAGAGCCTGAGCAGAGCACCAGCAATCTGAATGAAAAGATCAACCACTTAGAATATGAAGACCAGTACAAAGATGACAACTTCGGAGAAGGCAATGATGGTGGTATCTTAGGTGGGTTTTGAGTTCTTTCTTCAGTTCTGTTTCAGAATAGTCACCAACTCTCTAGATAGAAACGGGGGGATTGGGATGAGTTGTCCCATAAAACTTAGTAGAAAACTAGCCAGAAATGCTTAGCTCTGTGTATGCTTTTGTTGGAGTTCTAAATTTTACTAGTTGTTCAAGCTGTTGTATTGCTTGATATCTAATACATTGATATTTTATGGCTATATGAACTAGAAATAAAAGTGATGGACAGAAGTTTTTTTCCAGATACTGTTTTATGCCTTTATAAACTATCTGGAGAGAAACAGATGCAGATTGAATACAAGTTTAAATTTAATCCCCTTAAACCTAATATTTTTGTTCTATATTGGTTACTCTGGTTTTAGTATTCCTCTTTTTTCTTTTCTTTCTGTCTCTTTTTTTTTGTTTTGTTTTGTTTTCCTGTTTTCCAAGACAGGGTTTCTCTGTGGCTTCAGAGGCTGTCCTGGAACGAGTTCTTGTAGACCAGACTGGTCTCGAACTCACAGAGATCCGCCTGCCTCTGCCTTCCCAGAACTGGAACTAAAGCATGCACCACTAATGCTCTGCTCTTTTCCGATTTTAACTGTTGAATTTTCTATTTCAGATGACAAACTTATAAGTAATAATGATGGTGGCATCTTTGACGACCCCCCTGCCTTGTCTGAGACAGGGGTCATGTTACCAGAGCAGCCCACACACGATGATATGGATGAAGATGACAATGTGTCAAGTGAGCATTTCATGTTTCAGGATTCTGGGGGTGATGGCATAGGATGGCTTAGCAACAAAAGACAACACAAAACAGATAGTAACACAGACCTGCCTCTTAGTAAATTGCATATACCTTTGACCAGCTTCATTAAGGTTGATGGCTAGTTCTCATGTTTTCAGTATTTACTCTGCTATTGCCCTTTTTTGTATGTTGGATTGGAACTCTGCAGGGCACCTGGGAAATATTAAACTAGTTTTCTTAAAGCCCATGGGGCTGTGTTACACTTCCTGAGCAGGATTTCCTTCTCCATTTGTAGGGTATGCATGTTATACCTGAGTCTGTTGTGACCATGTTGCTTTTACTTACAGTGGGCGGGCCTGATAGCCCGGATTCAGTGGATCCCGTTGAGCCGATGCCAACTATGACTGACCAGACAACACTTGTCCCAAATGAGGAAGAAGCTTTTGCATTGGAGCCCATTGATATAACTGGTGAGCAAACCCTTCGACTCTGATGTTTAGAACATAACATAGGTGGTGTCTCTGGCTGCTTCTTGCACACGTATCTATCACTCTATCTTCACTGTCCATCATGATTGGATGTCTTGTGAAGACCTGCCTGTAGAGTGAGCTGCCAGCTGTAAAGTTACAGAACAGGTTTCTTGTTACTGTGTGTTCTAGTCTTCCGGGTTCCCACACAGTAACATCAGTTATCTCGGGGTCAGTGAGATGGATCAGTGGGTAGAAGACTTGACCCACATGGTGGTAATGAACCAGTGCCCCAATTGTCCTCTGATGTGCACGTGTGCCCCTCATACAAACACCAAAAAAGATGAAAGTGCCTTCATTAAAACATATATTTTTAGTAAGAATGTAATGACTGGGTTTTCTGTGGAGAGTAATCTTAACCTTGAATGCTTTATTATAAAACATGGACTATGAAGTGTGACAGACAAGGTTGAATTTAGTCTCAGAAATTTCTGTGAAGAGGCAGGTAATGCTCTGCCTTCTTTCCAAAGCGGCATGGAGTGGTGAGGTGTGTCACAATAGTGTTCCCAGGCCCTGTGACTGGCCCCGACTTCTTCCCCTTTATCAGTCACCTCTAAAATGCTGTTTATGTATCATAACTTACGTAATAAAAGCTAAGTAAATAAATCCAAGAAAGGTACCAGAACCATTTCTAGACACCTCAGACTGCTCTAGACATTGAGAATTTTATACCTCCTCTAAGTAGTTGGCCTATTTTGAACAAAATGAAAATTAAGCACTGTGAAGTTTCTTTTCATGGTCACATTTTAAAACGTTAGAACTACCAATAGGTTGTAGTGGTGCCCAAATCTTAGCACTTGGGAGGCAGAGGCAGGTAGATCTCTATGAACTTGAGTGTACACAGGTATACATTTCACTTCCTTGCCACTCAGGGTTATATAATGAGACCTGGTCTCAAACAACAACAACAGAAAAAGAAGTCAGAACTTGGTGAGTGTCATTGCTGAACGGTGGCCCTGAAATGTGCATATATACAAATTGGATTATATGGACTGAACAAGTTATAGCTATGTGTTCATGAATGAAGAAAAAGGGGGCACATGGGGAAGGTGATGGGAAATGCTGAAGCTGTGTTCTTAGAAAGCAAGTACTACTTAAAAAACAAATATGCATGGTTTCAGAAGAAAAGGATGTCAGACTTTAGGGCTTCATATCTGGCAGGTGTGGAGTGTTTACAGAATAAAGCTATGTGGGCTTCACAGTATTGACTCTTGGAGTATTTTACCCATTCTATGGCAAAAATCTATTAACTAAATTATGCATTTGGCAAATTTCCATTGAACATCTGTGTGGTTAAAAAAAAAAATGCTTGAAAACATCAGTTAAGTCATACCATCTTCATGAGGACTTGCTCCTGAGATCTGTGTCTAGAAAGGCAGAAGATGATGGCCGGGTAGGGTAAGGGGAGAGGTCCAGCTTGGCCTTAGGAAAATGACTTTGTATTCTTTTGTCCTAGTCAAAGAAACAAAAGCCAAGAGGAAGAGGAAGCTGATTGTTGACAGTGTCAAAGAATTGGATAGTAAGACCATTAGAGCCCAGCTTAGCGATTATTCTGACATTGTGACAACTTTGGACCTGGCCCCGCCCACCAAGAAGCTGATGATGTGGAAGGAGACTGGCGGAGTGGAGAAGCTGTTCTCCTTGCCTGCACAGCCTCTGTGGAACAACAGGCTACTGAAGGTAGTGCAGCTGGAACTTGGTCTCGAGTGCTGGTGACGTCTGGGCATTTACTGTACTATTCTGATCAGATGCTTCTCAGTCATGTGGTCCTGCTTCCCTCCCTTAATCACAGTGTGCTGAGTCAGCCCTCACCACCCAAGTGTGGATGGGGAGAGTTCTTCCAGGTGTAGAATACCATTAGTAATTAATTCATGACAGTGCGTCTTCCTTTACTGAGCTGTGTTGTCTTAATGTGCACAGTTTCAGATTGGCATGCTTTAATTTTGTGGAAATGCTCCCACCCCCACAAACCCCTAGACACATACTATTTAGCAGTTTTTAGCTCACTAGCATTCCAGGCTGGTGGAAGATAAGTTTTGGCGTAGTTGCTTGAAAGTTGCTGTTAGGCCATGACTCTAGTAGTCTGAAATGTAGAGAAGCCATGGTTTTTCTAAACAGTTCTCCAAAGCAGCAGGTTCTGAAGGGCTGCTTTTTAGTGGGAACACTGCCATAGAATAGAATCTTGAAGAAGGCCTATAAAAATGTTTAGTCTTTGGAAGGCGATGGTACTAATTCAGTGGACAGTCACTAGTATATACCCATGTTTGTGTAACTAGCCCCACACCTGTGTTCATGTGTGATTACTAATTAAACTCACACACTTGGCTCACAAAAAAAAGACTTGAAGGTGGAAGGACTAGTTGATGTACCTATACTAAAATACCATAGTAAACACATTTTCTTATAATGAATATAGGCTAATAAAAAAAAATCTCAAAATTTAGCTTTTGATTCAATAATTTTCTTCTAAGCAGGGATTTTAAAATTTGGGGGGAAAATATATGAATAGTTTATTACATTGCTGTTTATAGTTTACAATGTGAGGTGCTCTTTTGTGAAATAATGACATTTTACGTGCTTGTTACTAAGTAGGAATATGTGTGGTGATGTAGAATTTCACATGTAGTTATGAGAGGTAAAGTGTCAAATTTATCAATGAAAATAATAATGGCAAGTAAGTAAATTTAAAGCCTTGAAGCTTAATAGACAGTTGTTTTCAACCTTCCAAAATGACTGCAACGCTTGTGTTTCAGGTAATTCTAAGATGGAAATGAAATGTGAGAATGTTAAGGGAAAATGCTAAAATGTGCATGTGCTGGCTGTGGTTATAAAGTTGGTTTTCAGTTGGTGTGATGTTACAGCTAATATTTTGCTATTTGTGCTAGCTCTTCACGCGCTGTCTCACACCCCTTGTCCCGGAAGACCTTAGGAAAAGGAGGAAAGGAGGAGAGGCAGATAATTTGGATGAGTTCCTCAAGGAGTTTGAGAACCCAGAGGTCCCCAGAGAGGAGCAGCAGCAGCAAACAGCAGCAGCAGCAGCAGCAGCAGCAGCAGCGTGATATCATTGGTCAGTTCTGCCGAGAGGGTCCCGCGGGATCTTAATGCCTGCAAGTTCCTTGTCCTGGCAAAGCATGAAGTGCTGTGCTGGTTTTGGGGGGTGGGGTGGGGTGCACGTATCTCCTCATCTTCCAGAAACTTGTCTTCGGAAAGCTGTAGGACTGGGGTCTAACTGAATGGACATTATAGGGGTGTCTGTACAGTTCTGGGCACTTTGAAGACTGCTCCCGCCCACTAGCCTTACATTGAGAAATCCTGGTGCTGGTTCTTACTGCCTTTCTTCTTTAGGGAAAGTAACAGTATCAGTGGCTTAATGTGCTAATTTTAAAGGCACATTGTTTCAAAATATTGTTGAAAACTAAATTCTATTGTGATAATTACAGATGAGCCCATTTTGGAGGAACCAAGCCGCCTGCAGGAATCAGTGATGGAGACCAGCAGAACAAATCTAGATGATTCAGCCATGCCCCCACCACCCCCTCAGGGAGTTAAGCGAAAAGCTGGACAGATTGACCCAGAGCCTGTGATACCTGTAAGTAAAGAAAAGAGTAGGACATGGTTGTGCCGTTAGTTAGTTACAAGTGGTGGCATTTAAGGAGTCTTTGGTTTAGAAGTGTTGGGTTTAGGCAGAGAATGTCAAGCAGTGCTTGCAGAAGACTAGCAGTGGAATTTAGGAATGCAATCTTTTTTATCCTATGTGGGAAAGTGTGTTAATGAACTCAGTAGAGTCTTCTTGGTGCTTTGTCTTGCTTCGCAATAGTTCAAAACCTTGGTCAGTATGGTATCAGTGGACTCTAACCCTGTTATTTGAAAAACTCCTACATCTCTAATACTAGGCAGGTTTTTAAATAATTGGTATATTCTTAAGAAAATGAAAAACTAAAGTAATAAGTGACTGCTTCATTTAGGACCTCCAGTTTTAAGTCTGGGATAAATTAAGGAAAAAAGCAGGCCTTTGGTAATACTGGGCAAAGCTACTGATCGGACAGCTGGTTGACAGCCTTGAGAACTTTCTCTCCCTATATGGAAAGGACTTGTCTGTAAGAGCCCATTTCTCCATGAGCACAGAAACCAGGACCAGGCTTAGACCAGTGAGTGGCTGCTCTCCTGATAGTTTCTTAAAGGACTTTTCTAATGTTCTCGGATGTTCATATTAATCTCCAAATGAATAGTACAGAGGGAGAGCCTCATTAAGTAGTGTTCTTTTCCATGTTAGCTGCTGAGTCATAGGATGGATAGTAAGTTACCATAATAACTCTACCCGATCCACATTTTGAAGAAGTTACCATCAACCCTGGGTCTTGAATTGCCTTCTTTGTTTAAGCCTCAGCAGGTAGAGCAGATGGAAATTCCACCAGTAGAGCTTCCCCCAGAAGAGCCTCCAAATATCTGTCAGCTGATACCAGAGCTAGAGCTCCTGCCAGAGAAGGAGAAGGAGAAAGAGAAGGAGAAGGAGGAGGAAGAAGAGGAGGAGGTAAGAAAACCAAAGCCCTACCCTGAGAAAATCCCATTGGTTGACTTGACAGACTTGAGCCACGATAGTTAATGTTGGCCACCAGAGCAACAAGTGTTCAGATAGAAGCAAAAATGAACTAAATTCTTGTGTCATGAGTCACTGAGCTGTGCTGTGCTGAAATTACTTCCAAAGTTTTCCTCAGAAGAAAGATGGGGCTGCCCTTCTTATGGACTATCGCTAGACTTCTGCATTGCTTGTGGTTGCTTGCTTGTTTGTTTGTTTATTATTTACTTTAATGGTTTTTTAAGGCAGTTTCTCTGTGTAGCTTTGGAGCCTGTCCTGGATCTAGATCTATAGACCAGGCTGGCCTCGAACTCATAGAGGTCCATCTATCTCTGCCTCACAAGTGCTGGGATTAAAGGCACTTTTTATTGTCTTCTGGTCAATAGTCTTACTGCTATTAAATTCTTACTGCTATTAAAGCCAGCCTCCAGTCTAACCTTCCACCTGTGGTCCAGAAATCAAATAGACATACTCCGTTTGCCTGGGTTTGGGTTTTGTTTTAATTAGATCAGAATCAGACCTGACTCGTGTAAGAGGAAACTTGGAGGACTGTAACTTTTTACAGGATAGAAATTTTTTAGACATGACTTCCCTTTTTTCCCTGCGGTATATTATGGTCCTACCTTGCTTATTTCTGAATTGCTGAAGTAGTGTAACTTAATTAGCTCTTTGTTGTATCTGTTTAAACCTTTGCCTTTAAAATGTTTTCCAGATAACTAATTGAAATTGTTACTTTTTCTTTCTCAAGACTGTTGTTTATATATTGAATATAGTTTTACTAACAGCCATTGACATTTCTAGTTTATCTTCATGTCAATGACAGTAGTGTAGATACTTATCTTTAGTGTGACATTACATTATTTTAAAAGCTAAAATTTAGTTTCCCAATTTCTGTTAGATTGGTCCATTATCTCAGATTTTACGGTGAGTCAGTATTAAGGTAGAGCTCTCTTGCAAGTGGAACTGCTGATCGTAGGTCCTCAGAACATATTGTCTTCTAATACCAGTGTGTCGGGAGCTGTCTGTGGTCCATAGCAACTTAGATTCAGAAAGCGATTTGGACAGCCGGTGTGAAGCATATATTAATAATTAATAGTGTGCCTCTAATGTGTAAGCAGTCTGAGTCACTGAGACATTATGCAGGCTCTTTGGTACTGGTTAGTGATGATAACCTAGAAAATTAAACGGCAGAGTTCATATCCAACATTAATTAATTTTCCCAGTATCTAGATTGGCATCATCCAATTACTACTTTAAGGTATAGGGTACTTAATCAACCTGTTTTGCTTTGTTTTACTTACAGCTATATGTAATTGAAAGAAACAATGTACTTACTGTGGTATGGGTCCTGGCACACAGTTCTTAACCGTGACCCGTGCTACGTAGACCATATCGTATAGACTAGTACAGAGACATTATACTCCAATGTGTGCTTGCAAGTACTTCCTTTGTGATCAGGAAGACACATTTCAGATGATTTGAAGCAGCAAGATGACAGTTTCTGTAGATGAGTCGGACTGTGTTAATCAAGCTTTCCAGACAGCAATACTGCTCTCACTTCAGCAGAGCGCTTTTTCCAACTTGTGATTCTTTATTCAGGATGAAGATGCTTCAGGGGGTGATCAGGATCAGGAAGAAAGGAGGTGGAACAAAAGGACCCAGCAGATGCTCCACGGTCTTCAGGTATGCCAGCACAGTCCCCAAAGAGTCTCTTCCCACAATCAAGCCCTACAAAACCTTGAGGCACAACTTTGTGGGAGTGTTTCCAGGCCTGCTTTGTTCTGAAGTATTTTAATTACATGCATGAATTGTAGAGCCAGGAGTAAACCTAAGAAGCATCTAGGGTACTTGGTCATGCTTAACCTGAAAAGCAAATCTGTGATGCTTGGGGTAGACAGAGAACTCCTGTGTGCATTTCTACCTTCCCATGCCCATTGAGCAAGCCAGTGTGCTAAGTCAGAGAGTGCCTGATGTCAGTAACCCTCAGCTTAGCAATCGAGACACAGGCAAGGCTTGAGCGAACTGAAATTCCCACCAGGTAGTTCAGGGTTCCCTACAGTACATTAAAGGAGTGAATACTTAGCATTTGGGGGGTTGAAGTAGGGCTGATTTGATGTTGCTTCAATATAGATAGCTTGCTTCTTGAACTTTTGTTTTGTCTTTAGATATGCTATAGTATGTTATGGCCCTTTATCTTGTTGAATAACATTGAGAATCACTTGCATAACTCAATACAAATGTCTAGTCCCAACCAAATGTAGTTTAGTTTAGTTTTATCAGTACAAAAATTGCATCATCCAGTTACTACTTTATTGTGTGAGTTACTTGAATTCCTCTCTGCTTTGTTTTATTTCAGCGAGCTCTTGCTAAAACTGGAGCTGAGTCTATCAGTTTGCTTGAGCTGTGTCGAAACACAAACAGAAAGCAGGCTGCAGCAAAGTTCTATAGCTTTTTGGTTCTGAAAAAGCAGCAAGCCATCGAGCTCACCCAGGAAGAGCCATACAGTGACATCATTGCAACACCTGGACCAAGGTTCCATATTATCTGAGGAGCTAGAAGCATTAGTTCTAGTGTTTACTCACTAGTACATACAAATTGCCCCCATGTGTAGGGCACCAACACCCTGTAAGGAAGTTTTTAGATTTTTGTTTGTACAAAATCTTTGCCTTTTCTTTCTTCATTTTCCCCCCAGTATTTCTAATTTGTCCACCATCTTTTAAGGGAAACTGCTTATTTGGGTCAGGATAGTATTCCTGGAGAGAACAGTACCCCAAGAACCCAGAAGACTTTTAACCTGTCAGAACAGATGTGTGCAATATTGGTGCATGTTATGTAGTAACAGTCAGAAGTCCTCATTTTTATGTTAGTTTTCCATTAACTGTGTTGAAAGGAAAACCTGCCTAGGAAAATGCCTGACACTTTAGGAGCTGTGTTTTGAGTCCCTTGACGGGAAGAGAAAATGTCTTCCCGTCTATGGAACCAGCAGTCCGGTTAACCACTGTACCTAGGGGTATCACAGAAGCATCATGATATCTTCTTGATCATGTTTTAAAGTAATTCCATAATGAGAAGGAATTTGTGACTTGTGTTGTGACTGATCCTTTTGGACTATTGTGTTGTGAAATCATTCCGTGAGAGTCTTAGGAACTCAGACATTAGTGCAGCTCAGGGTGATGGGAGCTCAGTGGCGTGGCACCAGGGGCTGCCGATCACTTTTTCAAAGTTGTTTGGGTATATTTGCTTGAGTAATGCTATCATGAAAATAGAAAGTCTGCTGAAGGGCAAACCGATGAGAAACTACACCAGATTGACTTTGCTTTAAGCAAACAGTGCTGTAAAAACTAATGGCTTCTCTGATATTTATTATAAATGTTAGTACTGATCTCTTTCCAATGCTGCACACTCCTGTATTTGAAACTTATTTTAATCGCTTTGCAACTGTAATCCTGTATCAGTTTCCTATAATTTAAATGGAGAAAAGCATCAAGATAAAGGCTTTATTATTAACAGACCAGATAGCACCAGAAATTATGTGACTGTATGAATATCAAAATAACGTCTTCACTTATAGGGAAAAATTATGTTGAAAGTTCTAGCTTAAGTGTTGGCACTTTTATGGGGGGGAAATCAATTTTAAAACTAAGACTTCCATGTATAACCAGTAATTTTAAATTATGTGAAATATTTTAAATTTGTGAACTCGTAATTACTATTTTAATGATTCAGTTTCTTGAGAATGGTAATTGTATAAAATTGCTCTTGCAGTTTTATTTTCAATACGACGTGCCTGTAAACCATGGATATCCCCTTTGTAAAAAGACATTGTAGATAATTGAATGCTTGATTATAGAAAGGTCATTAGTTTCTTGTTACACATTTTGTTAGTCTGGTTTTTGTCGCTTATTGGGTTTAATATTGTTCTTGAAAATAGTTGATGCTATGTTATGTATAACTTTTCTAATAAAAGTTGTGTTTTAAGCTGTACATTTTGGAATATACTCGGTGGTATATCCCAAGAGAAATGTCAACTGAAAAAAAAAAAACTGAACATGACCAAATATTTAATTTGCCTTACCTAGAATAATCTATGCTGAGTTTTTTTAAGTTTAGTAGTCACGTAAATAACAGTGACCATTATCCGACAACTTGTGTTGAAAGACTGCACTATCTTAAGATAATTAAGGTAATTCTAAGCTTAGGCAAGGTGCTTGGAGTCCATACACACAACAAAGTGCTCTGCCTTCCTAGAGCTTACATTGTAACGGGGAGGCAAGTAACAATACGCCTATGTCACAGGTCTAGAGTAGTGGCATAGGCCGCAGTGTAATTGTAGAGTAGTCCAAAGAAGCCTCTTGGAGAAGTTGCCTTACCAGTTATAACTGCAGCTGTAAAGGCAACAGATGGAGGAGAAGCTTGGTAAAATTCAGATTGCTTGTGGTTATTCTTTACATTGCTGTCTGCTTGGGCCACACACCCAGTGATCTTTAATCAGACCCACTAGGTGGGCCTGTGCCCTGCAAAGGGTCCTGGCCTCTTGCTTCCTAGTCAGTAGTAACAGAATGAATGGAAGGATCTGTAGTTGGTGGGTCCACTGCCACAATCTTGGAAGAATATTGATGCTTCTGAGAAATGTTTTTACAGTGTGATTGAGAGTAATTCCTGGCATCACGCCCACCGCAACCTGAATTATGTGTCAACCTGCAAGACTTGATACTTGCTGTTAAAATGGACCAGGATTTGAAACTTCACTACCTTTTAGCATTACTGTAGTCTTGGTTTTCTCAATTACAAAATTTGGTCTTGAAAATTACATGACATAAAGAATAGTGAAGTGTCTAAAACTAGGTATTGAATAAATGATTTGTGAAAATGTTTAAAATAAGGAACTCCTTATTTTTTGAAATACGCTGCTTTCAGGATGCTGATAATGGTGGGGTATAGGAGCCTGGAAAGACTAAAAGTATCTACTGGGAACCCCTGCTTTGAGCATACTGTCATCGTTGCCTGCATGTGAATTGCTTTTGTGAGCGGTAAATGCTACTTACCTTTTAGATTGCAGCTGAGGGTAAATTCCTCGGGATGTTGTACTGGTCCACACCCTGTACACACTAGGTCAGGCTTTCTGGTTGAATGCCCTTTCAGCCCCCAGGAAGCAAATGACACGAATAACTGGCCATACTTGAAACAGTTCATTTTAAGAGTTAAGATGGAAGCCTTGCTGCCAGTTTGACTATGTTGTGTTGAAATATATGTGAAATATCCCAAGCTCTCAGAATTCTCAAGATTGGTCTTTTAGTCATCACCTGTGGTAAAAATCCTAGCCCAAAGGCAGGTTGAGCATCCACACTATGTAGAAGCACATAAAGGGATCAGTTGGTGTGTCCTCTCAAAGTATCACCCTTGCACCTCATTTGTTTTGTTGGGGGAGGGGTGGTTATTGTACTAAAGGTCTTGGTAGAAATATCAGACTTGACCTGCGACCTGGGTGTAAAGCGTGACTCTGTCAATCACTGATGGGTCCCCGAGTGAACATCATCTCTCCAGATCTTTTTATGCATCAGTGAATTTGTATAGCAAGATATGCTTTGTGAGGTTTGTGACACTAATAGGCATAACCACTACAAAACACTGGGAAGTAGTAGCTACATTCTGCTAATCTCTTTTATGGTGTTAAAGTCCTATATGAATAATTTATTAGCGTCAGTAGTCTTTAAAAACTGTAATCCATGTTCCTTAAGTTCATGGATCAATCCCTGGACATGGTGGTCCCCCAGGGCTATAGTACGGATAGCCACACTAGATGAGGTCTTCACAAGTCTGAATAGCCACTTTAAGCAGGTGGCAGAGCTTGGGAGTGTTTCAGATGACACTTGTGATTATGAAGTAAAGGATGCTGTTACTACACATGAATATATTTTGTAATAAAATCAAGAATTCTGGTATTTTCATACTTACTGCTTTTCTCTGATGATACTACTTAAAATCTAGCTGTTTTCAAGTATTGATAAAATTGGCTGTGGACATCCATCTGTGTTGTTAGACAACAAAACTTAATCCAAACTAGTTGTGGCTTCAGTGACTTTGTAACCTCCCCCACCCCCATCCCTGGTAACTTCCTGTGACATCCACATCTTTTCGCAAGAAGTCCTGCCAGCTATTATTTCCCTTGGTCCCTTCCTAGTGCATTCATACTGTCACAGATGGTAGCATTTCCTCCCTTGTTATGACTGTTTCTTTGTCCCTCCTCTGGTGGGCAGTTATGTTAATCCCTAATCTTTGCTATCATGAGTTGCAACATTATTTTCAAGAACAGGTTGCCTGGCAACATCTGCCATTTTGTGTGTTTGCTGTCTTTCCTTGCTGCCATAAGTACATAAAATGGTAGGTGTTGGGGAACTAACTTGTCCTTGGGTACACAGTAGCCATTGCCTTCTTGAAGTTAAGGTGACTCCTCCCAAAGTCAGACATGAGGCATCATACAAGGTTCCTTTTCTCCCTGAAGATAGTGTAAACAGTTGCCGGGGACAGAAACTCAGTATTATGGCTTCCTGTAAGTTGCCTGTGCTCCTGAAAGCAATCCCAATTAAACTGATTCACCAAGCTAGACCAGGTGGAATTGGTTTGGGGGCCTATTGGTTCTCTGTCAGACGACTATATCTCTGTCAAGTGCAGCAGTGGGCCAGGCAATGACCATGCCTGCAGTAGGGCAAGAGTAAGGTGGGGAATCTAAAAAAAAGGAAAACCTACTGAAATTCCATTTGCGAGGACAGCCAAGCATGGCTACATGGGGAAGGTTATCAACAGAAGCCCAGGAAAGATGTGGGAGAAGCAGACCCCTTTGCTTTAATTACTTTTCGTTGTCATCACCATGCCAGACAGAAGCAAGAGTGGGAAAGTGTGTTGTGTTTTCAGAGTCCAGCTCATCATGGTGGGCTAGGCTTGGCATCAAGAGTTGGTTGTGCAGAATAGGAGGCAGTCTGCCAGAATGAGGAGTATAAATAAGCTTCTACCAGCTAGTCTGTCCCCCTACCCCTGCCCCAACCTCACCAAACCAACCAGAGGAGCAAGTGTTTACACACAGGATTCTGTGAGGGACACTTGAAATACAAGACACACCTTCACACTGGTTGGTAAAAATGTCAATCTGGCCACTATGCAAATGATATGAATTCTTGTGTTTCTCTTACTGGTTGATAAATAAAACTGTCTCAGCCAATGGCTTAAAGTAAAGCCAGGTGAGAATTCCAAACAGGTATAGAGGTAGTAGGTTGGGTTGAGTAGACACCATGTAACCTCAGGGGAGTCAGGATGCCAGGACATTCACCTAGGTAAACCACAGCCGTGTGGAGATATACAGATTACTATAAAAGGGTTAGTTTATAAAAAGCCTAAGTCATTGGCCAAACAATTATAAATAGATCTCAAAATGGTTATTTGGTAAGTGGTCCAGTGGGACCAGACTGGATGGAGAAAAATCTCCTGGAATTTCAGTATGACCCACAGACTACACTACTGAAGGAGCTGAAGTCAGGGTATTAAAAGATGTCTGCAATAGTGCATATATTCATAGTAGCCGAAGATGGGTATTGCGGTTCAATAAAGATCAGGATAAACAGGCCGAATAGATGTTTATTCAGGGAGAAATAAATAACTTAAACCAGCAGGTTCCACCGGATGCTCTCCTCTCCATGTACCGCCAGCCAAAGAGCCTTCCCTGGCTCCTCCTCAGATCTAGTTCCACCTGTCACTTCCTCCCTGGCTCCATCCACAATGGGCATGGTCAGTGCCACAGAAGGAAACAAAGTGAATATCCCACTACAGATGGAAACAGCGTGTAAGTGTTCATTGACAGATAAAAGAGAAACATGGTGTATGTGTGATGGAATACTGAGCCATAAGAGGGGTGAAATCCTGAGAAGCGGTGTGTATTGAAGTGAATGACACTACAGACACACTGCACTATACCTGAGTAAGCTTAACCCAGTCAATATTTAAGCATGGAGCAGGAAGGGGTTCATGACCCCCCCCACCCCTAACTGAAAACAATGGTCAGTTGATGGCTTCTGGGGGAAGGAGAGTCAGATTTATTAAATGGTGTGGCTCCTGGCAAGTAGACCATACTCCAGTGGATGAGTCCATATCCAGGACAGCACAAATTGGGACCAATAGGTTATTGAGAAAGAGAAAAAAGTGGATATGAAGTTGGGGGAGTGCAGGAAGGTAGGGATGGATCTGGGAAGAGTTGGAGAAGATATGAATATGATTAAAATATATTGTATGAAATTCTCAACATATGAAAGTCAAATCCAGAAAAAAAAATGCATGTTCACATATGTGGGCACAGTAAGCTTGATCTCTAGGTAGAGAGCTTCAGGTGTTGCAAAGTCTGGAGCAATCTGGATGGGGGAAGGGCTTGAAAAGATGGTTTCGGGGTACAGGTATGCACTGGGTAGGAGGAGTGATGCCCAATACTCTGTAACTATGTTAACTGTTAACTATAGTTGACAGTAATTAGTGGGATAGTTGAAATAAGTAGAAAACAGGACCATGAATGTTTGAAAATAAAATGCTGTGTCTTGAGGTGACATGCCAGTTACATTACGTGGTTGTTGTGTGCCTGCATTACAGTGTTATGCCATAATCAAGTTTATTTTTGGCAAATAAAGTGAACACTCCAATATTAAAACATTATTTAGGTTCACAATACCATGCAAGCCATACCTCTACAAACAGACCTCATACCTGAGGTCTCATGACAGGTGTCTGATTGTGAGAGGGTCTCACCTGGGTAGCACAGGCTGACCTTGAACTCCAGGTCCTGCTGCTGAAGTCTCTCAAAGTGCTAGCGGTTCAGGCATATGTACCATTGGACTCGGGCTTTGATGAGTAGTCCACTGTATGAACTACAAGGAAAACCGTTAACTAAAGCAAGACCGCCTGCTTCAAGTGGCACAGGCTGGCTGCCTTCATTTCTTCCACAGCCTTTATTTTATCCTCCAGACCCAAAGGGAGAGTGGGTAGCCTGACTATTTATGCTAAAAGTTTATATGATGAGGGTGGGAATTTTTAATGAGCTTACCAAAGACTGAACTTTATCAACAGTCAAACATGTATGTCATGTATTTGCTTTTTATTGAACACACACATCATGACCCTTGACCCTGTTAACTATTGTACAAACATTCTTAACCTAGGGGAAAACAGGACTTGAATGTAAACCTAGAGAGAAAATCTCATCTCACATCTCCAAAGCCAAATAGCACAGGGATTCCACAAGGATTTGTAATCCCATGTCACATGTGGAAAGGAATGGGTCTTGTACTAATGTTTGGTCCAGGACGGTACCAGCACTCCTGTGATACTAGGTGTTATGAGCACTTTCCTGCCAGCTTGGTCCCAGAGTCACACCGATCCCCAAATAACACCAAGAAACACTGTATTAATTATGAAACTCTTGGCTGGTACTAGTGTTTCTTGTTGGCTGGCTCTGACTTAAATATTAACCCATTTCTATCCATCTAAGTGTTTCCACCTGGTCTTATCTTACTGGAGAAAGGATCCAGACTTCTTTCTTGTCCTACCTACATCTTGACTCCTCTCTACTACATCTCCCAAAATCCTCCTTGTCTCCTAGTCCCACCTATCTTGCCTTCCTATTTGCCAACAGTGCTTTATTCAGTAACCAATAAGAGAAACTTATTTACAGAATGACATCTCCCACCACGGAGGCAGAGGATTCCTAAGCAAGATTGCCATGCCATGTGCCTGGCCAACTGGTGGGAGCTCCAAATGGGAAGATTTGTCCTCTGATGAACACTAGTGACAAACAGGGACTAGCATTCTCATTTGGCCAACAGCTGCTGCATGGGAATTCCTATACAATTCAAAGATGCAATGAGGCTTGCCATGATGAGCAACTAACTAGTACCATGCTATTCCCAGAAGGCATACGATCAAAGGGCTTTCTTTTGCTTTCCTTTCTGATTGTTCCAGCTGCTGCCAGTGTCCTAAGTGTGAGCATGAGTAAGGGTGCCAGTGGGATGGTCACAGTGATAGGAGAATAGCATCTCAACTCTTCAAGTGAGACAGGAGTAGGTGTGTTCATTGTAGCCTCTCCCTCTAACTAGGAACCATGATGGATACCTTAACTTCTTAAGTCTTGCTTTATCAGGAAACAGCATTTCTGTGGGAATTAGCTTAACACAAAGAAAACACCTATGTGAGCCACAGCCGACTAGCTGCTTCATAGAACACAGATACTGAAACTTTGAATGAGGATAACTGGTACCAGGATTACTAATAGGGCCAATAGGGCCGGGCCAGCACAGAGCCCCACCCCACCCCTCAACATTTTTAGTAGATACAAAGAATCTACTTCTCCATGGAAGCAAGTCCTCCTTATATCTCCACCCCCAATCATCTTTATTTCTGTTTATTTGTACCTGTTTAATGAAACTTACCATAATATGTTATCATTTACCTTTCCACCCCTTTTGTTTTGTTTCAAGGCAGGGTTTCTCTGTGTAACAGCTCTGGCTGTCCTAGAGCTTACTCTGTAGACCAGGCTGGCCTCGAACTCACAGAGGCCTCTGCCTCCCAAGTGCTGGGACTAAAGGCCAGTCCATTTACCTCTCTTAATTACTGGACTAGGAGGTTTTTGGGAGGGAGGGAGGGAGGGAGGGAGGGAGGGAGGGAGGGAGGGAGAGAGAGAGAGAGAGAGAGAGAGAGAGAGAGAGAGAGAGAGAGAGAGAGACTTCCTGTCCCTGTGTGTACTGAGTTGAGTGTGATTATGAGAGAGACAGAGAGAGAGAGACTTCCTTCCTGTCCCTGTGTGTGACTGAGTTGAGTGTGATTACGAGAGAGAGAGAGAGAGAGAGAGAGAGAGAGAGAGAGAGAGAGAGAGAGAGAGAGAGAGAGAGAGAGAGAGAGAGAGAGAGAGACTTCCTGTCCCTGTGTGTGACTGAGTTGAGTGTGATGACTTTATTGGATGAAGCAGACAACTGGCAAAAGATGAACATAATGGCGATGAAACCCAATGACCACAGATACTAGTATTGAGAGCAGAGAAGACATTCTTACAGTTTTTAAAAGTTTCACTATCTTGTCTTAGGGAACAGAGGGAGAAGTATTTAATCTACGGATTCCTAAGAGTCAAAAAATTACATTCATGGACTGTTAACTCCCCCAACCACTTTAAGACCACCAAGCAGACCTTTGCCTCATCCACCAAAGTGGAAGACAGTGTCCCCTACAGGGCTTTCCTTTGTAATATTGTAGGACTAAATGACCAAATGTAGCCCAGGGGAGAAGCAGGACGCCTGCCGCAGCTCCCCGATAAGACGACCACGTGGAAATACTTAGATAAGTAGAAATGGGTTAATAATTAAGACAGAGCTAGCCCATAAACAATAATGGTAACTGGCCAACGGGATTGTATCAAATACAGAGTCTCAGAGTGTTATTTGGGGCACACGTGATTGTGGGACCATGGAGGCAGGACCCGCTGCGGCCGGCAGGAATAACCTGCTGTAACAGGCACGTTAACCAGTTTGGAAGAACCAGGCAATTCAAATAGGTTGCAAAGGAGGGAGAATCCTTGATTTAGGATTCTAAGTCCCCAGTCTCATTACATTGCTTTCAAGGAAATAACTGACATTTTCTTCTTGCTGTTTGGGTGGTATGCACAAAGTTTCCTTCCAGCCCCAAGCCAGCCCCAATTTATTTAAATTGACCCCACTAAAGTCACAGAGATTATCGGAGGTGCTCGATTACAGAAGCTACATATGAAATGTTTCACCCAGCCCTGTATTTTTGTGAGCACTAATTGGGGAATGTGTTTGCACAACTTTTGCAATCTAGAACACTCTGCATAGTTACAATAGCAAGGAGGTAGCTTCTCCAGGAAGAAGGTCTCACTGGACAATGGCAATGCTAGGCCTTCATGTGAAAGTCGGTTTCAACAAGGTAAGACGATGACATGGTGAGGGTTGTTTTTTTATTGGTAAAGGGCAGGGCAGCTATTGTAAGTGTGAGAAATGTAAAATATTTGAGGGAATCTCAGCATTAAAGGCCTTTTGCTTTATCAACCTAAGTGTTCGAGACAAGTGAATGGCTAAAGAGAATATGCACAGTGACATACCATCCTGTCATTTGTGATCACGTAATAGCTCTTAAGGGTATTCTGTAAGAAAAGTAAGTCAGACATATACCTTTATTATCTTACATCCATGGTTCTTTCAGCTGGTAGAGAATCCTACAGCTTGGTTTTCTTCTCCTCTCCCATGGTTTCCCAGGATGTTACTTGAATCCCATGACCAATGGCTGCTCCCCACACAACACTGTGATGATTAGTCTGTAGTTTCAGGAAGACTCCACATATATTAGTCATCCCTTTGGCTTCTGCTTATGTTTTAAATCTCTAAAGGAATCCCCAAAACCTCTGCTCATACCCAGTTTGCCGCCCTGAATTCAGCAATTTGCCACACATGGGTAAGATAATTGCTAAGTCCTCATGTGTATGGTTGTCACCTGTTGGTCGAGGGTGTCATTCATGTATCTGATTTATGAATGGTCATTTTTCAAAGATGACAGATACTACCTTGTCACATGTCACTTAGCTAGGCACTCTTGCCAAGGCTTGAAAGAACCGAGGAGCAGGGGGGATGGGAAGACAGTGCCAAATATGCTTCAGAATCCTGCCTTTATTATGTTTATTATTGTTCCAATGGCCAAAGGGTATATATTCCTTTTTAAAAATATGCATTTATTATGTGCATGTGTGTGTATGGGTGTGTGTGTGTGTGTGTCTGTGGTATAGGGCATGCCACAAAATGAATATGGAGATTGAAGACAACTTTTTTTTTAATGTGGGAAGTTTTGTTGAGGGAAGGGAGGGAGGGGAGGGGGAGGGAGGGAGAGGGGAAGGGAGGGAGGGAGGGGGGAGGGAGGGAGAGGAGAAGGGAGGGAGAGTCCTGCCTGCCTTTGCACAGGAGCAGCTGAAAAGAGTGCAACAACTCCTTGTTTTTTGTTTTTTTTTGTTTTTTTTTTTTTTTAAATTTTTTTCATTTTGTGAGCATTGGTGTTTTGCCTGCATGTATGACTTGTGCGGATCTTGGATCCCCTGGAACTGGCGTTACAGACAGCTGTGAGCTGCCATGTGGGTGCCAGGAATCAAACCTGGGTCCTCTGGAAGAGAAGTCAACGCTCTTAGTAGCTGATCCATCTCTTCACAATATATTCTTGAAGTCCAGAGTCAACACAACGGAAGCCACGTTCACAGTGAGGATTCAGGGAAGGGAGTTACTATAGACATTAAAAAAATAATGATCCACCTGAGTGTTGGTGGTGCACACCTTTAGTCCCAGTACTCAGGAGGCAGAAGCATGGGGAGCTTTGTGAGTTTGATGCCAGCCTGGTCTAGAGAGCAAGCTTCAGGATGGGCTCCAGATCTACAAAGCAACCTTATTTCAAAAGACAAAAATAACAACAACACATCATCATCATCATCATCATCATCATCATCATCTGGCAGATTTAAACAAAAACTATTTGGCAAATTTCTATTCTATAACTCTCAACCTAGCACTTACATCATAATTCAGGATACCACCAGAGGAAGAGACAGCTTCTTGCATGGTTTTTGCAAGAATATATACATATACATATATATTCTTGCAAAAAATAAATATTATATATGTATATATATATACATATACATATATATGTAAAGTTTTTTTGAGACAGGGTTTCTCTGTGTAGCCCTAACTGTCTTGGAACTCTCTGTAGATCAGGCTGGCTTCGAACTCACAGAGATCCACCTGCCAAGTAACTCAGATCTGCTTGGTGTACAGAGTCAGGTCCACCTGACTAGTGAAAACAACTGGTTGTCTTCCTTGGCAATAGTCTGTAGAGCCAGGGACAGAGAATTAATCTTCTGGAAAATGTAAATCTGGACTGAAAAAGCTAGAGGCACATTTTTTTCAGGACACACAGACATCCTGCTTGTAGAATGAAACAAATGGACAGGGTGGAAAAAGCAGGCCATGTTGAAGTGACCCGTGTGAGATAGTTGTTGACAGCCATGCCGATTAAGCCAATTAAAGTTTGAGTCCTCTTATTAATGGACAGACCAAGAACAGTCTCTTGGTGCCTGTTCCCTTTGCAGAGTTTAGTGATATTTTCCAGACTGCACATAATATGTTTGGAACGTGGTCAAGGTCACAGACAGTCCTAAAAGTATTGCCAAGGAGAATGTAGCTCTTGGGAGTGGGAGTGGGCTAGAGGACTGAGAAGTGACCAGGCAGGCACAAAACAAATTTAGGACAGGATGGCATTACCTTAGTCATTTCATTGTGTATGGTTAATATTGATTATCAACTTGACAGGGTATAGAATTATCTAGAAGAAAAGCCCCTGAACACATACACAGGGTAGTTTTTGTAGGCTAGGTTCATTGAAGTTGGAAGCCCCATCCTAAATGCAGAAGGACTGTTCCATGTGCTGGTGTCCTAGACTGAGTAAGAAAAAAAAAGAAGGGAAGGAAGGAAGGAAGGAAGGGAGGAAGGAAGGAAGGAAGGAAGGAAGGAAGGAAGGAAGGAAGGAAGGAAGGAAGGAAGAAAAGAAAGGAAGGAAGGAAGGAAGGAAGGAAGGAAGGAAGGAAGGAAGGAAGAAAAGAAAGGAAGGAAGGAAGGGAAGGGAAGGAAGGAAGAAAAGAAAGGAAGGAAGGAAGAAAGAAAAGAAAGAAAGAAAGAACCAGCATCCATCACATTATGTTTCCTGGCTGTGGATGCTGTGTGACCAGCTGCCTAAGAGAAAGGACAGCACAAGCATCCATCGCTTTATCCTTCCTGACTCCGGATGTGGTGAGACAAACTGCCTTACACTCCTACTACCATGACTTCCCTAATATGACAGAAGGTACCATTTCAAACTGTAAGCCAAATAAGCCCTTCTTTTGTTAAACTGCTTTCATCGGGTAATTTGTTGCCTCAGCGAGAGAAGTAATTAACATACCAAGACATGGGAGCACCGAATCCTAG
The DNA here is from genome assembly GCA_030556225.1 of Cricetiscus sungorus. Classification (NCBI taxonomy): domain Eukaryota; kingdom Metazoa; phylum Chordata; class Mammalia; order Rodentia; family Cricetidae; genus Cricetiscus; species Cricetiscus sungorus. Next base: position 17,574,785 of record JANBXA010000366.1, read on the forward strand.
TGCTAGTTACAACCATCCTCCATCTCAGCTTCTTCCATTCTGTTTTGCCCCAGGTGATAGCTTGTTTTCTTGTCAACTTGACATAAGCTAGAGTCATCTCAGAGAAAGTAACCTCAATTGAGAAAATGCCCTGTAAGATTGAGCTATAGGAAAGCCTTGGGCTATTTTCCTAATTAGTGATTGATGGGGGAGGGCCCAGCACATTGTAGGTGGTGCCATCCCTGGGTTGGTGGCCCTGGGTTTTGTAAGAAAGCAGGCTGAGCAAGACGTGAGGAGAAAGCCAGTAAGCAGCACTCCTCCCTGTCCTCTGCATCAGCTCCTGCCTCCAGGTTCCTGCCCTGACTGCCTTCAGTTATGAACTGTGACCTGGAAGTATAAACTAAGCGCATTCCTTCCCAAGCAGCTTTTGATCATGGTGTTTCACCACAGCAATAGAAACCCTAAGCCAGTCTACAATCAGTTTCCAGTAAGACTTTCAATATATCCGCTTCCCTTAAGGTAACATGAGTTTCTATCATTCATAACCAAGAGCAGTGATTGATCTGAAACCCTGTCATCACCATTAAATCAACTCATCTTTGCATTCAAGTCTGATCACCAACTCTTGAACACTTTAAAACTTGACTCAAGCGAGGCTGTCAGGAGGGGGAATAGAGGAAAGGGAGAGGGCTAAGAAAATGAATGAGCCATTGGGATAAGGAAACTGACAAGATGAGAAATTACTTCTCAGAATGGCCCGACACAGGAGGAAGCAGACAGATAAATGGGGGGACTTTGGGCAGCTGAGAAAGTAAATGAAAGCATAAGAAAGATGACAGAACACTAAAAACACTGTCACCTGAAATGCTTGCCGAAAGGGCTCTCAGCACAGGGCTCTGGGGGCTGTCAGCAGTTGCTCTTTGGAAAAATATACTTCAGATGATTGTGAGAAAGAAAGCAAAGTGTGATGAGCAAGCCACTGTGCTGCACATGAAAATGAAAAATGTGTTGTACAGAGAATTACTTGATTAAAGCGCAGCCCCGTTGCCTCCATATTTTGGTATTCCATCAAAAATACATTAAGGTAATACAGACTTATCCTCACACACAGAAGCTATCCTGTATGAAGTTTGTTCAAAGGATTATCTTGTAAAGTGTAATCTAGAGTAATTATGCTACAGCATCCTGGTCCCTGAGTCTCATAAAATGCATTCCTTTTTAGCTGCCTGTCTTGTGTGCCAACATCACTTTCAACATCTTTGTCTCCAATGTTAAGAAAAACTTTATCAATGCCTCTCAGTATCACAGTCACCTGAGCTTTATTCAATAGCCAAGACCACCCAGGTTTTATTTTCAAACCCAGCACTTTTGTTCCTGTTTCAAACTTAGACAAACAAACAAAATGTACACCCTCAAGACTCAGCGTTGTTATGAACTGTATTGGTGCCTATGTGGCTTATGCGTAAGAGATAAAGGGCTCTTGAGGGTCTTGGGGAAGTATCACAGTCACCTGAGCTTTATTCAATAGCCAAGACCACCCAGGTTTTATTTTCAAACCCAGCACTTTTGTTCCTGTTTCAAACTTAGACAAACAAACAAAATGTACACCCTCAAGACTCAGCGTTGTTATGAACTGTATTGGTGCCTATGTGGCTTATGCGTAAGAGATAAAGGGCTCTTGAGGGTCTTGGGGAAGTGTGATTTTGCTGGTTGACAAGAATCTCTGACCAGGTATAGTTCAGGATCTTTGGTCATGCTTCTGGAGTTCAAAACGTATATATTTCACATACATCATTTCTTGTATATGAAAAGTCTTTGAAAGTTACTGCAAGGTGGCTGTGCTGGTGCAGGTTTGCAAACCCAGAACTTGGGATCCTAAGCTAGGAGGAGTGAACATTTGAAGTCAACTAGGGAAGTATAGCAAGCCCTTGTTTCAAGACGTAACCCAGGGCTGATGAGATAACTTAGTGGGTAAAGGCATGTACTGCAAGCCTGATCAACCCGCGTCCCACTGTAGAATCCACATGATGGAAGGAGAGGCTTTACTTTGCAAGTCATCTTCTGACACATCCTTACCCAAAGAATACACACACAAAAGAACTCAAAAATATAACATTGTCTATAGGTTGATATTTCCTCCATCCTTGTCTGCTTGGCCTAGCATGCCCCTTTGTTATGCAGAAGTATTTCTTATCTGTGTCTCACTAGACTCATGGCACAGTCACCCTACCTAGCCCATCCTGGAGAACTAAATTGTGACATTGTAGAGATCTCTCTGGTCATCAGAATGTTGCTTTTAAAAACTCAACTTCAGAAGAGAGAGTTCCAGGATGTTGCTGGAATTTCTTGTCCCACCAGATCCTGCCACCATTTCAGTTCCAAATAAACACATAGAAATGCTATATTAATTACTAAACTGTTAGCTGGTGGCTAGGGCTTCTTATTGGCTATCTCTCTCTTAACTATTAACCCATAACTACTAATGTATTTCTACATGGCCTTACCTTACTGGAGAATGCCTGGTGCATTGTATCCTCCCAGTCTCTACATGGCATCTCTTTCTTGTCTCTCTCAGCCTACCTCTCCCAGAATTCTTATCTTCTAGTCCCACCTATCTTCCTGCATCTATTAGCCAAACAGCATTTTATTCATCAACCAAATACAAGAAACATATATACAGAAGGTCATCCCCCATCACTAGGAAATTTAGTCCGAATTGGGAAAACAGAATCTTAGATGTCAGAAGCCATTTTCAAGCCCTGACTGACATTTGTCACCCCCCTCTCTCTCTCTCTCTCTCTCTCTCTCTCTCTCTCTCTCTCTCTCTCTCTCTCTCTCTCTCTCTCTCTCTCTCCCTCTCCCTCTCCCTCTCCCTCCCCCTCCCCCCCCTCTCTCTCTCTCCCTCTCCCTCTCCCTCTCCCTCTCCCTCTCCCTCTCTCCCTCTCCCTCTCCCTCTCCCTCTCCCTCTCCCTCTCCCTCTCCCTCTCCCTCTCCCTCTCCCTCTCCCTCTCCCTCTCCCTCTCCCTCTCTCTCTCCCCACTATTTTTCAGGTGAAGAAACTAGAGACAGAGAGTGGAAGTGGTACTTCCCATGGGGACTGTTCCCAGGTCTGTCTTCCTCTGCTTTGGGCTGCTGGAATAAAATACTGGAAGCTGAGTAATTCACAAAGGACTGATATTTATGTCCCATATTTCTGTTGCTACAAGGTCTAAGATCAAGACCCCAGTAAGTTTCATCTCTGGTTCATTGTTGCTATGTCTTCTAGATGGGAGGAAATCTGTGTGCTTATATGATGAAGATACACAGAACATACTCATAAATAGAGGAGCAGATAGATTCATCCTCGGGTGCATTTCTCATGAGCTAAACACACCCTACATTGACTCCTTTTCCCCTTGCTATGACAAAATGCCTCAAAAAGTAACTAAAGGAAGGAATGGCTTTCTTGCTTTCTGGTCTGGGAAACAGTCCATCATGGTAGACAGGCATGATGGCATCCCCAGTCAGCAAGCTTGGAGAGATGAATTTTGGTACTCAGCCTACTTTTTCTTCCATTTTCTATTCAGTTTGATACCCCAATCTGTGAGGTGGTTTCACACACCTTCAGGGTGGGTTCTTCCTCCTCAGTTAATCCTCTTTGGAAATGTTCTCAAATATAAGCCCAGAGTCCCATCTCCCAGATGGTTCTAGATAGAGTCAGATTAACAATGAATGCTGGCAAAGGATCACCAGGCTACAATCCATACCACCAGAGAACCTAGAAAACAAGGAGGACCCTAAGAGAGATATACATAGTCCCTCACAAAAGGGGAAAGGGACAAGATCTGAACAAATAGGGAGCAGTGGGGATGGGGAGTTAGGAGAAAGAGAAGGGGAGAAGAGGAGGGGAGAGGAGAAGATGAGGCATGAGGAGTGGATCTCAGGGAGAAGGGGTGTGTGTGTAGGGGAGGTGATGGGATGGGAGGGTCTGTGGGGGTCATGGGAGGATGGGAGGGAGAGGGAACTGGGATCAATATGTAAAATAAGAAAAAATATTTAAAAACAATGAATACTCGACATCATTTCTCCCTTTATATCTCACCCCAAGCACTGTGCTTGGGACACTTTTCCTTCTACTGGGTGGTCTTGTCCAACCTTGATAGGAGGATCTGTGCCTAGTGTTATTGTAAATTGTTAGGCCATGTTCAGTGGCTATCCCTCAGAAGCCTGCTGTTTTGTTTTTTGTTGCTATTGTTGTTTGTTTGTTTTGTTTGTTTTGTTTTTTGAAGAGAAATGGAGGAGGAATGGGTCTCAGGGAGAAGGGGTGTGTGTGTAGGGGAGGGGAGAAACAGGAAGGAGTGGAGGGAGGAGAAACTGGTTGGGGTGAATGTATGAGAGAAGAGTAAAAGAAAAATAGTCTTACTCAACTGTGAACACTACAAATTATAAAACCAACTTTCCAAGCAAAGAGGTCCCCATCTGTATAATCATGGCACAATGGTTATGGGGGTAACCAGCCAATCTCTAAATGCATTTGGGCCCCCTTCCACAGCAGGAAACCCATACTGGTACAATGAACCCAGTCAAGAACCTATGCCTAATCACCCTTCCTGTGGAGTGGGGGGGGGGGTTTGGACAGGTGGGGGTGGGAGGGAGGGAAGCAGAGAGGAAAAGGAACTGGGATCTATATGTAAAATAAGAAAAAAAATAAAAAATAAAAAACCTATGCCTAGAGAGGTCATAGATCCAAGGGAGAGATTTACTACTGAACTAAACTGCCTTAGCACCAAACTCCCTTCTAAATATCTATGTTTACTCATGTGCACATGAGCACACTTCAGCTGTCACTGCCTGAGTGCTGTCTACCTCATTTCCTTTGAGATAGTACCTGTCATTGTCTTGGAACTTGCCAAGCAGGCTAGATTGGCTGGCCAGCCAGCTAGCCCCAGGGTTATCTTTTCTTTCCTGGTGAGTAAGTTATCCCCACAGCCACACAGAAGTGTTCAAATATCTGGAAGTTGTGCGATTTCTATCCAAAAGAAATGAACTTTATATGCAGAACACATTAAAAAAAAAAAAAGATTAAGATGCCTTCCATGACGTCACCTCATCCTATAGCAGGAAGCACCAGACAGGAGAACTAACATCATCTCTGGGCCAGATTAACTCCCAGTTTGTGTCTTAAAACAATTGAGTTTAGATAGCTTTTTAAAAACCCATTTCTTTACTAATGGGGTGTGTGTGTGTGTGTGTGTGTGTGTGTGTGTGTGTGTGTGTGTGTGTGTGTGTGTGTTTAAAGCGAAGGAGAGGAATGGTTGATTTGGCTCTCAATTCCGGATTACAGTCAGTCACCAGGGGAAAGTCAGGATAGAACTTTAAACAGCTAGTCACATCACATCCACAGCCAAGGGCAGAGAGAAATGAATGCATGGATGCTTGCTTCTCAGCTGGACTTTTGTATGCAATTCAGGACCCCCTGCCTAGGGAATGTGCCACCCACAGTGGGTTCCTTCCTCCCACATCTATTAACTTAATTAAGGCATCCCCATGGACATGCTCCCAGGTCAATCCAACATAGTCAATGTCTCCTTAAGAGTTTCTTTCTTCAATTCTAGGTCATGTCAAGTTGAGAATGAAAGCTAACCATCCTGCACCTTTACCCACTGTGTTGTCTTATTTGCCATCAGATATTCCTACATGACAATGAGAAACAGGAAAACCTGTTATCTACTGTCACTTTTGGAATTAAGTAATTTCCAAGAAAGCACTTCAGAAACCATAAAATGTTGGTTCTTTTTTACCACAGTTAAGCCAGAAAATAGCTGTGTATTCAGTAAAATCTTCTCAGCTATCACAAAAGCTTTGTCATTGGATTTATCTTAGAAAAGGTGTTCTGGTTCAGAGAGTATTGGTGTCAAAGAACTAACTCAAGGTCAGAGACTTCAAGTGACCTTTGTGTCAGACTTGATGTCCTGCCACTCTGTTTTGCCAGGAGTGAAAACCGATAGCTTGTCTCGCAGAGGTTGGCAAGGCCAAGATGCTGGAGCCCAGCTGCCTCATGGCTTCATCACCTGCCCAGACTGGAGAGAATGGAGACAAAGGAGGGAGGTTGGGAGGCAGAGGCAGAGGCAGAGGCCAGTGAGATGGTACAGCCTTTGTGCCCTGAATGTAATGGATTCCAACACAGGGATGAATGGTGCTGATGAAATGAGAGTGGCCCCAAGCTGGAATGTCAGATCTGAAAGTTTCCTTCTTATGGAAATTCTATCTTGGCGTGGGTGGTCCCATCAGGAAAGGAGAGCGACCTCTGTCGGCAGCAGTGGAGCCTTGCAGGGCACGTATCTGCTCCCAAATCTACTGAGCACTGCTTCCGATAGAGGCTGGATGCTGGATGCCTGCAGTTCACTGGGCCGGAAATCTGTGGAGAAAGTCAGGTTCTCTGAGAGTCAGGCTACACCCTCAGTCTTCTGGCTGGGGTGGAGCTAAAAGTGAAAAACTAGGAACTGCTTTATGCCTTCCAATTCTCTTCATAAAATGACTCCAACCAGCATCTATTTTATCCCTCTAGCCATGGAGACGACTGATTGTCAAAGCCATGTTTAGACACACGCAAGGTTAAAGGTACATGGCCAATAAAACTAATCTTGTTGAAATATAGTTCACAGAACGTTTTAGACACATTTATGATTAAAAAAAAAAACAATGCTTCTTTTTAATGTATTTAAATAACAAGGTCTGGCACCAAGTCAATCTCAGCCATAATTTTGATGTGATTATTAGCATTCAGGCCTCTGTACTGGCCTGCCCTTGGGGTTCTGACAGGGTACACCCTCAGCTGCAGCCGCTAAGAGCACCACCTGTGCACATTCACTATGTTCCCTTTTGAAAGGTCCCTGCCCACCTCCCATCCTTTTCTCTCTCTCTTTCTCTCCCTCTGTCTGTTCCCCTATCTCTCTTCCCATCTTTTCTCTCTCTTCTCTCCTGCTGTTCCTGTCTCTAGAGGCCTGTCTTCCCCCCCTTTCCCCTTTTAATGATTCCTCCCTCCCAAAAAAACCAACCAAACAAACAACCAAACAAACAAAAAAAACCCTATGTTTGAACCCTGTCTCAAGGTGTCTTTCTCTCATGCACCGATTTTCTTAAATTACAACAGTGACTGAATACCAAACAACAGAAATTATATACTTACCTACTTACAGTAACTAGAGGGTGACCTGAAAACGTGTGTGCCTTCTTCGGGTTGTTGAGGCTGCTGACCTCTTGCTGACACTCTCATGTTTGTTGTCTGTGTTTAAAATGGCAAGAAATGCTATTTCCAATGATGAGTTAATGACAGTACCATCCTTTTGCCTTCAAGTATGGAGATCCCCTGAAAGTCTGGTTTCAAATTAATATTCTAAAGTGGATAGAAACTAACTCATTTGATTCATCTCCCTGCCTCCCAAAATAATCCATCAACAAAGGTCCAAATGATATGACTCTTCATGCTCCTCAATTTGGGAAGTTTAAAATGTGCTCATCGTTAGTCAAAACATTTGTAAATAAAATGGATATTGTCTAAATGTTTTCATTTTCTGGTAAATTCCCAAATCTCAAATCTATGACTTTATTCATCAAGCTGCTAAAAAATTTCATGCTGGCCCTTCTTCCTGTTTTCCCCAGCAGCTCTGGGATTAGGAATAATTCTAAGCAAAATGAAGACATGAATTAGAGATCAAATAGGATAACGATAATCTTCATAACATAAAAAGAAGACTTAAAGATAGAAAAGGAAAAGTCTGACTGCCCAATGTAGAACAGTAGAAAAACATAAAGGAAAGTCTAACAAATGAAAATGCTATTTAAACATATTACAAGTTACTCTCAAACAGTATAAATACAAAATTAAAACCTCTCTAAACTGCACAGTGGTGGCATACACCTTTAATCCTAGCACTTGGGGAGGATTGGAGGCAGGCAGATTTCTGTGAGTTCAAGGTCAGCCTGGTGTATAGAATGAGTTTGTGGTGCTTTGAATAGGAATGCCCACACCCCGTAGACTCAGAGGGAGTGACATTATTAGGAGGTGTGGCCTTGTTGGAGTAGGAGTTGCCTTGGTGGAAGAAGTGTGTCACTCTGGAGTTAATCTTTGAAATCGCATATGCTTAAGCTAGAACTAGTGTGGCTGTTTCCTTCTGCTGCCTGCAGATCAAGATGGAGAACTCTCAGCTCCTTCTCCAGCACCATGTCTGCCTGCATGCTGCTACGCTTCTCCACATGAGGATAATGGGCTAAACCCCTGAAGCTGTAAGCCAGGACCAATTAAATGTTTTCCTTTATAAGAGTTGCCATGGTCATGGTGTCTCTTTACAGCAATAAAACTCTAACTAAGAAAGTGTTCTAGGACAGCTAAGGCTACATAGAGAAATCCTGTCTCAAAAAACAAACAAAAGAGCAAAGTACAGTCATGACATGGCATAGATTCACCCTTCTACATAAAACCAAGAGAAGAAGAAATGCACGATGCAGTGCTTTTCAGAAGCTGATCACTAGGCTGCCGAGGACAGAGTCCCGCCAAAAACCATCTTGATCTAAATTTACTTCACCCACTAGAGAAAGCTTCCAGGTTTCAGTTCAGGACAGAAAAACCTGGCTAGGTGGAACTGGGTCTGCCACAAAGTCAAGGTGACTAAAAATCCAGTCACCTTTAAAAAGAGGACACTGCAAAAGAAGACCTTCAGCATTTGAGAGATGGCTGGTTCACCTTGAGTCTTCATCTGGATGCTAACTGGTCCATACATGTGCACTATGAGAGCCTGGGGAAGAACCACACAGAGACAGACAGTGTGTTCCATCACTCAGAATGGTAAGTCTAATAATGAATGAAGGTTGGGTAAAGACCACAGAAGGTTATTGCCCCAGTGGTGAGGACAAGAAAAAAATTAAATTTCTTCTGCATCTAATAATAAGTGAAAGATTTGGATGGACCTAAGTGTTCCCAAAGAACATACATATACCATGTGAGAAAAACTCAAGTGGTTGGTGGCAATGCTGCAGGCCTATGATCCCAGGGCTCAGGAAGCAGAGGGAGGGGAGAGGGGAAGAGGAAGAAAGGAGAAGGGAGGAAGGGATGATGGGGGATGTCCTTCTATAATATGTTTCTCTTATTGGTTGATGAATAAAACACTGTGTGGCCAATGAGGCAGGAAGTTAGGTGAGACTAGGATGAGGAGAATTCTGGGAAAGGTAGGCAAAGGGAGCCCTCTGAGACAGTTGCCATGTAGGCTGTCAAAGGAGTAACAGGTCCAGCCCCTTCTCTGCTAAGACCACATGGAAATACTTAGATTAATAAAAATGGGTTAGTAATTAGGACAGAACTAGCCAATAAGAAGCCCAAGACATCAGCCAACAGTTTATAATTAGTACAGCGTCCATGTGCTTATTTGGAGCTGAGAAAAGAGGCAGGACTTGGTGAGACAAGAAAATCCAGCAACAGAGGGAGGAAGGAAAGGATGGAAAGCAGGCAGGCCAGCAGTTCTGAGAACACAGAAAAATGAAACTGTTCAGTGTCCACTATAGTACAATTCACAGAAGCAAACCCAAAGCACCCACACTTTCCTAAAAGAAGGAGATTATAAGACATGTTGAGTCAAAATGATACCGATGGCTGAACTGGTGACGAACAGTAAAAGACTATTATAATTACTTTCCATATGTTAAAGAAGGCAAGGGTTGAACAGGAAAAGTGACGCTAAAATCTTTAAAGATGGAAGCTGAACTCTTAGCAGTGAAAAAATAATGATTAAAATGAAAAAAAAATTACTAAATAATATTAATGGACAATGAGACATTGTAGTTAAAGAGAAAGTAAACTTGAAGATGTGCCATCAGAACTTTCCAAAATAAATCATAGAGAAAAACACAGCTGACGCAAGTTGGTCCATTGAGAAGCTCTCAGGGAAAACCAGGCAGCTTAATAAATTAAATAGAGTCCCTGAACAAAAGAGGTACAGAACAATTTTATGAAAACAAGGAAGAAAACTTTCTTGGATGTGCTGAAAGCTACAAAGAAGGACAAAAGGGCCCTAATACAATAAACAAGATGAGTTCTACAGTACAATCAATTGTTTAAAACTACCAGTTATGAAGGAACCAAAAACCAAAGATTCGTTAAACAGAAGAGAACCAAGGAAAAAACAATAATTTTATTTTCATTGGAAACACAACTTAAATATCTTGAAAGCCAGAAAGGTCATGTTTACTATAACAATGCAAATGATTAATCACAAAGGAATAGAAAGAGATAGACTATGCAAACAATAATCCAAAGAAAATTGGATTATTGCTATCTCACAGAGATTTCAGAGAAAAAAACATTACCAGGGATATTACTTCACACAGTCACAAAAGTGTCATTTTATCATGACAATATGGAAGATTAGATACCAGAATTTCACTATCCATGAAGTAAATTCAATGGATCACAAAGCAAAATTGGAAAAATCCATGGAGCTGTGTATTTTCCTCATCTCTTTCATAAAACCTGAGGGAAAAGTAGACAGAAAGCCACCAAGGATATGAGCAGCTTAAACAAGAGCGTCAGTCAGTGTGACCTTCATGACATTTATAGAACTCTATCATCAACAGAAGCAGAATGCACATTCTCTGACAACACGTACATAACAACTATCAAAATTCACCACATCCTGGACCTCAAAGCAAGATTCAAAAAATTACGGATTAGATGTAAATCAAATACATAATCTGTGATCACAATGGTATTCAACTAGAAAATTCAGATCTAAACAAAGACTTTAAAATAAACCGTGACTCAACAAATAAGTCAAAAGGGAAGTCGTGAATAAATTTAAATTGGTAAAAAATGAAAACATAAATTATTAAAATATATGAAATTTAGAAGGAAAGGTTCCACAGTGTCCTAACCTTGTCTGAGAATTTATGTCAGTTTATTGTATAAGGACCCACCCTTCACCAAGGATCAATAAATAGTTTATCATTGCTGAGGGGGACATTTTCTTTAGGGTAGCCACTGGCTAAGTTAGCCATGCTCCTGTAAATAAGTACCTAACCATATTTCTAAGTAATACACACACACACACACACACACACACACACACACACACACACACACAAAGACATGAAAGTAGAAGACAGTTGGAAAGAAGAAGGGATTGATGGGAGCAGAAGGGGACAAGATTATTGTAGAGGATGAATATGTTTAAGCCACATTATATACATAGATGGAAATGCTATAATAAAGTCCTATGTCACATATTATTTATATACATAATAAAAACTAGGAGTTCGAAACAAGGCAGAATTGGGCTCAGCAAGCACACAGAAGGTCATCACACTGGGGAACAGAGGCCTATCAATGCCATCAGCTCTTATCTAATACACAAAACCAGAACTCATTAGACACATGGTAAGTGTAGGGAAGGAAGCAATGAAGACAAGAGCAGAGGGAAATTAAAAGTCACAGAGAAAGATGTTAACTAAACTGCAATCCACTTACCCAAAATGCTTTTAACCACAGATGCAAAGATTCTCAACAAAGTTTAGGCAAACTTAATCCAGTATCCTTTGCATTTGTTTATTCACTGTTCTTTGACAATTTCATACACACAGAATATATTTTTGTCATTTTAATACATCAATTCCCCTTCTCATATGGTTCCTACTTCTGACGAACTCCTTTTTCTGACAAACAATTCTCTGTCACCCATTCATGTCTTTTGTTCATTTTGTGACTCACCAAAAGTATTGGTTTCTTACATGAACATGGGGGAAGGGTTAGTTACTGAAGCACAGGGGACTTATCAGTTTCTGCGTCACAGAAGAAAATAACACCTGTCTCTCCAGGAGTCATTAATTCCTAGTATCTCCTAGGGGATCCATGAGCCCTATGAGCTCCACTCCACTCATCATGGAATGTGAGGAGCCCCACCACAACTGCTCCAAGCCATTACACTGTGTACCGAGCAGCTGTGTGTGACTACACAGAGTCTGGACAAGAAAAGGCCTCTCAACAGCCAGGCATGAATGGAGGAGGGCCCAAGGGACCCCATCTCTCTCCCACTGAACTATTTGCTGCTGATAGATTCAGGGACAGGAGGGAATCATTACTATCTGTTGACCCACCCCTCTCTACTGGATAGTGCTGATCCAACTGAGACACAGCTAGACGTGGTTATACTAAATGGGTGCAAGAAACAAAACTGAGGAAGGGACTGGAAAAAGGAGACGTATGTGGAGGGATGATAAAGATGGTAGAGGCATAGAGAGGATATAAAAATCATCACAATACACTATACATGTGTAGAAAATGGTAAAGAACAAGCTAAATTAATTTTTATATATGATGTATATTTATATATAATACATTTTTAATTTATTTTATTTTATGCACACTGTTGTTTTACCATGGGTGTTGGGTCCCCTGGAACTGGAATTATAGACAGTTATGAACTGCCATGTGGGTGCTGGGAGTGGAACCCATCACTCCAGCCCCTCTAAATTAATTTTTTAAAGAAAGGAAAATACTGTTCAATTGTTGTAGCTACTATAGAAATGTAATTAAGTTTTATGTATCAAAACGAAGCAACACAAGATGAAGCAGCACTCCTTTCTCTGTTTTTCCAATTTATCTAGAGTTCGGTACTTTGCCCAGCACCTCCGAATCACTTAGACTCAGGAGACAACTTGCTGTTTGCCAGTGTACACAGACATGAGCTATGGAGTGCACACGTGCCCCCACGAGAATGCTTTCCTTCCCAAGTCTGTGATTCAATGACCTTTCCATTGACATGATCACCATCGATTATAGATTGCAGACCATATCTTAAAAATATTCACCTGAAAAACTTCATTTCCACTCTTTAAGATCTGTTCTGGGTCCATTTCAACCAAGGACTCAGAGAGCCACACCTAAAGGGAATTTTGCTCATCACCTCAGTGGGATAAGGGATGCTCTAGATATAAAAACTCTCAGGGGTGATGGAGGATTGGCAGATTGGTCCTTAGCCTCTTTTGTCTGTTTTGATGTGTAGAGTTTCAAATACCCAGCTGTGCTAGAGTAGCAGACAGAGCTGACTAATGGAAGCAGAGGTCTTTTTCCAGGAGAAATATGAGACTGGCAGGGAGGGGGTGGTGTCTCAGCAGAGAGAAAAAATACCTGCTTCCAGCAGCCAACTGAATACTTAGAATACTTCTACACCGTAGGAAGAGCTGTCTGTGCAAGACTTAGGCTGGAAGGGAAAATCCGAAGGACCTGGAGTGGAACAAAGGTCTCTGGCTTCAGCATCTTGGGAAGAATCTGTGTCAATGACTGACTCCTGGGTTCGCAGTGTCTCAACTGGCAACTGAAAAGGACAGCAGGTTTGGTAAATACGTCACACCTTATCAAACAGCATGTGACTGTCGTGCACCAGATAAATCTTTGTGAAAATCGGCAGCTCAAGGCACATCAGCGGTATGCAGGAACCTAGATGAGAAGCAGAATGAAAGCTGAGACTTGATGTTTACTTAGAGCTGATGGGGGAAATTCAGAGAGAAAGCACTGAGGAAAGGTGTATTCAAAGCCTGCCCTCTTCCAAGTAGCTTTTAAGATTCAGCTAAACACAACTAGGGTGACCTTTGCCATCTCATGTGTGGCAATGGGTTACAAGGTGCTAAATTAGGTCAAGGTTTCTAGAAGCAGTTCTAAAGCTCAAAAGAAAAAGGAGAAGCACTTGGTAGTGGTGGGCTGGATGTCTGGGAAGGAAGGGAAAAAAAAAGGGAGAAACTTAGTGTCTTTGTTAGGGATTCTATTGCTGTGAAGAGACACCATGACTGCAACAACTCTTATAAAGAGGGGTTGGCTTATAGTTTCAGAGGTCTAGTGTAGTATTATCATGAAAAAAAAAAATGCAGCATGCAGACCAGCCAGCATGGTGCTGGAAAAGGAGCTGAGTGACACCTCAAAGCGTGCCCCCCCCCCGACAGAGACACACTTCCTCCACCAAGGCCACACCTAGTCTAACAAGGTCACGCCTCCTTAGAGTGCCACTCCCTATGGGCCAACCATTGAAACACATAAGTCTATGGGGGGCAATACCTATCAAACAATGAAACCTATTTCCTAGGTTGTGTTTCGCCAACATGTGTGGTGCTGGACTAGACTCTAATACCCACAGGGCCAACATGGTCCATGATGCTGTAATAATGAGACTCTTCCCAGCCATGCCTCCCTGGAAACATCTAGCTACTTTATCCCCTGACTGCTCTCACTACAGCTTATATGACCATGGGGACCAGTCAAGTGCTCTTCTTTTGCTCCTTTCCTTTGCTGGCTAGCTGTGTAATTGTTTGGGACACATTTAGTACCACCATGCACTGGGCATTATCTTTAACATGAGGAACACTATATTGCAGGTCCCTATAAGTCTCTTGTAGACCACAGATCTGGTTGGGAGACAGGGCTTTTCAGATAAACAACAAACATCCCATTCAAGAATTATCATGCAGGGCCTCTGCTAAAGAGGCCTCACTCAGCTGGAGAGTGCCAGCTAGACCCGCCCATCGCAGAAATATCCTGATTATCAGCCCAGCCTCCTCTCCTAGCTGGGGTGGATTCTCGCCTACACCCTTGCCCAGGAAATCCCTGGGTGGGTTCTGGATCTCGCTGCCCCTGCGTCTGGTCCTCACCGAGAGTGCTTTTGGAGCTCTGATACACCCCCACCCACCCCCACCGAGAGCCTGCCCTCTCCCTACTCTCTGCCCCACCCTGCCCACTGTCCCACCTCTTTGACTGAGCACTGAACCAGAGGGTGGAGCCAACAATCCAGCCACCTTCCGGGAAATTCCTGGAGCCATCTGAGCACAATAGACCTGCCTATCCACGTGGGACCACCCGTAATTTCCATCTGCCTGGTTTCTGACCTCCACCACCGGTCTTCTACTGGAGTTCTGGGCCCCTCCTAGAGATCTGCCTATCTCTGCAGGACCACTCTGAGTTCCTGCCAGCTGGATCCTTGACCCCTATTGCAGGGCCTCTGCTAAAGAGGCCTCACTCAGCTGGAGAATGCAGGTCTCAGCTAGACCTGCCTATCAGTGCAGAAACATCCTGAGTATCGCCAGGACTTGGGGTATAGCTACAGCTAGACCCGACTATCCCTGAGGAAACATCCTGTGGGCTAGCTTCTGCCAAAGAGGCCTCAGCTGTCCTCTGCTGGAGCCTGATCTGTGAACCCCATCACTGGGCCCTGCCAGTGGAGAGACTTCCTAGAGAGCTTGGACCACCCAGAACTTCAGACATAGAACCTCTGATCCAACTAAGCCCACAGAGAGAGGGAAAGACCCCACCAACACCTACTGGAAGGAGCTATGGGAAGACGGCAATACAAGAAAACACCTAACATCAGAAAGACAAGCATAACACCACCAGAATCTAGGGAAGCTACACCAATTAAACCAGAACACAACAAAGCAAATGAATCAGAAGAGAACGACTTAAAAATTATCGTCATAAAAATGATAGAGGCTCTGAAAGAAGATGTGAGAAAATACCTTAAAGAAATGGAAGATAAAACAAACAAAAAATTGGAAGAAATGAATAAATTTCTTAAAGAAAGTAACAGAAAGCCAAGAATTAAACAATTAAACAGGTGAAGGAAACAGTTCAAGACTTGAAAACGGAAATGGAGACAATAAAGAAAACACAAACCGAAGGAATGCTGGAAATAAAAAACTGGGCAAATGATCGAGAACTACAGATGCGAGCATAACCAACAGAATTCCGGAGAAAGAAGAGATAATCTCAGGCGCTGAAGATAAACTAGAGGCAATAGATTCATCAACTAAAGAAAATCGTAAATCTAACAAATCCTTAACACAAAACATCCAGGAAATGTGGGACACTGTGAAAAGGCCAAACCTAAGAATAATAGGCATAGAGGAAGGTGAGGAAGCCCAGCTCAAAGGGGCCGAAAACGTATTCAACAAAATCATTGAAGAAAACTTTTCCAATCTGAAGAAGGACATGCCCATGAAAGTACAAGAAGCATGCACCAAATAGACTGGACCAAAGAAAAAAGACCCCTTCACATATAACAATCAAAACACCTAACATACAGAATAAAGAAAGAATATTAAGAGCAGCAAAGAAAAAAGGACAGGTAACATATAAAGGCAGACCTATCAAAATTACACCTGACTTCTCCATGGAAACCCTCAAGGCCAGAAGGTGCTGGATAGATATTCTACAAGTTCTAAGAGTCCACGGATGCCAACTCAGGCTACTAAACCCAGCAAAACTCTCAATCACTATAGATGGAGAAAACAAGATATTTAATGACAAAGCCAGATTTTCATAATACGTATCTACAAATCCAGCCCTACAGAAAGCTTTGGAAGGAAAACTCCAACCCAAGGAAGTTAATTACGCTCACAAAGACGTAGGCAACAGATAATCCCACTTCACCAGAAACCAAGGGTAAAGCAGGACAAATATATTCACAATACCACTGCCAAAAATCTAAAACAAACAAGCATTAATAATCAATGGTCCTCACTCTCCCTCAACATTAATGGTCTTAACTCACCTATAAAAAGACACAGGCTAACAGAATGGCTATGAAGACAGAATTCATCCTTCTGATGCATACAAGAAATACATCTAAGCTTCAAAGATAGACATTACCTCAGGGTAAAGGGCTGGGAAAAGATCTTCCAATCAAATGGACCCAAGAAGCAAGCAGGTATGGCTATCCTAATATCTAACAAGTTAGACTTCAAACCAAAATTAATCAAAAGAGATGAAGACGGTCATTTCATATTCGTCACAGGAGAAACCCATCAACACAAAGTCTCGATTCTGAGCATCTATGCCCCAAATACAAAGGCACCCACATTTGTAAAAGAAACACTACTAGAACTCAAAGCTCACATAAAACCTCACACACTTATAGTGAGAGACTTCAACACACCACTCTCACCACTAGACAGGACCAATCAGAAACTCAACAAAGAAACAAAAGAACTAACAGAAGTTATGTCTCAGCTGGGTTTAACAGATATATATAGAACATTCCATCCAAACACAAAAGAATATACCTTCTTCTCTGCTTCGCATGGAACCTTCTCTAAAATTGATCACATACTAGGTGGCATAACAAACCTCAACAGATACAAAAGAATTGGAATAGTCCCCTGTATCTTATTAGACCACCATGCTTTAAAATTGAAATTCAACAACAACACAAATCGCAGAAACTCTACAAACTCATGGAAATTGAACAATGCACAATTGTACCACACCTGGGTCAAAGAATAAATAAATAAAAAAAATTAAGGACTTCCTAAAAGTCCACGAGAATGAGGACACGACATATTCAAACTTATGGGACACCTTGAAAGCAGTGTTGCAAGGGAAGTTCATTGCACTGAGTGCCCATATGAAGACAACAGTGGATAGTCACATTAGGGAATTAATATCGCAACGGAAAGCCTTAGAACGAAAAGAAGCAAACTCACCCTGGAGGAGTAGATGCCAGAAAATAATCAATTTGAAAGCTGAAATCAATAAAATAGAAACCAGGAAAACAATACAAAAAATCAATACAACAAAAAGTTGGTTTTTCGAGAAAATCAACAAGATAGACAAACCCTTATCCAAACTAACAAAAAAAGCAGAGAGAGAACATGCAAATTAACAAAATCAGAAATGAAAAGGGGGATATAACAATGGACACAGGAAATCCAGGCAACTTTCAGGTCATACTTTGAAAACCTGTACACCACAAAATTTGAAAATTCAAAGGAAATGGACAAATTTTTGGGTAACTATCACTTACCAAAATTAAATCAAGAACAGACAAACAACTTAAATAGACCTATAATCCCCAATGAAATAGAAGCAGTCATCGAAAGCCTTCCAACCAAAAAAAGCCCAGGGCCAGATGACTTCAGTGCAGAATTCTATCAGAAATTCAAGGAAGAGCTAATTCCAATACTCCTCAAATTGTTCCACACAATAGAAACAGAAGGCACATTAGCAAACTCTTTCTACGAGGCCACAATCACCTTGGTACTCAAGCCTCACAAAGATACAACTAAGAAAGAAAACTACAGACCAATATCCCTGATGAACATCGATGCAAAAGTACTCAATAAAACACTGGCAAACTGAATCCAAGAATACATCAGAGAAATCATCTACCATGACCAAGTAGGTTTCATCCCTGGGTTGCAGGGATGGTTTAACATACAAAAATCTACCAACGTGATCCACCATATAAACAAACTGAAAAAAAAAAAAAAACCGTATGATCATCTCCCAAGATGCTGAAAAATCCTTCACAAAATTCAACACCCTTTAATGATAAAGGTCTTGGAGAGATCAGGGATAACAGGCACATACCTAAACATAATAAAAGCAATATACAGTAAACCAACAGCCAACATCAAACTGAATGGAGAGAAGCTTAAGGCGATTCCTCTAAAATCAGGAACAAGACAAGGCTGTCCTCTCTCTCCATATCTCTTCAATATTGTACTTG
Organism: Cricetiscus sungorus; assembly: GCA_030556225.1. Lineage (NCBI taxonomy): Eukaryota > Metazoa > Chordata > Mammalia > Rodentia > Cricetidae > Cricetiscus > Cricetiscus sungorus. Next base: position 17,593,279 of record JANBXA010000366.1, read on the forward strand.
AAGTTCTAGCTAAAGCTATAAGACAACAAAAGGAGATCAAGGGAATCCAAACTGGAAAGGAAGAAGTCAAACTGTCTCTATTAGCAGATGATATGATAGTTTACATAAATGACCCAATAAACTCTACCAGGGAACTCCTACAGCTGATAAACACCTTCAGCAAACTAGCAGGATACAAGATAAACTAAAAAAAAAAAACCAGTAGCTCTACTTTATTCAGACAACAAAGAGGCTGAGAAAGAAATCAGAGAAAGATCACCCTTTACAATAGCCACAAGCAACATAAAGTATCTTGGGGGTAACACTTACCAAACATGGGAAAGACCTATACAATAAGAACTTTGTGGCTTTAAAGAAAAAAATTAAAGAAGATACCAGAAAATGGAAAGATCTCCCATGCCCTTGGATAGGAAGGATATATATAGTAAAAATGGCAATCTTGCCAAAAGCAATCTACAGATTCAATGCAATCCCCATTAAAATCCCAGCACAATTCTTCACTGACCTTGAAAGGATAATAAACTTTGTATGGAAAAACAAAAGACCCAGGATAACCAAAACAACCCTGTACAATAAAAGAACTTCAGGATGCATCACCATCCCTGACTTTAAGCTCTACTACAGAGCTACAGTTCTGAAAACAGCCTGGTATTGGCACAAAAATAGACAGGTAGACCAATGGAATCGAATAGAAAATCCCAATATTAACCCACACACCTATGAACACCTGATTGTTGACAAAACAGCTAAAAGAATACAATGGGGGAGAAAAGCATCTTCAACAAATGGTTTTGGCACAATTGGATGATGGTGTGTAGCAAACTGCAGATAGACCCACATCTTTCGCCACACACGAAACTAAAGTCCAAATGGATCAAAGACCTCAACATAAATCCAGCCACTCTGAATCTCTTAGAAGAGAAAGTAGGAGGTACTCTTGAACAAATTGGTATAGGATACTGCTTCCTGAACATAACACCAGTAGCACAGACACTGAGATCAACAATTAATAAGTGGGACCTCCTCAAACTTAGAAGCTTCTGTAAGGCAAAGGACATAGTTGACAAGAGCAAATGGCAGCCCACAGACTGGGAAACATTTTTTACCAATCCTACATCTGCCAAAATATACAAAGAACTCAAGAAACTAGTCAACAAAACACCAAATAACCCTATTAAAAAATGGGGTACAGAATTAAAGAAAGAATTCTCAATAGAGGAAATCAAAAAGGCTGAAAGACACTTAAGAAAGTGCTCAACATCCTTAGCTATCGGGGAAATACAAATCAAAACAACTCTGAGATACCTTCTTACTCCTGTCAGAATGGCTAAAATTAGAAACACCAGTGACAATTTATGCTGGAGACGATGTGGAGAAAAGGGAACACTCTTTCACTGCTGGTGGGAGTGCAAACTCATACAGCCATTTTGGAGATCAGTATGGCGGTTCCTCAGGAAAATGGGAATTAGTTTACCACAGGATCCAGCAATTCCGTTCTTAGGTATATATCCAAATGACCCACACCCATGCAACAAAGACATGTGCTCAACTATGTTCATAGCAGCATTATTTGTAATTTGTAACAGCAAGAAACTGAAGCAACCTAGATGCCCTTCAACTGAAGTATGGATAAAGAAGATGTGGCACATCTACAAAATGGAATACTACTCTGCAGAAAAAAAATAACGGAATCTTGAAGTTCGCAGGCAAGTGGATGGAACTTGAAGAAACCATCCTGAATGAGGTAACCCAGTCACAAAAAGAGGAACAGGGTATGTACTCGCTCATATATGGATTTTAGACATAGAGCTAAGGATCACCAGCCTATAATTCACACCACCAGAGGAACTGGTATGCAAGGTGTATTCTAAGAGATTCATATATGGTCCCTCACAAAAGGGGGAAGGGACAAGTCCCCCAGAGCACATGGGAAGTGGGGGGGCAGTGAATGGAGAGAGAACTAGGAGAAAGAGAAGGGGAGGAGAGGAAAGCATGTACGACTAGGTAGATTGAGTCAGGGTAGGAATAGAAGACAGGAGAGAGAGAGAGAGAGAGAGAGAGAGAGAGAGAGAGAGAGAGAGAGAGAGAGAGAGAGAGAGAGAGAGAACATAAAATAGGGAGCCATTATTGGTTTGAAGAGGAAACTGAACTTAAAGAAAGGTCTAGAGAACTACAAGACTGACTCCAACTAACAATTCAAACAACTGTGGAAAGACTACCATAAATGCCCTTCCCTGATAGTGAGGTCATCAACTAAATTATCCACCATCATGGAGCCCTCATCTAGTACCTATTGGAAACAGAAGCAAACACTTATAACTAAAAACTGAGTTGAACTAGAATCCAGATGCAGAGAGGACAAGACCAGGTTGCAGAAACACACAAAGACATCTGACCTGAACAAGAAGGAACTAAAGGGCCCCCGAGACTGATAGCTGGGAACCCAGCAAGGGACTGACTCAGACCCCCTGAATATGGGTCTTAGCTAGAAGGACTGAGCAGTCTAAGTGACCTCAGACAGTGGAACCAGGATGTATTCTTGGTGCACAAAATGACCTTGTGGACACATCCCCATGGAGGGATACCCCCTTAACCTAGAGACAGGAGAGAAGTCCTAGTGCCTACTTCAAATGACTTGACCGATTTACATGACCCAACCTGGATAGCATAGCCCTACAAGTGGAATGGGGGTGGGGGGATGGGAGGGGAGGGTGGCCAGGGTGTATGTCACAGGGGAAAGAGGGTAAGAGGAAGGGAGGGTGGGAAGGAGGGAGGGAGGGGAGGAGGGAGGGAGGGAGGGAGGGAGGGAGGGAGGGAGGGAGGGAGGGAGGGAGGGAGGAAAGGAGAGGAAACTGGAATCGACATGTAAAAATTTTAAATTATATTATTAATAAATAAATGAATAAATCAGGATTATCACAGACCCTTGGAGGGTTTGTTCCTGTGAAGACAGTCTTGGCAATGAGAGATGATGGTCAGTGAGAAGTTACGTTTTACCAGACAGGCTAGATTTGCAATGAACTAACTAACTTTACCATCTTTTGACATGCGCACAAGGCAGGTGTCATTCTTATGACAGTTCTATGGAGGGAAGGTACTGAGCAAGCAAATAGTTCCATTTTTCATCCTAAACTACTCCTCATGTGAGGAACAAAGCTAAGGCTTGTGCCCAAACACTCTGATTCCAGAGTCCGGCAGATGACCTCAATGCCACACCGATATATTAACAGGTCTTTGAAAATAAAAGGATGCAATATTTATAAGCACATGGATGATGATACAGCCAAGTGGAGGTATACATACACCTACACACCCATATGTGCCTGTAGGTCACGCTGTATTCATAGCCTAAAAGGACTTGTATGAGTCATCAAACTCTTTGACTGCACCACAGCAGTGATGACATTTTTACAGAGGAACCTGAAAGCTAGCAAAGGACCACCTGGGGTAATTCTTAGTGTTCTCATTTGTGACAGTTAATCTTGTGAGTTTGATTATATTGAGAGACGCTCAGGAGAGCTCTGGGCATCTCTGAAGCATGGTGAGAGATGGATGGCTTGATCATGAGGAGACTGGCCTAAGTAATCATTCAGCCTATTGATGGATAGACCACTGGGAGGTGGCAGAACTTTGGGAGGTGGGGACAAAATGGAGGAAGAGAGTTACTGCCTTTGAAGAGTCTACCTCTGCCCAGCCCTTCCTGCTTCTTGGCTGCCATGGGGTAAGAAGCTTCCTCTACCACCTGCTCACTTGGACAGGTCCAATCGATTGACAACTTCACAGGATCTATAACTACCCTGGAGACACATCTTTGGACACAGGACAGTCTGTGAAGAATGATGTGTTATGACTGGAAGGTCTGCCCTAACTATTGAACTAAATACAAAGGAGAAAGCAAGCAAAGGATCAGTATTCATTGTCCTCTACTTCCGAACAGCAGATACAGTGTGGCCAGCTGCCTCAAGCAGGATGTCACCATGGTGGACTCAGTCCTTAAACTCCCAGCCTATCTATTGGCTGTTTAGCTTTTTATTAGACCAACCAGGTGCAGGCAAGGTGAAATAGAAACACATGTTTACATAATTAAACAAATGCAACATAAACAGAAGTAACACATTCTTACATCATTAAACAAATGCAGCATGAGCAAATGTAAAACATGTTTACACTGTTAAAATAACATTCCACAGCATAAACAAATGTAATATATTGCAAGACCCTCAGAATGAGGAGTCTCCCCGTTTCGGTCGGTAACCCCAAGAACTCAATGTCCAGTCCAGTTGATGTAACACACAAGAGGCTTTAATGAAGGGGAACGTTTATGCTAACGGGCCCCCTTAGCACGCAGGCTAGAGAGAAGCAACATTCTCGGGCGAGGGGCATGGGAGGGAGGAAGAGGGAACTGGGATCAATATGTAAAATAAGAAAAAATAATGTGTGTGTGGGGGGGTCTTTCTCTTAACACTAGGATGTAAACTTTTAGTGTCTAATTCTGTGAATACACTATTCTACCTTCAACTCCAGATAGTCTCTGGCACATAGTTAACAAATATTGAGAGTGTTACCTTACTGCAATGTAATTGTTGTTGGGTATCTGCCAGCCCCACAGGAATGTGAGCTCTTAGGGAACAAAATCAGTACCTTTCACCTCTGTAGCCTCTGTACCTATCCCAATGCCAGCCATAAATAAATGTTTCATGTTGAGTGAACTAATGAATAGCCAAATAAATGAATAACCTATACAAGCCTCTGGGATTTTCTTTCCTGTCCACCTTACCTAACCCCGCTGTTTCTCTAGTGACTAGAGGGCATGTGCTCATCAAATGCAAATCACATGCAGTTGAAAGATACCATTAGATAGCAAACCAGACTCCCAGGGACCAAAAGGTGCCTGAATTACATAAGCTATGATCGTAAATAGAAGTGCGCCAAGATGGGATCCCAATTTAAACTCGGAAGAGTGGAGCTTCTCCAGGATACTGATTCAGCCCTACTTATCAGAGTGAATACGAAAAGCTGTGATATAATGTGTGATCTGAAAAGAGAAGAAATTCCACTCGAGTGTCTCAAGAGAATTCATTTCCACTGCCACTCTGAGGAACATTCAGGTTTGTCCCATCACCTTGCTGAGAGGTGGGCTTTAGGATCGATCACCATTGCTGAGAGGTGGACTTTAGGATCTATCACCATTGCCGAGGACAGCAACTATGCAAGCTGCGCATTTTGCAGTAGACCTGGTAATCCCTCCCGTAGAGGGCAGATGCTGTGGACTAAGTGTGAACTTGTGTCACCTGAACTCCAGACTGAAAGGCTGTCTTTATGGAATTGTGTCTGCCGAAGAAGTTCACCTTCTGGGACAGCCTTTGCACAGCGCTGAACACACAGGAACTGGCTGTGGAGGCAGCCCATTCCTTCAGTTCTTTTTTTTTTTAGCGGGAAACTGCGAGGATGAAGGGCAGATATGGAAATAAGTGGGATTGGAGTGCATGATGCGAAATTCCCAAAGAATCAATACAAATTATGATTATAAAAATAATAATTAAAAAAAAACAGAGCCCTTTAAAAGTAAATTTACTTCAAGCCAGGTGTGATAACACACTTTTAATCCCAGTACCCCAGAGGCAGTGGTAAGTGGATCTCTGAATGTTCAAAGTCACCCCTGTTTACATAGTGAGTTCCAGGACACCCAAGACTACTTAAAGAGACCCTTTCTCAAAAACTAACAAAAAGTTTGCTTCTTGAATTATTGGTTCATTGTAAACTAAATATGATCCAGGGTCGTATGAATTTCTAATGCTCAGAGTAGCTAACCACTTATTTGTTTATACCAACTGAGCAATGCTAGTAAGATGTCCAATGTTTTCAGTTTACTGAATTGTGAAAATTCCATGAGCATCACCTGTAAATGTCATAGAATTCCAAAGGACAAACCATAGTGAATGTAACTTGAACTGTCCTAGAGGACAGAAACGTGGGCATTTGTATTTACTCAACACTATAAGCTAAACACACATATTGTGATTTTTTTTAAAAAAAATATTTTGAAACATTCAGCTATGCAATAACTTTGGTTGGTCACAACTACTATTTATTATTTAAAAATGAATGGAGAAAAAAATGAAATGTATGAGTGTATCAAATTCTGTCACTGGAAATGCTAATTCATAAAATCTTTGTTTCAGTGACCCTCAGGTGTGTGGGTGGTTTTATTGCATGATGTTATTAAATTGTCTTTCTCTTTCCAGATTGCTGAGAAGTATTTGAAGAACACATTTACACAAATCCATTATATAGATGGATTACTATCAAATCCATCTATATAGGAATGTGCTATGGCCCAGAGATCTTAAATAGCATGCCTATGCTTGCATAACCAGGAGAGGCAGGCCCATTTTGGTGCCAATATATCTCACTGTCTCCTGGAGGAAACAAACGTTGGTGGGAATAAAGAAAGATGTCTGCAGAGAAGAACCCGGAGGGTTAATAATTAGTGTTTTGAAATAACATGTATTTAGCTTCAATATTGCAACTTCCTAGTTTTCCGGTTTAGACAGCACTTTCCAGGTTGATTTATGAACTGTCACAACTCTAGCCCCAGTCTGAACCCCAGGTAAGTTTTCTCTTCACTTTCATCATTGCTAAGCCTGGCTAGAATTCCTGTACTGTGGGTTCCTTTGGTTTTGACTTCCATCCATTGTCATTCCAGGCACACTATAGACTGCTTCTCTGGGTCCTCCCAGCTTCACAAGTGGTCCAGCTTCCCAGAGGCTAAGTGGGTGACCTGGGGCACACCTGGCTGTCTTGGCACAGCCACTGAGAGCACACATTCACTCACAAGCACTGCACCTGGACAAACAGGACTCACATTTCTTGATTCCAAGAACAATATTTCTTTGCTGGATAGTTTTCCTGTCAGCATCCCCGGCCATCCCACAGAGAAATGCCCTCCTTGTGCTGTCTGTAAAACCCCAGGAATGCCTCTCCTGACACTTTAGCCTTCGTAGTGATTCGGGCAGTTTGGAAACACAACTAAAGCAATAGTTTAGTGATGTCTCTGTGTTTTTCTTCTTGTGCCTCCTCTGCTTCTCCAAGCTTCACAGATTATTATTTTTACTGTGGCTGTGAAGAGCCCTGATCTTGTCCACTAAATCCTTCTACCTAATGAACAGTGGCTAAACATAAGTCCCAAACCCACAAACTTGGAGGGTATTCTTTCCAGGCCACCCATATCTTTGTACTTACAAAGCCAATGAGGCCTCCACTGGTAATGGAATTTCTGTCCTGCCAAGGCCCACAGCTGTTTGGTTCCAAATAAACACACAGAGGCTTATATTAATTATGAACTGTTTGGCCGATGGCTAAGGCTTCTTATTGGGCTAGCTCTCTTTTATTCATTAACCCATTTCTGTTAATCCATGTATCTCCATGTCGTCCAGGCTTACCAGAGAATATCCTGGCATCCTATCTTCCTAGTGGCTGCAGGGCCTCTCCCTGTAGCAACAACTTCCCTGCCATTCCTCTTCCCCAGAATTCTCCTAGTCTTGTAGCCCTGCCTATACTTCCTGCCTGGCTATGGGCCAATCAGCATTTATTCATCAACCAATTTGAGAAACATATTCACAGCATACAGAAGGATATCCCCCATCAATCCACCTTTGAATAAATGTTCTTTTTATGGGTTTGATTGAGTGAAGGGTCAGAGGAGAATAGCTGGTGAGCCTCTGCTTTGGCTTCAGAGGAGCAAGGACTCTAGTCTTCATCATGGGATGGGAACAATGGCAAAGTAGGTCTTGCTCACTGTGGGAAGATACTGGCTTTGGTGGTTTGGTTAAGGGGGGTATGCCAGCTATGTGATTTATGTGTCTATGCAAAAACAGATGTGTAGATGTAGACACATGTATGATAGATAGATAGATAGATAGATAGATAGATAGATAGATAGATAGCCCTGATTCATCTCTCCAACTATGATGGGTCCTTCTTAAATCTTTCTCTAGAGTTGCAAAGCAGACTCTGCTGAATTCCCCATCTGAAGATGCTGTTCTGCCTTAGCCTGATGTTGTAGGTTGTCAACTCCCACCATCTACATTCTGCCTTTTCCTCTCTTGTCACACAATCATTTTTGTCATATTCTTTTTCTGGAATTTTTTTTGTAAGAAGACTAGCTCTATCATAAAGTTCAGATGATAGTTTTTAATTTCTATAATCCACTCTGGATCTCTTAGTCTGACTTTTAGTGTAGGCATGAGATGTAGTATAAGCCACAGAAGCATAAGAACTATTATCTATGATACTTGTGGCCATCCTGTCAACATGAAGATAATGCTGACAGAGGACAGAGTTGAAATGCTTTCAGGGAAGATAGGTGTGGTGGCTCATGCCTGTCTGCCATCATTAGGGAGGCTGAGGGGAGGACCATCAAGAGTTCAAGGCCAGCCTTGGCTACATAGCAAGACTAACAAAAGTAAAAAGATTAAAAAAAATGTAAAGAAGTCAAGAAGATGGACATGAATCCCAAACATTCAACAGATTTTTCAGACAGGGGTTAACTGAGAGAATCCGTGACCTTATTGTTCATTCTATTGAATTATGAAGTATGCTATTTAATGCTATAGTCATTCTTCTGATCAACATAATATCTAAGACTTGGACCCAAGCACAGAGAATTCAAGCCCCCTTTTCAAGTCTTTTATAATGTAAGTGTATCTGATGTTCGAAGCCCTATTGTCTACTCATCCATTTTCCTGAACATCATTTTAAAAGTCATTCTTTTCCTCTGCACATTATCTTGGCTTTTCCTCTTAGGTATTACTCAGGTTTGGACATCACCTTGACTAGCAACAATATGAAAGCCATGAGCTTCTTTATAGAATGGGCACCAGACCAGCCCCAGATGCAAGTTCCCAGTGATTTGTGTGTGATAGAAAAAAAGTTTTGCAGATGACCAACAAAGTAGCATCACACTATGTTGGCTTCACCCTAATCAGCCCATTGTGTTACCATAATTACAAACATATGGGAGGACAAATTAGCCAGTTGTCTAGGAGAGCCACACAGGGATACAGCCCAAACCATTTTCTTGGCAAAGCTGTATTTTCTAAGCGTGCTTCAGACAACTTATGGATAGCTGTTGGCTGTTCTGGTTTAACTACCCCTGAGTGGGAGAAGCTGTCCTACAGGGATAATGATGGTCTCAGGAGGAGTGTGGCTCTCAGTCCTGTGGGGCTGCCTGTTTTCACTCTCAGTGGACTGTTCGGTTTCCGTCTGCTATATCAACCTTGATTGCTCTTCAGTCAACATGGGCCTTGTCAACAACACAAATCAAAGGAGGCCAATAAAGCCACAACAAATAGCACTTCTGAAGATCATGCACTCCACCTGGATATTGTTACAATGAAGATGATTTACTACTTCTCAGCTGTGTTCCTAAGGTATTTCTGGTGCTGTTGGTACATGTTCTGTACTCTAGGTAGCAAAGACCTTAATCATTAATATCACTGATTCAATTCCCTGAAACTAAATTCAAGTAACTCCCATCACTAGTTGAGGAGATATTGGCAATTGATACACGCTGAGTGAAGGAGAGTTGGTTTTCTTTAAGGTTGGGTAGCCTAGCGGGTTAGTAGATGAACACACACTCAAGAGTAAATAGGTAACAAAAACTGGACTCAATGTATTTTAAAAAAAAAAAAAAAAGACAGAAAGTTGGACAGGTAAAAAAAAGTAAGGGTCAAGCCCATCTAGGAAGACCGTACTATCCAGAGTATACCAGCGTCCTGGTCCTGCCTCACCCGTGGAAGGAGCCTGCCTTCCAGTGCCCTGCTCTGAGGACTAGGGACTGTGTGCTAGGGAGCCCATCCCCGAGCACTGGCCTGTCCAGAGTCTGCCAGCATCCTGGTCCTGCCCCCACTCACAGAAGGAGCCTACATTTTGGTGCTCTGTTCAGAGCCTCCTGAGGACTGGGGACTGTAAACAAGGTAACCCATCCCATTACACCAGCCCATCCAGGGTCTGCCAGTGACTTAGTCCCACTTCCACCCACTGCAAGAGGAGAGCCATTGGAGTATTGGACCTGCTTGCACCCACTGGTATGCACTGGAAGAAAGCATGGTAGATGACAGTATAAAAACACAGTCAACAACAGAAAGATCCCAGAGTCCAGGAACTCTACACCAGCAAGAGCTGAATGTCCCAACACAGATGAAACAAAAGAGAACAACCCTAAAAACAACTTCATGAAGATGATAGAGAGCCTAAAAGAGGAAACCGTTTTAAAAAATGGAAAAAAAATACAAACAAAAAATTGCAAGAAACATTTCAAACAGTGCAAGATTTGAAAGCTGAAATAGAAACAAAACAAAACACAGTCTGAATGCTGGGCACAGAAAAGCTTGGTAAATGATCAGGAACTACAGATGCAAGCATAACCAACAGAATACAAGAATTGGAAGAGAGAATCTCAGGCATTGAAGATACACTAGGAGAAATCGATTCATCAAATAAAGAAGATCTTAAGTCCAACAAATCCTGAACACAAAATATCCAGGAAATATGGGACACTGTGAAAAGGCCAAACCTAAGAATAATAGGTATAGAAGAAGGTGAATAAAGACCCCATAGAACCCATGAAGCACATTTAACACGTCACCAAATTGTTGCAACTAATAATTTCCTTCGCTTATCAGAAAGGCTTGGATTTCTATTGATTATAATTTCAAAAGCAATAAGTAATGCAATGAATAGGTAATTTTGGATAGAGCCCTAGAGAAGTATTATGTCAAATAGCATTGCAAAGATCATATAGGGATGGGCAAATAACACGTTATATTCCATGACAAAACCAGATTTAAACAATACACATCAACTAATCCAGCCCTACTGAAAATTCTGGAAGGAAAACTCCAGCCCAAGGAAGTCAACTATACCCACAAAAACATAGGCAGTTGATAATCCCACTTTACTAACAGCCAAAAGAAAAATGGGGAGGGGGGAGGGAATCCAAACTTAATACCACCACCACCAACAACAACAAATCCAAAACAAACAAGAATTATCAATCAGTGGCCATTAATATCCCTCAATATTATGATCTTAACTTGCCTATAAAAAGACACGGGCTAACAGAATGGATTCGAAGACAAAATCCATCCTTCTGCTGCATACAAAAACACACCTTAACTTCAACGACAGACATTACCTCAGAGTTCAAGGGTTGGGAAAAGATTTTCCAGTCAAATGGACATGAGAAACAAGTGGGTGTAGCAATACTAATATCTAAAAAATTAGACTTTAAAATTAATCAAAAGAGATTAAGAAAGTCTTAATTTCTTATTCATCACAGGAGAAATCCATCAAGATGAAGTCTCAATTTCAAACATCTATGCCCCAAATACAAAGGCACCCACAAACGTAAAAGAAACATTACTAAAACTCAAATTGCACATAAAACCTCACACACTTATAGTGAGAGATTTCAATACCTCACTCTCAACATTAGACAGGCTCACCAGACAGAAACTTAACAAAGGAACTAACAGAATTTATGACCCAATTGGGTTTAACAGGTCCAATGTTATAGAACATTCTATCTAAACACAAAAGAATATACGTTCTTCTCTGCTCCACATGGAACCTTCTCTAAAATCGATCACATACTTGGCAATATAGCAAACCTCAATAGGTGCAAAAGAATTGGAATAACCCCCTGTGTCTTATCGGACCACCATATTTTAAAATTAGAAGTCAACAACAACACACATTGCAGAAAACCTACAAACTCATGGAAATTGAACAATGTGTAATTGCACCATTCCTGGGTCAAGGAATAAAGAAAGAAAGAAATTAAAGACTTCCTAGAATTCAATGAAAATGAAGACGCAGCATTCTCAAACATGTGGGACACTTTGAAAGCAGTACTAAGAGGAAAGTTCATAGGACTAAGTGCCCACATGAAGAACCTGGAGAACAGTCACATTAGAGAATTAACAGCACAAATGAAAGCTCTAGAACAAAAAGAAACAAACTCACCCCGGAGAAGTAGATGCCAGGAAATAATGAAATTGAGGGCTGAAATCAATACACTCTGAGATACCATCTTACTGCTATCTCAATGGCTAAAGTCAAAAACACCAAAGACAGTTTATGCTGGAGAGGATGTGGAGAAAGAGGTACACCCCTCCAGGGGGCCTTCATGGGGCTGACCTAGGCTCTCTGCATATATGTTACAGTTGTATACCTTGGTTTCCTTGTGGGACTCTTAATAGTGGGAACAGAGTCTGCACCTGAGTCTGTTGAGTGCTTCTGGGACCCTTTCCTCCTGTTGGATTACCTCACCCAGTCTTAGTAGAAGAGGAGGTGCCTGGTCTCACTGCAACTTGATGTACCACAACCGAATGACATCCATGAGAGGCCCACTCTTTTTTGAAGAGAAACGGATGAGGAAGAGTGAATAGGGAGTGAAGAGGGGAAGGGGGGGAGGGACTGAGAGGAGATAAGGGAGGGGGAAAGTTGGTCAGGATGTAAAAAGAAGCAAATAATAAACAAAGAAAAAAGTGAGTTTGTATGTGGCCAGGTTACCCCACTTCCCTCAATGGAAGAACCATGACATTGGGAACTTCAGAGAGGGAATATGAAAAGGATGGAGTATAACAGTTCTGCTGAAATCCCTAGTTTTAATGGCTTCCAAAGACTCCACAGAACCCACGAAGCACATTTAACACGTCATCAAATTGTTGCAACTAATAATTTCCTTCGCTTATCAGAAAGGCTTGGATTTCTATTAATTATAATTGTAACCAAGATTCCTAGAACAAACAAGATGTAATGCAATGACTAGGTAATTTTGGATAGAGCCCTAGAGAAGTTTATGTCAAATAGCATTTCAAAGATCATATGGGGATGGGCAAATAACATGTTAAATGGAAAATGCATAAAACCAATGTATATATGGAATGATCACATTGATATGAAAACTCTGAAGCATATTAATCCAATATCCCAAAGCAAAAATAGGAGTGACTATAAAATGAGTATTGGACCTCCAGATATTTACATGTTCTAACAATATAACCAGCGAATTTTACTTAATATAGCAATATAGACACTGATTATGTAATAAAAGGCCTTGAAACTAGGAACTTGGATTTTCTGGATTTGCCCAATTAGTCACATCATTCCTTATAAAAGGGGTAGAAGGCAGGAAGAGTCAGAAGAGAGGGGATATAATAATATAAGAAAAATCAAAATGATATTCTTTACAAATGGAAGGGGATTATAATTCAAGGGATATGGGTGATGACTAGAAGGTGAAAAGGACACTCAGATCTTTCCCCTGGAGCTTACAGAAATATCCAGCTCTATGGGTACCTTGACCCCAGCCCAGGGAAATACTGTTCAGGTTTCTAACTTAAGAAGACTTCAAGGGAATAAACTTGGTTTTTTTTGTTTTTTGTTTTTTTTTCAAATCCCCATATTTATGTCAAAACACTATAGTGGCAATAGTAAGTTTATGCAGTAGTTGTTTTGGCAATTTATCTACAATCCACATGCTACTTTTATTTAAATAAATGGATGCTATTTATTTTATTTTTTTCTTTTAAAACTGTTCTATGTTGAGTTAATTTAAGACTTATTGAAGTTACCAGAATAATTCAGGCAGTTTCTGTGTTTGTTTCACTAGGCTTTCCCCCAACAATAACATCTTCTAAACCAGAACATATTTTCTTTTATTGAAAGTAGACTTTGTTTTCCTCACATGATACCTGACTCCAGTTTTCCCTCCATCGACAACCTAGTTCCTCCCACTCCTCCCTCTCCCATCTGGATCTACTCCCTTTTCGTCTCTCATTAGAAAGCAATCAGGCTTCTTTTTGTTGTTGGTGGTGGTGGTAGTGGTTTTTTTCAAGACAGGGTTTCTCTATGTAGCTTTGGAGTCTGTTCTGGAACTCTCTCTGTAGACCAGGCTGACCTCAAACGCAGAGATCCATCTGTCCCTGCCTCCCAGGTGCTGAGATTAAAGGTGTATGTCACCGCTGCCTGGTGCAAACAGGCTACTTAGGGATAATAATAAAATAAATCATAATATGATAAAAAGCAAAACCAAATGCATTAAACCATGATGAAACAAACAAACAAAAGGACAAGAACCCAAGAAAAGGCATAGGAGACAGATATAGACAGAGACCAACTTGTTCACACACTCAGGAATCCAATAAACAAAAAACCCCACAAAACACTAAAATTGGAAGCCATAATAGCCACAGAAGACTTGTAGAGTGAAAGGGAAAATATTAAAATAAAATAAAAATAAGATCCTCGCATAGTATGAGGCAAGGAATGTCCAATGACACCATTGAATTCATTTTCTCTTGGCCCACTACTTCTGACCATACAGCCTACATTTAATAGTAGTTTGCTTCTCCAGTGAGACTGACTTGGAGAAAACTAAGTTTTCATTTTCAAATGGTTATCAGTTGGAGATGCTTCTGGATGAAGAATGGGAACATGTGTCCACTTATCCTCTCAGCACTAGGACTCCTTCTGATGCAGATTTGTGCAAACCCTGTGCTTGTTGCCTAGAGTGAGATATCCACCTCGCCCACACATGTTGCACTGACCACTCCCATTGGGGGGTGAGGACAGAGGCAGATGTAACCTGGAAGAACAAGGTGTGGGGTCAGGAACTCTTGCTTCCTGGACAGAGACAGAGAGCATCCAGAAGCATCCTTGGGTCTGGAACTTGCTGGCATTAATCTGTCTCCGTTCTAAGTTATTTCTCTCTGAATAAACATCTATTCAGCCTATCTGTTTTCGCTGATCCTTATTTTTCCATGACACTTGCCTCTGTCTCTGTGAGTTCATATGTCAATCAATCCTGTTGGTTTGGAGGACCTTGTTTTCTTGGTACCCTCCATTCCCTCTGGCTCTTATACTCTGCCTCCTCTTCCCCAGGTTTGCCTGACCCCTGTGGGGAGGGATTTGATGGAGGCATTCCTTTTAGGGCTGAATATTCAAAAATTGGTCACTCTGCATATCATCTGGCTGTGGGTCTCTGTATTTGTTCCCATCTACTGTACAAGGAATTGTCTATGTAAGGAGAGATTCTTGGCCTGGAAGGTCCTGAGGCCCTTGCCCCAAATGAGCACACAGATGTTATACCAATTACAATACTGTTGGCAGATGGCTTGGGCTTCTCATTGGCTAGCTCTGTCTTAATTATTAACCGATAACTACTAATCTATGTATTTCTACATGGTCTTATCTTACCGGATAACACCTGATTCGTGTCCTCTCTTCCCAGGCTTACATCTCGACTCCTGTCTGCCTACACTTCCCAGAATTCTTCTCCTCTGGTAGCCTGACTGGCCACTAGACACACATTAACCATGCAGAGAAGACATCCCCATCGCTTCTCTGATAATGGCTGAGCAAGGCACTGATCTATGAATGTCATTAAGAGTCATTTTATTGATACATTCCTTTAGCAGAACAATACTATTTGGTTTCCCCCTACGTCCGTGGGCTATCTAGTATAACCTCAGTAGTGTCGAGTGTAGGTTCCATCTTGTGGAGTGAGCCTTAAATCAAATCAGATACTGGCTGTTTTCTTCCACAAGCTTTGTGTCACCATTGCCTAACAATATCTGTCAGACATGTCACTATTGCAGATCAACGGGTATGTGGCTGGGTTGGTGTTCACATTTTTCATTTGCTAGTGTGTGTATTGTCTTAGCAGTGGGGCCTTGCTTTCATTTTGTGAAGAGCAACCTGTTGTCTTGGCAACAGCCTGCTTGTTTGGGGGTTCCCATGGGACTCCTTTGGCGAACAATTCAACTGCCTATAACCCAATTCCTGTACTGGATGCATCATTTGGTGACAAGAGATTTCCAAGTGGGGTTCTGTCTCTCCTGTTGGTGATTTCATTTAGATTCCCTTTATATATGCATGTAATTTTACACAGCTTCTACTGTATTAAGTTTTCATACTACCCCCAAGTGGCCTTTAATTTCAGCTGTCTGTCCCATATTCCCTCCCCACTTCTCCTCTTCCCTTCTCTTCCCCACCTAATCCACCTGTCCCAGTACCACCCCAATACATAAGTAACTATTGTATTTCCCTTTCCTAGGGAGATCTATTGATCCGAATGCCTTACTCTATACCTAACCTCTGTTGTTCTGCAGATTGTAGCTTGGTTATCATTGACTTAATATCTAATGTCAACATATAAGTTAATACATATCATATTTGTCTTTCTGGATCTGAGTTACCTCACTCAGGATGATTTTTTTTCTAGTTTCATCAATTTACCAGCAAATTTCTGGATTTCAATTTTTAATGGCTGAGTAATATTCCACTGTGTAATGTACCACTTTTTTGTTTTGTTTTGTTTTGGTTTTGTCTTTGTTTTGGAGACAGGGTTTCTCTGTATAGTTTTGTAGACCAGGCTGGTCTTGAACTCAGAGATCTGCCTGCCTTCGCCTCCTGAGTGCTGGGATTAAAGGTGTGCACCACTACCCCCTGGCTGTACCACATTTTCTTTATCCGTTCATCTTTTGAAGAAAATTTAGGTTGTTTCCAGTTTCTAGCTGTTGTGAAACAACAAGGTTGAGCGAGTGTCTCTTTGGTCAGATGAAGTCCTTTGTATATGCCCAAGAATGATATAGCTTGGTCTTGAGGGAAATCAATTCCTATCTTCCTGAGGAACAAATACACAGATTTCCATAGTGGCTGTGCAAGTTTGCATTACTACTAGCAATGGGTGAATTTCCCCCTTTTTCTACATTCTCACCAGCATGAGCTGTCACTTTTGCTATTGATCTTAGCCATTCTGACAGCTGTAAGATGAAATCTCAAAGGACTTCTGATTTGCATATCAGATGTTGAACATTTCTTTGTTTCCACTTGAGTTTCCTCTTTTGAGAATTTTCTGCTTAGATCTTATCCAAGTTTTAATTGGGCTTTTGTTTTTTAATATCTATTTTTGTATATATTTTTGGACTATTAGCCCTCTATTGGATGTATAGTTGGTTAAATCTTTTCCCATTCTGTTGGCTGCCACTTTGTCCAAATCATGGTGTCTTTTGCCTTACAGAAGGTTTTCAGTTTCATAAGGTACCATTTATCAATCTTTATCTTAGTGCCAAAGAAATCAAGCTATTTCTCACTTTCTCTTCTATCAGATTCAGTGTATCTGATTTTATGTTGAGGTCTTTGATTCATTTGGAGCTGAGTTTTGATCAGGGGTGAAAAGTATGGATGTCTATATGTAGACATCCAGCTTGACCAGAACTGTTGGTTGAATATACTGCCTTCTTTTCCCCAGTGTATATATGTATTTCTGGCTTCTTTATGAAAAAAAAATAAAAGATGTCTATAAGTGTTTGGATTTATGTCTGAGTCTTCACTTCAATTTCATTGATCAACGTCTCTGTTTTTGTGCCAGTACCATGCTGCTTTTATTACTAAAGCTCTGTAGTACAATTTGAGGTCAGTGATGATGGTACTTCCAGTAGTTCTTTTATTATTCGGGATTATCTTAGCTATTCTAGAGTTTTTGTTTTCTTTTTAGTGTGTGTGTGTGTGTGTGTGTGTGTGTGTGTGTGTTCTTCTTTAAGATATGTGAAGAATTATGTTGGAATTTTAATGGAAATTGCATTGACTCTGTAGATTACTTTTGGTAGCATGACCATTTTTACAATGTTAATCATTCAATCCATGAGCATGAGAGCTTGTTCCATCTTCTGATATATTTTTTTATTTCTTTCTTCAGCATCTTTAAGTTTTTAATTATACAAGTCTCTCATTTGCTTGGTTAGAGTTACCCCAGGCTATTTTATATCATCCGAGGCTATCTATCATGAAAGATGTTGTTTCCCTGTTTCTTTCTCATTCCATTTGTCATTTTTATATAGGAGGATTACTGATTTTTGTTTGTGTGTGTGTGAGTTAATTTTGTGCCCAGCTACTTTGCTGAAAGTGTTTTTCAACTATAGGAGTTTCTTGATGACTTTTTAGGATCACTGTGTTATGAGCACTTTCCTGGTCTCACAGTTGTGTTAGTCCCAAACAACACATTTCTTATTGGCTAGCTCTGTGTTAAATATTAACTCATTTCTATCAATCTAAGTATTTCCATGTGGCCTTATTTTACCGGAAAAAGGGTACAGACCTCTTACTTCTCCCATGTCCTACATCTTGACTCCTCTCTACTACAATTCCCAGAATCCTCCTTGTCTCCTAGTCCCATCTTGCTTTCCTATTGGCCAACAGGGCTTTATTCGTTAACCAATAAAAAAAACATATATACAGAATGACACCTCCCATCATCACTGTATGCTATCATATCTTCTGAAAATGAAACTATTTAAACTTCTTTCTTTGCAATTTGTATGTCCTTGATCTGCTTTCATTGTTGTATTGCTCTAGCTAAGATTTCAAGCACTATATTGAATAGGTATGAAGGGAATGGACAACCTTGTCTTGTCCCTGATTTAGTAGAATTACTTTGTGTTTCTCTCTCCATTCAAGTTGATATTGCCTATGGGCTCCCTGTGAACTGCTTTTATTATGTCTAGGTATGTCTTAACCTCTCCAAGACTTTTATCATGAAGGGATGTTTGATTTTGTCAAATGTCTTTTCTGTATCTAATGAAATGATCATATGGGTTTTTTTTTCTTTCAGTTTGTTTATAAGATGGATTCTAGATTGAACCATCCTTGCATCTCTGGGTTGAAGCCTAGCTGATCATGGTGGCTTATGTGTTCTTGGCTTGTGAGTATTTTGTTGAGTATTTTTGCATTTTTATTCATAAGGGAAATCAGTCCGTAATTCTCTTTCTTTGTTTGGTCTTTACATGGTTTGAGTATCAGGGTAAACGTGGCCTTATAAAGGAAATTAGACAGTGTTCCTTCTGATTCTATTTTGTAGAATAATTTGAGGAGTATTGGCATTGGCTCTTCTTTGAAAGTCTAGTAGAATTCTGCCCTAAAACAATCTAGCACTGACCTCATTTTGGTTTGGAGACTTTTAATGATTGCTTCTATTTTACTAAGGGTTAAAAGTATGTATAAATTGTTTATCTGATATTGATTTAACTTTGGTAAGTGGTATGTATCAATAAAACTCTCCATTTCTTTTAGATTTTCTAATTTGGTGGAGTACAGGTTTTCAAAGGAAAATAATAATTTGAATAAGTAATTAGTATGGGTGATTTAATATGTCCACACTTTGATGTAGCTTAGTTGTTTATAGACTATAAACTTAGACTATAGTCATGTTATAGTCTAATTTCAACATGTATTTCAGAAAAATGTCATCCTTCAAAGGTAGATTCTGACCATATCTTTCTGCCAAAAAACTTTTGGCTGCTCCTAATGAGGACTGGCGAGTGACCGAACAAATTATACTTACAGAATCAATTCCTCACAGCAACTCAAAGGGTTCGTGCCATCCTCAATCCACAGAAGATGCCAGAGGGTCTACAAACTCCAACTTCACCTGGAATTCCCTTCTTCCTCTCAGTTTAATCTGAGAACAGAGGCCTGAAATTATATTAGGAATCACCAGAAACGACAACAACAAAAGTGAGATGATTGCCACGTACATGGAATAGTACAAGCTCATATTTAAAAAGTCTTGAGACAAAAACCTGCACAGAAAATAACCAAGTGACACTTGATGAGTCTGGGCCTGACATTCCCAGCTCCATGCTGGGTCTCTGCTTCCCAGCAGCCTTCTTCATCTTCTGTGTCCTATTTATTCCATCCTATTGTAATGACTGTATCCGTCTCCCTGGTTACCCTGATTTCCTGCAGGGTGGGAACCGTTTCACATCTTCTTTGATTTCCTAGTCTAAAACAGCACCTAGCATATACAAGCTGTTTTTATTAAACATTTATTATGTTTGTTGAATTGGACTAAATTGAATCCCGGCCTCAGGATCATAACCTCAGAGCTCCTACCCAGGATCATGAAAATTCAACTTTCCTGTTTCTGTTGTCAAAGGACTTGCTAAAGTGGAACAGCATGACATCTTGAGCAACTCTCCCCTAGGCTTTGAACAAACATGATATTTCTTCTAAGGGAAAGCTGTCAATCTCTGTTTAAGTTGAGTTTAGATTTCAAAGGACAGAATTCAGCAGTGCCCGAACCTCCAAATGAATTCATGATGAGAGCACCGCTCAGGTGCCCTCATTTCTCTTGCCCTAGAATGAGTCAAGTCAGGCCAGCCTTGGTCGATGACAGCTCTTGATCCCTTCCTCAGGATGCTCAGCTGAGTGTAGGTGGAGGGAAAACTCACTTCGGTGGTTCATTTTCTGTTCTTAGTGTTTGAGATTGAATCCAAAGATCGGGGGATAAAATTTAGGGTCCTGCAGATGCTTGGCAAACCACCTCCATTGCTAGGCAACTCCAGCACCAAAGTATATCCACACACCTTCTTAAATTCTGAAACATTTAAGGTCTTCCCAAGGGCTGATAGCATGGCTGGTTACAGTAGCTTTAGCATGCCACATTGTGCAAGCATTTAGAATTTGGAGTTTTATTGATCTGGTTTTAAATCTCATTTGTAACTTTCAGTAGCTGAGAAATACTAATAAATGTATTTATGTTTATCTGAACATCAGTTTCATCACTTAGAAAATGAAGATAAAACATCTCTATATTAGGATTGTTGTTTACTTGAATAAACTGCATAAGAGAGTGTTTTCCCACTGGGCAGTGGGAGAGCACTCCTTTAATCCCAGCACTTGGGAGGCAGAGGCAGGTAGACCTCAGTGAGTTCAATGTCAGCCTGGTCTACAGAGTGAATTCCAGGACAGCCAGGACTGTTACACAGAGAAACCCTGTCTTGAAAAAAAAATATGTTTCCCATATGCATCAAGTATTCAAAATATAACAGTTGTTACTACCCCTAATAATAAATTATATGCTTATATAATATATAACACATTATATGTTTATAAGTAAGTTACTATTATTATTATTCCACATCAGTGGCTCCAGAAATGGTACAGCCTAATGCTACCCCTCCAGATAGCCAGTAGTCAGTGTGGTAGTTTAAACATAATTGGTCACCATGATCTCACAGAGGTCGGAGGTGTGGCTTTATTGGAGTAGATGTGGCCTTGTTGAAGAAAGTGTGTCACTGTGTGGGCGGCTTTGAGGTATCCTTTGTTCAAGCTTCCCTCGGTGTCTTAGTCGACTTCCTGTTGCCTGCAAGATGTAGGACTCTAAGCTATTTCTCCAGCACCACCATGTCTGCCTGCACACTACCATGCTCCCCATCATGATGATAATGGACTAAACCTCAGAAACAGTGAGTCAGACACCCCAATTAAATGTTTTCTTTATAAGAGTTGCCATGTCCATGCTATGCGTTTGTGGCTTGTGCCTTTAATCCCAGCACTCAGAGGGGCAGGTAGGTCTCTGTGAGTTTGAGGCCAGCCTGATCTACAGAGCTAGTTCCAGGACAGGCTCCAAAGCTATACAGAGAAACCCTGTCTCAAAAAGCCAAAACCAAAACCAAACCAAACCAAAACAACAACAAAAGAGTTGCCATGTTCATGGTGTCTCTTCACAACAATAAAAATTGAAACTTAATTTTTTGTCTCATATAGGCCTACCTAGGATGAGACCAATAGAACAAATTGTTTCATTTTGTCCCATGAAACTTTCATAAAAAGCAGAGAAGATGGATTACAGATATCCAAATGATGTGTGTAACTTTCCTCCTTAAAAATCTATGCAGTTGCTTGGAAAGAACGACGCCCAAATTCCCAAATATTGTTTATAAATGTTTGTTTTCATTTTTTTAAAAAGGCATGTATAAATATGTCCAGCATAAAATAAATAAATGTTTTAAAAAAACAAACAAACCAAAAAAAAAAAATCCATGCCGTTTTCCTCCTTAAAAACTCAACTGTGTTCTTTTACCTGCTGACACTTCTGTGATCTTCTAAATTTAAAATCTCTAGTTTCCATAGCTGATAAATATGAAGCTAAATGCTTTGGTTTGGTGCACCTAGCTTGGCTTCCCTTATAGCAATGGAGCCCCCTATACTATCAATGGCTGACCCCTCTCTAGTCCTTCACCAACACCTTAGAAAGGTGAGCCATTTCTCATTTCAACTCTTCTCCTTGGCGCCTTTTGTTATTGTTGTTGTTGTTAACAACTTTCTTGAACACTTGAAAACTTACATGAAGGAGACATGAGTAACAGACTCTTCCTCAGGACAGTCTGTGCCTGCACCTGGTCCTAAACAAACCCATCTCTACAGAGACTTCCGTTCCACTGCATCCATCTCCTACTAAACTGAAGATGCTGCGAGCCATGATGGATGGGCAGGTTGGTGCAGAGGCTGTGGGTCTCTGTTCTCTCTTCGTTCCCCACAGGCGAGGTCGATCGTCTGCCAAGGGCTCTCTGCTAGCTCCTTCTGCTTGAGAACTGGAACTCTCATGGCAGGCTGACTCTTTCTGACAGCACTGAGCAGATCTCCACCACACCGAGTCTAAGGGGACCGCAAGTTTCTCTGAAGCTCTTTTCTCCCATTTGCCAGCACCTGTGCCTGGAAGAATTTCCAATAGTTGGATTTCTCCCTTTGCAGTTTACTCTCCGTGTGAGTTACTTTTCTTCTGCTATGATAAAGTATTATGCGCAAGGAAACTCACAGGAGGGAGCCTCTATTCTGGTTGAAGGGTCCAGAGAGAAAGTCCATAATGGTAATGAAAGCACAGCTGCCGGCAGGCAGGGCCAGGAACTGAGAGGTCACATCTTCAGCTGCAAGCGCAAAGCAGAGGAAGAAGTAAAAACCGGAAGGAAAACAGGACTATGGACTCTTAAAACGTGCCACCAGTGACATACTTCCTCGGCCAGACTGAAGCAGCTCCCGTGTAACACCCTATCTGGGGACCCAGTGTTTGAAAGCCTGAACCGTTGAGGGACATAGCTAATCTAAGCCGCCACCCCTCCTACCTCTCCTTCCCACTTCCAGAACCTTCAGGAAATTGACCTTGTAGTTCTTGTTATTTTTGGTGAATTTTTAATTTTTATTATTATTTTTGATGAAGTGCATATGCCTCGGAAGGTAAAAGAATAAACCCGTTGCTCCTGGCTGCTTCTTTTATAGACATTACTACCTTGTTTTTTTTACAAGCCATACTAAATTTTTATCTTCTTTCTCTACAAAAAAAAAAAAAAAAAAAAAAAAAAATACATGAGAGCCTGAACAGATAGGAAAGAAGGAAGGATGTGGTGATCTTTCAAATCCCAGATTGACTGAACTTTGATGGGTTATTTACTTTCTTTTCCCTAATGGGAAAATTGTTTTCACTGTTAAGTATACAAGTTCCTTGACTATGGTGAAACACCAATCTTGGACAAAGGCCATGGCAATACAGAATGACCAGAAAACATGAGTTTGTTAAACTCTGGAAGATAGAAGCCTGTTGATGGCCACAACAGTTCTGACTGGTATTTCAAGGGAATAGTGGGTGCTGCAAATAGAAACTGAAAGGTAGATTTACTAAACCCACTAGACTTGTTATGATGTTTTCCTGCCATTTTCAGAAGCTAAGTACCTAAATAAATGAAGATACATAATATGTTTATAGGTCAGATATAAAAGCTGTATATTCAATATATATATATATATATGTAGGTAGGTAGACAGATATGTAGATAGATGATATAGATATTAATATATATGTATATAATTTCAACACAATTTCATTGACAATATTAGCAGGACTTTTATAGAAACTGATGAGCAGATTCTGTAAGTTGTATGCAAAGCAAATGATTTAGAATAGTAAAAACAACTTGGAAAGAAAGCAAAACTGAAAGCCTATGCTATTTGCCTTCTAAAACTACTACAAAGATGTAGCTATCAAGAAATACGGCATTGATGTTCAGGTAGACAAATATATTGATCAACTACAATACAACCCAGGAACTGATAGACACAACACTTTTCAATTTGCAATAAACATGTAAAGGGAATTTGTAGAGAAAGAGTGGGCAGTGGGGTTTTTATTTTTTTATCACATGCATCACATAAAAGTAGTGCCAAGCCCAGTTAACCTGTCTAAGTATTGGACAGTGAAATGGCTGTAGGCCACTTCTGCTGGTCAAGTAACAGCCACCAGTGGAGAATCATGGGAGTTTCTTGACTTCTTTCCAGAGCACAGTGCTACCAGTCTTCCCGCCAACCTCTGCAAGGAGTCACGGAAAGGTACAGCCACTGTAAAAGAGATCAGAACTCAAGCATTCACAGGGACAGGGACAAATGAGACAAGTGTGGAGCATGGGAACCGGAGAATTCTTGCCCCTTCAATAAGGCCAGATAGTGAAGTATTTTCCACAAAAGCTAATTATTTCATATTTGTGCATACATTTTCCCGGTGTTTCTGTGTTGGCAATCAACTCAACATGTTTTAAGTACCACTTAAAGTCAAAAGACCACACGTGTGTCCAACCTTATTTGCCCTATGCTTGAAAGATGCCAAAATAGAGAACAAATAGACTCTCATGCTGTTTTCCTCTCTGGATTCTCCTCTAGAACCACTGGGCAACTGATAGGCTTCTGTTCCCCCCACCCCCCAGGGAAGCCGAGTCCAGTGTTTTCCATCAGGTTGAGGGAAATCAGGTCACTTTCCTCTGAAGTCATTAAGTATCTAGTTTCTAAGGCACATTACTATGCTTCACTTTCCTACAAATGTATAATGCATTCATGTAAAAAAAAAAAGGGGGGGGAGAAAGTCAAAGAAGCAAAATACTGTCTCTGAAAAGCTGGCAACCTTGGCTGGCAGTGATAACTCAGTAGTAGAGGGCTTGTCTAGAATCCCAAGGCCCCAGGGTCATTCCAGCGCTGAAGATAATAAAGTGAAGTGAGCTCACAATCTGGTCTTTCGGGGAAGTCTTGGAGATGCTGTAGTGGCTGCCAATCTGTCATTTCTATGGGGCCTCAGCACAAGGCACAAGTCCCTGTCCTGCAGGCATGTCAGTGAGAGTAAGCACCCTCACCCCTTAACCCGACCTTCCCATTGAGAAAGCCCCAAAGCTACCTATGAATTTTAGAGCACTCAGTCATGCCATTTGTAAATCAGGCGTAGTAACAATTATGCAATTGAGTTGTCATGTCTGGAGAGAAGAGCAGCCCCAAGTGAAGGGCTAGCATGCTGCCTGCCATCTACTAGAAGCCACAGAAAGGAGGAGTAAGTCTCATTTCCTACATCTTTCTGAATGAATTTCAAATTTCACACACACACACAACGCACGCACGCACACGGGAAATAGAAGAAAAAAAGGGGGACGAGAACAGAGGATAATGGCATTCGCCTCGCACCGCCCTCCCCATCTCCTCTAGCCTCACCTATTATTTAGTAGTCTAGCTTGAAAAACCAGTTAAACCAGGAGACGGTTGCACACACCTATAATCCCAGCACTCGGGAGGCAGAGGCAGGCAGATCTTTGTGAGTTCGAGGCCAGCCTGGACTACAGAGTGCCAGGATAGGCTCCAAAGCTACACAGAGAAACCTTGTCTTGAAAAACCAAAAAGAAAAAAAAAAAAGAAAAGAAAGAAAGAAAAATCAAAGTTAAATAAAATGCATATTCTAGGCTCCTCTATGAAAGTGTGTGTTGAGGAGGTCTACGAAAGCATGCATTAGCAGAACATCTGTTGGTGGTGCACGCTTTTAATCGCAGCACTAGGGAGGCAGAGACAAGCAGATCTCTGTGAATTCAAGGTCTGTGGTCTTCAAGGAGAGTTCCAAGACAGTTGCCAAAGCAATACAGAAAAACCCTGTCTCGAAAAAACAAAACAAGCAAACAAAAGCGTGCACTGAGGAGGTCTTGAGGGGCCCAGGAAAGTGCGTGCCAAGCAGGCACAGCTTTCGGGGATGCTGATGCTGATGCTGATGCAGGGGCTTCATGGACCACACTGGAGAAACACTGGCCTGTATCCAAAGATTCTTTCCTGCTGTGGTGATGCCTGTGCCCGGCAGGGTGACAATGTGAGAAACCCACCTCTTAATTTCTGGTTTTGTGCCTTTGTAAGGGCAGACCTGAAAAATAACAATCGACCCTAGGAACATAGAGTCTGTAACCTGGGAAAGTGTTGAGCCCCTTCAACAGTGGTGAAAGGCTACCAGGTACTCGGCGATGGCTGAAATAACTGCCCCCGGGGTATGAAATTGGGGCTGCTGGGCGCTGGTCTCTCCTGCCAAGGCTTGAGCAAACAGCATTTATTTAACTTGAATTTGGTAGATTGGGCTACAGTCATTTATTCATTCAGAGACCACGCTACGTGAAGCCAAGGGCCTTTTCCACCAGAGTGAAAGTAATTTAAGCAGGATGGGTAGCTCAAATAAAAAGCAAAACGGTGAAGATAAAAGATGTGAAATAAAACCCTGTTGATTTCCTAAGGAGCCTATGATACAAGCCCATTATTCCAGCCTTCTGTGAAGACCAGAGTAGCTCGATCTTGAGGTCGACTAGGCTATACAAGTCAGACTCTGTCTAAAGGGAAATGGAGAAAAAGGTTAATTCTTTTGTGAAGGTTTGGATGCGGATATGTCCCTCATAGGCTCAGGTGTGTCATTGTGTGTTCCACAGAGGTGGCACTGTATGGGCGAGTATAGGAGGCGTGGCCTTGCGGGAGTGGGATTAGTGATTTTAAAAGAAGCATACCCTTCCCAGTTCACGCTCTCAGCTTCTTGCTGCCATGACCACCCCTTACTATGACAGACTCTTATCCCTCTAGAGCCATAATCCCAAAGTACTCTTTCTTCTATAAATTGCCTTGGTCATGGTGTTTTAGCACAGTGATAGAAAAGTAACTACTACAGCTTTCCTCACTAGTCCATTTAAGCAGCTTGACTGAGTATCTTTGCTTTGTGTGTGAATATTTGTTACTAAATTACCTTGAAGCCTACTCCAAACATCACCTCCCCATCCAGCTGTCTCTAAGCTCCTATGAAGAATGATTTTTAAAAATATTTGTAAGGAAATAGATTTACTCATTCACACTATCTTGCCTATGCCTAACAAAGTGAGATCGATGCCTCATATTCTACAACCAAAGGGTTTTATGATTGGTAGGAGTTTTATCACAGCACTGATCTCAGTGTAATAAAATTCACTATTTACCTATCTGTTTCCCAAGTGCATCACAAACTTCAGGAGAGGAGATTGTATCTTACTTATTATTGAATCCTAATACATGTAGGTGTTCAGAAAATGAGATACACATATCTGAACAGACTCCAAGTAGGTATTATCCTTCAAAATAAAAGTACCCTGGGAAAAAGTACATTTGTCTGTAGTACTGACATTGTCTCAAATTCCTGCCAATTTAAAACTATCTTCAGAACTAGTTTTTAAAGCACACTAGAGAAGAAGAAATATTAATGTATTTTGAGCTCACCTTTCTCCTTCAAGCAATCAGTTCTGTAAAAGTAATTATAAAATCCTTGTGGTTGTATGCAAAAATCACATTCCACTCAAACATCACAAGTCACCACCCAGAAGTAGTAAATGCTATCTGAATGGCCACCAGATTTCTTAAGCCTGTCCAGCCATGGCAATCCCACTCAGCCCCTCACTCTCTCCTCTTCCTCCAAGCCACTTTGATTTTGAGTTTTGAGTTCAAACCTCAGTTCTGCCACAAAATTCTTTGAAGTGGGCAGAATGCCTGAGTTCTCACTGAAATTGGTAAAATCAGAGCCAATGTATTCTTAGCAACACACTGAACTTTTTTGTTTCTCAAGATAAGTTTCCCACTGTAGCCCTGACTGTTCTGAAACTCACTATGCCTACCAGGCTGACCTTGAACTCAGAGATCTTCCTGCTTCTGCCTTCCAAATGCTGGGATTAAAAGCATGTGCCACCATGCCACCATGCCACCATGCCCTGCTACATTGAGGTATTTTGTGTTTGGTTTTTGGTTGGTTTGTTTGGGTTTTCTTTTGTTTATTTGTTTGTTTGTTTGTTTTGTGTATGGTTCCCCCCCCCCAGACAAAATTTCTCTATATAATAGCTCTGTCTGTCCTGGAACTCACTCTGTCGATCAGGATGGCCTTGAACTCACAGAGATCTGCCTGCCTCTGCCTTCCAAATGCTGGGATTAAAGGTATACATCACCACCACTATACCTAGCATTTTTAAGATTAAATTTAGTTGACAAAATTTACATTACTATTATTTTTGAATGACAAATCATAATTTTAGGCATTTATGGGATACAAGGTGGTATTTTTGTAAATGTTTATGGTACAGAAAAACTGAATTAAACTTATTAATATATATTATTTTTATTTTATGCCAGACATTTAAATCTACTCTTTGGTGAACCAGTGAGTTTTATTTGGATTGCTTAGAGGAGTAAAGATGAAGGATTACTTACAGAGCAGAAATGACTTAAAGACATCAGCATCACCAAAACCTACCTCAGCAAAATTGGGAAACTGGAGCACAGTACACAGCCCCCAGGCAGCTCATAGGTTGGAGAGTGTACCTTTCAAGTGATTCAGTTGCTCTAAACCTCTTCTAGGCAGCTTGACTGGCTTCTGGGTCTATTGCTTACTCTGGGAGGGGGAACTAATTAATCTGGTCAGTTTCAGAGACTTCTTGAAGCTATTTTGATTTGTTTACCATCTGTTTTAAGGAACTTTCCTGAAGGATGAAATGTTCAGTCTAGGAGGAAATTGTTACACAACAGACATACATTTCCTTCCATCATTTAGATCCTGGAGACTGAACTCAGGTCCTCAAACTGGGCAGCAGTCACTTCTATCAGCTGAGCCACCCTGTGGTCCCAGCAATCATCCTTTTGATAAAAAGCCATTCTAGCCATTATGGAGTGTTATCTTATTATTGCTTTTATTTGTATTTACCTAATGATTAGTTATGGCAGATATTCATTCTTATACTAGTTGGCCATCTGAATAGATGTCAGTTCACAACCTTTGCCCGTTTAAACATTTTTGTTTGTTATCTTTTGTGTATGAATGTTTGGTCCATGTGTTTTTATGCACTACAGATGTATCTTGTACCCAGGGAGACCAGAGGGCTTCAGATGGCCTATATCTGGAGTTAGTGATGTCTGTGAGCCACTGTGTGGGAGCTCAGAGTTGAAACTCCATCCTCTGGAAGAGAACCCAGTGCTCTTAACTACTAAGTCATCTCTCCAGCATACTTTGTCCATTTTTAATTGAACATTTTTTTCCTTTCTATTGAGTTGAATTTTGTGTTTTTTTTTTAACATTGTAGTCCTTACGTCAGATTGTGATTTGTCCATTTTTCCACTCTTTGTTTCCTTTGATGTATAGAAGAGTTTTTGTTGTTCTCCCACTTGCATGCACTTGCTATTGTTGCTTGTGCTTTTGTGGTCATACCGAATATTCTTGCCCAAGCCAATGAACTAAGAACTTCTCATATATTAACTCAATGAATGCTGTTTAATATGGGGTTAAAATACAATTTATACATTCATTCCTGCACATTTCCAACTCCTAAAAATTCTTACTTCTTTTGGCACTTTCTTCATATAAGGCAGTGTCAATTTTTCTTCCCATCACCAAGTGACCCCTCTTCTTGTAGCTATTACAGACTGGATTGTGCCTTCTGCAAATTCATATGCTGAGTTCCTAAACCCTATGCCTCAGAATGTGGCTGTGTTTGGAAATAGGGTCTCTAGCAGGGTAACTAAGTTAACACACAATCCTTAGAAAAAAGAGTGCAAATGGGGTGCAGTTGGTGACGTCATGAAAGGAAATTGAAACATAGACACACAGAGGAAGACAGTGAAAACCTGGGAGGATAGGTGGCCCTGTACAAGCCAGGAGGACAGGCTTCAGAAGCAACCAACAGCCTTGCTATGGTAGCACACAACTTTAATCCCAGCACTCAGGAGGCAGAGGCAGATGGATCTCTGTGAGTTTGAGGCTAGCCTGATCTACAGCCAGGGCTACACAGAGAAGCCCTGTATCGAAGATAGATAGATAGATGATAGATAGATAGATAGATAGATAGATAGATAGATAGATAGATGATAGATCGACAGACAGATGATCAGACAGACAGACAGACAAACAGACAACAAAAACAAGAAGGAGGAGGAGAAGCCAGCATTATTAACACATGATGACAGGCTTTTAACAATCAGAGCTGTGAAGAAGTTAAGTCCTACTATTTAAGCCACAGCATCTCTGGTTTCTGTTGCAGCAGCTGTGGCAAACCAATTCAGTACCTCATTTTTAAAAATCTTATAGGTCAGCGTTGATGACCAAGATTTTTGTAGAGCTGGTTACAATGTCATCAACCCATAGGATGGGCTCTTCTGATCAAATGCCCTCCTTGGCTAATTAGCTTAGTCTAGGGAAAGTGAGGATCAGGATGGTAGAGACACATGTTAACTCTATGACAGTGTATATTTAAGTGCCCATCCTTGCCAAAATGGAAAGGACTAAGAATACCTTACATCACTAGGAATCTGGAGGGTAGGTAAACCCATTAAGGTTGGACCTGTATTTAAGATTTCTTTCTATGCATTTAAGATTTCTTTCTATGCACCAAGGCAGAGCTCGTAAAACACACTAGGATGTATATATCAATAAATAGACAACTTCTATTACTTGTTTACTGCTCTTTGCCAGCATTCACAACTGTACCTGGCACCTGCTAAACACTTAAATAACACACTAAAGCCATTTAATATGGACAGCAAAATCCAATCAGAGACTCTCTTAGTGGAGTAGTCCCAAACAGCAGAAACCTTGGACAAGTGTTGCAATGGATGATTGGACAGAAGACCTACACATGAAGAAATATACTCAGCAATCTGCCCTTAACCGAGTCTCCTCAATTTCTCTTTAGCTTAAAGTAAAAAGAAATGAAACATAAATGTTGCAGAATGGCTACGAGGTGATCCATAGAGGAGGCTGGAGCTCCCCCTAGGGGCAGAGATGAGTTACCTTTAAAAATGCAGTGTTGGCTTGGATAAGAAAAATGACAGAATTAATGATAATCCTTTGGTTACACGTCCATCCAAAAAAAACTGTCTGTTAAATATAGAGACGTATTTAAATACTGAAGTTCTAATTCACTAATTTTTCTTACATCTATTTATTTTATGGGAACTAGGAGAGATGGTGGGAATGCATGCCACAGCATGGTTATGGAGATCAATCAATAGCTTGTAAGAGTAAATTTTCTTCTTCCACTAAATGAATCATGGGGATTGAACTCAAGTTATCAGACTTAGCTCTAAGCACCTTTACCATCAATAACTCCCTACAATGGAAATTAGATCTCTAAAAATGAATCTTTTGGATACACTTATATAATTTAATATCATCACATTTTATGAGATGTTACAATTCAGTTGAACTTCAAAGGGCATCTAGTCTTGCCATGCAAAATCCTTAAGCTGTGTAAATGATTCTAATAGTCAAAGAGAGAGGGAGACTTTTGCTTTTGTTGTTTAATTCTTATTTCATACATGTTTTTGGGTTGTTGTGGGTCTTCTTTTGCAATTTACTTTAAACATATTTTTTTATTCATTGAAAATTTTATATAATGTAATTTGATCCTATTCACCCCGAAGTCCTACCTTTAATTCCTTCTAAGACCCACCCCCACCTACCTATATGCTCAGCTATTTTTAAAAAAAGAAAATTGCCCATCTATTTAATTTATGCTGTCTATGTACTTCTGGGTGTGGAGCTATATAGTTAAGCAAGGTTGATCTATCAAGAGCCATTCGATTAAAGAAAACTGACCCTCCCTCCAGAAGCCATCAGCAATCCTTAGGTCCTCAGTTAGAAGTAGGAACTCACATGCCTTGTCTTAGTTCAGGTATCTATTGCTGTGAAGAGACACCATGACCAAGGCAATTCTTATAAAGAAAAACATTTAATTGGGCTGGCTCACAGTCTTCAGATGTTCAGTCCATTATCATCATGGTGGGAAGAATGGTGGCACACAGGCAGACATGATGCTGAAGAGGTAGCTGAGAGTTCTTCAACTTGATCCACAGGCAACAGGAAGTGAACTGTGTCACTGGGTGTAGCTCAGGCACAGGAGACCTCAAAGTCCATCCCCATAGTGACACACTTCCTTCAACAAGACCATACTTTCCAACAAAATCACATCTGATAATAGCGCTCCTCTTCCTAGCTTCATCCTGCTTTATGATCTCATAGACACTTGAGGGAAAGTGAATCGTCAGGTGTTTTCTGCACTGCCATCCAATGGGAGAAGCAAATGCACTTACAGCATTTCCTATTAATTACATATTCATTTCCTATTAATTATACCTAGAGGCCAAAACCAGATGGAGGAAGCAAGAATGGAGATAGGTTGTGAAATTCTTCATCTGGGTGATGGGTATATCTTAGCCCTTTGGTGTTACCATAATGAAATATCACACACTGGGTGTCTTACAAACAATGGAAAGTTATTTCTCACAGAGGGCTGGGAAGTCCCAAATGAAGGAGCCAGGAGACCTGGTGTTGGCTGAGGACTGTATTCTGGTTAACAGGTGTGCCTCTGGCTGTGTACCCATATGGCAGAAGTGGGTGACAGCCTCTGGCAGGTGATTTTTTAATGTTCTCCCCTCATGATCTGATCACCCATTGTTCCCATGCTCAAATACCAACATGTTAGTGGCTAGACTTCAACACATGAACTGGAAGCAAAGGCGACACAAATATTCAGGCCGTAGCATGTATCATCATCACCTAATGGTTATGATGTTGCTGAAAGGCAGGTTAATTAATTATACCGAGAGAGTTTATAGCAAGTTACACCACAGCTTGTGAATATGGGCACATACAATAACCCAAATAAAATTTTAATTTGACTCAATACACAGAATTAAGCAGTGACTGTTTCTGTCATGTGAACTACCCTCCTTGGGCAACATGGATTTTCCCTGGAGAAACACATTCACCCAACCTGTACTCATGCATTTTGGGTGGATTCAGCTTCGCTGTCACGATCATACTTGTGTGCCACAACTACAGAATCAGAGCATCAGCCCCACACTTGTGGCTTCCTCAAGTGGTGCAGGAGCTGCATTTTCTTAGGGCAAGGAAGACAGAAAGTCAGAAGTCATCTCTTTTCTTGGTCTTGACACCATAGCCTTGGTAAAGACAGAGGGAGAATGCATACCATAGAGTATGCGTTTTACTGCTTTTTGTATTTTAAAAGCAGTAAAATACAAAGCAGAAGTTAGGTATGGATTCTGAGAAATGAGACACCTGAACCCATCTGGGATGGAAACAAAGTCTGTCTCTGGACTTTTCCCTTACATATCCCAATAAAGTCTATTTTCCGCAAGCCGGTTTTTTGTCACTTGTAACCAAAACCATTCTGACGTCTGGGATTTACATCTGCACCAGCTCCATGTCTGGAAATCGATTCTGACAGTGTCACCAGAGATGTCGCCTTTTCTCCTTACAACACCAATCTAAATTATAACTTAGATAATAGCATGCTTCTAAAGCACCCAGACTTGTGTACAATAAGATTACTATCTTTGAGACTAAAATCTATTAGTAAATTCATGATTACCTGAATAAAGTTCACTTCTGATAACATTTTATGGGGAAATGACAAACTACCCTGAAATGAAATTCGATTTAACTTCATGGTAGATAACACATACGATACATGTGAAAGTAGTTATTATGGATACATGTGAGAAAGAGAAAGAGAGACGGAAGTCAGAGGTTCAGTTTGTGAATTCACAAAGTAACCGAGAATAAATGACTTTGTACCCAGTACCAAGTCATAAAATGATGCCACAGGGACAGATTCCTCTTCTGATGTCCAGAGCTTTAGACATTTTATAGAGATTTAACCCTAGAGTTAAGGACTCTGGCAATTGAAAAGCTTTCCAAAGTAGCCAGAGAGAACGACTCTCTCGGGCCGCTAGTAAGGTCACCTCTCTTCCTTTTATCTGGCCTTCTACAAATGTCCACTACAAATAACATCCACTACAAATGCCCACCACATGCCAAAGTGCTTGGGCAAACTGTTTCAGCAGCACATAGAACATAGAAACCCTTTTTATGTGTAGGAGTTTATGGACCATAAATTCACAGTAAGAATGTGACTGTGGGGCAACAGCATAATTTAATGAGAATACATCTGAGGGACATTATAGAATATTGGATGACATGGTCAACTCTGCTTAATGTAAAGGAAGCTACAAGTGTTACAAAAGCTGAATTTAGGACATCTTAGCTGAGACCTTTAGGCCCATGTCCTATGAGAAGCCTAAGTCCCCACCTCCTCCATGCCAATGCAGTAAGGTCCTTTTTGTTTTCTTGTACCAATGAGCAGATGGTAATTGACAGATCACAGCTACTTCATAATCTCATGGACTCCCTGACCATCACACGGCCTCTGGAACAACAGGCTCAGTGTTCAGCATCACTCTCATCTAAGCAAATGTTCAAGACACCAAAGCAGGGTGCGCTAAAGCCTGCTCTGTCTTCTTCTGAGAGATAAGCTGTGTATGTTGATGAGAAGATGCTGTGACTCTCACAGATCCTCTGCTTAAGGCCTTTTTGTTTAAAAATCTTGCTTGCAGGAGGACCTCTGTGAGTTTAAGGCCAGGCTTGTCTATAGGGTGCAAGTTCCAGGACAGGCTCCCGAATTACAGAGAAACCCTACCAGGAAAAACAAAGAAAAAAATCTTGCTAGATGATTAGTCTGAAGTATAAACAAATCAATGCAAATGGAAAGGGGGCATCTCCATGAACCTTTCAATTCCTATTTTTCCTATCCCAGGAAAAATACTAAAAGCAGTTAGAAACACCAGACACTGAGACTACCTGAAGTGTCTTGAAGTGTATACACATTAATAACTGCCCCCAGGTCCAAATTTGAATCATCACTTTCAGCTAAGAAACCATAGGTAAATTACTTGAGGTGATGGGAGATGTCATCCTGTAAATATGTTTCTTGTATTGGTTAATAAATAAAGCCCTGTTGGCCAATAGGAAAGCAAGATAGGTGAGGCTAAGAGACTAGGAGGAGGAAGGAGGAAGTAGTTAGGAGGAATCAACATGGAGAGCCCGGAGAAGTAGAACACCAGTAAGATGAGCCATGTGGAAATACTTAGAATAGTAGAAATGGGTTTATCATTAAGACAGAGCTAGCCGGTAAGAAACTATTAACTGGCCAACAGCCTTATATCACATACAGGGTCTCTGTGTGTTAATTGGGGGCTGGCATGGCAGCGGGACCAGACTGCCGGTGGGAAAACATACTCACTACATTGAGTTTTTTTTTAAAAAATTAATTTTATTTAAATTAAAAAGAATCTTATTTTATATACCAATCCCAGTTCCCTTTCCCTCCCAACCTCCCTTGGGACATCATCAACTTCTGTCACATCATTTGGGGTAGGACCAAGGCCTTCCTCTGTGTATCTAGGCTGAGAGAGTATCCCTCCACAGGGAATGGGCTCCCAAAGCCTATTCGTGCATGAGGGATAAATACTGGTTCTACTGCCAGAGGCCCCATAAACTGCCCAAGACTCCCAACTGACACCCACGTTCAGGGGGCCTGGTTAAGGTTTTTGTTAAAATAAGGATCTTTTCCTTGGATTATTAAATTAGACATTTAACTCAGAAAAAAAAAAGTTGCTAGGCAAAATGGAACATGCCTTTAATCCCAAAACTTGGAATACAGTGCTAGAGTTCCAGGCTAGTATGTTCTACATGGAGACTTCCAAGCTATTCACAGTAAGACTCTTGTCTATTCTATCTAAACTAAAACTTAAAATAATTTTTTCCTTTTTTAAAAAAAAAAAAAAAAAAAAAGCTTTCAAGACAGGGTTTCTTTGTGTAACTGCTTTGGCTGTCCTGGAACTCACTCTGCAGATCAGGCTGGCCTCAGATTCCTGCCTCTGCCTCCTAAGAGCTGGGATTAAAGGAGTGCACTTCCAACTAAACTAAATTTTAAGAGGTTAACCACAGTGGTTCTATTACCTGATAGAGCATCTTTCACCTTGTTGGCCAAGCAAAGTTTGACTATAGAGTGGAGTACAGGCCCCTCCTACTCGGCCCGCCACTAAGAGCGCTTGGTCAGCCCCAGACAGCACTGGTGAATAACAGAAGATTCTGATTTACTGGCAAAAAGACAAAGATAGCATGCGGCATGGCTTCTGCTGAGGTCCAGAAGGCAAGGGAGGTCTTTCTTGTCATTACAGCCGAAAGGATCAATGTACCGCCTAGTTCAGGCTGACTATGAAGCAGAGCATTGCTTCAGGATGCCAGGCCACCCTTCTTTAAGCCCAGTCACTAGGTAACTGACACCACAGGCAGATGCAGGTTTACAGGGAGACACACGCATACACACCTTTGCTTATCGACAATGCTTTGGAGCTGCGCTGAGAGTAAGGTCTCTACTACTTATAGTGGAGCAAGCAATTGAAGCTAGAATCTCAGCTGGTGTCTGCCCTGGAGGGACAATCACCATGACACAGCTCGTTGGACCAATCAAGTGAACACAGGTTCTAGAGATGAGGAATACAGAAGCAGGTCCCCTTGATTTTGTACAGTGATATAAACTCAGAGGCTAGAGATGCCATTGTAGGTGGCATGGCAAGCGAGAAGCCAGCTAGAAGTGGGTAAAAAAACTCAATACATGTAGGGAACACAGACGCAGGAGGCCTGAACCTGCTAAGGGGAGCTGTGGATGAAGAGTGACTGTCTTGGATTCCTAATTGCTGGACATCGTGGAGCCCAGCTACTCAGGCTCCATCCATTTGAGGGAGACACTCTGGTGTCTTCCAGTAGAACTGTCCCTTTATTGGGACACTTTGAACTGGCTTCAGTCTGTACCATCCCGTAACTCCTAAGAAACTGCTTGAAAATGACTCAGTCCTGAACGTTAAGCCATGATGGGGCACCCACACCTAATTTACATAATGGGCAGGCATCCACTCAGACTTCTGATCCCAGAGCCAGCTCTACCTCTTTTGAGTTCAGACAGCTACTACAGACTCCCAACAAGCCTTTCTCCCCGGCCCCGCCCCCACCCCAGTGTTAAACTATCCGGGTACACGGGTGAATCTGAAAAACAAAAATGTTTCTGACAAGTGTAAAGAGGAATATTGAGAGCTTCCTATGGATGTAAATTATTCAAGTTCTCACTCAGGAAGTGGAATACTGTGCTCAGAGTATATTAGATTTTCTAATAAGAGGATTTCTCTGGACTATTGTGATGTAATCCACATAAATTTACAATAATTTAGGCGTAGGGAGCCGTTACAAGTACCGTTGGTAGACAGGAGAGATGCGCATGCGCTGGGTAACTGTCAAAACCGTTGGTAGACAGGAGAGATGCGCATGTGCCGGGTAACTGTCAAACCCTGGGTCCCTGCCTCTCCCGTGGCGTCATATGGGCCGATGAGCAGCAGCCAGTCAGGGGGTGACACGTCCAAAGCAGAGGCTGCTAGCCTATATAAGGGATGGGTTTTGTGTGTTTGGGGGTCTCTCTGTCCTGTAAGCTTATGCTCTCCCTCTCAAGAGCATTAAAGCTTTACTGCAGAAGGATCCTGAGTGTGCCGCGTCGTTCTTGCTGGCAAGACGGTAGCGCGGGACAATTTAGGCTCTGCTCCCTTTTCAGCCATAGAACAATGAACTAGTTGTCTATGTGGCTACAGTTTTGTGTTCTTTGAAAATCTTGATCTTTCCCACTCTACCCCACCCCAAAAGAAGTCACTGTATCTGTGGCCCCCTCATAACACTGACACAAGAACCGAGATTTCCACTATTCTTTGTACCACGACATGAGTTAGATCTTCTCCCTCCCCCCTTTCCTCTCCTTCTCTCTCTCTCTCTCTCTCTCTCTCTCTCTCTCTCTCTCTCTCTCTCTCTCTCTCTCTCTCTCTCATTTTTCAGGATAAGGTTTCTTTGTGCAGTCCTGGCTATCCTGGTACTAACTCTGTAGACCAGGTTGGCCTCAAACTCAGAGATCTGCTTGCCTCTGCCTCCTGAGTGCTGACATTATAGGCATATGCCATGACACCCAGCCAAGGATCATGTCTCTTAAAATTGTAAAAGTCTTCTCCCTAGAAACTTCAGAGTCTGACAGTATAGATATGCCTTGGTATGTGGCATGATTTTTGTTGTAATAACTGCATTATAAATTGAAAATATCCTAAGCTGAAAATGCATTCACTATACATAACCAATAGACATCTGCAGCTTAGTAATGCAGGACTGTGTAGGCTATGAGCCATTCATCCTCCCACCTAGGGCCTAGGAAAGAGCTACAACCCACAGCTGCTACCCAACAACCCAGAGTGTGGCATGCTGTATAAGTAGCATGGCTTTTGTTGGATGCTTATTGCTCTGGAAGTTTAAAAGAAAAAAAGCTAAGTCATCATTAGTGAGGGTCAGGCTACACTTGGAAATAAGGTCATTGATGTGTATAACTGTGGAGATAAGGGATATTGGATCAAGTTGTGCTCTTACTCCGAGATGAACAGTGTCTTTATAAGAAGAGTAAGGCACACTGGGAAGAGGGGAGACACTGTAAGGATGGAAAAATTTAGCCTAACTCTCCACTGACCCCAGGAAGCTGGAAGTCTGAATCCCAGGCTAAAGGTCACCTTCTTGACTGTTTACGACAGCACCTGTGAGTGAGTGAACACAGGAAATGAGCCTTGTCACCCCACTCAGAAGCCGGTGAGAAGGCAGACTTCCTGGGCTAAGCGAGGGCTTGGCTAGTTTAAATTAATTGGTCCGCACTGGATGCTAACTGGATGCTAAGAGATGATTGGTTCACGATGCGCCGGCTTTGTTGTAACCCTATAAAAGCTGTCTCAAGCCTGTACCCAGAGTCCTCAGCCCTCTACCCCTGTGTGGGTATGGCTGTTGACCCCAGTGCACTTGGAATATAAATGGACCTCATGCTTTTGCATCAAGACCACTTCTCGTGAGTGATTTGGGGAAGCCGCCTTTCCTGAGTTGGGGCATGAGGATTCATGCTCGAGGGTCTTACATCACATGGATTTAGCCCCAGCACTCACTCAGGAGGCAGAGGCTGGAAAATCTCTGTGAGTGAGAGGCTGGCCAGCCTAGTCTATAGAGTGAGTTCCAGCATAGCCAGGGCTACACAGAGAAACCCTGTCTCAAAAATAAATAAATAAATAAATAAATAAATAAATAAATAAATAAATAAATAAATAAGCAAAAACCAATATCCTAACTCTAGATAACAAAATGTCTTGCTCAATTACTCCCTTCAAAACCATCCACTTAGAGAAGCCCACACTGAACACATTGTTTAACATGTTTTCCTGACCTGTCCTATTTCTATTCCCACACATCATTTCTTTCCTCATTGTTGTTATTGTTGTTGTTGTTGTTGTTATTATTATTATTATTATTATGTTTTTCTCTGTGTAGCTTTGGAGCCTATCCTGGAATTTGCTCTGTAGACCAGGCTGGCCTTGAACTCACAGAGATCCTCCTGCCTGTGCCTTCTGAGAGCTGGGATTAAAGGTGTGCACCACTACCACCTGGCTTCATTGTTATTATTGTAATCATGTTTATTTTCATCTTCTGTCTCTTTGTCCCACAAAAGTTACAGATCTTTGGCTCTTGGTGTTCCCTGTACAGTAGCTGCCTAATAAACATCTACTGGCTGATTGAAGACCCAAGGACAACATCAGCCATAGGCAGGGTTTAGCATGCACTGGCCTACACAAAGCTTCACAGAACCTGCTTGCAGTAGCTCTGGAAAGATATTTGCATCTCTTTTCTGTTCCTGTTCAGTAACATCACATGGTAATTTGGAAAAAGCCACCAGGAAAGTATTTACATCATAGTAATGGGCAAACCCTACATCTGGGTTTGTTTTCAGGAAAGCTAACTACTACACATTTGTTACCGTATCACCATTACTTTAGATGCTGATTAATCTTGATGGTTAACTGGACAAGATCTAAAATCACCCACGAAACCAGCCTCTGGGCATACATTTGAGGTTTGTTCATAAGTAGGTTATTTAAGATGGAAAGACCCACCCTAAGTGGGGGCGGTGCCTTCCCCTAAGGCCTGGATGTAAGGACGGGAGGGCTTTTCCTTGGTCCTGCTAGCCTTCATGTCCTGCAGGCAAGTTCATCTGCCCATCTTGGGTGAACTCAACTATTCTGCTGCTGCCATCTTTTGCCAACACAGAACCCAGCCCCTTTTGGCCTTCCAGTGGGAACTTAAGACCAGAGACTCTTAGGAAGTCTTCACTCCAGTGGTTCTCAACCTTCCTAATGCTGAAACCCTTTAATACAGTTCCTCATGTTGGGTGACTCCTAAACAATAAAATTATTTCTGTTACTACTTCTTCGTAACTGTAATTTTGCTACTGCTATGAATCGTAATATAAGTATCTGTTTTCCGATGGACTTGGTGACCCCAAAGGGGGTTGGACCCACGTGTTGAGAACCAGTGCTCTAGAGATCTCTGGCTAACACATGGACCACTGTGAAAATATTACCAAACCAAATTTTAGCTGTGAAGCCAAATATTATATGTCAAAATTTACTTCATTTAGCTTAACTTTTTAAAAAAAATAACTTTGCTCTAAGAAGATAAAATTCCTACTGAAAATAAATTCCATGTCCTCACCTGCATTGATGTCACAGAGTTTCTTAGATTGTTCACAGGAAGAAAAGAGATAAAATGTCACTATGGAACTATACATTTCGATAAACTATTGCACCTACAAATAACGGTAGATTAATCCTTCAGTTTAACTCCACTGGTGAAATTTACAGCTTAATCATTGAAATGATTGAGAAGGACCAGACATTCTGGTACTAAATGGTTAGAGAGGAAAGGCCTGCCTGCCCTTGTCCTCACCGTGCCCTGCCCTCAGGCTAGTTACAGAGAGTGACAGACACAGAATTGCCAGCTGGGAACTAAAGTGGAGAGAAAGCTTCAAGACAGAGATACAGACAAATCTTAGAGATTACTTGTTACCTAAGTATTTGTGATTTTTCTTAATTATCAAAGTAATACAGAAAAAAAAATGCAAGTTATACATGATACCTTGAATCTAGTGCATAGATTAGATTCCTGGTTCCCAGCCTGTGCCCCTTTGAAAGGCGTCAAGGGTGGTGTCA
Source organism: Cricetiscus sungorus (assembly GCA_030556225.1). Lineage (NCBI taxonomy): Eukaryota > Metazoa > Chordata > Mammalia > Rodentia > Cricetidae > Cricetiscus > Cricetiscus sungorus. The sequence continues at coordinate 17,634,421 of JANBXA010000366.1, forward strand.
TATCTCCTGGTGATGATGAGGGGAAAGGATCAACTAAAGTGTAAGTAATAAAACCTTTTTCCTATCTCAAACAGCGAAAAGGCGGCAGATGGGTCTTCATGACCTTGGCTCCTTGCTCCAATAACAGCCAAGGAAGTGTGAGCTCTAATTAACCAGGAGAAGGCCACAAGCCCCAAGGGACAGAAGACTCAGAATGACGACAGCCACGTGCTTCCGGTGCTTGGGACCCTACCATTTTGCACCTTTCATTGTATCCCTCTAGTTCAGCATCTGCTTGGAGGGAAAAGAGGCGCCAGTACCAAGGGAGACAGAACAGATAAAGGCCAGCAGGTGGCGCCAAATGCAAGAGTACTTTGGAATTCTAATCCCGTTCTTCGTTTTGCATAAAATGATTCGTTTTGAATCATTTTATACTGATTCAAAACCACATCTTTTCTTAAAAAGTTTGAACATATTGAATGCCTTTGCATCGTTTTCTTATGACTAATTACTTTCATCCTTTGAGTAATGCCTCTCTTCTTCACCTTTTTTTAGGGGGTGGAGGGCAGTTCATCTATGTGTAGGGTGCATGCATACAGAGGAAGGAGGTCAGCAGCATATGTCTTCCTCAGTCACTGTCCACTTTATGTTTCAGGTAGGGCCCCTCGCTAAACCTGGAGCTTTCTGATTAGGCTAGACAGGTGACCAGCAAGCTCCTGGGATCTTCCTGTATCTGTGCCGTCACAGCACTGGGGCTACATTTAAACAGTGCAGTACCCAGCTCTTACACAGGACCTGAGAATTAAGTGCATGGTTCCATGGCAAACATTTGACCAACTGGGTCATCTTCGCAGCTCACTACCTCTCCGTTCACACACCCACATTGTGTTCATAGCCTCAGAGGTGTAAACCTCCCTAAGACAGAGCCAGCATTTGCCACTGCTACACTTTTACCTCTTAGGACTGAAAATGTCAGGCTATTTTGCTGACTTGTTCAGCAACCCTCCCTGAGACCCAAACTAACACGATGATCTATGGTAGGAAGATGGGGTGTGGACCAAAAGACACCAAGGTGGATGAAGTCACACAAAGAGGCTGGATCCAGCTGTAAACGCAGCTCATAAGTAATGTTTAAAAAAAAATCTTGTACCATGGCTGGGCCTCGGTGGCCCACGCCTTTAATCCCAGCACTTGGGAGGCAGAGGCAGGCAGATATGTGAGTTTGTGAGTCCCAGGCCAGCCTGATCTACAGAGCTAGTTCCAGGACAGGCTTCAAAGCAATACAGAGAAACCCTATCTCTAAAAACCAACACCAAAACCAAAAACAATAACAAAAAAACTTGAACCTTCTCCAAGACTCTCTTCTCTTCCTCAGAACTTTATCCTAAAGAAGAGACGGTACCACACCCATCTCAGATTGTCCTTTTCCTTACCACAGTGATGGATTCTCACTTCGGGACACAATCGGTCAGTGTCCTAGTTAGACTAAACATCTCCAGTGGCCATCCTCATCTCCTACCCATACTCCTCAGAGCTGAAAATATAATTTAAACCACCATTCATGTAAATTCAATGAACTTTCCAAAATGGTTTCCTATTGTTTCCAATGTGGTCTCAATCTGGCTGATTTCTTCCTGTTCCCCTTAACTCCACCAGTCTATTCTGGACCTTATCCTCTGTCCCGGGGATTCTTTGTTCTCACAACCATAGGACCACAGCCCTTCTTCAGTAAAATCATTGGTTCTCCTGAAATTGGTAAGCCTACATGGTAATTAAGGAGAGCAAAGTCCTGCGTCTGGAGACTGTTAATCTTTTACAAGAACAGAACATTGATTCATATGGAATTTTCTCATCATTTCCTTGGTTCCAGAATACATCATTTTGCATTATGGAAGGAACTTCTTTTAGTCCTTTTAGTCCTTTAGACTGCGACTTGATACTTGCCTGAGTCAGTATCAGATAATGCTGAGAGAGAGGCATTTTCCTAAATAGAGCTATCCCTTTCAGATTGTGCAGTTGCAGACATCAGAATACAAAGGTAAGGAATTCTTTGAAGTTACACGTAATTGCAAGCTGTGCATAACCCTTTGATGGTGGAAATAACTGTGTGCGTTATTTTCTTAAAGTTGCACTCCTCAACTGAAACCACAATCCCTCTTCCCCCCTGAATTTTATCACACCTGTATAACTCCAGGTGGAGGTAGGGTTGGGGGGGGAGGAGCCAATAATTTTGCCTGAATCTCTGGTTCTGCATCTTCTCACTCCCTCCTCCAAGAGTTGTCCGAGCAGGGTCACCCGCAACAACCAATAACTCATTTTTTTTTCTATTGCTGAATCATATTTAATTGCCTGGATATAACAAAACTGGTCACTCGTTTGCCTAAGTATAGACCAAGGTTGTCTATACGAACAAAGTGCAAGGCTCTTGTATGAAGACATTTCTGTATCTCTCTTGGTCAGCACTGAGGAATGGGACTGTTGGTCTTATGAATGTTTAGCTTTTTAAGCAACTCTAAATGATTTGGAGTGTTGTTTCATATTTCTGTCGTCAATGTATGAGAGTTCTCATCTTCCCACAGCCTTACTACAACAGGTTTTGTAATGCAGCTGTTGTAATAGGTATAGAGTAATTCTTTGCTGTGACTGTCAGCTAAATTAGTTCTGCCTCTGTGATCAGATTCATTTTGTTTATTTGTTTTTATTTGTTTTTATTTTTTTGAGACAGGATTCTCTGTGTAGCTTTGGAACCTGTCCTGGGTTTGTAGCCCAGGCTGGCCTTGAAATCACAGAGATCTGCCTGCCTCTGCCTCCCCAGTGCTGAGATTAAAGGTGTAAGCCACCACCACTCGACTATATGCAACTTTAGTTTATTTTGCTCCTCAAAGAGATTCATTTATGCTGTGTTGTGTATGTGGGGTTGAGTTAATTTATCACCAGAGAAGTTTTCACCAAATTTTTGCTGTACTTAAATATGCCTAAAATAAACCACTCAGGGTCAGGCTTTCAAAGTTTGAACCGACACTGGCTACTAAGCTGTGTTGAACTGAACTGTCTTCTTGCCTCCCTCAGACCTTTGCTCTGCACGTCTCTGAAGGCCACAGAGATGCCCCCCCATATGCCCCTGCCCTAACAATAAATAAATATACCAATAAAAAATGCTTAATTGAGGCAAACAAAAAGAATAGTGGTGCCATAACTGGGTGCCTCCAAGAAGAGTCCCGGACTTAAACAAATTTGAATCATCTTTTCATTTTATTGCTAATTACAATCTTTTTCTTCCATAGAAAAGTGAAGAACCAGTGTTTTATAGATTGATTATTTTAAAGCAACAAGTATGTATTAAATCACAGTCTAGAGAAGGCTGGGTACAAATCATTGTGCATCATTCTTAGTTTTCAGAATGACCTGAATACAAGATGGGCTGGGATAAAAGCACACTGTCATTTTTCTTTTCAAGAAACTGCTGTGTCGCCAGGCCATGGTGGCATATGCATGGCCTTGGCAGTCCTTACCCTTTTCCCCCATCTCCTCTGCCTTGCTGTTAGATTACATTCCTAAAGCTAGCCACCACGGTCCATCTCTTTATTTGGCCTCCTCCTGAGGCTGACTACTAAGTTCCTACTATCAAAGTATTGAAGTCTAGCTATCAAAAGCCCTCTTGGGCTCACCTCATCAACTTGCCCAGTTAAAATTAAACACCTCATCCTAACATGAGGGTTTCCCAGTTACCTTTATAAACCACCATGTCCCTATGTGTCACGTTAGTCTCCTCTCCATCCAGAGGCAGTCCTTTGTCCCCTGGGACAAATACCCTCTCCCTTGTTCCCTTCCCTTTCTCCTTTGTCCTCTACCCCATCTTTGTCTCTTATTCCCTGTCCTCTGTCCCTCTGGGGCAAATAAATCTCTTTTGTGCAGAGATCTTGGCCTTGGGATTTCTAATACAGTGTGGCCTTTTTCAAAGTCTACTAGTATCAGCTTGGTTTGCTTACAAGGGACCACTAGCCAGTAAACACCCTGGCCTCCTGGCCTTATCCAGTATTTCATAAAGAAACCATTGAGTAGAATATATCACACATATCATATATCACATACCATGCCTTTAATAGGGTTCCTTTGACTCCCCCAGGTAGTCCCCAACCCTTCACTCCTTCTCTTGTTCTGGCAGGAATCCTCACATGACCTTCAGTGAGAAGCCAGTTTGCTCAAATGCCACAACTCAAAAGCCAGCCAGGTGAGGTTCAGCGAACACAGGCAGCCATCCTAAAGGTTGTTGTTCAAGGCTTGGGATGGTTTGTCATTTAGCAGTGATGTAATTGACATACTTGGAGCAGTTGTCTTTGTGCCTATTATTGGGAACGGAAACAAATTCTAAGTAATACAGCTACAGAGGCATAAAATGCCAAGCTTAAGTTCTGTGGGAAAGCACTATCAAAATGGAAAAATGGAAGATGAGGTAATTTAATTAGAAAAGTCTTTTTAAGGATCCTATAACAACCCAATAGCTCCAAGAGGAAAACAATCAAAATGTACCCTTAGCTTGCTTACTACCCAAACATTAATTTAGTATAGATCGTAGATATAAGCATAAAACTCAGAAACGTCCAGGTTCTATTTCCTAATCCAATTATGCCTAGTGTCTACAATGCATTGCTTTAATAAAAATAATTCTTGTAGGTGACTAAATATTTACATACCAGACACTGAAATGACATGTTTACATGAGTTATTTTCTTTCACCCTCAGAATAGCTCGATAACATGGGTGTGTGTGTGGGTGGGGGGATCGCTGTGTGTTTGCTTAGCTGATAGCTGTGGGAATGGTCTTTAAGTGCCTCTCGGAATGGTCCTTATGCCTGATGGAGTAGTTGGTTTGTCTGAGACAGGCCTTGTACTCTGGATCTGCAGCTGACATTTGGCCCAAACCAGGTCTGTTACAATTATGGTGATTTTCCCAAATGCCATTGCCTCTTTTAGATCTTGCTTTATTATAGGCTAGTGTAGCCAGGTGGGTCTTAAACTTCAGATAGCCAAGAGTCACGTGGCAATCACACTCAAATCACATCTCTCCTCAGTGCTGGAGAGATGGCTCAGTGGCTGAGAGAATTTTCAGTCATACTTGTTGGCTCACAATTACCTGTAACTCCAGCTCTAGGAGAACTCTACGCCCTTATTGACTTCTCCAAGCACCTACACACACACACACACACACACACACACAGAGAGAGAGGGGGGGGGGTTCTTGAACTCCTTCTCAGAGACTAAGACCAATGGTGAAGTAGGGCTTGTGATTTTTGCATTTCTAACAGGTTCCCAGCTTGTGCTGGTACTGATCACGAGGGACTATGCTAGAAATGCAATTTGGTAAAGAACCTCCCTCAGAGCCTCAAAGTAAGACTCAGAAATCAATCGAAGTTTTTATATAATCTACAAATGACTGTTAGGCTTGCCAAAAATGTGTTCACTCAGTGTTTTTGAACCCTGATACTGCATTAGAATAAGTTGGGAGCTTTTAGAGTAGTCCATAGCCAAGCTGTCCTCCTAAAGATTGCCATTTTAAAGTTTTAGGAGGTTTTTGTGAGAGACAACTTTGCAGCTAAGAGCAGAGGAATGCTTCTGTGACTCATAAAGCCCTCAGAAGGAAGGCAGGGCCAGATAAGCATGCTGGGAGAGGGAGAGGGAGAGGGAACTGAACAGATGCAAACGAATACTTTTTGTATCATTTAAAATGTCAACTAAAATGAGTGTTAATGACTATATAGTGTATTGCTGAAAGGCCCTGCAGATCGGAGGTTGCAGTCCACGGTAGCTTGGCAGCTTTCTCGGAGCTATTCAACATGGAGGATTCATTCCCCACAGCAAAGTTTCCTGCTCTCTGCCTAGCCCTATCTGGGGGAATTCTCTAGGCCCAGGATGCCTGACTTATCTCAGGGGTGCCCCTTGTCACAGTTCCCTGCAAACGTTCTTCCCTGATGACCCACAGGGTAATTAGGTACATGCTTTAGCCATTTTGATAGATCCCTAATGCCACACACGAAGCCTTGTGATAGGAGCTTGACACTCAATGCAAAGTAGAGTTTGTTCACAGGTTTCCGGATCCTATGTATTTCCTATACTCTGGAATAAAGGAGGGCTGATTCACAGAAGTCTGTCTCCCAGAGAGCTGTCTCTGTTCGTACTCATGGACCTCGTACAAAGCTTTCTATCGCTGCTACTGCCTCTTGCCCTCCCTACCTGGTGGTGGACAGGGAAAGAGAATCCCCCACAGTGGTCCAGTATGATTATATGTTGGTTATGCCCTAGGTGGCAGGTACTTCCTCATTTACAGTCTGTATTAATTTTACAGTACACATAAAAAAAAAAAAAAAACAAAAAAAACTGAAACTTGAAAGAAGCCTGACACGTAACCACACTGATCTAAATTCTCCACCTCGAGGTCTTTGGTGCTACCCCAAAGATTCCAGCCAGGCTGTCCATTGAAAAATACCTGCAGAGCTGAGCAGTGGTGGCGCACACCTTTAGTCCCTTCACTCAGGAGGCCAAGGCAGGCAGATCTCTCTGAGTTTGAGGCCAACCTGGTCTACAAAGTGAATTCCAGGACAGGCTCCAATGCTACTGAGAAACCCTGTCCCAAAAAACAAACAAATTTAAAAAAAAAAAAAAGAAAGAAAAAGAAAGGAAGGAAGGAAAGAAAGAAAGAAAGAAAGAAAGAAAGAAAGAAAGAAAGAAAGAGAAAGGAAAATATCTGAAGAATATTTGAATTAAGCAAGTGTCTGGGCCCCACCCCCAGTTAAAGGTACAGAACTCATTTGGTTGGCCATTTACTTGGTTTCCCATGATTCCCATGCTTTATGTCTCAGTGTTCTCCTTCTGCGGCTGATTTTAAAGGTGCTGTTACAGGTGGTTCCGAGATTTACCAGTGTAACCATCAATACATTCTAACAAATAAGACACTTTTATCCGTTTACTGGTGCCAGATCTTCACTGGCAACTGGGAATTCCCGAATGTAGCCCTGAGCCACTCAGTCAGGGGTTTAGAAAGGCAAAGAATACAAAGTCATATTCTGGTCTAGTGTAAGCAGAAGGTCCTCTCACAAAAAAAAACAAAAAAAAAACAAAAAAACAAAACAAAACAAAGGTTTCGTTTACAGCGGTTGGCCTTGCAACCCATTACCTGAAACAATAGTTCTGTTAAAATTGTACAAGACCAGGTAATTACAAAGATCAACCCTTAAGAGCCCTTAATATTTGGAAGTCCAATGTTGCTTTACAGTTCTCTTAGGCACAAAAAGTTAAAACTTTTAAACATAAAGTTATCCATCAGCATAATGTTAGCCACCACAGTATGATTTCTGACTTCCTTTAGCCTTGTCCAGAGTCTGTTATTTCCTTATCCTCCTCCTTTTTTGAAAATTAATTATTATTATTTTTAGTTTTTACATTTCATTTTCCCTTTTGCTATAAAATCCTCAGAAAGTCCTGAACATAACAGAGACAAAAGTGACAGTACTTTCTGGTTGAAGGGACACTAGTCCACTCCAACCTGTGGCTATACAGGCCTTGGTCTTCTCTGCCTTGCTGGAAACCATCACTTTACATTCCTAAAGCTCCCCACTATTTAGCTTGCCATCATTCTAAGGGGGCTCAGATGGAACAGGACATGAACACAGGTGCCTAAATCTCAATGATGTTCTCAAACATTCGTTTCATGCCCAAGTCCCCTGTGACAGGCTAGTGTGCACATGGTTGCTTCAGCTGCACCCTGCTCTGTTGCTCATCACTGAAAGGTTTACTTTTGCTAATTCAATTCTGGAGACAGAATGCCCCCATCGAAGCAGAATTATCACTTTCACGTCAAGCTGGTCAAAACATTGTTGCGACATGATTGTGTAAAATTTGAAGTGTTTGCAGGATTTATCTTTCTAGCCATTTTTACCTGTGGGTTAATCTGTAATGTTCTGGCAAGTGAATGAAACAGATGGCAGCTTTCTGACCATGTTGAGCACAAGGCAGTGAATATTAGGCTGCCAGAGATTAGTTCCCAGGAAGAAAAGAAATGACATATTAACGCACAAATAGCTCTTCAGAACTTTTCTTTTCTCTTTGAAAGAAACAAAAAACAATGGTTATATTCTCTTTTCGTCTTTAGCATCCAAAGCACAAAGTGTATTTTGTTCAGTCCTCTTGGTTTCTCTACTAATTCATGAATACATTTGTAAACTGTGCTTTGCATGGGTATATTTTTCAAGCAGCTTTAACAATATATAATTCATTTAATAGATGGTTGAATCACTATGTATACAAGATCAAATGATGTTAACATATTCTCATGACAATACGTCAGTCAGTACAACCAACTTTACTCTTAATTATCCACAAAAGAAACTCTGCCTCTTTTCCTCTTACCTGTGCCTTTTCCTTTGCCCTAGCAACCAATAATCTCTCTCTCTTTTTTTTAACTATAGATTTGCTTATTCTGCATGTTTCATAGAAATGTAGTCATACAATACTTGATTCTTTGGTTTCTTCCAGTTAGAAAGTTTTCAAGGCTCAACCATCTCACAGTATATGTTTTTATTTTTATTTCTGGTCATGGGCTATTCAGAGTTTCTCTGTGTAGCTTTGGATCCTATCCTGGAACTCAATTTGTAGATCAGGCTGGCCTTGAATCACAGAAATCTGCCTGCCTCTGCCTCCTGAGTGCTGGGATTAAAGGCACGTGTCACCACTGTTCAGCTATTTTTATTTCTTCTTTACTGCCATGCAAAACTCCATTTCATCTTGTTTCATTTGTCCATTGGTGGACATTTGTGATATTCCATTTTATTGTTAATAATAACGCCACAGTACATTTTTGCAATGTAAGTTTTATTTTGACAACTGTTTAATTTCTCTGAAACATATACATAGGAGTGAATCTTCCAGATAATGTTGCAAATGAATGTTTAATCATTTGAAAACCTGCCAGGCTCTTTTCCAAGTGAGTTATACCATTTTAAAATTACAGTAGCAATATATAATGTTTCTGATTTTTCCTTTTCACTTGCTAGTTTCTGTCTGATTATAGCTGTCCTACTATGTGTGAGATGACACTTCATCACTATTTACTTTCCACTTCTCTGGTGGCTAAAAACGTGGAGAGTCTTTGCATGTGCTCGTTAGCCATTTACAAGTTTCTTTGTAATGGTGTCTGTTTATATTCTGTGCCCAGCTGTAGTGGCTGCGTGGTCTTTTTAGTATTAGTCATTCTTCTACTTTTCTACACTTATCCTTTACGACATACATGTTCTTTCTCATTCTACTGTTGCCTTTTCACCTTAGCAACTAAGAGGGATTCTGAAGGGAAGAAACAGTCCAGACAGTGTTTCACAACTTGAGAAGATAAGTGGCAGATGTGACGTTAGCCTGGGCTGTCTTTCACTGTCTTGATATTGATAACTCCTTTTTGGTTTGTTTGGTCAACTGTCCCTAGACAGACTCCTGTGTCATTTAGGGAGAATTGATTGCTTTACCCAAGCTCCAAAGAGTGAGAAGCAGGATTGGCCTATTAAAACCTCTGCATTATGTCAAGAGGGGAAAAAATAACACTTATAAGATAGAGGGATTAATGAAAGGATAGATTTAAAGCCCATGACTGTCAATCAGAATTCTCCTCCCTGTGACAAATAAATGAGAGAAAAAAATGTAAAGGAGAAAAGGTTTGCTTAGGCCACAGTTTTGTTGATTGTTTTCTCATTGGATTGTTTGTTCTTTTGCATCTATATGTGTTAAGGAGTCAGTATTTTACTGTATTCAATATGGTGGATTCTTCATTCTCCTTTGCCTGTCTACTCCTCTCACTAAATCACTACATCTGCCTTACTCAAGCATGCAACCTTGGTGGAAACCTCTGCTACTCTGCCAATGAGGACCTAGCTTTTACTTCCCTCCCTCCCTCCCTCCCTCCCTCCCTCCTTCCCTCCCTCTCTCTCTCTCTCTCTCTCTGGTTTTGTTTGTTTGTTCCTACCTAGTGACTCTCAATCTGTACATGGAAGACAATATGAGTAATGACACATACACTTTCTAAGTGTATCTAACAATTATAAATTCTGCAATACAGGGGAAACAATAGGGAGCTCACAAACCTACTGCATTTACTGGACTCAAGACGACTCAGTTCATCTATCACCTGAAGCTGAAATGTAGACTAAGCTTAAGCTCCAAATACTAGTTAGTCTACATTTCAGCTTGTTAATTGGGCCCAATTACTAGTCCCCCATTCACCTGGAGAATGATCAGGTGATAGATGAACTGAGTAATTACTCAGGCCACTGGCAGTGGGTCCAAGATCTAACTCTAATGCACAAACTGACTTAGTGCAGCCCATTCTATATGGAGAGATGCCTTGTTCAGCCTAGACACAGGGGTGTTGGGGTGGAGAGGTGCCTTGGTCCTGCCTCAACAAGATGATGGGACAGACTTAATAGACTTCCTAGGGGAAGTCTTACCCTCTCAACAAGGTGATGGGACAAACTTAGTAGACTTCTAGGGGAGGCCTTACCCTCTCTGAGGAGCAGATAGGAAGTGGAGTGGAGAAGAAGAGGGGAGAATTGGAGGAGAGGAGGGAGGGGGAACTGGGGTTAGAATGTAAAAAATAAATTAATAAAAATTTAAAAAGTATATAAAACACAAAGTAATTAATCAAGAATTATATAAGGAGTATAGCAATGTCTAGACTTCACCTAAGCTGGTAAGATACATCTTGGACACAGGTATTTTTTCCATGTGGCAGAATTAGCAGTGGTAGAGGAACAGGTAGGATCTTTATATAGAAAAGTGCAAATGTCACATAAATAGACTTGGCATAGACTCTCAACCTTTCGCTTCAATTTTGCAGGGGCTGTTGGTGTAGTTACTTATTTTGTTCCCTCCTAGCAGACAATTCCCATGTTCCGATAACGAAGTAGTATTCGGGTGGCAGTACTTTTAAAAGATTAAATTAACATTACGTTCTGGGTACTCTGAAACCAAACTGAGATGTACTATAATTAGCCAGGATTTTTTAAAACTAATTTAAATTGTGCTTACACAGTTTTACAAAATTAATAAATGGACAGTGACTATTCTTGCTTTCCAGACTCCTACCACCCTTCCCCATTGCCTCCTCCTGCCCACAAATCTCTTCTTGTGGCCCACAAGATTAACCAGGCCTATCCATGGGACCGTCTGCTTGAAGCTAGCCACTCAAGCATGGGGGTCTCAGAGTGGATACACAATGAAAGTGATTCCTCCTCTCTAAGAATCTATCTGTAACAAATTGTTCAGAAGTAAATGGTAGGGCTCCACAAGCCCCTCCTCCAACCCATGAGTGTTAATAAGGCCCATCTTAGGTGGGCCCAGCATAGGTAACCAGTTTTGAGGCAATAGTTGTGATTATTGTACCCAGTCTAGAAAAACAAATGGCATTTTGCAGTCCCTCACCCCATTTTCTGTCTCTTAGTATACTTCCTGAGCCCTGTTCTGTAATGTTCCCTGAACAGATTGTCGGAAGGGATGGAAATAATGTTTCGTTTAGAACTGGGCCCACAACGGTCATGGCTGCATCCTGGGGAGTCATGAGTCTCTGTGTTCACCATCATTCATTGCAGATCTTTGATCTGTGATCAAAGTTGGGATCTTAAGTTTATGGGTGTTGAGTACAGATATGGAAAAGGTTGTTCGATGCTATGTCAATTTAGGGAACCATTGATAATAAGCTCTCTATGTGCACCTACTGCCCAGGTCTAGGTGGTTAGCAGAGCTTACAGTACCAGGAATGGTCCCTCAACACCCTCCCCCATCTCTGTGGAGGAGGGCTAGGGCTCTTTTATAGTTTTGGATGAGTGTAACCAATCCTTCTTTTCCTTCATTTACATCTAAACTAACAATTTTTAGGGTAAGTTAGTATAATAAAATGGCTATTTTAAAACATGTTAAAGATTTTAGGCTTTTCATTCTACCTACACATGAAAAAACTATTATTAATCTTGTCAAATCACAACCATCTTATTTTACATAGACCCAGACATAACATTCCTAATTGAATTGAATAATTTGAGTACTTCAACAGGATAACTAGTCTTAGATCATTACTTCAGAATTCTTGCCATTGAGTGGTAGTATCCAGATCAGCTATTAAAAATAAAAATCAACACCATAATGAACACACAGGGCTGAAAAATGGTAGGTTTTCCTCAGGAAAATATGTACACAAGAGTTAAGAAAGTTGACACAACTCTCAGCTAAGAATTATGTAGTTTGTAATATAGGCAGTAGATACAGATTCTCAAAATGTGGACTCCTCCCATTCTCTGATTTATTGCATCAAGAGAATACCAAATATATATGTATATATTTTAAAAAGTGTTCTTAAAGTCTGGGAAATTAACAAGACAGTTCTCTGGAGAAAGACAGTACATTGTGACTTAGAAAACCCAGCCACACTGGAGAACGTCAGTAGAACCCAGCCAAGTATTTTGTGGTTAAAAAAAAAAAAAAAAATGACTTGGTACTATCTGGTGAGTGTAACTATATGGGAATAGGTTGTGAGGGCTTTGCTATGTTACTCAGCAATGCGGAAGACAATTAACAATGCTATTAGTTTCAGGAACAGCAAGCAATGTAACAAATTCAGTCACCTTACATGCTGTTTTGTTCAATGAACAATGCTGAAAATGAGTTTGTGACATATATAACGCTTATATATTAGAAAAATGGAAGGTGTATGAGCATGACTTTCAACCTGTTGAAGGCAAAAGATAATGTGATTTTGCATAATTTGGAGATGGGAAGTCAGCCAATGGATGTGGAAGAGTTTGAAGGGTCCAAGGAATTACTTTTGCCTTTGGCCTTTCAGAACTCCTTCAGAACTTTTATTGACATATATTAACTGTACAAAATAACAGGGTTAGGTTTATCCCCTTTTCCCCCTGAGCACTGACCTTTACAAAGTAAATTCACCTGTTCTTTTTGCAGGTATGCAGGTGGTCAGAAGACAACTTGTAGGAGTCAGCTCTCTCCTCCCACTATGTGGTCTCAGGAATCAATTTGGTCATCACACCAGGCAGTGAACATCTTTACCCATTGAACCATCTTACTGGTCTTAGAGCCGATCTTTAATACTGTGAACATACGGTGCTGGGGAGATGGAGGGAACTACCTGCCATACTAGCATAGGAGCTGTGTTCAGATCCCGGGACTCATAGATCCTTGACTCATAGTCAAGTTCAGCAGTGCATGCTGGGGATCACAGCACCAAAGGAGGGATAGGAAAATCTCTGGGCTATAATAGCCAACCAGTATTTCTTAACTGGCAAGTTAGTGGTTCAGTGAGAGACCGGTCTCAAAAAATAAAGGTAGAGTGTGATAGAGGGGACGCCGCCGCAACCGCATGTTGACCTCTCGCTTCATGAACAAACAGGCTCTCTCTCTCTCCCTCTCCCTCTCTCTCACACACACACAAGTTCATGCACCTATGCAAACATACTTATGTACACATTACACATATATATACCATGTGGGAGATGGGGGTGGAGAGACAGCAGACAATACTAAAATAATAATAACTTTAAAAGCACCTCTCAAAACTGAAGATGAATGTTGATAAAGAAACCCAACCACTCTTTAATTTTAAGCAAAAGTGTATGTGCCAGAATGAATTTACAAAAATAAGTTTAGTCCTTTGCTATGAACAGTTTCACAGTTTAACAGTAGTTCTTACACTGCCTTCTAGAGTACCCATAGCACACATCATGCTGTGGATACTCCCTGCTGCTCAGAAGGCACTTTTGGGGTAGATCTGTTCCGTATTCTTTTCCTTTTCCTCTTCTTTTCTAAAGCAGGAGACTTTGTGTCTGGTGTTTTCTTCTTTTTCTTCAAGCAGCTGAGCGGATTAGGGCCGCCCACCTTCTTTTTCCTCCTCCTCCCCCCCGTTCAGGGTTCCTCACTAGGCCTTGCTCCTCCTTCAGTTGCTTGATACTTTCTTTCTCGTGCACTGAGACCAGCTGGCCTGACTCCACGGCCTTCACAAAGGCCACTGTCTTGGGAGAAGGCTTGTCTAGAACTATCGTGTTCTGAATAATGAACATGAGAGGAATTCCAGGAGTTTTCTTTACTTTCACAGACAAATTCTGATCCTATTAAAAAAAAAATCGATTTAGTTTCTCAATCAAGCTTAGTAGCTGAAATTAAGTTTATAAGAGGTTAAGTAAGGCTATATGGAAAGAGACTGGGCTTTATTTCTCAGATCAGTATGTTTTATTAATCAAGGCACATCTCATGATAGAGGACAAGAAACACAAAAGCTACGATGAAGAGAGGTGGGCAACAGCAGTCTAGGGTAGATTGGTCAATTCTCTGGGGCCTCCAACTATCAACCAATGCAAAAGTTAATGCATTAGGAAGTTTCTCTTGTTTTTATGATACAATATTTGCTAGAAACATCAATGTGGGAAGAAGCTGGAGTAGAGTGGTAAGATGACACAGAAATTACTGAAAGTACAGTTGAACAAATCTGCATGTGTGTTAGTCTCAACCAAGACAGCCTCTCCTATTGCCTCCCAGCCTTTAAATGCCTTCCACATTCCATGTGTTGCTAGCCTTAAGGTTTATTTTATGTGTACAGATGTTTACATGTGTATTTATCTGTGTGCTACATGTATGGCCTTGGAGGCCATTAACCCCAGTCAATGCTGTTAACCACTGATCCATCTCTCCAGCTTCCTGAAGCTAGTCCTTTTTTTTTTTTTTTGGAGACAGGGTTTCTCTCTGTGGCTTTGGAAGCTGTCCTGGAAGTAGTGCCGTAGACCAGGCTGGCCTCAAACTCCCAGAAATTCACCAGCCTCTTCTTCCTGAGTGCTAGGATTAAAGGCGTGTGCCACCAACCAACGCCTGGCCTGAAGCTACACTTAAAGGATATGCACTATGATTTTTTGAGGAAGAGCATGAATTCAGGAACATGAAAAACAGTTAAGAATACAGAATGCAGAGACTCTGCTCTGCCCTGCCCTAGCGAACATGCATCAATCAGCCCACTACTGCAACAATTCCTCATCCTCTAGAAGGAAACTTCTAGAAGAAATTCCATGTACTTAAGGTTTTCTCCTTACATGTTCAAGAACTGTCTTTATTGGCTTCATTTAAAAGTCCAAACATGAAACATGGATTACAGCTACGTGATAGAATCCTTGTCTAACACGTCCCAATAAATAAAATTCCAATATTATCTTATCCCTGCCACTTATTTTTTCCTGATTTATAAATAGCTCCATGTGAAGTATACATAGAAATGGTTAGAGCTGTGATTTTAAAAATATCATCACCTGTGTTGCCACAAAGTAATGATGAGGATTTCCCTCATCCACCATGGACAGGAGACAGTCTGATCCACTCACTGCACTCTTGAAATGACGACAATTTCGAACCTGGCATTTCTGTGCAATCAGTTTGGCTCCATATAATTCCTTTCCCAGTGTTTCTAACTCCTTTAACACACATCTGGTGGGGGAAAAAGTCACAAAAAGCTCACAATCACATTCCTTCTGTCGATACAAAGCAAGCAGAAACACAATACTCAAGTTTTAAAAATGTAAAACTATGCCACTGAAACTTGAATTTATAGCATGGTTGCATTTTCTTCTTAAATGAAGTGTCTTAAAAATAAGACACTCCAAGCGGAAAAATATCCATGCTAGAATATACAGGGCACTTGTGAGCACCAGAAGCATGAAGAGAGCTCACTTTTCACATGTTACTGCTTAACTTCAAATGACTCCTGAAGCTAGGTGATAAATTGAATTAATTTCTAACTTATCCTCAAAGCTTCACCTTTATAGAGATGTCAGATACAGTAAGCCTTCCAGATGCTTAAAGGGGACGCCGGGTTGCTGTTACAACTTCAAAATATACTAACACAAAGCAACTTGTGCAGCTTGTTTAAATCCTGATTTTTAAAAGCATTCTTCATAATTTCAGGAGCCAGAGGGGTTGAGGACACCAGGAGAATGTGGCTCACAGAATCAACCACGAAGGGCTCATATGTGCTCACAGAGACCAAAGGAGCAATCACAGGGTCTACATGGGTCTGTGCTAGGTTCTGTGCATATACGTTATAGTCATTAGTTTCGTGTTTTTATGGAACTTCTAACAGTGGGAATGGAGGTGTCTCTCACTCTTTTGCTTGCTCATGGAACCCTATTCCTCCTACTGGGTTGCCTTGCCCAGCCTGATATGAGGGTTTGTGCCTAACTTAATGTATCTTGTTACGCTGTGTTTGATTCATATCCCTTGGAGGTCTGCTCTTTTCTGAAGGGAAACAGAAGGAGTGGACCTGGGGGAGGGGGAGGTGTGGGGAGAACTGGGAGGAGTAGAGGGAAGGGAAACTGCACTTGGGATGTACTGTATGGGAGAAGGATAAATAAAAAATAAACAGCTGATAAACAACAAAGAATGAAGAGGAGATACTCTAATTCTAGAGTTAGAAGGTAGGCAAGAGATGGATCAACAAGAATGAGTGAGCATCCTGATACCTGAAAATGCTGGGTATCAATGTTTTGCTGCATCATTCCACTTTATGTTGTTTGAAAAATTCCCTAAGTAGCTGGTTGGTTGTGACACAGACCTTTAACCCCAGCACAGAGGCAGTTAGATATGAGTTTGAGGCCAGCCTGGTTTACAGAGCAAGTTCCATGATGGCCAGGGCTACACCGAGAAACCCTGTCTCAGGAAAGAAAGAAAAATTCCCTAAGTTACATTCTTACTCCCCCCCTTTTTTTTTTCTTTAAGATAGTTTGTGTATCCCTGGCTGTCCTGGAACTAGCTCTGTAGACCAAGCTGGCCTCAAACTCACAGAGATCCATTTGTCTTTGCCTCCCTGGTGCTGGGATTAAGTATCCTCACACGAAGTGAGGAGGCACAGATGCTTCATGGAAGCAGCCATTGAGAGTTGACTTTATACACTTTACAGCCCATGAAGGCTGGGCCTTTGTCCTGCCCACTAACTGTCCTCAGTGTCTGGAACTGGTTGGTGCTTATAAATGAACTTGGGCAAAGGTTTCAATCTCCAGTCTTGACTTCTTTTCCTAGGAATTGAAGATGATAACCTCATTGGCAGTTGGAAGGCTTGGAAACCTTTGGGTTAAACTTAAAGGTACCAACCACTACAGATAGGAAGGTAGCTTTTGTATTCTGAAAATTGTCCTACGTACACAATACTTCATCTGACGCTACATCAACTTTTAAGAAGTTATTCCTTGTACTTCACAATTAACGCCATTTCTGGCCTGAAATCTCACATCTCGTTAAGACCGGGGCCAGGTTCAAAAGCCAGGCCTGCCTGCTACAAAATACCCGTTCCGATTTCCGCACGGACAACAGGGAACATTCGCAGGGCACAGTACTACCGGCCTGAACTACTGGTCAGTCACCGTGGGCGGTAACAGAGTCATCCGCCTGCACCTCCAGAGTCCCCGGCCACACCCGCGACCCCGCCCCGCAGGTCCACCTCGTGGTGCACAGCTGGGTCTCCCCCATCAGGTAGCGGGGCAGCTGGTCCCGCAGCTGTATGCGACCCCGCAGCGCCGCCTGGCAGAAAGTGCCATCCAGAAGGATCTGGTAGGGCTCACGGACTCCGAAGTTGTTGCGGAAGAAGCCAAGATGCTTCTTGGCGTGTTTCTGCCTGGTGATCTTCATGCCGCTTAAGCCGCCCTTCCCGGAGCCGGCGGCGTCAGCCTCGCTTCCGCACTCCCAGAAGCCCGTGTGACCCGGAATCGAAGCCTCCGCGGCCCGGAAGCACACGCCCCGCCTCGCTCTCCGGTGACATCACCGTGAGGGACCGCCCACTCCCAACTCCTAATGCGAGCATTCAGCCTGCAAAACTTGATAGTGTCTGTGAGCTGTAATGTAAACGTCCTTGCTTTGTGTAGCTTGTTGCCTGTCCCATAGGAAGTCTCTAAAATGCTAGTAATATGCAAATAACCAATGATGGCACCACCATCCAGGCACTCTGTAGATTGCCATTTGCCATGTATCATCCTTGAATGCTAGTAATTTCCAAGAGAACAAAAGAAGCCAGGGTTGGACAGCCTTGACTCGGGAAGTCTGACTTGCTGCTAATCATTTGTTTGGATGTTTTGTTTTGTTTGTTTGTTTGTTTTTGAGACTGGGTTCTTTCTCTGTGGTTTTGGAGCCTGCCCTGCAACTCGCTCTGTAGACCAGGCTGGCCTCAAACTCAGAGATCCTCCTGCCTCTGCCTCCTGAGTGCTGGGATTGAAAATGTGCACCACTACTGCCTGGCTGTGGTTGCTAGTCTTTAAGGAAGCAAAACACTTTTGTTAAGGACCATGTGGTTCCTCATTGTCTGGAACTCACACTGAGTGCCTGATGTTCACAGGTATTTTACCACACCCCAAGAATTGGCTTCATCAAAGAGCCACATGTCATGGTAAAAAGGTCTGTTGCTCACCTCCCGGTCGCAGCCTCTGCCCCATAAACCCCTTTCTGGAGAACCCAACTAAAACATCCAAATTATTTGCAAGATAAACAGCTGTAATTCGGACAAGCACAGCAGATACAGTGAGTGAAAACCTCTAATCCATAAAATGAACACAAGATACTTGTTTTACAGTTTTAGTGGGTAAAAATAGAGAAATCAAAGTGTTTCTAACAAAACCATAATTTGGTACAAATATTCTTCAAAAATATTTGCATCCAACTTCAAATATACCCTCTCTGAGATAAGTCACTTCTTATTCTTGTAGCCAAGCTGTTCTGTTTGTTGGTATAAAGATATTTTAAATGTCTGGGTTGTAAAACAAATTATTAAAACAAAACAAACTAACAAAAAGACAGCCAAATTAACAGTGGAAAGATTTGCTAAAGGGAGAACCAAAGATGTCCAACGAATAGCCACTACTTAAGTCAGTCTCTGAGGTCCTGAAGTGAAGGTTTACATAGGTAACCATGGATATGAACATCTAGGGGGGGGGGTGTCTCAAACCTTCCTAATGCTGTGACCCTTCAATAAAATTCCTCATATTGCGATTATAAGGACTCAGGCATTAGACTACCCTCCCCCTGCTACCTGGCAGAATGCACTCAGACAGTACCAGGTCAGCCTAGGTGCAAAGGACCCCTTTAAAAGAAAGATCTCCGCCCACTTACTCTCCTCTTCTGTCTCTTCCCCCTCCCTCCCTCCCTCCCTCCCTCCCTCCCTCCCTCCCTCCCTCCCTCCCTCCCTCACCCCTCCCTCCCTCCCTCCCTCCCTTCCTCCCTCCCTTCCTCTCTCCCCCTGCTTCTCCTCCTTGGTGCTTGCCTTGTAATTCAAGGTTTCCCAGGATTTATCCTAACAGTGACGACCAACCATAAAATTATTTTCATTGCTACTTTATAACTTCATGAATCTGATACGCAGGATATCCGATATGTGACTCCTGTATAAGGGTCATTTGAACCATTTCCTTCTCCCAGCATGAGATTCCCCAGGGAAATTCCCATTTTTTGGGGTCAATTGTTTCAGCTGAGGGACACAAAAGAGTGTCTTCGTTTCTGTCAGGCCAATTACAGAACCACTGTTTGTATCTTCTCATCCTGAATCCTTTCCTAAGTGACTCAGTGTTTCAGAAGAATTCCCGACTTTTATTTTCCCAGTGTCTGTTGAGTTGGAAGTCTATTCCTGTCACTAACCTGGACTATTTGAGCTGGGTGACCGCAGGACAGCTGTGCCCAGATCCCTCTTCAAACCAATTGGAAGGCTAATTCCATTTTAAAGATGTTTTTCTGCCCATAGTTTCAGACATAAGAAAAATACATACTGGGTTAAAAATAGGAAGACAGACACCTAATTTAAATAATTTGGAAGTTACTCAGTCATTTTGGCTAAATGGAGAGGATGAACCAAATATTTTCAATTGATTTTAAGGTAAAATAATTAAAGAATGGAGAGTATGGATTTTGCATTTGTGTCTCTGCCTGGAATCTGTCCCAGATCTAGTTTTGGCCAAAGATTGAAAGAACCATTTTTAAAAATAACTTATAATGTGATTGAAATGTATTGCTTGCATTTAGCTTTTTACTTCAACTTATAGGTTTATGGAAATGAAACTAAGTCATTCTGAAAAGTTAGCCCTGACCTAAATCCTAACTCTTTCCTGAAATGGCTGCTTTCATTTAACTGAAAATAAAATTAGGAATTTGACATCTTGAGAAACTGTAGTAGGGTTGGATTTGTAGTACTTAAGCATATTTTTTCACTATTTTCTACTTTAATCTTTCCTTTGTTCCTATGTGCATACCCTCTGTCCTGAATTTATTCTCATCACAAACAAATATCATCCCAGCCTCGTAAAACAATAAAAGCAATAAATAAATAAATAAATAAATAAATAAATAAATAAATAAATAAATAAATAAATGCTCACATCTTTCAATCTAGACCTCACTTCTGGACACCTTTTAGTTTTAAAAATGATGTGGCCATCACGAAGAACCTGAATCATATTCTATGGTTTTTGTTGTTTTTTGTTTTGGCATAGTCTTTTTAAAGTTCTATGTTTGACCACCAACTTCTTACAAAAGTACAAAAAGCATGGTGGAACAGTGATTATCAAGTTTGAAATCACTTTCTATTAATATTTGTTAAACATGACCCTCAGATATGCAGAAAACAATTGTCTTAGTATGCTTGCTTCAGATTGCCATGTCTGGTTCAGAGCTAGTTTTACAGTACATTCTACAGTAGCTTTAAGTTCTTCTCTTCTGGGGGCTCCTGGAATGTGGATAGTAGTGAATGTTATATAGCCTGTGTATTTTCCCAAAAGTACAGGCCTATGATAAACTTTAACTCATAAATCAGTCACAGGAGTGAACTGTCAACGATAGTAAAATAGAACCGTTAATACTATAATAAAATTTGTGTGAAGTTCTCTTGTCTGTGTCTCTTGCCTAAGATCTGACTTTTGGTTTTAACTTCCACCCATCTACTAAGGAACTACCAGGCTGGTAGTATATATAGTATTCAGACAGAAAGGCACATTTATTATGAACATTTCTCCAAGTCATCACTATGCTCATTAGTATTCCTTTTGCAGTAAAACACTACTGCTGACCCAATATGATGTTTCCATTAGGCGGTCTACCTAAAACATTTTTAACCAAATGACCTAGAACTAATGGTAAGTCAATATTTGGTCACAACCAAGGTAGACGCTAAATATTCCCATTGTTCAATAAGCTATGAGGATATAAGTTTATGTTAAAAACATTGTTTTGAAAAGCTATTGTTATATCATTTAAAAAGCTACAGTATTCTCTGAAACTGATTTTATAGTGGCAAGAACAATAATAACTTAACATTACTACACTTTAACTTAGTCTTGGGTTACTGCACTGTATACTTCCCGTGCAAACCATTTACATTTAGCTGAAGTGGGGAGAAATTGTTTTTCTTTCTGTTTTAGATACTCTTTATGTTCATTATTGTGTCTGCATCAAATATAATTTATAAAGTGATGTTATTGTACATGGTCTTGGAAGGATTTTTACTTCATGAAAGTTTGATGAAGCTGAGGTGACATGAGAATGATTTATTCTTGGAAGGTGTGACTAATACCCAACTAGGACTAATTCATGAAAGATTCATAGTTTAACTGGAATGAAATAGGTAAACATTAACTTCAGTTCATAAAGGTTATTTTGTTTCACTCATGAATGCTAGTATAATTTTATTTAATTTTGTGGACATCAAGGGATGCATAGCTATTGTGATATTATCTGCTTTGTATTTTTATTTAAATATGTATAAACATTTGTTAACATGGCATTAACTCAAGAAGAATATTGCTTTTGTCCTAAATTATGCAGCTGACATTCTCTCTAAATAAATAATTTAGCTAAATAAATTGCATTTTAATGCAAGTTAGGTAAACTGCTACATAGTGAGGTTCTACTAAGCCTTTCTCTGGATAGAGAGATAGTCCTATACAGAAATATTTTGTTCTGTAGGATGGACTCCCTGGTTGTGGAATTTCTTACCTGTCTGATGTGTGATTAAGATTAAATATAAAGGTGATACATTTAAAAAAATTACCAATATCAATTATACAACAAGTAGAACAATAAATATATGGTGTTAACTCCTGTTGTGTGGCAGAACGTTCCAGGACAGACACAATGTACATATGTGCTCATCCCAGATAGGGAACCCATGACATACCAAAATATGTATACCATCAAAATCCATCTTGGTGAATCAATGAGTTTTATAGCAGTTACTTACAGAAATATGAGTGAGGGCTTACTTACAGGGGCAGAAATGACTGGGAGACAGCTGTAACATCAAGACCCACCCCAGCATGGGCGACTGGTCACAAAAGCCAGGGACTTGGGCCTGCAGGCAGCTCAGCAAGCTTCAAGACCTTTGAAGTGCCTCATTTGGTCTGAATCTCTTGTTTGATTTGTCTGAGAGTCCTCTGTTTTGTTTTCCAAGACAGGGTTTCTCTGTAGCTTTGAAGCCTGTGGTGGAACTCACTCTGTAATTCAGGATCCACCTGCCTCTGCCTCTTGGGTGCTTGGACTAAAGGCACGAAGCAGTTAAATTCTGCTTGCTCCAGCAGAGAGGACCCTAGTGAATGTGGTCAGTTTCAGGGAGTTCTAGAAGCGACTATAACAACAGCAACAACTATTGCTACTACTTGGTTGTTGCACTCCTGGCTTAAGGAGCTACCGTGCAGTATAGAACTTCCAAAACTAGACTTCCTGGGATTAGTTATCAAATGACTCTAGTCTGATGACTATACAATTAGAGTAGAAAGTCTATTTGAACAAAATTATGCAAGATTACTGCATGCTTAGCAAAACTGAATGGAATTCAATTTCCCCATATGGTTGGATGATACTTGCCATCAGAATTGCACTACAGAACCTTTAATTTTACTCTATAAAGGTGTGGGGGAATCTAGTAGAGAGAAACAGTGAAGGGCTCAGAAGTAGCAGCATTTTTAATTTTTCCTGTTAAAAATGAAGCAGCCGCAATAAGAAAAATGTTTTGATTTGATGGAAACATGTTGCCATTTGAAGTTTAATTACATCATAAGCGAAATGGGTCAAACGTTCACCCTGTAAGGGAGAGATCATTTTATCCCATCAGAGCACTTTAGAGATTAATGAGCCCTTATGAAATTACTCTAGGTAAGCAAATATTAGTGCTGTTCCTCAGATGAGTTTAAGGATTGAAATTTATCTCAGATTACAGCTTAAAAAGGCTTTTCTAACACCACTATTTATTTATGTAGAGCAAGATGGTAAAGCCAACTTTTCACTTACAGTTCCCTGTATATTTTTAAGCAGCAGGAGGACTTTGGGGTAGAAACTGAACTCCTGGAGGCAAGAAAATAAATGTGCCTTATTAATCCAGTAGAATGTTATTACAAAGTCTGGTAATAATAATTGAATTACATTGAGATGAGGTATTAATTACACGATGGTCTACAAAGGAAGCTCACTCTCAGACTCTTTAAAAATTTCTCAATGCAAGCTCAATTTGTTTTAATACTAGTCAGTAGGTCATAAATCAACACGCTGAGATTAAAAGGTCAAGTGTCATTTTAAAAATTATTATTTTAGCAAACTTATAGAAAATGGCCACATGCTGAGTCTCGTGGATCTGAATATTGTTTTCTTTTTAGTGGTTCTTGCTTGCCCTCCCTACTGGTCCTTCTATAGCATTGACAAAAAAAAAAAAAAAAAAAAATCACTCAAACTTCCAAGCATACATTCCTATATTACACGTAGGACAGAGAAGGGGGTACATGGGTTAAATTGACACCAAGCAGAGCAAAGGGGAGACTTTCCCTGTGATGGGTGTTGTTTGAATATAAAATTCCCCCGTAGTCTAACGTGTTTGAATACTTAGTCTCCAGTGGGTAATGTGGTTTTGGAAGGTTCTGGAACTCTAGATGATGGAACTGAAGGAAATAGGTCATCAGTGGTAGGCTTTGAGGAATTTTAGTCGGCCTTGCTGCTTTTTGACTTCTGTCCCACTGAGGTGTGAAGACCTGAAGCATCCCAAACCATACTGCAGCCATGGGGGAACTAACTGCCTGCCACCAGGGCATCTATTACAGGGAGAGCAGTGTTCTCTCAGACTGTGAGCCAAAATCAAGTCTTCCTTCCTCCCTTCAGTTGCCTTTTACTTTCAAAAAGCCAGAAGCCTTTGGGGGGACAAATATGCTTTTTATATATATCTAAATATATTTTAAGGAGCTGGGATTGTGTGTGTGTGCCTGCACATATGCCTGTGTTCCTTCCCTTCCCTTCCTTTCCTCTCCCTCCCTCCCTCCCTCCCTCCCTCCCTCCTCTTTCTTTCTTTCTTTCTTTCTTTCTTTCTTTCTTTCTTTCTTTCTTTCTTTCTTTCTTTCTGATAGTCTCACTGTGTAGCCCCAGCTGACCTGTAACTCACTATGCAGATCAGGCTAGCCTTGAACTCAATGAGATCTCCCTGCCCCTACCTCTTGAGTAATAATACAATTAAAAGGCACGCACTACTATACCCAGATCCTTGCTTCCTCTTAAATTGACTATCAGAGGAATTTTGAAAAAGTGACTGATTTCTGGCCAACACAGTATCTTTTGTTCTTCCTTTTTTCATATCTTAGACTTAGCTCATGAATTGTGATGGCCCTGTATTATTCTCTTAGGAAAGGGGTGGGGTTAGAAGTTATTAACATTTCCTCTCATTTCTAAGAAGAGAGGGTTTCTGATGCTTCTCATGAGTAGTGTTGGAAGGCTGACTTGCTACCTCCTCCTGTACTCTGTTACTGGTGATCCCCCGAAGGAGTGCCTCAGCTGACGTTTTAGTAGATGCTTAATTATTGCATAAAAAAAACAGGTCCTTTCGCTGGGCAGTGGTGGCACATACCTTTAAACCCAGCACTTAGGAGGCAGAGGCAGATGGATCTTTGTGGGTTTGAGGCCAGCCTGGTCTACAGAACTAGTTCCAGGACAGCCAAGGCTGCACAGGAATTAAAAAAAAAAAAAAAAAAGAACAAAGGAACTTTGAAATGTTAAGTAGCATGGTATGCTGTGATATGAAAAGCATCATTTGACCCATCTTCAGTGTTTCTATTCTTTGATTTTATGGGTTTGAAAGGGGTTTCAGTTAGTCTTAGCCAAAGAGAAAGCAGGTGGCTCTATATGGCTGGTTTTCAGGCACAGACTACAGACCATGGCCTGACACTCACTAAGTTGTGCGTTCCTACTAGTTAGAGCGATTCTGCAAAACCAGTTAGACTATTTGGTTTTTTCGGTGGTTCTTCTTGTTATTTTGTTTTGTTTCACTTTTCCATTCAGATAAAGCAGGCTCTCTGTGCTTCCTGTCCTCAGGCAGAAACCACACATCTGCAGCAGCCCTGAACTAGGTATGAAAGCCCTCAGTCCTTGCCTCCACTGGCTGGCTTCTTCTCTCTCTCTTCTCCTCCCCCATGTGGGTAATTAAATTTGAAATATGTCCAGCAAATAGAGAACTAAAAAAAAAGTTAAGCTCTATGACAGAGAAAATGAAAATGTAGTTGGAGACACAGGTTGAGCTTATGCTAACCAGTTATGAGTACTGGCATTGAAATCAGTGTTTGCTGCCTTCTAGGGGCACAGAATATATAATGGAACCATTGTGTCCAACCATCTTTAGGTGATACTCAGTACTCCTGTTTAATTTATTATTTCCTTTCCTCAGCATGCTTTAGGTGTCTTTCTCCCTCCTTCCCCTCCTCTCCGTTTTGAAAGCGGTCTTTAGGTTACTGATTTGAGACATCTGATTTTTTTTTAACCTCAAGTATTTAGCTACAACTTCCCTCTGAGCAATAATATAGCTATATTTTACAAATGTTGATATATTATATATCCTATGTTTATCTAGCACGTGTGTGTGTGTGTGTGTGTGTGTGTGTGTGTGTGTGTGTGTGTGTGTGACTGGCACAGTGCACATATGGAGGTCACAGGACAATTGTAGTTAGTTCTCTGCTTGTATCATATGCTTTGGGGCACTGAACTCAGATTGTCAGGCTTGCCAGCAGATACCTACCCATGGATGTAACTCACAGGCACCACCTTTTCTCTGAGAGCATGTGTCACTGTTCAGGCACTGGACAAGTAGTCTAGTCTAGTCTGGCTTGTCCAGCAGACCTCAAGGAGCCTTCTGTCTGCCTCCCTAGTTCTAGGATTACAAATATGCTACACTGAACCCCACTTTTTTATGTGAGTTTGGAGGATCAACCACATGCCTTTATGCTTGCATGGCAAAACCTTTATGAGCTGAGCTGTCTCTCCAGCCCTCCCCTTTTACTTTAAACATCTAAAGTGAGTCTCTTCTGGTCATTAAATGACCAGAATGCTTAGGCTGTGCTTATATCTATCTTTCTGTTTTGTAATTGATGTATTAAGAAAATTTGGTGTAGCTACTGATACATTTGGGCTTAGGCCTGCCATTTAATTTGTTTATTTCCTATTCATTATTTATATTTTATTTCTTTCTTATCTTTGTTTATCCTTGTATTCTTTTTCTTCCCTTTTGCATTCTTGAGGTGTTGGGTGTTCTGTGTTGCCATGGGCCAGTTGAAGAAAGATGAAATTTTAGGTCTCTATGGAAGCAGAAAGGTCCAGCCTCTGATGGACTGACCCTCAAACGGTCACACAAAGGCATATTTGTTGATTGTTACCCAAAGTTATTTTTTTGGTAAACAAGTTCCTTGTACCAAAGTCCTTGATCTAATCTATATGTTTTTCTAAAGGAAAGCATCACACCCAGCCACTTAAGTCATTACTGGGTACTGTCTGCAGTATCCAAGAACCCAAGAGCTCCAGGGTTGCCAGAAGTCATGCAGAGGCTGTAAACACCCTCAAAAACACAATTTTATAAATCTCAGAAAATAGTCACCATTTTCCACAGTGATTTCTTCAAGGTCAAAGTATTTCTAGAAAACAACTATTCATTCTACTGCGTACCCTAGATACAATGAAAACAACTGTTCCTTCTAATGTTTACAGATATAGTGATTCTGCTAGAATCCTACAACACTGAGGGTTAAAAAAGATTTTGAAAGATTTTTTTTTGAGTTATTTCTCATTGTGTAGGCCATCCTGACCTGCCTGGAACTCCTCATACTGCCATTGTTTTCCAAGTTCTACACTTCAGATTTTCACAAGTATACCCAATTATGTTAGCATGTCCTATAAATTGTCTATGGCATTTAAACATATTTCTTTGTAAAGCTTATTTGTCCCTTCTCTAGGTGTTATAATTAAGCTTAATTAAGGCAACTGGCTTAAATATTTATAATATACATTTTAAGTGTAATGAACATTTTTTAAAAAAATTGCTTTAATTCTTAAAATATTTTAGAAATCTCCAAAGATGAGAAAAGTCTAGTTTTACTTTTCATGTTTTTAATTATCATGCTATTATTTTCCTTTATCAAGGTGCAAAAGTATTTACTCTTTTTTTCCTTTTCTTAAGAAGGAACTTGTTTGTTTGCTTTTTTTTTGAAACAGGGTTTCTCTGTGGCTTTGGAGCCTGTCCTGGAACTCTCTCTGTAGATCAGGCTGGCCTAGAACTCACAGAGATTCACCTGCCTCTGCCTCCCAAGTGCTGGGATTAAAGGTGTGCACCACCAACACCAGGCAAGAAGGAACTTCTTACATCACTCTTCTAAAATTGGTGATGGGGAGGGCAGATAGGGTTGAAGGAGGGGATTTGGGAAGAGACAGCTAAAACTGAAACACATTTAAGGGTGATATGGAAACCCAGTGCAGTG
Source organism: Cricetiscus sungorus (assembly GCA_030556225.1). Lineage (NCBI taxonomy): Eukaryota > Metazoa > Chordata > Mammalia > Rodentia > Cricetidae > Cricetiscus > Cricetiscus sungorus. The sequence goes on from JANBXA010000366.1 coordinate 17,662,214, forward strand.
GAAACTTCCTAACATATATGAAAGCAATCCTAATGAAATCTTCAAATAATGAAGGACACACAGCCTCAATTGACCATTTCATGCCACCAAATGTAGCATCCAGGACCATGACTGAGTTAGATACAATTGAGTTGTTGGTCAAAGGGTCCTGTAAAAATCCCCCCAACAACCAAGGCTGTTGCCAAGACAATAGTCTGTTCTCCACAAAGTGACAGAAAGCCCCCACTGGCACAGACAACACCCACACAATTCATTGGCTATGGAGAAGTTGAGCTGGTGCCTACATAGACTCTTCACCCCTCCATTCTTGTGTCTTTGGTACAGGAAGGTACTCTGCTGGCTACCAAAAGAGAAATGTAGACACCAACCCAGCCACACCCCTTTGGTCCTCAAAGCTGTCCTGCCTGTAAACACGCTAGGACAATTGTGACACAAAGCTTGTGGGAGTAGTTATACCAGTGTCTGATTTGACTTAAAGCCCACTCCATGAGAAGCCCTGACACCACTTGGGTGACCAAGAAACAGAGATTAGGTAGCCCAGAGGCCTAGGATAAAACCAAATATTGCTGGTCTTAAGAAAGAGAGATAAAATAAATCCTAATGACAGTCTACTATATTCATAGATCAGTGACTTATTCAGTCATCATCAGAGAAGCTTACTCCCGCAGATGAGAACAAATACAGACCCCCCCTGCCCCAATACACACACACACACACACACACACACACACACACACACACACACACACACGGAGACAGAGAGAGACACACACAGAGACAGACCTTGGAACACATAGCTCTAAAAGGGATGTCTCTTAAATCCCTCCCCTTAGAATTCAGAGAACCCCATGGAAGAGGAGGCAGAAAGAGTCACAGGGGACGGAGGACACTAGGAGAACAAATCTCTAAATCAGCTGAGCAAAGTTCATTCGTGGTAAGTATTGGACCCCCTGTTATTGGCTTCGTCTGCCATGGATGCAGATCTGCCACGTGATCTCGTGCTCTATCTCCTTTCCTGAGAGCCATCCAGGGGCTGATTTGCTCTGTTTATTATAAATATGGATTTGCTAATTTGGTTTGATTCGACTTACTGCATCCATTATTATTATTTGCTAGCTATAGGTTCCTGGGTTGCCAATTTGTTTGTTTTTTTTAATTAGGCTTTTTGAGAGTTTTTTGTTGTTGTTTGTTTCTGTTCCCCCCCCCTTTTTTTTTGGTAGCCCTGGCTTTTCCGAAAGTCACTATTTAGAATAGGTCTTGAACTCACAGAGATCTGCCTGCCTCAGCCTCCCGAGTACTGGGATTAAAGGTGTGTGCCACCAAGCCTGGTAGCAGCTTATTTCTAACTGTTGAGAACAGACCCTTCCCTTCTGGCCTTCCTACTTTCTGTCAAACTGTCTACTGTACTTATCATAGCTTTTCCTTCATCAGGAAGGTACTGTTTCTTCTTGCTTTTATTTATTTTTTTTGGGGGGGGTGAGGTTCTCTCTTCATAGCCTTGGTTGTTCTGAACTCACTCTGTAGACCAGGCTGGCTTCGAACTCACAGAGATCCACTTGCCTCTGCCTCCCAAATGATGGGATCAAAGGTGTGTGTTACCACCAGCTGGCCTACCCTGCAGTTTGACTCCCATTTAATTCTTTGTGTTTTATTTTTGCATTTTACATTCCTGCTACTGATTGCTAGTATAACTCCTCTATGATCCACCTTTGATAGTGTTTGGAGATTTTCTCTGTGGTCCAGGAGGTGGTCTATTTTGTTAATACTTCTTATAGACTTGAAAAAGTGGGCATTGAATCATTAGTAGCATTTCAGGCGTAACAATTTCTGTTGTCAGCTTGATGTATAACAGACCCCAAATAATAGCAACAACAAAATCAAAACATAAGAGTACAATAAGGTTTGCCATGGTGTGACCATTTTATGATTTCTGAGTAGTGAATGGATTCTGCAAAAATAAGGAACAGGAGAAAAGTCACTTGAATGTTGAGGATTGCTTAAAATGGCTTGTTACCAGCGATGCAGTAGTTTGCAGACTTGATAATATGTATTTCTTGCATGTCACAGGTCAGCATGATTTGTAGGGAATATATTCTGAATGCTTACCATTATATCAACTTCAACACTACAACTCTATATAAAAGAACTTTGGTATTTTTCTCAAGTAAGTATTGATCCTGGAGACTGCGCAAAGTTAACCACGGTTTAAGTATTTTCTGTATGTTCTCAGTTGTTTGAGACTGCAATCTAAAACTTCACAAGGCAAGCAACTCCAAGAGCCACTAATTAACATGTGATGTTGTCTCAAGCCTCCTTGACAGGTGGCGAGGAGTGGGAATTAAATTAGAAGTAAAAGCATTTTTGCGTTGGCAACGCTGCAGAAGTGCGAGCTCTATTGTTATAGCCGTCTATCTAATGGAGAGTAAGTCCACATGTAAAAAGCGTGCTTGGGTTTTAAGCACTGAGCGGATCCTTCCATGCACTGGCGGGAAGGATCGGCCCGGCACCTAACGCGCATGCGTGCGGCTATCACGGCCCACAGGAAGAAGGGAAAGCACGGGGAGGCGAGGCCGCTCTTCCAGGCCCCGCCCCTTAGCCCTCCAACGACGTCGCGAAGTTTGTTCTTCCGCTTCCGGTGCCCCACGCTTCTCTTTCTTCCTGTCTGGCCGGGAACATGGCGTCGCGCAAGGAAGGCACCGGTCCCACCGCCGCCTCGTCCGGCTCCGCGGGCGGCGCGGTGGGGAAGGGCAAGGGCAAAGGCGGCTCTGGAGACTCAGCCGTGAAGCAGGTGCAGATCGACGGCCTGGTGAGTGCGGGTGTCGGCCCCGGGCCCGCGTCCGCGCGAGGAGGCTGAGCGCGCGCTCCGCTCTGCAGCACCCTCCTCCTTCGTGTCCACGGTGGCTCGAGAGACTCCGCAGCCGTCCGTGCTTTCCCAGGAGAGAGCCGGGTGCTGAGCGCAGGGGCCGGGGGAGGGGTGTGTGGCACGCTCGCCAGGGCTTGCTTTTAGGCGCCCAGGAGAGCGGGAATGGGCTGGTCACAGCCAGGTGACAGTTGTGATGAGAGGGGTTTGGGGCCCTAGGAAAGGGAGAGAGGGGAAGGGGAACGGACGCCTCGGCCTCCGGAGGAGGCTTTCGGCAAGTGCGTCCTCAGGAGAGTCACTATTCTGTCACCGTGCTTTCGAGCAAGAAGGTCTGCATTTCACCTGCTAGACCCTCAGGCAGTGTTCAGTCTGAGCAATCAAAAGCCGTAGGAAATAGCCTGAAGTATATTTCTGGGTAGGGCGTCAGTGGAAGCAGGGGATACGGAAACGGATGGGACAGAAAAGACGTGAACCTAAAATGATGTGTGTTTCTAGGCGTCAGGAGCTTCCTCTAGCAGGGTGGTGGCAAGCGGCTTTACCCCTAGCGCTGGTGAGGCACAAGCAGCCACACTCTTGTGTGAGGCCACCTGGGGCTAAGATTTCCCCCTCCTCGCAAAAAGAAAACCACAAAAGAAAAAGGCTTTCTCCCAGCCTTTTGTCAAAAGCACACTTTCAGAGCACTTTTCTAGGTATTTCCCAGTAGCTAAGATACTTGTGTCAGGGGTTTTAAAGTTCATGTGAAAATTGGGATTGCAGCAGGCAGTGCAGTATGTAAGTGGAAATCATTAGTAATTTCCCTTCAGTATATAATTGAGTTTGTTGCGATTGACATGAAGTTTGATTTTTCTTCTTCTTTTTTTTTTTTTAATAGCCCAGTGTTTAAAAGCTCTGGGGCCCTGATAAAGTTAGCCCTAATCAGCCTCACTTACCTCATATATTCAGATGGGAGTGAGAAGTATCATGTTTTGGTGCATTGTTTGGACTATGAAAACCCTTTATGCTGTGACAAGTAGACATGGCTTGTCTGTCAGTTTGGTGCAGAATGTGGGGTGCATTGCCGGATAAGACCATTGGAGTCTGGCAGCTTGTCCTCTTCATATATAAAACTGGGCCTCTGAGGCGGAGCTGAGACTTGCAGATAGTTATGCTGCCTGACTGACTGGCCTGAGTTACAGGAATCCAGCTCTATTTTCCTTCCTAGGACTAGGGTGTCAGATGCCAGCACCATGCCTGGCTTTCTTTTTAGATGAGAACTGAGTAGTTGAGGGTCTCCTCAAGCTTGTGTGGCAAGGCACTTTACCAAATGAGCTATCTTCTGCAGCTCCTTTTTGCAAGGGTAGTATACCTGTGTTTCTTCACAGTGGCCTCACCCCCACACAAACCTATGGTAAAGTGGGCACGTTGTACATAGAACTGTGTCTCAGCTGAGAATGGTGGCACACATCTGTAGTCCCAGTGTATGGGGTGGAGGGGGAAGGAATGGGAGTTGAAAGTCATGGGTCTACCATCATTGCTCACTTGCTTGAGCACACATTGGGGTTGGGGTGCCTGCTGCTAGCTAGTATTAGAAGTACTATACTGCATGTCATTAATCCAAACAAAATTCAGAATTACAGGGTTAATTTTGACTGCTTTCATACCATGGTAAGGTCAGAAAATTATAAGGAGGACATTATAAAGCTAGCTTTATACATTATAGTGTTGAGTGAATTTAGTAGCTCTTGGGTAGAAATGACAGCCATTCTCCTATAAATGAGAAAACTAAAATACAGGTAGATTATGGGTCTTGATATATGCTAAAGTGTGGGAATAATTTCTATTTAGAAGAGTGGTTTTCAGTCTGTGGGTCACAACCCCTTTGGGGGCCAAATGGCCCTTTGGAAAACAGATATTTACACTATGATTTGTAACAGTAGCAAAATTATAGTTATGAAGTAGCAGTGAAAATAATTTTATGGTTGGAAGTCACTACAACATAAACGACTGTATTAAAGGGTCTTTGCATTGGGAAGATTGAGATGCCTGGTTTTAGCAGTTATGTGAGCTCTGATTATGATTCCTTTTTCTGATGATGAAAGACCAGAGTGCAGTGTAGTTTACACACCCTCTTACCGATGACAGGTTTTATTTCACTAAAACTAAAAGGTCTGAAATGGATCCTACATATGCCAGAGTAGTATAGTGGTAATTTGGCTTAATATAGTCAAAATGCGAAGCTTTTCCCACTTGCGTTGGAATATTACCTTCATACTTATTTTAGCATTTTCTTTTCTTTCTTCTTTCCTTCCTTCCTTCCTCCCTCCCTCCCCCCCCCTCTGTTTTTTGAGACAGGGTTCTCTTTAGCTGTCCTGGAACGCACTCTGTAGACCAGGCTGGCCTCTAACTCACTGAGATCCATCTGCTTCTGCCTCACCCAGTGCTGGGATTAAAGGCGTGTGCCACCAATGCCGGCTTAGCATTTTATTTTCTTGTGATAGTTTGTTTGTGCTTTAACAAGTAAAGCTTGCCAGAAGATCAGAGTGAAGCTAGCCACACTAATTAGCCATAGAGGCCAGACAGTGGTGGCTCACACCTTTAATCCCAGCACTAGGGGGGTGGAGATAGGAGTGACATGGCTGGGCAGAGAGAGAAATATAAGGCAGGAGGAGACAGGAGCTCAAAGCATTCAGTTTGAGGATTCGTAGAGACAGGATCACCCCTTCGGTCTGAGGATTCAATACAGGTAAGAAAAGGTTGCTCTAGTGGCTGACTGCTCTGCTTCTCTGATCTTTGAGCTTTCACCCCCTAATATCTGACTCCGGGCTTTTATTATAAAGACTAATGGTGCTTCATTTTCTCCCAGCTTTAAGTCTCATTAGTACACATTGGATCCTGTTGATTGTGTGAGGTTTGATTTTGGACTTTCTGTGCCTTCTCTTAGTCCCATCTATAGCTACTTTCATTATGTAAGTGGCAGGTGCTTACCTATGACCATAAAACACAGTTTTTATGAAGAAAAGCTCGATACATTATTGTAAGGGGATTTTGGAGAAATCACAAAGAAGAAAATGAATTTGGGTTGGCTCACACTCTTCAAACTTGGGGAGCATTTTTGTAGTTTTAAGTAAGAACACGGAGTTGAAGTGAGTGAGTTAAAGGTAATTCAGCTTCTAGTCTTGCTGGGCATGCTACTGTACTGCTTTCCTCGGTGGTCAGACAGGGCCATTTAGTCTCCCGCCTGCAGAGTATTCCACTCTACTCATTGGCTCCCTTGCCAACTGAATGCTCCTATTCTGAAAAAATTGTACTCTACTTTTAAAACTAAGTACTACTGTTATTAGTACTACTGTTGCATTGATGCAGTTGGTTTCTGTTATTAGGATTCCAGTCATGCCTAAGTCACCCAAACATCTGGACATGTTTGATGGGTTCTAGATGGTTTCCTTAGAATCTCTGAAGGTCACTTCCTAGCTCTCTTGAGTTATAATTGTACTGGTCACGTTTTCCTTTCTAACAATTCTTCCTTTCCCATCTATTGCAGAAACCTCACATAAACTGTCTTATAGACTATTTTGTCTAGTTGGCTGTCATAGACAGTGCTGTTGAGTAAACTTTCTTATGGGATAATGGGATAGCCGTAGCCTGAAAACTAAAACCCTATGGAAAATCACCATTATGCCCAAAGCACACTCACTTCCCTGTGTGATGTTTAAATTCCTCTCCTTTTTGGAGAGAAGAAAACCCTCCCTTCACATTCCCTGTGGGCATGCATACTCATCAGCTTCTTCAGAAGTACTCTATGAACAGGAAGATTGACCTTATGAGCTTACTGTAGTATACCCTGGGTAACCTGGCTATTCTGGAACTCTCTTTGTAGAGTAGGCTGGGCCCAAGCACAGATCCTCCTTCTTCCTCTGTGTATCTTGAGTGATTAAAGGCTTGTGCTACCATGCCTGGTTTATAGTATATTTTTACATATTGGAAACAGGTCTGTTAATTAATAATTAATATGTGCACATAGAACACAGACCATGAGAAAAAATGTGGAGGTAAAGAAACTGAACCACCTGTTTCTCATTCATCTTTCCCAGACAGCTATAATTAATTACTCTCTTTTAATGGTCCCTACCTTTCTCCTGGGCCTACTTTAGTAAGTACTGAAGCATTTGATAATCTTAGCGCCTCCAGACTCCAGAATAGCCTTTCAAGTAGTGGTCAGTGCGCCTGAATGTACAGCAATGTTTTAAGGACGTTTTGTAACAGTTCTAGAATGTTATTTATTAATGTATTGCTTTGTATGAGAGAAGAAATAACTTTTGTTCCAGGTAAGCCTTTCTGTCACTAATTTTACTTTAGAATAGTTACCATCCAGCTGTACCTGGGGAAAGAGTACTTGTTAGATGAGATATTATAAAAACCTGTGAATTAAGCATCTTGTTGGTTAACATGTAATTGTGTTGTATTCGTGAACATTTGGTTATACCATTGTGTTCTCTGTGACAATTGTAGGAGAAGATTGTTACTCTGTTCTCTTTTTCACAGCAGTTAATTGATTTAACTTTAAAAATGTAACTATGGGTGAGCATTAGGTCCAAGAGAGTAATCATGAACGTGATCTTTCAAAATGAAATATTATAGAGGTGATATTGATATTGATATTGATTTTGTCAGGGGCAATAACTACCCCCACCATTGAAGTTGCTTATGTTTCATTCACATCACAACTTAACAGCAATGACTTAAATCACAAAGAGTGAAGTGGAACTCCTACTTGAGCTGTAAAATGTGTTAAATTTAAGACTAATGCAGCTTTCTGTTTCTTGAATTTACATTTTGGCAATAACTACCTTCTTTGTTCTGTGTTAGAAAACATGGTCTAGGCTTAACCAAATAAGAAAACTGGCAAGGTCACAGATCTGGCAGTGAAAGAAGCCAGAATTAAGTGAAAGTCTAGATACTGACTTTACAGAGTATGTTAAAGGGAGATTTTGTGACATTACAGCTTCTTTGAGAGTAAAACCCTTCAACAGTAATAGCTGTTCTTTGAGATTGATGTGAGAAGGGCATACTATGGGCCTTACTGCCCAGAAGCTGCAGAATCCCAGCAGAGGAATTGTGCATCTTGCCTGAGTTTTTCAACCACAGGTGCCCCATGCAACTTGGGTTCTGCTGCTTTGCTTTAAGCTTCTAAGGAACCCTTCTTTTTAGTTAAATTAACTTATCTTACATCCTGGTCATGATTTTCCTCCCATTCCCTCTCTCACTTCATCTTTGTACCCTGCCCTCACTGCCCCCCAATCCACTCCTCTGTTTCTGTTCAGAAAGGGGCAGTCCTTCCTTGGGAGTCAAGAAAGCCTGGCATATCAAGTTTCGGTAAGACTAAGCCACTCCCCTTGTGTTAAGGCTGGGCGAGGCAATCCAGTATGGAGGAATAGGTTCCCACGAGCCAGCCAAAGTGTTAGGGGCAGCCTCTGCTCCCGTTGTCAAGAGTCCCACGAGTAGACCAAGCTACACAACTATCACCTATATGTAGAGGGCCTTGGTCAGGTGCATGCAGGCTACTTGGATGTTAGTTCAGACTCTGAGATCCTGTGAGCCCAGATTGTTTCTGTGGGTATTCTTGGGATGTTCTTGACCCCTCTGACTCCTACAATTCTTCCTCTCTCTCTCTTCAGCAGGGTTCCCTGGTTTAATGTTTGGCTGTGGTTCTGCATCATCAGTTAGTGGATGAAGGCTCTGATGACAACTTGGATAGTCATCAATCTGATCACAGGAGATGGCTAGTTCAGACTATGCATCTACTATTGTATATTGGTAGGGGTTTTCCTTGCATCAGGTTTTTACTTGACCCCAAAATGTACCCCCTTTCCAGTCATCTCTTTCAGTACTCTTCCCTTCCATCCACCCCCAACCGGATCCTTCAAGTTCCCATCCCCCACCTGCCCCCAGGCACCCAGGAGATCTCTTCTGTTTCTCCTTCACAGGGAGATCCATTCGTTCCCCACTTAGGGAACCTTGTTACCTAGCCTCTGGGTCTGTGGATTGCAGCATGGCTATTTTTTGTAGCTAATATCCACTTATGAGTGAGTATATACCATGTTTGTCCTGGGTTTGAGTTACCTCACTCAGGGTGATTTTTCTAATTCCATCCATTTGTCTTCAGGTTTCTTGTTGTCATTGTTTCTATCAGCCGAGTAGTACTCCATTGTGTATTAAGGAACTTTTAGAGTAGACATCACTATGAACTTTAGTTAGCTAGGATGGTGATCTTTTAAATGAGAATTGCCTGTATATAACCAATGCAGAATATTTTGAGTAAAGTAGCTTATCACTTTTTTTTTTTTAATTTTTGAGACAGTGTGTAATGAAGAGCAGGGTGATTCTAACCAAGCTTGCTGTATAACCCAGGCTGGCCTTGTGCTCCTGAGCGCCTGCCTCCACTTCCCAAGCGCTAGAATTATTGACCTGTACCCTCATTCCTGGCTTAGTTGCACTAGTGATTTTTAAATACAGATATAAAAAAAGAGCCAAATGTCTTAGAGAGCTTGGATTCAAAGAAGGACCTTGCTGTGGGAGTGGATTTATTTTCACTACTCCAAAAAACACTGTGCAGAATAGAATTAAAGCTTAGGGACTAGGGAGTGGTCTTCTCAGTGGAAGGGATATATCTATGAGCAGCAGTGGGGCTGCTGGAGAGAACCAGGGGCTTGGTAGCCACACAGCTACTAGTTTACACCTGTTGAGTTGATGCATTTTGACAAACTTTATTTTTGTGACATAAATTGATTCTAAAGTCTAAATAGCTAAGCGTGGGGTGTCTGGAGTGATGGCCCAGTGGTTAAGCACTTGCATTAATCTTGCAGAAGACTGTATGTAGTTCAGTTCCCAGCACACATAATGGGTAGCTTACAGTGGTATGTAACTCCAGCTCCAGGGGATCTGACACCTTCTGATCTCTGTACAGTTGCATTCACTTGCATATTCTCTCTCTCTCTCTCTCTCTCTCTCTCTCTCTCTCTCTCTCTCTCTCTCTCTCTCTCTCTCTCTCTCTCTCTCTCTCTCTCTCTCTCTCTCTCTCCCTCTCCCTCTCCCTCCTTCCCTCTCTCTCTCTCTCTCTCTCTCTCTCTCTCTCTCACACACACACACACACACACACACACACACACACACACACACACACACACACAAAGAGTAGGAGTGGTGTATGACCTTGTAATCGCAGTACTTGGGAGGCAGAGGCAGAGGCAGAGGCAGAGGTGAATATAGGTGGAGAGTTGTTTTTGGGAGAAGACCTCTTAATCTCAAAAAACTCCAGCCAAAATCAAGTGGAAAGTGGATAAAGTATCACTTTCCTATGCTGAATTTCACAGTACTATCAGTACAGTAGCACTGCTCAGGTGTGGGGTGTGGTCTGTGAGGTGAGTGCTGGGTTGAGGCTGAATGTTAAGGAACTTTTGCAGCATCTTGATGCTGCTGTACAGTTGAGTGTGACATCCCAGGGCTTGTGTTTTCTCTTTATGAAACTTCAGTTTTCTAAAGGTAAGTAATCTCCACCCTCCCCCATTTTCCTAAAGTGGTGGTCCGTAGTAAACAGTGGGGATGTGTTCTTCACAAGTAGCTAGAGATGTACTGTGAAAAACAATTTTCATATGGGTGTAGCTTTTTTCCTAACTAGTGTAATAATATTTAATACATCCCTGATGAATAAGTGATCACTTAGTTCCACCAGATTTACTTTTTAAGTTAGTTTTGCTGGTTAAAATACCTTAAATATTTTAGTGTTTTTTCTTTGTTTTGTTTTTTCTGTTGTCTAAAAAGATGAATGAGTAGTTCAGTGTTTACTTACTTTAGCTGAACAGTACTAGTTGAGGCCTTCACACTTTCCACGAACTCTGCTTTATAAAGGCTACAAACAGTAGGTGCTGTAGTCTTAAATTTTTGAAGTACTGAGGCTTCATCTGTTTTTTTCAGGGACAGTCAGAAACCTGTTTTTCCTGGTGCATGTTGACTTTATTACTTTTAGCTTATTTGCTAACCAGATCTTTGCTGGTAATAGATGGCACCTTGGCCATGGGCGTGATAGGCAAGTGCTGCACCACTGTCCACTTACCTGCCCTACCTCCTTTTGAGTGTTTATTACAGTGGAGTTGAATTGCTTGTTTGCAGATTTATGGTTGGCACAGGTCAGGCTTCTCTTAAAAGGCCATTCTGCTGTTGAAAGCCAGTTATGTCTTTCACAGTGGTGGTATGTATATGCATGTGCATGCTATCTGATAATTTGCAGATGTTTGTGCATGATGCCTAGGAATAGAATTGTAGGATTACTGTGTCAAAAAGAGATGCCCTATACAAACAAAGAACTATCGGCAACTAAGGAACCTTAAGAGTGCTGAGTAGTTCTCCACAGGGAAGAGCATGCCTATGGTCATCCAATTCCAAGTGATCAGCCCTAAACACATACACACGAGTAACATGCACACTGAGGAGGTTGTGTTTTTCTACCTACCTACCTACCTACCTACCTACCTACCTACCTACCTACCTACCATCCATCTGTCTTCTGTCCATCCATCCATCCATACTAGGAATTGAACACACCTAGGCAAGCACTACTTTGATAGTCTCACTAAGTGGCTTAGTATGCCTCCAATTTGTGATCTTTCAGCTTCTGGTTCCTGAAATCTGGGATCTTAGGCATTGTACTCCATAATCTCTACATGTTTTTGATGTTCTTAAAATAATTTCCTGGGGCTGGACAGATGGCTCAGTGGTTAGTAGCATTAGCTGCTCTTGCAGAGGGCCCAGATTTGGTCCCTAGCATCCACATGGCAGTTCACAAATATCTGTAACTCCCTTTCCAGGGGGTTCAGCACCTTCTCTGGCCTTCAGTTCAGGCACCAGGGATATATGTTGTATACTGACATAGATGCAGGCAAATATTGAATACACATACATTTAAAGAAAAATATTTTATGAAAAGCAGGTGTCCCAGAGGTGTTCTCAGTGTCCTTTTTGTTTTGAGTCAGGGTTTCTCTGTGTAGCCCAGGTTGTCCTCACAGAGATCCTCCTGCCCATGCCTCCCGAGTGCTGGGATTAAAGGTGTGTACCACCACTACCTGGCTTATAATTGTTTTTCACAAACTATAATCGCGATCTGTTTTCTTTATTGTCATTAACATTTTAGATAACTGTTTTAAAAGTCCCTAGGGACATAATTGATAAACTCTTTCTCAGTGTTTTGTGTGTTCTTTCATGAGTATTCAGTATCGGTTCCAGATGTTAAGTGACAAGTGATATAATAAAAGATTGAGCACAAAGGCAGACATGGTAATTCACCTGTTCTTTACAAAACAAGACATTAAAAAAGACTTGAAAATGCAAAACAGTTTTCTTCTGTTCTGAATACAGTATTTTAAAATACTGAGTAAATATTTTCATTTTGGAAAATAGTTATTTTTTTATAAGAATGTAGCTTATGTTGGCACACAGCACATTCATTATTGTTAAGAGAAATATTGTCAGAATTTACCAATTTCAGTTTCTGATTGAAATTATCAACACTGTAGTTTTGGGGGCTTTGGTGAATTTTAAGAACTTGAAAGTTTTAAAAGAGTATTGAGTGTTTTGGGTCCTGAGTGTGTTCAGTTCTTGTCCCCAAGTTCTGTTCCATTGTTTCTGCATTTTTAGGGCTTTGGGTGACAGGAATGGCTTTTGTTCCTACTCAGTTCTTTGATCCCATAGGAGTTTATGTTAATGAGGTGACCTAGGATTCACTTGGGGTCCATAAAGTAAGGAGTTGGGTGAACTGGAGGAGATGAGTCTAATTTACTAAAGATCAATAAAAGCAACATAAAATTTAAAACAGTACTAAAGACGCCAGCCTTGCTGAGTGAATGGAACTCAATAGTTAGAGGCCCAGGAGGAGTGGTAGGCTCAGCCACTATTCCTGCTTTGATCCCCTGCACTGTCCTTTTCTTTGTTTGACTCTTTTCTCTTTTAAGACCAGCTAAGTAATGTGTTTCCCTGAGTTGTGTAAGCCTGTTAAAGCAGGTGGTTAAACCTGAGAAGGGTGTCGTGGGAATCCCTGGTTTATGGTCTGTTGGTATTGTGGGATAGAGGTCTTAACTGTTGGGGTCTGCTGCTAACTTCGGGTAATGTGGAATTGCCTTAAAATCTGAGATCCAAAGGTGGTGGTGGGAGAACTGGGAGACTTGCTTGGTGTGGAATCCTGTTACATATTTGAGTAAGAGACTTGTTCTAAAATTTGGAACCTAATGAAAACATAGACCAGGCTGGCCTTGAACTCACAGTGATGGGATTGAAGGCATGTACCACCACTGCATTAAAATACAGTTTATAGACAAGTAAGGAATTGAGATGAAATATTACAGGACAAAAGTACACTTTCTAGAGATGAATGTAGGTTTCCCTAGAAAGCAAGTCTTAATTTCAAGTTTGTGAAGGATTTCCATTATATTACTTGAGTAAAAAATTTGTTATGTTATTGTTAGTATTCTTCTGATTTAGGTACAAAGTCTCTTTCTGAAGCTTTTGTGTTGGAAGCCTAATTGTCACTTGATGGCCTTTGGGAAGTGATTGGGTCACGAGAGCTCTGACTTAGTCACTCCTTTCTCTGTTTGAGTCATACTTTGATGGTGTTATTGGGAAGATGTGGAGACTTCTGTGGTGGGGCTTGCCTGGAAGAATTGGTATCTGTGGGCCTGCTTGGAAGGACTGTAGTTGTTCCTGATCCATTCTTGTCTCTCAGTTTGCTGCCATGGAGTCATTGCTCAGGCAACTCCACTGTGCTGTCCACCATGATGCTCCGCCTTCCTCTCTTTGAAAACATGGGCTGGAACCCCTAAAACTGAGCTGAAGTAATTTCTCCTTTAAGTGGTTTGTCAGGCAGCTTGCCACAGCAACACAAAACAAACATTGTGTGCAACTGTATTACTTCACATTGCTGTGACAAACACCAGAGAAAAACAACTAAAGAGTAAGTTTTCCTTTGGATCGTGTTTTCAGATGGTTCAGTTTGGTTGCATGCCCCATGTGTTTGAGTAGAACCCTATCACGGTGACAGAAGTGGATGAACTAGGAGACTGTTCTCATGAAGGCAGGGAAACACTGAAAGGAAGGAACTTGGGGCCAGGTACAATACAGGAACCTGTGTCCTCCAATTAGATCCAACCTCCTAGAGTTAACAGAACCGTCAGAAATACTATCACCAATTGAGGCACAGCACTAACCACAGGCGTCTGGGGGCCATTCACAGTTACATCATTAACAGTTGGACAGCAGGAAGACCATACAGTTTCAAATGATGGTTTGATAAAGATGCTTTGATTTATTGTTGAATGCTTCCTTTCATCAGGTTGAAATGGCAAGATTGTGCATTTATTACTTTGGTGATGGAGTCTTTCTTGAGTTTATATCTTGGTCAGCCTTGAATGCTGTAGATAATTTATCCTTAAGTTTAAAATTTTATTTATTGAAATGAACACTGGTGATAACCAGTTTTATCTTTGCATGGAAGACCAATGCTCCATTACCTGGAAATCCTTTGCCGTTTAACAGGTACTCGTTTTGAGGGCTTTTCCAGAGAGAGGAATTTATTGAAGTCAATTAGCCCTCATCACAGGGTTTTAAGCTCTCTCTGTAATTCCCTACTTAACTTATTTATTATCTACTGATTTTATTTAGCAGCTAATTGGACCTCTGATTTCCTGTCTCTTTTGGGGATATTGAATGATTAAGTGACCCTGATGGGGAATGTCCTTCTGTATATATGTTTTTCTTATTGGTTGATGAATAAAATACTGATTGGCTTGTAGAGGCAGGAAGGTAGGGGGGACTAGGAGACTAGGAGGATGCTGGGGGTGGGGGTCAGAGGATGGGAAGAGATGCCATGGAGAGACCAGGAAGATGGGATGCACCAGGTGTTCTCTGATAAGATAAGGCCATATAGAAATACATAGATTAGTAGTTATGGGTTAATAATTAGGAGAGCTAACAAGATGGCTAGAAGCCCTAGCCATCTGCCGACAGTTTAATATGTCTCTGTGTACTTACTTGGGGCTGAAGGGCGGCATGACCTGGTGGGACAGAAACTTTCATCTTCATGTCCCTGGTCTTTATAAGGAACCAAGGACTGGTTCAGGAATGCTGGAAGGGATATGAGGTAGTCTTGTTTATGCTTAGCTGCAACCTGCTTGTTTAGATCCTTAATAGTCTCCTTCTGCCTTCCCTCCTTCCTTTGTGAAAGGAAATAAGGTTATTTTGACTGGCTTCTTTGTGAAAACATGCTGGATTCTAGTCATTAACATTCCCCTGTGCATATATAGATAACTAGCTTTTCAGTTGTGACTTTCTTCTAAACATCTACATAAAGCTCACCTGTTTTCTGATATCTGCTTACTTTGTTTTAACAAAGGCTTAGTGAGCTCATTAGTAGGATTAACTATCCAGGAAACTCATGTGAGCCTTATTATTTATGTAAGGTTAAAGGAAATGGTTTGTAAGACAAAATTTATTGAGTCGTAATATGTAGTTTTGTGGTTGTGGAAACTCACTGGTAGCTTTTTTTGTTCTTTTCTTAGAAATAAGTAAAACATAGACTAGTATGGCATTTAAGTTGTCTTTTGTATTTCCTTTTAGGTAGTATTAAAGATAATCAAACATTATCAAGAAGAAGGTCAAGGAACTGAGGTTGTTCAAGGAGTGCTCCTGGGTCTGGTTGTGGAAGATCGACTGGAGATTACTAACTGTTTCCCATTCCCCCAGCACACAGAAGATGATGCTGACTTTGATGAAGGTAAGTGCGCAGACTGGCGGCAAGTACGTCTTTACCATATATACAAGTTAACACATTTTCCAGTGTAACTTGATTATATGCTATTGGGAGTTTTTTTACTGGGTTAACCTAAATCACTTTTTCTTTTGAGTTTTTTTGGAAAATGCATGTTCTATGCAATGAGAATTTGTAATAAAGTTCATTACTTTGTCCTGTTTGGCATATATTCTCTTCTGTTTTCAAGTATTTAAGAAGAGATGATATTGCCAGATGCTTTAGGAATATTATTTTGTAGTTAAAAGATTACACCAGACACAAACTGAGCATCCTTAAGAGATGTCTGTTTTAAAATCTAGTTGAAAATAATTTTTCACCTTTTACTTTTTTGAACTCTTAGGACACAGTTTATATCTGGTTTTAAAATTAAAAATGGTTGCATATAGTCTATGACCAATTTTTATTATCGTAACTTTTTTTTTTTGAAAAATGTGAAATTAAGCATGTTGTCAATAGATCTATAGAAGTTTGTCATAAAAGTGACACCATTAACCTTTCTGTGTCTCTCACCACCGACAACCATTGTTCTGTATGCCTTTCTGTTTGTCTTTTAGATAATCAATAAGTTAAATCATGCAGACTTTGAGGTCAAGTTTCATCTGTTGTAGCATACATATGATAGGATTTAAGACTTTTTATTTAAAAGATGTGTGTATGTGCATGTGTGCATGCGTATGTGCATGTTTGTATGTGTGTGTATGTATGTATGTATGTATGAATGTATGTATGAATGTATGTATGTGGGTGTGTTGTATCCTCTGCAGCTGGAATGATAGGTGATTGAGTCACCTGGTGTGGGTCTTGGAAACCAAACTCCAGTTCTGAGTCATTTCTCCAACCAAGACTATCTTTTATTTATTCCTTGACAATTACATGTATCTTGATCAGATCTACTCCCAGATCCTACTCTACCACTTCAGCACATCATTTACCTTCTTGGCTATTAATTATTTTATTTAATTACTTTTTCTTTTGGTGCCCCACTGGGTCCATTTAATGCCACCAGCTGGAAAGTTGGCGGATCTTGTTGCCTTCATCTTGCAGGTACCCATAGTTTGAGTGAGTTCATGAGTTGTGGGTCCTGTGGATACAGAGAGCCTATTCTACTTGATGGCTTGAATAGCTTTTGGAAAAAAGATTATTCAGTCCTTTCCCCATTTTAAAATTGGATTTTTTGTTGTCAATATACAAATCTGTGTAGTTATTAATTCCTCACTGGATAATCATTTGCATTGTTCTGTGGGTTGCCTTTCTCCCCCTTTGCACTATAGTTGTAAAGTGTAATCTTGTTTGTTTCACTTTTTGTTGCCTGAGCTTTTAGTCAAGTTTGAAGAAACTTAACAAATTTAATATGAAAATTTTTCCTGTTCTAGGAGCTTTACGGTTTTAAATACTAAGTTGAGGTACTTAAACATTTTGAGTTCACTTTTGTAGGTATAGGAAGGTCCCAGATTGCCTAGCTTTGGAGAAGATTCTTCCTTTCCCATTGAGTGCTTCAGGCATCGGTGTTGATAATTTGACAGCATATAATATAACGCTAGGGGTTGATTTCTGGACTTCGTATTGTTACTCTGGTTCAAAGGTCTGTCCTTTGAATCCCAGCTAATGAGAGTAAAGCCCATTACCCAAATTCTTTGGTCAGACAGGGCTGTCTACCAGAAAACAGCATTGAACACACAGGGGGCAGTGTTCAACAGACAGACAGACAAAGAAAACTGCAGGGCTAGGGGCTTTCAAGGGCTGGCATTTCCAGAGATATTTTGGTTATGTAGAAACTTTGCTGAACATTTCAAAGTTTTTTGGTGGAGCATCTTATCAGAGTGTAGGTTAGGATATAGGTTGTGGGACATGTCAAATTCCAGAAAAGACCTGGTCAAATCCAAGTTTTGTAGAACATAGGAATGAACATATTTTGACCATGTAATAGATGACTTCTAATATTAAGATGGAGTCAGGTTGGCTCATCAATGCAAGAACATGCCTTAGGTTACTTAACTTTGTGGTGCCTTTTTTTGTTTTGGTTTTTTGAGATAGTCTTACTGTGTAGTTCTTAGCTGTCATGGAGTCCTTTGGACCAGACTATCCTGAAACTCAGACATCCTCCTACCTCTGCCTTCCTTACACTAAGCTTAAAGGCATGCACGACCTCAACCAGCTGTAATACATTTTTACATTCACAAAGTGTGAGCTTTTCCATTTTGTTTTTCTCTTTTAAGTCTGTGCCACTATTCAGTATTCTTGGAAAGTCTGTGCATATTTAAGACTTTTTTAAAAACAGATTTATTTATTCATATATTTTATGTCTATGAGTGCTCTGTCTACATGTATGTTTGCATACAAGACCCCATTATTGATGGTTGTGAGCCGCCATGTGGTTGCCGGGAATTTAACTCAGGTCCTCTAGAAGAGTAGCAGCCAGTGCTCTTAACTGCTGAGCCATCTCTTCAGCCTGCATTTTAGATGTATTAAAATGTTTATAAAAAAAATTAGAATTTTGACAGGGACTTCATTTAGGATGTAGGTAACAGTGGGTAGTGATGAAAAGTCTTTTGTCTCCTTGGTTAAGTTTATTTCTAAATATTGTATTTACAATATTGTAAACTGGGTAGTTTTCTTCTCGTGCATTTCTTTTAAATAAAACTTTGTATTTTGAGGCATGGTTTCCCTATGTAGCCTTGGCTTTCCTGGTCTGTAGACTAGGGTGACCTTAAACTCATGGAGATCCCCGCCTGCCTCTGCCTCCTGAATGTAACTTAAGAAAGTATTATTATTGTTGGAAGCACATGTGCCACAGCATGTGTGTGGGTTAGAGGTCAGTTTGCCTTTGCATGCCTGTGGATTCTGGAGATCAATCTTGGGTTGCTAGGCTTGCATAGTAAATGTTTTCCCTACTGTGCCATCTTGTGTGTCTTACATGATTTTAATACAACTTGTAGCCAGTTGCTTTTAACTTAATAAAATGTCAATATTGTATTTAGCCTCTTAGAGAAGTAATGTGAATATATTGTAACTATAAAGTAAATTCTTGCAGAGGCTGATTTCATGCTATTGTCATTAGTCTGGGAATAGTTTCCATCAACTTAATTACCTCTGAAAAACCATGTACCTGCTTTGTTTTAGACATCTGATCGCTTGTGTGTCATTTTTGTAAACTTCTGTCCATAATGCATTTTTTCCCTGTTTTTAAATAGACCTGTTTTCATCTGGATTACTGTAAATTTTAAACACCTTTGATAGGATTACCACTGGGATTTGTGTGCAGTCTTATAGTGCTATCACTATGAGGTGTGTTTCTCTATTCAGCATATCTGGAGATGCTTAGTTGTAATTTAATACTCACTGATTCAGGACTAGGGACAAGCGATTATTGATAGAGTTGTTTTCTCTTGCAAATGAAGAGAGTAGAAACCATCTCACAACATATAATGCAGTTACCTGGTTTTATTGGGTAGTTACTATTTTTTTAATAAATTTTTTTAGAATGTAAAGAAATAATCTGTAGTCCAGTTATGCTGCACAAAGTGTTAATATTAATTTAGAGCTTGATCATTGGAAGTTCACGTATTATGAATTTGAGATAATTAACTAGGTCACATGTACTTTAAGAAGCTTGTTTAAGGCTTTAACAGCGTCAAGATAAGAGCCTTTACTTAGCATTTGGTAATACTAATAATTTTTAAATCCTGGTCATTATTCTGTTCCACAGAGGTTGTCATTTTTATCAGCCCTATTTGCTACATTAGGAAACTGAAGTGGGTCAGATATTAAAATATATTGGATGTAAAACAGGGTGATTCCGTATCTGAAATCTGAAACAAGTTCAAATCTCTTGGTTTACCTTTAAGAGCTAATGAAGGGCTGGGAATGTGGCTCAGCCTGTAAAGCGCCTGCCACATGCATTAAGAACCCAGTTAGCTCTCCAGCTCTGTGGTGCTTGTCTGTAACCCCAGTGTTAGGGCAAGAGCATGGGGAGGAGGGAGGAGGTCTGTGCGCTTCTTCGTCAGCCTGTGAAGCTGAATTGATGAGCTCCAGGTTCACTGAGAGGCTCCTCCAAGTATAAGGCAGCGTCATTGGTGAAGACACCCGGCATGACCTGGTCTCCGTGTCTGCAGACATGTACCCACAATACAAACACAAAGAACTAATAAGATTCAGTACTTTGATTATACATGTGAAATTATTTCTTCATAGTCTTAAGTGATATGCTTGAATTTTAGGTCCAGTTACCTAAACCCATTTATTCTCTTAGTAATCTTCAGATTTTCTTGTCAAACAAATAAAAGTAAAATTTATTAACTGTGTTTGGGTATCTTAGAATAGTCGTAGATGTGGGATATTTTGTGTCTTGGTCTTACTCACTAGATTTTCTTATTCATTGTCCTCTTAAATCAGTATTTATTAAGAGAAAGGTCTTTTCTTCTGCCACCCACTCTATGAAATTGAAATGTCAAGTATTTCATAGTTATGGTAATTATGTAATTTGGGTTTCATAAGGTTTTTTTTTTTTTGGTAGGGATATGGGCTTGGTTTTTTGTTTTTGTTTTGTTTGGTGTCTCCTGTAAAGTGAGGAATTTTAATGTGTGGTACAAATAAAATATTGTAAGTGCTTTAAACTGGGTTGACAAACTGGCCTGTATGCCTGCTGTTGTAAATAAAGTCTTACTGGAAGACTGTCCTATTTGTTTATGTATTTGTGGCTATATTCCTACTACAGTAACAGTAATCATATGGGTCTTTGCATAAACTATTAGGAACCTGTTTTGGCTCTTTGAAAAATTTTGATTGATAATTCAGCTTTCTTACTCCTTATTCTCTGTATCTTGTTTGAATAAAAAGTAAGGTTATACTTTCTCTTTTTATTTTAAATATATGTTTGGTGGTTGTTGTTCACACTTAGTAATACCCAAATTTAGAGTGGATGTGAACACCAAAATGACATTCTAATGCTACTGGATTTATTTCACTGGCAGCCCTGGGAAGTAGCACAGTAGATAATTTTTGCTGTAATTTTAGTGCCTTTTCTTTTAAAGAAAACAGTGTACACTGAGTTGTTGCATTTAGAGGAACCAACTGTAGATAACAGGGTAGAGGTGTTCATAGGTGTCAACTGACTGCATGGAGCTCCTGTGACAATAAGTAACCTGTGACCTAATTCCTACCGGATTCTCTGTTGCCTTTCATTTAGCACATGTTGATTGCTCATTTAATGAATACAGAATTGCGAAGTTTTCTTAGGGTAGAATTGTTTGCCTAGTGTTTCCTTGGATTGTATTATAGGAAGGATAATGTAAATCCTAGAAATGTCTTTGGTTTCTGTTATTCACAGTTTTGTTTTTTTTTTTTTTTTTTTTTTAAGTTCAATGTAGGAAACTCTTTGAGTGTCCAGATTTTGCTAAACTTACATTAGAGAGCTTGCTTTTTGATGAAAGTGGGGTAACTCATTCATTAGAGAATTTCTTTTTAAAAATGTGAGTAAAAACCCCTCAAGTTAGATCTCCCATTAGGGGGCACTGTTATCAAGCCTAGAGCTGGAAACTGATTTGTTTTCTCAGACATACAACCCAAGGCTTGCTAACAGAGAAACATATTTTCATCTATAAGATTCAGATCCTGTTTTATACAACTGAATTCCTTAAATATGTTATAAAGTGCACTGAATTAAACACAGATTCAGTAACTTACTGTCTTGTTTTCCAGCAGACTAAATCAATTTAATATTGCAGGTGAGATAGAAAGCTTACCTTCTCTGCATCAGAGCCAAATTCATATTTTTTATATTTGGAATGGACAAAGTTTTAATTTTGCTCGCCTTAGGTTAGTCACAGAGTGGTCATAGTCCTCCAAAATTGATCTTACTAAGGAAGTGGGGAAACCACTCGGGCTGTTCTGCTGTGTATTCCGCACGATGTATGAGACTCGTAGTTTCCTTGGGTAATTTTTGTTGTGGCAAAATTGTTTTTTTTGTTAAAAGTTCAGTGTTAAGAAATATTAGTACAGACTGTTTTGCGGGATTATCTAAAAAAAAAAAAAAAAAAAGTAGTTCAAACAGAAAGTGCTGGGGACCTCTAAATGGACTTGAAAGAAAGAGAGAAAGAAAGGAAGAAAGAAAGAAAGAAAGAAAGAAAGAAAGAAAGAAAGAAAGAAAGAAAACCCACAAAAACCAAACCTTAATGAAAATAAGGTGCTTTGAGAGCGTCTTTTCACAGTCAGGTGATGTTTGTATGGCTGGGTTTAGGGAGATTGAAATCTGGGTTGGGAGGGTGCTTTGCTGTGCTCTCTGTAAGAGTCTGGGCTTAATGACTGTTCACAAACCTGAGCCAGAACTAGAGGAAGGGCTCCTCCTTCTGTCTATGTTGCCTCAGAATCCAGAGCATGGTCAGGACTCGGGAGACAGTCCGTAATATTCAGACAGATGGAGACATTTTGTGGAGAGATGGGCTGTATGCTTATTATTTTGTTGATTCGCCTATCTGTAGTTAGTAATCGCTGTGGTCTTTTCAGTAGATTCATTCTAAAAGAATCTGCTTATTTTGTTATAATTTTTTTTAACTACAAAGAGCTTTTCTTGGTAGAAACATTAGACGATTCTTTTCTTGATAGAAATATTAGACACTTTGAGGGATATGGTTGAAGCTTGTTGGAAAGATAGGGACATTTATTTAGTGACCTCAAATATTCAAGTACAAGTGTGATAAAATGCTTCATACATTTCAGGGAGGAAAATGATTGCCCACAGTAATTTATTTCACCATTTATGCGGAAATGACAATGTATAGATAGTGAAAAAAGATAGAAAGATTGCAAATCCTGTTATAGCTGTGAAAGGTTTTAAGTAGGAGAGACAAATGTATAAATAAGAAAGTTTGAGGTATACGTTTTACATCTGGAAAGAGGTGGAGAAAATGGTAGGAACGATCAGATATCAGTGTGGTGTCTTGTTTGGGATGACCTCACAGAAGAGAAGTTTGAATTTGTAGGTAGATGTCAGTTGGGATTTTAAGTAATTGTTAAGGAAGGCAACATGTTCTTAGTGTATCCTAATTATCCACATTTGTGGACATAGTAAGTAGTGCAGATATCTCAAGAAATAAAGAGTAACCTAATGTGATTATTTGATTTGGTATTTATTCTGAGAAAGTTGCATTCCTCGACAGTACTTAGTTCAGATGGGGCTGCTCCTGTAGTATGCTGTACGGAAGCTTCTTAGAGGCATATTGGAATAAGCAAGTGACCCTGCTGGTGTCACGTTTGTGGGGATTTTATTCCGTAAGACAGATAGATAGCTCAACTTAATACTTAGTAAAATGTTTAATACATTTTAAATATTTAAGAAATAGTTCATTTTCACATTGTCTGTGTAGCTACTACTGGACTATATACTAAACTATAATTCTGGTTATTTTTTGTTTTTGTTACTTACCGTAAGGTAAGGTTTGAAACATTGAATAGTTAATGATTTTCCGGTGACTTCAGAGCAGTGAACTGATTTAGATTAATGCCATACCAAACTATTTTGATCATTCAGACAGGCTGTTTGTGATTTAGACTTTAATGATATGTTTCATTTTTGGTTCGTTAAGGTGATTAGGAGATGAGAAGATCTAAATGTGAAACTGAAATCTCAGTATATTCAGGCCTTTTTGTTGTTGTTGTTGTTCCTTTTTGAGTTTTTCAAGAATAACTACACGTGTGGGCAAAATCTGGCTTCATTTTAAAACTTTCTCAAGTGTCATTGGGTTTATTTCATGTTTTAAGTTTCACTTTTAAAAAATGAGTTGAGAAACAGCAGTGTAAGGTAGGGTGCGCTATTGAAAAGGTGGTCCACATGGAAGGTTCTCTGCTTAAAGAAACTGAAAGCGCTTTTACCCGTCCTTCAGTGGTCCCCAAGGCATAAGTGCTATGGTTTGGAAAGAAGCCAAGGAAAACCTGTTTGAATTTTGTGCAGACTTAAAGTAATACTGTAAGATTTGAAAATTACAGGTGGATATAGTACTTAAATAGTATTTAAAATTCCTGTTTCCCAAGTCTAAAAACGTAATCCTTAATTACCGGTCCCAGTGGTTTAAGTTTTAATTGAATAAAACCCGTTTTGCTTTTGACCCACAACAACTCTAGGTGAAGATACACGAATTATTACTAAACTTCAAGCTGATAACCCTTAAGAATGAACTATTTAATACCAATTAAAATGTCAAAAAGCTACAATTAGGGTATGTAAGCAAAGGTTCTTGTTATTTCTGTTTTTCTATAAACCGTTTCCTAAGAAGCAAGTTTAAGCTCGTTTCGAATTTTGCCCAGGAGTGTTGGCTAATTTCAGTCTTCCAATTAAATATATTACCTAATCTGTGAATTTTATATATTGCTAGGTTAATTATAATTAGAGTTGATGTTCTTGATGCTGATGTTGCATTTTCCAGAGATATCTCAATCAAGGATATGAGATCTGTTTGTAAATTAACATTTCTCTCCAAGTTTTATAGTTCTACATAGCCTGTCTACTTGAGACTGCTCTGAGTAAGCTTAGCATACCCTACCAGTTCCAATATAAGTATTATTTATTGCCTTTTTAAAATTGGTAACTTTCACTTGGTACATTTAATCTACTTTCCGATGTAGTGAAACACAAAAGCACTGTTTGTTTTGACCTAGTTTCATGGTACAGATTTAGACACCCTGGCCATACCCCTGTGCACTTACCATTGCTTCCTCTAACATCTAACATTCAGACATGTTTTAATGTGCAGACAGCCTCTGCGTGAATAGGGAGAGGATTATATGTTATTTCAGCAGTCTTTGTAGAAATATGTCCACGTTACAGAACCAGATAGGTGGTGATGCTGTACGAGTGTTTGATAGCAGGTAACTAACTTTAGAGCCAGCAACCATGGCAGTGGGAGTCTTGCTGCAGAGCCTACTGGGACTCTTGGGATTTGTGACCTGCCATTAGCCTGAGCAGGCTGTAAGGCTGACAGCAGTAGCACCAGCTGGACCTCTGCCAGTTGTCCTTAGGCTCCATAGCTTCTGAGCTCCATTTATATTTTCATCCCTCCCCCATCTCATTAGACTGGTTGATATTTGAATGAGAACTATATCGAAACTATACAGCTTACCACATGTCTACTATAGATGTTTTGGGGGAAGGGGAGTGCTGGAAGGAACTTAGCTGTTGTAAGCAGCACGTTAGGCTTGAAGCATGAGGAAGCCTAATAGATGAAGTTAGTAAATCAGAGAAGTACAAAGTGAAGACTGATGAAGTGAATATCCTAGATCCTATCAGTCTGTCATCTGTAAAGAAGTAGGAGAATGACTTGGGGAACGGAAAGTATATCTGCAAAGATCCGCATCATCAATTCTGTTATTTAAAGCAATTCTATACGTAACAAAATAATTTGTTCTTGAAAATTTTAAAATTGGATCATCCTTGCATTTATTACTAGACATATATTTTGCTTCTTCTTTTAGCCTCATTTGGTAACAGTTCCTAATGCTTTAAATGTATTTTATGAGATTTTATTGTTGCTTGCTTTTTGAGGCAGTGTCTTATTAGGCTGGCCTGGAAATCTTAATGTAGCTAAGGATCTTCTCAAATTTATCATCCTCCTGTCTCTACTTCCTGGGTGCTAGGATTACAAACAGGAGATGTAATACCAGCTGTTCTTAGTTTTCCAAGTGTATTACTAAAGTTCCCGGTGTTGTGAATTATTTCTCCTTAAAATTGTATAATTTGATGTACTTCTATCAACAGCTGAACTCCACTCCCCCCAAATATGCTGAAACAAAACATGAGGAAGATTCAAACTAGAACAAGATGAAGGATTAGATGGACATTAGTGCAGTAAAGCCTTGACAAGTACTAGTTGTTTTATTCTGGTGGTGCAATAAGGAAAGGGATAGCATAGGGAAGGCACGGCATACTCGGATCTTAGTGACTATCTGGTGCTTCCTACTGCTTTAGCAGTTACTGGATGTGAGTGCCAGTGAGATCGCTATTGTTTTCTCAGAGTCTAGCTTTGTGTTTCTTTTTTAGATTGTCTTCTCCTACAGAACATTGATTAGAAAAAAATACTAGTAGCTAATTATGGGAAATTATAGTTTTCACCTGGGAAAATTTTGCCTATGAAAGGAAGCCCATACTGAGCTTCTCAGTACTGGCTGCGGTTCTAGATTTGCCACGTGCTGTCATCTTTCCTCCAGCTAGTTGTCACATTTGTAGTATAGATCAGAACTAGAACTTTCCTGAATCTTTAGCAAGTAGGAGATTGAGGAAGTAGAAGCACAAGGCTGAATTAGTAGTGCTGGAAGCCCCGTGTCATAGGCCTGAGCACTGGGATGCAGTTGAGGAGAGCTGGAGTGGTCCTGCTGCTTTGTCAGCATCTTTGTCGAGAGTGATGCAGGCTTACAGGCATGATATGTTCACTTAAAACATTGCTTGCTGTTATATTGGCAGCTGAAGCCAGATGGTTGTAGAATTTAACTTAGATGTCAGAAAATTTAGTAAGTTTGTGTGTATGTCCCATAGACATTAAAAATACAGGGCAGCTCTAAGCTGTGCATTAATCATGAATTAGTTGAATCAAGTCAGCTCAGGCATTCGAAACACAGTTGCCGAAAGTCAGCCTAGCCTTGAACGGAGAAACTAATTGAAGTGTAGATTGAGCTGAGTAGGGTGAGTCCTTATTAAATGCCAGGAACTGCATTTTCAAAATAGTGTGAATAGATAGTTTGACTTAGTATAAGTGGGTGGCTGCCTGATGGCAAGGCTTTCTAGAATCCATTGCTTTGCAGATGAATTGAGCAGACAGTACTGATAAAGCCTGTCATGTGAATTTCCTTCTTTACCGAGTACACAGTATGGTGAAGTGATATGTTGTGCAATGCTCCCAATCTGCCACTTCTGCCATCTGGGCAAACAGAATGAAAGAAGAGAAAGCAGGGGAAGGAAAAGGATTTCTCAGCTGTAAGGAATCTGAGTGAACACTGGGTGCCACTCATGGCACACCGAGCCGTGGCAACTGGCGTCGAAGCCAGTGTAAGTTGCTTTGTGTAAAATGGAGGTCTGTAACACCAGTAGCTCTCACGGTTCCTTTTGGATGTCTTGGAACCTGTGCTTGAGACAGACTAGTCCAACATCTAAAACACCCACAGGCCATTAGTTCGTTACTTCACTGTTCTTCAGGCAGCCCTGTTTTGTTGCTGAATCTTACTAATGGTTTGTTTTTACCAGTGATTTTCGGGAGGGGGGGGTTGAGTTGGTGAAAGAAGGCAGATAAAACAATGTTTTTCTTTTAAAATAGTCTTCTTGCTGCTCCAGTCTTTGGCACAAATGTTAAGGTAGATATAACCACTGACACTTGAACTTCATTTTAGTGAAATCTTTTTGCAGAGTAATTATGCTCTAAAGCAAATTCCCCAAATTTCCTCTTTTATTGCTTTAAACCCTTCAAGTTGTACCAACGGGGAACCTTTTGAATGGAGTTGTATTTGGAGTAAGCCGACACCTTTGTGAGCATAGACATCTCTTATTCTAATCTTTAGGATTATAAAGCAGGGTTTTGTGCTTATGTTTGCTTTTTATGATGCAAGTCTTGTTATTTTCATAAAACATGTGAGCCTTTACTAAACTGTGACCATGGTCATCTGGAACCTCCTTAGGAATTAACATAGCCTTGAGTAGATGGCCAATAATACAAAGTCTCTGTGGCTTCTGAGGTTTACCACCATGCTCCAGTTGAAACACTCAAAATAGACCCCCTCTTTTTTATTTATATTTATTTTTATTTTGCAAACAGAATTGTCTTATCAGAAAACACGGTAACTTAAGCAGATCCATAACTGGGAGGAATTAATAACAGAAAGTTGTTGTTGACACCAGGAAGTAGGTTAAATAGTGCAGCGTGGTAATAAGGACCATATATGATAAGACCAAGCCACCTGGCTTCTATTAGGCTGCTTGATACTTTGATCACAATATTATTTCAAGGCTTGTCTCTTTAAATTGCCAAGGTTTCTTGTCATATTGTGACTTAAACCACAATTTCTTTTCATTTCAAATTCATTCTCTCTCTGCACGCACGCATGCATGCATGTACGCACAAAGATTCTGGCCAAGCCAAAATTTGAAGGAGGTGCAAGTTCAACAGCTAGAACCTTAGAACAACCAAACCATTCCACAAAGACATGAAAGCTACTGAATATCAGGTTCATCTGATCTCTGCAGTCTCTTCTTAGATCATAATTACACTTCATGTGGTTGGGAATGCTGAAAGGATGACTGGTATAATTCAATTAATTATTGTTTGATATAAATATATGCATTTAAAACACGTATCTCATGTTTTGGGAAGGCACTGCTGTGCTCCGCTTTCCCTCCCAGCTGCTAAGTGGTTTTGATGAACATCTTCAAGAACTTAGGGAATGATTTTTAACCGCTTTGGCCATAATGACTGAATTATACTAATCATAGGACTTAATTTGCTTGATAAATTGCCTGTCTTTGCCTTTGAACCTGAAATCTTTAAACTTCAGTTAGCTTAATGTTAGTAAATGAAACTTTATTCATCAAAACCATCAGAATTCCCTTCCATTAATTTTCTTTAACAGAGAAATAGTCTTATGGCTAATATTTAATGTTTATTTGTTATATGTTACAGCAAATGCTTTAGTTTGGAAAGACATTTATTTTGAGTAATGAAGAGAGGGACCAGAAACAATAATTCAAGATACTGTATTATTAGCATAGCAGTAACAATAGCTATTCAGCAATCTAACATTTATATATGATACACTTTGTATATTTATTCACATTATCACTAATTGTTACTGTTTTGATATTTAAGTACACTGTTATAATGGCTATAGTTTTACCTCTAAGTTTCCATTTCTCCATGTAACTTAAGCCTGGTCAAAACATTTAAGAATGTAAATTCTTGATTTGTTCTTGGTGGTAAAACTAATATATGGGGTTGGCATCCAGTATAACTTTTATTTTCTTTGGTTAGAAAAAAAGGAGGAAAAATGAAAACTAAAGACTTGAATATTGGAAAGATTGCTCTTTTCTTCTTTTTGAAAGTAGGGCTTTATTTTAACTTGTCCTGTATAGCTTGTTGTATCAAGAAGATGGACTTGAACAAAAGACAGATTTAGAGTAGGAAGGAACATGTATGTTAGTTGAAGCAGAGATTTGCTTTTGTAATAGACTGAAAAAATAGGCAGAGTCAGTTCTAGAAGATTTGAAAATGAAGTACAGTCTTGAAGTAGTGTCAGTTTGTATCCTGTAGCACAGGTGTGATAGTGTGAAGCCAGCATTTTGTGGCTTGTAGAGGGACATCAGAAAAAACAGGAGAGCTTGGATGAAATAGCTAGTAACCATAAGTAAATGAATACTAGCGAGATGGAAGAACGGATAAGGCAGAGCTAGAGGCCTTCAGTTAAAGGATAGGAGAGGAAATACTAAAGGTTTAGAATCACTCTTGGTTTCCCTTTAATACACCTCTTCTACATTGTTTGGTTATTGGTTCCAGGGATGTCCTCATATCTTTTGACTAGTCCTACTCTTGGAGTATGAAACAAAGTACTGTTAGAAATCAGCTGTTAGTTAAGAAACCTCCTCTGCCTTTTAAATTGGGATAGATGGATGCAAAGTAAAAGACCTGGCCCTAGAGGTTAGCTAGGAAGGATGTTATCTGTGTTGTCTTCTTCATGAATGTATTGATAATGCTAACATTCTAAGCATAGTGATAATCATTAGCCGTGATAATCATTGCCATGTACCAGACATTCTGTTGAGCACTTAGCAAGTATCTGTTCAATCTGTAAGATTCGCTTGCTTACTGCTACTTCAGACCTTTTGTAGAGGTAAGATTTAAATAGGAAAAACATGGCGGAAGGCAGTTCAGGTTGACCCTTAATTTTCAATGGTTAGGACCACAAGTGGATCTTGGAGGTGTGTGTTTTGCGAATGTTTACATAGATATTACAGACTTAGTATCCTTACTCCAAACCCCAACTCTGAAATTCCTAAAGGATTTTGAGCACTAGATAAGACACTCTTATTGGTAATGTTTGACCTACATGCTTCGGGGTCTGGGATTGATCCCTAGTACAACTACCACAGCCAGGGGGAAGAAGGTTTCAGATTTTGTAGTAAGTATTTCTGATTGTGGACTGCCAGAAGTAAGATGTGTGACAGATGTGAGATAATGAGTGACGACTGAAGGAGGTTGCTATGGTTGGTCCACCTGGGATTCGAGCTGGGTCTTGAAGACAGAGCTTCCTGTTCTTACCTCATTTCTCCCCTTACTGCAGCAGCTGTGCTGAAGCACTTGTTTACCACACAGACCCAAGGTCTATCTCTTCCTGATCGTGGTTACCTCTCCCAGCTCATTAACTCCTGCTTCTATTTCAGGACTCAGTTTAGATGTTATCCCAGACCCCAAGTCCCAACACATAGCCCAGGGGCAAGCCTTGGCTGAATGCTCTCACAAATCTACAGTGGTGCTTACATGCATTGAAAGTCTTTATTCTGAAATTGGATTTACAGAGGATGCAAAGATAGTACATTCCTGGTGTAGCCATTAGTCAGCTTTTCTTAAATGTTCATATCCTCCTCTCCCCCCCCCCCCCCCCAAATGGAGACAACTCTTTATTTCTGACTTGCCTGGTTTTGGGGTTTTGGGAGACAGCATCTCACTATATAGCACAGGCTGGCCTTGAACTTGATATTCCCACGTGAATCTCCAAGAATGCTGTAGTTACAGGTAGAAATAACTCCACAGTGATGGCTACATCTAAAGATCCATAGAGGGTCACAGTCCTTATAACGACTCACTTATCACTGGGCCCTAGAGGACATGGTCAGCAAGTTAACAGCTCATGATCCCACTCAACTAAAAAATTACCAGTGTGTTGCCAGAGACGAACTATAGGTTATTAGTTTTTTCAAGTTTTCTCTGTTCTTTATAAAACTATTACAGGGTCCAGCCTAGGGTATTATCACATTTAGTCATTATATCTCATGTGTCCTCTAGTCTGTGCATTTTTCTTCCTTTACCTGAACTTGATACATATATTTATCTTCTTGTTTTTCCAGACAGGGTTTCGAGACAGGGTTTTGAGACAGCTTTGGAGCCTGTCCTGGAACTTTGTAGACCAGGCTGGCACCGAACTCACAGAGCTCTGCCCACCTCTGCCTCCTGAGTGCTGGGATTGAAGTCATGTGTCACCAGCGCCCAGCTGACACATTCATCTTTATCAGTTACTTTGTATGTTTGCCAGTTTGAGTTTGTTTTCTCATGGCTGTGTTGAGATTTGGATTTGGTGGAAAAGCAGCAAAGGGTTCTCCTTATTGCTCCCGTGCTGAGCAGTGCTTCTTAGCACACACCAACAGTTTATGTCCACTTGGTCATGTGATTTTGGCTGTGACTGTTAGGTTTCCCCACTGAATAGTTAGTGTTTTTCTTTTCTCATACTTATCTAAAGTCAGCCTGCACTCAGGTCGAGGTTTAAATTCCATGTCTTTGTGGGAGGAATATCAAAGGCCTGCGGATACATGAAAAGCACTCCATAATTAATAAACATTATGAGGACTGTCAGATCCTATCTTTTCAGTTATTACTCACTTCTGCTCGATCGGGTTCTCATTGAACATGGGCTGACACTTATTTATGGTTTCCCTTGTGTGTTGAACAGTAGAATGAATTAATGCTAAATAAACTATGTGTTGAGTGGAAAGGGGGAGAGTATAAGTGGCATATATGCAGAGGTGGTAGAACTTGGCACACAGGAAGGTTAGTGTTGCCTATTTTCAGTCTGACAAGAATGTATTCCAGCAGCTTCCTTTGTTTTAAACTTACTGAAATTAAGTAGGTTTTTTTTTGGGGGGGGGATTCTCTCAATTTCACATTCTTCTCAGATGTGAAAGACAACTTATTAAAGCTTTTTGACAATATAAGTGGTCCAGAAGTCCTATGATTAAAGATAGTTGGTTGAATCTGTTTCGTATACCCTACATTTTAGAAGAGTGGATTCACCTTGGGGAAGCTTGTAATTTGTAAGTAAATTGATAGTGATAACCCCGCCCCCAAATGTGTTTACAAGTTCCAGTGCTGTGTTTAACCTAGCTTTTGTAATATAAGTGGACTCTCTGAACCTCAGGCACACTCAATCTAACTTCTGTAGTCCATGGCAGCTTGTCTTGGATGTTTCCAAGCTGCACATTGCCTTTTGGTTTTCTTCCTCTCAGAAAAGCCTGCAGGTTGACCCACTAGGAACAGAAACAATAAGCCATGCTTGCATGTAACATTTGGCTATTATAAATTACTTAGAATGTGAACTCAATAGCCTTCTAGTTCACTAAGGTGCATTTAACTCTGATCTTAGCTTGATCATGATAATACTGTTTGTCCTTTGGGTTGTTCTAGAGAGTAGGATATTTAACTGATCTGAGTTTGATCATGATGAAACTGTCCTTTGGGTTGTTCTGGAGGTTAAGAAAGAACACCGGTAAACCATTGAGGCAATGATTGCTACACACAGAGGGGGGGGGGACTGGGCACATGTGCTCAGAGGTATTGAACTATATAGACGCAGTCTTCCACTGGGACATAATTTAAGTTAATTGGTGGAGATAATAATTACCAAGATTTCAGACCCAAGACTTGATGAGTAGATTAATTGGCATTGTATGATTCAAAAATAATCAGAGCAAGTTGAGCTTTAG
Organism: Cricetiscus sungorus; assembly: GCA_030556225.1. Taxonomy (NCBI): domain Eukaryota; kingdom Metazoa; phylum Chordata; class Mammalia; order Rodentia; family Cricetidae; genus Cricetiscus; species Cricetiscus sungorus. The sequence continues at coordinate 17,694,620 of JANBXA010000366.1, forward strand.
AAGGTTTTTAAACAAGAATACACACACACACACACACACACACACACACACACACACACACACACACACACACACACGAACGAACGAGTAAAGATTTTGGTCCCAAGGGAAGGAATATAAGCCATGAACCATTTTAGTGTGATGAAGACAGGCAGGTTAAGAGGATGATTCTTGGTGAAGGTGAGTGTAATATCATGCATCAGGAATCTTCACAGTGGTTGGTGTATAGGGGCAACTGTTCCAGTTTAGACTAGGCTGTGATCATCTACAATTGCAGTTTCTTTTTGTTAATGTTATTAAGTGTGCATGTGTATATGCAAGCAGGTGTATGACTATGCCATGGTGCATGTATCAAGGCAGAGGACAACTTTCAGGAATTACTTCTCCTGATGTGGGCTTTGGGAATTGAATTCATATCATCAGGCTTGCTTGGGAAGAGCTTTTACTTGAACCATCTCCCTTGTTACAAACAGGTTTTTCCCCGCCACCGGTCTGGTCCCGCTGTCACGCCAGCCCCCAATAACACTCAGAGACTGTATTTGATACAATCCTGTTGTCCAGTTACTATTATTGTTTATTGACTAGCTCTGTCTTAATTATTAACCCATTTCTACTTATCTAAGTATTTCCACGTGGTCATCTTATCTGAGCATGGCGGGCCGGCACCTTGCTTTCTCCACGCTCTACCTGCTGACTCCTCCTAACTACTTCCTCTTTCCTCCTTGTCTCCTAGCCCCGCCTGTCTTGCTTTCCCATTGGCCACAGTGCTTTATTCATTAACCAGTATCAGAAACATATTTATAGAATAACATCTCCCATCATCTCTTTTCTGTCTAAAACAAAAAGAAGGGTTTTAACCTTAACATAGCAAAATATATCACAACAGTTATCAAATAAGAATCACAGTTAACAATATTTAGTCCATTCACATTTAGTAAGACTTAAAGAAAATATCATCTATCCTATCTTTGTGAGTCTAAAGTCCTATATGTAACTTACCTTCCATGAAGCAGGAATCCTGTAGCAATGTCCATCTTGTTCCAGCAGTCACTTTTCTGTGGGACCTGCATGTCCAGTTTATACAGCATAAAGTCAAATCGTCTAGACAAGAGCAGTATCTTGTTCAAATGGGTAGTCCTGCCATATTGAAAGTAAAGTCCACAACACATTTCTTCAAGGTCCATCTTCCTTTCTGATTCAGGTGGTGTTGCCAGGAGCAGTTGTGCCTGTCAAGAAAATACCTAAACCATTTTAAATGCCCTATTCTGTAGGTCTTTGAAAGGTTTGAAGAATGCCTATTCATCTCAAATACATCTCTGTATATCTAGAAATCCTAACTACTTAACTCTGTTTTAGTTATCATAGGTAACTCTAATCTGTACTAAATTATACATTACATTTTTCAATGAGCTATATAAACACAATACCTAAACAAGAGGAGAAATATACACATCACAAAATTGACCTTAAATAGTATCAATAAATGAAAATCCATTCCAAAGCAAAGTATTCATATCTATACCATAATTCCCTTTTTACTTTTAAAAAGATTGTTTGTGGTCATTAGCCATTTATAACCAAGCCCAAGTGGGAAAAAAAATTTATAAACGATATTTGGGAATTTGGGCGTTGTTCTTTCCAAACTGCTTCCTGCTGGTAGGGGGCGCTGTCATGGGGGAATCCTAACAAGACACAGAAATCCTGGCTGTAGTGGTCTGCAAGGCTGCATTGTCCCATTGATGTTGCTTCAGGGGATCTTGCTTGATCAAACCACATTAGTCTGGAAGGAATCCATAGCTTTTCATTTTCTGTGGAAACAAAACTACAAATCCTTTTCCCCAGTAACTTGTTCTTGAACTTAAATTTTGGAGTCAAAGCATTTTTAAAATATATATATTGGATTAATCCAGCAGCATTTCTTTTATCAGTAGTTTTTATTTCCTCAGCATTCAAACAATTTAAAGATAACAGAACAGCGTACAATAACCAAAGCTTCTCTGTGCTTTCCATCTTTACGTGGCTTTTTTTTTTTTTTTTTTTTATTACTTCTTCTACTTCTATTTTTACATATTTTGAGACAGGGTTTTTCTGTGTAACTTTTATTTGTCCTGGAATTCACTGCATACCAGGTTCACTTTGAAATCATAGAGATCTTCTTGCCTCTGTCCCCCCCCCCCGCCCCCAGTGCCACTTAAAGGCGTGTGCCACTACACCCAGCCACACTCTGTCTTTTTAAAATCATTTTATTTCTTTTCTCTTTCTCTCCCAAGCCTACGTATATTTTAAAACAAAGTTTAACCGAGAAAAATGCTGCTACCAAGAAACCTTGCTTGTCTCTGTTCTTTTGTTTCTAAAAACTATTTTTTAAGCTTTTGTTAAGTTTTAAGTGAAAGTTCTCAGTTCCACTTCTGACACCATTTTGTTACGAGCAGGTTTTTCCACGCCACCTGTCTGGTCTCGGCCGCCTCACTGCCATGCCAGCCCCCAATAACACTCAGAGACTCTGTATTTGATACAATCCTGTTGGCCAGTTACTGTTGAGTGATATATTTTGCTGTGTTAAGGTTAAAACCCTTCTTTTATTTTAGACAGAAAAGAGGAGATGATGGGAGATGTTATTCTGTAAATATGTTTCTCATACTGGTTAATGAATAAAGCACTGTGGCCAATGGGAAAGCAAGATAGGCTAAGAGACAAGGAGGAAAGAGGAAGTAGTTAGGAGGAGTCAGCAGGTAGAGCGTGGAGAAAGCAAGGTGCTGGCCGGAGGAAATACTTAGATAAGTAGAAATGGGTTAATGATTAAGACAGAGCTAGCCCATAAACAATAATAGTAACTGGCCAACAGGATTGTATCAAATACAGAGTCTCTGAGTGTTATTGGGGGCTGGTGTGGCAGCGGGGGGGGGGGGGCACCAGAAAGCGTAACACTCCCTGACCCTTTTAGTATTTCAGTTTGATTGAGAGCTTGTCTCATAAAAAGTGGGTTTCCTTTGCTTCTCTCTGCAGAGGTGGTGTAGGTAGCAGAATGGAGGAGAGTTCACAGTGACTAACACTACCTAGAAGCCAGGAGAGTCAAGGCTCTTCAGTACCCTAGAGGCACTCTGTGCTTAAACTGGTCTGTATTTAACTGAGTGTTGAAATAGTGTTATGCTACCTACGGGGAAACCTGTGGAAATAGTATCTGTTCACACTGGCCTCTCATTTCCACATGCATGTTCAACCCTTCATTTCTGGGGAAATAGCACTCTCAAGAAGAAGCAGTCCCCAGTTTGGGGAGGCTGGTCTGCTAATCCTGCGTTTACATGAATAGGCAGTTTTTGAACTTACCCACCATAAAAACCATCAAAGAATTAAAAGTACAGTTTTCTCCAAATTAAGCATTATGGTTTTGGTTTTACTTATCTGTGTTTGGTTATTTGGGACAACCAAATTGGGTATTTTGATGTCTTTAGATACTACTCTACCAGTGTCACAGAAGGTTCTAATATCTTAGTGCTCATGAAACATTTCTGCTTAATTAAGTGATTTTTGGACATACACTCTGAGTATTTAAATATTAAATCTTCTCTGCAAAGTTATTTGGACATAGAGACCATCTCCATCTTATTTCCTGAGCAGAAAGTTATATAGAATATATATTTTTTATTTCTACAAAGTTAACTTAAGTTTCATGCTAGATTGAAGAACTTGGGTTTTATAAGGAAGATAAATTCCCAGTAGGTTATCAATACCAGTTGAAAGCCTGATGTTCTCTTGGTATCTCACAGCTGCTATTCTTCTCCAGAGCAAAGACAACTGTATTGATTTGGTGCTAATTAGGAGTGCAGTCTGGGGGAGCTCAGATCGTCACAGTGTTTGCCAGGGTTTAAATAATGGTGCTGATGAAAGTGGAAAATCCCGTGTGTGTGTGGTGGTCCTTGCACATCTACCCCTGGGAGCTGTCAGAATCGTGCTGTCTTAGAAGAAGAAAGGATTGGGTTTTGACTGCTTTGGTCTCTAGGTACATAGAGAAGTTTGGGTTGGAATTGGTTAAGGAAAGCTAGAGAATTGAGCGCAGCCCAGTCTGAATGTCTGTGTGCATATTACCAACATGCAGGTGGCTCAGTTCAAAGTGAGCTGAGAATGTGGCTGAAGACTGGCTTGGGAGAAGCCTCCTGGACTCTAGAGCCCCTGGTACCTGATTTGATTTTCTTCCTTGACACTGGCATTTTAACTTGGAGAATGAATTCACTGAGTATAATTACAGGAACACAGTTTTTAAAGTCAATGTTTAGTGCCATAGTCTGAGATGTAAATATAATGAAGCAATGAGAAAGGACAGATTGTAATTTTCCTGATTGCTTGGCAATTGTTCTACAGAATCCAGCTTTAATTAAAGTCTTGAAGACACTTATTTTGCAAAAACATTCCAGGTGTTTTAAGTTCTAGGTAAGTTAGACTTTAAAACAATATTTATTATTTTTTTAATAGGCTAGGTGGTCTTCATTGTATCAAAATGTTTAATTGATCTTTACCATATTGTTGCTTCTTTTGTGTGATCAAGGCTGTGAAAATATATGCTGTTAGTAGGTTTTTCATTTAAAGGACTCTTGGGGAAGGGCTTGTAATGTATAAAGGAATGGTCCTTTTCTCCTGATTTCTTTTCATCTATTTCATGTTACTGGAATTGTGTTAAACTTTTACTATTAGGAAGTCTGCATATCACATACTTGATACTATAGCCCAGACTGTCCTCAAAATCGTGATCCTCCTGCCTCCTCTTCCTTCAGCAATTCCTGTCAGTGTTTCATCACCATAACTGGCCTTTTATTGGCCGCCAAAATGAGGGCGGATTAAGGAATTCCATGAATGCCCAAATAAGAGAATAAGAGATATTTATTTGAGGAGCACTCACAATGAAGGTAAATAGCCGAGGTGGTCTTATGCCTCTGTTAGGGTGCTCAGACCAGACCGGGGGAGAGGGAGGGGGAGGGAGAGAGGTGAGAGGAGGGAGGGGGAGAGAGGCAGGGAGGCAGGTAGGTCCCTCTTCTTCCTTATAAGGGATCATGTCTGTCCTCACACTGAAGCCACACCCTAAGGCCAGTACCTTAAATCTGTTGGTGGAACAAGATGCCACTACACAGTACTTCTTTGTGGAGGATACATGCCAGGTCTCTTATAAATATCTGAAACCATGTTTAACATTGAATATATATGTGTGTGTATATTTATAGTGTCCACGACTGTGCTGAACTAGACACAGTGAGAGATGAACAGTAATCAACAGGAAAGCAGAGCAACTATCACTATGTACTGTTAACAGGGTAACTATAGTTGGCTGAAGTTCACCCCTTAAGTGAAAGCTATGTTTGGGGTTGATAGTGGTTGTGCCAACAGTGGGATGGTTCTTCCTCAGAAAGGCATGCCAATTATAGTGTAAATAATGTCTGGGCTTTTCCATGTAATAGTTTGTACAGACTGGGGGGATTATTATATATGTCTTTGTTTACGGCACTGTCTGTTTTTACTTTCCTCCAATAGCTGGTAAAAGATGTCTGCTCCAAGTGGAATCCTTTGCAAGGTAACTGTATCTGGAAATCAGCATAGAGATTGAACCTGTTTTCTGTTCTCTCTTTCCCAGCTAGAAGGACTCTGCTTCTAGAGGACTCCCCTCCTCCTTTGTTGAGATATTCAGATTACTGAATACAAAGCATGTGAGGTGAAGATTAAATCCATGTTAAAAGACTGAAAGTACAGACACTTGAGAATCAGAACATTTGGAGTGTCCTCCACCTCCACAAACAAACTCACATTTAGGGCTTGGGGAGTGATCCTGGCGTTTGGCTTGAGCAGCAGTTACATGCTATCTTGTTAACAGTTTGAAGTGTGGTATCTCTTGAGTTAAGGACACAGCTTATAAATGTGTTGCTGCTTATGGGGGGACAAAGAAAGCCATTCTTTTTCTAAGTGTGACTGCTTGCTCTTAGGAATCCCCTGTCCCCAAGATTATAGCAGGTTGGAGAGGTGTTTAGCTCTATAACAGTAGGACACAGCTTACTGGATGACCAGTGTGAGGCCAAGTGTTCTCTCCAGACACACTGGTGTCAGACATTTGTAGGAAATTTGTCTGAACCAAGCCTTCACTTTGCTTATCAGACTCTTCACTATGTGGAGAGGGATGGACCACTTACTCTGTCTTACTTCATATGACTTCTTCAGTCACGTTATACCTGTTTCTATTAACTCTGTTATATTTAAAACGATTACAAAACAGAACTAATCTGTGACTATTTTCTGTGTCTAAATTATAAAACCCCTCCCATATACTGAGAATATAAGAAAAACAGCTTATAATTAGAGTCTACTGTAATTCTAGCCTAGAAATGGTAGTAGGATCAAAGTAATACTACAGCAACCTGGAAGGATTGATAAAAGAAGCCCTCCCTTTCTAGACTTACTTCCCAGGGCCTTTTCAGAGTTCACCTCAACCAAGAACATTACATCTTCATGGGGGTTTCCTAGCTTATTTCTCGGTGTTTTTGGTGGTATTGGATACAGGGATTGAGGAATGAAGAAAGGGAGGAAGGGATAAAGGAAGAGTAGTTTTTCCCTTTGAATGACAGTAACCCTTTGGTTTCACTCTTTCATGTTCATGTTTTTCGTAATACCCTCTGATTTCTGTATTAGCTGTTCGTGGTTCATCAGAGGTTTGTTGTAGGGAAACTCCTTCTGTTCACTCCAGGCAAATAGCATATTAGGAAACAAGAGTGGACAGAGGTTCGTCATGGAGAAAGACCTGGGCTTGGGATCTTAAATGATGGACATGATTGATCTTTAGAAACACCTGTGAACAAAATTGTTTTAAACAGCTACTAAAGTCATGGGGAAATATATTAGCATATATGTGGGGGTAGGCGTGGCATTTTTTAGGATGAGAGAGTTTGGTTTTTTGGGGCTTCATCATGTTCCATGTTTTTTTCTTTTGGTGCCACTAAATAAAGGAAATCTGTTCAGTAAAAGACTATCTCTTCCTCTCTGTCTCTGTCTCTGTCTCTCTGTTCCCTCCCTCCGTCCCTCCTTTCCTCCCTGTCTCTGTCTCTCTGTCCCCCCCCCCCCCTTTTCTCTCTCTCTCACCACATAGATTTCAGTTTTTGATTCTGTGTAGTGATGGAATGATTCTGGACTTTAATGCTGTGCTGTTAATGAATTCAGATAAATCATGTCAACTGAGTTGTTTAATATGACTATTTTCTTTAGCCTTAGTTCTAAATATACCTGTTATACTTGTTCAGTGAAATAAATTTGTATATGCATTCAGCTCATAGATATGCTTATTTAATTTGAAATTATATAGGCATTTAAAATACAGTTTGTTGTGCTATATTCTTTATAAGCAGCTATGTGCATTTTACAACACATTCTTCTATTACGCAGCTTACCCATTTCATTTAAAGTGAGTTTTCACAGAATACAGCTAGAGCCAACCCTTTTTTGACACACCCACAAGTAGCTTAGTTATCTTCAGCTATGCCCCATCCATCTCCTGGCCTTCTGTGCTCCCTCACTGAGTCACTGTTAACCCACTCTTTACTGCCAGAGATGTTCATTTTGTATACTTTGTGTGGAATGTTATGTAGCTGCATTCCTTCATGATGCTTTCTTGGCATATTTTTGCTTGGCATATTTTCAGAATTCTTTCCTGGTATAGTACCTGTCAGTATTTCATAATCTTTTATTAAATGCTTTGTTTTTTGAAAAGCCACCTTAATTTTTTAGTATGCAACTAATTGATAATGATTATATTTATGTTGTTGCAGTAATCATTTCTATTAACTTTCTAATCATTCCAAACAGAAATTCTCTACTTTCCTTATCTGATAACGTCAAGTCTAATTTCTCTTACTGTGATTTGCTTTTATTTATTTCATGTAGAGGTGATTGATCATACAGTATTTGTTCTAGTGTGTCTTGCTTCTTTGATTGAGTGTAACATTTTCAAGGTTTATCCAAATGTCAGCTTCTCAAAATAACTCAAACAGAACTCGGAGATGGGATGTCTTACTAGGACCAGATAGAATTTCTTTATATGCACGTGTTATCCTTTGTGTACTCATCACTGTTGGGCATTTGGCTGTTGTGAGTGCAGCTGTAAGCTTTTGTTAATAGAAGATTGTGTGGATAGTGTGCCTTCACTTCTCTTTAGTGTATTCCTAGGATAAAATGGCTGGGTGACATAGTAAGTACATGTAATTAAGGAACTGCCAGGTTCTCTCCCAAAGCAGCTATACCATTTGCACGTTGTTTATAGAAAACTGAGATATATTTTGTTCATTAGTTTTAAGATCTTTGTATCACTTAAAAATACCCCATTTAAAAGCATTTTTATTGCAAGAGGTATTTGGAGGAGAAGGCACATAAAACAAATGCAGACCTTGGAGAATAATTAGAAAGCACACATCTCCATAACCACTACCTTGGTCAAGAAATAGAACATGATAGTACTACCACAGACTCTCCTTGAGTGTTCTTGCTGGATCATAGTCTACTTGTTTTCTTGTTAGAATTAACAGGCATTTTGACATCTATGGCATTTCATCTTTTTTGGTTGTGCCAACTGTGTTTACATGCATTATGAATTTGTCTGGTTTTGAATTTTACAAATATGTATCTTTTCTGTGTCATCTCTTGGCCTTAGCATTAACATTTGTTAGGCTCATCTCCTCTGGTTCATTCATTTTTATTGCTGTATCCTTTAATGTGAATATATTCATTCTCTCCTCAGAATACAGCTGGGTTGTTCCCACTTTTTATGTGGAATTTCCAGATTTGTAAAAGTGTTTCATGTCAAGACACTTGTATGGTAAAATTGTCTCATGTAGTTGATAATTTTACAGCTTTGTCTTAATTATGAGTGCCGGGTGGTTAGCATCAGCGTGTTCCTTGGAAGGTTCTTACTCTAGTCTGTGCTTTCTTTGTTAAGGAGTTACTTGTTGTAAAACTTTTGAACTGTTCCATTGAATTGCTTTAGTTTTTTTCACTCATATGAATAGCATATAGATGAAAATGAGGGAACTATGAGATAAATTGGGCTATTAAATATGGTATTTGTTACTGTATTTTTTTTTTTTTCTTTGTTTACTGTTGTTTTGTTTTTAAGGTAGGGTCTTTTTACGTAACCCTGGCTGTTGTGGAACTCAATATTAGACCAGGCTGGCTTTGAACTCAATGGAGATCTACCTACTTCCCCCTACGGAATGCTGAGATTAAAGGCATGTGTAACCATGCCCTGCTCTATCTATTGTCTTGTATTTATGCCATAGTCAGAACACATCTGTTGGCCTTCTAAAACGTTATTATTGTTAGCTAGCTCGTGTCATGAGGATATGCAGGCCATAGCTAGAACTTGGATCAGTTTAGAATGATGTTTGGATCATTGTAAATTCACTGGGTTTGTTTTTCTGTATTTGTTTGTTCGTTTGCAGGATCTCACTTAGGTTAGTCTGGTAGCCAAAGCTGACCTGAAACTAGTCATTTAATCCAGGCTGGCCTTGAACTTCTGGCAGTTGTTTTGCATGAGCCTGTGGATTGGTAAGATTACAGGTGTAAGTTAGTCTACCGTGTTAGATTCTTTTATGTGAATGAATACTTGATTTTGTGGGTAAATAACTTGAGAAACCTCATTTTGTTATTTTTAACAGAATATTTGATATTCTTTTAGAAATGAATGCATCAATGAGAAACTATAGTTTTTAAGCTCCATAAGAATGCCGAAATGAATTTCTCTTTGACCGTCTAGCTTTAAAAAGAGACCAGGTAGAAAACAAAACTTACAAAGTAGTTGGGTAACTTACTGATATCATATGTGTCTCACATAACACACAGTATAAATCATGGCAGTTGCTTATTTGAGAATATTCATGCTGTACTCTTAATTTGTGGATCTTACGTTGCCGACCTGAGGTTGTGTTTTTGCTGGAGCTCCAGAGTTGAGGCAGGTGGGGTGCAGATTTGCAGTCTCCTTGTGGATGAAGCCGCTCTCAGCACATACTTCCCTATTCCGCACTGTGCCTCAGGTATCTTCTAGAATTAATTCTCTGATCATTCTGATGTCACACACATGTAAAGTTGTGGCGTTTTCCCCAGTTGCATGTTGATTCTTTTTAGCCTTTCTGAATTGCCTCACCAGTCACTGCTGTCTTGGACAAATCTCTTTCAATTTTCACCTGTCCACCATTTCACTTCAGTGTCTAATGCAGGTATCGAGAGTCTGCATTTATAAACCAGTTTTGTAAGTAGAGTCTGGGTCTCTCTGGCCTTCAGCCCTTTGAGGTGTGCTTCAGAACTATCTGCCCTGCTTTATTTCTTATTCTTTTGCCATGGACTTTATATAATCTGAGATTGTTAGAGAGCCCGAAAATCTGTATTCATGTCCTATGCCTTTGCAGAAGGCTCAGTGATGCCCTCTGACTTTTTCTGCTTGGCTAATTTACCCACCCTTCAAAGCCTGAAACAGCAACATTTTCTGAGAAGCATTTATCAATGCCTTCATTTCTGTAGTTCCTTTTACATTGTTTTTCCTTGTATATCAGTTGATTGTCATTTTCACCTGGCAGTCTTTATTTGTGTAGATACTTGAAGGCAAGGATTGCATTGTCTTTCAAGGCTTGCTATTAGCTTTTACTGTAATGTCTGATGGGATTGGAAATACTGGGAAATACTGGCTGGAATTAATTTGAAATTAATTATAGAGTGACTTTTTTTTTTTTTTTTAATCTGTTCTGGAACTCAATGATCCTTCAAGACCTGTGCCACCACATTCAGGCTTCAAGTGACTTTGGATTTCATTTCACACCCTCATGTTGTTTTTGTAAAGGATGATATTGTCCTAGTTGGTCACCTATCTTTTACTTTTCAAGCTATGTAGACTGTTATCCTTACTGATAGCAGGCTATTTATTAGACCACTAAGAAAAGCAGGCTTATTTTATGTAACCAAGGATGACCTTGAACTCATGATCATCTATGTCACTACTTCCTAAGTGCTGGTGTTACAGCAACATCGTTTTTGTGGTCCTAGAGTGTAAACCCAGAGCCGACCCCTCCTCCCCCCCCAAATGCTTGCTAGGTAGGCAGCATGCCAACGGAGCCACATTCTTTTTCATGTTTTAGGCTGTAATGTTTCAATCAGAAGCTGGATTCAAAAATATGCTTCTTAAGTTTGTATAGACTGAGGCTCTCCCCCCCCTCCCCCGCAACTAGTTGTTCATCCTAGTTGTAGAAGGTTAGAAGTTCTTCTTGAACTCATCCCTGTGTTAGGTAGTGGGTTTCCCTCTTTTCTTCTGTCAGTGGAGCTTGCTATACTCGAAATAAGGTTATTCCTTGTCTTTCTCCTGAGCAGTAATGGAAGGGGCTGATGGTGTGAGGTGATGGAAACTACATTCTGAGTAGTTTCTAGTCTGCACTTGGTATCTGTTGCTCTAGGAGACTGGTACTTCACAGCTGTCAGGAAGTCTGAGTGGGCTCTTCTCCCACTGTGCGTCATTCCTTGTTGTATAACCTTTCATGGCATAGTCAGGACTCTTAAAGGTGTCAAAACTTTAAGGCAATTTATACTACAGCAAGCATAGATTTTTCTTGTTGCTGTTTATGGCACAGCATTGAAAGCTGGAGGTTAATGGCTTGGTTGGCCTTTTGTGCATTAGTAATGCCATCTCACCCAGACTTCCTCAGTTTTCTTGTTTGTTTGTTTTTTTCTATTCCAGATTCTTTTCAGAACAACAAAAAGGGCAAAATAGATGAATCACAGACAAGACATAGCATTGATGCATGTGGGGGAGGGGTGTAGTCAGCAACATGGAGTAGAAAAGTATATAACTCCCACATGCTAGGAAGGAATTTGTAGGAATGTTGCTCCTGTTCTCTGTGTGCCTCAGTTGTTAGCACACCTCCAAGCAAAAGAGAAAGTGCTCTATGGAACACGCTTCCTCATATTTTTATCCTGCATTATGCTCGACTGTTGTACATGGAGGTTGCAGCTCTTACTGGGTCCTGACCTCAGCAGCAGATGTGGTCCTGGGGTGTGTAACATGCCTCACCAGATGCTCTACTTCTCTTTCAGCTCGCTTCTGGTCAGTGCTTATCACACACTTTTGAGAACACAGACTTTCAAGAATACTCTAAACAGATAGTAGGAAGTGGTGTGACTCGCCTTATAGTAAAAAAGTTATGCTGCAGCCATGTCTTGTGGATATTTTCCTGACATCCATAATCTGCATGAAAAAGTGTGGGAAAATCTATTTTAGGAAATGTTCCCGATGAGTGTGTGTCAAAGTATGATTTACATATCCTTCTCAAAGAACGGTAAATAGTTCTTGTTAATTTAACAATGTAAAACATTTGCTAATTGAGCGCATTTTGGATTTGCTTATTCAAGCAGGATATTGACTTATAAACACTGTAAAGTGCTGTGTTGCTTTCATGCTATGCACGTTCTCCAGTGTATGTGTACATCTGAAAGGATGTATTTTCTTACTTGTTTCCTTTAGTCTTTAGATTTTTAGCGCTGGTCATAATTCTCAGTCTGGAAAAGATCACACATATTCCACATGTCTTTGTTTTTTTTCTTCCATCAGCAAAAGTTAGTGATTTTATTGCATATATATCTATATCTATCTATCTATCTATCTGTCTATCTATCTATCTATCTATCTATCTATCTATCTATCTATCTATCTCTAGGAAGAAATGCAGAAGTGTATCACTCTATTAGTTAGGATAGGTTACCTACAGATAAGTTCCTCCTGGAAACGTTGCTTTAGAATTGTGCTTCTTATAAGTCTCTCTTTTAGAGGGTCCAGCAGAAACAGCTTGCTTTAGATATAGACGATTGACTCTCTGTTCCTCCTATTTTTAATCAATACTTTTTGGGAAAGCCCTTGTCTGTGGAACTTTCCATGTGGTGAGAATGTGTTCTCAATTCTGCCTTGTTTCATCTTGGTCCTATCAAAGTGGTTGTACTGCAAGTTTCTCTTTGGACTTAAACATAAGTCAGTGGTGAGAAGATGTCTGAGCTGGTAGGAGGTGCTTGCCATGTAAACTTGGAGACCTTAGTTCGGTTCCTGGAGCCCATGTAAAGGTGAATGGAGCCAGCCAAGTACATGAGTTAGTGTTCTACTTTCCCGGGGGTACTGTGATATGTGGACACTGTTTCCCATACTTATACACAAATCAAGAATAAAACTCAACAGTACAAAGGGAGCCCCTACCTAACGCCCCCCACCCCCACCCCTAGGGGTGGAGGGCTTTGGATTTATGTTGATCCTTTCTAGAAGTGGAAATTGTCCATTTATATTGGGTAGCTCTTCATCTTTTCTTTTGAAAAATGGGGACAGTAACTACTTCCCAGTCCCAGATCTGTTTGGAGGGTCAACATAAATACATGGGAAGTGACTGGTACTTTTACTATCTTTTTTTCTAAACTAAATAAATCATTCTGTGACTATAAAAGCACATAGTTAAGGGAAAATTGACCACCTCTAACTTGCCTTGGTTTTAGAAGTCACTATGTGATGAAATGACATTTGGAATTTATTGAGTGGCATCTTCATGATGAACAGAGATAGTGTTTTCACTTTGCTAGCTTGTAATGTTTTCAAATATAATTCTTTCTATGAATATTGATATTATCATTTCATAGAAGTTATGGTTTAATAAAACTAACAGATGTTACTCACCCCATATACACATACAGTCAGCATAGAGAGAATTAAATTCAAGTTGTAGATTAAATGTTTGCATCCTCTTTAGCACTCAGCCTCCACAAATGTTGACCCTAACCTTCAATGTGATGGTTTGTGGAGATGGACCATTGGAAGGTCACTAGTGTTTGATGAGATTGTGACTTACCAGAAGGCCACCTGTAAGCCAAAAGAGACCTTTATGCTTTGATCTTGAACTTTTCAGAACCCAGAACTGTGAGAAAATAAACCTATTGTGTAAGCCACTCTGTCCATGGTACTTTGTTATGTATTGATAGCCTACCTAAGAAGATTAACATACAAGTAAAGTCTATAATGGAAGTAAGTAGGTATTGCTGTCAGCTGTGCTATGCTGTACTATTGAAATAAATTTGTTATATGAAGTGTTGTAAGAACGAAAAGTCATTCTGCTCAGTGTGTGGGATATGGCCTTATTTACCATTGTTCCTGATAGCACAGATGTTTGTTGAAAGTTTTGTTTTATGAAGCCATCTGTAAAACATTATTGTAGGTGGTAGGTACCCTCAATGTTTTGATCTTTAACATTTGTGTAACTTTAATTGATTTTTCTCTGTACCAGCACTGAGTGTGCTAGTCATAATTTAGTGTCAGATGATTATCTTCTAAGCAGAGTTCTCTAGGAAAAACTTCATGGGTCACAACCATAGCAAACCATGTTCTCTTGATTAGGGTGCTGGATAGAAGTAAGGGGTATTACTCTAGATACCCTTAATAAACTCATTTTACTTTTGTGTGAAAGGTGAATGTTTTTGGTACATACAGGGCAGAGCAAACAGTAATTTTTACTTATGTGTTGTGAGTCTTTCTTCTGGTGGCGAGAAGTTCTTATGTAATATTACATAAGCAAACTCATGTAATAGTCTCTAATATGTAGCTAAATAAAAAGGAGAGAAACAATAGTTACAGCACAAGTAATTTAACTTACTTTCCATTGCATCAAATAAGATAGCCTCTCTTACATGATGTTTTTTGTGTCAGTGCATGGGTGTGGTGTGGATGTGCAGAGTCCAGAAGCTGAGATTGGGTGGCTTGCCAGCCTTACTCCAGTTCAGTTTTTGAGCTTTGCATGTTTTGTGTATGTTTTAAATAAACATCCTGTAAATAAAATATTTTTAATAAAATGTTTTAAATAAACATTTAAATAATGTAAATAATGTAAATAAAATGTTTTAAATAAACATTTCCTGTAAATGAAATCATCCTTACCATTAATATTATAATGGTACTATAAACTCTTGAAGGTATGCATATATTATATTTTACTGACATTTTATCATTCCACATTAATTGATTCATATTTGTGTATAGGATATTGATTTGGATGTGTGCACATATGTGTGAATGTATGTGGAGGCCAAGCATTAGTGTTGGGTGACTTCCTGGATCTTATTTGAGATGATGTCTCTCACTGTACCTGGAGCTCCTGGTTTGGTTAAGCTACCGGTCTGATTAGGATTACAGTCCCATATTGCCACACTACTTTGTCTGTTTTTATGCTGGCACACCTGACTTTTTACTTTGGTGCTGAAAGTCTGAATTCATGTTTGTACAGCAGGCACTTGACGATCAAAGACTTCACCTCAGCCTTTGGGTTTGTATGTGTTCCTTTTTGTTATAACATCTGTTGATTTGTGTGGGCTTAAAACAAGGCCTTGCTTTAGTAGTACTGTACTGCTGTCCATACAGGCACCATTTTCCACCTGGACACAATTCAGAGATCAATAGACTGTGGGGGAGCCTTAGCCCCAATGGATACATCTGCATCACAGTTCTTGCATCTGTGGCTCAGGGAACATTGTGGAAGAGGGGACGGAAAGACTATGAAAACCAGAATACCAAGAAGTCTGTTGTAAAAGTCTGTCCTAGAAATGGCCACATTAGTAAGATTAGAATGGCAGTATCGATGGCGCATTAACATGGAGGGGGCGATTTCATGGGATCCCACCCCTAGACAAAGAATTAAAGGCAACTAATGACTGCCAGGAAAAGGAGAATTAGCCTTTCCCAGAGATGAGCACCCCCCCCCCTTTATTGGTTGTCCAGTGCAGAGTGATCAACCCTGAAGCCTTGTACACACAAAGAACAAGAACAGACTCATTGGATTGTGTGTATATATGTGTGTTGTTTATAATTTGCTCATGCATATATATGTGTGTGTTTATGAATATATATTTATATATATAATCTCCAAAGAAATGACTTGTGAGTAGGGGAGCCTACGGGGGGTTCAAGGGAAAGTAACTGGGAGAGCCTTGTGGGGAGTAAAGAGATAGGAGACAAAAAGTGAGAATATATTTTGTGTGTGTGTGTGCACGTGCGTGCGTGCGTGCGTACATACGTACGTACATATACATACATACATACATACATACATACATATTTTTTTGTTTTGTTTTTACAGACAGGGTTTCTCTATAGCTTTGGAGCCTGTCCTGGAGTTCACTTTGTAGACCAGGCTAGCCTCAAATTCACAGAGAGCCACCTGTCTTTGCCCCCTGAGTCTCTGAGTGCTAGGACTAAAGGCATGCACCACTACCACCTGGCCAGAAAAACTAATTCTTAATAAGGCCTCACTGTGTAGTCCAGTCTCGCTTTGAACTTGAAATAATCTTGCCTCATCTTCCTGAATGTTGATATTGTAGTTGTGCTACAACATTCCCAGTTAATTTTTTGATGATCATGGGAGTTTGAATTATAGCTTTACTCTGCATTCTTTTCAAAGGAACCAGGTCACTGGGTATAATAAGCATTACTACAGTGTATTGGAAATAACTTGGTCTTGGCAGTTTGAAAAGTCTAGCCTTGAGTTATGGTTCTCAGGCTCTTATTGTATGGGCAAATGGACATCTGCCTTATATAGGAAATTTGAATAAAATGCAGGCGTATAGTGAGCGGAACCTTTATTAGTGCCTACGTTTCCCCTTGGGTCTTGTTGCTCTCAGTGTGTGGAAGTTCCATTTAACTGTGTGCATATAATTTACCATGCAGTATTAACTTTTGTCAGGTAAGTGCTGAACCCAGGATCTTAGGACAGAAAATATATTGAAACCCAGGCATTCTAGGACTTATGTCCTATTGTGATTAAGACACATTTTAACTGCCATTGCATGTTCCCTTCTCCCCTCCTACACTGCACACTTTTTGTATGAGAGTTATACTGTTATTTTAACTTCCATCATAGATATGGTAGTGGTGGAAGATGCTGTTTTGTCTGAACTCAGTGAATCAATATTCTGGACATTAACATGTCTGAAACCTCAATTTTCCCACAATGTGTTTTTCGGGGGGAGGGTGGGGGTAAAAATGGCTTTTATAATGCCTATTTATCGGTTCTAAATCTTGAAAGTTTCATATATAATTCGTATTGATATTTGTGAAAGCTTGACGTCATCAGCAGTATTTTAGATTGCATTCAGGAAATTTTCCTCTTGATAGTCTTAATCATTGAATACATTCGTAAGTGTTATTGTTGGATACCATAAAATAGCTACTCCAGAATTCATCTACATCTTTTAGGAAGGTCTTACTAAAGAATCCACGGTTTCTGGGGATCATCTACCTAGTGTTAAGGACATAACATTTATGTAAAAAAGTAAAGGCAAAGCAGTAGTAGAGCATCATGAGACACCTTTCCCAAAGCACACGAAACACAGGCTGGAGGGCTGGAGGGCCTTTCCAGACAGAAGGGACTTTGCAGGTAAAGTCATTGAAGATGAGCAGCACATGGCTAGCCGTTCTTTTGACTGTGTGTACATAAGCACTGCCCTGTTGGTTCATGCTTGTGGTCTTATGACTGCACTAAGACACTCAATTAGAAAGACTGCTTTTACTTATATATTTCATTGCCTTTACCTTTTTATTCTGTTGTGTTCATAGTCCCATCTCAAGAATGTATCACAGTGGACCATTTAGGCATCAAAATAGTGAAATTATTGTCTCAAAATAATGTGACACTTGGATGCAACTCTGACGCTTATAAATTTTTATTCTCAGGACAAACTGAGACATGCTTGCCTTGAGAGATTAGGCAGTTTGTAAACTTTTTTTGGGGTGGGGGGGGGGTAGATAGGTTTTTCTGTGCAGCTTTGGAGCCTGTCCTGGAACTTACCTCTATAGACCAGGCTGGCCTTGAACTCACAGGGTCCCACCTGCCTCTGCCTCCTGAGTGCTGAGATTAAAAGTGTGCACCACCACTGCCCAGCTTGAAAATATTTTTGATGGTACAGTCTGAAAAGTGTGTTCAGCACCAGCACCTACCCCTCCCCAACCCCAGAAAGAATTAACAAAATGTCATCATTGCCCATGTTGCGAAACCTTGTTCAAAAATGGTATGTGGATCTGCAACTTCTGAGAATGAGGATGTATTGTGTGACTGCAATTGATAAAGAGAAATATGAGCAGAAATTACAATAACACATGTCTGAAGATAGGTTTTATTGGCTCTTTTAGTCATTTGCTCTCCCACAGAGCTTTGGTTTAGTTGTAAAACATTGTTAAGTTGTGGCATAGTGCCATCAAAATGTTTGTATGATTTAAAGGCAAGTTGTGGTGACATTTGACATTTGTAAATCAAGAAAGGTTTTCTTACATTTTCTGAAGAATTATTCTCTAATTGATGAGTCCTCTCTCTAAAGATAAGAAGTCTCTTTGCCAGAACTACAGTCAGAGCAGGACTTCTGCACACACAAATCATGCTATGTAGTGTGATGTTTTACTTTTCCCTTTTCCAGGGGCCCTCCACCCAGCTCCCAAATAAATCACACATGGAGTCTTATTATTACTCTTAGCTTGGCTAGTTGCTAGCCAGCTTTTCTTAAATTAACCCATCTACTTTTTCCCTTTGGACCTTTATCTTTCTTACTTCTGTATATCTTACTTTCCTTCTTACTCTGTGGGTGGCTGGATGACTGGCCCCTGACATTCTCCTCCCTTTCCTCCTTTCTCCTTCTATTCATCCTCTCTCCCTGCCAGCCCCACCTAACATTGCTCCTGCCTTGCTATTGGCCATTCAGCTTTTTATTAGATCATCAGGTGTTTTAGACAGGCACAGTACAGCTTCACAGAGTGAAACAAATGAAATCTAAACAAAAGTAACACACCTGAAAATAATATTCCCCAACCATGCTATGGCAAAGAATGTTTGAAATTGTTTACAAAGTTAGTGAAAAACAGCAGAGTAGCTATGTCATTTTCTTTACAAACTGGTGATAGAATAATATTGCCTAATATGCAAAAAGCACACTAGTAAATACACGGAAACACACACATGCACTCAGACTCACAGGCTGGACACGTGTTGTTTCTGTGCAGAGTAGTTCTTATGGAACACCTGTGATTCTAGAGAAGAGTTTTTAGTATGTTAATATGAGCTGTGATGCATGACTGCAGAGTAGTGTGTTGTAACCAGCTCAGATGGTACAGTTGTGCTTTTAGAAGGGAGCATGATACCACAATATACCCTCATATGCTTCCTCTACAAGGAACAGCTTCTGGGACATCTCTGATAGTCAGCCTCATGTTACTCTGACATGAGTCATATGGCACAGCTTAAAAGGAGGGAAGATTTTTGTTGATTGGTGGATTCAGAGGTCTTTGCCACAGTAATTTGACCCTATTGTTTCAGGTGGGGAGGCAGATTGTCGTTTTGAGGGAAGGATAGGGCAGAGCCAAGTTGTTTATTTCCTGGCATTGGGAAATGTAGACAGAACCTGTATAATTTCTAGTGCCTGCACCTACTTCCTCTTCCAGCGACACTTTCCCCCATTCACCTCCTCTCAGTGACTCCATATTGTGAATCCAGCAAGGGAGTAAGACACCGACTAGATCCAGGCCTTTTGAAGATGCCCATCAGCTGGAAAACAAGTCTTAGGCACCTAAACCTTTTAGAAAATTTAGGAGCAGTCTTCACTCCTAAAAATGGTATCAAATTTAGGCAGCTGTCAAATTAAAATTGTTTGCCTTTCCTTGTCATACTCAGTAGAGTTTTAGACTCCGGTGAAGTAACATCATGCTTTTTAGTTTAATTATAGAAGGAAATACTGAAAGCAAGTGTTTGGTCGATAAGTGTTCTTTTTTTCCAGATTGATTCATTGTGAGAAGGTTACAACAGAGTTTAAGTTTTCCCTGATGTTTATGGCTCATTTAATGCCAGTAAAGCCACCTCCACATTCTTTCAAATAAGGTGGTATCCTTTAGCTAAACATACAGTGCCCAAATAAGTGTTTTCACTTGGAAGTGAGCTGTGGTAATTTTTACTTATAGAGGACAAAGTTGATGAGATTGCTTGACATTTTTTAAAATAATATCTAAATCCTGTTGTAGAGTGCAAGTAGCTCCCACTGCTTAATTAAGTCAAGGATCAGATCTGATCTGCATATTTTCCCCAATTAAAATATGAATTTCTAGTTTTGTCCTGCTCCTTAGACAATCAATACGAAGTCACCATGATTGGCTGTTATTTACCTAGTATCCCCTAGCAGTGGCCAACACTCACTATTGATGGATGCCCCCCTTAATCCCAGTAAAGAGCTTTGCAAGCAACCATCATTCCTTTTGCAATCCAAATTGAAGTGACAACTTAAGAAATTCAGTTTCTATGAGTGTCCACTAAAGGTCCACAGATGACGAAAGCTTGAGAAATACTACTTTGTCTGAAAGGAGACTAAGCCTGGGGTAATTACTGGTGTCTGTATGGTTGGCTGGTTGATAGTCCCTCCCTCCCTACCTCACCAGGGTTTGGTTATATAGCTCATGACACTCACTGTGTAGCCCAGTGAACCTTGAATTCATACCTAGCTTATTGATAGTTTGTGAGTAGCCCTTCAGGGTAGTCAGTGTGGAGAACTCCCATAAGCTCTTTGGTCTTGTCTTAGTCTAAAATTGGTGTCTTTGGTATGTATGGGTATGGTGTGTGTGTGTGAGAGTGTGAGGAGAAGGAGAGAGAGAGAGAGAGAGAGGAGGAGAGAGAGAGAGAGAGAGAGAGAGAGAGAGAGAGAGAGAGAGAGACTGTATGTATGCACACTTGCTTACATGTACTTTATGGATTCCAAGCACACATTCTGTTACAAAGCTACATCCCATAACTATCTTGTCAGTTCAGAAACTAATTCCTGTTGCTGCCCTCTCTTTACTGACCTGGGGCCTCTCATATGTGCCATGTTTTCATTCTCACTGTATTTGTGATTGCCAGGGTTCTAGAACAGTTAAACCACCCCCTTTCCATTTATTTGTGTGCATTATTACCAAAGTAAGAACTAGTTGATTCTGAGAAGCAACCAAAATTCTGTTTACTTATCTGGCTCTTGTTTTAACTCATGATTTTACTTTACAGCCCCAGCAAAGGTGGCAATAGCCAAAGACTGTTTTCTATTGTCACTGTCACAGTGACAAATCATTTTTTCATTGCATAAATTGAATATACGCTTTAAAACTATGTTTAGGGGAAAGTCTGGACATTTGGGCATTTTCTTCTACCTCATTTAATGGCAGTGTTGTATCCTACGCCTCTTGTTGCTTAGACTGCAGCCATTTTCTCATACAGTAGTAACTTTGCCAGGACAATGCAAACCTTTGATTTCAAAGTGTTAATTCCTGGTTGCTCCTGACAAGGCAGCTTGTTCACTTTCATGCCTGGAGAACTGTGTGCATACTGTCCATCAGCATCTGAGGTGCCATTGAATACTGGCTGCCACCCCCTGTGTGTTTTATTTCCCTTCACTAAATGCCGCCATGTCTATGCTTCTCTGCACCTAACAGGCCTCCACCTTTGAGCTCAGGGTGAGCATACGAAAGAATGAATGCATGCATGGGTCTCTCTCTCTCTCTCTCTCTCTCTCTCTCTCTCTCTCTCTCTCTCTCTCTCTCTCTCTCTCTCTCTCTCTCTCTCTCCCTCTCTCTCCCCCTCTCCTTCCCTCCCTCCCTCCCCCCTTCCCCCCTCCTCTCTCATTCTGATTCCCATTATAAGGAGGAAGCACAGGAGCATCCCCCCCACCCCCCCCACCCCCCCGGTGCCTGAGCAGTGCAGCCCTTTGGAGGGAAAAGATGCCAGTCTTTTTCAGAGGAGGCTGCTTTGAAACTCTGCATCCTGTATCTCGCACTGCTTGCTCTGCATCTGGAACATCTTCACAATGCAATTGGGATAAACTGCTCACTGTGTGGCTGCAGGGACAAATGCCCTTGCTGAATGCTTAATTATGCTTGCTTGTGTGTGCATTTGTGGTTTTGGTTTATTCTTGTCCTTGTGACTAACTGACTTCTTTTCTGAACATGGAGCAGGAACCTGGAACAGCGAGCTCCTTGGTCTCTTGTAGTTTCTAGCGCATTCCTCCAGTCATTTCCTTGACTTTCAGTAGCAAAATGGCCTTCATGGAAAAGTATCCATGTGAGCTTCAGACTGTATAAGGACAGCTGTGCAGATAGGTCTCACTAAGTAGTTTTAGAGGTCACTGTAAACATGCTGCAGGATAAGATGAGTGCATTTTTTGAGAATGATGCTTGCAATGCAGTGTTGTCCTTGACATATCGTTTATGGCAGCAGAAAGAAAACACCTATGTTTTACCTATGGTAGTTGTGTCTGTGCATCTTTTCCACACGAGTGGACAATAGTCCTCGTGAGCCAGCTCTGGTCTCAGCTCTGTCAGGAGCAGGTGTGTGTTTCTTTCCTCTCTACCATGGGAAATGTTTATCTGGACCATAGAATGGTTGAGTGTGGTTTCCACACAGCTTGCCGCAGTGTTTCCGTCCTGTTCTTGGTTGGAGGAGGTTCCTGCTGACGGCTAGTATTTTCCTGGAACCCCCGCCTTGTCTTTGGCCAGCTCAGTGCTGACCCATGCTACTTCGCAGCTGCCCACTAACTGGATGGACAACTGCCTCACACTTAGACTCCGCCATGCTTCCTGCCCCCACAGAGGACAGGCTTTTCTAAGAGCCCTGACCACTCAGCCTTGTCCTTAGCACCCATTCAAGTCTTTTGGCTCTTAAGCCTCTTTGAGAATGTGTGAGAGCTTTAGGCCCTCCTTCATATGCATGTGTTTGGAGAAATTTAAGCTGACATCCCAGACCAAAGACTCCTGGGTTGGGGACTGTCTCCTAAAACAGTATCTGAACAGGAAGCCATGCATTGCTGCCTTTAGATTTATTGTGAGTTGTTCTGAAAGATCTCTGTTTGACCATTTGTCTCAGCACGAAGTTCAGTGTTTCTTATCCCACAAAAATGTTTGGATGAAGCAGAATGTGCAGGGAATGAGGTGGAGACAGAGTGGTGGGTTATGTGACTATGGGAATGGAAATGGTTTTCTTGTTCAGCTAACCCATAGGAAATTATTTTCTCTTTTCATAGTTTCTGTGACACTAGTACTGTTACTTTCCATTTTGCCAGTTTCTCTTTCTTTAGGCTACAGTTGATGCTTTTCAAAAATTGTAGTCTTGGAACTTGCTTTGTAGACCTGGTTGGCCTCAAATTTGCAGAGATGCATCTGCCTCTGCCTCCCAAGGGCTAGAATTACAGGTGTGTGCCTCCACAGCTGGGCTGTGTCTTTACAACAGCTTTAGTGTATTTAGTGTCTTTACAACAGCTTTACAATATAAATCTTAATGTTTGAAGAATTGGACGGTTAAGGTCACAGTGATGAATCAGCTCCTTCAGCCAAACATGGCGCATTGTAGAGTTGAGTGCTATTTCTCCTTGAGTTAGTGCTTTGTATGGTCACAGTCCCAAGGAGCCAGGCCTCTGAGGGGGCCACCCAGACTTTAGTGTGCTGGTACCTTTTGCCCCTCCCATTCCAGTGGTTTTGTTTTAGTCATTTCTTGGAGGCAGGGGTTTATTTCCTCTTTTTTAAAGACTTAAAATGGAACCTGGAGATAGAAACTTGTGTAGTACAATGTAATTATACTGTCACATGCATAGTAATAATAGAACACTCAAGATTACCTATTCCTGAAATCTAATTTCTGGAGCTTGTCTCTCTCTTTATTGAATCTGTTCTTTATTGTATGGAATATAATTAGCTTATAGTTTTAATACCTAGAAGTATTTTTCCTTTTGTAATCTTTCTCATTGTAGATTGTTTCTTGGTCACATTCATACTTACACACATGAATTTAATTTCATGAGATGAATGTCAACGAAGTCATGCTTTGTCTCTTGTGGTTAGGTACAATCTCTTTTGCCCTTCTATTTTCTGTATTTCCAATATAGAAATGATAAATCAGGACTTCATACAATACCCGGTTTTCCAAAATGTTTGATTTTGAACCCAGGTAAATACTAGTTCCTTGATTCCAAATATTTCCAACCACCAGGTGACAGTGACAAAGCTCTTGATTTCTTTGTGAGGTGCTTTGTAATAGCAGATTTGGCATTAATTATCCTATTTAACCCTCTGTACTACTTTAGGACGCAGAGTGTCCTAGTGCTATCGCTAGTGCTACCAAGAGAATCAGAAGAAAATAATAGTAAAAAAATACTTTAAAAAACCAAAACTTTTTAGATCGTTCTTCTCAGGAGAGCAGGGAGCATTACCATTTTAGCCATCGCTGTAGGAGTTGCCCCAGTTGTCTCCATATAGCCACTGTGTCCTGACAGATCCATCCGCCACCTTGCTTCTCTTAGTGCCTCACGGATGAGTATTTCCCCATGCCACTGTTTTCCCCCTAAGTGTTGAAATGATTGTAGCTGTAGAGAAAAGTGACTTCTTATCGAAATGTATTTGGCTGTATAAACTAGGAAAGGGGTGGTAGACTGCTGGCTCACAGAGTTAACACTGAAGAAGAAGCTGGAAGCAGCACACTGCAGGGTGGGTGTGATGGTCACTGTGAACTATCTGTGGTTTCTACTCAGCAAGGGCCATTTACATGGAAAGTTAGCTTCTGAAATTGTCGATACCATGGTTTTGGAAGTTGAAATCATTATTTTCTAGTTGATGAAATGAAGATCCTGGAAAAACCAACATTCCGGGCATCCCGATCGAGGAGTGAGTGCACATTCTAAAAGACTCCACTCCAGCTTTCAGGCTCCAGTTCAGACAGCACCTACAGAAGGGGCTTCCAACTAAGGAAAGTGATTGTGTGGGTGGGTCAGCTGCCACCAGCCTTCCGTGAACTGCCAGCAGCCCTAGCTTTTTTGTTATGTTCTTCACTGGTGTGTCCCACTCTGGTTTTTTGTTTTGTTCTTAGAATTGGAGTTTGAAGTCAATGCATGGGCCCATATAGGTAGGATGAAACCTTTCATTCATTTTGACAGCCATTTTCTATAACTTTATTGATTCTTTGGGAATTTCACGCCACACACTGTAAGGAGCAGTCTTTGCGGGGCTGCAGTTGGAGCCACCTGAGCAACCCCAAGTTTGTACCTGAGTGGAAGAGTGTGGATGAGGAAAAGGCTAGCTATAGATAATAAAGAGAGACAGAATAAAGGTCAGGAGGGCAGATCAGTCAATACTGAAATGCCATGAGTTTATTTTTCACCACTCTTATAATCCATAACCAAAAAGTGGAACACAGTATCATGTATATGGAACAAACAGACTTTCTTCCTCAATCATTCCAAAGGTTCAATAACCACATCTTAGCTCTAAACTTCTTGTTCCCTAGCCTTGAGGTCAGGAGTAGCCATACCTCAGATTCAGGTCTGTTGTTATTTAGACTAAGATGGCTGAAACATCCTTCTTTAGCCACACCTTTGACCTTTAGGTCTTGTAACTTGCTAACAGCTTTAAACTCTGTCCTTGTGCCAAGATGGAGTGCAGCCATCTTTTTGGGCACCCACAACGCACCTCTTCTAGTCCCCCACATCCTCCACCCATTCCTGTAGTGCCCCTTCACAAAAGAAAAATGTAAAAAAACCAAAGCAAACAAGCAAGCAAAAAGGAAAACAAACCAAAACCAAAGAAAAACCTCTTCATTATCTCCTTCATTTCCGCCTCTCTGACACCTCTTCATTTGTCCAGGTGGCATTGGGAGCTGAGATGTGTCAGCTTTATTGGTAAATGTTCATTGCAATATATCAGTGGTCTGGCTGAAGACCTCTGGTTTTGGGCACACCATCATCACTGGATCCTCACTGGATGCCCTCTGGAAGATCCTATGGCTGTCCCAAGTCATGGAGAACCTGTGGGTATTGTTGTACAGGACCAGTCCCTTCACAGGTCCTGGATGTGTAGATGTTAGGGTGGACCAAATGAAGGCCTGGCTATAGGCCTGGGTGGTAGCAGAATTGGTCAGTCCAGGCCACTGAGGCCACCCACCTCAGGCAAAGGGGTGGAATCACCCTACACCCATACCCTCAGGGTTGGTTCACCCTCCTCTGTGGTGAGGGGTGGGTTCATCTTTCCCAAAAGCAGGGGCCAGCTTTCCCTGGGCCTATCAAAGGTCAGGGCCTGCTCAGTATGGCCCTCTGATTTAATCTGGCATGGTTCCTATGGCCCTCTAAGGTGACAGGAGCCACAGACAACTACATAGACCCCCAGCTGCAGCTGGACCACAGGCTCAGACATGCCAGCTGTCTGTCCCTGGATGACACCGTTGTCCCCAGACTCCAAGAAGGCCTCAGGTTGTGGCTGAGACCTCAGACCTCCTTGTGGGCCGTAGTGGTGTCCTGGGATACAGACTTCAATACAGACCCCAGTAGCAGCTGGACCATGGCCCCAAGCATCAGCTCAGCCCGGTCAACATCCTGGCTCTGGGTGGGAGCCCTGGGCACTCAGATCTAGATGGTTTTGGCAGTAGCGTGGCTCCTGTACATTAAGGCCACAGGTTGTGGCACAGAGGTCAACACAGACCTCAGCTGCAGTAGGACCATGGACCCAGACATGGTCTTTGGCAGCAGCCTGGGTCTTGACAGCCATTTTTTTTTTTCTCATTTTACACCTTACCCTCAGTATACACTATTTATTGTTGTTATTTTGAAAAATACTCATGAGCCAGTTCTTTCCCTGCACATTAAAAAAAACATCCACAGTTATATAGGAATAATAGCAAGTCTGATGTTTTTATTGCAGGACTAAGTGGCAATTTTTATTTTATTTTTTTTTAAAGAAAGTTTTTTTTTGCAGCTCTTGCTGCCCTGGAACTCACTCTGTAGACCAGGCTGATCTCTAACTCACAGAGTGCTGGGATTAAAGGTATGAGCCACCACCATGTCCATTTCTTAAAACCATGCATGATAGTTTTCATTGACGTCTCTGTAGGGCAAGGTAAAGTCTTGTCTACTTTGAGATATGGTGTTTTTTTCTGTCCTGTCGGACAGTGTAAATTTTTGATAGCTGGAATGCCACGAGCCCGGAACTCCTCATGTCTGACTGACTCTGTTCACTCTAGTTTCTAGTTATTGCCTTTCCTTTGCCAATTCAGACTTCTTGTCATAATACTACTGGTTATTGTATAGAATTTAGCATGGGCTACTTCAAATCCTTGTGGATTTGGGCAGAACATGAGCATAGACAGTTACCTGATAATTTTTAACCTTTTTAGCAATATTTTTTTCAACGTTCCATTTCTTCAGAATAGCCCCTAGTTTTATAATCACACTAAGGGAGTCAGCCCCTCATAGATGGCTGTAAATGTAGATTATCATTTGGTCTGTCATATACCATGCTAGAGTCATTTTATAATAGTTTTTTATGGAATGAAGAATTGTGTCCCTCCTCCTGTGTAGGGAAATTAACTTGGTATACAGATGTCAAGTGACATGCCATTAACTTCCCAGTGTCTTTGTGTTTACTAAGTGAATGTGTTTTCATAACTTTAAAGAAACACATTGTATAGACCGTATTTTATGACCTGATTATGAAGACATTGCATGTTACAGAATAAAGGATTTTCTTTTACTTTCTTGTTTCATGGACAATTCCTTACACACACCAACACCCCCTCAAAATTTTTTTTTCAGTAGTTGTCAAAGGCTCTTAATAGTTGTAAAAAATAGAGTCACACCCCACCTCTCACCACCTTTATTTTCTTGTCCCCATAATCAGTTAAGGAATGTATCTGGCCGCTCAGGACAAAGGCAGTAAGTATTTTGTCATTTCTTTTAAAGAGGACAGAGTAGTTTTTAGGTAAAGAAGAACTTTATATTGAACACTTCATTGTGAAAATTTGAACTATTACCAAAATTCATAAGCCGTCACAGGAGTGGCATTAATAGCAGATGTGTTAATTGAAACAAGGGACAAATTCATGGTACAGACGGGGTGAAGAGACTATGGAACTTTTGAGAAATCTGTGTATTCCATAATTCTCCCCACCCAAAGTAGACTGTATTTAATTCTTCTTTCAAATGCACATTCTGTTTGCTTAAATCTACATCTGCTCCTAGCTTTGAACATTGCCTGGAACGTATGTGCGGCTTGGCAGAGAATCTCAGTATGAAAAGGAAAGCACAGAATGAAGTTTGTCTTGCTAAACACTCAGCCTGTGATGCTCCCCGGCACCCCTCCGTGCTGCGGGAAAGAGGCTTGTCATTGTTTGCTGCAGTGCTCTCTGGGCTGCAGTGCCTGGCCAGAGAGGAGGCTTTTATCCATTACACTTTGACAGTACTTATTGAAATCACTAGTTTGTTTCAGGGCTATTGTATGGATTTACATGTTATTAAAGCCATTTGCATATTCTGTTTTTCTTTTCTATGGAGTATGTGCTTCATTGCTATGTCCCTGCTTGACCTGAGCCAGCGTTTAATGACAACTCAATCTTGACCCAAGTTTCAGAACTGTAATGTCTTGGGAGCCTGATTTTGCATTTACGTTGGCACCTAAAAGCCTTTGGAAGTAGTCTGACCACTTCTTACTGGCCGTCCTTTGTTAGAGTTACCTCGAGCATGAGAAGCCATGTGACTTCTCATTGTTGCTTCTGGTATGTCAGATGTCATCTACTCCATGTTCCCCAGTAAGGATCTGTGAGTGAGAGACTTGCTGCCTGGGTTTCAGTCAGTGTGAAGGCAAGTTGGTCAAAGCTGTGGTAGACACAATTACGATTAGCTTATTACAGTTACTCTGAGTTAGATAATGTGCAGGCCACTTGGGAAGTCGGACTAATAAATGATTAGTAAGGAATGATTTCTCATACCTTTTCCCATCCAGGCTTTATCTGTGTGTATGTGTTTAAATCATGTGTAATACATCTTTAACTAGGATTTATTTTATATAATGTTGTAATTGAGACAGTAGGCCTTTAAATTGGTTTTTCATTTTTTTAAAATTCAGATTATTTTGGCCTTCAAGAGTTCCCTAATAATACATCAGTACACTTCTTTGTCCTAATCTGCTAGACAGACCTCTAGTTTTTATTTCAGTTGTTTGCAGCTGTATTTATGAGACTTAGCTCATCCCGGCACAGTCACCTGTCCCTGTTCACCAGTGAGGGACTGTTTCACAAGCATCTCAGTGGGTATGGGTGCTGGCCACCCAGCCCAGTAAGCTGAGCTTAGTCCTCAGAACCTGAATGGTGGAGGAGGAGAGCCAGCTGCTTGACTTTTGCATGCACACACATATATAGTAAACAATTTTGAAAAATGATATAAAAGGTCTAGCAAGGAAGTGACTGTGAAGGAGATGGTTAGTCGTTCTAGAGTGGAGTCCTCTTGTCCATATGCTAGGCTGCCAGAGTCACTCCAGACACAGCAGGACAGTAGAAGATAGGTTTGTTTTCAGGGTTCTTAGTTTCAAAATAAAAGAAAGTACTGGGATGTGGGCTTTTAGAAGAGTAGTTACTGGGCAGTCTGCCTGAGGGCCTGGAGCAGCTTCTAGTGCTGCCATGAGGTTCTCTGTTGCCTGACAAGGCCTAGATGGTTAAGATGATGGTAGCGGTTGAAGTGATTTGTGAAGCTTCAACCATATAATAATAAGCTGCTTTATATTAGGGCACTGCCTCCCTTGTATCCGGGTGCAGGTTTTGTGTTGTTAACCTGACTTGGCTTAGTAATAACCACCAGTTTGTCTGCAACATGTATTTGCTGCTTCTTTTCAGATGGTTAGAGACTTGCCTTGCTTTTAAAAGGCTAATCACATTTTATTATTGTGTGGAGGACTAGGAATGTGTGAGTGTGCACCTGTGGACATCAGAGGACAACTTCAGGGGTCCTTTGTTTCTCTCCTTTCACCTTGAGGGTCCCAGGGATAGAACCTAGGTGCCATTGGGCTTGGCAGCAGGTGCCCTTCCCTGCAGAGGCAACTCTCCAGTCTGAGTGTTTGGTTTTTAAGCTGAGACTATTTTAAAGCTTCTTCTCCAGACTTCTTGTAATGAAATTCTAAGCCCCTCTGTTGAACATTATTATCAATTTAAAGTAGTTCCTCCTCTGCAGGATTTTCCCTTTGTCATTTTTCCTTGGAAAATTTTCAGGATCCCCAAGCCATTAATTCAGAAGTGAATACATTGGCTGACTGCTTCCACTGCTTCTCTTAACTAGAGAAATTGTCACCCAAGATGGAAGTGTCCCGCCATGGACCAGCTTTGAGAAGTTAGCAGCTTGTTGCTTCACTGGTCTGCATTAGTGCAGCAATGATGAGTTAGGGCTGTCTATTAAGGGCTCCTTTTTCCTTTTGCTTCCTTTGGATTTGGCGTTCTTCCTTCTGTTGTAGCCATTCCCTACATAGGAGTGGCTAGATGTGAGTTTGAATTCTGTCATGTTTCCCAGAGCTGTGGGCAAGCACTTGGCCACATCCATATGTCCTGATGCTTCTCTTTTTATCTGTGGTTTATAGCTCAGTGGATTATGTGCTCATCTTATCTGCCTACTTCTGATGAACTCAGCACAGCCACAAAAGTAGTGGTGTTAACCTAGCAATCAAAATCTAAAATGACCGTTCTTGTTATTAACAGTGTAAAACTTAATGTAATGGTCATGTCACCACTTCATGATTGGTTTCCTTGTGTCTCTACAGTGACCATGTAAATGGGTGCCAGCTACTCTGTCACCTTAATCGAGTTGGCAGATGGTGGCCGCTGCCAGTCTTGAGAATTTAGTGGTGCTCTCTACTGTTTACTTACTTGTACTTAGTTGTTTTGAAAATAAGGGTGGGAGAAAAAAATAAAGTCAAGTGGGGAGATAACGACCACATGTTTCCATCAACCTGAGAACCAGGACAGTCCTTAAATGTCTGCAAATAGACTCAGTTTACATGGCTGTTTGTGAGCTGTCTGGTTCCTTGATTGCATATGGTAGAAACATCATTTTCTGAGTTGACTCCAAGTGACCTTTCTCAGATAGCACATGCTTTGGATGGGGCCTCGGCCTCACAGTAGAGCCATCTCATGTTAAAGGCACTTTGTACAGCATGGATCAAGCACAGATTTTGTTGTATAGTGTGAAATTCCAGTGCACTGGGGTGTTTTGTTTGTTCTTCCAGTTTTGGACTTTCTATGTAGATCTCTGGCTGTCCTGGAACTCTGTACAGAGATCAGGATGGCCTTCTACTTGTGGCGGTCGCTCCTCTTGTCTCTGTATCCCAAGTGTTGGGATTACAGGCACTCACCACCATCTCTGGCCCACTTTGGAATTTCTAAAAGCAGTTTTGTTCGTTCACTTGTCTTTGCTCTTTTACTTTTATATTCATTTAAAGTAGTTAGGTGACCTGTGAAGGAATATGTTAACCCTTCCAGAATCTTTGCTCTTCTCTGTGGTGCAGAGGCCCTCCCTTGATAATCAGGTCTCTTAGTTCCCAGGCTTGTTTATGCACCCAGCAGTCTGGGGGCTTGTGTCTCTGCCTTTTCTAGTATAGAGAAGGCCTTCATCTTTATTGGTTTTATTGGAGGTCCTATGGTGTAAGAAGAGTGGGGGAGCTGGACTTGATATTTTTGCTACTGATTTTGCAATATTTTAAAACTGTGACATATTCTAAAATGCTCTTGTAAAATCCATTTTATCCAAGCTATTTGAGGGAATCTTAGCAAGCTTATAGACTATTTTCCCCCAAAATGCATTTTGCTTTAAGTACTAATGCATGCCTGCTTTAACTAATAGACAAGTCATTGTTTATAATTAGCATGTCCAATGAACAATGTGGAGGCCTAGCTAAGTTCTCAGATGTCTTCAGAAATGAGAAAACTAAAGATCAGAGACAGCACAATCCCCACAGGGAAAATGTTAAAACTGGCAGGAACACTCCATCTTTTTTCTACTCTTCTAAGTTAGTAGATGGCACTAAGACTTGGCCACTTACTAGCAGATGTGTGGTAGATGCTAACCTTCTCAGGCTAAGGCTCAGCCACTCACTGACACAAGTTTTTCAAGTACTGGTGTTTGTTTTTTTAATGGAATTTGTTCAGTTGATTATTTGATAATTCTTCTATCCCCTTTTCACTTTCATTGTAAAACAATCTAGGAAATTTCATTTTAGCTTCCATTTTACTGATAGTATTAAGGCGTTTATTTGTAAGTTAAAATTGGTTAAAATCCGTCAAATAAGTTTACATTAACTTAAGATTATCATGGCTAGAGACCAAAGGAATGATTGGGATTGTTGAGGGAGAATCTGTTAAGTTTGCTGTAAGGAGTGGGATTGTGGGATCTCTCTTATATCACAGAAAGAGATGATACTAAGGCAAAAGGACTTGATATAGATTATTGATTTGGTTGCAATTTGCTAATTTACTTTTTTTTCTTTTTAGGTTAATTAGTTAGGTATTGAACTGGGGGCCTCCCATGCTCTACCACTGAACTAGCTATGCCTCTAGCTTAGTTGTGGTGTTTTTAACTGTGGTTCAGAATGTAACATGGTTGTAGGGCTTTGTTTTCATATATTACTTATAAAGTTGAAAAAAGTTACAGAATTTATAAAAACGAGCAGCATGTATTACCTTCTTTGTCACTCTTTTTGCTTTTTGGTGTATATGGGTGTTTGGGGTGTATGCATGTATATGCACCACTTGCATGCCTGGTGCCCATGGGGGTAGAAGATCCATGGAACTGGAGTTAAGGATGGTTGTAAACTGCCATCCGTGGTGTGGGTGTGGGAAATAAACACAGGCCCTCTGTGGGAGAAACAAGTGCTCTAAACTGCTGAGCCATTTCTCCAGCTCATCCACCACACTCTTTAAAAAAAAAAAAAATAAAGAACAAAAGAAGTAATAAAACAGACAGAGGATAATGAAGAATGACTTCACTTTGAAGAGAGTTGTCTGTATCAGTGTGCATCTTGACAACAGCGCAGCATCCACATGTTGGAGATTACTGGAATTGAGATTTGGTCCTTCCAGGTAGTGACAGGAGCACTCTGTCTGGGTCTTTACTGCAGTTTTTAGTAGGTGAAGAGTTTTCTGTCATCTTCTACTCCTTGATATAAAATCTATAATTTCGTTGCCTAATAACAGATGTTGAAAAACGTTGTGATCTGAGTCTTATTTCATTTTGAAACCATAGTGGTATGGCCAGAGGAATAGCAGTAATAAAATTCTTGCTAAAACATAGTCAAGTTTTGAAAATAAAGTTGTCAGGTTCAATGTCAAACAGTTATGGCTATGCTGTGCCATAGGTTGGACTATGTGTTGACTATAAAACTTTCCCCTTTATTTTACCTTTGGTGTGTATTAGGCTGTAATGCTTATTTTAAAAGATTTATCTTTATTTATTTGTGTGTACATACGTGCGTGCGTGTATGCACCTGCAGAGCCAAGATGCAGGCATCTAGTACTCCCCAGAGGTGGAGGTAAAGGCGGTGAAACGCTGTCTGATGTGGATGCTGAGAGCTAGACTCACTTCTCTTAACTTCTGAGCCATTTCTCTAACTTTATATTGCTTTTAAATGCCATGCGTTTATGAGTGTGTACCTCTTTTTCTAGTATCACTGCTTTAAATATATATATATTTCATTAATTCAGCAAAAGGAAACACGTCAGACCTTTCATTGTATATATGCTGATTAAAATACAACCAGTCTAATTAAAAAAAATCATCTGTTAATACAAATGAATACAAAGAGAAGAAAAGCGAACACTGTTTTAAAGACAAGTAGATGCAGTAGGGGGCACTAGATGAAGGCAAAAATGAATTCTTATATTGAAGCCGTTATAGCCTGTGTCTGGTTCCTATGTCAGTGGCATGGTAATTGTTTCCCCTTAGTTTTCTTGATGGATTTAGTTCTTAGTTCCAAAAGTTGCATGTGAAGGAGACAGTGATAACCAGTCTCACCATCAGTTGGATGAAATTATTACAGTCTGATAATTGTAAATTGTTTTTAGAGCATTGAAAAGGAAAGTAGAAACTACAACTAACAATTTCTTGATTAGAACAGGACATCCATTAACTTGGTGTTTCTGATACCTTTTGTACACAATGTGATTTTGTTAAAGAAAAAAAGGGGAAAGATCAGTTATTTGAAGTGATTTGAAAACTTTGTTCTCTTTTGTGTAAATGAAAAAAAGCTTTATTTTTAATGTTAAGGGCATCATTAAATGCTTAGGGTTTTCATTCATTCATTCATTCATTCATTCATTCATTCATTTATTTATTTATTTTTGGGCTTCCCCTCTGTTACATCATTTAGTTCAGTATCAGATGGAGATGATGCGCAGCCTCCGCCATGTCAACATCGATCACCTCCACGTGGGCTGGTATCAGTCCACATATTACGGCTCGTTTGTTACCCGGGCACTTCTGGATTCTCAGTTCAGTTACCAGCACGCCATTGAAGAATCCGTCGTTCTCATTTACGGTTAGTAGGAGGCTCCTTTATTATTCTTTTCCTCCCATAATGTTATTACTGCTATTTTTGCTTTCTGTCTTTCTGCCTCGTGGAGAAACCCTGGCAGGCCGTCTCAAGTAAATATCAGCCCCGTTCTGCAGCAGCCTCAGCAGCAGCTCCGTCTAGACAGGGTTTCCTTCTTTCTGTTTATTTTTCTTGCTATCAGAGCTCTGATGTGTACGTTTTGGAATGCTGGAGTAGCTGCTTCAATTTTTTTTTTTTTTCCCCCTCATCTCCCTCCCTCCTTGTAGGGGCTGGTGGAATAAGACCAGATGTCTAACAAACTCCGATTGCTGGCTTGTCTGGTTCCGTACGTGACTGACCAATCATAATACAGCGTGCCAGGTTTTCCTTTTCTCTCTCTCTCTCTCTCTCTCTCTCTCTCTCTCTCTCTCTCTCTCTCTCTTTTAAACCTCTGACAGCAGCATACAAAACCTGGACTGTTTCTTAGCACAAAGATTTTTTTCTTTCGGCCTATTTAATGGTGTTTCCTCAAGCTCTCCAGACCAGATGTTCTGTGCTATATCAGAACCGTAGGCAATTTAACAGCTTTATAGCCTCCCCCTTCCCAAACACTTACAGTTTGCCATATCTGGCAGACTTGCATATAGTTTCCAGCTGAGAAGTAAATGTAACGTCCTGAGTATCTGTCAGAAAAAATACTAATGAATACGATCAATCTTATGAGCTGCCCTGAAATTGTTTCAGTGTGTTAGCAATTGGATTACAGAGAGAACAAGTTGTTAAAGTGCACTTATATTGGCTGGAAACATTGCATCATCAGACCTTGATGAATTTTCCACTTGCTTCAATCTATTTTGGTTTTCATTTTATCACCTATTGCTAAAAGTTTCACTGTGTTGAATTTCAGACAACATGAATGTTGACACAGGTTTTAGGCAAGCGTTGGCACACCAGAGCCGTTATCGTGCAGCAAGTGCTAAGCTCCCTTCCTTGCTGAGTGTTCAAGCAGTCAGTTTTGACAAACTTTGTTTCTGTAAAACTGAAGCGACACGTTGTGATAGCGCCTGGGCGGAGTGGTTTTGTTTTTACATCTGCTTTAGTGAAGAACTGTGGACAGCCCTCACTGGGATGACACGCTTTGTTCCCAGGGCTATTTGTTTTCAGTTTATTGACTGAAGGGCTGTAGAAGTGTACACAGATTCTCTATGTTTAATATTCATGAGTATTTTTCCCGGTCTACGAAAGATGCAAGATCTCCAACATCAGCATATATTTCATTTTCACCAAGTTTACTGGTTCTTGTTGAGGGATGGATTTGAAGGTATCCCATCTAGCTTTTGACTCTTAGTTTTTGTTTGAAGGTCGAAGTTATGCTGGGTTTAGTCAGCTTCAAATTATGTCCTGATTATTTAATTTGGTCTTCGTATTTCAGAGCTTATATGACAAGTAACATTGTGCCTAGAATTAGTGCTGTTTGAGAACTAGTAGTGACAATATTCTCAGTAATATCTTTCTCTTTCTTTTTTGAGATCCCATAAAAACTGCCCAAGGATCTCTCTCACTGAAGGCATACAGACTGACTCCTAAACTGATGGAAGTTTGTAAAGAGAAGGACTTTTCCCCCGAAGCGTAAGTGTTCTAGGCCCATGAGGCACGTTGTAAAGGACTTGTGTTTCTTTTAGGATTTCGGTTAGTCATGTATTGATTGGGCTATGGTAATGCCATTTCTGTGTTGATGAAAACACTTCTGCATCGTGCAAATGCCACTTGATTTCTCCCTTTCTGTGTTTAAACGATTCTGTATGGGAAGTCTCATCTGCTGTTTTTACTTGGTGACTTCAGTTAGTGGGAATTAATTAGCCACTGTATTTGAAGCCCTTTAGAAGTGGTAGGATAAAAGGAATGAGAAAAGAGTGCTTACCCACCATCAGATTGCAAGCGGTAGCCTGGGTCTGCACCACGTGGCCTGTTTCATGAGGAAGTGGAATAGACCTAAACCTTTCATGGATTCAGAGGAAAAAGTGGCTTGCTGGAAACTTAGGGGGCAACAGGTACACAGCACATTCACTGTTGTGTGATCCCACTTTGTGGCGTGGGAGTAGATATATTTACAAGTCTTCTGTTACTGTGAAAGTTCTTACTTTGTATGAAACTTAATGATGGACACTCCATCCCTGCTTTCCCAATTGGCTCCTAAAAATCACATATGTAGGTTTTTGAAAGAAAAGCTGACTCATGACTAGTTGTGAGTGTGGAGTTGCAGCTAACCTAGGAGAAGCTGTGTTCTGCACTTGGTGTGGCATCTCCTGGTACTCGGCTGTAACTTTCCAGAAGTGTAGAGAGCATGGCCCTTTTCTAGCTGCCATAAGTGTAGATTGTGTCACAGTTCACAGTGACATTTTAGTGTCATTGGAAACTTGAGAACTCCTGATTGCAGAGGATGAGTAGTTTCTTTTGCCAAGGACCTCATTTTCAGGCTTACAGCTCAGATTCAGATCATTTTCAGAGTTACTCAAATCACTGGCCGCCCCAACCCCTAAGCCTTTAGAAGAACCAATGAAACAAAGACCACGGAGAGAGTGCCTGTAACATTGTAAAATATATGAACTAGCCAATTTGCTTTTCAGTTCTGACCATCAGCCTCAAGTGTTTGTAACTTACTTCACAGATTGAAAAAGGCAAGCATCACCTTCGAGCACATGTTTGAGGAAGTGCCAATTGTGATTAAGAATTCCCATCTCATCAATGTCCTAATGTGGGAGCTTGAGAAGAAGTCAGCCGTAGCAGATAAACACGAACTGCTCAGCCTTGCTAGCAGGTAAGCGGCCCTTCCTTGTATAAGGACCTTGCCTTTATGAAATCAGTTTTGTGAAACACGAGAAATTACAGAAGAACACTTGGAGGTTACAGAGATACATGTAACAGTGTATAATGTTTGCTTAGCCCTGTTGAGACCCCTGTGAAAACCCTCATTGGTCGCTGTTGTGGGAGCCCTGGGCTGCCTTCTTTACTGAGAGGATAAGGGCCAGGGAGGGCTCTGAAATTGAGTCTGATACTGTTTGCTGTACCCAGTCCCTGAGACTCAAGCTGGGCTCTCAGTCTGTATATTGTTCACAGGGAGAGAGGTCTTCACTTGACTGCAGCTGCCCTTGATCAGATGGCGGTTTCCCAAGCATAAACTTCCAGTTATTAGCGCAATTGACTAAACTTAGCATTTCTGATCCTGACACTGGCTTCTGCTGTTTGAGAAGTTGCAGCAAGGATGCAGTTTCCTCTAGTGTCACTGTTTTAGCTGTGGAATTGGCAAGATAGTATTTTTAATTTTGCTATATTTCTGAAATTACTGTTTATCTCCTGACTTCCCTAATTTCTCCCCCTCCCCCCTTTCTTTTTGTAGTTGACTGCACGACCTCATACATGCTAGGCTAATAACTGTTGTTGAGTGACTACTCCAGGCCCCAGTCCTCGTAGGAGAAATGTTAGTAAATTCACAAACAGCTTCTCTTAAATACCCTTTAGACTTTAGTGATTTTCCTTTGTGGAACATCAGTAGACTTAATTGTAAAACGATAATCACTTGACTGGAAGAAACAGTTTCCCCTTTAACATTTACAACATAGTATTTTCCCTCCCTCCCTCCCTCCCTCCCTCCCTCCCTCCCTCCCTCCCTCCTCCCTCCCTCCCTCCTCCCTCCCTCCCTCCCTCCCCACCCCTCCCTCCCCAAGGTTTGAATCCTTTATTAGAAATCATGCAAATTTGAATACAAAAAATACAAGTGCAGTAAGAATATTGTGTTGATACAATTTCCACCCACTGGGATGGGTGCACCAGCACAACTGGCCCAGCCTCTCCCCTCACACCAGAAGGAAAGGGGATGGTCTTAGTCTCATGCATTTTAGCCGTCAGTTTGCGCAGCTGATTCCCACTGCCCACATGCATTCAGGACATCTCAGGCGCCCCGGACATGAAGGTTTAGGTACCAGCCTGCAGGGTGCAGGTCAGGGATTTTGACCTTCATTTCTGTTTCTCCAGCCCTGGTTTTGTATCAAACATTGCCCACCAGACTCCAGGGAGTGAGACAGATGCTAAAAGGAGCCTCTTGTTTGGGGGGGAGGCAGCATACAGGTGATTCCAGCACAACCAGACCCTGGCCTGCTCTAGCTGTCTGACTGCTCTTCAGAAAGTGCTCCTGTTTCTTACTTTTCTTCCCACAGGGCCCCACACTGTCCAGAGTAGGGCAGCCCCCAGTGCCTGACAGCCTCCTCTGAGGAGACTCAGGACCTCCCCTGCTTTCCTTCAGCTCCTTCTGAGAAGTCATTTAGACACGAATTCAACCTGCAGACTACACCACCAGTTCATAGGTTATTGGGAGGGGGGAAAAAGGAAAGTAAGACAGCTGCTTTTGGGGTATGATAAGCAGTGAGGATAAGGGGCAACTGACCCCCGATTAATTTGAGTGGACAATAAGGTATATTGTCTTATGTAATCAGTTTAGAGCAAAACTTGTTATTTATCAGATTTATTGTTATCATTTGTAGTTATGAGAGGAACAAAGGTCTGCAGACCAGTGTTCTCCATGAGCAGCACAGTAATTATTCAGGTAACACCATCCATCACATCAATCCATCACAAAGGCCACTGTGAGGTTTGAAGGGCAACATGATGGACACCTAATGGTAACCAGAATGCTAAAGGATACATCCAGGTTTCAAGGAACCCAAGAGTGTACTGTTAGTTGCAAAGCTACTTTTATTTTATTTATCTTTTAATTAATTATTTATTTTGTATGCAGTATTTCATCTGCATGTGGCCTGCAGGCTAGAAGAGGGCATCAGATCTCATTACAGGTGGTTGTGAGCCATCATGTATTTCCTGGGAATTGAACTCAGGACCTCTGGAAGAGCAGCCAATCTCTCCAGCTCAACGCTACTTTTATAACAGTGCTTACATCTGTCTGAGAAGATCATTTTATTTTTATTATTTTTTTTTTAAACAAAGGTACTTGACATACCTGTATTTAAAGAGTCGTGCTAAGAACCCGCTATAAACCATATGGGGTTACAGTTTGATTGTTAGTACACAGTTGTGTATTCACACCTTCTCTTCCCTGGCTTTCTGTGTTGAACATACAAAAAAACAACATAGCCTTTATGCAGCTGTCAGGCCACCAGTGAGCCTGTCTGTAATTTCTGTTTGTTCAAGTAACAATGGTAGTAGCCAAGAATATTATCCTAGCTTGCCCTATCCTCAAAAGTCCCAAACTGCTATTTTATTATTTATTGTCTCTAGTGTTATGATTTTGAAAGAGAGGCCTTTACTTTCCCTGCAAACTTGTTTAGAGGGTAAATTAGTGTTCTGAGGTGGGAAATAATGCCTGTCCTGTACCTGTGACCTGTTATATAGAGCCAGGTGATCACACTGCCTTCAAATACCAGAATGTACATTTTGTACATCCTTATTAATTGCTGGCCTTGGTAGTATAACACCCTGATGCTTGGCTGTGTGCTCCTTCCTTCCTTCCTTCCTTCCTTCCTTCCTTCCTTCCTTCCTTCCTTCCTTCCTTCCTTCCTCCCTCCCTCCCTCCCTCCCTCCCTCCCTCCCTCCCTCCCTCCCTCCCTCCCTCCGTCTCTTCCAGTTAGAAGCTTTTGTTACACAGTTCCTTCTTTTGATATTTATTTTCTCTTTCATGACCCATATGTGGGTATCAGTTCTTGTAGTTACAGTTAATTCAGTCTTTTTGCGCGTGTACAGTTCCTTTTGTTTAGAGTCTTAGTCTTGTGCATTTTACTTGATGGGCATTTTAAATCAGTCTTTGTTAGTTTTAACATTTGTAGAGCTCAGGCCTTGAGCTTTTCACACAGGAAAAACAATGCTATTCCTTCTTTTAGACAGTAAACTAGGGGTGAGTGTCCTATATTCGGGATGATGAGCATGAACCGATGCTGGGGTGAGAGCCGACTTCACACTGTCTTGGTTCACATCTGTTTAAGTTATCTATTTTCAGCTCTTTGTTTCCTTGGCAATAAAAGGCAGAGCTGTATTACAGAAACTCCCCTCTTTCTGTATACTGGAGAAAGCAGTACTGAAAAGATTGCCTAGGAAAATGGCTTCTGGCGATGGAACTGATTTTTCTCTGAATGGTATCTGGAATGGGTATGAATTGTTAATTGTTGGTGCCTATCCATTGTGTGTCTTTTTGAGTGCTTCTGCCTGCTTGTGTTTCTAAAGACCACTGTCATATGTTGTAGTATCTTTGAAGTCTGTGTATCCTTAGTTACAGCAGTCTTCTTTTTACTTTAATTGCATATACTATACTTTTTAGTACACGGTTTAACGGTTAAAGGAAATCAGTCTAAAGGAAGATTTAGGAATTTGGGAGGGTGGTTTTAGATTTCTTCTCCCCCTCCTCGTGTGTGTGTGTGTGTGTGTGTGTGTGTGTGTGTGTGTGTGTGTGTGTGTGTGTGTGTATGTGTATGTGTATGTGTACACATTTAGGCATATGCTCAGGTGCTTATTGGGGCCAGAGGTATCACGTCCCCTGGGAAGTTGAGAGACAGGTGGTTATGAGCCACCCTACTTGGGTGTTGGGAACTGAATGTGAGTCCTGATCAAGAAAAGCACATACTCTTAACCAGTGAGCTAGCTCTCCAGCCTCAGAAAGGGTTATTTGAGCTTTCTTATTGCTGAAGTGAGTGTAGCCAATCTCCAAAACTGAAGGTCCAATTACGCATGATAGCTTCTCTTGTTTGGTAGTAGATCCTGCTCTCTGTGTCATATCTCTGCTGTGTGAATAGGTATGTTCTTCGCCTGTCCTCTGCACTTAAGGTAGTGCGTGTCTTACTTAGCAAACAGTTGTGTGAATGGTATTTCTAAGCCTTGACATAGTTTTGTTCTTTCACTGTTAAAATATTTGGCCCCTAGGCAATTCTGCCTGGCCTCACCGAGTTGAGGGACTCCACTGTCCACCTTCTGCTTAGATTTTCATTTCGTATCATTCCTAGGTTACTGTCATCGCCAGGCTTTCCCTTTTGCAGAAAAAATAACCTTGACTATTCTTTAACTTTCCCCCCTCTTCCTTGTTTTGTGTATAAATTTCTTGATAGGGTTTTCTATCACTGTCTTTATTTCCTCATTTCCCACTACCTCATACTATAATGTTCCGTCCATTGTATGTTTTTGGAGCTTGTGGTGGTTTGAATGTAATTGGCCCCATAATCTTATAGGAAGTCGCACTATTAGGAGGTGCGGCTTTATTGGAGGAAGTGTGTCCCTGAGGTGGTGGGTATTGAGGTTTCCTATGTTCAGGATACTCCTGTCCAGTGACACAGTCAACTTCTGTTGTCTGCAAGATACAGCACTCTCAGCTCCAGCACCATATCTGCCTGCATGCTGCCATGCTCCCTGTCATGATGATGATGGTGTGGTGTCTCTTCACAACAGTGAAAACCCTAAGACAGCTCTCACCAGACCTTTAACAACTTGCTTGTTCTGTGTCCTGGATGCCTCTTATCCTCACCGAGTACAGTTGGTTAATTCCTCATGGGACTCTTCCTTTGGATCCATTCATTAGTAAGGGTACTTTTACTCACTGCTGTTTCCTATGCATCCCTCCAGTGTCAGGACTTGCCTGCTCCGTCTCCCATATGCACACTGACGTTTTATTTCAAGAACTTCTGCTTTAAGGCTAAACTTACTTATCTTTCTTTAACTTATTTTGGTGTTAAAGCTTACTGCCGCCCCCCTCATTTTTTTTTTTTTCTTTTTTAACAACCTAATTCTAACCCTTTGTTTTTTAAATTTTTATTTAATTTTTTATTTTCACCGGGTTTCTCTGAAATAACCCTGGCTGTCCTAGAACTCACTCTGTAGACCACGCTGGCCTGGAACACAGAAATTTGCCTGCTTCTGTCCCCTGAGTACTAGGATTAAAGGTGTGCACCACCACCCAGCTTCCTTTTTTTTCCTCTTTTAAAAAATAGTTACCTTGCTAAATGCAGACGTTACTCCTTTAAAGTCTTTGATTGTCTTTAGGCTGGAGCCCAAGATTGCAGAGGTCTGTATCGTATCTGCTACCCACCTCTGCACTGTCATAGAACTTGCTCTGGTCTTTGTAGCATGGTTCCTACCTGCCATAATGCTCACGTCCCCAGTTCCAAGTGTGTTCTCCTGGCCTGCTGAGCTATTCACTGTTTTTTTTTTT
This sequence comes from Cricetiscus sungorus, assembly GCA_030556225.1. Lineage (NCBI taxonomy): Eukaryota > Metazoa > Chordata > Mammalia > Rodentia > Cricetidae > Cricetiscus > Cricetiscus sungorus. Next base: position 17,737,210 of record JANBXA010000366.1, read on the forward strand.
CCCACACTGGGGTCCAAGCACACTGCTTCCCAGTATCTGAAGTATGCTTTTCCACTCTCTTTGCCTGCCTGCCACCATCTCCTTTTCACAAAACCTCAAATTTAGTTGTCAGATAATCTGGGAGGGTCTCACTTTTTCCTACCAAACCATCTTTTATAGGCATCTGTTGTGCATCTGTTACAGCACTTAACCACTCGTGCACGCTTATCTCTTTACTTTCTTCTCAACACAATGTGTTAAATGTAGTAATATCTTAGGGATTAACCCTTATTGTCTAAGGGAAAGAAGGAGTGTGAGATGCAGAATTGTTAAATTAATTTTGAAGTTATTTGGGAAGCAATGTGACTAATCACTGGTTCTGGACATTTGGTTAGATACTAGGGGAAAAATCCCTCTCAATTCCTCATCTTGCACCATATGCCCAAACACTTGAGTCTGGCTGGATTAAAATCAAACTATTAAGAAATTAGAAAACAGCAACAAATACCCAATGCTCAGAGAAGAAATATTTTTCAAGTTAAAAAGTGGTTCAAAATTTCAATGGAATACTATGAATGTGAATTAAGTATTAGCACCTGAAGCCAGGTGGATGACACAGCATAAAATACCAGCACTGTGGAGATAGTGGCGGGAAGGTAGGGGAGGTTGGCTCAGGGTTAGCCTCAGTGACAGCAAGTGTGAGACCAGCTTGGGCTCCATGACACCCTGTAGGAAGAAAAGAAGAGGAAGGGGATAGAGATGAGGCGGGTGAACTCAATGAGTCACGGTTGTTTAAGAATTGCTTGACTGGGATTAAAACGTAATTTATTCACACGTGTGCACGCATGCACATAAAAACACACACCCCTCATTCTGTTACAGTACCATTTAAGAAAGAACCCAAACTTTATAATTTTCTGGTTACAGATGGAATCCATAATTGAGTTAGATTTACTTTGATTTTGTCCCAAGCTTCCCAGCCGGTTTCTTCCTCAACCAGTTGGCAGCTGAGACAGGAAACGGAGCCAGCAGCACTCTGGCCCTCTGTGAGACCCCATTTCTGTAAAGCAGGAGTTCATGGCCACTGTGGCTGGGCTTGCTCAGGTTAAGGGCATTTTCCTCTGGAATGGCACATCACTATTCCTGGTTTTGTTTGGTTTGGTTCATTTTTTTCAAGACATGGTTTCTCTGTGTAGTCCTGGCTGTTCTGGAGGAACTCACTCTATAGACCAGGCTGCCCTTGAACTCTTGAGATCTTCCTTTCCGTAAAGATGCACCACTACACCTGACTCACATTCAGAGTTTTAAAAATAGACATAATTTCATTGTGCTAATCATTGTAAAGGAGGTAGGTTAGTCTTTAATTGGCTAGGACACTTTCACATTGTAGAGGAGAAGATTCACTCATACAAACTACGTGACCTCTGGGCTCCTTGGGTGGTTTTTGCTTTTAAATCAAATGGACTTTCAAATGCCTATTTCTTGCCCGTCTCAAGCCTTCATCACTTGTACTTATCTTTTCTCTACAATGTTTTTTGGCATAGATGACTCCTAATCCTCTGTTTTCTGCCTGCCATCTTCTCTGCAGTTATAGATCCAGAGAAGATGGAGAGCGTGTATGTCTGATTCATTGCTGTTTCACTTGGCTTTTTAAAAAAAAATGCTCATTATAGATGTCTGACTAGATATGCTGAACAGTTCCTGGCCCTCATCCCTGTGTTTGACAGTCAGAAACAGAACTAGCACAGACACTCATGAGGTTATGCTTGAGGTTGACTGGGAAGCTTAGTAACTATTTCTCTATTGGCTACCCTCCTTCTGTATACATATGGGCTCATTCCTTTAATAAAAGGCAGGTTTGGTTAACATCTCAGAACTGTTGAGAGCACACTGAAAGCAATAGCCTGAAGAATGACATGCCAGTGTGCTTTGCTTTTCAGCAATCACTTGGGGAAGAATCTCCAGTTGCTGATGGACCGGGTGGATGAGATGAGCCAGGACATAATCAAATACAACACATACATGAGGAACACCAGTAAACAGCAGCAGCAGAAACATCAGGTAAGCATGGAGACCTCAGCCACCATCCACTGTAGAACACATGCTTCAGACGTCCTGCAGGACTGTGGGGACAGTGCGGCTGCTAACCTAATGACTCTCATATCTTAAAAGAATAGTCTTTATAGAGTCTTACTTGTTTACACTTGTACTTAAAATAACTGATCTACGGAGCAGGTCTGTTTGGCTCAGAGTCTAATGCCAAGGTTATGCAAATAGGTAATACATTCTTGAGAAAATCAGAGGCAGAAGAGAGTCACAGTGTCACAGCTCATTTCTTCACTAACTGTAATTGGTTTGGTAGTGGCTCATTGCGGCATACTTAGCAATCTTCAGTTCATTTAAAAACTGAGCAATTGTGATTAAGAGCAAGCGATTTTGATAGAAAATAATAGACCAACTGCTGTGAAATAGATAGTATAGAACAGATAAAAATCCCTAGGATTGCCCAAATATTCTCACATATACATTCATAGCCTTTGTGCATTTAACCTTTTCATTGTCGTGTTACCTGATGGTCACATGGCTTTCATGGTGTCTTGTGATACTTCTGTTATTACTCTAAAATGTTCTTAGCCTTTGATTCATAGGTAACTTGACTTCAGAATGTTTATCTGTGAAAATGGTGTTTAAATATGACCACTCTGCTAAAATGTACTACATACTAGGTGGTGTTAAACACACTGTGCTAAGCACAGTTAAGTAGTTCTGAGAGTGTTGTATTTAAAGGAATCTTAGCATCAGTTCACATATATAGTGAATTTAGAATATATGGTTTTTCCACATTTGAATGGAGAACACTAAAGTGTTTTTAAACTGAACATGCAGTGGATAGTGTCTGTGGCACTATCAGTTTAATCAGAGAGAGGATGGGACCCTGACTTGGTTTCATTTTCTTGCTTGTTTTTCAGCAGGGAAAGGACTCACATGGGGTGTCAATACACTAAGTAAATTCATTGTTTTAGTATACTGCAATCTTACATTGATGTTTGTGCTTTGTGACAGACACTGTTCAGAATCCCTTTTCGGTTTGTTTCAGTGTCCCTTTTCCTGTATGGAGAGACCTCTGCGAAGCAAAGCAGGAACAATAATTCCCACTGGTTTTCATAGGGATCCAAGCACTTGAAGCATGTGTTAGCCCACAGTGGCCCTCATTACTTGACTTTAAATTTGCTGCTGTAATAAGCCATCTAAAAGTTTACTCTCTTCATTGCAATTGGCTATGGGTTTATCCTGGTCAATGTCTTTGAGTGTATTACTGCCACCCTTACAGTCAGACATTCAGAGTATGTTTTAGAAGGGTGTGTGAGGTGGTATGAGCTAGGCACAGATGAGCATAAGGAACAATAGAGTAACAAGAAGGACAGCTGCAGCAGAGTTACCTTGATAGTTTTCTTATTGTTGTTATTCTGGGTCAGTAGTTTGTTAGTCGGTTGTTAATGTTGGGATGAATAATCTACCCCTTTGTCCAAAGTGTTAACTCGTTGATGGTGAATCATGACCCTCTAAGGCCCTTTGCCACCAAGGCTGCCCTCTGAAGCATTAGTAACCTCTTAGAGCACACAGTGAAACTGGAGTTGATGGAAAATGAGCTCTCTGTATCACTGCTCTATTGAGCGTCACAGAAGCCAGTTACTAAGGACTGTCATTTACGGAAACTCTGAAATTCAGAGCTCTGCCAGGTTTGCACGCACGCACGCACGGCTTTGTTTTCTTGATTAATAAAAGTAATCAAATCATTTTTCCTTTTATTTTAGTACCAGCAGCGTCGCCAACAGGAAAATATGCAGCGCCAGAGTCGAGGGGAGCCCCCCCTTCCTGAGGAGGACCTCTCTAAACTCTTCAAGCCCCACCAGGCCCCTGCCAGGATGGATTCACTGCTCATTGCAGGTATTACTGGCCATGGGGACACATGTGGCTTCTTGTCTTCTTCAGGGATCCATAGATAATTCAGAGTTCCCAAACAGCATCATGAGTTGTAAAAAGTAGTGTTTTATAAATGGAAGAATTGAATTTGTGTCCAGCACCTGCAGTTTCTGTGGCTAAGCATTTGTAACCCTTTTGTGTCTTGGATCTTTGCAGGGCTTCACTTGGCATGTATGTATAAACACTTTTGAGCTGGCATTATTAGCTTTCCAAAATACGTTTTATGTGAGATGTCATTTGTGGGAACCTAGGAAATTTATAAGCTCATAATGCAAAAGACCATGTAATTGAAGCCCTCCTCATGAGGGGCTGGAAAGGACTTTTGGATGTAAGGAAAATACTGCCTTTTCTTTGACTGTAGCGATGCAGAAAGGAACCTTCTTTGTGCATGCTTAGTTTTGGCATCTTTCAGTGGCTGCATTTGTCTTGTTGGATGTATTGTCCCACGGTGTAGCCTGCTGGCCTCTGGAGTGCTGGGGTTAGGGTGTGTACCACCACTGCCCAGCACCCTGGTATGCTCTTGGCTATAATATTTCTATGGAGGTTTTGTTAAATGTGATTCTTCAGTCAGCTAGTGTCTTTGGAAACTATTAGAGTGAAAACATAAAAGCTCATTGTCTACATTTTACTAATCAAGAGGGTAAAAATCAGATTCCTTCAAGCTCTAACATAAGCGCTAACATACTCTGAGACTTGATGGTTTCTGTGAGTACCATGGTGAAGGAGTCTGTGTGCTAGGCAGGCTCCCTGTGCCTTTTGTTAATTCATGGTCTTCCTCACATATCTAGAACTTGTACTGCAACCTGGCACCAAGGCCAAGTGAGACTGTGGCCCATAGTGGATGATCTGCAGTCTCAGCAGACTGATACTGGCTGTCCTTCTTCATGAATAGACTTTTGAGTTCTTACATTCTAACTCCCCGTGACATCCAGCCTCATGATTATATATTCTCATTGAAAGTTCAGTCACCTGTGATCAGTGCAGTTATATGGCCACGTTGTGATGTCTCATTATATTCAGAGTGGCTTTTCAGTGAACTTTGTGTTGAAAATGAGATGGGAACATTGGCAAGACTCTAAAAGACCAGTGGCATACAAGGGAATCTCCCTAGGACTGTTACAGAGGGATGGTTTAGCCTGGCTGGACCTCAAGAGTCTTATGGGATGATGCATTGTCTACATGAGGAAGCCCCTCTCTCATAAGTAGGAATAATTGCATCACTTTTTTTCATTGTTTTCTTTTTAAGATTATAATTATGTATTTTGTGTGAAAACTCCTCTTCCACCAGGGGGCTGCAGACACGCTTCCACAGTGAGCTAGTCTCACTGGCCCCTTTACTGTTTGTAGTGGGCTCTTTTAAAAAAAAACTTGTCATGCGGTCCATCCATACTTATGCATGGAATTAGGGGCTTCCATGGGTTTTAAATTTGTCATAAAATTTTTTGTTTGTTTTAAATAAATGTTTGTAGACTAGAGGAACCGAGACATACGTTCTTGCTGTAGGTCAAGTTCAAGTGATCTGTGGTGCTTGTATTTAAGTCATGTGTAGCTGTGCTAGCTTTCTGACATCAAAGCCCCCCTGAAGACCTTCGAGAGGTCTGGACTCTTGCTTAGTTATAACCCAAGGGAAGGGCTCTTAGCACATCCAAAAGTCATATTCCAAACTAAGATAGCTGTTCACATGTGGGCCTGGTGAAGTGAATGTTGTTGAGTTGCAGGTTGTGGTTTTATTTTGTTAATCCTCCTGCCTGCTGGGGAGAGCCTGTACTGTTTTCTCAGTTGTCTGAACATAATGTGGAGCTGATCTGAATAGTCAGCTGTTGATGGACAGCTAAAAGATGTGGCTGATGAGTTTTTTCTTTAGGTGGCCAAGAGTGGGAGATAGGCTCTTTACAAAAGACATCTCCTGTGGAAAAATATCACTGGGTTGTTTTTCTTTAATGAATTCTTGATTTAAAACAAAATCAGATGATTTTGGTTTCAACACTCGGCCATTTTGCAGTTTGTTGAACATTAATTATGATTCTCTTTCTCAAATACGCAGGCCAGATTAACACTTACTGCCAGAACATCAAGGAGTTCACTGCCCAAAACTTAGGCAAGCTCTTCATGGCCCAGGCTCTTCAAGAATACAATAACTAAGAATGGAAGTTTGCAGGGAAGGCTGAGAAGATGGTTGAGACTCCACCAGAGTGACTCTTGGAAACATATTTCTGTGCTGCAGAGTGGAGAGGGTTTCCAGTGTCTTTCTAGCCAATAATAAAACCTTGATTGATTGTTCACTTGCCTTTGTGTTTTGTTTTGGTTTCTTTATTTCCAAAAAGATGAAAGAGGTCTCGGCCAGAGGCTTCACAAGCTCTGACTTCAGGTACTCAGCTCCTGTGATATTCACTGCTGTCCATCTGTCCTTTCACAAACTTTCACTCCCATTCACCCCTCCCCTCCCACCTCCTTTTCTGGGCAGCTGGGCCCTTTTATCCTCTGCTCTGTTTGCCTGTGGGCACTTCATATATTCTCCAGAGGTGTCCTTTTTCTTCAAGTGATGGGCACCTGTTTCCATACTCATAAAACACCGAGTAGGAGAATTGTAAAAAGTCATTTTATCAGATGATCATATTCATCTTTTGAATATTTCTTTAGGACGTTTATCTTCCTATACCACAAAGTGTTATATTATTACTGAGTGTTATACATGGAGGAAGAAAACATAGGAGAATAGTGTGTTGGAACAAACATACTTGAATAATTTTATATACAAAGCATGGTGACACCCTCTTGTGAATGATCTCAGTGCTGAGGAAACTGAGGCAGGAGGCTCATGTGTGTGATGGCTACACATTTGAAAGATTATTGAAGATCCCACATTTGTATAAACCCCAGAATTATCCAACTGTGAAGAAATTAGTCATCTGTGAGTATTGATATTCTAGACAGTCAGTACAGTGTATGCAGTTGATGGTTGAGTTTTAACTTAGAACTTTGAACAAACAAGTTTCTAATTTTGTTTCTATGTTTTGTATGTCATTATTTGCCTAGGATAAATTCCTAAAAATGGGCCTGTTGGCCAAGAGGTTTTTGTAAATTTTAAATATCTATCCAAATTGCCTTTAAATGGGGTTCTGCAGGGCTTACAGGAAGAGAACTTGCCTAGCATGTGGGAAGCCCTGGGGTCAGTCCTCAGGTTGGGGGTGAGGGAAGGAAATGTTTTGCAGATTGGCCTCCCTGCCCCTGGTGGTTCCCTGTTTAAGACATTTGATTGAAGTACACTGTATTTATGAACAGTATACCACCACAAGCTTCAGACTGGAATTCAGTTTCAGTACTGAAATGTCACTCATAAATATTTGTGGTTTCTTTAACATGAAATGCAAAGGCCCATGAACTTAGTACAAGATCTAACAGTCATTCATTTACCCCAAAACAGGAAAATCTAGTGTGTTGATCTGAAAGAAAATTGAATGCTAAGTACTAAGGAATTAAAGTATATTTTACATTAACATTTAATCACATCAATGTTTAAATACTAGAGAGAGCTACAATATGTTTGAGCAACTTTAATACCTTTTTCATAAAAATAATGTAGCGCTGAAGAGGTGCTTAGTGGGCAGGAGTGAATGTGGTGCATGTATGGTCTGTAACTCCCAGTGCCGTGGGGTATGGAGGCAGGGGCATCACCTGGCTCATTGACTACCTAACTTCAATTGAATGTGAGACACCATCTCAAAAGGAGGAAGACAGTGAAAGATTTAGGATATCCCAAGTGGCCTGGGCACATGTGCATAGTCACTGGTCTTCCATACCACAAGATTCATGTTTACACTAATTACATGTATTTGTACATTATAAAATGGCATGTCTTGTGAGTACAATATAATGACCGCATCAAGCAAACCATGTTATTTATTACCTCCAATAGTTGATACCCTGACAGCAGTCAGGATCCACTCTGCAACTTTGAAATGTAGCATGTTTCAGTGCTTAGCAACCAAGTTTCCTAACATTTCAAAAGATTCCTTCTGCCCAGCATTTGGTTATCATCTCCCTATGCTGTGCCACCCACATACCCAGACTTTGTTCTATCATTATATCTGCTTCCGGGAGTTTAATTGTTTCAGATAGAAATATTGAGAGCACATAGTATTTGATCTGTATTTGGCCTGTTTGACTTAGTGCAATTCATGCTCTGGCATTCTATCCATGTTACAAATGACAACATTTCTTCCACATAGTGTTCATTGTGCATATTTTTCATAGTGTGTCTATTCACTCATCTATTGGTGTCCACTTAGATTAAATATATTGTGATGGACATGGGTGGGTGAGCATCACTGATTTCAAATCTTTTGGGTTAGCATCTAGACATAAGACTGTTCTATCCTTTATTTTTAGATCAAATGTTTAAAGGATATTTCATTGTTTGAAGCTTAGAGATGGAAATGTGATTATGATAACTTTAGTATGACTTCTCATGGTATTGAGATAAAGTTTTTCTACCTTCTAAAATGTTACTACATTGTTCCAATTGTGTATTTTGTGTTTTCAGAAAACTCAGGTCAGCTTCATTTGCTGGTCCAGTAAGGCCTGTCTTTATAGCAAACAATTTACAACCCACTTAATGTAATAAATCATAGCCCATTTCCTTTTCACTGAACATTTTCCCCCATGAAAGGTCTAACTTCTACTAATCCTTTTATTTGCTTTTCATGTAATAAATATTTATCAAATCTGCTATGTGTCAAGTGCTTATTAGAAAGAAAATGAGAAGACAGACTGCCCCGGAACTTGGTCCAGGAGCCAGAAGAGCTTTTTGTGAAAGACTCCAGAGAGGAAGATGGATAGCCTTGGTACCTTCGAGAGTGCTTCAGGTCATCTTGCTCGCACTCAGACATTGGATAGGGGCAGATGTACAACTGAGACTGCCATGTTGGCAATACAGTGGATGAAGCAGTGAAGTCCTGTGTTAGAGCCGGTGTTAGAGCCCATCCATTCACTGGACAGCACTCACCAGGTGTATGAACTTTGTTGTTGGATTGGGCATGAGATTGGTCCAAACTTCTGGAGATACTGAACAAAAAGGATAGCAAACCTGGAAATTTGTTCATTGTAATAAACTTGTGGCGATTCTTGTTGAGACTTGAAAATGTACACCCCCCTATAATGCATCTTAATGTTGTCTCCATAGCTACTGGTAGAACCCAGACTGGCCACACAGAAGCAGCACCTTTGTGTGAGTTGTAAAGATTCTTATTTTGTCAAACAGCCCTGGGTAATCTTTCCTCACCTTTGTTTATCTCATCATTTGGCTCTCATTGGCCCAACTCATTCCTAATTTCAATCTGCCAGTGATTCTTTGGTTTAGGTTCTTGCCCTTCTCCATGTAGAGGTTTTAAAATTTGTGTGTGTGTGTGTGTGTGTGTGTGTGTGTGTGTGTGTGTGTGTGTGTATGCTACAGATACATTTTAAAAACAGTCACAAAGGTTTTAATTTGTTCCTTGATTTAACCATGCATCTCAGAATATCTAATTTTCCCATCAGGTAGGCGAGTATCCTGATAACCTCATCTATGCCACAATGGTGAGGGGCTATCTTTCTCTGTGAGGCGTGCAGCTCCCATTATGGCTAATGAAAGGTCTTCATGTGCATTAAAGGGAAACTCGGCCTTTAATGAGATACAGAGAAGAATGGCAGCTGATGACTTCCACAGAAGTGCACTCGCAGGAGGCACTGGGCCAAAGAAATACAGCATGCATGTGCTGCCTACATAAACTGTGTTCTAATGGGAGGCTTGCTTTGGCTCGCAGTCTGTGATGCTTCATACGTGTGGAGGGAGTGTTCTGAAGGCAGAAGAGCCAAGTTTGGAGGAGAAAGCACAGAAACAGATTACATTGTATTTGAGATAGCTTTAGGTGCTATTCCCTTGGTATTATGTCCCTTTACAATTTACAAAGTACTGTTCAGATACATTATGAAGCAAATACCCTTGGTACAGAGAATACTGAGGGACTGAGATGCCAGCCCTGCTCAGGGATGCTGGGAGCAGACTTCAAGGAGATTGTGATGAGTCCACCTCGGATTGCTGCACCCAGGCTGGGAACTGGAAATGACAGGTACTTTCTGACTCTAACAGTTGGCTTTCTGTGTCCTCTTCAGAGGTGTCCTTGGATTTCACCAAAATGCTTTGGAATCTTCTTGGTAACTTTTACCCCTTCAGCAACTGAGTTGGCTTCTTTACTTTCAACCTCAAAAACAATTTCCTCATTGATGGGGGATGTTCTTCTGTATGCTTCTCTTATTGGTTGATTGGCCAGGCAGAAAGATAAGCGGGGCTAGGAGAAGAGGAGAATTCTGGGAAAGGTAGGTGGAGAGAGCCAGCCAGGAACAGACAAAAAGTAGCCTTCAAAGGAGTTACAGGTCCGGCATTCTCCCTGGTAAGCCAAGACACATGGAAATACATAGATGGATATAAATGAGTTAATAATTAAGACAGAGAAAGCCAGTAAGAGGCCCTGGCCATTTGGCCAACAGTTTTATGACTAATATAGCGTCCATGAGCTTATTTGGGGCTGAAGCAGCTGCGGGCCCAGGCTGGGAAAGAAAAACCACCAGCACCTCATTGTTTAAGTCTGCTAATGTAGGTGTAGGCTCCAACCGATTTGGGATGATTTTTTTTTTTTTTTTTTTTTTCCTTAAGACAGGGTTTCTCTGAGTAGCCTTGGCTATCCCGGAACTCACTTTGTAGACGAGGCTGACCTTGAACTCACAGATCTGCCTGCCTCTGCCTCCTGGGTGCTAGGATTAAAGGTGTGCAACAACAACCGCCCAGCTGGAAAGATAGTCTTAAGAGTGAATGAGATAATGAAATGAGATTATCGGGAGACCTGGTCCAGTCTTTGCCAGCACTAACACACATTCAGAGGCTAAAATGGGTCCCTAGAGCTCTGGTAACAGTCCTGAAACATCCTAGGTCCCTCACCCTTTCAGATGAAGCCTGAGGCACAGCATATGTCTAAGTCCAAATGTTGTCCCTTCCACGACTGAGCTTTTCTATCTGCAAGTTTTCCTCTGCTGAGTCCTGGAGTGGGGACATTTGAAGAGGAGCAAGAGCTTAGATGGAATTTAAACCTCCATCTCCCCATCACCTTGACTGTTCCAGCTGGGAAGTGAATGGGAGAGATGAGCTGTGACTGCTTTGCTGGAGACTGGCGGTATAAACAGGTGGCAGGGGATTCTAAATTCGGTCTGAGATGAAAACATTTCAAGCAAGCAAAATTCAGCTACATTCTCGACAGTGAAGTATGTCTTCAAGAGATGCAGATGTCAGTTTTAGGAAGTAAAAATCAGCCTCGGGGAGAAAACCCTGGGTGGGGTTGTTGGTGTGTTTAGGTGCCCTGGGTAGCCGGAAGCCCCTTTTGCCCAAGCTCCTAAGCTTGAGGTGAGTTTCCAGAGACCCTTCCCTAACACAGAGAAGAGAAACTGGCGTGATTTGTTGGAAACAAAGACATTTGCGTTTGTGACATGTCTGTCATTCTGTTTCTGCCTCTGAATCCACAAATGTACAGCAATTCAGAACTCATCGGGGAGAGGAAAGAGAAAAGGAAGGTGTTGATTTTGCATGGTAATGAAGCCCTGATGAGGCAAATCTTGGATGATGGCTGATGGTCTCCTGTGTTGTACTGAGGGACTGAAGCAATTTGGTGGGGGGGGGTAGGGGGGAGGAAGAAGTGATTAGAGGCTGACAAGACAACTCCTGCATGAGGGCCGAATATAATTGTTAGCAGTGAGTCATTACTTCCACTGAAGCACACTTGGGAAGATATCTTCTCCCTTCTCATTCTCTCATTGCTACAGACTTGCCCTGGGCAAGGAAACCCAACTGGCCAACCAGCAATAAGAAGCTGGGCGGTGGTGACATACCTTTAATCCCAGCCCTCAGGAGGCAGAGACAGGCAGATCTCTGAGTTCAAGGCCAGCTGGTCTACAGAGTGAGTTCCAGGAAAACCGCTGTCTCAATAAAACACACAAACAAAAACTCAAAAAAACCAAACAAACAAGAAGGCAAAAACAAAGATTAGAAGATGTGGAGTTTGGTAGCAAAAACAAAAACATGCCATTTGTGAGCACAGCCTTGCACTTTGTAATGAGAGGGCCAATGATGCGGCTCTGAGGGTAAAGATGATTGCTGCCAAGCCTGACACTGAGTTTGATCCATGGGACTCATGTAGTGGACTGAGAGACCTGACACCTGCTTGTATATATTCACATACCAGAGTCTTTCTCTCTGTAATAAGGTTTATGTTGGTAAAAAATCATACTTTCCTCAATTTTGATATTCCACAAGGATATATAGTATGTGTGTGTGTGTGTGTGTGTGTGTGTGTGTGTGTGTGTGTGTGCAATGCCTCCAAAATATTGGAGTCCTCTGAGGGATTTCTCATGTAGTTAGGTATTATTGATACTGTACCAAGAGCACAAATCTGCATAGCTTCTGGCTATGAAACAATTCCCCCCCACCCACCCTTGATGAAGGGAATGGACTGCTCATCTTTCTCTGCCGTGTCCCTTTTTACTTTCCCATTCCAACTTTCTTTGTGACACTTTCTGATAACGATCTTTCTGGAAAAGAGCATATAGGAGTTTGATTTAATTTGTTACAGCTTGTGTTTAAGGCTCTGGGAAAATGGAAGTAACTAAGAGAACAGCAGCAGCTGCTTAGCCAGTTGTTTCAAAATATGGCAACAAAAATCTTCAACTCGAGCCTTGCTATTTTTGTGTGTGGATGTCTGTCATTGGCTGTGATGGATTTTGAACCCGCTTACCAAGTAAATGCTTTAGCGGGGCAGTGGAAAAATGCTTACGAAAAATGCTCGTTCCTAAAGAAAGTGTTATAAACAGGACTCAGCTAAACTTTACATATTAAAAAAAAATGTTCTTCCTTTGCAAAGGAGAGGGGTGGGCACTAATTATATTACAGGTTGTTTAATTGACTTGGACTAAAGGCAGCCTCAGTTTTCTGTACCACTGTTGGAAAAAAGCCTGCAACGGCACATAAATTAAAAGGGCACATACTTAGAGGACAAGGGGCAGTTTTGATGGAAGATGCAGCTCATTTGCTTCACAGATTTGAGGTGTGGGAAGGGTAAAGTAACATCTCACCACACTAGGCTAGAGCTTCATTATTCCTGTAAATGGAATTAGCCCACAGCAATAGTGTGGACCACACGGGTTATTTCAGTGAAAAAGGTGTTTCTTTTGCCTGTGGAGCGAGGCATGGTGTGTCTTTAATTGGGCATGCCACAGAGAATTTGTGTGGGTCTTCCGGGAGGCAGGGGACCACTGGTGCCAGGGAGTTTGATGGCAGCACCTCAACACTGTGGGTCATTTGATGGGAAGAAGGGACAGTCCTTAAGCAGCTCTAAAATGCAGGGGCTGCTTTTGTCCACTATGCCTGAGTGAGTGCTACTTTGCAGGAATAGGTTGGTACTTTCCTGGCCAAGCACATTCTAAGTAGTAGTAGTAGTAGATGGACAGTGATCTTCAAAATTACCAAGATTCCATCCATAAAGTGAAGCATGACCCCATTAAAAGAGGCAGCAGAGTAAGGTGGGTGGCCCTAGACCTGTGGGTCAGGACCCCACCACAAACCTCTAGCTCCAAAATAAATGTTTATATTACCATTAATAACAGTAGTGAAATTACAGTTATGAAGTAGGCAATGAGAATCATTTTACGGTTGGGGTCACCACAGCATGAGGACCTGCATTAAAGGGTCTCAGTATTGAGAACCGCTGACCTAGGCATAGGGCGGGTCTGGACCTGAGCTCTTTCACTCTTAACTGTTTGCTGCCCGCCACAGCCCCTCCCACTCTCTCCTCTCCTGCAGTTCTCCAACTCTGAGATGATAGCGTTAGCTTGATTTTTCCTGAAATCGTCGTATTTGACCTATAAAACGGTGACACTTTTGCTTGGTTGGGCCCCTTATTGGGTCATATTATAACGTGTGCAATAACAGGATTAAATTAAATTAAATGTAAGCTCCCACTAAAGGGTTGGCTCTGTGATTGTGTGAACAAGTAACCACAGAACCCGGTAGCTAGCAGGAGTCCCCAGGGCTGATGGGAGGTTCCTGGGAGCGGGGCTGCAGTGCAGGGTTTGGACAGCCTTTCCCCGGAAGGGGCCATACATTGTTTTATGCTGTTTAGGAGGCAGGTGCTCAGCTCTGTGCCAGTCAGAAGGTCGCTGTGACAGCACAGAAATGCCCGGTGTGGCTGTGCTCCCGAGAAATGTCAGTTGCAGATTCGACCTGGCTCTGGAACTGGGCCGGGCCTGCTGTAGCTTCCTGGCCCTGGCTGGAGCAAAGGGAAGGAGTGAATGTGAACATCAGTTAACTGACACTTGGGAGACCCCTCTCTTGGGTTCCAGTTCTGGCACTGGACGTATCGAGAGACCTTCTTTGAAGCCTAAATTAGCTGGTTTTGTGGGGTGGCTTAGCATAAACTCATGAAAGAGCATAGAGGAAGATGCATTGACAAAGCCTATGTAAAGCTATGGTTTTATCTATGGAAGATTATTACTTTTTATAGCAGGAATTACAACCGCCATGGTCCTTGGGAATAGGATCATAAATATGACCAGTTCTGTCTGTACAGAGCCTACACATTCTTCTCGGGTGGTTTCCTTTTGGAAAATTGTTGTATGATTTAAATGGAAAGGTTTCGTGACTCTGCAAATACTATTTACAGAGGATACCCTTTTTTCTTCCTGGGTATCCTCGGGATGGTAAAAGCAATCTAGATGAGCGGAAGATCTTGGTGTTCGTGACAGCCAAAGGCTCAGCAGCCTGTGGGACTGTAGTTTTCTCTGGAAGAATCGTGCAGTTTCGAGCAGCAGCTGTTTCCGGCACCTGGTTAATTAATCCAGGAAAGGCCAGTGCTCATTAAGATTCCCCAGTCCCAGAGCTGTGTTTTATGGGTGGGGAAACTGAGGTAGTGCAAGGGTTATGAGGATTGGCTGGGCTCACAGCCTGCTGGAAGCTGAAGGCAGGATTCGGGCCAGCACAGCCGGTGGGCCCTAGGAACTGGACCAAAGCCTCTCTCCCAGGATGCTTTCGTCTCAAGGGCAGCTGAGACTTCTCAGACCCAGGACTCCAATTAAGGTTAAGACAGATTGGGAAGACTGAAGGGCCCTGCTGCGGGAAGGGTGTTGTGTCTGTGTTGCTTTGACAAAGGAGGGGCTCTGATCGGGAAACCAGATGCAGCTTCCTGACCCAAACGCTTAAGAACTTGGCAGCCTCGGAGCTAAGAGCTGGAGCCTGTGTCACTCTCCCCTGCAGGAACAGGTTAGGGCTGTTGCTTAGGGGCACATGGTTGCCTCCTCCAAAAACAGCAGAGAGCTGGGAGTTGGAGTGTTAAGCGCGGTGTGACTCAGCTTACAATTACAGTTTTGTGTTCTGCAAATTCAACCCCCTTTTTGTTTTGGGATTTGCTCCCATCTTTCCATTCAGCAGGCCCCACTGATGCTGCATAGCTACCTGTGATAAGTTTTAAGAAATTGTTGGGAAACTAGATAATTTTAATGTTAATTGAAATAAAATATAAAGAAGATTAGGGCAGGGGGATAGGCCCAACCTGGAGCAGACAACTGTGGACACGATCACAGTGGTAAGATGAAGGCTAAAGATGATCAAATCTTTGGGGGAACTGAAGGCCAGCTGTTCTCACAAATAGCAGGGCATCATCAAGGGGGCTCTCCAGAAGCCAGCTGGTCATGGGTTGCCAGGGTGGTGAGGAAATGGTAAATGTGGGTCTTATGTCCAGCAAAAATGTTATAGGTGGTCTGTGGTGACAGGTGATGGGAAAGCTAGCTAGCTGGAACCTCCCTGTTCTGGATCTAAGACTTCGCACTGTGTGTGAACCACGTCGGCTTCCTTCTGTGGAGGCAGGGTGACAGGGATAGAATTTATACATAAGTAGGTTTCTGTTTGTTTGCTTTGAGACAAGGTCTCTCTCTCTCTCTCTCTCTCTCTCTCTCTCTGCTTAGCCTTGACTGTCTTGGAACTCACTATGTAAACCAGGGTGACCTCAAAAAAAAAAGATGTGGGTGGAGGGTGGAGTGGTGGGCAAAGCCTCTGGATGGTCACGTGATCGTTTTTGGGAAGGAGATTAGGCCAGAAAAGGGGGGGGGGCGGAGAGTCTTGGTCTGCAGCCCAGATCTTGGGAAGTTATGGCAGGTGATGGGGAGCTCCTAAGGCAAGCAGCCTGTAGATGTCCACAGGGCCTGCGTTCACTGCTGTACTAAGAGGCCAGGAAGCTCTTGGGGGCCACTGCCTTGAACAGGCTACTATGGATGCAGAGCTCATCAGGCTAGGGCAGCTGTTTCCACAGCAGGGGACCCACACAGCACATTTTGGAAGGCTGCCACACTGCTTTCCTAGAGTTCACGGCCTCCAGGGGAGACAGCCATTCAGTAACGACATCAGTGTTCACTGCTGTGCAGTAGAGGCAGTCATGTCACACAACAGTACCACAGAGGACAGGAAAAGTTCAGGGGGAGAGATCTGAAAAGCAGGCTGGACTCCAGAGAGACAGAGGAGTATATGACAGGGAGAATGGAAGGCTGGGTGGGGCCGAGGGATGAGCCAGAGAAGGAGAAATAGAGAGGAGACGGGGAAGGAAGGAAAGGGTGAGCAAAAGAGAAAGTGGGGGAGGGAAGGGAAGACAGTGAGAGGGGAGGGGGTGTTTTCCTGCTAGGCTCACTTTCCTCTTTTTTATTCAGTCTAAGACTGCTACTGCCCATGTATCAGTTTACCTACTCTAGAAAATTCAGACATGCCCAGAGGTTTGTTTCCATGGTGATTCCAAAACTCATCAAGTTGGCAATCAAGATCAACCATCGCAATACCCGACAAATTGTTCTAGAATTTCTGGGGTCTCCTAAAACTCTTTCTCCCTGGTGCTGTTCTTTCTGGGGTGGGAACCAAGCTCATGATAGAACACCAGGGCTTGTGTTCAGTCCTCTTGGCACTACAATATTAAAAACGGTGAGAGATGCAGCACAGTGGTAGAGCATTTGCCTAGCTTGTATGAAGCTCCAGGTTCGAGTCCTAGTATTGTAAAAGCAGCAAACAATCCAAAAAGCTACAGCAAAAGAAATGGTTATTTTATTTAGTTAGTATTTATTTATTTATTTGTTTATTTATTTATTTCTAGACAGGGTTTCTCTGTAGCTTTGGAGGCTGTGTAGGAACTCAAGCTGTAGACCAAGTTGGCAAAAAGTTCTTTTTTTATTTTTTTCTTGACTCCAAAAGCATACGTTCTAAGGAAATATTTTTTAACCTTTTAATGCTGCAACCCTTTAATACAGTTCCTCATGTTGTGATGAACCCCCCTCCCCTCACAGCCATAAAATGATTTTGTTCCTACTTCAAAACTGTAATTTTTGCTACTGTTAGGAATCATAACGTAAATATTTGATGTGCAGACTAACTGGTGTGTGACCCCTGGGAAAGTGTTGTTTGACCCCAAAGGATTTGTAACCCACAGGCTGAGAACACTGTTCTAAGGGAACCCAACATCTTTTGCATAAAAATCAAAGCCATGAAGATTTGCTCCTTGCACCACCTGTCAATCAGGAGCCCTGTTACGGCAGGTTCTTCCCACCGGTCCTGCCGCCATGGTCCAGCCACCACGTGAGCCCCAAATAACACTCAGAGACTCTGTATTTGATAAAATCCTGTTGGCCAATGACTATCATTGTTAATGGGCTAGCTCTGCTTTAATTATTAACCCATTTCTACTTATCTAAGTATTTCCACGTGGTCGTCTTATCCGGCAGCCACAGCCTGCATCTTCTTTCTTTCAGGTCTACATCTTGACTCCTCCCCACTACTTCCTCTTTCCTCCTTGTCTCCTAGCCTCGCCTATTTTGCTATCTCATTGGCCCAACGGTGCTTTATTAACAAGTATGAGAAACATATTTACAGGATAACATCTCCCATCAGAGCCCTGATGCTGGTGGCCAGGTACCATTGTGCTGAGAGAGAACAGGGTAGAGATGGAAGACAGGGAGAGGCAGAGTGGTTCATTGGCTGGGGAGAGAGGTGGATCTAGGGAGGTGAGGGTGGTGAGGAATGGGCTGATGTGAATGACCAGCTGCCAGGCAGTGGTGGCACACACCTTTATTCTGAGTACCCGGGAGGCAGAAGCAGGTGGATCTCTGTTTGTTCAAGGCCAGCCTGGTCTACAGAGTAAGTTCCAGGACAGGCTCCAAAAGCTACAAAGAAACCCTTTCTCGAAAAACAACAACAACAAAAAAATCAGAAAGTAGTGTTGGGCTGGTGCACCTTTAATCCCTTAAGAGGTGTAGGCAAGCAGGTTTTTTAGTTGAAGGCCAATCTGCCCTATAAACAGTCTCAAAAACAAGCAACGAAACAAGCAAACAACCTCAAAACCAAAAACCAAAAAACAAACAAAAAAGAAAATCAGGATTTAAAAATGAAAGCCAAACAGTTCTTAGAATTGAATTTTGGTTTTGGTCCAGCATACAAAAGTAGCTTTCACTGTGTGTTTTCATGCAACTAGAATCTAGTTACTAGATCATTATACCTGCTTCTTATTTGTCCCCACACGGCCTTCCCTTCCATTTCTCCCCACAAACAATCCCTCCTTAGGCTTTCGTGTTATACATATTCTTTTGCCTTCATATCCTTCTTCTAGCTTTATCTCCTCTTCTAGTTTACTTTCTACTCTATATGTACACACACACATACACACACACACACACACACACACACACACACACACGTACATTCACATACACATAACATTTGTGCACACACACATGCATTCGCACACAAATACACACATATACATTCATACATATATATACTCACACACACATACATACATACATGCTCATACACATACACATTCACACACATACATATTCACACACATACATATTCACACACATACATAAATAGGAATGAATCCAGATTTCACATGCCAGGTAACGTGATGTTTGTCTTTCTTGAGCCTACACTTTTTTGTTTGACACACTGTTCTCCATCTTCATCCATTTTCTGGTAAATTCCATAATATCACTCTTCTGTAAAGGTGAATAAAATTCCATGTGTATATATACACCACACTTTCTATCATCTTGTCTGTTGATGGACACATAAGCTGGTTCCAATTCCTTGCTGTTGCAAATGGTGCAGGCACAATAAACATGGACATATAAGTATCTTGGTGGAATATTGACTTAGAGTCCTTGGTGTAAATACTTAGGAATGGTGAGGCTAAGTTATATGGTGGGCCCACTTTCAGTTTTTTGAGCAACCTGCACAGTTTTCCATATTGGCTGTATTAGTTTATATTCTTAGCACTAGTGTTGAGACGATTCTTTCTCCACATTCTTGCCAGCATTTCTTGTCATCATTGTGTTTTCAAGAGAAGCAAGATTACTGGGGTCAAAGTTGTAGTGTAGGTTAGAGGAATGCATTGTGAGGACTGACAGTAGATCACGGAAGTGAGACTCCTTGGTGGCTTCATTTCTTTTCTTGATGATTGCCATGCTGACTGGGGTGAGATGAAATCTTTGTGTCATTTACATTTGCATACCTCTGCCTGATACAGAAGCACTAGGTCTGCATTCCTCGGAGGCAGGGGCACTTCTGTGTACTGTGACATATCCGTAGTGGTTACTGTTGGGTGCAAAAAAGTTGCTTCTGGAAAAAACAAGGCTGTGAACAAGGTTAAATGAAATGGGTGAACTTGCTGTCTGGGATGAGACTTTGCCACAGGACTGACTGCCCCAGTGGTGTTTTCATAGCCCAAATGAAGCAAAGTCCCATTCTAAGCACAGCAGAGCACACACACACACACACACACACACACACACACACACACACACACACACACACACATGCACGAATGCATGCACGAATGCATGCACACATGCACACACGCACACACAAAGACATAGGAATTTTCAAGGGTTTCATTTAAGTCTAAATAGTAAGACAAACACCAAATTAGCATAGTTGGGAGCTGTATTCAAAGGACAGCACTGATTTCCACCATGTTCTCTAAGTGCAGGCATTAACCTTAATATCTCTGTGTGGTAACTCACTTGTTTCTTACCACAGCCAGAAGAGCTAGGTACTAGACAGTGCTGTATTCCATACAGAGGAGTTTTACATGCTTTGACTTGATAATCAATGTGTGTCTCCGAGGACTCTGAAAGATGAAGTTATGAGGGCAGGGGAGGTAGCACCAAGACTGATGCCCTCAGTTCAACCTATGGGATCCATGTAGTGGAAGGAAGTAATCAACCCCCTCAGGTGGTCCTCTCATCTCTACTTGCGTACTGTGGCATGTGTATCTCCACCACCATTCACAATTAAAAAAAAAAAATGTTGAGGTAATAAGAAGTCAACTGACCTTCTGATAGGTACCCAGCTGGTAACTCAGCCCCTTGGGTTCAGGTCAGGCATCCATCCTGAGCAGCAGAAGGCTGCCACACCAGCCTTCACCCTCATTCAGCCTCATTGTCACAGGAGTAGTCTGGGCTCCAACTGAAGAGAAAGTATTTGACAGATGTATAGTGGAAATCCTTAGAAGAAAAGGACGGAGAAACAAAGGACCAAAGAAATTAAGGCTGAAGAGGTGTTGGGTCATGGTATGAGCCGCTACATTGTCTGGCAGCATGTGGTGGAGACAACTGGTGCATTTGCAGAGCTGGTTAGCTGTGCCTTCCTCCAAAAGTCTTATTTGAACTGAATCACAGAACAGCTGACTGTATGGGCAGCAGGTGCCTGGGTTGTCAGTTAGTGGAAGGTGGGGACTGCAGGCAATGTGTCACGTGTAGTCAGAGTTTCTATTCCACCTGGTCCCATAGCTGTTTAGCCCCAAATAAACACACAGAGACTTATATTAATTATTAAACTGTTTGGCTTGTGGCTTGGACTTCTTATTGGCTATCTCTCTCTTAATTATTAGCCCATTTCCACTAGTCTAAGTATTTCCACATGTTGTTATTTTACCGGAGAATCTTGCTCCCTCAGCAGTTATATGGCATCTGTTCTGGTAGCTTCTCTCTGCATCCTCTCCCCATCATTCTCCTTGTCTGGTAGCCCCTCTTATACTTCCTGCCTGGCTACTGGCCAATCAATGTTTTATTCATCAGCCAATAAGAGAAACGTATATACAAAAGGACAGCCTTCATCAGTCATGTCTGTGAAGACAACCTTGAAACAAGAAGCCAAGTCCTACAAGAGGCATGTGTTATTTTTCCATCCCAAATAGAGCACCACAATTCACTTCATTTTTGCCCTGTGGTAGATGAACCCCACATCATGGATGCTCATACTGGGTTGATGTTTGTCAGTTTTACAATGATTCCAAAAGCCACTGATTCTCAATGAAGTCTGGAGCTACCTAGATACTGTCACATTTACAGAAAGCAAGTGCAAGCTAGCTAATCTCTTGGTATTTGTCAAACTGTTCATGTGTTTCTGGTGCCTGATAAAGCATTCTGGTATTCCTGGGGCAACAGTGTGAATAGGAATGCTGCTACCATCCTGCATCACCCTCATAGTGCTGTTAACTGATTTCATCTGGATGGATGCTCTCTCACTGGAGGCTACAGTGCAGATTTTCTAAGTGATCTTGAAGAGAGTTCTTTGTCCAGCTCTTCATTACAAATTGGACATAATGAATAGCATGTAGGGATATTGTGAGGGTAGAGTGACATCATGTTCAAATTCTAGTACAGAGCAGGTACCTACTTAATCCTCAGTAACACCTTGCCTTTTCTCTCTCCACCTCTCCTTTCTATTTTCCTATTCTTTCCCTTCTTCCTTCCTGGTCTCCGTCATTCTTCCTCCACATCCCTTTTTCTCTTCCTTTCTTTCTACTCCCATTCTCCTGATTATGAATACCATCACAGATTGTGTGTTTTTAGAGAGTGCTTGCTTAACATTGCTCTAGTATCTATCATAATTTTCATCATTCTAGGCATGACACCTATCAGTCAGGTTTTAGCAAAGAGGAATGGCATTTCACATTTAGATAAAAAGTCCAAGAGCTGGAGAGATGGCTTCGCAGTTGAGAGTACTGTCTGCTCTTCCAGAGGACCTGAGTTCAATTCCCAGAACCCACATGGCAGCTCACATCTGACTGTAACTCCAGTTTCAGGGATTCTGACACCATCACATAGATGTGCATGGAAGAAAAAATACCAACAAACATAAAATAAAAATAAATTATAAAGAAGAGTCCACAGGGAAGGGACAAATTATGAAGATTATGGAGCACACAAGGAAGCCACCAGGGCTATAACAAAACTCTGAACCTAGGGGTAGTTGTCATGATTACTCATAGGTCTGAGGAGGCAAGGGAAGTTTATCAGTCCCTTTTTTGATGTGATAACTGAAAGTCTGAATAGGTCTGTGGCTTGTGGTAACATTCAATACTTGACAGGGTCTATGAGAGCTACAGATTGGCTGTTTACCCATGGCCTTGAAAACTGAGCTGATATTTTTCTTTCCTTGGGCATGCTTTTCTCATGGTAGACAGCAGTCAAAAAAGGGATGGAGTTAAAGCATCCAGAAGGCATTAAAGACTTCTGCTTTGATGGAATGGAAGTCAGCTATGCTCACATTCCATGGATCAAAATAAGGCAAATGGCCAAATTCAAAGTCAGTGAAATGATCATTGTACTTTGCAGGTAAGTACTTGTGACCAGTAGATTCAGCCTATCATGGCAGAGGTGGGTGATGGAACGGAGACATGGAGGATAGTACTGCCAGTCAACACATATTCCTCTATGGAGCTCACAGGAGCCCACTTTTCCCATCCAGCCACTTCTGATCTATTTGCCCTTTGCCCAAACCCCATTAAAAGCTAAATGCCTGGGAGATTCTTCTGCGATCCTTAATGCCAGTTTCCTCGGACAAGAAACAGAATGGAAAAGGATAGTGAATTCACTGCACAGGCACATAGAATATTGCTTGGTTGTTTTCTGAGTCATAATAAAGCTATTAAAGCTGCAAAAATGCACTACAAGGCATTTCTTAAAAAGCAGCAACTCTTCATTCCTAAATGACCAAGGGAAAATTCCAGGCTGACTGTTCATAAAGTTAAAATGGTGGAAAAATTAAGATGGCAATAAATCTTCCATGAGATCACACTATAAATCTAGAGAGAAACCCTTTTGGGTGACATAAGGCATAACCTTTAACAGCTAATAGTCTTGAAACTGTTTGTGTCTGACCGTGCCGAGTCCCTAAGTGGACTCCATTCCAACATTGTCATTTATCTTGTGATATTTACTTTATTGTGGTAGGTTCCAGTGCTTTCTTTCTTTTCTTTCTTTTTTTCCCCTCAGTGAGTCTGTGATAAAATAAACTCACTAGAGTAAGATGAATGCTGTCTTATTAACAAGCTTCACTTAGGAGGGAATGGTGCTGAGCTGGCCCAGCATGAGACAGGGGCATTTACATTTTTCATTGGGTATACCAGATGGTCATCTGTTCCATGTATTCCTGTGTTGTTACAGCCAATATGATAGAAGAGTTCTGCATTCTGAAAGATTCTTGAGCAGAACGGTAGAAGGAAAACAAAGGTCTCTATGATATTCCACACCTTGCTAATATCATTTTGCTTCTTAAACTCTTTCCCAGTTCTTGAAGGGCATGGTATCAAGTTCTCTTGGCTCTCCAAGTACCTTAGACTGTGAGATCTGAAGTTTCTATCAAGGTTGCCTCTGTTGGGTGGAATATGCAAATATCTTCTTCCTATATTTTTGCTACCCCAAAGTGCATGCAGAATTCTTCCTTTGCCCACCATATCCATACAAGAGGAAGTTAGTCTGAATGCTGAAGACAGCCATGGAGCTGTTTTCATCTTTCTCTGCTTCTTCCCACATGAGCTGGAAGTGTCTTGGAGGTTCTACTCTATATAGTTATTGTATCAGAGAGGTTTAAGAGCTATTTGGCTAGGGGCTTGCCATGCAAATTTAATCATTTATGTTACAGAGGAGAGAAACTTGGGAACTTCATGTTGTACACCAGTCTACTGCAGAAACTCTGCTTCATGGGACTATTAGGGACTGGATTTATACTTTTAGAGAATGTCTATTATCTGTCAATCATCTATCTATCTATCTATCTATCTATCTATCTATCTATCTAATGCATACCTATCATCTATCTATATCTACCATCTATCTATATCTTTTTATCTATCATCTATAGACATAGACCTATCTATGTCTATCTATATCTATTTATTATCTATATCTACAATTTAGCTACATCTATCCATCTATCATCTATCCATCTACTAATCATTCATCATCTACACTGTATTTAATACTTGTTCATTTGATATTTTCTTAGATAAGAACCCTAGAGGGGCTGCATGATGGTGGCACACGCCTTTAATCCTAGCACTTGGGAGGCAGAGGCAGGTGGATCTCTGTGAGTTTGAGGTCAGCCTGGTCTACAGAGTGAGTTCCAGTACAGCCAGGACTGTTTCACACAGAAACCCTCTTTTGAAAACCAAATAAAACCAAACCAACCAACCAAAAAAGAACCCTAGAGGGGAGGGAATAACTGGGGAGTTAGACAGGGCACCAAGTTTTATTCTAACCCCAAGGCATTTCCTTAGGCTTGGCATCATTTGCTCTGCCCACAGATGTCATTCCTGCCCAGGTGTCATGGTGAAGGTACCATTTTCATTATTGCCACCCATTCAAATCTGGGGTGAAATTTGGGCAATCCATTTAAAGCCCTAGAGTACCTGCCTTTCACTAAATCCTGTCAAACAGGATTTAGCTCCAGCTAATATCCGTTGTTTTCACTACTTTCGGTCAAAAAGGGACTTTGGCACTCCTAACATCCTTGTATGCTAGGGGAATGGTTTGGGCCTTCCACAACAACTCCTAGAGCAATACCACAGAATCATCACACTGTGTAGCTGCCATTTCTGCTGCCGTCATAAAGCCAGGAAAGTAACAAGGCAGCTGATGGTCCAGGGATAAAGAATGGGCCATAATATCAATTGCCTCAGAATTGTCCATAGCTTCCAGATCTAAACTTGCAGACACAGATCCTCTACTCTCCCCCAGTGTTTCCAGGGAGAGAGCACTGTACATGAGGGTTTTGCACGGTTCTTTCAGTGAGGTTCAGGTCCCACAAAGATGCAGAAATAATGACAGGCTTTATTGAACAGAACTCAGAAATAGGTGTTTTACAAATACTCTTGTTAATTGTCACTGTTATGCATCCTGTAGGAGTTACTATCTGCCTTTTGTAGGTGAGGAACAGGAGGACAGAGCATCTAAATGATTCAGCATTGTTTATACTGGCATCAGCGTGTTGCGAGTATGTTTTCCCTGCTGGTCCGTCCCACTGCCACGCCAGCCCCCAATAACACGCAGAGACTCTGTATTTGATATAAGGCTGTTGGCCAGTTACTAATTTCCTATCGGCTAGCGCTGTCTTAATGATTAACCCATTTCTATTAATCTAAGTATTTCCATGTGTCTCATCTTACCAGAGAGTGGGCTGGACCTCTGTTGTCTCCGGTCTCTACATGCTGACTCCTCCCAACACATTTTTAATCCCAGTGCTTGGGAGGCAGAGGCAGGTGGACTCCTAGCCTCCTAGTCCCTCCTATCTTGCTTTCCTATTGGCCAACAGTGCTTTATTCATTAACCAGTATGAGAAACATATTTATAGAATAACATCTCCCATCATGAGCGTACAGGAGTAGCAGGGAAGGTACACAGACAAGCAGGCTATGCGTCTAACATCTTTTACATCATCACAGAGAAAACATTTCAAACTGCCTGGATCATAGCATCATATAAAATGAGACTTGAAGTAACCATATACATTGCACAACATACATGTTTTCTTTATTTATTTTGGTTTTTTGAGACAGGGTTTCTCTGTGTAGCATTGGAGCCTGTCCTAGTACTTACTCTGTAGACCAGGTTGGCCTTTAACTCATAGAGATCCACCTGCCTCTGCCTCCCAAGCACTGGGATTAAAAATGCGTGCCATCACTACCCAGCTACACACATTTTTAGAGGGTAAATATTGGTTTAAAAAATATAGCAATGAAACTATGGTCCTATGGATGATGGACAAGCTGTCTCTACTGTGTCTGTCCCACTGCCTTCTCTTTGAGGACCTCTTCCTTTCACTTGTTTGGGTATGTTTTTCCCCTAAGCATCTGTGTTGGAGGCTGCCAGTTACCCACACATATCTAGCTCTGATCTTATTGCAATAAGAACCTTGTTTTTTTTTTGTTGTTGTTGTTGTATTTTATTTTTTTTTAATTTATTTATTTTATTTTTGTTCTATTTTATTGTTTTTGTTTTATTTTTCCAGTTAAGCACATTGAAATCAGTTCAGACTCTGTTCTCCAGCCTTCTTGCAGAGAGATAATTCTGAGACTGTGTTCTGGACAATGAAACAGAGGAAGGTAGACGTATTGGAGGAATAGTGTAGGCAAGATGCTCTAGGGGAGGGAGTGGCCCCTTCTGTTCACTCTATAGTCTGGAATACAGCTATGGTGGCAGGAGCTCTAGCGGTCATCTTGGAACAGAGAATGGAGTGGAAAGGCAAATGGAACTTGGGTCATGTTTGAGCTCTTGATAATCTTCAGATAGTCTGTAGACTTACTCATTATGAGAAAATCATATCTAGAGGGCTTTTTGTTTGCTTATCTTATTTTATTTTATTTTTTGAGATGGGGTTTCTTTGCATAACAGTCTTGGCTGTCCTGGAACTCACTTTGCAGACCTGGCTGGCCTGAAACTCGCTGAGATCTGCCTGCCTCTGCCTCCCAAGTGCTGGTATCAAAGGCATGCATCACCATCACTCGGCCATATCTGGAGTTTTAAAGCTCATGTTAATTTGGATTTTTTTCTCTTTCACAATATCTTGCTATACTCCTATAATGTGGCTTATTACAGGTTCAGCAGTGATTTGGACCTGACTCGACAGGTATCAAACTCTGAGGTCTTTGTTGAAGTGAATATTCTGTGTACTGAGTGGCTGGAGGGCGGTGGTGGGGGCGGGGGGATGAGGGGGTTGGGTGGGTGGGTGGAGGTGGTAGGGGGTGGGTCTGATGCAGCCATGCAAAAGAGGCTTAAGAGGTCCCACTTTCCACATGTCTTCCTGGAGACAGTAGAATGTCTTCATTCCGGTGTGCAAGGTTTGCCTCTATCCTTGAGATTATAATATAGAAACTTAGAAGGGTCTTCCTCTCATTTCTCTTGTAGCCACAGGGCATGGACAAACTACTTGCTGAGAGCTGGACTTCCTCACTTGTGGTATCTCAGGCATGGACAAAGGGTTTCCTTTGATGTTGGTTACTCTGCAACACGGGAGCTAAGTGTAGCTCCACGCTGTAGGATTGGTAACAGAAGTCAGAGATGTCCAACCAGACAGTTCATTCACAAACTGAAGAAAAGCAAATTTTAGGAATACATTGAAAAACTAGAAAGGGAGAGAACTTGAATAATAACCTGGGTTTCTATTTACCAGAGTGATGTTATTTCTTGACCAAGGCAGTTGTAGTTTTTTTTTTTTTTCCTTACTCTTTGAGGGGACCCCCACCCAGTTCCCGAATAAATACACAGAATCTTATTCTTACTTATAAATGCCTGGTCTTACATTGGCTTATGTCTTGCCACCTTTTCTTAACAATGTTTTGCCTCTGGGCTTACCTCTTTCTATTCTATAGTCCCTCCTTTACTTTGTTTTTCCTTTGAGACAAGGTTTCTCTGTGTAGCTTTGGAAGCTGTCCTGGATGGCCTTGAACTCACAGAGATCCACCTTCCTCTGCCTCCTGAGTGCTGGGATTAGAGGTGTGTACCACCAATGCCCCAGTCCTTTACATCTTTCTCCATGGCTTCCTGTGTAGCTCGGTTGGTAGCCCTGGAGTCCTCCTCCCCGTCTACATTTTTTGCTCCTCCATCCTTGTTACAGCAGGTTGTTCCTACCTGCTGGCTCCATCCCGCCTGCCGCCAGTCTGGGCCCACAGCCGCACCAGCCCCAAATAACACTCAGAGACTCTGTATTTGATACAATCCTGTTGGCCAGTTACCATTACTGTTTATGGGCTAGCTCTGCCTTAATTATTAACCCATTTCTACTTATCTAAGTATTTCCACGTGGTCGTCTTATCGGGGAGCCGAAGCCGGCATCTTCTTTCTTTCAGGTCTACATCTTGACTCCTCCCTACTACTTCCTCTTTCCTCCTTCTAGTCTCCTAGCCCCGCCTATCTAGTTTTCTATTGGCCACAGAGCTTTATTAACCAGTATGAGAAACATATATACAGAATAACATCTCCCATCACATCCTCTCTTCCCAGATTTCTCCTTCTGTTTATTTTCCCTGCCTGCCAGCCCTTCCTATCCCTGTCCTTCTAGCTATTGACCATTCAGCTCTTTATTATACCAATCAAGTATTTTAGAGAGGCAAAGTAACACAACTTCACAGAGTTGGACAACTGCAGCATAAAAAAAGCAACACAACTTTGCATCATTAAACAAATGTTCCACAGCATGAACAAATGTAATACATCATCAACTAATTAATATTCCACAGCAGACACCCAGTGGTGTCTGTGTTTTCATCCATAATTCTTAAAAAGCAGGAGGAGAAGGAGGGAGGAGGAGGAGGACGAGGAAGAAGAAGAAGAAGAAGAAGAAGAAGAAGAAGAAGAAGAAGAAGAAGAAGAAGAAGAAGAGGAGAACATACAAGGGCATCCTTAGCAGAAATGCCTGTATCAGGGAAATCCAAGAAGGAGCTTGAAGCCACTGGCAGACCAGGGTGCAGGTCTGATCCCAGTTGCAGGAGAGAGGGAAGAGTGGTCAGATGGAGTGACTGGTGTGAGGGCAAAGAGATGGATAGAACATGATTTTAATTCCAGTGTAGCTCAGGGGGAAGTGAGTTTTTGGATTCCTAAGCAGAAAACCAGATCTTTGAGACAAGGCAATCAAGGTGAGTGGAGTGAAAAGGAATCCACCCTTCTATGGGCCTTAGGGTGAGCATCATCTGCTGGGCTCAGGCAATTCTTTTTGGGAGGGGGCAGAAGTAGAGTTCTAAAGGGTAAACAGAAGTTTTCCAGTTAAGGATGGGAGAGCTTGAAGAAAAACAGCACTGTGTATGAGTTTAAATTGCAGACAGTCTGTGGCACCCCTGAGACGCCGTCAGAGATTCATAAGGTCTCGTTCTCTCGTGGGTTTAAGGTTTAAGATGGGGTTTTTTGAATGTTATATGAAGTGTGATCCCACAGCAGATTACATGCACAGCCTGATGAAAATCTAGCTGTCTGTGTCTGGCCAGACATTTCAGAGACTGGCAAGGATGCAGAACAATGCTGTTCTTTTATACCATTCATTTATTTTAGTTTGGAAACTAGAGCTACCTTTCATGATCTATAGGCTATGGGTTTAACATGTGTTAGGTTTATTATTGTTAGTTTAAAATTTAAAAAAATTAAATTTCTAATATTGCTTGGATTTCTCTTTTTTTTTTTTTTAGACTAGAAGGCATTGCCATGACATACTAAGAGAGAGACTTTGATGTGTGATTAATGACTGTGAGATTAGATGATCCTTGATTATATGGATGATATAACCTTGAGGGTTTTTATAAGAAGGAAACCAGGTCAAAGTCCAAGGAGAGATTAAAAAAAAAAAAAGCCAAGAAGACAAATACTCCCTGCAGTTTCACCAAAGAACATAGGTAATCTTGAGGATACCTTGGATTTAGCCCATAAGAGCCAGACTTTTGGTCTCCAGAACTCCAGAACTCCAGAACTCCCAAATAATGAATGTGTGTGTGTGTGTGTGTGTGTGTGTGTGTGTGTGTGTGTGTGTGTGAATCTAGGAGCTTGTAGTTATTTGTGATGGGTGGAAAGTAATATAATAATTTCCCAACTCAGACTGGTGCTGACTCTCTCTTAAGGATGTGAACTTGCCAACCTTTTCATGAAATCTGCTGGATGAGAGGTTTTATATTACATGAATTTATCAAAAGTGATAACAAAAGACAGCTTAGTCACAGCCTTGTGTGCCCCAAATGTTACTCTGCTGGTCTCAGAGTTGCTTGAATGTTTTTTTTTTTACAACTTACTTTTTTTTTTTTTGTTATTTATCCTTTATTTTACATGTTGATCCCAGTTCCCCCTCCCTCCCTCCTTCCTTTGCTCTCTCTCCCCCCTCACATGAACCCTGACCACCCTCCCCTCCCATCTCCCACCCCCATTCCACATGTAGGGCTATGCTATCCAGGCGGGGTCATATAAATTTGTCACGTCATTTCAAGTAAGGACTAGGACTTCTCTCCTGTAAGGGAGTATCCCTCCATGGGGGATGTGCCTGCAAGGTCCTTTTGTGCACCAAGAATACATCCTGGTTCCACTGTCTGAGGTCCCTTAGACTGCTCAGTCCTTCTAGCTGAGACCCATATTCAGGGGGTCTCAGTCAGTCCCATGCTGGATTCCCAGCTATCAGTCTGAGGGGGACAACTTACTTATTTTATGAGGGATAATCACTAGGATTGTTAGTGGACTAACTTTCACACTTGCTTAACAATTACCTGCTGAGCACCTAGCATACCACCAGCCCAGTCCCATTCTAGATCTTGCGGATAGTGCCATGTCATGCCGTGATGAAGTTCTGTGAGGGCACCAAGTCTAATGATGAAAATGATGAAGGATGCTATTGTCATCAAGGTGGCCAAGGAACACGTTTCTGAGCAGCTAACATTTACATTGAGACCCTTAAGGCTGACAAAGAATTGGGTGGTTGAAAGCTAGAGAGAGCTGCATCAGTATTTTTGGTAGAGGGAACACCAATTAAAACAAAGAACTAAAAAAATAATGATCGAGCCGGAAAGGAGGGGAACATGCCTGGAGTGAGATGTTGCAGCTTAGATGATACAAAGACAGAAGAGGAAGTATGGTTTCTGAGTGTTGTGAAAAGCCTTCAGGATTTCATATGACAGAGAAGGAGATGGGGACTTGAGTTTTGTTTTAAAATATCAGTCTGGCTGCTTGGTGGAAAATGAATCATAGAAAAGCAGGAATGGGAGCAGGGAGACCCATTCAACTTGTTTATTACAGTCTAGGGAGATATGATGATGGCCAGGATTAGGAGGGTAACCAGAGAGATGGACATAAATTAGGAAGCTCCTGGTCTACTTTGGAGAATGTGATGATGGGTCTAGGAGACAAATTGGATGTGTGCATGAAAAGATCTGGGGTGTGGGTAGCAAGAGAAAGATGGGATGCATGCATTAGGTTTCCTTTTACTGGAATTGAAGAGGGGCCGATTTTTGGAAGCAGAACAGGAAGAAGAAATCCTGATCTTCTGCTTGGAAATGTTGAGTTTAAAACTGTCTCCATATTTCCAGAAGATAGAGATGCTGCCTTTGAATAAATGACTCAGACGAAGCCAGGGCTAGAGAATACATTCAGGAGTCATGAAGACACTGAGGCCATTAGTCAGGCTAAGAAGGTGGTACCCTTCTACCCTTATGAAGTCTTCAATCAGTGACAGAATGCATGATCAAAGATGCAGGGCTGGAACAGGGCAGGGTGAAGCCACAGCTAACTCTTAACAAACAGCCATGTTGAAAACATGCTAGGCAGTATGCTAGTGTTTGACAAAGATTGCTTTCTTCACCATATACTCCCTTTTGTTCCCTACTGTCTCTGCTTAGCTTCTTAGACTTGGCCACAATTAAGAAATCTGGCCCACATGTCTCTGGTATTTCTATGCATGGATTCACTCACCCAAAGAAAGTGTCTCCTCTGAGTTTTGACACTTGACAACTGCTTCCCAAGACTTACTGTGAGAAGAAGCCAGGAAACCAGTTACGGGAAAGAGTGAGGTATTTGACTAGGAGAACACCTCTTCGTCTTACATGATGGCATAATTGGCATCGAACTTGCTTCCATGCAGATGGGTAGCCTGAAGTGTTGATGCTGTCAGAGGTCTTTGGGGCTTGCTGCTATCTCCTGAATGTTTAGTTAGCTCAGGCACTACAGTGTTTCTCCATCTTCCTGATGTTGTGACCCTTTGATACAGTTCCTCATGTTGTGGTGACCCCCACCCATAAAACTGTTCCATTGCTACTTCATAACTGTGATTTTGCTACTGTTATAAATCATAATGCAAACATGTGATTTGCAGGCTATCTGATATGTGATTCACAAAGGGGTCATGACCCACAGGTTGAGAACCACTTAGTGACTAGAGAGAAAAGATCACCTTTTGGCTTGGTGTAGTAGATCCAATAGGAGGGACATTTGTCTTTCCTTATCTTCCCTCAAGTTTCAACCTGTCAATCAAGATGGCATCCATGTCTACAAATAAGTAATTCGGATCTCCGCAGGTGAGATATGGAGCCAGTGCCCTTGGAATTCGGTTGAACTGCAGATGAACTTGGCAATTCATAGTTCCCAAAGACTCAACATGTAAAGTATGATGACAGTTTGGTACAGCTAAAGTGTCATGTACTGATGTTAAAGATGTTAGAGAAAAGCAGTTGACACTTTGGGACACACTTAAAGGTAGAAAATTGCTGGTAAAAAATTCCTAGACTTTCTCTGCCATCCTTTCTTTTCCTATATAGAACTGTACAATATTTATATTTGCATGCATTCAATTTTAATGGGAGAGAGTGTTCTATAATTTAGATCAAGGACTTCTGAATTCGGTATGCTCTCCTTCTAGCAAATCTTGGATTCCTATATAGAAGAGTTGTGTCCTAGCCTTTCTACCTCTTGCAAACTGATGACCTTGAACAAGTCATTAGCTTTGCTGGGTTTCAGTTTGCCAGTTAAGCAAAGAGAGAGAGAGACTGAGGAGGTCGATGCAAAAGCGAACAGATATTCCAGAATGCTGCAAAGCTTCTGTAAAACTTGAATACACCAGTGACTCACTGGGAGTACTTAGGAAAATGGAACCACCTGGAAGGCTTAGAGATCAAACTGTTCTGGATTGTCACACAGAATAATCTTCTAATGAGCTAGTTTTGTTTGCAGGCTATAAGCCATCTTTACAGACAGCAAATTAGGAGATGCTTTCAAATCAATTCTCCCAATTGAAATAACAGAGAAACAGCAAACTCTGCAAAAAGTTGTGAGCTATTTCTATGGTGCTGTCCGGAGTTAGCTCGTGATTTATTTTCTTGCATTCTTTGGGCTGTCTCATGGAATGACACATTTGGAGCACTGTGTGCCACTGTGCCTGAGGTGAGAAGCTAGGCAGATCGGAGTTCTCATGAGGTTTACAGACTTGTGGGAGGCCCAGATAGGAGAGAATATTTCTCAAGTGCAGGAGGTGCGGTCAAAGGAGAGAGAAGGAGGACATGGATACTGATAGGTTAGTTTAATAAGTGCATCAAGGATGGCATTTTATTATGTTGGGCTGCATGACCAAATGCCACAAACCGGGGGCTTAAGCACCAGATAGTCACTCCGTCACATTTTTAGAGGCTAGAAGCATGAGGTCAAGTAAGAAAATTCAGTTCCTGCTGAGGTATCCATTTTTGGTTTTTAGATGATGATTCCTATGCCTTCCTATGATCCTCTGATGTACACGCCTACCCCTGCCAGCAAGGAAGACGTGACTCCGGGAAGATCTTCTTCATGCAGTTTTAATCAGGATCCTTGAAACATGTTCTTCAGACCCGTGGGGCCTGGGGGACCCCTGCACAGGCTTAAATACCTTTGAGCTAACCAACCCCAGTGAGCTACGTGGACCCTGCAGATAGGCTACTCTAATGTGGAAGCAGACAGGCTGAACAGACTTAACCAAATAAGGGCTTGATTACACCAGAGAGCGCTCACCAATGGAAAGGTGGAAGGCAGAAGCCAGCGCCATCTTTAAGGCGCGGCACTTCGCAGCTCTCTACACTCTGACTTCTTTTTTTATTATTAGTTTATTTTGCATATTGATCCCAGTTCCCCCTCCCTTCCCCCCTCCCTCTTTCCCTCTCTCCCACTCTCACATGCACCCCTCCCACCCTTCTCCCCCCAACTGTACATGTAGGGTGATGCCCTCCAGAAAGGGTCATCTAAATCTGTCAAGTCATTTGGAGTAGGGACTAGGACTTCTCTCCTGTCTCTAGGTTAAGGGAGTAACCCTCCATGGGGGATGTGTCCTCTAAGTCCTTTTGTGCACCAGGAATACATCCTGGTTCCACTGTATGAGGTCTCTTAGACTGCTCAGTCCTAGCTGAGACTCATGTTCAGGGGGTCTGAGTCAGTCCCATGTTGGATTCTCAGCTAACAGTCTGGGGGCCCATTAGCTCCTCCTTGTTCAGGTCAGCTGTCTCTGTGTGTTTCTGCAGCCTGGTCTTGTCCTCCCTCTCTGCATCTGGATTCCAGTTCTGCTCAGTGTTTAGTTGTAGGTGTTTGCTTCTGTTTCCATCAGCTACTAGATGAGGGCTCCATGATGGTGGATAAGTTAGTTGTTGATCTCATTATCAGGGAAGAGCATTTATAGTAGCCTTTTCACACTATTGTTCAAATTGTTAGTTGGGGTCAGTCTTGTAGGTCTCTGGACATTTTTTTAGGTTCAGTTTTCTCTTCAAACCTATAATGGCTCCCTCTTTTATGATCTCTCTCTCTCTCTCTCTCTCTCTCTCTCTCTCTCTCTCTCTCTCTCTCTCTCTCTCTTCTCTCTCCCCTTTTTTCTGCAGTCAGGATATTGGGTTGGAGGAACCATGGAGCCCATGGTGATCTGAAGCCTTTGATTCACATTCTCTCCCACCCCTCTCTCTCCTCTCTTCTATTCCTCCCCTGACTCAATATTCCTAGTCCCACGCACTCCCCTCTCCTCCCCTTCTCTTTCTCCTAGTTTCCTCTCCACTCACTGCACCCCCCCACTCCCCATGTGCTCTGGAGACCTTGTCCTCTGACTTCTTTTGAATGCACTAATCCCACCATCCTGGGTTCCTACTCTCTTGTCATCACCTACCACTTGTTACCTCCCAAAGAA
Organism: Cricetiscus sungorus; assembly: GCA_030556225.1. Lineage (NCBI taxonomy): Eukaryota > Metazoa > Chordata > Mammalia > Rodentia > Cricetidae > Cricetiscus > Cricetiscus sungorus. The sequence goes on from JANBXA010000366.1 coordinate 17,772,209, forward strand.
TCTAGCTCCAAATTTCATCACATCAGGGACCGGCTGATTCAACTAAGAATTTTGGGGAGGCCCAAGAGGGTATGATGGAAGGGTTCTGAAAGAAGTGAAGTTGAATTTCATGCCAACTCATTGAAGAGAGTAGCCTGGTGTGGGGAGGAGTTGGAGCAGGAAGCAAGAACTATTCTGGCTGAGAATTCTGGATGACTACTCATTTTCCTGCTTCCTCAGCTTCTAAGTAGGACATTCTTACCAGATGGAAGTTTCCTTCTTCTAGACTTTCTGACAAGGCTGAGTCTGTCCCTCTTCACACAGGGTGCTATTGCTTTCTACCAGCATCTCCCACCCCTGACCCCCAAGTTAGCCTCATGGTCCTTCCTCCCACTGCAGTCTGGAGCCTCCTTGGTGAGTTCATTTTAGTTCATCACTTGTCATATTCACCCATGTGCAACCCACATTGAGCATCCTGTAAAGGAGATCAGGGTCTTTTCTCTTTCATATATATATTTTTTTCTGTGCCACTCCAGTAGTGGAGCTACACTAACTAGTCGTCAAATACTTTCCTTTCAATAAACAACACAAAACTGAACGGTTTAAAGCAACAAAGTTGTATCCAATCTTGGGCCATTTGGGAGGCTCCTGTGGACTCTTTTGGGTCAATAAGGACAACAGGTAGCCTCATTCACATATCTGACTAGAAGCAACATGTGTTTTTCCTCAGTGTGTCCTTCCATAATGGGGCCTCAGGTTACCTTCCAATACTTTGTTCCTTTTCTGGAAGAAGGCAAGAACTGAATTCATTTTGCCCGGAGTCACTTACTGTTATTGAGTGAATAACCAGAGATGTTTGATGAAGCTCAGAGACTCGATGCAATTCTTCCTTTATGGTTTGAATCAGAAATGCCTCCCACTGCCCCACCCTCAGCTTGGGTTTTTAAGGCTAGCTCCTTAGTTTGTGTTTAAGGACACGGAGACTATAACACGAATAATATAAACCCAAAGACAGATATTGGGGTTCAAGCTGAAGATCAGAGAAGCAAAGCAGCCAAGCTACCAGAGAGCTCTTACCTTTATCAAGGCTGGCGAGATTCTGTCTTCAACATGGCTGAAGACTAATTTACTAAGACTGAATGCTAGCTCTGAGACCCTGCTCCTGTCTTACACACCTCTCTAGTGCTGGGATTAAAGGTGTGTACCACCACTGCCCAGCCTCTATGGCTAACCAGTGTGGATACTGAGATTAAAGGTGTATGACACTACTGCCTGGCCTCTATGGCTGTGGCTGGCTTTGCATTCTGATCTTCAGGCAAGCTTTATTAGATCATAAACAATGGATCACCACAGGAGCTTTAGGAAGTGGCTGGTCAGAAGCTCACTATGGGTAGACCTTTGGGGGCTGAAGCCCTCCCTGGCACCATCAATTAATTGTCTGAGGATTTGATTCATGTGGCTTCATCTCTCTGGACTTCTGATTCCTCCTCAGATAGTGACAATAACAGCTCCCCTCATTGGCTTTATAGCGAGGGTTGCTGGAGTTGACATTCTGAATGGCACACAAATGCAGAATATCAATGGAGATATCCTTGGTGCCCACTTCACGAGGGGTTAAGTGAATAGAATGCGCAGAGAGCAGGAGCAGGGTAGTGCTCCTTTTCAGACAGTAACACTTTCTCCCTAAGCTATGTAGCTCCTGCCCGCCCCCCCAGAACTCACCCTGCTTCTTTTGTAGTCAGGCTGGCCTAAAGATGGTGATTCACTTGCCTTAGCATTGAGCACTGGGATTGGTAGGAGGACATTACCAGAATCTGCAGTGTGTGTGTGTGTGTGTGTGTGTGTGTGTGTGTGTGTGTGTGTGTGCGTACGCGCATGTGCATTTCTGGGCTTCAACCAGTTTCTTGCACTTTCTGCAACTCTTACCCTAGCCTTCCTACCCTAGGTTCTATGTGCACTTCTTAAGCTAAGGTTTGCAAGTCCATGTGTGTGAGAGAGATCTCTCGAGCTGGATTTCCACGTCCACACTCCCTGTCCTGACCCAGTGCTCTCCAGGATCTTCTGTGTGGAATGTCAGAAGCTCTCATGCATGTCCAGTCACTCTTTACCCCCTGATAAGGGGGACCCGAGGGAGACCAGCTGAGCCATATTAGAGCATGGCGAAGTTACAGTGCCACGGAAAGGGTGTTCTAACTTCTCTGCTCTATAAAACACCCCATATAAACTATAAAACGAAATATTTACATTTTACATACCTACAAGTACTGGGTTGATGGAGCGAAGTGATTTGGTAGATTTCCAAGTCCACGAGGCTTGCAGGGTTCTGGTTTTGCTTCACCTGGTGCAAGCTGATACTCCGGTTTCCAGATGAATAAGTTTTCATGGCTGGACCATCTGGAGGCCATCCTGGTGCTGGGAAAATGTGAAGAGAGGCTGTGGTGGCACTCCCAGTGAGAGGCCACTCAAGTTCTTGATAACCAGAATGGGGTGTATGTGTCTATAATGAATTTTCATATATATTATATACATATAGGTATGTAATTAATTTTCCTGGTTTTATGAAAGGAAAATTTTTAGGTCATATAACTTCTAAAACTTTCTACTCATAGCTGGTGAGTTTTTGGAGCTGGTATTAAGACAGAACAAATACTCTGTCAAAGTGGAATCATAAGGCAGGAAAGGGAGGAAGAAAGACAAAAGATCTGATTTAACCATCCTACAGGTAACTCAAATGCCCACAAATGGTCACTTAGAGTTTGAAAAGGCTTTGTTTCAAAATCATAAGTTTCCAATGAAGTGGGTGTGTGCCTGAAATATTATACTCTCTGGTAAAGTAGAGGATATAGCTTTGGCCATGCTACCCTACTAAGGGAATGTCTTAGTTAGCTTTCTATTGCTGTGGTAAAACACCATGACTAAAACGCAACTTGGGCAGGAATGGATAGATTTCATCTTACAGTTTGTAGTCCATTATCCGGGGAAGTCAGGCCAGGGACTCAGGGCAGGAGTCTGAGGCAAGAGATGGTCCAGAGGCCATGGAGGAGTGCTGCTTAGTAGCTTGCTCCTCTTCCTCCCTCCCTCCCTCTCTTCCTCCCTTCCTCCCTCCCTCCCTCCCATCCTCCTTCCCTCCCTCCCTTCCTCCCTTCCTTGTTCCTTCTCCTTCCCTTTCTTTCTCTTTTTCTTTCTTTTCGAAACATGGTCTCAGTACATAGTTCTCAATGTCCTGAAACCCACTAAGTTGATCGGGCTTGCCTTGAACTCACAGATGCATCTACCTCTTCCTCAAAAATGCTCAGATTAAAGACATCTCCCACTATATCTGGCTTTGGGGTGTGGATTTCAACAGTCTATGCTAGGAAGCTTCATGGCTTTGGGGTCTTCTATTTTGGCCCAGTTGCTTCTGTTGCCCAGTGGGCAACCATGTCGAAAAGGGAAAGAGGTGATCTTGCCTGTCATGGTTGTTCATTTGTGTCGTCAGCTTCCCATTTTTCTTTACACTTGGTCAAATGATTGGTCCGAGTAGATGTCTTACTGTCAGGAGGCTTGGCTTATGTGTTGACCTGGCTTAAAGGATGCTGCTGTAGCTCAGATATTGAGTTTATGCTGAAGACTTAAGTGTTAAAGGCTTGACCTCCAGCCATGGTGTATTTGGGAGGTGATGGACTATTTAGGAAGCAGCACATGCCTATAATCCCAGCACTCTGTAGATGCAGGGCCATCTGCATGTTTAAGGCTAGCCTGGCCACACAGAAAGTCTTCATTTCAAGAAAAATAAAATAGAAGTAGGCTCAGTAAGAGGAAGGAGGTCAAAGGTGGCATGCTCTTGAAGGGGATACAGAACCTTCCCTCTTTTCTCTCTCAATTATTGTGATATCCATAGTTCTTCTCTGGCATATGCTCCCACCATCATGCCATGCAATGGCAACAAACCCTAGGGACTATGGTTTGAAGCCCCTGAAAACATGACCTGCAATGAACCTTCCCTCCTAATAAGTCTGTGGTTTTCAATCATGATAATGGCAAGCCAATCCACATAGCTTGGTCTCTGGTGGCTAACAAAGGGCCCTGATTAGGAGTGATGAGGTCTCATGGTAGAATCTTCACCTAGGGTATGTCTTGGTCTCATTGGCATTCAGCACTCTGGGAGTAGGATCTAAAATGTATGGTACTTCATCAAGAAATGCATCTTACCTTGAATGCCATCAATGAATGAATGAGAGACATCAAACTTACCTTGAATGATGCCAGTATTTTGACTGATTTACCAGAGTGGAAATGGCATGGATTCTTCCAGATGTGAGACTTCCCTGGCATGTTTCCATTTTCATCCTTGTGGAGGAGGGAAGACTCCCTTGGAGCCAACATGTGGTGAGGAGTGGCTGGGAGGAAGCAGACACCAAAAAAGATGACCAAGATGTGGGAGAGGCAGACACCTTAGTGAAGGAGCCATCTTGGAGAGACAGTACCACCACTATCCAGCTTTTAGATCAATCACTCCAGCATGAGGCTTCATCAGCAATGAAGTCCCCAAGTTCCAATTTTCCAGTCAACCCTTAACCCTTACAACTACAAGAGAGAGGTTAAGTGATTTAATTTAATTTAATTTGACTAATTAAAATGTGTTTGTGTGTGTCTGTGTGTCTGTGTGTGTGTGTGTGTCTGTGTGTGTGTCTGTGTGTGTGTGTGTCTGTGTGTGTGTCTGTGTGTCTGTGTGTGTGTCTGTGTGTGTGTCTGTGTGTATGTGTGTCTGTGTGTATGTGTGTCTGTGTGTGTCTGTGTGTCTGTGTGTGTGTGTCTGTGTGTGTGTCTGTGTGTATGTGTCTGTGTGTGTGTGTGTGTATGTATGTGTGTGTGTGTGTGTGTGTGTATCTGTGTGTCTGTGTGTGTGTGTCTGTGTATGTGTGATCTGGGAATTTGCAATTAGTTACTCAAGTTTGTGTAGCAAGTTGTTGTACCCACTGAGCCATTTCTCCAAGCCCCCTATCCTATCATATTAAACACTAAGTTCTGAATGGCTGTGTGAATTATGATAACTGAAATTTCCCTTCCCCTTCCTTCCTGTTCCCCTCCCCTCCCTCCCCTTCCCCTCACCTCTCCTCCTGTTCCCTCCCCGACAAAACCAAGCATTCCATGTTTCTGGCTGAATGCTCTTTTGCCTCTTGCAACTTTATGACCAGGAACCAGAGTCACAGGGGAAACAAAAACTATGGAACATTATTTGAATTTGGTCAAAATAGACCTTGGTAGGCAATGCCCACATTTCTCACCAGACACTTGGACTCTGTTCCTTAACTTTATATTTCTCCCTGTTCTACTCGGACCCAAGGTGTTTGGAAAAACATAAATTTCATCATTTATTTGTATGTCCAGTTGCTTAGAATGGACACCGGTGACTGACAGTCCAGAGCTTGAAGTAATGGTCATCAAAGATAGGATAGTACAACCCTGCCCTCCTGCACATGGTGCCAAGTAAGGCATATGGGATAATGCTTTGGGAAATTATCAGGTCCTCCTGAGGGAAGGATGCTTTTAATATCCATTTCCAAAGCTGCATGTAGAAAACATCTGGAGGACCTGTCTGGATCAGTCTGTAATGCCACACTCAGCAAGTGACATGATCATTGTGAGTTTTGACTATGGCTTCTGAAGATGGGGTGAAACATCAGATGGGACTTCAGCTGGATTCTGGCCACAGGAACAGCTTTGGAAGCAAAAAGAACTAGTGAGGGATTGCCAATGGGAGCTGCTGGAGTGACCATCTTCTCTCCACACACCCACTTCCAGGCTCTCTATGGGTCTGTCCCTCATTCCTCACTGCCTTTCATTATTTGCTGGTGGCATCTTCCATACCCTGTGGCCTCCTTAGTTAGACTATGACTTTCCCATTCTTCTCTTTTATTCCTCATATGGGTTCTGTTTAGCATTTAGAACTCATGATCACTTAACAGAAGATGAATATGGAGTTCAACTGGGTGGATAATAAAAACATAGGAATGAAAACATTCAGGTATTGAGAAAAAGTCTTGGAGGTATTTTGTCATTGGTAGAACCATTTTAGTATACAACAGAAAAAGAGTAAGTGTCTTTCTTTGTTTCTTCTCTCTGTTTTCCTCTCTCCCTCCCTTTATTCCTTCCTCCCTCCCTCCTTTTCTCTCTCCCTCCCTTCCTTCTTTCCCCTCTTTCTTTTTTTTTTTGAAACAGGGCCCAGGTTGTCTTAGCTGCTCTCAAACTCACTACACAGCCTCCTGGATTCCCTCCTGAGTGCTGGGAGCATAACCAGGAGCCATTACTGGCTTATATGGTGTTAGGAATCAAACCCAGAGCTCTGTGCAGAATGGGAATCTGTATACCCATTCCCACATTATTTGATATGCAGACTGGCTTCAAATTACAAATCCCCCTACCTTTGACTCCCAAGTTTTGAAGTTTCAGACCCATGCCATTGTGTTTAGCACAGTTGAAGCATTCTAGTCTTTGGCATATATACTTCTTAAAGCTTGACATTGCTCTTGTTTTATAGCTGGAAAAGCTGAGTCCTGAAGGAGAAATTATCCTGGCCATAATCATTCAGCCAATGAAGTGGTAGGCTTAGGTTTTGAACCCATGAGACTGCACTTCTGAGATTCATAGCCCACTGTCTCACCTTTAGTCATTCTGCTGATTTAATGGGGTCTGTCAGATGTTCAGTTTTTATGTGTCTGGTTTCCCACTTACCCCATATATCCCTATATGTTCATGCCCCAAAGCTCATATTAATGGACTTCAAATTAGCCACCTCTCATATATGGTCCCTAACTTAGTGTGAATATCATATCCAGATATGTGGAGCCAGTATGTGTGCCTCTTTTTGATAGAAGCAAAAGACACAAACTTGTCAGCCTCTGTTATTTACAATAACTCCATATGAAATTACAATTTTGGGTTTAAATTGGAAAAAAGACATTTTGGCACTCAGATTTTGATGTGGAAATGAGCAAAGATGGAAAGTAACTAATACCCTGTAGTTTCCTTCCATAGAAGATGATGTATAAAATAGTCATGTCAAGGGAAGGGACCCTGTGCTGGTCTGCTAAGGAGATCTATAGTTCTATAGTTTAGCTGGCATCAAGGACTAGAATTATACATACCTCCTTCAAACTGGACTACTTAAATCTCAGAATTCCACCTCCAGCACCTCTTCATTTATATTTCCATCTTCAGCTGTTGTCACAATCTGCCTCTGTTGCTACTAGCATGGGTCACGGTTGGAAGACCTGAGTGGACGACAACATCACACACCCCTTTTGATAACCAGGGCCCCATTTGTCCTAGTTAGCATTGCCCAGAAGCATGAACAATCTAAAAGCACTGGAAAAGAATTTTAACTGAGTAACTTTATCAGTTAGGTAGGCATGTCGGTGAGGGACTGTTTTGATTGTTGATTGATGCAGGAGGCCCTCATTCATTGTGGTAATATATTGTTTTTGATGATCTAATATAGCTGGCTTGAAGATCAGAACGCAAAGCTAGCCACAGCCATATAGACCAGGCAATGGTGGCACACACCTTTAATCTTAGCATCCACACTAAATAGCCATAGAAGCTGGGCAGTAGTGGTACATGCCTTAATCCCAGCACTAGAGAGGCATATAAGACAGGAGCAGGGTCTCATGTGGCATTCAGTCTCCAGTCACACCAGCCTTGGTAGAGTGCAGTCTGAGACTGGAATCTGAGGATTCATGGACACAGGATCGCAGTCTGAGGTAGAGGTAAGAGCTAGTGGTTGGCTGCTTTTCTTCTCTGATCTTAAGCTTGAACCCCAGTATCTGTCTCTGGGTTTTTATTATTCATGCTACACTGTCCTTAGGCAGTGGTTCTGGGATGTAAAAGAAAAGAAGCTAAGCACAAGTCTGTAAAAAAAAGCCAGAGTAAGCCAGCAAACAGTAGTCCTTCATGGTTTCTGCTTCAGTCCCTTCTTGAGCTCCTGGCTCCTGCCTCGACTTCCCTCTAAGGTGGAGTGTGACCTGGGACTTTAAGCTGAAATAAACCCTTCCCTTACCTACGTTGCTTTGATCATGGTGTTTATCATGACAACAGAAAAGGAATACGAATTCTGTGTGTCCTTCATTGGCCGAGGGAAACTCTTACAGTAAGAAAAAGTCTGGCAGGGTGGAAATGTCGGTAAAAGATATATGAACAGGATATGTTTGTATGCTTGGGATGCTCAGGTCAAGGTGCTAGCATGGTAGGTGGACTTCAAGGTAAGACCCTGTTGACTCAAGAGACTTCAGAGCATGGGGAGACGCTCTTCCGATGTGTCTCCTTATTGAAGATGCTGGTTATTTGGGTTAGGAGCTGGTACTTATGATCTCATACAACTTGAATTGCTTCTTCAGTTCCTTTTGGTCTCCTAAGGCAGCCACACTGGAGATCAGAACTTCAGCAGAAAGAGTGCACCATCAGAAACCAAGTATAATTGACATCGTTTTAGCAACAACATTGAGAACATTGGGACGTATTATCTCACAAACACTGTGCCAAGCACTAACATTTATTCATGCCTGTTACCTACATGGAGGCAGCTTCCATTGCTGTCTCGTTTGCATAAGGAGGAGCCTGGTACCTAGAGAAGTCAGGAAAACTGGCTAGAATCATCACATAGCTAAGATAGCAATGGTGCGCTCATCTGCAGCTTTTGGGTTATTGAAAATTTAAAAGCTCTCTCTACCTCCCCCTCTTCCTGCTCCCTTTCTCTCTTATCTCTTTCTCTTCCCTCCCCTATTTACATAACACACACACACACACACACACACACACACACACACACACACTGCTGGCCATTTATTTGTATCTGAAAATTACATTTTAAAGTACTTTTCACAGAAGTGGAAAAGTTTGAAGGGCAAATTGAAACTGTTGAAATTAATCATGTGTGTACTTATACACGGACCCCACAATTCTGTTTGTGGGAATTCACTTTATAAAGATGTCAAATTACCTCAAGACACCAGTGCAAAGATGTCTGTGGCAATATGGTTTGAAATTGTTAAAAACTTGGTATAAATATAAATGGTACTCAGCAAGGCAGAGGCGAAGGAAGCGGGTAGTTTCTGTGATGAAATGAGGTACCTCCCTAAGCACTAATAGAGATGTCTCACAAATAGATGCTGAGTTGTATTAGCGAACTGTGGTGTCCCCCAGATGGGGTAGGGACAGGATTAAAGAACGAAGTTTATTTTGTCACAGTTCTGAAGGCTGGAAGTCCAAGATCCAGTTGTCCTAGGTAGGAAAGCACCTATGAGTCCTCTCTTTGTTTGCAGAGGTCTGTGTCCCTGCTACTTCTACCTGTGCTGTCCTTGTGTGCAGGTGATGTTTTGGGGCTTTGTGTTCTTCTTCTAATAAGGACATCAGTCAGGTGGTATTAGAGCCTGCCTTCACAATCTTAGTTTCCTATATTTCCAAATATAGCCAGCCTGTGGAATTCTGGGGGGGTTAAGTCTTTTTTTTTTTTTTTTTTTTTTTAATAAGAATATAAGGCGTGACACAGTTCAATCCATAGCACAGATGAAGACAAAACAAAGGGTTATCTAGTGACTAGCACCATCATTCATGGGTAGTTTAAAAAGATTCACAAAGGCTAAGATATGCACCGAAATACTTCTCCATTGTTCCCCAAGGGACTCTGAACATTCTTTCTGGGGGGAAACAGGGGGAGAAGTCTGAATATAGTTGGTGATAAACTTCCATCATAGTCTGGAACATTCTGTACTTACTATTCTCCTCACATGGATATGTTCTCTTTCCTTTCACTGTTCCAGTGTGAGCTGTCTGGGCAGTGTGGGTGATGGATCGTTTTAATTTTTTGCCAGATGGAAAACTTCATAAACATTATGAAAGGGAAAATATATCTTAAATAAGCAAGAAGAAAATCGGGGTGAGGGGTAGGAAGCATGTATGTAGAGGAGATTTCCTGCATGTGGTTAACTCTCTTATTATTTCCACCATATTGTGGTGTATTGATATCTTGGGGATGGTGTGGGGAAGAGGGCAGTGAAAAGTTCCAGTCTTTGATATCATCCCATTTTTAGCGTCATCTTATTTGTAAAGATTAACGTTTGCCAGGAAGGTGTTATACGTTCTCTTTATTGGAAATAGTCTAAAATGGGAAAGGGGGGGGGATCCTTTAGTCGGTTCTGACTACCTACATTCCATTGATCTGTTGTAGAGATTAAACAAGTCCATTTAGTTATCGCAGCCTACCTCCTATTGGGGGTGGGCTCCTGGGTCCCTTTCTCAGGTTCACAGCTGTGTTCTCTTAACGTCAAAGAACTCTGAACATTTGTTTAAAGGAAATGTGATAAAGCAGTAGAATCCACTGCAGAGCTGCAGAGGGGAGGCCACCCACCCTTCTCCCAAGTGGATCATGGCAACTTTTTGTTTTGTTTTGGTTTTTGGTTTCTCCACCCTTGCTGCTCAGGATTGTCATGCTACTGCTTCCCTCCAGTATCCTGGGAAGAAACATTTTCAGGCTTTGACCTAAAGGGACAGCAGGGGAATCGGCATACTGGTGGCTTGCCATGTCCTGAAGGGACTGTATACTTGCTTTTCACTTGGTCCTGTGAAGTGAGCGTTGTTACTCCGCACTATGGAGAGGTTAGGAGTCAGTCAGTCTCTGGGGCAGGTGGAAGTAGGGCTTAGCACTAGGCCTTTGGGTTCGGAAGCACAGTCACCCTTTCTTGGCTATCACCATGCAGACAAAGCTCTGAAGGGTCCTCCAGTTGCCAGGCTTTGTAGCTTTGCAAGATGGGCGGGATGGCTTGCCAAATCTCTGGTTTCCTTTGGAAACAGGACTGACAAAGACCCTTGGCTGGGCCTAGGGGAAACTGGTTAAGCTAAGAGCTGTGTAGCTAGAGAATCTGCTGCCAGGCCTTGCTTTCTAAATGAGGAACACGATGCCCAGAAGAGAGCAGTGAATTGAATTCCCAAATCGCCTCTCTTCCTCTCTCTCCTCCTCCCCCTTCTTTGTGTTGATTAAAAGTTGAAGGAACAAGTCTGCAGTTAGCTCACCCTTGGAATCCGTGGACAGAATGACGAACCCCTTCTTGTTGGTTAACTTTAGTATTAGTATGGTAACCTGTCTTTCAGGGTTTCAAATTTGACATTTAAAAAACAAATTTACTATTATTACTACTGCTACTATTGCTGTTATTTGAGAGGGTGGTCTTATTTACTTCAAACTGGTCTTGATCTTGGTATGTAGACAAGGATGACCTCGAACTTCTTTTGTTCCCTCCTTCACCTCCCAGGTACCGGGACTGCAGGCATGTGTCACCATGCTTGCATTTTGCATTGTGCTGGGTTTCAGATTCAGGGACTCCTCCATGCTAGGCAAGCAATCCACCAACTAAGCTTCACTCTCAGCCACAGATTAAACACACACACACACACACACACACACACACACACACACATATTTTACACATTCATGCAAGCACAAGAATTGTATATGTCATTTTGTACTGTGTCATGATAGATCACCCTTGCAGTCAGGCTAAGTATGCTTACTTCCTGTCCTGCATAGTGTTACCGGCAGGTTCCTCCCCGCCGGCCTCCCGGTCCTGCTGCCACGGTCCCGCCACCATGTGAGCCCCAAATAACACTCAGAGACTCCGTATTTGATACAATCCTGTTGGCCAATTACCATTATTGTTTATGGGATAGCTCTGTCTTAATTATTAACCCATTTCTACTTATCTAATTATTTCCACGTGGCTCATCTTATCCAGGAGCCGCGGCTGGTGTCTTCCTTCCTCCCTGGTCTACATCTTGACTCCTCCCAACTACTTCCTCCTTCCTCCTAGCCCTGCCTATCTAGTTTCCTATTGGCCAGCAGGGCTTTATTAATTAACCAGTATGAGAAACATATTTACAGAATAACATCTCCCATCAGCATAGTTTTATGCCAACTTGACAGAACCTAAAGTCATCTGAGAGGAGGGAACCTCAATTGAGAAAATGCCTCTATAAATCAGGCTGTACCCAAGCCTGTTGGGCATTTTCTTAACTAGTGATTGATGGGGGAGGGCCCAGCTTATTGCAGGTGATGCCATCCCTAGGTTGGTGGTTCTGGGTTCTATGAAGAAGCAGGTTGAGCAAATCATGAGGAGCAAGCCAGTAAGCAGCACTCATCCATGGCCTCTGCATCAGCTCCTGCCTCCAGGTTCCTGCCCTGTTTTGAATTCCTGTCCTGACTTCTTCAGTGATGGTACAGTGTAGAATGTAAGCCAAATAAACCCTTTTCTCTCCAAACGTGCTTTTGGTCATGGTGTTCGTTGTAGCAATAGAAACCCTATCAAAGACACTTCCTTAAAAATGTAACATGATTTAAAAAAAAATGGCTCAGTCATTTAAAGCACTGGTTGTTCTTCCAGAGGGCCCAGGTTCCATTCCTGGTACCCACATCATGGCTCACATTCTACTATAGCTTCAGTTTCATGGGCCTGGTCTCCCTCTTTTGCTGTTTGAGTTCCTAAAAGTAGTTTTGTCAAGAACAATTAAATGAAGTTTGGCTTGGAATTAGAACAGAGTTCACAGTAATTTCTGAAATGGTCCTAAACATACTTCCACCATTTTATTTCACGTATTTGTGCAAAGCAATGCTCTCAGTACAGGCAACTGCAAAATTAAAGTAACTGTCAATTCCCCAGAACAATGAAGACCACCACGTACCTTGCAGTATCCTACATTCATCCAATATTTCTTTATATTTATGTAAAAAGAAGCTCATTCCTCTTATTAGTCTATATAAACTTACTTTGGCCTTTATAAATATTTCTTTAACAAAATATTCATTTATGGTTTATTATCAATAAGCATTTGATTTGGCATCTATTTTTCTGTACCCACATACCTTGCATTGTGCAAAAACTTCTTAGGTTCAAACTAGCAGCAAGTAGAAAGGGGCGAAGGAGCACTTCCTTAACTAACTCATTGAGTGCTTCTTTCTTTCTGCCTTGTTGCATAGACTGTTTGTTCTATCACCCACATTTGTTTTTTTCTTACTATGTCAAAAAAACCCTTTGCTATCCTTGGATTTCTAATATAAACAGAATTAGCAAGTTAAAAAAGCTAACTAACCAAGCAAGCAAGCAAACAAACAAATAAGCCACAAAGGTGTCTTCATAGCACCCCGAGGATCTTCTCCACCAACCTATTTCCTGCTGGCCCTGGCTTCTGTGTTTGTCTCAGGAGGTTGTTGCATCTTGTGCCCATGCTCTTATTTTGAAGGTAACTTACTGGAGCCAGAAAGCTGGTTGCTGTGTATGCAGAGCAGGCCACCTCTTCCCAAACTCAGGGAAACATTTGGAGCACAGATTGCAAAGCACCTGAATTTGAAATGTTTATTTCTTGGCTGGCTTTTATTTTCTTCCAACTATCAAAGGAACTCTGGCTCAAGTTGATGCATTAATCACTTGTCTAATTTCATTTCTTAAATCCCAGTTATTTTTAAATGATAAGTAACATGATTTGCTGCCCTTTTGAAGTCAGAAACCTGTTCAGAATTTAGAGTGGGTCTACTTCTTTGTTAGCAGTCTTTAGATGCTTTTTCGTTTGCCTTTTGTGAGGATTAAATGCTTGTATTTTTTCTCTCTGAAATGCATGCCCCTTATTGACACAGTTCACGCACTCTGGGCTGTTGGATTTGGGTTCTGCCTATTTGCAGTAAACTGCAATGCAGTTGGTGTTTCTATAGATAAGAGAGTTAAGAGGACTACCCGGACCCATCCTGATTGTTAATATGCTTCCTTTTCATCCTGTGGCCCTAGTAAACCTTGCTGACATGATCACTGATTCTCTTCTGGTGGTGGGGATGACAGGATCCCAAGAGAGGATGGCGCGATGAACTGCTACCTGGAAAGGGCTCAACATGCATGTGCAGTTTCTTCTGATTGTCCATTTCCTCACTGTCAGAAAGGCCACAAGTCAAGTATTGCAAGCCAGGGACCATCTGCAGACTGAGGAGTGGGATGCAGAGTGGAGGCCAGGAATCTGTTACTCAAAGGCTGGTCCTCTACACTGGAGAGGAAGAGGACACTGCTATCACCAGTCAAGTGTTGTGCCATGAGCTTTGTAAGCATGGTTTCCCTTTATCGTTACCACAAACCTACATGATGTATTTTATCAACCCTGTCTCACAGATGGGAAAACTGAGGACCTGGGGATTAACCCAATTCCAGAAAGCTAGCCTGCTTGCAGATTTCAGACTTCCTAGCTCCAGTTGAGTGATCCCTGTGTGCTAGTGTTCTGCTTGCCTTCTCCACTTTATAGAGTCCTTCCACCCAGGAAATGAATGGCCTGGCCCATAGGGAAGATGGGTTTTCTCCAATCAACTAACAAAATCAAGACAGTCCCTCCAAGACATTCTCAAAGGCTAACCTTAATCTTGAGAGTTCCCCAAGGTTTGCTTCTTAGGTGTCCTGTTCACAGTTCTCTCTCTCTCTCTCTCTCTCTCTCTCTCTCTCTCTCTCTCTCTCTCTCTCTCTCCCCTTCCTTCCTTCATTCATTCCTTCTCTCTCTCCTTCCTTCCTTCTCTCTCCCTTTCTCTTTCCCTCCCTTCTTTCTTCCTTCCCTCTCTTCTTTTTTTATCAGTTGAAAGTAGGTCCTTGTCTCATACAATACATCCTGAATTAGCGCCCTCTTCTGGCTTCCACTGCCACTGCAGTGCATGAGCAGGGTGCACAGACAAAACACACAGAAAAATAAAATAAAAATAAAACTTAAAAAACAAACAAAAATAAACACACCCCGGCCATGATTTTCCCTTCCTCCACTCCTCCCAGCTCCCTCCTACCTCACTTCCTTATTGGATCCACTTGCCTACCATTTTCCTTCAGATAACAAACAAACACAACAAAACAGGGTACAACACGACAAGGAAAAAAGGCCTCATATTGAGGCTGGAGAAGGTAACCCAATAGGAGAAAAGAGTCCCAAGAGCAGGCAAAAGAGTCAGAGAGACACCTGCTCTCACTGTTAGGAATCCCACGAAACACCAACCTAATAGTAATAACGTACATGCACAGGGCCCGGTGAGACCCATGCAGACCCCTTGTTTTCTGCTTCAGTCTCTGTGAGCCCAAATGTGCTCTGCTTAGCTGATTCAGTGGGCTGTGTTTTCCTAGAGCCTCCTTCCCTTTGACTCCTACAATGTTTCCTCACCTCTTAGGCGGAGTTCCCCAGTCTCCGAGGGAAGGGACCTGATAGAGATCCCCAATTTAGACTCTCGGCATCATGTCTAGCCTTCGGTCTCTGCACCTGCTTCTATCTGCTACTGGAGGAGGCCCTTCTCATGATCGTACAAGGCACTGCTCTATTAGAATAGCCGAATATCAGCAGAAATAATTTCATTATTAATAAGTGTTATTAATTTTATTTCACCAGTCATGTTTGGCTATACCCTAGGTCTCTGGGTGATCCAGTTCCTGGTTCTTGATCATCCAGGCAATGTCTGCCATGGGCTCCCTTTCATGGTATGGGTTCATTTGAAAGAGAGAATTTAACTTAGAAAAGATTCAGGGTAACCACATGCTCATTGCATTCTTTCTTTCTTTATTTAATATTAAGACAGAGTCTCATGTCTCCCAGATTTAACTCAAAGTTTCTATTTAGCCAAATAGAACTTAGAACTATTGATCCTCCTGCCTCCACTTCCTGCAGGCTGGGTTTCTAGGTATGCACCATGGCCAGTTTATGCAGTGCTAGGGGTTGAACATAAGCATTGTTGCATGCTAGACAAATACTCTGAGCTATAATCCTCAGTCCTCATTGCATTCTCATTCTTAATAGAGAAAAAAAAATGGTGTCCAATTTGAAAACAGTTACCTGTAACAATGCCCTTCTTTCAATGCTCAGTGTCCTACCAGCTGCTGGTAGGGTGAAAATGAAGACAGTTTTGATCTCAATTGACTAGAAAAACTGAGGCGGAGCCCATCTGTAGTTGAGTAACTGCTTGCCACAGCGGAGTCATAGCATTTCAGAGAGCTAAACATACTCTTTTTGTTTCTCTAGTGTGGGAAGCACAGTGTGGTAATTATCAAGATAAGTTTCCTAACTCGAAGGAGCTTGCTCCTGCTGGCCTTTGCAGCGTCTCTTGGTGGGATGAGGTCAAAGCCAGGCACTCCTGATTGCTGCTGGCATGCAGACTCCCACTAGGAGAGCTGGTGAGGGTTTAATAAACACATACAGTGATCTATGGAGTAGGGTCCAACTGGCATAACAGCCTGGCTGCTTTGTACAAGCCATAGATTCCTCCTCTTTCTTCTTCCCTCCTCCTCCTTCTCTCCTCCTTTTTCTCCTCCTCCTCCCCACCCTCTTCCTCCTCCTTCTTTTTTGAGAGTCTTTCTATTGATTCTTTGGGAGTTTCACATCATGCACCCAATTTTGCTCACCTCCCAGTTCCCCCATATCCTCCTCTCATCCCTGCAGCCCACACAAAAGAAAATTAAAAAACAATTAAACCAAAGCAAAACAAAGCAAGCAAGCAAATGAACAAACAAAAACAAGAACAAACCAACCACTCCAAAACAAAAAACCAAAAATCCCTTGTTGCTTCTTCTTTCCCACCTCTCCAACACTGGGTGGCATTGGAGCCTCGGTATGTCATATAGTATGCCCTCTTTGTAGACTGCCTTTTGTCCTGAGACAAAGGAGAGAGCCCGGGCCCCTTGACTGGGGTCTATTCCTTCCTTCTTAGTTCTTGGCTGAGCATAGGCTAGGGAGGGAGATTCCAGTGCAAAGGCACCGAGAGAGATTTTTTGAGAGAAAGGACAGACAAGGTGCAAAAAGCCCTTCCCAGGTTTAGCTTCCAAATACTTCTAAGTCAAGTGTTCAGCTAGTGAGATGACTCAAGGGCATAGGCACTTGTCACCAAGCCCGGTGACCTGAGTTTTGTTCTGGAACCCATATGGTAGAGGGAGAGAAATATTTTCAATAAATTGTCCTTTGATCTTCACAAGCACAGGCATTCTAAACTCACACACATATACACAGTAATTATTTGAAAGAAAAAGTGTTAGTTTGCCCCACAGGAGTCTTGTAATGTTCCCTTCCGAGATACCTGGGAAAGCAACACCATCAGTTTCACTCCTAAGAGCCTTGGAGAAGCCAGACTAGCAGCCTAGCTGATGAATACATTATCATACATCTCTCTATAACATAACACACACACACACACACACACACACACACACACACACACGATATATATATATATATATATATATGAGAACATACAGACAAATTTAGTGCTGTTGAGGTCAAGCTGGGGGATCATAAGTTCTAGGCTAATCCAGGCTACATGTCAATATCCTGTCTCAAAAGAGAGAAAGAGAGAGAGAGAGAGAGAGAGATAAACCCACAAATAAATATATGCAACACATCCATATAAGATTGCACACATAAATACAAACATTTATTATATGTAATATTTTAAAGTTCTCCCTGTGTAAGACACCGGTGGGAACAGATTCACTAAGAGAAATGGCAATAGAAACAGAAATCATAACAGCCAACACAATAATTATAGGGTGGCCCAGGATACAATAACAACTCTTGCCCAATGCCTTCCACTGTCCTGGCTGGACTCCCTGGTTCCTGGCCTGAGGCCTGTGCCCATGACTACTGTGGTCCTTGCAGTAAGTGCTGGGCCTGCTCCCTGGAGCTGCCAAGGGCTCTGCCTGGAGTCCTGGGCACGCACCCCACAGTGGCAGCGGAGCTTTAAATAAACACAGCCAAGGGGAAGAGAGGGAAATAAGAAGCCTGTGTTCTCACACACACAACAAGGCTCCTTGTGGCTGCAGCCCGGGAGCTCCCTTCCAGCTGTCCCAAACATTTTCTCTTCCAAGGAAGCACTTTACAGACGATACCTTGGACAACAGCGATGGTTCTTAGTCATCAACCACACAGCAAGAATTGGTTTAGGAAAGTCCCTTACTGCTGCTTGGTCAAGTCGGGCCACAGCAAGTTGGAGTCTGGGACAGGATGTTCCTGTGGTGTCAAGGTGTGATTCAGGCACAGGAAGCCTTTCTCTCAAAAGTGATGGTGTGGGTGGTGGGCCTTGGCTGCTGGCCAGCCACGAGGACCCACAGATTTGGAGCTCCAGTGAGTTAGCTGTGCTTCCGGGCTTTCTCCCTCTTCCTCCCTGCTCTTCCCTCGCTTCACACACCACTTCCGGTTCTCGAATGTTTAGGATGCTAAACGTATAGGAGGCTGCAAAGAAGAAAGAAGAGCTCTTTTGCCCTCTTTGGAGATTAGAGTCTGACTTTGTAACCTGGACCACAGGTAAAGTTCTTAGTTCCCAATGTCCCTGCCACAGAAATTTTTGGAGTTAATTTCCTTACCTATAAAATAAAGATAGCCATGGAAGGGTGTGTTAGACTTTCCATGGGAAGCCAGTGTCAGGTGACTCGTTTGTTTACATGGCAGAAGAGGAGGCACAGCGAGTGAGTTCTTGGAGAATTCTTGGGGTGGGGGACAGCTATGGAAGCTTGCACTGGGGACATTAACACAGGGAAATAAAGTGTGATGGCCCAGATGTGACGATGAGGCCCTTCTGGATTAGCAAGTCCAGGACGAACTGAGAGCAGGGGGCAGATGATATTGTGAAAGACAGATCTTAGGAATGGAGAACTAAGAGTAAAGACAGAGGTTCTTGGAGTTTAATTACAGTAGCAGTGGCAGTGAAGACAATGAGTATGACAAAAGGGACAGTGTCACAAGGAAGATCATGATGCAGATGTGTGGGCTTTGAGAGGAGGAGAGGACGGATATCTATTGGAAATGGCTGGTGTTGTTTGGCCAAACACCGTATTGCCATTGCCAAGTCCTGTGAGAATGGCTATGAATGGCCTTGGAAGACAACCAGTTGCTAGGCCAGAAGTTCATACTTAAGTCACAGGAGGTTTGACAAAAGTGACACAGTCGGTGGAGGTTCAGATGGAAGGAATAATGGAGGTGGGGGTCCAGCTGGGAGGTCCGGTTGGGAAAGTGGTGCTTCCTTAAGGTGAAGTGACCTGGGATGGTCACAGAGTGCTTGGCAGACACATGCTTACCATACATTGAGTTAGTCACTCCTATGTAACTATCTGATAGGGCATTTATGAAAGTTTGGTCAAACTAGAATTTTTAAAGTGACTTTTTGATTTTTTTAATTATTATATTTGGAGAAAATTAAAGAATTTAAAACTCTCCTTCCTTCCTTCCTTTCTTCCTTCTTTCCAAAGTCTTTGCCAAATTTATAGTCAAGTTAGTATCGTGACTAGTCAGTCCATTCACTGAACACTATTAGGTTGAAATTCAATATATAAAATACCTGAAATGTTTGGAGAGGAGAGATCACAGGTCACTTTGGCAATCCGAATGAAAGATTATTTCAGAAAATACACACAAAATTAGCACACAGATTTATGTGTTGGCTTGCTAATGCCCCGTGTGGGTGGGTTCCAGGCACTGGAGAGACCTTTTGAATACTGTTCAAGCTCCCCATTTTATATAGCCATTCTGGCCCATTTTCTTGATTGGTAAAAGGAATTCAATCCCCTTGCAATGATTTTAAGCTGACACAAATGAAATGCTTGGAAGAAAACATTGAAGTAAGTGCTCAGTAATTGGCATTTATTATGGTTATGATATTACATGACATTTCCTTAAATAATAAAAGTTATTCCCGGGGAAAAAAAAAGAAAGCCTTTTTCTTCCCTAAGTGATGGCTCAGTCCACATTCACACATTTCCTTTCTGTCTCATTTGTTAATTTTTTCCAAATAATTCCAAGAAGACCAATACTCCAGGCATGAGTGGACACTCAGAAAGTGGAGGCAAGATTTGTCAGTTCAAGGCCAGCCTGGTTCACATAGTGAAACCATGTCTCAAACAAACAAACAAACAAACAAAATCAGAAACAATGTAAAACTGATAAGAAATTCTTATCATCAAGAAATCTGTATTCACTGACATGCAGTTTCCTTCAACACTACCAAAGATTTAACCAAAGAGCAGCAGTGATGAATAGCATTTGGAACTAGAGTGCTTCTGCTGGTAAAATTCTGGAAGACTGTGGGTATGATGCAGTTCACGCAATAAGACAGTGTGTGTTTGGAATTAGACATTGACGAGAGTGGGATGAAATCATATGCTGAATAGTGTTACCTTCTACTACTATACTATATTAAAAGTTGTGTGTGTGTGTGTGTGTGTGTGTGTGTGCGTGCGTGTATGTCACAGCACCAGGTTATGATCAGAGGACAACACTGTGGAATTGCTTCTGTCCATCTAGTTGTACATAGGTTTCAGAGATTAGACTGAGGTTGTCAGTTTCACAAGGCAATTGTCCTTTTCTGTTGAGTCATCTTGCTGCCACCTTCTACTATTCTTAAAAATGGGGTTTATTGAGCAAAGTAAAACCAAAAAGAGCCTAGGAGGCCTTAAGTGCTCTGATAAGATTATAATCTTATTTTTTTACCATAGAATTCTGAAGATATTTTTCCTATTTGTTTAAATTGGATTGTGAGTTACCAGCAGGCAGGATATTTAACCCGTTCAGTGTCTTCCCTAATGCTGGTAGGATGGACGATTTCATGTAAACAATGAGGAACCGCCATTCTTTCCTTAAACCATTGTATCAGGAAACATTTTCCCTGACCCCATCAAAGTTACAGTTCCAATGATTATCTACTCATTCATGTGACTTCTAAGGGGCTAGAAAGATGGCTCACGGGATAAGAGTACCTATTGTTCTTCCAGAGGACCTGAGTTCAGTTCCCAGGATCCATGCCCAGAGGTTCACAACTGTCTGTAGTTCCAGGTTCAGATGATCCAATTTCCTTTTCTGGCCTCCCTGGGCACATGTATTTACTCACATACCCACATTCAGGTGCACACATGTACGTGTAATGAAAAATAAAAATCTTTAGAAAAAGAAAGATAATATCAGGAACTCATTTGTTAATATGTGACTTGTGCTGTTCTAGAAAGAGTTAACATAATATGAGCTGTATTGAGTAACTCAAACATTTTTCTAATTTAAATGACCATGCCACTTAGATTGAATTAGCGTGATGTCACTATTTCTTCTTTCGGGAAGCTTTTGTCACAGGGACAAATGGAAGTGAATGCCAAAACTTCCCTTCCTTTTTCAACCTCAGGGGTTAAGAGGGGATTTCATCAGACATTTTAAAGTTCGAATTTCTCCGAACCACCTGAGCCTGGCTAAGTACTTTTTACACTAGGGCGGGAACAAGCCTCTGGATGTAAAACCAACCTGGTCTTTGTTTCTGGGTGATGTAAATGGAAAAAACAGACTTAAAAACAAAACAAAACAAAACAAAACGATTATGTCTGAGTGAGTAGGAAAAGGTACTTAAAGCTAAAACAGTATTCATGAGCTCTGAAGACAAGGCGCTCCATTCTACAGAGTAAGGAAGAGTGGGGGGCAAAACCCACAGGGCATCCAGGCCTCCAGCCAGACGGGCTCTGTAATCACTTTTCCATGCCTTCCTGACTTGTGGTGCATCTCAGGTACCTTGATTTTCAGGTCTCCAAACTCATGGGCTTCTTGGTCTGTTACCTTAGTTCCTCACAACACACCCAGTATCTGCCCCTACTGAGAGTCGCCCTGGATACCACAGTCAGACAAAGACCCCTCCTCCCATCTCTCCCAAGGATTGCTCTACTTCTTAATGACTGGTTCTTGAGCAGTAACTCAGGTCACTCAGGATGCTAAGTGCTTTATAGGTGTTATCACAAGAGCTCTACAAGTAGGTACTGTCATTAGCCCCATTTTATAGGTAGAAAAACAGGCTTTGAATGGCTAATTCATTGAAGGTCAGAGCCAGGAAGTCAAGTCACCCCTCTACAAAGGCAAAGCCAGAGTGCAGGAGTCAAGATCTTATTCAACATGCTTTTCTGTTTTCTGTGCCCCACTATGGAACTATTATTTCACTTAAATAAATGTCTTTTTTTTAAGTAAAAAACATTTTTTTTAGTACTTTTAGTAGCTTTAACCCAGTTTTTATTTATTTTTTTTATTTCCCATGGTGCTCTGCAGCCCAGCTGAGGCAAATCTTAAGTCCCCTTTTCATCCCTTTGGTCATCAACACAGCGCCTTTCACATAGTGGATGCTTAAGGAAGAAATATTAAAGCAGATTGCTCAGAACTGACTTCCCAAATCTAGGAGATCACAATTAGTCCACATTATGTTTTCTCTCTTTATGGATTATCGTAGAATAAATGTTTTCTGTCTTCTTTCGAAAGAAGCCCTCGTTTCTCCTTTGTGGAGATGAGACCTTTGAAGAAGTATTTGGGTTTCTATGTCTTCAGAGTGAAGGCCCCAGGAGAATTCTCTTGCTCTAGTTTATGACAGACAGATACATCTGCTGTCTATAAGGCAGAACAAGGTCCTCACTGGTCAGCCATACTGGTCAGCATCTTGATTTTGGGTTTCCAGCCTCCAAAACAGAATGGAAATAAGTGTGTGCTGTTTAAGCCCCTTAGTGTGCAGCATTTAGCGACAGCAGCCAGAGCTTCCTGACATCCAAAGGGAGAGAGTCTTATATTATTACACCCTGACACCTTGGTTGATGGTGGACCGCATACACAATGGTAGAGCCAAAGAATATATTATTGCCTAGTGATGTCATAGCTGTCTTAGTTCATTGTGCGCATTCACTGGTATTTGCACAACGATGACATCACGTGAGGAAACATTTCTCATTAGGCAACGGATGGCTGTGTATGAGAAATAAGCAGTCTTTGGGAAATTTATGGAGTGTTTAGGTGAAAGAAAAACACCAGGTGGGGGAGGGGACCTGGAGAGAAGGGCTTGTGGAAACACTCATTGCACACCTAGAGCCATAAAGCAAGTTTGCCTTGAAAGATGGCGAAGAATGCTGTGCGCCCAGAGCACATGCAACTTTGATATCTGACACTGACAGGCAATTAAAATCTATTTCAGTCTCAGCTAATCAGTAAGGGGATCACAGGGCAATCTTTTACTTGGAGTGGTTATTTCAAAGTCCTACCGGTGGGAGCAGGAAGCCTCTCAAGAGTTCTGCTCTCTTTTGCCTCTGTGGGTCCTTCTTGTTCCAACCTTTGCTACAAAGCATCCTCTCCTCAGGGGGGAACATCTGAGTATTGCTAGCCTAGTGTGTGAGCACAGCATCTGCCCAGGAAGATGGAAGTGCATGTAGGCAGTCATAGTTATAACAGGATAAAACCATTCCAGAAATTCTGAAAAGGGCTGCTGGTGAAGATTTGGAAGGGAACTTGGTTTTTTAGGTTTTCTGAAGAGTTGGAGGTTCCATGACACTCCAGACAAGTACTTCTCAATCTGGGTTGAGACCCCTTTGACAAACCTTTGTGTCCAAAAGTGTTTACATTACGATTCATAGTAGTAGTAAATTACGGTCACAAAGTAGCAACAAAAATAATTTTATGGCTGTGCAGGGGTGGAGGGAGGCTCACCACAACATGAGGAACTGTATGAAAGGGTCACAGTATTGGGAGGTTGAAAACAACTTCCTAGACTGACTTAGAAAGACAAAATAGTATGGGACCCGTGAAATGAGCTACATGGCATGTTGTGGTGGCAAGCTTGAGAGGTGACAACATGTCATGCTGGAGACTATGTTATTGTTGTTGAAACAGTCTTGCCGTGTAACCTAGGATATTATCAAACTTGGGTTATAGCTCAGGTTGGCCTTGAACTCATGATCCTCCTGCCTATAGGTCCCAAATGCTGGATTATGGGTGTGTTACGATGCTGATCTTCCATTTAGGGTTTTTAACATTACTCTAGTGACAGGGAATTCCCAAGCCCTTGCTGGGGACTGTTCCTCCTTTACTCCTTCTGTCTCATCTGATTTCTCCATTTCCCAGATGAGGAGATTGAAGCAGCCACAGCCCAAATTACACGTTCACAGCTATAGATAACAAAAGGGAGGCGTCCACACTGACTGATCCTGGAGTGTGTGCTTTAATTCGTTCTTCCCTGAAGGTGAGGGAGATTTGATGCAAACCACTCCCTACCTTCCATGCTACCGTGGGTGAGGCCCAAACCGTAAAAGTTGCCAGTGACTGTGGAGTCGCTATTTTATAGGAATGGCTATTTTTGAAAGCTGCAATTTTTGACTCAGGCACACATTTTTGCATTTTCTTGATTGCCAAGCGCGTTTATATAGAAGGTACACCAATAATTTTGAATGCAAGGGTGTTATGAGAGAAGGTTTCATGGCGAAATGAAAAGGAAACTGTAACATCAGCTCCCAGAGATCTGTGGTTTAGTTTTATTGTGCAGTGCCAAAGATCCCTCAATCTGTTTCTTATGTTGCATTTCCAGGCAGGGCCAGTAGGGTGCGCTCTAGTCACTCAGGGTCTCAGAATAACAGTTCTAATTTAGAAGGCTCTATACAGCCTTTGCCACAGGAAGAATCAGAGAGAAGAACCCTGTATGAGCATCAAATTTTCACCTGGAAGGGACTCATATCACTTCTGTTGACATTTCATTGGATCAAGCAAGACATTTAGGCAAGCCTTATTTCAAAGGGGTGGAAAGCTATGTTCCATCCTTGGAGATCAGGCAGTGCCTGGACAGACTCAAAATGAGTCCTTGTGAGGTCGCTTGTTACCTAGGAGACAAGCTTTCAGGAACACCTGAAAGGGGCTACCTTGATTAGTCTCAGGCATGCTTGAGGGTTATCATGACTAGGATGCGATACATCCTAAGAGTGGCTGCCACAATTCCCTGGGATTGGCTCCTGGGCAACAAGGCCCATCTCTTTCTGCTTTCCAGCTGTGGATACAATGTAACCGTAAGCTCCTGCCATCATGCCTTCACGGCTGTGAGGTACTGATCCAGAGCCGGAAACCAAACCAACCCTTCATTTCTTCCGTTCCTCCTCTCCCGGTCCTTCACCGCAGCATGGAGTAATGCAATCCCCATATAGCAATGGGTGATGAATGGCCCGTCTGTCTTGCCGTTTGTAGACATGACAGACACCCGAGGAATGCACACAAGCTTGCCCCACAAAATGACTCCTTTCAGATGAGAAGACAGAGCTTGCATCAGAAGCGCCCAGAGAAAACTTATTTTAAAATAGTGCCTCTCCTGTTACTATCTGTTTTTCAGGCCATACCAACCTATGGCAATTGTGTGGTTTCTTGAGCAGCAAACCCTCTTTTTGTTTCTGTCCAGGCTTGGAAGAAGCAAGCTGTATGACTATTTTCATATATCCGTATGCAAGAATTCTGTTCATAACCCCCAACTGGTAAAGTATTATCAAGTCCTAACATTAAAATCCAGTTTACTTACTTTCTTTGAAGTACCTACTGTCTTGTGTATTTTTTTCTCTCTCTTCATAGTTTGATTTAAGAGCTCTTTATTTTGATGGCAAAGCTTATATCTTACAGTTTGATTAATAAGTGCTTCTCCAATTATGCGTCTTTAGAACTGGAAGCAAAGCTACTTTTATACAATTTCTGGCCCTTCCCGGTTTGTCATGAAAGTATGAACTTAACAGATTTGATGTTTTTCATTCCCCCCCCCTTTCTGTGTCTCCCCCTTTCCTGTCGTTTTGTCTCTGGCATCTCTTTTTCTCATCCCATTTCTTCTATTTTTCTATCCTCGACTCTCCTCTTTATTCTCTCCTTCCTTCTCACGGGCTTCCTTCTCTTGCCCTCCTCCTCTCCCTCCACCCCCCTTCTCTGTGTTTCTAATTACCGTTTCACATTTCCCCAGCTCCATACCTACCCGGATTCTGACCAGCTCAAATGCCTTATTCCAAAGATCAAAGTCAAATACTGTTACTTCTGGTCCCTCTGTAACAGCGGATGTGTCTAGTAGAAGCTTCTGTGGTAGCCAGCATTTTGTCTTCAGAGCTACCAGGAAAATTATTTCTGGGGTCATTTGTGTCATGTCTTTCTGCAATAAAACTGTTGTCCCTGTGAAAGCCTGTGTCAGGAGTCTTTCGTCAGTGTGGCTGCAGCTCCTCGGCTATGACAGCTGCCTAACTAATAGATCAGCACCACTTAATCATTTTTTATTATTTTATTTTATGTATGCGAGTGTATCAGCAGCATCTCTGTATGTGTAGCACATGTGTGCAGTGCCTGTGGAGGTCAGAAGAGGTGTTGGGTCCCCGGGAACCGGAGTTACAGATGGTTGTGAGCCACCATGTGGTGGCTGGGAATCGAACCTGGGTCCCCCGGAGGAGCAGCCAGTGCCCTTAACCACTGAGCCCTTTCTCCAGCCCAGTCAGCAATATGTTTACTTTCCTTGTCCTTATGTGAAAGAGACTTGGTAGGTCTTTGTGGGATTGAGAGATGCAGGTTAACTTAGGTGGGAATCAACAGAAAGACCGAACGGAGGGAATAAAGGTCCCTGCTCATTCTGTAGGGTCTGTGGGGGGTGGGATGCTTTGAGGATAGTGGTCAAGGCCCTTGTGAGGCCAGTTTAAGTCTGATGTTTCAAAGCTCTGAAGTTTGAAATTGATACTGATGGAGTGGGACATGAAGTGCAAAGAGGGAGAAAAACCTATTTTTCTACCGGTTACATACGGCCCCTTTCCGCTTGCCAACATGTCTGATATGATAGACTGAAAGTACTATTTTCTTGGTAAAACAAATACAGACCCTCTTTTTCTAAAATCACCTTTTGAATCTTTATGAGAAGGGCTGGTGTATGTAAGCGATCAAGACCGACATATGGTTTATTATGACATTTTGCTGATTAAAATAGTCTAGACATAAACTTGAGATTTCAGAAATGTTGAAGTTTAAGTAAGAAATACATTTTAATGTACAGTAGATGTATACTTATGCGAGGCCACCTGTGTCCCTGCAGGAATTACAGGGCAGGAAGGACTTTTGACTCAAGAAGTGTGTCTGAAAATTAAGGTTGTAAATTAACAACAGCTTGTCTATTAGATTATTTCAGCCATAAAGGACTCAGTATGTTTCAAAATGCTCGTGATTTTCAATACATTTCTGTGGCTTGATTTAATAAAGAGTGATGCTGGGAATGCCTTTGGCTGGAAGCTCTGCAAAAGCCCATTTTTAGAAAATCTCGGAGAATAAATAGTAGCTGCTATTTAGGCTGTGGTAAAACACACCTGTGGTAAATGGAAAAAGGAAAAAGCCTGGGCTGCCCCTTGGCTCAGTTGGGCCTCTGGGTGGACACCAGGGGGAGTGAGTGGCTTTGGTGCTGAGAGGCCGGGGCCTTCCTCTGCTTCAGAACCTCCGAGTGCAGCTGGTACTCCTTCTGGCATTGTTTTCCTGGTGTGTAACTCGTGAATAATGAGGCCTAATTGACACGAGGGGTGGCAGTGAGGATTAAGTGGCTAATGTTTGGGACCAAGCTTTTTGAAGTACAGTCCATTATGAGGAGTTGTTGGGACAATCTCGAGGCTCCCTAAGGTCTCAGTTTTGATTAGCTTTTCTGTCTGACCCTCTGAGGGACAGAGGACATGAATGAAGCCAGGGAAGGAGCCAGGAATTGGGAAGAGAAGGGGGTCAGGGATCTCTGGTTTGCACATAAAAGTGATAAAAAGTGAGGAGGGGAGGAAAGGGGGGAAGAACAGGGGGGAACAGGGAGGAAAGAGAAGGGACCAAGGTGGAGAGGACAGAGAATGGCGCTCAAGGCTCTCTGAGGGTCTTACTTCCAGGTGGTTTGTGATGTTACATTGCCCAGGATGGGCAGGACCAAGGTGGGCAGACTGTGGTTTTTTGTTTGTTTGTTTGTTTGTTTCCTTTTTTCTGCAGTCAGGCTATTGGGTTGGAGGAACCATGGAGCCCATGGTGATCTGAAGCCTTTGATTCACCTCTCTCTCCCTCCCTCCCTCCCTCCCTCCCTCCCTCCCTCCCTCCCTCCCTCCCTCCCTCCCTCTCTCTCTCTCTCTCTCTCTCTCTCTCTCTCTCTCTCTCTCTCTCTCTCTCTGTCCCCCTCTTTCTCTGTATGTGTATGTGAACTGTATTTACCATTTTAAGACTAGAACACTGGTGGGGGTGGTCAAGAGAAGTTGGTTTGTTTTCTAGTTTGGCGGTCTCTGAATGGGGACCCTCACCTCACTGGCTTCCTCGTTTGAACAATACAGAGGCCTGTGTCTGTTACCTCCTGCTGTGTGTGAAAGCACCATGAAACTGGCTTACAACAGCAAGCACTTATTTCTCTCATGGTTCTGAGAGTCCATAGATCTGGTGGCTTTGTTGATACAGCCTGGGCTACAGTGATCCCAGCTCAGCTCCTGTGTCCTGGGGTCAGCTGGTGGGATAGGCAGGGTCAGTCCTGTCTGATGATAGACGGCTAGAACTGGTACTTAAGACTATTCGTTCTCCAGCCAGGTAGCCCCTGCCGATACAGGGAGTGGTCAGAGTTCCAAATGAGTGATGGTTGTAACTGTCTTGAGGCCTAGCTCTCAGGAGGCAGCATGACCTCCTACAGCAGCTCCAAATGCAGCAGTAGGAAAACAGGGTGCAGGTCTTGGTAGATGTAGCTGCCAGAGAGACTGAGGTCAATGTTTTCTTTAAATTGCCACACCAATGGACAGTTCAAACCCAAAAGACAGTCAACAGAAGCTAGAACCAACAGGAGGACAACTTCTGTGTTCTTTGGTTTCCACTCTGAGAGTCTGAGGTCACAAATGCTAGCTACGGTTTTGAATTCGTTAAGTGACTTTAAATAAGATTCTCCGCCTTTTTGTTGGTTCACCCTTGGGTGGGGCTTCTTTTGCTCAATGTGACTGGGAAAATAATCAGTCAGTGTGAATTTTTTATAGAGAAGTTTACCTGTATTGTAATGCCCAGTGATCAAGGGACATTTGATAAGAAATTACAAAACATAATAATGAATAAACATATTAATACACACTGAGGTCTCTTAAACTACTTATGCAAGATAGAATTTTACTCATAGAAGAAATTTACCAAAGAGACATAAAGAGATGAAAAGAGAAGTCGTGCTTTATTTCATCTCAAAGGTAGCAATGTGTAATAGTAAACGTTTTAGTAGGATTCTGTCAAGAATGTTCTTTTTTATTCTCTCTCTCTCTCTCTCTCTCTGTGCGTGTGCGTGTGCGTGTGCGTGTGCGTGTGTGTGTGTGTGTGTGTGTGTGTGTGTGTGTGTGTTGAGCCTACAGAGGCCAGGAAATGGTGTCAGATTTCCTGGAGGTGGAGCTGCAGGTGGTTGTGAGGGACTGAACTCAGGTCCACTTGTAGAACATCAAGTGCTCTTAAACACCGAGCCATGGGCAGCCCCAAGAATCTGTTCTTAATGTATGGGTGGGTGGGTCTACTCTAAATACAATGTAACTTAATACCATTTTTTTTTTTAAATTTGTTTGTTGACATAGAGTATCTCTGTGTAGCTTTGAAGCCTGTCCTGGAATTTGCTCTGTAGACCAGGCTGGCCTTGAACTCACAGAGATCCTTACACTCCTGTCACCCGAGTGCTGGGATCAAAGTTATTCACTACCACTGCCCAGGTAACACCAATTTTATAATGTGTTCTTTTATTTCAGTAAACACATTCTTATTGTCTACTTTTTGTCAACTGTACAGCATTCTATTGCACATATTTGCTACAGTTTATCGAACTTATCCTTCATTAATGGGCTTTTAAATATTTTTATGTTTCTGAACATTTTTTTTAGAAAGCTATGTGAACATTTCAGTACTATTTTTTAGACCACATTTTCAAATATTTCCTTAGGATATATTTTTAGAGATGGTGTTGCTATGCCAAAGGGTGGGTATGCTTTACAGCCCTTTCTTTTTTTTTTTTTATCACTTTATTGTGTGTGTGTGTGTGTGTGTGTGTGTGTGTGTGTGTGTGTGTGTGTGTGTGTACCTGTGTGGGTACATGCATGCCACAGTGTATACATGGAGATTAAAAGACAACTAGTAAAAGTCTGTTTTCTCTTTCTATCGTGAATCCCGGGGATCCAACTGAGTTTGTGAGATTGAGTGACATGTGTCTTTACCCATGGAAGTATCTCACTAGTCCTATTTCAACAACTCTTGATTCTTTCCACCAAACCTTGATCAAAGTCTTGCCCTTTGCTTGCATATTACTTACTGATATTAAGACCTACTTTCTTTGGTCTGTTGTGTTCAATACCCATTGAAAAACAGTTCTCAATCCCTTTGTAATAGCTTTGCATCCAACTGAAAGTTTTCAAACTCTCACAGCAGAACTGGAAAGACTTCTGGAGGTTGTTAATTCTAATCCTATAGGAAAAACTAGATGCTAGCACCTTCTCACTGTGTTCACTTAAAAGTACTGGTATTAAAAAAATGCAGCAGATGAGGAATTATATCCAACAAATCCATCCCATTTAAAGCTATTAAGCAGAACTGGGGTTCTGCTCTTTCCTGGACCAGAGAAGGAAGGAAAACAGACTTCCAAATAGCCACGATTTCCCAAAAGGAGCAAGATTGCTCTTGCAGTAGCTCAGCCCATGGTCTTAACACACCATGCAAAATAAGTGGCAGAATCTTAGCTTAGCGTTGGAGTTTGGAAATGAACCAGGTTGAGTGTGGAGCCAGCCTCTATCAGCAGGAGAAATGGTGAAAGATCCATCAGAGGCATCTGGAAGAAGTATAATGAGTATATGTTAATTCTATTAGCATTTTTGTGACAGTCTTCACCAATTTCATAAGCTCAGATAGAATGTTTCCCTCTGTGCTTGGTATTCTCAACCTCATTCTCTTCGCGTGGTGGGCAACCCAAGCTCAGAGAACAGAGTCATCCCTTCAGCCTCACTTTCTCCTGGATCTTCAGGAACTGGTTTTGAACCGATGTTGAATTTGATTGTATCCCTACTAAAGTAGAGGATTGCCAATTTCCTGATCACATCCAGGAGACAGACCAGTATTACATGAATTTCTTCCAAGATATTTGATAGGACAACGCTCGTCAGCCTGACCCAATCCCTTATTATGTTACTTTGTAGAATATTCACATTCATTACATTTTCCTACTCAGTTTACCTCTTCAGACACAGCAGCTACTCAGAGTATAAACTGGGGCAGGTGACATGGCTTTGGCTTGCGCTCATGGATACTTCATTGGATACCCTGAGATCACAACAGTTATCCAGTTGTGGGTATTTGAGGCCTACTCTTATTTTCCCCCACAAACCTTCCAGAGAAGATCTAGATGCTGTGTGCTCCTTAGATATTTTGTTGTTCTTCCCTTTGGGTTCTCATGGTTCCCCCATGGAGTTAAACACAGAGACTTGAATTACCAAGAAGAATCACCCACTTTGCTAATAATATCTTTGTTTTTGTCCTAAGCTAGAGAATTTTTTAATGGAAAACACAGAAAGCCATAATCACAGAGTTTCATCTTTCCAGTTCCCTGTTACTGTCCCTCCTATTATTTAGCAGGCTTAAATTGCCATTACTTCTGTTTGTTTGTTTGTTTGTCTTGAATGTGATGAAAAGACCCTTTTTTGATTTTTCTGGACATTGTTTCTAGATATAGCTCATTTTGACTGTGTGTCCTGGTTGGGTTACTATAATTAGTAACAGCAATACAAAACTATGTCAGTTTCAAGGTTTAGAGTGTTTTTATAGGTCTAACACAAAGATCACTTCTGTCTGAGAACTATCAAAATTGAAAATGTCATGCAAGAGTTGAATATACACCTATGGGGCATGGGAAGAAAACAGGACAAAAGTCTGGTTGAACTGTTTTCAAAGTAAGTGTTGTGATTTGGATATGTCCCCTAAAACTTCATCCAACTTACTTCACAGTTCTATTGGCTTCTGGTATTTGGAGGTGTTATCTTTGGAGGTAACTAGGACTCACTGAGGTCATGAAGGTGGGACTACCATAGTCAGTATCTTTAGAAGAAGAAGGAGGAGAAGAATAAACCGAGAGCAGTCTTTTAATATTCTTGAATGCCTTTGCTATTTGATGACTGCTGCCCGGGCCCTCATCAGAGGCCCAAACCTGGAAATTGGCTTTCCCAGCTGCCAGGATCTTGAGCCTGGTGAAATTCTATTGTTTATAAATCACCTAGTCTATAGTATAATGGGGGATGTTCTTCTGTACATATGTTTCTCTTATTGGTTGATGAATAAAACACTGTATGGCTAAAAGAGGCAGGAAGATAGGCTGGAATAGGAGGTGAGGAGAATGCTTGAAAGAGAGGCAGAGAGGCTGCCAAGAGATACCATGCCACCGAAGGAGTAACATGTCGGATTATGGGTGAGCCACAGCCTTGTGGCAATGCATAGATTAATAGAAATGGGTTAATAATTAAGACAGAGCTACTCAATAAGAAACCTAAGCCACCAGTCAAACAGTCTAAATATTAATATAGCATCCGTGTGTTTATTTGGGGCTGAAGAGTGACAGGACCTGGCAGGACAAGAAACACCAGTTACAATAGAGTAATTTAGTAAGGGTAATTTTATTTATTAAAAGATCTAGGCAGTAGATTTTTATTTCTGAGGAGAATTTAGAGGCCATAGGCTCTTTCAGAACCTTCAAGATTTCTTCCAAATATTCTTTCCCCTGTCCTTTTACCATAGATGCTTTTTCTCTTATCTACTGCTCAAGGTAATTGGTTGTACTAAGTCTGTGGTATGATTCTCTCTCTCTCTCTCTCTCTCTCTCTCTCTCTGTTTTATCTCATGTTTATTCTTTTCTGAACATTGTTCTAGAAACTTTGACATGTGTGTGAAGTAGGGAAGAGTTTTGGCTCATCTGTGTTTCTACCCCAGACTCCCAGTGCTTGAACTGCAGGAGACACTTGGTCAGACCTTGATGCATGAACGAATGGTACTGGGAGGAAAGGGTTACGTTTAAGGAGACCTTTCTGCTAGGTATGTATAGTGGACAGATAACTATTCACAAAAGAAATACTAAGACTCTCCTCAGTGTTGGGTATGGGATATGTCCTTATGAGCTATTAGCTAGGGAAGCCCCAGAGCCCACCTAATAATATACACACTTGCTCTTCCTCTTGCTTGTCCACCAGAGCTAGATGATAAGATGATATTGCTGATATCTTGATTGCAAGATACAAAGAAATTACACTGGAACTGAATTAGAAATTGTATTCCTGGCAGTTAGCTTTCTTAGTACTGAAACCTAATATGCAGAAGAGAGATCAGTGGTCTTACCTAGATATGAACCTATTAACTACAATACAAACTTTCCACTGGTGCTATAGTGGTATGTCTATTATTGAGCTAACCAACTGTTCTCTGATGAGATATAAATCTTGTTCCACCAGAGGGAATCCATGACTTTGTCAAAACTCATGGCCAAGGAGGTCTTAGGTGCTAGGTGAAACTACTATTGTCCAGTTTATTTTTTCCTGGCATCAAGCTGCCTTCTGAATAATTATGTTTATAGTCATACACAAATGCTACTCTCACCCTTAATCAGAGATGCTTCCTTTTACAGTGAACACTGGTGAATGCAGAGATGTATGACTGCTCACGGTACTGAGAATAAGTGATGGATGAATCCTTGGCCCTAAGTAGAACACTTATACTAACTCTTCAAGGACTTGGGGGAATATCTCAGAAGAGAGAGAAGGAAGAATATAAGAGCTAAAACATAGTGCTATCTTTTGGGCATGACACAATGAAATCATGATCTCATTGAAACTGCAACTGTCTTCATCAAGACTGTACAACATTGGTCCAATCAACAGTCAATCAGGCTGAGGCAGGGTTCACAGTTCCCCATCTCTTACTTTTGAACTACTAGCCACTGGTAGATTCTTTGGGGGAAGGGAAGACATTGTTTCAGTTACATACCCACTGATGAGCCTACCAGGCTCCAACAGTTAGTTCCAAATGCATAGTCACACAGATGGCCATGGTTAAACTCAGAGTCTCAAAAAACAAAACAAAACAAAACAAAAAAGCAAGAGTGTGGAAAAGAGACTTGTAGGGAGAAGGAGGGGTAAAAGGAGTTGGAGGAGTTTCAGAGGGTGTGGAGGATGGTGATAACCAGAATGTACTTGTATGAAATTGCCAAAGAATAATTTCTAATACAGTTAAAAAAAGAGAGAAAAAGAAAGGCTCTTTAAAGAGCCCAAATCTTGAAAATTTCAACTCCTTCTCTGTTGTTTTTTTTTTGATCACTTCAGTTGACTCAATCTGTGTCACGCATTAAAACGAGGAATGATCTAGTGCTGTGTGAGGGAAATCCAGTAAAACATAACACTGGATTTGTCTTCAAAAAGCCCGCAGTCTAGCAGAGAACACAAGGGTTTGATAAAGTGCTCCTGGCCACCATGGCATGGTTGATGCAAGAGCTCTGAGGCAGAGCAGAAGAAGGCCTGGCTGAGGTGGTTAGAAAGATGGTGGAGTTTTCCAGAAGAAAGACTGTGGCTTGTGCAGTCCGTGAAAAACTTTCCAAGTTGAGTGGTGGTGGCACATGCCTTCAATCCCAATCCTTGGGAGGCAGAGGCAGGAATAGCTCTGTGAGTTTGAGGCTAGCCTGGTCTATTAGAGCAAGTTCCAGGACAGCCAGGGCTGTTTCACAGAGAAACCCAGCCTTGAAAAACCAGAAAAAACGAACAAACAAAGAAACTAAAAAAAAACCACAGGTAGTAAAACAAAGGAAGGGACAAGATCACAGAACATTACAGTGTTTGGGGAAGTAATCATGATTTCTGGGACACAGAATTCCAGTTGAAGACTATCAAATGATGAAGGTGAGGAGAGAGAAACTAGATAAACATGAAGATTCATGTATTGACTTCATTAAGAAACCTGGGTGAGAGCTTTTAAATTGTGCTTCCTTTAGAGTTAAATTTAGGAATTTAACTTCTGTGCATGGACACAATTCATTCCCTTCCCTCCATATTGCACTCTAAGAAATTGTTATTTTTTTCTTATTTTGTTCATTTATTTTTTATATATTTTATTTATATTAAATTTAAAATTATATACTAATCGCAGTTCCTTCTCCCTCCTGCCCCTGCACCCATCCACCCCTCAGAGAGGGCAAGGTCCTCTCTGATTCCAATGGGGAATCAACGAAATCTGTCACATCATTTGGGGCAGGACCTACACCCTCTTCCCTGTATCTAGGCTGAGAGAGTACCCTCCATAGGGGATGAGTTCCAAAAGGCCAGTTCATGAACTAGGGATAAATCCTGGTCCCACTGCCAGTGGCCCCACAATCTGCACAAGCTCCTGCAACGGTCACTCACACTCAGGAATAAGAAATTATTACAAGTCAGATTGTTCACTTGTATTCTATTCTTGTAGCACATGCTGACACATTGTTTAGTGGCTGTGGTGATTTGGATGACAAATGCTCTCCTTTGGACATTTGAACACTTGGTCACCCATTGATGGAACTGTTTGGGGAGGCTTAGGAGGTGTGGTCTTTCTAAAGGAAGTGTATCACTAGGGGTAGGCTTTGAGAGCAGCAGGCCTCCCTCTACTTCCAATTTGCATGTTCTGCCTTCTGCTTGGGGTTCAAGATGTGAGCTCTCAGCATCCTATTCCAGGTTGACCTTGAACTCACAAAGGTCTGCCTGCCTCTGCCTCTGGAGTGCTGGGATTAAAGGCATGTGCCACCACCTCCAGGCTTGGACACTATTTTATCACTACAATAGATAATTAACTGATAAAGTGCTGTCATGGTGGCAGAAAAAAAATGTACTCTTTTCTTTGAAAAAGGATGAAGTATGTACCAGTTCCAAAGTGACAGTTCAGACAGAAAAATTGACTGGTGTCAGGCTAGAAAGGCAGATGAAACCCATTCATGCCAAATAGCTATCCAACGCAGAACAGCAGTTCACTTGACTAATAAAGTTTAAGTTTCCTTGTACCCATGGAGATAATTGTATCAATGAATAAGTATCTGTTTTGTAGACGATGCAAGGATGAAATAGGAAAAAAAAATCTGAACTTATTTCAAGTTGTGATACTAAACTGAAAGATATGTTATGAAATATTAGTTTCTTTTAAAGATGTTTTCTTTTGTTCTAAGGATGGTAGTGCTTTCTAACCTACTAAAACCTTTTGGAAAAATATTTGGAGCTGGATGGTGGTGGTACATGCCTTTAATCCCAGTACTCAGGAGGCAGTGGCAGGAGGATCTCTGTGAATTTAAGGCTAGCTTTGGTCTACAGAGTGAGTTCCCTATTTTTCTAGATATTTAAAAACCAAATAGGCAAGGCTGCGTGTTCGGGCATCCATCTATCCTCCCACACACATTTAGACAAACATTAATATGGTGTATACAACTTTTTTCTTTTTTACTGTACCCTCTCCCCTAGTTTAGCATAGATTTTTAAAACATGGAGGAAAAGGCCTCTGGCAAGGGGAATAGCTAAAAATCGTTGAAGCTGCCCAGAGCTAATTCTGGCCTGTATTAGAGGATGGATTTTGACAGTAGCTATGATCTTCTGACTTCTCACTCTTTGGCTTTGAAGCTTAAGGCAAAGTCACTTCCATTCTTTAGGGCAGGGTTTCTTCATAAATCTGAATCTTGATGATAATTCTATCAGTAATGCTCTGGAGAAGACAACCTGAGCTGATGTGTAGGTAAAGTGTCTGGCAGAAAACACAGCAGAGCAAAGTTGTCCAACAAATAGCATATTTGTACACCTAAATATACATCTATGTCCATCCATTTGTCACTGTGTCATATTTGAATGGAAATTTAAGTTTAGCCTCTTTTTGATGTTCATTTGTCACAAAAAATTCTATTATGAAAAAATTTTCAGTCATGAGTTTGGTAGAAGAGCTTATTTTTACCTAATTTATGCAGAATGTGCATACTTTTATTTTTATCATCATGTTTAAAAGAAAAAGGTACAAACATGTAAAAATATACATGGTTCTCATAGGTCCCTACAAACACATTCTATAGCCTACAAGTTTGCACAACAGACACTTTGAACAAAGCTGTTTACAAACCCTCTTTTAGCACTAAGTTCTACTTGTTTTTCCCTTAGGGATGGTGGATGGTAGTGAAAAAAACAAAACAAAACAAAACAACAACAACAAACAAAAAACAAAAAGAAATAGAGAAAAGGACAAGAGTAGCACAAAGAAGTGCACGCTTGCTGTCTGTAGGGGGCAGAGGAAGTACTGAGTGAGTGAAGTCTTGAGTGAATGTGTATTGCTGATACAGGCACAGAGATGCCAAGGACTCCCAAGGTCTTGGACCCACAGGAAACTGGCAAAGCCATTACCCACAGGTGTCAGGCCCTGAAAGGCGAAGACGCCTCTATTCAAGTACAAGTGTTTGTAGTCAGTTGGCCAGTGTGAACAAAACCTAGCAATTGGGGCAGCTTCCTCATCCTTCTGGATGTATACAACCTGAGACTCCTTGCCCACAGACACCTCTTACCCAGACTGGCTGACCCCTCCTCCTGTGCTGTACACAATTAACACATGGGGGTTCCTGGTTGAGGTTGTAGTAGGTGCTGCTCCATCAGAGCCCAACTCTTGTGTATATGTGTCTGTGTGTGCATGTATCCTTTCTTCCCATTTTCTTGCTGTTTCTAGTGAGGGATCTTGGACCCAAGCTGTGTGGGTGTGGTAACTATCTTGCTTAACTCCCGAGACAACTAGTCATGACTCTGGTTTAACTCATTGTCGAACTTGCTTTATGATAAAGCTAAAGAACCTAAAATTCAGCACAAAGAGTGCCTTTCTTTGTTGCATGTGAGAAACTGTAATTTTCTGTCTGCTGGGGTAAGGCTTATGACACAATTTAAAAAGCCCTCATGGATTTCCCACTTTAGGAGTCAGCATATAAAATTAAATAGTATCACTAGGTATCTTCCAGTGCTGTATATGGGATAGATGTGAGTATTGCTTGACTGTGAACAAGTGTGTGGAATTGTGGAAACAGAGAAGCAAAGATAGAATTCTACATGACTCCTGGGAACAAAATTGAGTCATTCAAGGCACAACCAGTGGGAGTAAACCAGAGGGAAGAGAGCAAACATGTCTATAGACATTCTTTCCTTAGATTATTGATGACTCTTGAGCAAGAAGTCCAAAATTCCTTAGTGATGGGGGATTTCCTTCTGTATATATGTTTTTCTTTTTGGTTGATGAATGGAACACTGTT
Source organism: Cricetiscus sungorus (assembly GCA_030556225.1). Taxonomy (NCBI): domain Eukaryota; kingdom Metazoa; phylum Chordata; class Mammalia; order Rodentia; family Cricetidae; genus Cricetiscus; species Cricetiscus sungorus. The sequence continues at coordinate 17,810,283 of JANBXA010000366.1, forward strand.
GGCCAATAAGGCCAATGAGGTGAGATTAGGAGATGAGGAGAACTCTGGGAAATGTAGGCAGATGGAGTCGCCATGAGGGACTGGGAGGATAGGATGTGCCAGGCATTCTCTGGTTAGGTAAGGCCATGTAGAAATATATAGATTAATAGAAATGGGTTAGTAATTAAACCAGCACTAGCCAATAAAAAGTCCTAGTTATTGGCCGACAGCTATATAGGTAATATAGCATCTGTGTGTTTATTTGGGGCTCAAGGGTTGTGGGGGAACAACCAGGACAGAAAGCTCACATTACACCTGAAGACACAAAAAAGAGATAATATAGGACCTTCCCTGCAGCATTACTTTTTATCTCTGGTCCTTTAGTTTCATTCTTTTCCAAATCAGTTTCTATTTTAAAATAAAGTCCAAGTATTTTGTGCTTCTCACATGCAGGCATGGCTCTAAGTTCTTTAGGCATCAGCTGTGGCCAGTGTCATAGTTCACCCATCTTATAGAGGTTAAGTGAATTGTATAGGGTGTGTTCAAGTTTAACTTTCAGCTAGTTTGGCTCCAAAGCACATCTATCACTGATGTTTAGCAAGCTTGGCTCCCAAGACCATACCTACTCCTTCCTGTGCCAGCGCTGCTGTCAAAGTATTTACTATGTGGTTATTATTTATTCCTTCATATTTATATTCTGAACAAGACCCCAAGAAGCCAGTGACATTATGTTTTCTAGTGGATTCTATCCTCAGGATACATGCTTAAATACAAAGACAGTAAAAAATTTACAATAACTATTGCTTTTGATTGCACTGATATCAAAGTCTATGCTTTCAAAAACCAGACAGCCCAAGGCATGAATACAATAACACCTTACCTTGATTTTAGGGAAGGAAAAAAAAATGAAGAAGTGATGGATTTTTCACATTCCTTCCGGTCTGTTGTCATAGTAACAGCACCCGTTTTTCGTTTGCCAGTCTTATTCCTTGTTGAATGATTCTGCAAAGAATGTCCAATTGAAAAAGTACCATCGTTTGACAGGGCATCATTTTAGGATTCAATTGCTGTGGGGCCTGCCTGGTCTGCGAGCCACAGTGGATAATTTCATTGTCTGATTTTCTGTACTTTTTGCGTGTTGGGATCTGGAAACCAGCAGTTAAAAGATGTTGGCCTTTGAGAACATGTTAGAGAATTAACTGTTGGCTTGAGATGTTATCTGCCAAATTTGAGTTCCCCAAACATTTTATACCTGGGTTAAGTCTCTGAAAAACAGGGATTTCGTAATTGAAGCTCTGGCCCGATGTTATCTATGAAGTAGTCAGAAAGTCCTTGCTGTAGGAGCAGGGAAACTTCTAGGGTATGGAGAAGAAGGCATGGAGTACTGGAATGGTGAGGAATTTAAAGAAACGTTTATTTAGTACTGTCTGTCTACATACTCTTAGTTGAATGAAATCATTGTGTGGAACATTTTCTATTTTTTAAACATTTGGCCCTGGACTTCTTTACAAGTTTTAATCTGAAAATTATACTATTCAAAAATAAAATTCAGAAATCTACTCACCAAAGCAACCACACAAAGCTGTGATTGATGAGGGACCCAAGGCCTGTATTTAGGTTACAATATTTAATTCTAGAACTTTATTTTTATTTTTTAATAAAGCGTTTTAACCTCTTTTCCTTTCTTATAGGTCAGTTTCTCCCCTCACACCCTCCTTGCTAAATTACATCTTAGGCTTTTAAAATAGCTTCAAAGCTCAAGCCTTTTAAAAATAGCTCATCTTCTCTAAAGGTGGGCCACTCAAGTTTATTTCAGGCTTTGAGGTGGGACACACCTCTGTGACAAAGACAGATGTCCAACTGGCTTTGCAATGTCCTTTCACAGATGTCCACTAGCCTTGGCTTCCCATCCTTACTGTGAGAAATATGCATCACTTCAGTACAGAAGGATGTGCCCAGTGCCAGGCAGAATGTGGTGTTTCCCCACGTCTGCACATTTTTATAGCCCTGTTGTATTTTGCTTCCTCAACAACATCTCTGTGACAGACACTTGCCTTGCTCCCAGGGGACAGTTTAGCAGGTTGGTCGTCTTCTGCCTTGCTTCTTGCCCCTAAGTGCTCCCGTATTGCTGGACTTCCCAGTGCCCACTGGAACGTACTTTATGAGCCAGGCTAGCAGAAGCTCCAGCCGCCACCTCAGGCCTGGCAGCTAGCCAGAGCGGCTGAAGCAGAAGGCTGCAGACACCAGGCTTCTTGGCAGCCACTTCACACAGAGGGAAGGCCGGTAACCACCAGCCTCCAAATGAGACTGTCCGCACAAACAAACAAATACAAAAATGCCAAACACAAACGAAAGAAACCACACACACTCAGGGAGACACAAAACACAAACTCAAGCATGCTGTTGCCTGAGCCTCTCTCTCGTCGGCCCCAGTGGGCTTGGTGTCCCACTCAAAGCTGTTGTGGTGCCAGGCAGCTTGGAGATTCCTGTGGTCTGAACACACACCCTCCTCATCACCAAGATTTGCCTGGAAAAAAGCAGTCATGGTCCAGGCTTCTGATTTATTGCTTGATAAAATAATCTTTCCTTCCCCAGGCTGAACTTACTCTCTCAGATCGAAGAGAATCAGCCTTATTCCTGTCCACTAAAGCCTTTTGTGAATTAGGTCATCCCTTCTGTGGCTATGGAGTCTCCCAGATCCCTGTCCCTGTTGCCGGTACATAATAAGCTCTGAAAAATGCCCCCTCTTAATTGTAATACCACAACCATTCCTTCTCAGAGTCTCCTGGGCTATGTCAAGTGTCACCAAGGGTGTGTGTGTGTGTCACGGGCAAATTACAGAAGTCCTTAAACAAAAGGAGTTAGTTTTTATTTCATGACAATACAAAAGCCTGGTCTGATGTAGGAAAATTATAGTGATGTACCATCTCTTCTGTCCAGTTTCCCACCCCATATTTATTTATTTATTTATTTATTTATTTATTTATTTATTTATTTATTTATTTCCCAACATTGCACATCTATTTGCAATCCTGTCCTGAATTATCTGGAAGCCACTGGAGGCTAGACCTCATCATGCATTCCCAGGCTCTGTCATGTCAACACCCTTCTGTAAATCCATGCTACTTGCTTTCTCCTGATAGGTGTAGTTCACATCTCATGGGGGCGGGGGGGGGGGGAATGGAAACTTCAGTGGGTGAATAGCAACCCAAATAATATCTTTTTTTTTTTTTTTTTTGCTTTGTTCATTTCATTAAATGTAAGAAGCCTTAAGAGCTACCACTATGCAAGATGTATGCTGAGCCCTGGCATGGCATAATAAAATCTTAAAAAATGGCCCCTCCCGAGTACTTAGGCTGTGGTCTGTTTGCCTGTCTATTATAGGGAAAAAATGCTATTTATAATCTTCTGTGGCCTCCAGGAGAGGTAGATGTTGCTAATGGAGACTGCCTTCTTTGTTGTTCGTGTATACACATGGCAGGATATACCTGGGTTCTGACATATATTAGTTCTAAAAGGCAGCAAACCTATCTAGGACTGGGTTGGGTAGCATTGGAATAGATGGGTGTGGTGTGGTCTAACCAGAGACACATGGCATGATAATTGCCTGAAGTTGCAGATTTGGGAGCCTGTGCGATAACTCCCCTGCTAAATCTCACACTTCAACTCCTCCCATGAATGTTGGAATAAAGTGGACATCTTCTGCTCATGCCCTTGGAGGGAGTGGGTTACTGGGGCAGAGAAGAAGGAGCTGAAGGAGTGTGCACTGGCGGGGGCCACTTGAGCAGAACTGATTTTCTTCCATTCCTCACCTCCTGCCTCTCACTCCTGTTCAGATCTCTCATAGCTCTGATCTATTTTTAATTTTTTTTCTTTTTCTTTGATGACTTGGATGTTCCGGGTCATTGCATTATGTGGTCTTTGTATTATATGAGTTTTAAAGGGAATATAAAGTAGGATCCCAGGGCCTACAAGCTCAAGCATGGTGGATAAAACTGTAACTGCTTTATCACTGGAGGGCATTGACCAAAAAGAAAGAGGCAGGAGAGGAGAGATGCAGTAGGAGTGTTTGCTCTTAACTGCTTTGGAAGGTCTTTTAGGGAAGATGGATGAGTCAACAATTGGTAGTAAAATGAAGTTGGACTTAGGTTGATGTGGAAGTTCAGGAGTGAAGAGAAGAAGGGAAAGTACTTCAGGCAAGTGGGAAGATGAGAGGGTGGTCATGTATGCTACCCAATGCATGGCCAGGCTCCATTTCACTCTCATTGTACAGAAGTATTTGCCTTGGGACTGCGTGCAAGCATTGGGGTGGGGTCTACCTGTGACTCTGGGCAGTTCCGCAGAAGAATCCATGTGACAGCTGTCTGCAAGCGAGGAATGAGGAAGACCAAAGGACAGAAATGAAAGATGATCTCTAAATCTACTAATCCTGTCGCAGGCATTAACCTTAGCCTTACCTCAGCGACCTTTGCTACAGCCACCTCTTCCTGCTGCTCAGATGGAACAAGAATGCAATGAATGCTGGGATGCCATCAGGGAAATGGAGTCCCTTTTAGCGAGAGCTGAATTAGCCTGGGTTTGTCACCTCGACTCTCAGACTTCAATATCATAGTTTACATGCAAATGTTTATGGCTCATAGATGAACATACCTGATACAGGTGACTTATGATCTCTCATAAGGTTTAGTTTGAAAGAATAAAAGACCCAGAGACAGATACTGGGGTTCAAACTTCAAGCTGAAGGTCAGAAAGGCAAAGTAAGAGCACTATAGCTCTTACACTACCTCAGGCTGGATAGGCTGATCCTGCTGCCTCTTCTCAGCATTGCTGGAGAATCTGGAGATGGAACGTCTTCCCATCCTCCTTGATATTGAGCCCTTCTTCTCTTCAGTATGTCTGGAGAATGAATGCCTCCTACTGAATACTGAAGACCCTGCTTCTGTCTTTTATAGTCCTCTGGTGCTGGGATTAGATGCATATGATCTGTTACTCGTTTAGACTGATCCAATCTCATGTATTCCTGGGTGGCCTAGAACTCAGAGATACATCTACCTCTTAACCCTGAGTGCCACCACCTCCCAGCTTCTGGCTGCTGGAGTTAAAGATGTGTGCTGGCTTCTGAGGCTTGTGGCTAACTTTGCTTTCTAAATCCTCAGGCAAGCTTTAACAAATAATAAATAATATTATCATCACAGAGAGGTCTGTTTTGGCTCAGGGTTTAAGGGTGATAATGAATCAGAGAAGTTAGGGTGACTTCATATATGATGGCAGAAACTTGCAGATAGCTCTCTCTGTCTCTCCCTTTCCCTCTATGGCATAGTACCATCTAGGAAGCAGAGAGCTTGGGCTAGAACTATGATACGTTATACAACCTCAGGGCCTGCCACTTCTCCCCATCATCTACTTTTTCATCTTCTAAACAAATGTTTCACAGTCTCCCAAACAGTACCACCAGCTTAGCCTTTTGGGAGACATTTAACAATTGAAGCCCTAGCAAATTATCGCGTAAGCCACAATAAAATTATAGGTTTTTAAAGTCTGTTGATATGAAAGATACTGTAAGATTAAAAAATTACTTTTATACCTTTGCCACTGAAAATATCAATAAATAATTTTCGGAGCTCGATTAAAGCTGGAAACCAATAGTCTTCCCTATCTCCAAAAGAAAGAATTCTCGGTCAATGCTAGAAAATTGCTATCTTTGATTTTTTTTTAAATAAAGTGTGTATGAAGGAGCATGCTGATTACCGGGGGTTGCAACTCAGAATAAAGCAGACTTTGAATGAGAGAAATTGCTCGGATGCCGTGTAAACAACCTCTGGCTTTGGGGCGGCATTCTGGCTGAATCACAAAAAGTATCTTAATTTATTTTCCTTTACAGAGACATCATTAATGAGCATGCTGGAACTGGGATTTATTCCACCTGGCCCAATGTTAACCCCATGCAGCTAATTTCATATTTGATAGCTCATTTCTCTGGGTTCAGAACCATGGATGCAATGATGAAACTCAAGTGTCACTTTTGGAGCCACAATTGATGCTTTCAGAAAACTGGCCTGGGGATGTGCAACAGCACCCCCACCCCCACCCCCACCAAGGGATGGGGTGGCAAGATGGTACACATTTGAGAACAGAAACTGTTTTACTGTTTGAGTTACCTAGTTTGGAGCTAAACCAGGTCCTTCCTTTTTCCAGGTTTTTTTTTTTTTTTAAATATATATTTTCTGTCTCAATTCATGTTCTTTTCATAAGCCACTTCCCAGCTGCAGACTCCACAGTCAATCTACACTGCCACAGTGTGTTCATGATCCACTGTGCATGCTACCTAACACGTTGTCTCCTTTTCACACACCTCAGATTGCCCCAGACAGCCATAATCCCTGTCAGCTTTCCCCTTGGAGAAAATAATGCCTACTGTTATTTCCACTCCGTTGCTTAGTTGGGTTCCCTGCTTGGCATGTTGTAGCACAAGTTCTAATAGATCTTAATAATAAAAACCCAGAGTCAGGTATAGGGGGAAATGCTGAAAGATCAGAGAGATGAAGGAGCAAGCCACAGCCACACCTTACCTCAGTAACTTCCCAGCAGAAAAGAGAAAGAGCCCCTGTCTTCTCCCGCCTATGTTCCTCTCTCCACCCTGCCATCACACTTCCTGTCTGTCTGTACTGATCTCCAGACCTCTATGGTTAGCTGGTGGCTAGCTCTGTTCTCTGATCTTCAGGCAAGCTTTATTTGTTAGTACAAACAAGATATCACCACAGGATGTCTCATTTACCATTTCATCTTAAAAATTCTACTCATCATTTGGACCACATCTGAAATGCTATCACCTCCTCTGAACCCTTCTCTGTGTCTACACTGAGGATTAAACACTTCTTTCTGGGTCTTGTTCTTTACATATCACAGGCCAACAAGGAGTTAGTTCTTCCTTATTCATAGTTAACTTGTAAACTTTTTGGAGACTAGGGTTTGAAGCTTTCTTAGGTCAAGGATATCCAACCAGGAGAACACTTTGTTTTAAGGCACACAAATCATATTCTACATAGTGTGTGTGTGTGTGTGTGTGTGTGTGTGTGTGTGTGTGTGTGTAGGGGGGCAAGGATAAAGAAATGAAGTGGGACTTTCATTCTGAGACTTACACAAATATTTAATGTATAGCTTCATTAAATTTTACCTATATATGCACACATGTGTATATATACACATCCATGTTCTCAACATTTATCTACGTACCCATCCATGTTCTTAAAACTCAAATAAAGATACAGCAAAACACTAGTAGATTCAAAAAATCTCCCTTGAACTCTTCTTAGTAATTAGCCCACTAGCTCATGCCTGGATGTCCTGCGTCTCAACTTTTAGGTTAGTTTCACACATTTATTTTTTTTTAATACTATTTTTAATACTGTTCTAGTTTGCTTTCTTTTTAAATTTATTTTTATTTCATGTGCATTGGTGTTTTGCCTGCATGTATATCTGTGTGAAGATGTCGTATTATCTGGAACTGGAGATACAGACAGGTGTGAGCTGCCATGTGGGTGCTCGGGATTGAACTCGGGTCCTCCAGAAGAGCAGCCAGTGCTCCTAGCCATGGAGCAATCTCTCCAGCCCCCAAATTTTTAAAAAATGATTTATTCATTTTTATTTTTTAGTTTTGCAACTAAAAAATAAAGCTGGTTTTGCTTGCATGTCTGTCTGTTCACCATGCGTGTGCCTGGTATTTTCAGAGAGGGTACTGGACTTCCTAGAACTGGAATTATGGGTGGTTGTGAGCCACCATATGGGTGCTAGGAATCAAACCTGGGTCCTCTGGAAGAGAGCCAGTGCGCTTAACCACTGAGCTCTGAGCTGTCTCTCCAGTCCTAGTTTCACTTGCTTTTAAACTTCATTTGGAAGTTTATTATGTTATACATTTTTTATATATGTTATATAATTGTATATATACATATATATTATAGTACTCAACAGTTTGTCAGATTCCTTTCCCAGGTTGATCAGTGTATCAATGGGCTTTATTTTGTTCTATTACTGAATATGACTATAAGTTTATTTGTATTTTAAATATTTAATGGACAGTTGGATTGTTTCTAAGTTTTAGCTCTTACAAATGAAGTGACTAGCTGCTTGGAGCCTCCTGAGGCCTGGGGCCTGTGTGCACGCATGGGGAGCTTGTCTAGGCAGACCGGCCTGTCCACAGTCTGCCAGCATCCTGGTCCCTCCTCCACTCACGGAAGGAGCCTGCCTTCTGGTGCCCTGCTTGGAGTCTCCTGAGGACTAGGAACTCTGTGCAGGGTAACCTGTCCCAGTGGACTAGCTCATCAGGAGTCTGCCAGTGCCCTAGTCCCACCTCCACTCACTAGACATTGAGAACCATTGGATTATTGGACTTGGTTGCACCCACTGGAAGATAACCTTGGTCCTATACCAGCAAGAGAGGGAACGACCCCACAGGTATGCACTGAAAGAAGGGATGGGTAGATGACAGTATAAGAACAGTCAAGAACCAGAGTCTAGGGACTCCACATCAGCAAGACTTGAACATCCCAACACAGATGAAGTAGAAGAGAACAATCCTAAAAACAATTTCGTGAAGGTGATAGAGATCCTAAAAGAGGAAATGAAAAAAAAAATTCTCTAAAGAAATAGAAGATTTGTTGCAAAAAGTCAACAAATCTCTTAAAGAAAGCAAGGAAAGCCAAGAAAAAAAATCAAACAGATAGATGAAGGAAACAATTCAAATAGTTCATGAAATGAAAACTGAAATAGACACAATAAAGAAAACACAAACTGAGGGAAGAGAAAAGCTGAGTAAATGATCAGGAAATACAGATGCAAGCATAACCAACAGACTGCAAGAGATGGAAGAGAGAATCTCATATGTTGAAGACACACTAGCAGAAATAGATTCATCAACCAAAGAAAATCTTAAGTCCAACAAATTCCTAACAAAAAATATCCAGGAAATATGGAACACCATGAAAAGGCCAAACCAAAGAATGATAGGTACAAAAGAAGGGGAAGAAAACCAACTCAATGGTGCAGAAAGTATATTCAACAAAATCATAGAAGAAAACTTTCCCAACCTGAAGACAGACATGCCAATGAAGTACAAGAGGCTTACAGAATACAGAATAGAATGGACCACAAAAAATAGTTCCCTCACCACATAATAATCAAAACACCAAACATACAGAATAAAGAAAAAATATTAAGAGGAGGAAAGGAAAAAGGCCAAGTAACATATAAAGGCAAACTTATCAGAATTACACCTGATTTCTCCATGGAAACTGAAGACCAGAAGATCCTGGATAGATATTCTACAAACACCAAGAGACCATGAATGCCAGCCCAGACTACTATACCCATCAATGTAATTCACCATATAAACAAACTGAAAAAGAAAAACCACACGATCATTTCACTAGATGCTGAAAAAAACCTTTGACAAAATCCAACACCCCTTCATGATTAAGGTATTGGAGAGATCAGGGATAACAGGAACACACCTAAACATAATAAAAACAATATACATAAAACCAACTGCCAATATCAAACTAAATGGAGAGAAACTCAATGCAGGAACAAGACAAGGCTGTCCACTCTCTTCGATATTGTACTTGAAGTTCTAGCTAGAGCAATAAGAAAACAAAAGGAGATCAAGGGGATACAAATTGGGAAGAAGTCAAACTTTCACTATTTGCAGATGATATGATCTTTTACATAAGTGACCTGAAAAACTATACTAGGGAGCTCCTACAGCTGATAAACACCTTCAGCAAAGTGGCAGGATACAAGATTAAAAAAAAAAAAAAAAAAAGCAGTAGCCCTACTATATACAGACAATAAAGGGGCTAAGAAAGAAATCAGAGAAACATCACCTTTTACAACAGCCACAAACAACATAAAATATCTTGGGGTAACACATACCAAACAAGTGGAAGATCTATATAATAAGAACTTTGAGCCTTTAAAGAAAGAAATTAATGGAAAGGTCTCCCATGATCTTGGATAAGTAGGATCAACATAGTAAAAATGGCAATCTTGCCAAAAACAATCTACAGATTCAATGAAATCTCCATCAAAATTCCAGCACAATACTTTACAGTCCTTGAAAGACCAATACTCAACTTTATATAGAAAACAAAAGACCCAGGATAGCCAAAAGAACCCTGTACAATAAAGGAACATCTGGAGGTATCACCATCCCTGACTTCAAGCTCTATTATAGAGCTGTAATCCTGAAAACAGCTTGATATTGGTGCAAAAAGGGACAGGAAGATCAATGAAATCAAATTGAAAACCCTGGTATTAACTCACACTCCTATGGACACCTGATTTTTGACAAGGCAGCCAAAATTACACAATGGAAAAAAGAAAGCATCTTCAACAAATGGTACTGGTATAACTGGATGCTGACTTGAAGAAGACTGCAGATAGATCCATATCTATCACCATGTACAAAACTTAAGTCCAAATGGATCAAAGATGTGAACATAAATCCGGCCACACTAAACCTCTTAGAAGAGAAAGTGGGAGGAACCCTTGAATGAATTGGTACAATAGACCACTTCCTAAACATAACACCAGTAGCAAAGACACTGAGATCAACAATTAATAAATGGGACCTCCTGAAATTAAAAAGCTTCTATAAGGCAAAGGACACAATTAAGAAGACAAAAACACAGCCCATAGAATGGGAAAATATCTTCACCAACCCAACATCTGACAGAGGGCTGATTTCCAAAATATACAAAGAGCTCAAGAATCTAGTCACCAAAACACCAAATAATCAAATTAAAAAGTGGGGTACAGAACTAAATAGAGAATTCTCAATGGAGGAATCTAAAATGGCTGAAAGACACTTAAGAAAGAACTCAACATCCTTAGGCATCAGGGAAATGCAAATCAAAACAACTCTGAGATGCCATCTTACTCCTGTCAAAATGGCTAAAATCAAAAACACCAAAGACAGTTTATGCTGGAGAGGATGTTGAGAAAGGGGAACACTCCTCCACTGTTGGTGGGAGTGCAAACTTGTACAGCCACTTTGCAAATCAGTATGGTGGTTCTTCAGGAAAATGGGAATCAATCCACCTCAAGATCCAGTAATTCCACTTTTAGACATATACCCAAAAGATGCACATTCATACAACAAGGACATCTGTTCAACTATGTTGATAGCAACATTATTTGTAATAGCCAGAACCTTGAAGCAACCTAAATGCCCCTCAACTGAAGAATGGGTGGAGAAAATGTGGTACATTTACACAGTGGGGTACTATTCAGCAGAAAAACAAACAGCCCCCCCCAAAAAAAACCCAATGGAATCTTGAGATCTGTAGGCAAATGGATACAATTAGAAGAAACCATTCTGAGTGAGGTAATCCAGTCACAAAAAGACAAGCATGGTTTTTAGACATACAGCAAAGGATTTACAGCCTATAATCCACACCACCAGAAAAGTTAGGAAACAGGCAAACCCTAAGAGACACATACATGGTGCCCTGGAGAAGGGGAAAGGGACAAGATCTCCCAAGCAGGAGGGGAGAGAGAGAGAGAGAGAGAGAGAGAGAGAGAGAGAGAGAGAGAGAGAGAGAGAGAGAGAGAGAGAGAGAGAGAGAGAGAGAGAGAGAGAGAGGAGTTAGAAGGAAGAGGAGGAGAGAGGTGGACATGACGAAACAGGAAGATTGAGTCAGGGAAAAAATAGAGGAGAGTAAGAAAAAAGATACCATAATAGAGGGAGCTATTATAGATTTTAAGAGAAATCTGGCACTAGGGATATATCCAGAGATCTACAAGGATGACTCCAACTAACAATTTAAGTAATAGTGGAGAGGCTACCTTAAATGCCCTTCCCTGATAATGAGATTGATGACTACTTTATATGTCATCCTAGAGCCTTCATCCAGAAGCAGACACCCACAGCTAAACACTGAGCTGAACTCTTGGAATCTAGTTGCAGACAGGGAGGAGTGATGAGCAAAGGCTTTAAGACCAGGCTGCAGAAACTGCTGACTTGAACAAGGTGGAGTTCATGGATTCCAGTCTGATAGCTGGGAAACCAACATAGGATTGACTCAGGTTCCCTGAATGTGCTGTTAGTTGAGAGGACTGGGCAGTCTATGGGGCTTCTGGTAGTGGATCAGTATTTATCCCTAGTATAAGAATGGACTTTGGAAGCCCATTCCACATAGAAGGATACTCCCTCACCCTAGACACATAGGGGAGGGCCTGGGCCCTGCTCCAAATGATATGACTTTGAAGACCTCCCATGGAAGGCATCATCCTCCCTGGGGAGCAAAAAGGGGATGGGATGGGGCTTGGTGGTGGAAACAGGGGAGGACGGGAGGGTGAGGGAACTGGGATTGATATTTAAAACAAGCTTGTTTCAAATTTAAATGAAAAATTATACAAAAACAATAAAAACAAATGAAATGACCATGGATGCCCCGTGCTTGTATGTCTTTTGATGAACATGAAGGGGAAAAACCCAGTGAACAGGGCTTGGGTCAAGGCTCTTGAGCTTGTTTGGTTTTAGTATGTGTTATAAGACACTTTCCAAAGTGGTTGTTCTCCTTCAGACTCTCATCACAATGCAAGATTTTTGGCCTCTCCGCATCCGTGCTGACTCTGGCTGTGTGGTCAGTGTTTTACATCCTACACACTGTGTTCAACATGACAAGGCATTTCATTGAGATTATTGTGGCCTGAATCAACTTCCCCCAGGATGAAGCTGAACATCTTTCATGTGTATGTGGGCAATTTTGACATTCTCTGTGACTGTCTTTTGCCTGTTTGAGTATTAGATTCCAAGCTGCAGCAGCCAGGCATATCTATTCATCTAGTCCAAGATCTATTTACCATCACTCAGATGACATCTTCATTGAGATAACTCACCTAATACAATGCATTATCCCAGCTGTAGAAAACATATCCAGTTTATTATATATAAAAATCCTCAGGGATGATGAGGGCTGGATGCAAGCTGCTGATTCTTTCTTATCGTGAATCTGGTGAAAGTACTTAGCCAATAGGCATTCCTCTAAGCTACATCTAGCCTGTTACTGGTTTAGAGTTCTTTACTTTGGGGGTCCAGCTCTATGGACCTTACCTGTATATTTTAAGATATGTAGACTAGGTTAACTTTGGATATCTTTATTGCTACTTCTGGTAATCCTTGAGTCTGTTATTTTTTTTTCCCCTGAGAAGCCTCTCCACTGAGGCTTTTTGTTTATCATCTCTCTTTCTTCTCCCGTCATACTGTCTCTTGTTTTTCATATTTTCCCCAAACAAGAGCTATGGGAGAGGAACTTATTTTGCCAGAACCTGTTTATGCTAAACTGAGTCATAGGTAATGATATCATTTTCCTGTTAGATAGAAAGCTGAATTCTAGCCGCGGGATAGCGTTCAGGCATGGCCAAGTCCAAAAACCACATGCAACCAGTCCGGAAGTGGCAAAGACATGCCATCAAGAAAGCCGGATCACGAAGATACAAATCTCTTAAGGGGGCTGACCCTAAGTTCCCGAGGAGCATGCGCTTTGCCAAGAAACACAACAAGAAAGGCCCGAAGAAGATGCAGGCAAACAATGCGAAGGCAATGAATGAGTGTACGCGCAGAGGCCATCAAGGCCATTGTGAGGCCCAAGGTGGGTAAACCCAAGATGCCAAAAGGTCCCAACTGCAAACTCAGCCGTGTTGCTTTCAACACTCACCCCAAGCTTGGGAAGCAAATTAAAAGCTACATGGCCAAGGGTCATAGGTTTTGCCAACCAAAGCCCAAGGTTCAAACCCAGGCGAGGCCTCGGCTCCAGCTAAGGCCTAGGCTGCAGCCCCAGCTCAGGCTCCCAAAGGCTCCCAGGCCCTTGTGAAGGCCCCATAGAAGAGGCAAATGATCCCTGCCCTATGCTTTTTTTTTACAAATAAACTTGAGGCAAGACCTGTTTTTTTTTTTGTTGTTGTTGTTGTTGTTTTTGTTTGTTTAAAGAAAGCTAAATTCTATGACTTTTTTTCTTGCAATATTAAAAAAAAATCTCAGTTATTTAACTTTCAACATCATGTGAGCCATTGCCTTGTAACTGGTGGGTACTCAATAAATGATAACGTCCGCTGATCTATGGTAATAAACAGTACAGAACATTCTCTGTAGTGGCATTTTCCTGAATGCTCTGAGAGAATATCAGGGCCAACCATGCACTGCTGTGTTTAAACAATGACAAAGAGCTTGTGCTCCAAATATGCAGCCTTTGCAGATTGTCATTGGCCTGGTGGCTTTCAATCGGAGTTAACTTGCAGTTAAGACGTGCCACTAGACAGCTTTTCTTAGATTCTTTCTACATCACCTAAAAGGAGACATCTACGAGGTCAATGGCATCCACGTGTAATACAGTAGGGATTTGTTACAGGACCTCTGAGATAAGGACACTAGGGAAAAGTAGTGTGGCAGGCAGGGTCCACATGCAAGAGTAATGCTGCTCTGACAGATGTTTGTAGGAGTAAGCAGAGATACCCCGAGGAAGAAGGGAGACCTGTACAACCCAGAGTGGGTTCTTTACGGTCTAGTGTCATCTAATTCACTTTTCTTCAACATAGCTTTCCTATGTGTAAAATGGAGTCTCTCTCTCTCTCTTAACTTTCTTTTTACTTATTGTCTGTGTCTTTCATATTGTTCATCTCCATCCCATTCATTTCTCCATCCCTGTTTTTGGTATCTACTCTCTGCTCTTGGAACCTCCACCCCCAATATAAGATTTAAGAGAGAGAGAGAAAAAAATCAATCTCATCATGGAAACTTTACTTGCAAGTGTTCATTGCGAAGTCACTGGTCTGGTTCCAGGCCTCTGGTTTCTGCTACAGTATCTATGCTGGGCTCTCACTGGAACTCCTCTTGGATATCCTGTTTTTGCCCTATGTCATGGAGATGCTGCAGCTTTGGGTCTGCAGGACCAATCCCTTCCCATGCTCCAGCAGATCACATGTGGGGTGGATGTTGCGGTGGGCCAACTCATAACCCTGGATCTGGACTTGGGTAGTTGCACTGTTGGTAAACCCACCAGCTCTCCCTTGTTGTCACCACCAGGGTGAGCTCGCCCGAATTGCCGTGACTAGTTCACCCCTTACAGCAATGAGCTAGGGGAAGGACCAGTTGTCCTGCCTTCCTGTCCTCAGGGTGGGTTCTCCCACACCTTCACCTGCAGCACCAGCTCTACTGTGTTGCCCAGGTGTGGTGGTATTGGGGCCACTCTCCCAAATGCTGCAGCTGATGAGGGGCAGGGACGGCTCTCCTGCTCTTATGGCCTCAGGGTCAGCTCTCCCATCTGCCTCAAGCATTGATGGGTGGGGATGGGGGTGGGAGAGGGCTTCTCTCCCTACCCATGCTGCCACATGACAGCTGAGTAATGGGGACAGCTCTGCCATGCTCATAACGGGGCTGGATCACCTACACCTCCGCCACCAATGTGATTGGCTCTATTGTGCTGCCCAGGTGAGGTGCAGGACCCATTGCTGCTGGTGGTTGGCAAGGGCACCTCTCCCTCTCAATCCACCTTGGTCATTGATGGTGGTGGTGGAGCATCTCTCTTCTGCCCATGCCTCTATATGACAGGTGAGTAATGAGGGCAGCTGACATGAAGACTCTGTAAAAAGCTATTTTGTTAATGTGTTGTTTGTTTTGTGTGTCTGTATAGCTCTTTTTGTCTCTGTGTAACGCCCATGTGAATGTGCATACACACACTTCTATGTACATGCACACACATGCATGTGTACTTACACACACGTTTGTGGATATGTGTGGAGATCAAAGGACAACTGTGGGGTGGGGATGGGGCTGAAGAGACAGCTCAGAGGTTAAGAACACGAGCTGCTTTTCCAAAGGACCTGAATTCAATTCCCAGCAACCATGTGGTCATTCACAACCATCTGTAATGAGATCTGGTGCCCTCTTCTGGCTTAAAGGGAGAACACTGTATACATAATAAATTAATAAACACATTAAAAAAAACAAAACCAAAGGACAACTGTGGAAGTTGGTGATCTCTGTCTACCATGAGGGCCTCAGGGATTGAACTGCTGTCATCAGACTTGACACAGGGCAGGTGCCTTTACTCAAAGAGTCATCTCTTTGACCTCAGCCAGTCTTTTGTTTGCTTGAGACACAAATAGAGTGAGACACAGGAAAATGCTTCAAATCATTTAACAGACTAACCAGATATGTTCTAGTTGTTATAGTAAGTGTTGTTGGAGTGCGGTGGAAAATGGGTGTTGAAGACAAATTATTCATTTTATAACTGCCTGGGGTAGTTAGGCTTGTAAAGGTAAATGCTGGCTGATGGTCTTTATTCGTAGAGTTTTATATAACTCTGCAAACAATGGAAAAAAGGCTCAAACACATGCATATGATGGGACAACTGAATCCTTCACTGAAAGGTTATTTTTGTTTAAATATTTGATTTAATGAGGCTGGGGGAATATGTCAGTCAGTAAAGCACATGGTCTGAAAGTAGAACTGTTTTGACCTTCAGGATGCCCAAGGCTGAACATATGGCACATGGTTATAATCCCAGCGATGGGAACAGGCAGATCGCTAGAGCCCAACAGTCAGCCAGCCTGGCCTACTATGTGAGCTCCAGGTCAGTGCTATAGAAACCAAGAACAATTAGAGAAAAAGAGGCCACACATTTGAAAGACGTCAAGGAGAAGCTTTCTCAGAGAAGAAAGAGATGGAGAAATTATATAACTATATAATTATGTGATCGTCTAAAAATTCAAACCAATTATTTAATTAAAAAAAGGGCATCTGAGGAACGATGCCCAAGGTTTTCTTCTCACCTCCACTTGCACACACAAACACATGTGCATGTACATAGGTCACTGTGTATACACAAACAAGCACACACATGCATACTCATATTCATACAAAACCAATTTAATGATTAAGACAGTTTTATATCTAAGATACCAAAACCAAACTAAAACAAACAAAAAAAGTTCCAAACCATTCTAGGTCATTCTTTCCTCTTCCAGAATTGGTTAAGCTTCTCGTTTGGTACTGGTAGACTCAGAACAAAGCACACCGTTCCCAGGTTGACTGATCCCATTCAAGAGTTCTTACCTGCAAATGATCAGGGTTAATACAATACTTGGGTTCCTTTAAAGTTAATGATTACTTATCCATGACTTCAATACTCATAATTGCCAGTGCTTCAGACTAGTGGACTCCAAGTGGACATTTCTAAACAAGTGTTTCCAAGTTTACTAACATGTTTTTAATCTAAAAAAAAAAATCAAGAGAGTAAGTATTGATTACAGCTTGATACTCAGTTGGCATTGTATACTTATGTACAGTCTTGAGTCACAGATCACCACATCTGTAGTCGCTGCACCAAGAGTGACAGCAGAAACTCCAGTGCAGATGCTAATAGTGGTGGCCAGTAGTATACTTCCAGAGTATTGATACATCATATAAATGAGTTATGTCTTGTAAATTTTATAAAGACATATGCACATTTACTTTTATTTCTTTCTTTTTGTATGATACAAATTTATTTTCCTTCCACCTTCTTTCTCTTTGCTTGGGTGTCTGCAGAGCAGCTCAGGATTTGTGTGTGTTTTTTATATATATATATATATATATATATATATGTATATATCCATCAATTTTATATGTCATCTTGGCATTGATATAGTGCTAGATGTTTGGCCACACACCAGTAGAGGTGTTGACTATGAGGGTATTTTCTTTTGTTGTTTTTATGAGAAAGGGTCTCTGTATATAGCTCAGGTTGGCTTTGGACTTGGCAGTCCTCCTGCTCTGCCTCCCAAATTCCAGGTTAATAGGTGCATCACACCATGCCTAGCCTGTGTTTTAGATGTGATTACTGTTTCTAAAATTAAACTCTAAGTAAGCACGTTGCCTTCTATCCTGCAGACAGGTGTGTGGCTTTCATCATATCAACTGGAGATCTCAAAGGCAAAGACTGAAAGAATGCTGCTTCAAGATTGGCACCAAAATTCCACAAGAGTTTGCAACTTTCTTCGTCATAGAATTCACCTTCCACACTGCAGCATCAACCTTTGCGGAAACATCGGGCTGCCACTTGCTCTGTGAGTTTTAGCCTTGCTAGCACACCCATTGTATACATAATGTAAGACTCTGTCTATGGTTTTACTTCTCTGGAAAATACAACAGGGATTTAATATTTTTTTCTCTGAGGTGGTGACTGTCTACATTTTGGACTGCATAGAATTTCAACTATAGTATTATAGTTGAATAAGTTATCAAACAAAGACAAGTTGCCTATTTAAATTTTTTGTGCATTTCTGAGTAGTCCTAAGTGATATGAAGTGATCTTCACTGGGGCAATACTTAAAAGACATACATTTTATGTGCCTTAGTCCATTGCCTCTGCTCTAGCAGAACGATGAGAGATTTATAAAGAACAGAAATGTCCTACTTACAGTTCTGGAAGTTGGAACCCAAGAGCGAAGAGCAGCAGGGTTGACATCTGGTGAAAGCCTTGCTTCTGTTTTTAAGATGATGTGACCTCACATGGTGAAAGACAGAAGGGAAAGAAAGGGGCCATCTCTGAGGGTCTTTTGTAAGGGTGTAATGGGAGAGACCCTCCATCACAACCTTTCTCCAGAGCCCAGCCTTTTAATGGCTCTACAGTGGAAATACAATTTTAACATGATTTTAATAACATGACTTATGCCATAGCACGACCTCATTATCTACATGTGAGGTGTTGAAAACGACTAAAAAATAACATTATTTCAAAATTAATCCTTGCTATAGTCATGAATTCAGTATGTAACCAAAGCTGGTCTTGAACTCCTGATCTTTGTGCCTTCACTTCATAAGTGCTGGCATTACAATCATGTGTAACAACATCTGGCTGGATAAACATAGTTAAAGGTATAAGTTCAGAAACCAGATGGTGCTCTATGTGTTAAAAAAAAAAAAAAAAGAAAAGAATCGGTATGTCTTAGCTACTATTCTATTGCTGTGAGGAAACACTGTGGCCAAGGAAACTTTTAACATAAAACATTGAATTAGGGCTTTGCTTAAAGCTTCAGAGGGTTAGTCCAGGGCCACTATGATGGGTAGGGTGGCCACAGGCAGGCAGGCATGGCACTGGAGCATCAGCTGAGAGCATACACATCTGATCTGAAAGCTATGGATAGACATGGACCAAGAGCTCATGCACCTCCTCCAGGAAGCCTACTTCCCGTCCTTCCCAAACAGTCTACCAGCTGGGAACCAAAGACTCAGAGATGGGAGTCTATGGGCACCATTCTCATTGAAACCAACACACCGTGCCTGTCACTCACAAGAACTTTCAACACCTTGAAACATGTGGGGATAGAAGTCCATTGAAAAAAATGTATGGTACCCTATCTCCCAATTATTTTGCAATACAAATGAGTGGCAAAGGGAAGATGGAAGGTATCAGTTCACCAGAACCTTAATACATAAGAAATAGGCAGAGTACTATAAGTCCAGCTACCATTGTGTTTCCTTGATTGGACAGTACACATCTGTTCAATTTTTAGTGCTGAATGTAAATAAACAAATTCAGAAAATGCACCCAGTTGGATCAGGCTGTGGCTGAGACTCTTTCAAAGTCATGCTAGATAGTCATTATTTTGATTGCACGAACTAAGCTATTTTTCACAAGAGTTAATTTTGCTTTGGTATTAATATACAGTGATAACTTTCAATTGAATTTATGTCTTTGGTCCTTTTTTATGAAGCTGTGCACAAAGGGCATTGTGTGCAAATAAATGTGACTGTGTTGGAGATACATGTTCACAGGGCCGAAGAGCTGCCCTCAGCGGGAGAGAACCTGCCTTCCTTGCATGGAGCTCCGAGTTCAATCCCCAGCACCACAGAAAAAGAAGACTTGTAGTAATTAGACTTGGAACTCACGTTTCGAAATGTCTGAAGTGTGCCCCCATGTGGTGGGGGGAAAGGCCACAGCCACTAGCCCCAAGCTTGAGGGCAATGCCTAAGAACAGGAAGCTAGGAAACAACCTGAACCAGTTAGAAAATCTCAGGAGCATCTAGCGACGCCGAGGGTAACTGTGCCAGTTGGAATCTTTCCAGGATGCTAATGCCCCTTCTTCTTACAGAAATATCAAGGGACAGAGAGAGGAGGAGGGAAAGAGGCTAACTTGGAAGCCTATCAGGAAATACAGGAAATTTAATTTTAAAATTAGAAAAAGTTTTCATTTAATGGGATTAAGGGGAGCATTGGGTAAGCACTGTTTAAAAATGTAAGACCTCACAGAATGGCAGCTTGCCAGCCATCTATAATAAGCCCCTCCCATCCCCATTATCTAGAATGGTTCTTTGTCTTTAACTTTTCCTCTCTGAAACACTAAACTTGTTGGCTGGTTGATCCGTTTTTAGCACATGCTTGCAAATGGAAGAGATACAACATGACGGTGTGTTTATTATTTTTTCCTCTAGACTGTAACTTTGGTTGAAACTATTGTGGCTTAGGGTTGGAGGAAGGGATTCCCTTTCTCAGTTGATCAGAGCGGTCCATAAATAAAAAAAGGAACTAGGAGGCTCAAACCAGATAGGGACAAAATAAGTACAAAAATTTCTGTTGCTAGAATAATTCCCATAAACAGGTTTGGTTAGACAGGTGTGTGTGTGGTGTGGCTTTTAGAGGCAGGCAGGGAGAAACAAAGCCTTCAAAGAAACAAGGCCTTAAACATTGCATTTAATTGCCCAATTCTCCTTCCTCTTGGCAAGAGCTTCATTTATTATTCAGGCGTGGAGATGAGGGCTATGGAGAGATTAGACAGGGTACACCCCACAGCAGATTTTACCTTCTTAACCTCTGTGGGTTTAAGTAAAACTGGAGAGAGAGACAGAGACAGAGACAGACACAGAGAGAGACAGACAGACACACAGAGAGAGAGACAGACAGAGAGAGACAGACAGAGAGAGACAGAGAGAGACAGAGAGAGAGAGAGAGAGAGAGAGAGAGAGAGAGTCAACTTTGAATATACTACTTACCACTTGGCACATGGTATTTTTCAAGTCCAAATATGCAACTCTTCAAGGCTTATTTTTCCAAACCTCCAATCTTATCTTGTGCTCTTCCCTTACGGGGGACTGGGGAAGGGGCAGCTAAACTGTGAATCCCAGAAGAGCATGGAAGGTGATGTCGGTGCCTAGGGGCTTAAGAAAGTGTGTATGACATGTCATCATGTCTTGGAGGGAAAAGGGGTCTACAGTCCCTTGGTACCCTCATCCTCTTGTCTCCAAGGACTCCTCCCACTGGCACAGATCCTACTTGAGGATACCAAGCCCACCAGGCATTTGCATTTATATTTATAAAACTTCACAGAGATTGCACGGACTGTTCAGATGGACTCTCATAGAGCCCTTTATATCTGGATCTTAAAATACCTAACACAATGTAAGTGCTGTGTGAATAGTCAATTAGGCAGCAACTTTAGAGACAATGGTAAGAAAAAAGACACTCACTCAGGAGACTCCTGATTTTTGTGCGTTTAGAAAGTACTTCTCATTTGAGGCTGTTTGGATCTGTGGAGGTAGAGCCCATGAATACAGGGGGCCACAGAATCTGACCATCTTCCAAATGTTCACTATTATCTCAGTATCTCAGTGTTTGAGCGAAGAATCTGACCATCTTCCAAATGTTCACTATTATCTCAGTATCTCAGTGTTTGAGCGAAGAATCTGACCATCTTCCAAATGTTCACTATTATCTCAGTATCTCAGTGTTTGAGCGACCAGCGCTGTTTCCTGTCTTTTTTTTTCTAACGTTCCTGAGCTTTTGTTTTTTCTGCTCTCACCTTTGTCCAGTGGAGTCTGTTCTGAGCACAAAGTTACAGTAAGCATTTGCTAAGCTACATCGTGTCCCTCTGTCTTCAAATAGCACCCCATTTTACCCAGATGAAAAGCCCAAGGCCCACCAACTGCCTGACTCTGCAAGACTGGCCTCGTGCATACACCCCCACCTCCCTTGCTCACTTTCTGTAGCTTTTTGTCTCCCTGCCTTTCATCAAGTAGCCCAGGTGTAGGCTCTACTTTTTCTACTCCCTCTATCTGAAATATTCCTTCATCAGACAGCTTCGTGGATTTCTTGCCCTCTGCTAACCAGGTAACCAGATGTAGCATGGGACTATTCTGCAGACTGTCCCTTGGAATACTTTCATTACCCACCATGCAGGAGCATTTATCTTGGTGTCCTTTGCAGATCTGCATCAGAGAAGCTGTCTGTGTTGTCCATACCTGTTGGGACTGTGCCGATATTTCTCAACAGCAATTTGTTTACTTCTAACTATGTCAAATGTACTTGAATTTCACAAAGTTAATTTTTCTTTATTTGGGGCAGTTATAGTGAACCACTTAAGACTTTCTGTGTGGATTTCTGGAGTGGTTTCCGATAAATGGGGTTTGACTATCAGGATATTTGTGGTAGACTGAATTATAGTCCCCTGGGAACTCCCGTCTCATAAACTTGACCGTCACCCTGATGGTATTTGGTGAGAGATTTTTTTTCATTTATTTTTATTTTGTATTCATTGCCTGCATGTATATCTGTATGAGGGTGTCAGAAGCCCTGTAACTGAAGTTACAGACAGTTGTGAGGGGCCATGTGGGTGCTGGGAATTAACCAGGGTCCTCTGGCAGAATATGCAATGCTCTTAACCACTGAGCCAGAGAGACCTTGATGATAGTTAATGCTGAATGAAACCATGAGTCTTGGATTTAATCCAGTAGGACCAATGGCCTATTTCCAGGAGATGAATGTCTTTTTTTCTTTCTGTACCTACTGGGGAAAGGCCACATGAGGACACAGTGAGAAAGCAGCCATACTTAAGCCAGGAAGTGTCCTTACCAGGAACTGAGTCTGTAGGCACCTTGGGCTTCCTGGTGTCCAGAACTACAAGAAACAAACCTCTGTTAATCTCTGAAAGCTGATGTGACACTTTGTTATGGCAACATGAGCTACCATACAGAACAGCAGAGCAATACAAAAAAGGTTAGCTTGTCCCGAGAAAGTGCTAGATGCTATTTGGCCACCTAGTGTTGTTTCTATCTTTTCTTTATAAACCTATTGCTTAATGGCTGCATAGCCAATTATCAAATGAACTTTTCACAATTAAGGATTGAATCCAGGGCCTTCCATATGCTAACCTAACAATCACTTTGTAACTGAGCAAATACATATGTGAACCTGTAATCTTCTTACCTCAGTCTCCCCTGTAGCCATGAATGCATATGTGTGCTGTTGCTGCTCATGGCTATTTGGAATAGTTCCTAAAGAAAAGGCTTTGAAGAGATTAAAAACCCTTGCCACCAATACATTAACTCACAGCTTCAAGAATAATCCTCTATTGAAGGTCTTGGTGTAGGAAAGCCATATTTGTTAGCTTTCCATCACTGTAACAAAGCATCAAAGATAATTAACTTATATAAAGGGAAGGCTCGTTTTGTCTGATGGTTTCAGAAGTTTCAGCGCATGTCTGGCTGCCCCTGTGACTTTCTGGCTGCTGGCATGGCAGTTCATTCGATCTGGAATGTGTGTGTTGGATGAAGCTGCTTACTTCATGGTATCTGAGAAATGACTAAGAGGAGGGAAGGGGGTGGTGGGTCAATATATCCCTTTTGAAAGTATTGTTTCAGTGATCTAACTTTAATCCATTATGCCCAACTTTCATCAGCTCCCGATATTGTGGAGATCTGACCCTTTGACACAGAAACCCTTGGTAGACACTTGCCTAAGCCACAGGAGTGTGTGTCTCACTTTGTGTTTGAGCCTGGATGGACACATTTAAGTGATTAACAAAGAGAGGTGTTTCTTCTTATGTTTGCAATTCTGTGAACTTTAAGAGAGGCTTCCCAAGCCACTGGTGGTGCCTGTGGGTCCCCTTACGTCCACCGTTTCTGAACACAGCCTGAGGTTATATGCTGCTGCAAAGACAGATTTGACCTTTGAGATGACTGTAACTTGAAACCCAAACCGTTTTCCCATTGGACATGGAAAACAAAGCATAAGCAAACAACTTCTGCGGTCCAGGATTCAGGTTTTGATTCTCAGGGATTTCCTATCAAGGTCCTTGCGGGAATTTCTTGCTTCCTACTGAAGTGGACTTGGAAAGTGTTTGCTTGCATTGAGTGTTGTGAACTCCTATTCATATCATCCTGCCTTCTCATTGCTGCTCTCTGTCCACTTGATGAAATGGTTAAAACAACCAAGAGGTACTCAGGAGATGTTGCCCGAGGAAGGACTGATTGACAGTTACAGTTTTTCCTGCTGGTTGAGAGAAATAATTTCTGTCTGTCACTTCACACCATTGCCCAACTTGGCAGAGCCTTAGCTTTTTGGACCAGCTCTCATTTGCTACACCAGTCTCTTTAAAGCACCCCAGGAACTGAGCACTAAAAGTTGTAAGATAACAGTCATGTTGGTGACAGGGAATGCCTTCATCAGACAGCTATAATAATTAGAAAATTCAGTGGCGGCTCATGCCTTTAGTCCCAACTCAGGAGACAGAGGCAGGTAGATCTCTGAATTCAAGGCCAGCCTGGACTACAAAGCAAATCTCCAAAGGGCCAGTGCTACACAGAGAAACTCAGCTTTGAAAAACAAATAAACAAACAAACAAAGAACCCCCCTCCAAAAAAAAAAAAAAAAAAAAAAAGAAAATAAAATTTCTTACAGTGACTAATAGGCTGCTTTCCTATTCATTCTAATTTCTTGTTTGAAGCCACTGAATGAATCTAGAATTTCTCCTTTATAGATAACCTATGGATCGTGTAAATCATGTGCTATGTGTCTCTTGGCACCTCTCTTCTTCTAGAATATTTCTTCTAGTTCTTTAAGGAATCCTCATATTTCCTTAAGTTTGCCTGGAAAATGACTCAGGCTGGGGCTATGTCTGTCCAGTGAAGACAATCATGCATGAGTTAAACAAAGATCAGGGAACGACATGGTAAAACTCAAAAGCCAAGCCCATTCATTAAGAAGGAACTGGTACCAGCCAGCTGTGATAGAGGCTCAAATAGAAAGGTAAATAGTTACTTAGGATGATAGGAAAGGTGGAAAGATTGAGGGGGGAGAGAGAGAGAGAGAGAGAGAGAGAGAGAGAGAGAGAGAGAGAGAGAGAGAGAGAGAGAGAGAGAGAGAGAGAGAGACTGGTTAAAACACAGAGAGTCAGACTTCAGGAACTGGCAGAGGGAGGATTTCTGTAGTTGTAGCAAACATGCCAGCTAGAGAAAACCCTCACCTTTGTTAGCTGCCTGGCCGGCTTTGTAATGGAAAACAGACACTGTGATGCCATGGAGAGACTTTGTGGCTCCCATTGTCCTAGTCTCTACCCAAAGAACAGCTTTGAGCCTAAGTCACTTTGAGTCACAACTAATACACAGCCTACAAAAAGGAAAATTTTTTCTTTTGCCAATAACTGCAGCAAAATACTGTAACGCAGACAGGCAGTTTGTCGTCTTGCAGCGAGATAGCATTTTTATTGGCAGATTCCTATCGGCTACCTCTTTCCACGGGCACCTACATCGTAAATAAAGGTCCTAGAGAGATGTGGCCTGAAGAAATCGAAAACTATTACTGTCCCATTTTAAATAAAGTTTTCTCCTGGTTGAAGCCTCATTTCTTCTAATACAGTTCAATTTTCTGCAGACCGTGGCTGATGGGATACGGCTGTGACTCAAGGCTCTTCTCAATATCTATTTACCAGGGTAGAGATTGCTCATGTTGGGAGCTAAGGAACAAGTTGGGAATTCTGCCATGTCCAGCCTGATATTATACAGAGCAGGCAGGCAGCTCCAAGCTCCAGGTCTGGCCACTCCACTTCCTGCCAGTGGACTGCTGGTGGGCAGATTTCCTAACCTCTCTAGGTCTTAGTTGACATGTTTGTTGAAGGGAACAATCATGCCTTCCATGATTTAATGGAGATGGTATGTCTTCAGTGGGTTTGGGCTGGAATAACACATCATCACAGGTTTTATGGCTTAGAGGGAAATTTATTGTTCACAGCTCCAGAGCATAGAAGCCCAAGATCAGGGAGCCCGCAGGGTTGGGTTCTGGAAGGAACCTTTGCTGCTCCACCAAGGGCCAGATTCTCCCAGGGTCCACCCATGGTGCGAAGAGAGCATTTATAAGGACGGCAATCCCATCCATGGACTCCATCTTCAGCACACAATTACCTCCTGATCATGTGATGGTTCAACCCCCCTGTGCAATAATCAGGGGTGGAGTTCTGGGGGAAGTGACTGCAACACGAGGAGACAGATGCAATCATGATGGCCATATTCATATGGCTGAACGGACGACTGGAGGATTGTGGAAACTGGCAGGCGGGACCTGACTGGAGGAAGAGAGCTGCTAAAAGCTCCCTTCCGAATGATGTCTTTTGTCCTCAGCCTCTTGCTCTGTCCCTGCCCCCTCATTCGCCGAATGTAAGGAAGTCACCATCCTCTTCACTACATATGCCCATGACATTTCTGCCTGACCACCTAAAAGCAATGGATTCAGCCTTCCAGCGACGCATGTAACACCACAAGAAAAACCTTTTCCTTTTAGGTTTGCTGTTCTCTGGTATTCTGTCACAGAGATAGTGAGCTTTCTAATAGACCCATAGACCCAGTTTCCTAAGCACTGGGGGTGAGGGTGGGAACTTGGATTTCAACGGGAATCTGGGGAAAGACGTATTACGTTTATTGTAGAAGCGTTTGGAATATTAGGCAGAGAACACATGCTTTTTATTTCAACATTTTTATGGTATTTGCTAGATATTCTCCGGGACTATATTAGTCAGGGTTCTCCAGAGAAACAGAACTTATAGAAGGAATATATATGTATATATATATGCATGCATGCATGCATACATACATACATACATACATACATACATACATACATACATACATACGGGGGGCTTTATTACATTGGCTTATACGGTACAGCGTGGAAGTCTAGCAATAGTTGTTTCACACTAGAGAACGCTGAGACCCCAGGAGTCTCTTAGTACATGGGTCTGGGAATCCGAGCAGTACTGTTAGCATTGAAGGCCCGGAGAGCCGCTGCTCTTCAGTCCACACTGGAAATCTGAAGGAGCTGGCTTCTGGTGGCAGGGAAAGGGAGCAGGAGCCATAGGGCAGGAACAGAGTAGATGGCCTCGTTAACAAGAGTGGAAACAAGCAGGCTTCTTGCTTCCACTCTTGCAAGCAAGTTTCCTGCTCCTCCTCCCTCTTATCTGGGCAACCACAGGAAGGTGTTACCCATATTGAGGTGAGATTTCACACTTCAGACAACCTGATCAACAAAGTCCCCCATCGGAGTGCCCAGTGGCGTACCTGTACCTTTCAGTTGATTACAGAAGCAGTCAATTCAACAGCCGAGAGAAAATATTACAGTGACCAGCAGCGGTGGAGATGCTGGCCAAGTATTGGTCAAAGATGCTTTCTGTTATGTTGTGTTTATTGAGAGTGAGGGACTAGGCAAACACATGGTTTGATCTCTCTGTCTACTTCCCATGTTAGTAGTGGCATCCTAAAAGAATTCTAAATGACCTTAGGAACTGGGCTCAATGTAGACAACTCATTTCTCTCTCTCTAATTATTACCAAAAAAATTCCTAACTGTGTTACTATTAATCATTTCCCAGGAAAAGGAGCATTACTTAATGAAGTTAAGTAACTTACTCTGAAGACTTGCAGGTGGAAACTTACTGAGTTGGTACGTCTGTCTAAATTCCCTTAAACCAGATAGACAGTGAGGCGCTATGGAAAGTCGAACACGTGTGTTCTGTAGAAGTATTCCCTTGGGAGGCAGAGGTTCCTTGGGGCAAACCACAGCCAATGCTGAATTTCAAGGGAACCAGACAGTAAGAACTTGAGATGGGGAGCCGAGAGGATGCAAAATGCAGGCCAGGGCCAGCATTGCATGTCTTCAAGGCAGCTTGGGAGGGTGGGCTTGGAGGTGGGGATGGGAGGGCTTGAACGCTGAGGATGGCTGGCTTCTTCAACAGAGAGAACTAACAGACACAAGGTATGTAATTGTGGCTGTTCCTGAGGGACATGGATCCCTCATCTGCAAGAGCCTGCAAGTCTATAAACTAAGCTCAGCCTACAGTGGGGACCCAATAAACATTTGTCACAGGAATGCATGGATGGTTTAAAACAGTTACTCTGATGTTTACTCAGCTCTGACTTGGAGCAGCTGTTGGCCCTAGAGAAGGGTTTGCCCAGTGTGGACCACACTCCTTAATTAATACTGTTGAGGATCAGCTGGCATTCAGTGTCTTAGAAATGGGATGTGGGTAGGCTGCTCACTGTTCCTTTTAAGTTTAGGTTTGTAGAGCGGGCCCTCGGAACATTATTTTTGTTGAATCTTTCTTCCATACAGTAGAAAACTCAAAACCCCAAACTGGAGGCAATCCTTAAACACAGAGCACAAATTTAAATCTCTAAATGGATCCAGAAGCTGCTTTCTTTTTAAGCAAAACTGGAAATGATTTAATCAAATTGGAGAAAAGAATACAGAAAACAGCAGACCATGCTGAGATGCATTTCTCCACGCAGGGATTCTGCATTTGAAGCAACTGTAGTTCAGAAACCTAGATATGTCTAATTGCATAAAGAAGACTCAAATTCCATGTTCATGTCCAAGGCTCTCTTCCTCTAGGCTACTCAACATTGGCCACCGTCTCCCACACAGCATTTGGTTTTCATGTCTCCTTGGCCCGTTAGCATTTCTTATTCTTGTGTCAGCCTGATGGCTTTGTGGTGGGGTGGTGGGGTGGTGGGGTGGTGGGGGAGATGTGGGGGTAGGAAAGATTGCTCATAGGGCAGGTGGACAGGTTCCCATTTAACCCTTCACGGGCAGCTCTGAAGCACATCTTTAATCTTCTATCAAGTCACTGTTTCCTTGGGAGAACTTTGTCACCTTACTGCTCTATGATAAATGCATAGTTTTAGAAGGACCATTTACCATCTCCCTCCTTGTGTCCTTTAGTAACAAAAACCTTCTCAGTATTTTTTTTTTCTTTTTTCCTTCTGTTCACCGAACAGACAATGTGAGAGTTTTCCAGAAGTTGTCCCAGGACATGATGAGGCGGGGCAGCTTGTCAGTGGTGTGGATTTAGCTAGAATATTAATGAAGGGAAAAGCCTCAGCATTATTGTGGTCACTGCAGTGTTTCAGAACTTCACAGCTCGAGACAACATGTTTTACATTACCATTTACCTCCTGGAAGGAAACGGTTGTTTCAAGGCGACATGGTGAGACCAGGCTCATTACGAACCACCGTGACAGTGCTCCTATCTTCTAGAAATCTGAAATGCTTTAAACATACTCAAATAGTTCCCTGTTGAGGGGTTCTGTGTGCAGAGCTGCCACGCTCTGCTGCACATATGATTTGAGACTGATTGTCAACCAGTGTGCTCTGTAGAACACTAACGCGAAGACTCTACCTTTGCTGGACAGGTATGACAATATATAAGTGGGGGTGCTGGAACCCATCCAGGTTAAGAATTTTAGCGGTTTCGGTTTCTTTTTTTCTCTAAGAGTTGGACAAGGACTTACCCTTTGTTCCCAGTTACTGGTGTTCTTGGTCCCTCAGCCCTAAGTCTTTCTTTTGCAGGAGTAGATGATACGACTAGTGACTTGCCCTGCCCTCATCCATTAGTATTTACCTGTGTGCTGAGGCTGTCTCTTAGGAACACCTAGGGCCTATAGAAGAGCTCTCCCCCAATTTCAGAGATGCTCTTTTTTTTTTTTTTTTTTTTTTTGTGGGTATCTGACAGAAGAAGCGGTCAGACTCCAATCACCATGTGGGTTGCTGGGAATTGAACTCAAGAAGAGCATCCAGTGCTCTTAACCACTGAGCCATCTCTCCAGCCCGAGAGATGCTTATGGTCAGTAGAAAAGTTGTAAGTTTTTAGAAGTTGATACTCCCAGGACAGGGCTTAATTTTTTTGATTCATTTTGTTTTGCCTGCATGTTATGTATCTGTACCATATGCATGTCTGGTGCCTTCTGAAGAGGGATCAATTTGATGGAACTGGAGTTGCCCATGGTTGTGAGGCATTCTGTGGGTGCTGGGAACCGAAGCCAGGTCCTCTGCAAGAACAAGTGCTCTAAACTGACAAGCCATTTTTTCCAGTCCCCAAGACGGGTTTGAACTAAGTAGGACACATCTCAGTTGTACTGATTGTTCCCTAGAGTGTTATGAAGAGAAACTGAAGCCTCTTTATCTTTTCCTCCCTCCCTCCCTCCCTCCCTCCCTCCCTCCCTCCCTCCCTCCCTCCCTCCCTCCCTCCTTCCTTCCTTCCTTCCTTCCTTCCTTCCTCTTTTCCTTCCTTCCTTTCTTACATAGACTTTATCTTTCAAGCAAGCAGTTTCAGATTCTTTGTAAAGCTGAG
Organism: Cricetiscus sungorus; assembly: GCA_030556225.1. Lineage (NCBI taxonomy): Eukaryota > Metazoa > Chordata > Mammalia > Rodentia > Cricetidae > Cricetiscus > Cricetiscus sungorus. The sequence continues at coordinate 17,840,687 of JANBXA010000366.1, forward strand.
GACAAAGAATTCCTGCATCCCACGAGCCTCCACAGGAGTACCCCCTCCCACAGTCAGCATCAGGAGGCAGTAGAAGGTCCTGCCCAGACTTCTCTTTGTCACCCACTGTCCACAGTTTATTAAGAAGTTTATTCTGGGAGGTGTATCATTGTGGATTTTGACAAAAGCTGAGTGACATGTTTCTACCATCCACTTTGCTTCTCCTTAAGGATAAGTTCCAGGTTCGTTATTTTTAAAAATCCAGAATGAATATTTAAATCTCACCCCTTTGGCCTCTGATCCCGAGCTGAGCCGCTTTGGAGTGCCTGGTGATAATTTGCCACATGTCATCTGCCCTGTACTGATGGGAAAGACATCCCTAGTCAGGTTGTCAGGGGTGGTTCTGCATACCTAACTTCGGCGGCATTGTCATCCGTCTCAGGAGCTCTAGTTGAGGCAGGCTATGTAAATATTATCTATTATTATTACTGGTAATTACTGGCAGCTGGAGCTGTGACAAAGCTAGCTTGCCCCAAGTCCCAGATGGGAGCCTCCTAGGCCTCTGCTCTTCACTGTGATGTGAACTGCAGTGAACTTGACTTGTCAAACTGCATCTCGATGCCCAGAACAAAATCCCTGTTGCTCTTAGATGACTCGCACGCTGTGTGGAGTGGTCCTCATTTGCACTTCCGAGAATGCACACCTCCCCGAAACTCCCCACCACCTTTTTTCTTTCTGAAAACCGTAGAGTGGAATAATCAGCTGTAGTTCTTGGTGGGAGGTCCCCTGTGTGCTGCCCTAGATTTTCAAGCTGGCTGTCAGGCCAGGTGGGGGCTGTAGTGTTATTTCAGTGGTGCGGTGTTGTTGTTTTTAGTTAGCAATTTTCTTCCTTTACTCTTTCTTTTCCCCTTCCCCTCTCTCCCTTTCTTGTTCCTCTCTTCCAAATCAAGGTGCTCACAGCTGCAGAGCTCCCGACTCTATTTCTTCACTGCCGGGCTGCAAGGACAGAATTACCACCCAGGGAATGGTGAGGGCCTGAAAGGAAGGAGCTGAGCTGGCCTCCTATGTGAAGGGGTCTTGCTGAAGCTCTCTACAAGTCACTTGTTCCTCTTCTGGATATTGTCCGGCAGTATTAGGAGCGTTGCTGAACCACAGACGTCTCTTTCATCCCTTCATAAAGGCCCTAATTATTTTATTAAGTTAAATTAACGACTTAATTTTGAGAAGGGGTCGTATGTAGCCCAGCCTGGCCTCAGACTCATCTTGAACCTGAGTCTTTGTGTTTCCATGGTGGCCCACATGCTAGGGTTAATGGTGTGTGTATGCTTACAAATGTCTGGCTTGTGTGGTGCTAGAGATCAGTCCCAGGGTGTCTAGCATGCTAGACAAGCACGCCACCAATTGAACTACACCCCTAGCTCCCATTTATTTCATTTAAAAGCAGTTTTCACTGGAAATGCATCTGTTGGATAGGTCACCTTCCCATCCTCCTACTTTCCTTGCCAAGTCTAAGGACATTATCAGCTCAGCTGCATGCCCAGCACTGTGCTAAGGATTAGTGAGTACTCATGGAACCTTCGTTAACTAAACAAACAGAAACAAAGCTTCAAGAGTCCTAGCTATCTACCACAGGGCTCTAGCCAAAAACCCCCAAAGGGAGTTCTAGGGAAGAGTATCAAGCATGCCATTTCCCTTCTGGAGGGGGAGGGGTCAACATGCTGAAGTGTAAATGGCTTGGGGAACCTACACAAGTCATTTTCCTAATGAGATGTCTCAGGTCCTTACCCACTCTACCAGCTTCAGGGGACTTTATGGGTTCAGTTTCAGGACAGATACAGGACTCTCCCATCTGTGTTTCAGAGCAATTTCCATTTAACCCTCACTATCCAGCTAAGCGTTCCGTCAACTGGTACTTTTAATTTGTTGCTGGCTTCTGGGAGTTACACTTTGATTGCCTGCCACCCCACCTGAACAGGAATCATAAGTTCTACACAACTTTCATAAACTATGAGTGGAGAAGTAGTCACCAGGTAGGAGCTACGGGCACAAGAGGGTACTTAAAGGAAGGGGGCAGGTGCTGGACACGTGACAACTGGATATGTGGCTCCAGTAAGGCTGTTTTATTGGATTGAGGTGGGGTCTTGTGATTCATATTAAGCACCAGATGCCAAGGCTTAGAATGTCACTTAGAGAAGAAAAATGCTTCAGCTTTTGTTTTGGTCTGTCAGGACAGACGGACACATCATAACAAAGTGGTCGTTCCCTTAAGTCTGTGGCATGCTGAAGATCTTAGTTCAATTTTAGGACTCCATCCTTTACCCAGGTGTTTTTATTTCCTCCTCTACACTGCTTCTCTTTTATGAAATGCTGATGCGAGCTTTAAATATACTGTATGATCCAAGGTGGGTTGCCAAATTAGTTCTGAAAAGGGTTCAATTAGGCTGAGCCGGTTAAGACTGCTGAGCCGGTTAAGACGGCCCTTTTCAGATCTTTGCTCTGGCAATGCTTGAGGATTTCCAAGCTCACTGATTCTCTGTTGAGTATTCCAAGCCTGGAGACCATGTAGTCCTTTTTGGCAGAGCATTCAGGGGGATTCTTGTTCTGAGAAGCCTATCTTTGGAAACAATCTTTTGATGTTTTCCCAGAGTTCAGCGTTTGCGATTTGAAAGTCTTCTGGGGGAAATGTTTCTGCCTGGGTTTTCATGGAAACTTTTCTGTCCTATTTGACTTTTGCATTTAACAGAATGAGCTGCCCCATCGCGGTTATCACTTGGCACTCCAGTTTTGGATCTATGCAAACACCGTTTGGAAGCTGAAGAATTGCACACCCAAGTTGGTCAAATAACTCAATAGTAATCAAATTATTATCGCTCTGAATAGCGGAGCGATGCTGTCTTCGGCTTCTTCTCTGATGCCTCACAGAGCATCTCCTAGGGATATGAATCTTCTCTTGGGACAGAGCGGGAGTGGTCCAGAGACCCAAGTGTGCAAACTCAATGCTATTCCCATGAACTTTTTGAAGCCTGAACAACATAGAAATGGAAAGGAAATGCCAGAAAGGGGGAGGGAGATAGCAGAAATGCCATCCCAGAACAGGACACCTCTTCTCTCACAGCCCAAGTGCTGGGACTTGTAGACTAGGAAAGATTTCACCCATGGTGGAAAATTCGAGATTGAAATAAGAGTCCTGCTGTTCTCCTGCACCGTGGGAGGTCCTCTCCCTGTGCTCCTCTTTCCTGGCAGAAAGAGGAAGTGCTAGAGGAAAAAAAAAATGGCCTTTGAGTTTTGCTATCAGCAGAAGGGAGGCTATGGTAAGTTTGGTTTGGGTTTTAAAAGAAGTGATTAACATCTCTCTAAGGTCACAGGGAAAGCTGCTTGGGGGCTGTGGAGAGGGATGAGGGACAGATTTGACATAGCTGTCATTACCTCCCAAGGAGGCCCAAAGGGCTTGGAAAACCATCAAAGCAGGAATTCCCAAAGTACACGGTCAGGAAATTCTTGAAAACAAAGTTTTGTTTGTAGACGTAGGTGGCAGGACGCCATTGATAGAGCAGTAAAATTTGGGTTTCCAGGAGTTATAAGCAGGATGATACGGAACCAGAATGACTTATCAACCAAAGGGAAGTGCCCCAGATATGAGAAACACAGTTCCTAAGTGGGCCCCTGCGGTAGATGAATGTGTCTTACACAGTTAGCCAGTTCCCTAGAAGAACTCTATTTAGCATTTAGCACACACCTCACATGAACTAGGGATGCGGTCCCATGAATACCTTGTGTTTTGATGTTGCAACTTCCTGGTAAGTTACCTAAAGCCCTCTAGACTCCCACTACCCCTCTTCACCTCTGTAGCTCTTACTAGAAATTTGGTAATTCCCTAGAACATATTATTTCTGTTCAAGGCAAAAGTCTGGCAACCTTAAGGGCTTTGCAATTATAAAGACAAACTTGTCTCTTCTTTTCCCCCCAGGGCTGTTGAGAACAATGGTGAGACCACAATGGGCACTTCTGTGTGGTGAGGAACAACTCTAGGGAAGGACCCTGCTGGCTGAACTTTGTAGCATCTGTTTGATAAACCAGTTACTGGAGTCAGCACAGCCAGATACCCAGAGGGAAGACACGTCTGTGATGTGGTTTTGAGCACATTCTGTTTTTTTTTTTTTTTTTTTTTTTCTCATGGCTTTCCTTCTCTGAGTTCTAATGGCACCTTCTCTGTATTCCTCTCATGTCACTTCGCTTGGGAAAGAAAAGCAAAGGGTTCAGAGCTGGGATTCCTAGGGTCAAGGTGGCTTGCTACTGGCTTGCTGGTAGATGTATGTGTCTGTCCAGTGTCATTGGCTACACTGCTATCTGGTTAGAGCTGATTAGGTGAGAGTTTCCCCAAAATAAAGCAAGATGATAAACAAGAGGATACTTATCAAATCATAAGGCAACCTGCAAATGTTGCTTTTTATGGTGGTATTATCACATATTCCTAAATTGCTTATACCTTGAAAGCAGCGATCTATAGACAGTCATTGTTACCAGTCTCAGAATCTAGCTAGGTGACCTCCATTAACAATGACATTGAATGTAGTAGTAGAGAGAGCACATTAATCAGGAATAATCTCTCTTTTGAAGTTCAAAAACCCATCATAGCAGTAAGGATGGGACCTTAGGAGATTGTTTGCAGTATAGAGGGTAGGAAACATCAGAGCTCTTAATAAGGTCACTGTCATTCCTTCCTGCAGGAATAACTAGGAAGGAACTTCTCACTGGCAGCTTTGTTGGGAGTACTCTGGAGAGGGTGACTTCTGTGGGTGGCCATGTTTTGCATGCAGCTGCTTTTGAAAACCAACACCCATTTCAGAAATCTTGTCCCTAGGTGCTGAATGAGAGAAATAATCTGAGCAACTGGAAGAATCATGTCCCGCCACCTCCCCGCATACACTTGTTTTACCCAGATGGTCTTGGTAGCCCAGAGTAGGCTGAAGCAGCTATGTAGTTAGTGATGACCTTGAACCCTCCATCTCCTGCTACTACCTCCCAAGTGCTGCGATTATAGATGTGCACCACCACGTCTGGCACATGGTGCACCACCATGGGCATTTGAAAGAAAATTACAGATTCACTTTGCTAAGGGCAGATGATTTTGGTGTACCTAGCAACAGTCGGGTGACACTGGGAGTGATGAGGCAGCCTTATTCCTGTGACCGAATTCTAGATCCACTGTAGGCTCGCATATGCATTTGGAAAACCTGATAATTTCAGGAAGGCATTGATACGGCTCTGGGTTCCTTTTCCAGTGTGATATATGAAAGAATCAGTGGCTTAAGTGTTTCTTCTTCTACCTCACAACGCAACTCAGGCACGGTTAATCTTTGATGACAGTCACTCCCCGAAGCTCTGAACTAGGCGTTACCAGACCTCATTAAAGAGTGCCCAGGCTGTCTGTCTGACCAGCTTCGTCTCTTCCAGAGTCTCCATTCTCTATCTCCTGCATTTTCCTTTGTGTCTGAGTTTGGCATGTCTGCCTGGGAGTTCTCTCTTTGTGGGTTTGGGTGTGGCAGCGAAGACAAAGACGAACATCCCCCTGGCTGCCTCCCAGCTGTCTGCTTTCTTCTAGGGCCACAGCAGAACACCTGTGGGAAAGTCACTGCCGACTAGATGGATGGGGGAGGGAATCGGGTCTGTCTCAACACCTCAAGCATTTGCTGCCCTCTCCACTCTGTACCCAATTATCTCACAAGATAATAATGCTCATTTATTGCTCTCAAACTCTCTGCCTTCCCTTGATATTGTTTCACTGTATTGGCAAATTGCGTCTGCTTTCTCGTGCATGTTTGTTTAAACTAACATCTTCCACCTGTGGTGAGCTGTAAGCCCACAGCCTTAAGGATTACTTCGGAGCTGACTGTTTTTTTTTTTTTTTTTTTTTTTTTTTTAAATCATAATGGGCATCTTGAGGACAATGAGGGAATTTATGTATGGCACATCCATGGGTCTTTGCCCTAGCTTCACAACTGCACGTGGTTGTTGCTCAATAAAGATTTGGGGCAACTGGAAATTGAATAATGCCAGGTTTATACGTATGCCAGGAAAGTACAAAATAGAGGTCATAAATCATGAACGTGTTCATTAAAGACCCAGCTGGAAACTTGGGGTGATCACGTGATGGGGGGCTACTGACATCAGCTTTGACAGCGTCAATCATTTTGGTTAAATTTTGATTCCTTATCGTTTCAACTGGTTGCAAGCGGAGGCTTGGGATACGTAACTTCTATGAAAGGAAGTACCCAAGCAGTCCAAGGCAGGTTGTGAAAAGCTATGTCTTTGGGAGACCCAGAAGGCTGCCTGAGAGTCATTGTGAAGCTGTGGAATTGAGTTGGGCAATTTTTTCCATAGTTTCATTGCTGGCTCAATAATTCCCTCATCATCTGTGTATTTCCTTCTAATAAATCTTCTCGTTATGTTGTGTACGCACAGTTCTTTTAATTTCAGACTAGCTCAATTACTCCTCAGAACATTGTACAATTTCTATTGTGAATTGTAATTGCTTTGAGAGACAGACTGGAACTCATTTGCCTGCCTGTCCCCTCTAAGGTAATGCCACCCTGTCAACACACCAATAATTCATGACCTAAGGTTTTAAAATTACTTTTTTTCTTTCTCACTAAATGAAGGTCATCATTTGGATCTGTGTGTATGTGTGTGAGTTTCTCTCTCTCTCTCTCTCTCTCTCTCTCTCTCTCTCTCTCTCTCTCTCTCTCTCTTTCTCTGTGTGTGTGTGTGTGGTCTTCTTTTTGACCATACCTTGGAGACTTTCCTCTTCTTATAAAAGAATGTAAGGACAGCTGTAGAAAAAAGATATTTTAAGGCTAATTTCAAGGCTTCTCTCTGTTCTGAGATGGTGCTGACTAGGTGAGTCAAAATGCTATGCTTACAATGATGGCCAAGGACCTTTCAAAAACAGTGAGCTATCTATACCCGTTAACACAAAAGGAATAATCATTCATATTATTATGTTAAGCTTTTGGTCATGTGAATTAGGGCATTTTTATAACATGGTATTTTATTAATTCATTGAGAATCTTATGTAATATATTTTAATCTCCATTTTGCACCTGAACTCCTCATCCTTAAAATTTTGTGCCCCCTTCCTTTTTTCCTCTAAAACAAAGTGGGTTCACTTTTGTAGAGCATGCACTCATAGGTATGGGCCATCTACTTTAAGACCATACCCTTAAAGAAGCCTGTCTGTTCCTCTCCTGGAAGCCATTAACTAGTAATGTCTCCTTAGTAAGTGTGGAGTCTCCTGAGACCCTTTCCACCCAAACTAGAAAGGTAAGTGGCTGCATCTTGTTCTCATCTTTCAGCTGCTAAGAGTTCCAGTGCAGCCTTCCAGTCATGTCAAGAAGAAACACTTTTTCTTTAGTCTTCCACATCATTACGCTTTTCAACCTTTCCAGTCTTTTCTTTCTGGGATGGTTCCTGAGCCCTGGGGTAGGTGGGTGGGTAGTGCCATTAGCCGCTGAGGACTCAATAGATACTTATTCTCTGAGCACTTGTGAGTTTTTGCCCATTGCAAAAAGAAACTTCTCTGATGAGGACTGGGGGCTGCCTTGATCTATGGTCATAAAGTTATGTATTTAGGGCAGTTTGATACTATGCTCTTTTACAAAAATAACAATAGTAGCTTCACCTTCTGGGGTCTGTAAGCTACCCAACCTTGGATTCAGCACCAGGCCTGTGAAGTGGGTGTTACATTGAATCAGAAATCAGTGAGTTATTTCTATAGCATTGGTACCACTACTGTGTCCATGAGCATATCTTGCCGATATGGTAGACGTGTTTATTTTAGCCTGTGCTAACTAAGCATCTACTACAACCCCAGGCAATTCACTAGCAACTAAGTACATGAGGCAAACTCAGTCTTAAACAATTCATTAGAAGTCTGTCAAATGTGAAGTTTCTGCATCTACCACTTAATGTAGACTGGAAAGATCAAATGTACAGCGCAGGTGCATAATGTCCTTATACTGTTTATTATTAGTAGTGTATACGTTTTCCATGTTTGTGTTCTGATAGTGCCATTCGTATTCACAAAATTGTTTGCTAGAACCTAGTTAAATTTAGTTAGAGTCAATTGAATTAATTGTCCCTTTATCTAAAGGCTACTTCCTTCTGTGGGGGAATTCCTAAATAAAAACCATTTGAATAGTTTTCAGTTAGAGATAGAGAAAACAAAGCAACAACAACAACAAAAAAACCAAAACAAAAAACAAACAAACAAACAAAAAAAGAAAACACTTGAGCTATAACTGTGTCACTGTCAGATTCAACATAAACCATTCTTTTGCATTTGTTTGTTGTTATGAAGGTATGGCTTTCTTTGCCAGGCATGCTTCTTTTTTCTCTGATTCAGCTCAAACCTCCCTTATTTTTATTAGCCTTAATTAACTGACTCAGCCTCATTTCCTAAATCACTGATTTATCTGACCAACCTTTGACATATAGTTTGTACTTTATTAAAAACCATCCATGTTCAGGATGAGGCCACATTACCTAGCCTCTGGTGGTCTTTGAACACCTAACCCAGTACCTCTCATATAGCAAGTACTTAATAAAGAGATCCCATTTGCTAATGGATGCCGCTTAACACCCTCCAACCCCCAAAGTGTTAGCGGCTTGCATTAATTAATGCCCAAGGCAAAACATGTGAGAATTTCTTGTGCTCATCTAAGACAAATAAAAACCAAAGCAAACTCTTGAAATCCGAGAGCCTGAAACCTCATCTTGATAAAGGAAGAAACACTTTTATGAGCTCAGCCTTCATTCAGGATTTTGGCTTCTTCTTCCTGAATTGGCTCTGTACCACGCCACAGAAAAATTTGTTTACTTCCTAGGACCCTGGGCTGGGGGCAAGATGCCACCCATGCCTGCTTTTGTCATTTTTCATGTTGGGCAGTTGAACCTGTTCCAAATACAGTGTTATTTTCAAAGACGTTAAAAACAAAATGACCACAGAAAGAAATTCTGTTTTGAGTAGTGAATATCTTTCTATTTTTTTTGGTTTGGTTTTCACATCCAGATTGGCAAAATTGCTGCGTTATTGGTACTTGGCTGTTCACTATGCAGCATCTAATTGGAACAATTAAAATGATTCAGAAAAGCTAGGGTTATGAAGTCGAAGCTTGGATTTTCCTGGGAACCATTGAAGATTCTTGGCAGTTTGCATGAAACAGGCCTAGGCCATATGTAGGCAAATAACCATGCATTAAACAAATTTCAAATCTCCATGTAATCTCTCTTGGACATCTTTTTTCTTTTGTTTGCAAGGACAGAAAAAGAGATAGCACATGACACTGGGCATCAATCATGTCCAGGGATGAGATAATGTGCGTTGAAGTCCAGCACCCTGTAGACATGGAGTTTAAGGCAACAATCTCCATCTTCTTCTCCATCTCCCCGACTATCTGAGATACTTTCTCCTGGTTCAGAGAGATTATATGATTTTATGAGCTGTGTTCTAAACCCCTTATTTGGCAACAAGGAACCTTTGGTTAGTGTGGCAGGCAGACAAAAGGTTAGCACAGTTGTTCCTTAGAGTACCAGATCTTGTGAGCTTATATTTACTGAGAGAATCATTTTGGGGTTAGGAATCAATAGAGAATTCTTGTATTGTTCCTTTTCCAAGAGAGAAAAGCTGTCATGGAATCAGAACCCTTGGAATTTATTTGTGGCCACAGAGATAATCCCTTTCATAGGAAGAATGAACTAACACATAACTCCCAATGCTAAGCATATTATCTCTTACTGAATCCCCCTTTCTCCAGTTATGCATTCTAGTTATAGAGAAAAAAATTTGGCTTTTAGAGTGACTCTCTCTTGTGCCATTGTGTTTTGGACTTTAAGGTTGTTCAATTGAATTAAGACTGGCCTAACGCTTCAAAGTTCTCATCTGAAGGAGACTTGGGTTAATCACTGAGCTCGTCGATGCTATGGCAGAACAATCTCAGATCAGGTTAAACTGTGTATGTTTGCCCACAAATCCATATTTGCATTTGCATCTTAGCCAGTCTTCAGTTCTTGGAAAGCAGTTTTCACACATGCTGAGCCTTGGTGGGAAAATATAAACTCCTGGCTTTGAAGGGTGCCATGTATGCAAATGTAAAAACATGGTAGGATAAAATATATTTCCCTACTGGGCCAACTTTGGCTTCATCAACTTCTCATTTCTGTTGGCGTCTATTGCTTTCACTGTTCTGAAAAATGTAAGTGAAGTGTGGGTGAACTTTACCTGGATAACTTGTGTTGTATAGACATTGGATTTGTACCATCCATACTGTTGATTGTTCATGTGTGTTTTGTATGATGTTTGCAAGACAGTGTCTTGTTCATTCTGCCTGTCAGGAAGCAGCTTGGGTATTTCCAGTGAGATGCTTTCATCTTGGTACTGTGCCTTAAGGGTTCTTCCAAGGGCAAATGACCAAATCTAAATTGAGGAGTGAAGTGGTGGAGGTGGTTTGGGGTAACCTTATTTATGGAAAGCATGGAAAGTTGAAAATAACTACTATTAATAGGTGCAACCTAGTCAAGAATTTTGTATGAAAAAAAAAAAAAAAAGATCACTGAGGAACTTTGAGTTTAGGCCAGCTCTCTTGGGAAGTCCTCACAAGTGTCTGTAACTCATGGGTGTGGCCATGGAAAAGCATAATAAAATAATGAAATATCACAAATGCTCATTTTTGTAACAAAGCTGTTCAGTGAAACTGGAGACTCAATTCGGAGATGATAGAGGGGTGCTTTCATTTTAGCAGAACCTTTTTGACCATTGATTTGGATACATCTTATAGGACCTCTAGTGATGTGCTTGAATTATTTTGAAAGCTGAGCAGTTGTAGTGAGATATCCACCCCACCTGCACCTGTTGCACTGACCACACCCATTGGGGCATGGGGACAGGTGTGGATGTGACCTGGGGGGGGTCTAGGTCTGGGGTCTGGATATGTAATTCATGCTATTTGCTCTTGTTACCTCACTAGCAATAAGTCTTAAGTTTGTATGTTCTTACTTTTCCTTTTCCTTTTCCTAGAGCATACTTGTTATTTACTGTCTTTGTATACAGTTTTATATCAACCCTAAATCTTTTCTTTAGACAAAAAGGGGAACTGTAGTGAGATGTCCAACCCACCTGCACCTGTTACACTGACCACGCCCTTTGGGGTGTGGGACAAGGTGTGGGCATGACCTGGGGGGACCCCAGCTCACTCTCTTGTTTCCTGGTTGGAAACAGAGAGCATCCGGAGGCATCCTTGGGACAGGAACCTAAGGCAGCCATCTGTTTCCGTTGTGATTTCTCCCTGAATAAACATCCATTAACCTATCGTTTCCCAGATTCTTATTTACCATGCAATAAGCAGTGAAGGTGATCTAGGCACCAGAATGCAGAGAACCATCATTTTGCCAGGTACTGTGTGTGCAAAACATCACGTATCCAGTGGAATTTATATTCCAGGGACAGAGCTCAATGAAAGGGCCGAACGTTGTGCCTAGCATACGATAGGCATTTATTGTCATCTTTGCATTTAGAATCCCTCCTGGCCATCTCTGAGCTTGTACTTTGGAAAGAAAACAGACATGAAGCTGTTGATAGCCACATGGCAGCACACTGCTATGACATTGTGTTTATAGTGAGTCACACTGAGTTTTACTGGTTCAGAGAAGGCAGACATCAATATGAGTGAGGCAGTGGGTAAGGCCTGGTGAGGCAGGATGGACCTGAACTAGATCGAACCCAGGTTGGTGAGGACCTGGACAAAGAGAAGGGGAGTGAGGGGCTGAGGTCAGAAATTGGTGTGGCGTGATAAAGGGAACTAGGTGACAGGGCAGTAGCTGGAGTCTGGATGCCACCCATTTACATCTGGCTTTTCTTGTGCTTAGTGGGAAACATCTGCCCACTTTTTAGCTGGATTGGGACAGAGTGTAATTGATTTGCTGGTGTGTGTGTGTGTGTGTGTGTGTGTGTGTGTGGCACATTGCTTTGGCTAGTGGCCTACAGCATGCTGCAGCCTGGATTGCTGGAGACAGACTAGGAATGTGGACATGAGCCTTTCTCCAGCTGCTGGAGTAATCCGGGAAGATGGACAGCAGCAGACTCAGAAGGTCGCAGGTGAGAGAAGCAGCCTCTGGAGGGAGCACACACAGGCTGGTGAGTAGCACAGGTGGAGGGTCAAAGGAGATGTGGGTGATTTTTGAGTATCAGCTTGAAGAAAGGTCCACCAGTTCATGTAGGAGGGTGGCATTTTTGACCCAGCTTTGTACACGTAGTTGCTGTGACACCGTCCAGTCACTCTTCCCCAGTTTCCTTCTGTTTTGAGCAATTGCTGGCTTTAGCCATTTACTCAGCAAGAAAAACAGCTGAGTCATTTTCTGAGGGTGCCGTCTACCTAGATAATTACTCTGAGGATGGAAACTCTAAACAGAGCCCTCATGCATACTGGTTAAGCTGCTGAAAATATTTGCTACTCAGTGGTGGCAAAACATTCCTTTGCCTAGTGACAGCTTTGGTGGGGCCACCACACTCATAAAGGGGCAGGTCTTCTCTGTGTTTTCCTGCCAACCCCTGAAGCTTAGCAGTTTGCTGTGTGCCTCGTAGATTCTTTAAGGATCACTTGAGACTGACCATCTAGAACATCGGTTGGTCAAACAATACTTTCACAGGGATTGCCATCAGAAAGCACAGATATTTGCAATATGTTCATAACAGTCGCAAAATTACAGTTATGAAGTAGCAATGAAAATAATTTTATGGCTGTGGGTCACCACAACAAGAGGAATTGCGTCAAAGGGTCACAGCATTAGGGGTATTAAGAACCAATGATCAAAGATCTTGCTTTTCATTTCTACAGTGGCTAAACTTTCCAACCGACATGTCTACCTTTCTCTTAAGCTCTGTATGTACTGTAGTCTTGAAAGCACCAAGCTGTTTCTTTCTTGGTTAGTCATACAGCATATCTCTATTCTCTGCCTGGGAAGAGGACTTCGTTTTTCCCCTGGCCACCAATTTATCCAGAGCAATGCTTTAAACTAATGATGTTTGTGGCTATAGAAACTAAGGTGAGATATCAGCAGGGGATTCTTTGCATAGATGTCTGAGATCATTTGGCCATTATCTGTTTAATGTAATTGACTTTCCAAGTTCAACTTAGAGTGTTTCCATCCATGGACAGAATATTACTTCTTTAGGTAGCACTATTGTAAAACATTGATTTCTGAGCACAAATTCTCCACTTTAATTTATAAGGGCACATGTTATAGGCCCATCCATGGTGTAGAGTAGGATATCATGCCAGATTCCTATTCAGAACTTAATTATTATACAAGACTCCAGCAGAGTGATTTCAAAGTCTTTTTTGAAGGGCTGAATATTCAGTTCTCCATACCCACAGCTGCCAATTCCTATGTTTTTTAGTGGCTTCCATTCTCCATTTGCTGAAGATATAAAACCACATCTCAGAACGCATGTAGAAACACTATAAAAAGCATCCATGATTAATAGAACATTTTCAACATTAACTGTCTTAACCAATTCTATTAAAAGAAAACTTAAAGAATATTTCCCCCCTTTTTTCTCCTTCCAAGTTTGAGGGGTGTTCCAAATATGGAAGCCTTCTGTCAGATTCCCCTTGAATCCACGGGAGACCGTGATTGTCACATAAAAAGACAGAGATTTTTTCCTCCTTACCTCCCACATTGTTGTTTTAACCATTTTGGAACTAAACTGCGGCGAAGATCTTGGTACACTTAAGAAAATAAAACAGTCCCTCTCATCTAAGTCTGTTGTCATTGCTCAAATGGCAGGTTAAAAGTGAGAGCAAGCTGTTACTCCATTGACTTACATTTGTGTTTCTCCCCTCTCCATGACTCTTCTCTGTCTCACAATTTCCTCCTCTCTCTTCCCTCTAGTCTTCCCCATGCCAACCCTTCCCTTCACAGACTTCATCTCACAACAAACTGACATGGCAACACCACAGAGGCGGTGATGATCAGGTTTCAAAGGACAACACAGCATGCTGAAGAGAAACAATCACCAGAAAGCAAGGACTTATAAGACTTGCAAGATAAAAGGACCTTATTTTCTTGGCAAGCTCCATAGACGTTCTGCAATGACGAATGATATGACTGTTATCTTGACACCGTACTCTCCCATGTTGAAACTGTTTATGAGAACCAAGCATCATATGAAGAACAGATTGCCAGACGCTAAGTAAATCATTGTAAAGGGTGGTGAGTCAAGTATTGCCAGTTTTACCCACATTGTCATTGTTATGATGTAACACATTCCTCAAGACTGATATTGTCTCCAAATTTGGGCACAAAAGCCTCTCCTTGATCAGTTGGCTGAGAGTCTCTGCCTCCTGATATGTCACACTCAGACACAGCTGCAGAGACCCAAGCATCCTGATTTGGACATACCCTAACCTGAGTTAAGCACAAAGAACAGCACAGAAGAGATAGAATATTTTAAAAGGTGTGTGGAGATTACACAAACTGTAAATTTCAACCCTTGCTCAAGCAATAAACCCTGTAATCCTCTAAGCTCTGCTAGCAGTGATTAATAAACAGTGGGTGTGTGTTAAGCATATGGAAAAATCATCCCATCTGGACCATTTAAAACTAGGACATAGACTTTATCTTTGTTTATTTCATCCTTAGCTAAAAGGCTTATTATGAATTGCAATAATCCAAGAAGCCAACCATGGAGGACAGACAAACTCTTTAGATAAAACCAAAAAAGCAAGCTCTGTAACTGAGTACCAGATGTATTTTTGGGTTTAGCCCTTGTACATATTTAGCTGAGCTTTTCAAGTGAGGAAGATTTGCATGTTTGTTTTGCAATACTAATGAATATGTTTTTGATTTACATTTTAGAAAATGGAAACTTTTATCTTCTTAGGGCTTTGGAACTTAATGACTTCCAGAGGGTAGCTTCGTGTCCTCTTTTAACCCTTCACCATGAGAAATGTATCGCGTTCTGAGGCCCAGCCCTGGGTCTTGCCGAATAAAACCCTTAAGATACTGTGATTCTATCGTTGCTGCCGGGATGGTAAGGGTGAAAGAGCATTTGACATTCAATCTAGTGAAAACATATGTAAATAGCAAATTATTTTTAAACTTTAATGTGAATCTTGGGGGTATAAAAATGATTCCACAGATGATCTTTGTATTAGACAAATGAACACAAGTCTTTGGGATGAACGTTTGCTTTGGGAGGTAGAATCTTCCGTGTTGCTTCAACTTTCTCAGAGACAAAGATTGTTGAAGGAGCAAAATGTCACAGTATTTTTAAAAAACTATTCTGGAAGATATCCTTAGGATCAGTTCTTCCTTCCTTCCAATTTCTTTGAAGATGTTACGTGGAAAAAAACTCAGTAAACACATTTTACCCCCAAGACTTCCTTTCCTTGTAATTTGGGCTGGATGAGGACCTTATCAGAAATGGAAAATTTATCCTTGAGGGATAAGAGGATTTTACAAGAAGATACAAATGAGAGTTGTGAACTCTCATTATTTGACAAATGGTCCAAAAAGATTTCCTTCCTTTAAACTTTCTCAGTAGTTTTAAAAAAAATAACATGAAACATGAGACAGAATAGAAAGACTTTTAGAACCTGTGTTAGGGCCATGAAATCTCTTGAATGCTTAACATTCTGGAACAAACAAATGGAGGTGTTATGTCACATGGAGCGTGAAGCGATAGGGAACATTTTACATTGGTCCTACAGTTCATTGAAAATGTCCTAGAGAGGACCAAACAGTTCCATGATAAGGAACCTAGTGGCATTTTTATGGTTTCACATCTGAAGGCATCTGACCAGAAGACCCTAAGCCTACTTCTTCTCATGGGAAATCATTTTACCCCTGGAGAATATTTTTCCCACTCAGAGTCTGTTAATAACTAGTTTCAACTTTCCAGACAGTTTTATAGTGTTGTATTAAAATTAGAGACATATTTGCTGTGAGTTCTTGGATAGCAAGCATTTTCTAACACAATTTCTTCAAAGCAAGCAAGGTTGAAATGTGGTGTAATAATTCCCTATTTTCCCTTTCAAAATTCTCCAAAGCTTTATGTTCTATTCTAATTTAAGATGCTACAGAAAACTACTTAGATGTCTTTAAAAACTAGATGCCTTCCTTATTATTCTGAATTCCAGACTGGAAATATGCTTCCTTAAGTCTGATCTTAAGTTGTTATATCTTAAATTATTTATTCATGACTAGCCTATTAATTTATCCTTCTCCTATGTAACAAAGAGGAAGGGGACAGTTAGCTAATTGATTCTATAAACATTTCATGCCAGAAATTTAGTGCTAGTCTCTTTATTGTCTTAGAAGAAAGCACATACAGGTCTTATGGAGGGGAACTGAAGCATAGGTAATTGCCCCAACCTGGGCAAGAGCTAACAACATTCAAACTCAAGTCCTTTTGCTTTCTCAAATCATCTTCTGCATCCGATATCACAGTGTTTGAATTACTGTTTCCCAGTCACGAGTCTAAAGCCTTTTTGATAGAGCTTCTTAGAATGACTATTGCAGGTATCTGGAATAATGGAAATCACTTTGGGGCATAAAAAAGTAATTCTGAGTAAGCCTGCTAGATGAATGTGTATGAGCAAATAGTAAAGATGGAGACCAGCAGGACAACAGTGGCCTTGGCCTTTCCTTTCTAACTAGTGTACAGTTTCTGTGGGAACTCTGATGAGCGTTAGGGATGCTGTTTACCTAAGAAATCACATACACATAAAATACTTGCTTTAAGATTTAGAAACTTGAATGTGTGGTGAAGCTGCTTGGGTTGATGGGTTCCATCTGCCTGGAATCTCTGATGTTCTAAAGTGTGGTTCATGCACAGCAGCTTCAGGAGTTTCTGAACTGTCTTAGTAAAGAGAACCTCTGCCCCCCACCAGATCTAGGATGCTAAATGAAATGCTAGAGATGGAGGATGTCCCTTCAGCCGTCCAGGCAGGGCTCATCCAACATGTCTTCATGATGACTGACTATTTATTGCTTTTTAGAAATTTTGAGGGACACAAAGTTTTCTAAAATGAGCCCCTGTTTTTTTTTTTTTGTGAGCACAGCGATGAAATTCTTTTTATAAATGGAAATGAAATCTGTCTCCCCTCCTTATCATGGCTCCCACTTCTGCACTGTCAGCTGACAGTTTGAAGCTTCCCTCCCTCCCCCCAACTGAGACTCACCTCCTGAATGTTTCCTTGTTCTGTAGATATGGGAATTACAGCTGACATCTTAGAATCAAACTTGGGGTAGTTACACATGTAGCAAATTCTTGAATGTATACATTAAAACCCTCCAATATCCCCGAAATAGAGTTTTACATAAGCTCTCAGTCAATCATGACATTGTGAAGGGAAGAGGAGGGAGGTCAAATATTTGACTGAAAGAGCTCACATTATTAAGATTGTATTAGGGGTTCAATTTTATGCAAGCCTTCCTGTAAATTTCCCCTTCACATCCCCGTCTCACATCATGCCACTCTCCTGCTAGCTTGAATTGTCAGCACACCTGTACCTTTTTAATGATTATGGCTAAACCCCAGTGCCAGCTGGGGAGGAAGGTCACATTTCATGGTGGTGTAACTGGAGAACAGTGTTTCTTAAGAGTAGAGGTGGCAGAGCCCTTTTGGAGAGTCTGAGAACATAGACCTATTCAAAAGCCACTTACCTTTGGTAGTGAATCATCTTTTAAATACTTGATTGATTGGGCCTCGATCTTTATTGTAGCTCTCCTTCATATAGCCAGGGGTTGAGTGAGCGGTCAGAACAAGATAGGTCGACTAACAGAAGTAGACTCTGAGCTGCAAGACAAGGACAGCTGCAGGTAATTGGAGCTAGTATGGAACAGGAGGTTTATAACACACTTTCACACCTCTGCCCTGTATGAACGAATGAATGGATGATTCTTCTTGTTTAGTGGCCACGAGTCATCTTTATTAATGGAACCCATGTTTGCAGTCACAGTAATTAAAATGTAACTCCCATTTCTATAATTTCTATAGCAAGCCTGTTACCTAAAGCCAGAACCTGGTGATGGGATGCCGACATAGGTGAGTACAGCCATAGTATCTTTCAAACTCCAGAATGCCTCCCGAGGGGAAGCTGTGATGTGTAGTTTAAGTTGTCAAAGTCACCATGGATTCAAAAGAGAAAGGGGGGCATCTGAAAGATGAAAAGTATTTAGTGCTTGAGTTTAAACATTTTTCGTTTCATTTGTAGAAACACAAAAATATCCAAGATCTAATCTTAAACTAAAACTTGGCTGGAAGAGACATGTGCAATAAATTAACAGATTAAAGTTGTTTACACCTTTGGCACTCTTAAGTCTCATATTTCTGCTTTAAATAGCTTTCCTGGTAATTACACACTAGACTGTTTCAATATATAATTCTAAAAGTTGCATGAGGGATAACATTTTTTTGGGGGGGTTATCAGTGCCATTTCCTTCTCAGCCTCAGCCCTAAAATGATTATTGATGATAATAACTATCATCCATATTTATGATTGACTTGATTTCATGTGAATAAATCCAGAATTTGGTCAAACCACTTTCCACATCTTTTGTGGGACCTTTCTTTATTAGACACTACTTCAATGCTTTGAAAGTATGACTATTGAAATGAAATCAACACAATAACACAGATATTCATGTAGGCCTCCGTGAGGTAGGTGCATATCACAGATGTAAAGGAAGATGTTCTCTGGACTTTCAGGGGCTTGACATTCAAAGGAGAACTTTCAGATGACAGTCGATTAGTATTACAGAAGGACATCCAGAGATAGAGATAGAGATAGAGATAGAGATAGAGATAGATAGATAGATAGAGAGAGAGAGAGAGAGAGAGAGAGAGAGAGAGAGAGAGAGAGAGAGAGAGAGAGAACTGTGATTCCAAAAAGGGAAGAAAATATCATTATATGCTAAATCTGTGCATTTGATGTGGAACAAAGTCCAAGGGCTTCATCTCTGTGGCCCATGGGAATCACACACAAGCTGCCAACTCCTGTTCTTATTTCTTCTTCTGTTCCTTCTTGTCTCTCATTGTTTCTACTTCAGCCTCCCTCCAGGAACTGTAGCTATTCTCCTTCATGCTTACCATCCTCTCCTTTTGTACTATTTGTTTTACAGACACTTCCAGCAATTCCTTCTCATCTTTGCTTAAAATATTACGTTAATGAGGACTCCCCTTTTTATTGTAGCTCAGACTGGCCTGGAACTCATGGTAATGCTCCTGCCCCTCTACCCTCCCAGTTGCTAGTATTAAGAGTGTAAACTACTATGTCTGGCTTGGAAGTTATTTCAGAACCACTTCATTCAGAAATCTAACCTCTGAGATTTCTATTTATCATCAATTTTTACTTAATTCTGTAGCATTTTGCTCATTCTAGTATTTATCTAGATTATTTTCTTTTTTCTTTTTCTCTGCCTCAGATGTGTGCCCCTTGAAAGCAGGGATTTGTCTGTTTTATTCACTGCTATATCATTAGAATATCCTTAGATGATTCAGTGTTCAATTTTTTTTTAAAAAAATTGCAAATTCTACAAACTTAGCTAAGATGAAGCCTACTGGGGCCCCATGAAGGTCTCAGCACCTTGTCAATGCCTCCTGGAAGGACAACATTCTCAAAGCCCAACTCCTTCTTTGAACTCTTTTCTTTCACTTTCCCTGGAGATGGTGCAAAGTAATCCACATGAAACAAAATGTCTGGTTTCCCCAAGCTAAGGAGGAAGATGGAAAGGTTAGAGGAGGGAGAAACAGGCTTAAAGTAGCCAACAAGAGTAGAGGTAGCAGAGAGTAGAGGTAGCAGGTCCAAGAAAGGCAGCCACTTCTCTGGAGCAGGATTGCGCATGTGAACACCTGTCCAGAAGCTCACCCCAAGACCTCTTTCACCTCAGGGCGAACCCCTCTTTTTGGTGAGCTGCAGGGCTCTCATGCTCTCATGAGACTTTTCTTGCAGTTGTAAACTGAGCTTCTTGATGAGTGGTGGGGGAAGGGGAGGAGGCATAATTCATTTTTATAAGACACTCTGAGATTCTTGCATGAGAGGTGCTAAATATGCAAACTGTTAGGTTTTATTTTTAAATTGTGCAAGCTATATATTTTCCCCATTAAATGTTCACTTGCCTGTTATCCTCTTTTTGGCCTGAGAAAATAATACAACCCTAATCATATATTACTCAATTACTAGGATACATTTGAAATATTAAAAAAAAAACAATTTTTCTTTGATAATGGAAAGAAGTGCCTCCAGTTACTTAAAAGATAATGTTGGCTACAGTGATTCCATGTGTTCACAGCCAATGTCAGTACCAACCAGTCTTTGGCCAATGTACCTGAATCAACTGTGGTGATATGGAGTTACAGGCATAGGATTTCCGTCTGTCTGCATGCCTCTCCCCGCTTAATCTTTCCATTCCTGCCTGCCCCTTAGGTGCTTGACATTTTCCAAAGTTTGTTTGTTTGTTTGTTTATTTATTTATTTATTTTACTTTCCATATATTTTGGTTCTTTATTGTCAGGGCACTCAGTCCCTCAGTCCCTTTTTGGAATCCTATTACCTCCTCCCTATTGAGAAATTTCTCCCTTACCTAATGCAGACCATTGTTTCTGGATGGTTAACCTTGCTTATGAGAAGCAAACTGTGGGCCTCAATGTTGTGACAATCCTCCTGCCTCAGCCTCCTGATCGCTAGGGTACCACACCAGCTTGAGCATAAGCTTTTGTCTTCTGACATTTTCTATGTGGGATCTTGGGTGAGTTGTGTAATCAACTTGATCCCCTCTGCGGCTTACTGTAGATATTGTGACATGTTACACAGGCTTGCAGAGGAGTCAATGGCCAGAGACCCCTTGGGTAAACAAAGTACATCTGACAATAACTTATCTGGGCAACCGTGTGTATCTCAATAAGAAGTTGTGATATAGATCCCAGCATTGAAATTGGGCACTGAGTATGTGATTTATGGAAGGGACTACTGTATTAGATACTTTCAGAAAGCAGGGACCATCTTAGGTGTAGAAACTCAAAAAAATGGATACTGGAGAGCTGGAGTTAATAAGTAGGTTGCTCCCCTTCATTGTAGGCACCAGAAGGATGCTCTATCATTTTAGAGTGGCACTATGGGTAATCATGCTTTTGTTCGTGCTTGGACAACGTTATGCAGTGGCTTTGCTTTGTCTCAGTCTATCCTGGTTTCAGCCACCTAGCCCGAGGTTGGTGTTCTGTTAGATGGTTTATGTCTCACAAAATTTAGCAAGACTCTACTGGGAATGCCAGGCCAACTTCAGAAGCTGGGGAATGATTTTTTTTTTTTTTTTTTTTTTGCTTTTTTCATTCTTTTTAAAAAACATAAGTCCTTGGCACAACATCTAGCCCCGAGGACTCGTACATTGTGGTATTCTTTTTTCATCATGAAAATCTAAATTACGCACTCAGTCATCTCAATTCCAGAATAAATAATACCAGTTTCTTGGGCTGAGACTCTGGTGACTGGAGGGCAATAAAGACAAGGCACATTTCCTTCAACTTCATGCCAGAGCCCCGCTAAACACATTACATAGATGATCATGTATGCCCTCTGTCATGATCTGATCAGGGAGAGATTTTTACTTCGGCAACCTGCCTGCAAGGGAACTGACTTCAGAGAGGTTAAGAAGGCCTCCTGTCACACACGGGAGAATAACGGAAGGGAGGGTGGGTCTGATCCAGGAATTTGCGTCAGAGCCTACCTCCTTACTCATTGTATAGGGCCCCCTTCTGTTTCCTGAGGTATTGTGGGAACTCCAGTCCACGGACTTTCCAGCATCTGTTACACTTCTTCCTCTTCTTTGGAATTACACCTAGTGCTGTATTCCTTGTATGTATTTTACAAAAATCCTTTGACAGAACCCGTTAGCGGATAGCGGCACAGCGTGCTGCTTTAAGTCAGTAGTTTTCGCCTTCGGCATTAAGTGCAGGGCAAATCTAGATTTAATGTGAACGTTTTAAAAATCTTCTCTTTGGACTAGAGGACAACAGCCATCCTAGATTGTGAATTCCAAACACATTATGTTCCCCTCGCCACTTTTAAGAAACGCGTTTACAGTGCTCAAGCATGATGGTTTTTTGGAGAGTTAACAGAATGGTAATACAAAACAATATGCACCAGCCTCAAACTGGCACTTGCTTGGGCTTATTATAATGTTGCTATATCAACATTCGGCTGATGAGAATTCAGGTTTCTGGCAACCCACAGTTACATGCGTTTGTGTCTGCCTTTTACAGCCTTTGGTGAAAATAGAGATCTCGGCTGTGTACAGAGAAGGAGAGAATTAAAATAATTTGAGACCCTAATTGATGCCAGAAACTGTCCTAATTGCATATCTGCCAGTTCAGTTCCTCATCGTAACACCTTGGGAAAGGGAAGTGTGAACTGTTCGTTGGTAGGCTGCTGTCGGTCCTCCGTTGGTGACTGTGCTGCTCTCTTTGAAATTGTTCTTCTTGTTCTGAATGGCGCTTTTTTAAGGTAAGTCTGACACTAAAATTATTTTTATGGTTAGTAAGATGGCTCAGTGGGTAAAGGTGCCTGCTGCCAAGCCTGACCACCCGAATTCGATTCCTGGGGCCCACATGGAGCAAACAGAAAACTGACTCCTGCAGACTGTCTTCTGATCTTCACATGTGCTCTCTCTCTCTCTCTCTCTCTCTCTCTCTCTCTCTCTCTCTCTCTCTCTCTCTCTCTCTCTCTCACACACACAATAAATGCAATACATCTTTTTTTTACTGTTTTAATTAATAATTTGAAAATTTTACATGTCTATCCCAGTTTCCTCTTCCTCCCTCCCTCCCTCCCTCCTCCTCCCTCCCTCCTCCCTCCTTCCCTCCCTCCCTCCTTCCCTCCCTCCCTCCCTCCCTCCCTCCCTCCCTCCCTCCCTCCCTCCCTTCCTCCCTTCTTCCCTCTTTCCCTCTTATCCTCTTTCCCCTGTGACATGCACCCTGGCCACCCTCCCCTCCCATCCCCCCCACCCCCATTCCACTAGTAGGGCTATGCTATCCAGGTTGGGTCATGTAAATCTGTCAAGTCATTTGAAGTAGGGACTAGGACTTCTCTCTATCTTTTAAAAGGACATTTTAAAATTTAGAGTCAAACCCCATACCTCCCTGCTAAAAACTTACCTTGGCTTTCCATTGCACCTGGAATGAAATCTCAGTCCTTACCATAACCCTTGTTTCCGTTGGATCTGGCCCTGGCTGGTCTCTGACGCCATCTTAGCCGTTCTCCAGCTTGGGTACCAAAAGCACATTTGCTTTTGTTTTTTTTTTTCTTTTCTTTCCATCTCAGATATGTCCTCACCTTAAGATTTTTACACTTGAGGATTTCTAGACCTCGAAACTTCCAGTCTTTAACTCTTTCTTTGCTTGCCTTGTTGCTCTTCAGCTTTGAACATCAATGCAGTTTTCTCTGGGAAATCTCCTGGGAACGCAGCAACTACAGTTGCTGTCCTTTCCCTATGATGACAGCCCTTCTCCAGGCCATCATGATTTTCTGTATGATGTTTTCCACCCTGTGAAATTGCTGTGCTTGCTTGCGTTTTCACACGAGTCCAGTTGTGGAGGAGTGGTCAGTGGTAACAAGATCTTATCTGGTTGATGCTTAGCCTAGATTGTACCTGGGATCAGCTATGTGATCTGTGACTGGCCACATCTGTGAGGAGTTTTCTTGATCAGGATACTTGAGGCAACCCACCCTAGTTGTGCGCAGCAACTTCTAGTGGCAACCCAGATAAAAGGAGGTATAAGAGAGGAAACACTTGGCCTCTTGCCTTACTGCCTTCTGCTGGCGAGTTCACCTATCCTGTTGCTGCTGTGGCAGCTACTACAATACTTTGCTGATATATAGAGCAACAGAACACGGAATGAAATCGTATTGAAAAAGGCTGTATTAAACTGGTGTAACTGGAGGTTTTTTTTGTGCCACCCTCCAGCTGCTCTATAATCATTTTATGTATTTTGTTGCAATATTAGAACACAGCTCCTTTGTCCTTTCAATAGCTCTGAAAGAACAGTGGCTCTCTAGGAATTCTCCAGGCCTTCAGTACCAGATTGAGCCTGATGAGGCAACTAGGCTGGTAGACAAAAAAAACAAAAAACAAAAAAAACCAAAAAACAAACAAACAAACAAAAAAAAAACCAAAAAAACCCCAAAAAACAAACAAACAAACAAAAAAACCCCAAAAAAAACAAAAAACCAAAAAAAACCAAAACCAAAACCAAACCAAACCAAACCAAAACAAACAGACAAAAAAAAAAACAGTTGTGTTTTTCGTTGCTCAATGCGAAGGCAGTCCAGACTGTATCGTTGGTTAATAAAAAAAGCTGATTTGACCAATAGCCAGATAGAATAGATCCAGGTGAGAAATCCAAACAGAGATACTGAGAGAAAGAAGGCAGACTCAGGGAGATGCCATGTAGCTGCCAGAGAAGTAAGACACCAGATCATTACTGGTAAGCCACGGCCATGTGACAGTACATAGATGAATAGAAATGGGTTAATTTAAGTTACAAGAGCTAGCGAATAATAACTCTGAGCCATTGGCCAAACAATTATCATTAATATTAAGCCTCTGAGTGATTATTTTATAAATGGCTGTGGGACTGGTGAATGGCACAGAAATACAGTTACACTAATCTAATACATCTTTTTTTAAAAAATACATTTTTATTCTATGTATTCTGTTGCTCTAGAGCAGTTATTCTCAAACTTCCTAATGCTGTGACCCTTTAATACAGTTTCTCATGCTGTGGTGACCCAACCATAAAATTATTTCAATTGCTACTTCATAGCTGTAATTTTACTACTGTTATGAATCGTATAAATATCTGATATGCAGGGTATCTGATATTCCACTCCCATGCAAGGGTTGTTCGACTAACAAAGAGGTCATGGCGCACAGGTTGAGAACTGCTGCTCTAGAGAATTCTAGTAGATGTTATATCACCAAACCTAGTTCACTGTTACATAAGTGAATATGCATTTTTACGGTTGACAAAATGGCATAACCATAACGATAACCATCACAATGGCAACTAACCACATTTTATTTATTTATTCTCAGATATGAATACATTTGTGCTTGTTTGTGTGTGTGCCAATGCATACACACACACACACACACACACACACACACACACACACACACACACTTGTGAATGCCAGATGACTTCTTGGGTATTACTCTTCAGGTACTGTCTATTTTTTTGAGACATCATCTTTTATTGGCCTAGAGCTTGCCTTTCAACTTGCTGGCTGGCCAGCAAGCCCCAGGGATCCCCACCAGCCTGTCTTCCCAGTGCTAGGATTACAAGTGTGCACCACCACACTCCATAATTTATTAAGTGACTTTGGTGTGACAGGCACCCAGTAATGGACTTTAAAAACAAAGTCTCATCTTATTTCACCGTCAAATCATCCATAAGGATTACCCCAGGTGTGTGCAATCTTCTTCTCAGAGAAAGATGTGGAAAGATAAGGCTGCCACATGGTCAAGCACATTTATAGATCCATCATCCTGTAGGATTGATTGTTACCCTCCCCACTGTGTAGTATATATGGCTAACTTAGATTAGAACAGGAGATAAAATTCTGCTTCTGATATGATGGAAATCCCAGGGCCCACAAAAATGGCCCACTAGCTGAGGCAGGATTATGGTGCAGCAGGGTTCTGCTCTAGGTGGCCGGCTAACAGCATTAGAAATCTGTCCACTGTTTTGCCAAAAGCCAGCACCATCTTTGCTTTTACTTTTAATTGACACACGATGGTTATGTATGTGTTTATAAAAGACAATCTAACATCTCAAGGCATGTACCCTTAGCCTAATAAGAACCTCAAACATTTATTATCTCTTTGAGGGGAGAACATGGAGAGTCCTGCCTTCTTTCGAATAGCATGGTGTCATTTGTGTTCCTTACTACATTACACAATACAGCACCAGAATTTATTCTTAGTTGTATTCTTGTACCATTTGTTCATCTCTATTGACTTCACCTTTTGTGCTAACATCTCCATCTCCAGACAATGGCTATCAAGTTATCTGCTTTTATGATATCCATCTTTAAAGGCTGAAAATGAGTAAGATCAGGAAGTATCTGGGTTTCTTTTTGTATCTGTTTTATTTCAGTTAACACGGTTTCCTCCAGGTTCACCCATGTTGTCATAAAGAATAGTACTTCATTCTTTTTATGGTTGAATAGCATTCCCCAGTGTTTATACACACCACATTTTCTTTAGTTTTTCTGCAGAGAGACATCTCAGTTTGCTATAGTGAATACTACTGATGATCATGCAAGGGTGCATATCTTCAGTATACTGATTTCATTTTCTTTGGATAAACAGTGGTGGGGTTGCTACATCAGACAATGAAGGGATGTGTTTTCTAGGAGGACTGTTTCAGAAGTTCTTCCTAAATAAGTTACAGAAACTCTAGCTTGCCTTCTTTAGGAAAGTGGAACTATTTCAAGGTTCCCAAGGAAAAATAATTTATTGCTGTGCAGTTTATCCTGGTGCACTCTGGTATACTCAAAATGCTTCTTTCTACCAGGGCTAGACATGGATTTTTTCTTTGGGCCATCTGCTTACAAAAAATGATGTGGAGACTTGTCCCATTAGCTCTTATACCTTAAATTAACCCACATCGTTTAATCTACATTCTTTTACATGGCTCAGTCACCTTTACTCTGTATTACCCATCCTGCTTCCTCAACATCTGGCTGATGACTCTGCCTTTCTTCTTCCCAGAGCCCTGTCACCAGAAAACCTGCCTAACATCTTCCTGTCTAGCTAATTATCCTTCAGTTCTTTACAAAAATAATCACTCTGACACATCTTCACACAGTGCAAAGGAATATTCTGCAACAGTTTCCCCCTTTTCTCTATATAAAAAGAAAGGTTTTAACTCTAACTCAGTAAAACTATACACAATAAGAAAAATTATCAGATAAGAATTACAATGTCCAGTCCATTTGTATTTGGCAACTTTAGAGAAATTGCTCCATTATCTATCCTATCTTAGTCCAAAGTTTTATACTTAAACCATTTTTTTTTGTCATAATGTGTATGACAAAATATCTTTTTAGACTTTAAAATATCTTTATGGAGAAACAACTTAAACATTTATGTTTCTCAGCTTTACAAACTTTACATCTCTAATGTGAACTTCTTTTTTGAATTTGGTAGCAAGGAAAACTGTAAACATATAACTATCTAGTCTTTAATTACCACCAGAGACCCAAGAAGGATAAAATATTTCTTGAGTAAACAGGAAGTGCAGAACAAACAATTATAAGAAATGACAGAAATCTCTGGCTGCCTCGACAGTCACCCAAGGGTCCTCTGGGTATCCATTTGGGGTATCATTTGGGGTATCCATCTTCAGTCTACAGGCCTAGAATATCTGACAGATTTTTCTGTGAATCAGAGATGTTTGGTCGGCCGTTTTACCCTGTTTTGGTAAAGTTTGGCTGTCACTTTCTTTTGTGTCCTGCTTGTCCAGTTTGGACAGCACAGTGTCAGCAGTCAAGACAAGGGCAGTTTATTGCCCAAATGGCTAGAGCTTTTGCCATAAAGAAAGCAAAGTCCATATGGAGGTTCTTTGATGCCCATCATTTTTTTTTTAAGTAGATAGGTGCTGCCAGGAGAAGACATATCTAAGTGTCATGAAAAGCCTTACGTTATTATAACATTATTTTTATTAATTTATTTTTTACATTCCAATCTCAGTTTCCCCTCCCTTTTCTCCTTCTGCTTCCCCACTTTCCTGTCTGTTCCTCAGAGAGTATTATAACATTTTAAATGGCATATTCTATATGTCTTCAAAGTGTTCGAAGATCACTTATCTATCTAAACTATATGCCTACATGACCTTTAAAACATGCCTAATGCTACTGTAACTTTGATTGTTATATATAACTCACTATTAACCTGTATCTTTTATTATCTTAAATAGCATTTAAGGACTAAAACTTTACATTACATTTCGAAATAAGCTGCATAGGTACAGAAGAAGAAGAAGAAGAAGAAGAAGAAGAAGAAGAAGAAGAAGAAGAAGAAGAAGAAGAAGAAGAAGAAGAAGAAGAAGAAGAAGAAGAGAAACATATATTCAGTGAAACAAAAATAACCTAAAATTTATATAAACATTAAAAACCATATCAATTTAAAAATTTGAGACTAGCAGTTGTTTAAAAGTAGACTTAACAATTCACCCTTTTATCACATCATTTCAATACTGTACCCCCTTTCTCCCCTTCCGAAAGAAATCCCTGAATCTAATCTCCTTTGTTGAGCTTTTCCCTGACCATGACCAACAACAACTTGTAACCAACCCATGTAAATGATGACAAACATCTGTAAACTACTGAATGACCAAAACCATCCACCCCACCTCTTGGGTACTGTGTACTCTAGACTGCTTCCTTTTGTCTGGAGGTGATAACATCATTAAGGGGCCATGAGAGAATCTGGATAATGGCCAAGTCCTGGGAGAGCTAGCCATCATGTTTGTTGTTCAGTTTCTTGCAATGGGAAAGCATAAGGCTTATCTGTATTTCTGACTAGGATAGTCTGTGAAGGCTGGGCCATCTCAGCCAGCATACTTGAAGCTGTTCCTGCTCCCAAACTCGGAAGAAACTGCAGCAGAGGTCATCTGAGAGACTGGATCACCTGGGCCACTCATTTTCATTGGTGTCTTGTCCCCTTGCTCTGAAAACACAAACTTTCAAAGGTAACATACATATCTGCATTAACACGAGTATGGACAATACATTGTATATAAGCCAGACAAAGATGATTTTATTTTGTTTGTTTTATGTTTGAGCTGGTAAAATATTCATCACCTTGTCTTGAATTTTTTCTAGGTTTATTTCTTTATGTTTGTGGCTAGGATGTTCAGGGGGATTTTCCCTGATCAAAGTTGATCCTCTTTAATCTTGAATGAATTCATAGCCATTCTTTTTCTGTGGAAAGAAAGAAATAATCTCTTCCCCATAGCAGTTTATTTCTGACTTTCATTTTAAAGTTAAGGCACTCCTAAAGTATCCAGGCTGGTTTAATTCAGCAGTCCCTTCCACAATCCAGTGTTTCTTAGCAGCTGTTGTTCTCTGCTCAGCAGCATTCAAAAAATTCAAAATTAACAAAGTGCCATGCAGAATGCAATTTCCCTTTGTTATAGTATTTTCTATCCTTACATGGCTTATTGTTTTGTATTACTTTACTCTCTTTTTTTAAAAGACTTCAGTTCACTGTCTTTAAACTGTTTTTTAATGACTGTCTATACCCATTTTCTTTCCCTTTTTAAGCCTACACTCATTTTAAAACATATTGAACCTTCTTAGAAGTTTTATGTGTCTGAACTTGGCTTTACTAAGCATCTGCAGTGTTCTCTGATATTGCAAGTCATTTCTTAAGCTGCTATGTCAACTGCCGGCTGGCTCAGCTTAGCGCATGGTGCTGACAACTGGCTTCAGCCCACTGGCAATAGCCCACAGCAATGTCTGTATGCAAGGGACCCTGGTCACCAGGAAGCCAAGTTTGACTTTGTGTTCCTAACCTTTTTGTTTTCTAAGCTTTCTAAGGCCTTAGGCAGATACATGTGGCTGGATGTAGGGTGCCATACGTAGATAGGTTTTTCTTTGGGCTGCCAACTCACAAATAAGACTCGGAGACTTATTATTAATTATTTATACTTTGCTGTGATTTAGGTTTGTCCCATTATCCCATTAGCTCTTATAAGTTAACCCATATCTTTTAACTATATTCTTTTAAGAGCTCTGTTACCTTTACTCTGTACTGTCCATCCTGCTTCCCCAATATCTGGCTAGCGATTTCCGCTTTTTTTTCTTCCCAGAACTCTGTTCCTAGAGGTCCCACCTATCTTTTCCTGCATAGCTAATGGCCATTCAGCTCTTTATTAAAACAGTCAGAGTGACACATCTTTACACAGTGTAAAGGACTATTCCAAAACAAGGGGCCTCTTTCTCAACACCAAGATCCAATTTGCATCCCACCCTGTGGGCTGAGACCAGCCTGGATTTGGGTCCCAAAAGAGACCTTTTTACTTCTCCATGTTGTCTTCTATGCCACCATTCTGATCTTCTGATGATGCAGGTCTCATGAAATGAAGTCGGATTTCTGGTTCAGGGAATCATGGCCTGCTGGCAAGTGAAAGGCATAGGCGGGGAAGGATGGGAGAAACTGCTTGCCTGAGAAGTTATTAGGCTCTCTGTGTGCCCTATAAAATTGTCATTGTTTTGCCACACTTTTAAAATCAAAAAGGCTAAACTACAGACCTGTTGTGCATATGTGCAATCCTAGTTCTTGGGAGTAATGGTAGGAAGATCGGCACAAATATAAGGCCAGCCTGGTCTACACAGGGAGTTTCAAGCTAGTTATGGCTATACCCTGAGACCTGATTAAAAAAACATTGGGGGTAAAGAGGAATATTATGACCTAGACCTGAGGAGAAAAGACACCAAGTCTACTAAGGAGCCAAAGCGGCTCAGTCGGAGGCTGGGCTTCTGTTCTGGGTTCGTAGTGATAAGCCTGGGATCATTCTGTGACTTGTTATGCCATCAAGATAGTTAAAATATCAACATCATTCTAAATCTAGCCCAACTGTTTTAGTCATATCATCATAACCTGTACCTTAGGAAAGTAAAACCTCTCAAAGCAACTATTTCAGGAGCAGTAGGGACAATTTATATATCTCCTCAATTGCCATCGGAATCCTGTAAGACCAGTATTTTATTACCAGCTAAAAATGACAGTGGAATAAAAACCAAAGTAATAATAAAAAAATCAAAGGACAGACGCTAGCTAATTGACATGATTAATTAAGAGTAGATTGTTACGGCAAGTTTTTCCTTCCCGTCATTCTGGGCCCATAGCCGTGCCAGCCCCAAATAACACTCAGAGATTTGATAAAATCCTGTTGGCCAGTTACCATTACTGTTTATGAGCTAGCTCTGTCTTAAATATTAACCAATTTCTACTTATCTAAGTATTTCCACGTGGTCGTCTTATCAGGGAGCCGTGGCAGGCGTCCTGCTTCTTCCCCAGGCTACATCTCGACTCCTCCCTACTACTTCCTCTTTCCTCCTCCTGGTCTCCTAGCCCCGCCTATCTTGTTTCCTATTGGCCACAGGGCTTTATTAACCAGTATGAGAAACATATATACAAAATAACATCTCCCAACAGTAGATTGGAATTCAAAGCTTATTTGTCAAACTTCAAAGCTTCTGTTGTGGTCCCTGCACTTGAAGCTTTCCACTTTGAGCCATTTTTTCTGCAATCCACCTGTTTCCCCCTTATAACTGAAATAATCGTTGGTTGACTGTTTTCTTCTGTGGGTTGTCTTATCTCCACCTGTGTTTTCCAACACTGGCTCTATAATAACTATTTAGATTGGATAATTCTGTTAGGGGTGCAGGCCTTTGAATTGAAGGATTCTTAGTAGCATCCTTGGACTTGACCTAGTAGCTACAACTATCATAATGCCCTAATCATGAAAACGTTGTTTTTTACACATTGGTGAATGTTCATGAGCCAAGTATGCTGTGGGACTGACTAGACATTGCCCGAATTCCCTACCTGGGCCATTGGATCTATCACAAATATGACTTCAGTCTTGTAAATCAGAGATGGACTTTCATATCCTCAAATGAGAAGTACAAGTAATAATTTTGGAACACTGTGAAGACAAGACTTAGGCTTAATTAACCAGTCAAGATGACTGAGATGTCAATACAAGGGCCGTGAGGTTGAGGCTTTGGATTAATCTGAAACAGGTTGAAATTCAGGCATTTGCATGTATTCACTCAAGCACTTTGGTCTATTGTAGAATGTTAGTTTAATGATATATTCCACTTGTTTAACTCTGTAAAGCTATGCCACTTTGTCTAAAACACCTGTTTGGCCTAATAAAGAGCTGAACAGCCAATAGCTAGTCAGAAGAGAGAAATAGGCAGGGCTGTTAGGCAGAGAGAATGGATAGGAGAATAAATCTAGGTTAGAGAGAAGAGCAAGAGAGAACACCAGGGGCCAGACACCTAGCCACACAGCTAGCTACAGAATAAGAAAGAAACATAGAATAAAGAAATATAAAAAAGCCCAGAGGCAAAATGTAAATAAAGAGAAACAGGATAAGTTAAGTTAGGATAGCTGGCTAGAAACCATCCAAGCTAAGGCTGGGCATTCATAAGTAAGAATAAGTCTCTGTGTGTATTTATTTGGGAGCTAGGTGATGAACCCCCCCAAAGAGTAAAAAAAGCAACTACATTGGCTAATTCTCTCTCTCTCATAAAATACTCAATTAATATGGCTATTGCAAGTATAGGGAACTGCTGCACCAAATGTGTAGTTAGTACTCAAACAGTAATGCTCAGTGTGGTACCCAGTGTATTGTTAGCACTAAAGCAGTGGTGATTCTTGCTTAGTGACTCCATAAACATCAGACACAAATCAAAGCTCTACTATTCTGGATCTTTTTATGCTGTTGACCACTTGAGAAAGTCAGACTTTTTGAATGTTTAAATCTTCCAAAGGACCTTAGGATTTTGGTAGATGATGGTAAGGAACAGTGTGTCATATTGACCAGAGCTGGTGTGTTTGTGTGACTGTGTGCATGGTAGGGATATGGTCTTGCCAACATGACCTCTCAATTTGGCAGAAAATTTATAAGTTAGTTTTTTTCCCCACACAATGAATAAAGGATCTTGCTGCTAGTAAGCACCTATTAAAACCACAAGATTATATGACTTTTATGCCTCTCACAGGTTTAAAATGTGAACAGTCACACATATATACATAATACACACATACATATCCATGTGTAGGTAATATTTGCTGAACTTATTTGGTGTGCCACACTGGCCTAAGAGCTCTCTATTGGAAATTTATCATTTAAACTGCATAGACTCAATGGTATTAAAGTTGGATAAGTTTAGGCCAGTTGTTCAACATCACATAAAGCCTATGGAATTTCAGCCCAGATTTACTAGACTTAGGGTCTCTTTCTTTTAACTAATTATCTACAACTTCTCCCTTTTTAAAAAATTCTAAGTATAACCAACAATTTAAGAAAATACAAAAAAAAATTCTATCCTAAACCTCACCCTTCTTGACTATTTTGGTTTAACATTGAAATTTATAACTATTTATACATGTTGGGTTTGTATAGAAGTGATTCCTGAATAATTTGTGTATATGCGTTTATCCTTATTTTCTAGAATGATTCAGTTACTTATCAAGTAGCCACAGAATGGCTACTTTCAGTTTTGCATTGGGTAGTATATTGAAAATACATTAGCACTGACACCTGCTAGGCCTATGGTAACATTTTTACAAACTTTTTCATGCAGAAGAATTTAAAAGGAGCCAATATACAAAACCAGTGGGCTTGAAGTCATAGCAGAGTGAAAGGGAAATCAGGTTATTGATGTTACTGAGTTACTGAGTGAGAAATATATTTGCAGAATCCAAGGGTGATGAACAGGTTTGAAAACTGGATCGGTGAAATGGGGCTGCAGCACAGAGATGGGGTGGGGTGGAGAGTTTGAAGGCAGCCTGATCTACATTTTAAGACCAATACAGGAAAAGAAAGGAACGGAGGAAGGATGGATGGAGAGGGAAAAGGGTAGAAGGAAGGAAAGAATGAAAGAGAAATGGAGGAAGGAGGAGAAAGCCATGAGCACACATTTATGCTAAACATTGATAATTTCCTAAGTCATCACTTTCTCTTAGGTCTTTGCACACATGTCTGATGACAGGGTTGTATAGATAATGGCTGTGTGTTGTCCCTTTCCCTGACAGATTCCCGGTTCTTACACAATAAAAACCATTCATCTCCATTATCACACTCGTGTTTTGGCGTGTGCCATTCTTTATCCTGAGCCGAAGTCAATTTTGCTATTTTCCAAGATGTTTAAGGCGCTGCCTTTGAAACTTGATTTTCTAAGAAACTGTGCCTTTTTAGTTTATAGTCACACCTTAAATTAAAAACATTTTCTTAGCACTGGCTGAGTGCCACACTGGATCTACACTGACATCAGTGTTCCTTTAAAGAAACAGGATTTCATTTCATGGCTGATTTTACTTCGTGTGTGTGTGTGTGTGTGTGTGTGTGTGTGTGTGTGTGTGTGTGTGTGTGTGTGAGAGAGAGAGAGAGAGAGAGAGAGAGAGAGAGAGAGAGAGAGAGAGAGCAGTTCTTGTACTTGTGTGTTACATGTGTAACGTTCCTACCAGACCCATTCCCGAGTGCAGGCTTGCACAGTTGTGGGCGCTTTGCCATCCCCTTCCTTCCTTTTTAGGAGGCTCACATGTGTTGGTGACACAGTGTGTGTACACAGTAGATCTTAATGTACACAAGAGTCAGTGTTTCAGTTTAGACCCTGAATGCCCCCTAAAGACCTGTGTGTGGAAGGCTTGGTCCTCAGGGTCCCCAGGTCCCCTTCCCACTGTGGAGAGCTGGTAGAACTTTTAGGAGGTGGGGCATGCTGAGAAATCCTTCCATGACTGTGTGTTCTTGAAATGATAGCGGAGCCCAGGTCTCTTTCCTGTCCCTCTTCGGCATACTGGCGACATGCTCTGTCATGTCCTCTCCGCTATTGTCAGCTGACATTTCCAGGAGATACCCTAAGACAGAACTTCCCCATAGTCACAGACTGGAGCCTCTAAAACTGTGAGGCAAAACAACCATGTTGTTTATAAGTTAGCATCACCAGATGACTTGTTATAGAAACAGAAAGCCCACTGTCACCTTGGATAACAAGTTGATAACCAGGGCCATCAGTCCCAGGAGAGCTGCTTCCCAGTGTCACTCTTACATGCTCTGTGGCCTCAGAAATAAGCTAGGACTGTCTGAGACATATCAACGCACTTGAGCCCGAGGTGCATCCGTACACACCAGCCAAAGCAGAGGTGATGGGTAAGTTTGGGGCAGCAGACTAACAATGCCACAGTGATTCCCACAATGCAGTTTTTTTTGAAATGAAATGCTTCTATCAGTCCTAAAGAGCAAACACCAACAATAGCTCAATGCAACCAAAACTCTACTAATCGTTCCCTGCTCAAGGAGGCCTTCACTGATATACTCCTAAGGCATCACCCTCTCACTAAGAATAGTTTTCTTCTTAGTACTTATTCCCAAGTTCTTAGTGCTTGACAGAGTAAAAAAAAATACTATATATTTTATTTCTTTATTTCTTTTTGCATCTTGTTTATTGGTTTATTGGCCATGACCTACAGTAGAGGCGAGACTCTATGCTTTTTTTTTTGGGTCTGGTTTGATTTCTTTTATTTCTCTGCCATCAGAAAGAGTGCTTGGAACTTTTACATTCCTCAGTAGAGGCTTGTCAAAGACTGAGCAAGCAAGTCAGCTGTATGTAGGACTCAGCCATAATGTAGTTCAGCCTAGCCTTCCTTGCTATACAGGTTCACCGAGTGCCAAGGTGCAATGGCATGGGATGGTATGGTCACACAAAACAGAGTCCTAAGAGCCACATTCCAATTTTGCTTCTGCTCCTACCATGTGACCTGTGTAGGTTGTTGAATTCTTTACCCTGCTTCTACAGCTGTGATGGGAAGATGATTCATAGCTGATTGTAATGGGAACGAAGTTATTAAAAACTCTGGCCTGAAGTATGTGCCTAATTAACGTGATCTGGATCTGAAGCAAAACTCTTACAAGAGTACTAAAAGCTTCTCTCTTCTAGAAAACATTGATTTTTGTGAGGGATAAAAGCTAAAGGCACTGTGACATTTTTATTTTCCTGAGGGGGCCCTAAAACATTTTAGCAATTTCCCTTCTGGCAAATGCCAGAATAAAAACCGTCTGCTTGGCACACCCAGCCATCTACTTTACTAAAGCCCACATCAGTATGCAGAGCCCCAGGGAATCCAGGGAAGTTTCACAGATGTCTGGGGACTGCAGGTGCTTGCTTGGTGAGGGCTTTCATAGCCTTCAGAGGCCAGGGAGACGCGAAGCTGGATGTTGGGGTCCCATGGACTGGGGTAGCAGTGAGTAGGTTCTGCAAAACTGTTTTTCAGCAGTGGAGGTGAATGCTACCTGTAAGAGAGGGTTTTTAATGCCTCTTAGTGTGTACATTGCTAGGAATTGGAAATGGAAACTCAAATGAAATCAGTCAGACATTGAAGATGTTCAAGGGATGAATTGCAGAGGCTTATAACGACCTGTATTTCAAAGGCATGGTTGCCTTCATTTCTTTGTGGAATGCTATGGTTTGTTATAATTTATGTAGCATGACTAAGAAGAGTTGCACTTGGTGACAGATGCTATGAAAGAAAACATAGCAATGGATAGAAGAGTGACCAGGGTGGAGGGGGAAGCTGAGGAAATGATTTTGTTTGTATATGAGACATCTTCAACAGTCTTTCCTTCTCACTACAACCTGAGTGAGGGTTCAGTCCACTCAGTGGCATTTGCTTGGACTCTAAGGTGTAGATGGCTTTAAACCATTGTCTTTCAGGACTGTTGTCAGCATCACTTTGAGGATGAGTTTTCACAGGATAGTGGTGACCATGGCCAAGATGCCTCTTGGAAGGGGAACAACCACACAGCCCTGCGAGTATACATGTCAGAGATCCTCTACATTAAATGTGGCTCAAAGGAGAGCGAGTGTCAGATTGCCAGTTCACCAAGGTGAGTTTTCAGAGATCTCTCCACCTCCTGGCCTCATGCCTTCCGCTTTGTAATTGTTGAAAGGAAAATAGCTGAACAAGGAGGGAGAAGCTGTTCTGGAGCAATGTGTGGTTCCAACCTCTGCAGAAGGAAGGATTGCTGATCACTTCTGCTTGGGGTTGTGGGCCTGGAGAAGGTGGAGCTTCTCCAGACACAGAGACAGACACAGAGAGTATTCTCTCTGCTTTCTTCTCACCATGTCACTCTTGGTCAAGTTTCTTGAGTCTCTGACGTTTACTTTTGTCTCTACATACAGCAAGCATCCCTTGCAATAAATAAAATAAATATCAGCACCTTAGAAAGATGCAGAGGGTAGCAGAGTTGGGGGAGAGCACAATGGACCACAGCACCCCAGACACTCTCTTTTTTGAAAACTCACTGGGATCTTTTATCCAAGTAAAATCAGTGATGGGTAAGATATCTGGGGCATGAGCCTTTGAAGCTACTAGGAAAGACACCAGGCCTGGTTGGGACTGAACTTATGAGGAGAAAACAGTCTATAGAGGAGCGCAACCCTACACAGAGCCCCACAGTCCATTATCACTCTGAGCACTTGTTGGTATCATCTGAAATACTTCTGTGCTGGTATATAATGCGTTTCTTTTTTCCCTATGATTTGGATATGGTTTGTTCTCTAATTGTTAACAGGTTAGAAGCCTGTTCCCTGTTGGTGATGTTTAGGGGATGGGAAATTTAAGAGTTAGGGCCGTCTGTCAGGTGACTAATTCATGGGTATCATACTGAGAAGGGGTTAACACAAATCTCACAGAGTGTTACTTCTCCAAGAGGCGTAGATGGAGTTCAGTCGGTAGAGTATGAGACTCAATCTTGGGGTCATGGGTTTGTGCCTCCATCATTTGTAGATAGAGTTTCTGTCCTGCCTGGCCCCACAGCTTTTTGGTCCCAAATAAATACAGA
Source organism: Cricetiscus sungorus (assembly GCA_030556225.1). Classification (NCBI taxonomy): domain Eukaryota; kingdom Metazoa; phylum Chordata; class Mammalia; order Rodentia; family Cricetidae; genus Cricetiscus; species Cricetiscus sungorus. The sequence continues at coordinate 17,878,362 of JANBXA010000366.1, forward strand.
TGCTTATACTAATTAATATAACATATATTAATGGCTATGGCTTCTTATTGGCTAGCTCTCTCTAATTTACTAACTCACTTCTATTAATTTATCTATCTCTTTGTGGTTTTTGCTTACCAGAGAATACCAGGCATCCTACCTTCCTGGTAGCTACATGGTGTCTTCTTTGAGACTCACTCTCTTTCTCTTCCCAGAATTCTCCTAGTCTGGTAGTCCTGCTTATACTGGCTACTGGCCAATCAGCATTTATTCATCAACCAATAAGATAAATATATATTCACAGCATACAAAAGGACACCCCCCCATCAAAGAGGTATTGTACAGAAAGAGCAAACTTCACTCCAAAATCTCCCCACCTCCTGCCATACCATATGATCTCTTCCTTTTGTAAGGGTTCTTACCACCATGCCCTGCTGTGATCTATGTGGAAGTTCCTCATCAGAACTCAGCAGATCTGGGTGCCATGCTCTTGAACCTGCAGAAGTGTGAGCTAAAAAGTCAAGTCTCGTTTTACACATGTCCCACCTGAGATAATTTGTTATAGGAACAGAAGAATGCACCAATACAAAGTTGTAGTCTTTTTACTTTGGATGAAAAAGTTTACACACATAGAAACAGCTCTCTAGAGAAACAATCTTAAAAAGGGATCAAGGTTCAAAATGGTATTGATTAAATGATGCAACACTATGGACCTTATGCAAAGTAATTGAAATCATTGAACTTGCAACTCCTGCATGACTTTAGTGCCTCCCCCACCAATAACTATTCATCACTGAGATGATCAGTAAGGGATGGAGAAAGGGGCTGTAGGAGACAATTCTGACTCTTTTTATACCTCTGCATTGTGACATAGGACAAGAAGGTTAGAAAATGTACAAAATAGTCTTGTCTTCCTTATGCTGGCAGCTTCTACCAGGACTGCATTTATCGTGACCAAATCTCACCCAGTATCATAAGACAAAAATATGTGTCTATTTCCTGACATCAAGACATCCATATAACTGCTTTTTGGAAAGATATGAACAAGGATACTGCTTACATGTGTACATGCAAGATATACATACTGGGTATATACAAGGTAAAGCTAAAACAAAAACAGAAGGGTGGTTGATATCAGATCATGTTCTCCTCACATGGGAGAGAAGAAGGGGAAGGAAAACATAGATACATTAGTGTCAGTGTTTTGATCTCTAGCTAGCTGGTTATTGAGACAAATGTGTTTCATTACCTTATTAGAATAATCCAGCAATAAAATAAAATGGACTAAGGTAGAATGAGCCACACGTGAAACAAAGACGACAGGAGGTGATTAACTGAGGATTAGTGCTAACCCAGTTCTGCTTGCCTAATTATTATAAATGTAAAGGAAGAAACAAAGGAACAGACTCAAGGATAACCGATGGGATAAATGGCTTAATAGACGAATTGATGGATGCAGGTAGGGTTACATTTAGCACATACCTTTTTTTTTTTTTTTAACTTTTTGTACTGAAACAAATTTGTTTTGTTAAATGTATTTTGATAATGCTTTTACCTTCCACAAATTCCTCCCAGATCCTCCCCAACTCCCTAACCATCCAACTTTATGATATTTTCCTCTTTCTCTCTTTAAAAGCAACCAAAACCAAACAGATAACAAATAAAAAATCCAAGAAGCACGTATACCCCCACCCTCATAAAACCACAAAAGGTATTTTATGCCATTGAAGGATCTGATAACCTTTGATAATGTATATCATTCATTTAGAGGGATTGGGATCTAATTTGTGCTAATACGAGAATGAACTGCCGTTAAATAATAGGGCAGTTTCAATTACTCTATTTTTTAAAAATTAAGTGTGTGTGCGTGCGCGTGTGTGCGTGCGTGCGTGCTCGTGTGAGCGTGCATGCCTGTCTGTCTGTCTGTCTGTGCATGTGAGTGAAGTGCCTAAGAAGCCCAGAAGAGAGTGCTAGATCCCCTGGACCTGGAGTTACAGGAGGATGCCCAACGTGGGTGCTAGGAAAGATTCTTTTTCTCAGCAGTTGATGCTCTTAACTATCTCTCCAGCCCCCTCAACTACTCTATAAAAAGCCTAAATGCTGGCCAGTTCTCATCTCACCTCTCAGAGTCAAACAACTGCAGCTACTTACAGCAGTGAATGACAGCAGTGTGTCACACTGTCTGGGAATGAATCAGCCACACTCCATTTTCTTTGCATATTAGTTTGACACACTGGCTGAGACAGATAGGGTCTTTTTTTCCTTCCTTCCTTCCTTCCTTCCTTCCTTCCTTCCTTCCTTCCTTCCTTCCTTCCTTCCTTCCTTTCTTTCTTCCTTCCTTCCTTCCTTCCTTCCTTTTTCCTTCCTTCCTTCCTTCCTTTTTTCCTTCCTTCCTTCCTTCCTTCCTTCCTTCCTTCCTTCCTTCCTTCCTTCCTTCCTTTCTTTCTTAAAAAAAAAAAAAACTGATAGTAACTCAAATCAGATCTCATCTCTGGAGACTTGCAGTCTTGTTAGGGTGACACACCCATGAGCAGCTCATTCCAGCTTTGAAGGGAAAAGCATCAGAAGCCAGGTGAAGGTGTGTGATGACAGCTCAGAGAAAAGATGAGCAGCAAGGACAAGAGAGGTGTTCACATAGTGTGGGAGGGTGACATAGAAAATGGGTCAGTGTTCTGGGACTTAGACAACTGTTCCTGTTGTGTTGTGTTGGGGTAATGACTTGACATTAATTTCTTCAAATGAGGTTGGTGCTATGAAGACTGTAAGCCAATTTGAGAAAACCTAGAAAAATCTGGGTCATAATTTAGAAAGTTTTGCTATGTATCCCAGGCTGGCCTAGAAGTCACAGTCTTCCAGCTTTGCCTTTTGGGTGCTGGAACAACTCGTGTGTAATACTTGACTGGTTCTTTCCTGAGTCATTGAGCAAAGTTTGCCACGGTGTGCTTTCCTTTCAAGTGAGATTGGTTAATTCCCGCTCTTTCTTCTTCTTCGGGAGAGTTTTCTTCCATTTTAAGCTCAGTCCCGAGCACCGAAGAGATCATCTGTAAGCTGAGATTGTCTCATGATACTTTTGATGTTCTTAAGAAAGTAGATCAACTTTGCCTGGAGTTTAAAAGATATTTTCCTGGCAAAAATTGAAGCTCTTGGCTGAATTTTCTAATTTTAATATTTTTGACACATTACACAAGCAAATAAAGGTCTCATTTTCATATGCAGAGTCTCTCTGTGTAGAAGTCTATTTGTCTGAATATAGACACACATATGTGTCTATCTATAAATGTACGCATAACAACCGAACTTCATTCTGGCATGTGGTAGCATGCTTAATATACAATAAGAGCAGAGTTTCCATGCCAGTTCGTGTTTATTCTTGAACAAATCTATACAAAAGGCACACGTTAAGAGGTTAAATTACACTGGGTGTGTTAGGATGACCAAATGCAGTCGTGGGTCAGAAGGAAAAGAGCCCTAAGAATAAATACAGCAGTGATGGACATGGTCATATTACTTCCATTGTTTATTGCCAGGACTGCCCAGCAGACTCTGGCTTATTAACTTCCAGAAAACTGTGGAGGAGGTTGGTTATCTGATGGCGCAGCCCTGTGACTTCTCTACAAAGTGGAGAAGCTTCCATTTGCTGTAGTGCTCATTTCTTTGTTGATTTTACAGAACCTTCCTTCTATCTATCTAATCTCTGTAGAATAGTTTCCATTTAAACAGGAAAAATAATCTTGGAGGATTTTCCTCTTCATTTAGTCTCTCTCTCTCTCTCTCTCTCTCTCTCTCTCTCTCTCTCTCTCTCTCTCTCTCTCTCTCTCTTCTCTCTCTCCCTTTCTTGTGGGTGTTTCCCTATCTAAAACTCACCACGAGTCACCTTCACCAATGGTTTCGGACAAAAGCCTCCTCTGTAACCCACTGCATCTTAATCAAACAAGCAGGACAGGAATTGTCTAGCATGCCAAAACCTTAACTAGTGTGACTCCACTTCAGGTGATAAGTGCTGGTTTTGTTTTGACATCTTTACAACACAGCTCTTAAATAACACAAGTTGCAAATGGCACGGTACTTTGGTAACTCCGAAGGAAGTTATTTTTCCACTCAGGAGAAACCACTATTTTTTATTCTCTGAGGATTGAGAGATATACATTTACATGCATCTTCCTGATCTTTGCAAAAGGTTATTTTGAGGGAGGACTATTCTAGAAACTTTTGTCTGTGAGCACTTATTGACTAAGCAAGACTGGAGGGTTAGAAAACTTCAGGATCCAATTTCAACGTCAGTTGTCAGTCAATTCCCAGACTTCCAGTGACTTCTGTGGTGATATGGTTAGATCAGCAATAGGAGGGGGAAGGGCTTGTCTTCATCATTCTGAAGTGACTGTGCCCCTGCACCCAACCTCAGTGCTCTCTGGGCTTGTACAAATGTTTCTTTACACATGGGTGAGTGTTCCTTCTCTAGTTGCTCTGCATGCTGTACTTTGCCTTCATAATGGGAGAAAAAAGATCAGGTTGAGTATTCTCCAAATTTTAGTTTAGTGTGTGTGTGTGTGTGTGTGTGTGTGTGTGTGTGTGTGTGTAGGTATATGTACACCCCTGTTTATGTCTGTGAAGGTCAATGTTTGATGTCTGGAGTCTTTCTTGATAACTCCCCACCTTAATTTTTTGAGACAATGTGTCTCACTGGACCCAAAGCTTGAGTTTCAGTAAGATGGGATCTACTTCTTCCACCCTCTCATTGCTGGCATGCAGGCACATGCCCCATGCCCCATGCCCTGCTTTTATTAGGGTGTTAGGGATTCGAACTCAGGTCCTCATGCTTGCAGAGTAAGCACTTTACCCACTGAGCATTTTAATGCATTTTAAAAACCTCTATGACTGATGGAGATCTTGCGGGAAGCCAATGGATAATGGTGCAGCTTTATTATGATGAACAAATCAGATTGCCCTCCATCTCTGCACATACAGAGAACTCAGTCATTCCAGTGTCACCATGGGGTTACAGTGTGCAAGCCTAGACTGTGGTGCAGACAGAAGTGGGTCTGAGCCCTGAAAAGTCTAACCACAACTTGAAGCTTTCTGATGATAGCTTCATTGAGAATTCAAAGCTAGGCATGAGTTTTAGCCACAGCTGCCTGGCTTTGCTCCTGAGTCCCTGGGAATGGAAATAGTTTAGCTACTGCTCTCTCCAATGGACAGATGGCTCAGGGTGAGGAAGGAGACTTGGCACTGGTGACATGTACATGGAGAAGGTGATGAAGAAAGGGAACCACCACATAGACTCGTGGGAGGGTGGAAAAAGGTGACGACAAGGAAAAGGGACAAGTTGTCCATGTGTTCATGCAGCAAGCATGCATTCTATTCTTTCTGAGGTACCAGGCTCAGACAAATGCTGGGCCTTCAGAGGTAAAGGACACAGACAGAACCTCATGCGAGACTCAGCTATTTCTGTGAGTGGTAGAAATGAAAGAGACTGACTGTGTTAAAGATGCCAATATACTGTGGGTAGGGACTATGTCAGTACTTTTCAGGGTGCTATGGAAGACAAGAGTCAGTAGTAAGTGGATCAAGGCTTGGTTTCCAAAAAGGCTGATGTGTCAGCTGACTTTGGCCAGAGACAGCTGAAAAACGATGGTGGCTGAGTGAGGAGCAAGGATAACACAATGAGAGAGCATTTCAGAAGGGCGGTGGTGTAGTTCACACCCAGGAGGGCATGGTGGGAGAAAGGAAACATCTACAGCATGTGACAGAGGAAGGGGTGTGTCAGAGGAAGGAGATATAGAGTAGATACATGTTACTGGCAGGTATTACTCTTTGTTCCTCCCCGCCAGCCTCCCGGTCCTGCCGCCATGGTCCCGCCGCCACGTGAGCCCCAAATAACACTCAGAGACTCTATATTTGATACAATCCTGTTGGCCAATTACCATTATTGTATATAGGCTAGCTCTGTCTTAATTATTAACCCATTTCTACTTATCTAATTATTTCCACGTGGCTCATCTTATCCGGGAGCCAAGGCTGGCGTCTTCCTTCCTCCCTGGTCTATATCTTGACTCCTCCTTCCCACTTCCTCTTTCCTCCTTGTCTCCTAGCCCCACCTATCTTGTTTCCTGTTGGCCACAGGCTTTATTAATTAACCAGTATGAGAGACATATTTACAGAATAACATCTCCCACCAGATACATGTGGACATAAGATTCAAGGGAAAGGGTTGGGAATAGTAAATGTGTGATTAGAGAATTGGACTGATTTTTACCCAGTGAATGAATGGATTTATGAATTGTCTCACAAAATAAGAGCTGGAGCTTTGGCCCTTACCATTGGCCACATACTGGAAATCCCTGGGGGGGGGGGGCTCCAAAAAGGCCTGTTTGCTTCAGAGATTTTGACCCATGTGACATGGATAGAGTTTGGTCATAAGGTTTTTAAGGGACATTTGATGTCAAGCCTATGGTTATGAGTTATACTTAACTTTGTGTTTTAGTTTTGTCACCAAGAAAATGAGAAAAGTGACACTACATCAAGATTAAGACAAAAAAAATCTGTAGAATAACAATGGTGAAGCTGTGGTTCTCAAGGTAATTTTACTTCTAGAAGATATTTGGCAAAGCATGAAGACAAGTTTTGATGGGAGGAGGAGTGACTGGTACCTAATGGCCACAAGTCACGGATGCAGCTCTACCTCCTGCAAAGCTTGGGGCATCGCCACAGCAAAGACTGGGCAGGTTCTCAATGTCAATAGCGCTGAGGCTGGGAAATGCTTGGGTAGCAGGTAAACTCAAGGCTCCGAGTCAGATAGATACCCTGGGTTCAAATCACAGCTCCACCACTGGCTATAACCATAGGGTATTTGTAACCTTGTGTGATTAAAGTCTCAATATTTTTGTGCTTTGTTTTTTTGATAAATGAAGTGGAAGTAAGGATCAAGCATTAAGCAGCTAAGTCCACATGGAAACAGAGCAGTCCTTGAAAATCTCCATACCTTTCATTCAGGGGTCAGGAACAATGCCCCAAACTAAAATTTTTGGATTTCTCCTGCTGTTGGGTTTACAGTATTTGAAGAAAAAACTAAATAGAATTTGTAATAATCATAGTTTGGTAAGAGCTCAGTGAATGACAGGCAATGTGCTAAGTGACATATTGTAAAGTGACAGGTAAAGTGATTTTGTATATGATCTCATTGAGTCTTTGCAAGAAGCCAAATGGCATAGATGTTACCAATCCCATTTTAATATATACCTTCTACTTTTTGACATAGGATCTTATATAGCCCAGACTGGACTTCAACTCACTATATAGCCAAGACTGGCTTCGAACTCCTGATCCTTCTACTTTCATTTCAAAGGTGCTGTGATTGTAGGTATGCATTGTCATGCCCAGATAATACTTCTGTTTTACAAATACAAGTTGAGGACTAAAAGTGGAGGCCCTTGATAAATTTAAAATAAGAGTCACAGAGGTATAGTTTGTGTGGTCTCAAAGTCTGCACACTTAATGCAATAATCCAAAGAACACGATAAAAAATGTGGTAACAAAGCCAACAGCAGGCAGGATGTGATTGCTGGATCAGGTCTTCTGATGCTTTCTTACCTGGATTTTCATTTTCTAGTCTAATTCCATCAGTTTTTTTTTTTTCTGTATTTTTTTCAGTCTTTCTAGGCAGTGGTTCCCAGAGTCTTTTTATTGGATACTCCTAAATGAAATATTTTTGGTCACGTACATTCCTAAATGAAATATTTTTGATCACACACACACACACACACACACACACACACACACACACACACACACCACATTAAAATCTAAGTAAAACTTACATGTTAGTTAAGCAGATAAGATTAGATAAAATTCTTAAAAGTTCTAATGTTTTCTTACGGCATGGTTTCCTGGCATGCGTGGAACTGTCATAGGCACCACCACTCTCAAGGAAAGCCACTTTTAATGTAGGGACTATGACAATGGTCTTTCTCCGTTTATTATTTATGAGGGGAAGGGCAGGTTTGTTTGTTTGTTTGTTTATTTATATTCTTTACAAAGAATGATCAGTTTGGAAACTAAGAGTAAAAGCTATGAGATCTGTTATTTCCTAACCCTGTTCTCCAAGCACAGCCACAGCTGGCTCAGCTGGGCTGGAAATGGGACCAAAGAGCTCTCTTCCCTTTCTGTCTTTCCTTGACAAAGAGGGTGAATAGCGGGGGCGGGGCAGATACAGATGGCTGGCTCACCAGCTGTATCTTGATAGATTTACTTCAAATCTGTCAGTGTGTGTGTGTGTGTGTGGCAAACATTTTTCTTTTTTAACTAGTTTTCTTTATCGTTAGTTTCTTAAGGTAACTTTCTAGAAGATGAAACATAATCTTGATAATGAAATGATGAGAATTTCTTATGTGGCCATTATTTAGAAAAGGGGAGAAGGTAAACAAAACAAGACAAAAAAAAAAAAAAAAAAAAAAACCAGAAAGCCACCATTGTTTTTTTGTTTTGTTTTTGTTTTGTTTTTGTTTTTGTTTTTTTGTGGACATCGAACATTTTGGGTATCGAGGAACAGTCCAGAATCACAGTGAAAGCAAAATGTATGACAACAGGACAACTCTCCCTCACAGGGTCACACTGCTTTGTCAGACATTTTTTCTGTCCCTTATTTCTAGCTACATTCAAGACTTCCGAATCTTACACTCTTGAATTCTGTAAAGCAGCCGAGGGTTGAAATTGTGATTTCAATTTAAGAGAGTAGTTTTGTTGATGTTGATGTTGCAACTGAAGAAATTTGCTTGCTAATTTTTTTTTTTTTTCATTCTTGGGACGTTAAGAATATATAAACAAAGCCTGAGGAGTAGAAAATTCTAAAGCAACTTATTAAAATGGAATTGTACAAAGATGTTTATGCAACCAGACAAACAGTTAGAAAGAGCAGAATGATTAGCTCTCCGCATGTGCAGTCATCTTTTATATCTGAGGATGGAGAAACAGATGGTCTTGTTATCAGTTTGCATATTTGTCTGAAAAAAAAAAAAGCAAACACCACAGGTGTAAGAGCCACATTTGATCCCACATGGCACACGCGCAAGAGCCTGGCTCTGACTTTGTGATGATAGAAGCTGAGTTAGAGCCTGACATCAATTCACTAAGCTCCAGGGTGCGCTGAATCTTTGGGCAAGAACCCACCCCGTTTTCAATAACCACATTCCAAATTCATTTGCCCTGGACCTTGTTGATGTTGAACTTGGAGCATGCCTGTCATGATTCTTTGGCTATATTCAAAAATTATCAAATAATTACCATTGCCAAACACCATGCAAAGTACCCGCTCAGCAAAACATGTTTTGATCAGGCACCCTGATTGGGCTTCATTTCCAAACTGAAACCACACAGCAGTGCTAGCGTTGCCTACTTCGTAAGTGGTTTTGCATTTTGAATGACTGTTTTCGGTGAAATCCCAGCATTGAGTTTTGTCACCCAGAGGAAGCTGTCACAGAATTCATGCCCAAATCATGTTACTTTTTGCCCATTGAGAACACATAAAAGTATGCTATAAGCATTGGAGAAATGGCTCAGTGGTTAAGAGTACTTGATGCTCTTGCAGAGAACCAAGGGCTGGGTTCCTATCGCCCATAGGAACTCACAACTGAAGTCTATAATTTCAGTTCTAGGGGATCCAATGACCTCTTCCGGGCTCTGCAGATGCCAAACGTGCGTACAGTGAGCTTACATACTTAGAAGCAAACACCTATAAAATGAAAGCTTGCTCCAGTGCATAGGTTTAGTGATATTCTGATATTTACCACAAATTCTCGTATTCCTCACAGAAGGCAGACTGTCAGGAGTGGTCTCAGTGCCCTGATATATCAGACACATCTTTGGCTTCTTACAGTGGTACTAGCTCTCTTTTCTCAACCGTATGGGGCCTACATGGCCATCTTCTGGGCTCAGCAACCAACATGTTGATCTCTGGCTCTCTCTCATCTCTTTTTACTCTTTCCTCCAGGTCGTTGTCCCTTTTTTTCCCCTTGGCAATTCATCTCCAAGGACTTTCCCTTGGTGCTGGCTTGCAGTCTTTGACTGTTGCCTGCTAGATGGCTTCAGAGCATTCCTCTTGTAGAGAAGAGGAAGGAGGCAAGAGAAGTCCATATTGGTTTTTCTCCATGGGAGAAACCCCCAGGGCAATTTTATTGGCTGGATTACAATCTCACATTTCTCTATGACTATAGTGCTGAAAGACTGTTAATTTTTTTCAGTTATTCTGTTTGATATTGGTAGTTGTATGGAAAAAGGTGGAAGAAAAAGGAATCTAGTCTCAGCAGTTGTGTGATACCCTCAGTTCTAGAACATGATACATGTTTAATGAGTGATGACTTCTGCTGTGTGATTAGTTTAGTGGGGATGCCTTTATAGAGAGCCACAGTTCTAAAGCTAAACAGTAGAAGTTCATCTTTCCACAGTTCTAGATGCTGAAGTCTGAGGCCATGGTGCCAGTAGTGACTGACTTTAAAATTCTTTTCTGGGCTTCTGGGTCACTATCTTCTTGGGTCTTCCCTCTGCATGTCAGTGTTATATTATATATAACATATCTAATATACACCAGTTATATTAGATTTAAGTCTGTCCAGGAATGCAGCTCTGTGGTAGAGCCCTTGGCATAATTTGCTCAAGTACCCAGGTTCAATCTTTTTCTTATTGCTGTAAGAAAATACTGACTAGAGCCACATTAGAGAGGAAGGGCTTATTTTAGGTCACTGTTTAGGGAATGTGAAGGTAACAGGCACTTAAAGCAGCTGTTCATATCACACCCACACCAGGAAACACAAAGAGGTGGCTGCCTGCTGCTGTTCAATCTTGCTTTCTATTTATATAGCACAGGACCTCAGCCAGGGAGTGGTGCCTCCACTCCCATAGCAGGTGAGTCTTCCCATCTCAAGGAATGAAATCACAATAATCCGGCCTCCCAGGAGAGTTGAGATTCCATCAGGTTGGCAATTAACACTAAACCATCACAATCCCAACACTGGAAAATGAAGGTAGGCTTAAATTAAATCATGCCTTAATGATGTTATTTGAATTTATCAAGCATCCTTCTTCAAGCACAACCACATTCTCAAGTACTTCCAACTTGTAAATGTTGGAGAAATGGAATTCTGCCCCTGTGTATTGTTAGCGAAGAGCCTTGTCTATTTAAAAGATCACATTGGGAATAATGAGCACATGTAACTTGGCTTGAGTTAGCAGGTGTATTCGCTTTGCAGGTGGATATGCCGTCTTTGTTCTATACGGGATCGGATAGAGGTTGCTCCTATCTGGCTCAGTCTTGAGGTATGTTCAAGGAAAAGGTATGAGAACTGATGTAGTGATGCACAAAATTGTCATCCTGGCACTCAGGAGGCAGAAGCAGGAAGATCAGAAGTTCAGGGTCAGCCTAGGGTGGATGAGATAATGCTGGAGGAGGAGGACATAAAGGAGGAGGTGGGAGAGGAGGTGGAGATGGAGGAGGAAGAGGTATGAAAGCTACTGGTCCAACAGATGTAAATTCATTGGAATTTCCATATCATTTTCATAACCATCTATAACATCTATATTTAAACTATCTATATATCTTCTATTTATCCTTTATATCTATCTTTTTATTTGTCTTTCTATCTTATTCATCTATCTATCCACCTACCTATCTATCTATCAATCCATCTATTTATCTGTCTATTAATCATCTATCTAATCTATCTCTTTCTACATATCTTTTTGAGTCAAGGCCTCACACTGTAGCCCAGTCTAACCTGGAACTTATAGACATGTACTTTCCCGCCTTGCTAAAAACTCCTGAGTTAGTTTTTGGTATGTAGAAGTTACTGATGAAGAATATAAAGTGACTTAACTAGTTCATATGACAGGCAAGGAAGTCCATGTCAATCACTCTGTTGGCATTTATTATGCACTTCATTTGTGCATTCTCACTTTTGAGAATCAGAGAATGTTGATAGCCCATAGAACCAACCTTCCCGAGTTGCCAAGTAATTGCCTGGTATGTACCAGTTTCTGGAAACATTCTTAGCTTTATTTATTAACTTCCTAAAATGTAGTTATGTGTATCTGAGACAATCTTTGGCTATGTCTACAGCTTCTTTGGTAGAGAACAGTAAACACATAAATCTTGATTATTGCATGCACACATCTGCAAACTTGTTCTTTTACATACCATGGGTAGATGTTTTCAGGAAAAAATTTATAGAAAATTGCTCATAATTACAACTCAAATTCAAGCATTGGAGCACAATAATAACTAAGAGTTGGGAACTGTGACTGCCTGTAGATTTGCTGGAAGGCAACTTTGCAAAATGGTTACCCATATCCAAGTTCAACTTACTGCTGTATTTTACTTGGCAAATAAATTATATGTGTGCATTGTGCTTGGGGTGTTTGTCGATAAACATTGTCTAGTTTCCCACAATCTTTATCACTCCCTGTTATCTTATTCCAGCTAGATTTAAACATGCATATTATTACATATTCAACTTTGGTAACTCTGATAGGCGTGTGGGGAAAAGTATAAAAAGGCCAGAGGAACACATAGAGAAAAGAGCCAATAACTACACAGTACTTGTCGGTAGATCAGGCCTGGAACAAAGGTCTGCAAAGACACCAAAGGTGTGACTGGGAAGACAGAGAGAGGAGCGAGGAGATGGATAGTGCTATTGCTAAGTATTTTACATACAGAATCCCATTGAACAAACACACGAAGCTAACACCAAGGAATTCTTACACCATTTGTAGTTTAGGAGAAACAGGTGGGGAGGTTAAAGAATTTGCTAAAGATAATGAGTTCTAGAAGGAGAATGAGCTGTGCTGCCCAGGGATGTGTTGGTCTAAAGCCTGCACATCCACATTTTCTCATCACACCTGTTACAACATGAAAAGTTTTGAGCATCAAATCTGTTCTTGAAGAAAATAATTATTTTCAGTCACATTCATTTAAATCTGAAATGAAAGAAACCTCATCAGACACCATAGAAGAAAACATATATTTTTATAAGTCAAAACTACCTCTTTCACCAAATAAAGGATTATACTGATGAATTAGTGTCCTTATGAACAAGAAAGAATTCTAACTTTCTCATCAGATGCAGAAATGTATTCCAAAGGGTGGACTAAGGTGGATCTAAGGGAGTGTACCTCATACAAACAACAGTAGCCACTATAGGCTTAAATCATAGATAGAATCGTTTGTCATAATCCTAAAGACAAGTTAAGCAAGGCACTGTAGGAGAGTCATCTCCCTACTGAAGCCACTCAACAGCAATTTGGAATGGAAACAATATAGGTGGGACCTCAGTTATCAAGTGAAGGGATTTAAAGATGCATTACTGTAACGTGTAGAATTTTATCTTAAAATAGAAACAAGAGAAAGACGCTGAGATAAGAATAGTTTAAGGGTGGCAGAGAGATGGCTCAGTTGGCAAAATGCTTGCCATGTAAGTATGGAGTTCCAAGTTCAATCCCCAGCACCCATGTAGAAAGCCTGGTGTAGTTGAACATACCTATGATTCTGTCACTGGAGAGGTGGTGCTAGGATTACCACTGGCTGGGGCTTGTTGGCTTATCCATCTAGCTGAGTGCATTGAGAGACCCTGTCTCAAAGAACAAGGTGGAGAGTAATAGCAAAGACTCAATGTTGAATTTTGTCCTCTACACACATGTGTGAATATACGTACGTGTCAGCTCCCTTCCAAATACACATGTGCAGTACAAAAGTAGAATTAAAGAACAGGTCCCAAGAATACAGTTATGGGGATGATAGAATGAACTCTGTCTGGAATCATAAAGATAAGGGATTTCTATTTATTGTGTGGTTAACAAGGTCCCATCATGAAGGAAAATGTAAATAATTTGGACATAATTAAGGGCCTATAAATGTGATTCATGGTAAAGGATAGTTAAAAGATCACTTGGCATGTTTGGACATGTGCACTCCAGGAATGTGTGTTTCTAAGACATTGGTGACAACCGCAGTTAACGGTAATTGTTGGCCTCCAAGGACGCCTGTGAAAATCCATAAGAAGTGAAAAGTGGTAACAAATTTGTTTTACTGGAGGGATTTATAGTTGTATGGGAGCCCATGGGATGCCTGGTTTCCATAAGGCATTTCTTGCTGAAACTAAATGACTTGTGCTGGGAAGCCTGTCAAATTGGCTCTCTTTACTCTTCAGCCTGCTCTGTTTTCTGAGAGGCATCAACAAAATCCCTTGCCCTTTGACCTCTCATTGGGTATGGCCAATGGGGGCCAGAGACGAGAAGAGAGCATGGTCAAGATATTTTCTTCTTTGTCTCCCTTCCTGTGGGGCTATGGGTTGTCCCGGCTTTGGTTTCTCTACAGAATGGCATAGTTCCTGTGTGTGGCTTGGCAAAGGGAACTTTCTAGATGAGTTCATGGTGCACTTCATATAGCCATTCTTTCAGTGGAAGGGATACAGGCTACTGGTATTTATAGTAGGCTTGCATGAGTTTTTTTTCTGCATTTTTGCAACTCGTCCTTTCATAAGGCTTCCTTCAAGGTCATTGGGGTGTGTCCCTCTGTTCCCTCACTGTGAACTTGAATTTTGATTTTGCGTAGCTGGTCAGCCTATTTCTTATAGCTACACTGACAGTTAAACATTTTAAATCTGAATCAGTTAGAGTAATAAAGGCTTCATAACTGGTAGTGTCAAAAAACATGTATAGAAATTGCCTTGAAGATGAGGGAAGGAAATCCACATGGAGCTTGAATTCAGGGAGTCTGCAGAGTTAACTGTCATAGTACAGCCTGTGGGTGACAGCAACCCAGTTTGCCTTGTGCCCTTCATGCTCTACTGTGGGCTTGGTTAAGGACAGCGTTAGAACCGCACTTCCTGCCTGTGCATGGTACAAAGTAGAAGTTAAGAGTTTAGGTGAGGAAGACTCCAGTTAAGGCCAGCAGCTCACACTACGTCATATGAATCTGGACAAGTCCTTGTCTTGTTTCAGAAATATTTTCCCTCTGGTCTTACACACAGAATGTTTTTGCCTCCCTTCCTCAATTTAAATGGTTAAATTGCCCTTAACTGTGGCTCTGCTTTTCTGGATTGTTGGTGCATTGGTCCAAGAGAAAGGTGGGGGGAAGCAGAGAATAAGGTTTAGATGGCTGTGGGTAAGGCAGAGACAGTCTTCTTTATTACAGAGTATAGGAAATACATAACATTGGAGAGCCTAGGGACAGACCCTAATTTGCATTACGTGACGTGCTCCTATCACAAGTATGTGCCAGCAGAGTCCTATAGCAAAGCTCCTAGTACAAGTCTTAGTTACCCTATGTGCAGCAGAGGAAAGGCTTCTAGAAGGGAACTATGCCAGGAGTCATCCTAGAGATAAATCCAGGCTTAGAGACAGCTTTCAGATAAGGTCAGTCCTTCCAGCCTAGAGACATTCTCCAGATCAGTGCAGATAGAGAGGAAAAGTCTTGCTGGGAGCAGGAGGAGTCCTGATGTGACAAAGCTTTGGAGAGAGCTGCCAGGCCATGATAGACTACAACCTCAGACAATAAGACCTCCCAACGTTAACAATTTTAGGAGGCGTTTAAACTAGGTTTTAACACATGGTTCTAAGAGGAGGAGCCATTGGAAGTGAGTCCCTAGTGGTTGGTGACCTTCTGAAAGTTCTTCCATCCCTCCTGCATGATGAGCCAGGCTGTGATGATAAATGATAAATGTTTGTTATTTGTAAGTCACTCTGGGCTACAGTATCCTCTTATAGAAGGTCCAATGAGCCAAGACAGGAGATAGCCCTAGAGAAGTCCCTTGCTTTTGTGTCCATATCCGGTCAACAGATTCAACTTCCCACATATTCTGATTCATGCTTACACATATGCACAACTGTGTGGCTTTACAATGTCCTTTGTATCTCGTACTCAGCACGATTATACAGAACACTCTCTAGATTCGGCGAGAGAATGGGTGGCTATTGCAGTAGGAGAATTACTGGCTCTGTGGGATGAATACTTTCAGAGGTGAGATAGGGATAGTTACTTCAAGTGCACGTCACAGCCTTGTTCATCCTGCAAGGGAGGAGGCTGGCACAAAGGTCCTCATTTTCTCAAGCCTTCTGGAGCCGCAGAGTGCATCAGAAACATTGTGTTGTAAATCCTTGCCTAGTCCTTGTCCCCAGTACCAGGGTTAACACTTCATCAGTGTTTTAGCCTCCAGAGTGAGCCACATGTACTGCTACTATTGCTGCCTGGCATCCCTGGGCTCTGAGGGAAGACTAAGTCCTGTTCATTCCACTCCCATCTCAGGGCATCCAGGTAATGTAGGCATTCTGGCCCTGTCTTTTATGTACTTGGCTTGAATAATTGAGAATCACCGAATAGAAAATACAATGTTCTCCAGTTAAAAAGGTGCTATTAAAAAAAAAGAAAGAAAGAAAGGAAATAAATTTTGAATGTGCTAGGCAAGGCTGCTTCCCCAAGGCAAAAATAAGGTCAATATATCAGGACTTCTAATCTATTGAAATTAACTAGTGCAGTGCATTGGGAAAAGAATTCAGAGAGCCCAAGTCACTATAGGGCCTCCTTCTCCTCCCCCATTTGTCATACCACAGGGAGGTAAATGGGAAGATATTAAAATACTAGGACCCTAACTGAAAGTGTCACAGTACCAAGTCCCCATAGGACCCTTGATTTCAATGCCTTGCACAGGAATCTTGTAGGGTCCACCTCTGAAAGCTTGCTACATTTTAGAAACACAAACTGTGTGAATAAAGAATTAACCTGGTGAACCATAGGACTCTTTTAAGTGCATACTCCCAACCCTCTCTTTCTTGGAGAAGGGAGGGCACAGAAAGGCAGAGGTTGTCAACTGTGGAACAGGAATAGCAGTAGATATGATAGTCTCTTTTCAGAGGCAGTGTCTCTCTCCTCAACTTTCTGAGTTTTTCAAGCTTGGCAGAATGCTGCCTCAAAGCAGTCAGCCCAAAAGAACGTATGCAGGCTGGGCTCTCTCCCTGTGATCTACACCCACATAAGAAATTGCTTTTGCTTGGTTTGGTAGCCCCTGTAATCATATCGCATTACTGAAAAGCACTGTTCGTAGCCCTAAATTGTCTTGCTTAACAATTTAAGGAGAAATTTAAAGTAGGTCTTAAAGTTAAAACAAATAATATCCTATTTTTTTATGATTTAAAGCCAAATGATCTGTTCTAATGAAGTTGTGTTGTGGGAAGAAATAGCAATGTGAAGAGATTTTTGCAAAAGTAGTAAATTCTACCTGAGAGAATTGGAAATCTACAGTTCTTTTGAAAGCAATTCCCAATTCCAAGGACCCTAAGGAGGTCAATGTTGGCAATGCCTTCAGCCTGATGACCTGACACAGACAAGGAGAACAAACAGGATATATATGTGAGTTTTGGTGTAATTGGAGATTTTTCTTTTTTCTTGAGCCCTTAGACAATGCCTGAGTCAAGTCACAGCTGAATAGATGCATTGCTCTGGTTTCTAAATGTATTACAATTTACGGCAGTATTTACTTCAGTTCTTGGCTTGCTGACACTAAAATTATCTTAAACAGGAATTATAACATAAAATTAGATTAGATATACTTCAACAAGTTTATCTCTAACAATAAATATATACAAATTCTGCAAAGAAGCACCCTGCAATTTTCAGCTAGTGCTTAAAGTAATTATACATTCTGTGATGGTAACACACTCCTTTTTTTTTTTTTTTTTTTTTTTTTTAATTGTGCCACAAGCTGGTGAGGCACCTCTACCACGCATGTTAATGCTAATTAGCAGATAAAGTGTAAATCCGAGGAAGCCTCAGATTCTGTCGCTCTGCCAGCTCTCCCTTGATTGGAAATTGCAGGCCACATTTCCTCTCATTCCAGCATGGCCTATTCGGGCATGGTGTGAGATGTCTTTCCTCAGTGCATTTCCATCCATCAGCCCTCCTCATCGGAATGCCTCATGGTGTGTTCTGAATTCAGAGGTCGCCAGCAGTTTCCCCATAACTGCCTTTTACAATCCATCAAAGGAGGGTTTATACCGTGCCGAACAATGGGCAGGGATGCTGTTTATTCCATGCTCCCTCATCCCTGGCATAGAGGTGTTTTTATTTAGATGGTAATAAAGTGGCATTTGAAATACGTTCCTGAACCAAGAGGGAGGGAGATGAGCTCTGAGCCGGCTTCGTTTCCCTTTCCTTGTAGGCAGCCAGACACCCCGTGTTTAGGAGCAGCGCCTGCACCCAGGAGCATCCAGAGGTTTCAAGGGTTCCCTGGTCCTGTAGCGTCCTGGAGTCTCCTGGGGCGGGCAAGGAGAGGTGGTGAGGGTGTAGACGGCAACTTGCCCGTTTCAGGACTTTCTTTGCTCTGTTAAACAGACACAGTATAAAGCCCCCAGCGCCTTCTATCATCTCTTTGCCTCTCTACCTTGTGGCCCAATCCTGCTTTTGAACTTGGTAGGAGATCATTAAACGGTGCAGTTTTTCTTTTGCCTTGAGCAGTAGGGCTAGGTTTAATTTGAATTTATACTCTGGGCTTCGCAGTGGAACATGTCGGGGGGTTCAATAAATGAAGATTGTAACTCGTCAAATCACCCTCCACGCCTCTTTATTTTCATTGGAGTTTTGTTGGAGTTCTTTCTTTCCTTGGAGTTCTGTTTGTTTGGAGATAGGTTCTTGCTGTGACCAGGTTAGCCTTGAAGTTGCTGTACTTCTACCACAGCCCTCTGAGAGCTGGGGTGACAGGTTTGTGCTACCACACTCAGCTCCTAATGTCTCCATGATTTGCCTCCCCATCCATCCCTCACCAAAAGTCTCCATCTCCTCTCCCAGACCTGTGAGTTCTTTACTAGGTCATGTTAATTACAAACTCCTGCTACATTTTTGACCAATCGTGTGGGCAGCCAGCAGAGTCACCGGCCTGGAACAGAAAGTGACTGACTCTGGGACTCTTGGCAATCAGTGTAAATGCTCTTTCTCCTTTCACCTTCTGAAGGGAGTGTTGAAGAAGATCGTTTATTTCCGACATGTTTCAGTCTTCTGTTATACTTGAAGAGAGCAAGTAATTCCTTATTTTTTGTCTCTGTTGAAGTTCTAGCTTCACTATTGAAAATTTAAAAGTTATAGTTAAGTAAAAATAAGGAGAAATTGTCTCAAGACAGGGTATCATCCGGAAAGAATATTTGGTCCTATGTGAATGCCCTGGGACTCCCTGAACAAGCTTGTTCATATTCCAGGCACATGAACTCTCCATGAAGAGGCATGTTCATGCTCCGGGTACTTGAGCCCAAAGGCAGGCAGACACACCATGCATCTGTTTCCAGAGAGGGGCCCATAGTATGTTTCTGTATTAGAAATCTCTTTTTTCCTCCACTAATATATCTTGAATACATTTTCATAATATCGTTTATTTTATAGAATGCTTTTCCTTTTTTTTGTTTTTCATGAGAAAAGGAAGTAGTTTCTGTTTCATAGTATGGTCAATATGTTCAAATTTATAACAAATTTAACATTTTTTTTTATTCTCAAGAATTTGAAGCACATATACACAATGAACAATGGGCTGTGACTATATTTATCCCCATATTTCTCTCAACAGCATGGCCCTTCCAACTTTTTGTTTGTTCGTTTGTTTGTTTAGATAACCAACTAGCGGTGCCCATATAGTCAATGCATGGAACAGCCACACCCTCAAAGATGAGTGATTCTTCCTCTCCCAGCAACTATAAACTGCTTGTAGCTCTTCAGTGGGGCATGGAGTGTAACACAAATAATAAAAGCCCACAGAAAGATATTGGGGTTCAAGCTGAAGATCAGAAAGACAAAGCAGACCCCTGGCAGCTCTTACTTAGGCTGAAATGGAGATCCTGTCTTCTGGGACTGGAAACTGAGTCTCTTCCTGTTCTCAATGTGACTGGAGACTAATTGCTACATGAGACCCTCTGCTTCTTCCTTATATACATCTCTAGTGCTGGAATTAAAGGTACGAGCTCTGTTTCTCTTTTAAACTGTTTTGCTCTCATGTAGCCCTGGATGGCCTTGAACTTATAGAGATCCACATGCCTCTATCTCTGGAGTCCTGGGATTAAAGACATGGGCTATTACTGTCTGGCTACTATGGCTAACTAGTGTGTCTGGCTTTGCATTCTGATCTCCAATGGCTTTATTAGACCATAAACAACATACCACCACAATAGAGACCATCTGCCACATCTATGTCAGAATTTTGCCTGGCTTTGTCTTGTGCAGCTAAGACCAGCAGCTGTAAGTTCGTGATTGCACTAGCCCAGAGAGTAACATTTCAGAGCATTCTACCATATTCTTGTCTCTGCTGTGGTGTTCCCTGAGCCTTGGTGTCAGAAGCTGATAAAGGGACCCATTTAAGGCTGAGCACATGGTCTCATTCCTAGCACCCTGACCAGGACCAGTTATGCATCTCTCCACTGGCTGCTGCTCACTGTAGAAAAAAAATCTTCTCTGACTAAGATTGAGAGCAACTACATCTATGTCCATGGGTGTATGTATGTATGTATGTATGTATGCATATACATATATGTATAATTCATTGCTTTTGAAATGAAAATATAATTATTTCACATTCCTTTTCTCCCATCCAATTCCTCTTATGTCCTTCTCTTGCCCCTTTTCAATGAATGGTCTCTCTCTCTCTCTCTCTCTCTCTCTCTCTCTCTCTCTCTCCCCTCTCTCTTTCTCTCTCTAACACACATCCACCCACAAATTCATAGATACATAAATATAACTTGTTCAGTGTGTTTAGTGGTACATATATATATATATATATATATATATGTGTGTGTGTGTGTGTGTGTGTGTGTGTGTGTGTGTGATTTCAGGGTAGACCAATTGGTATTGGATAACCATTTAGGGGGCTTGACTCTGAAGGACTTATGCCTGTAGTTCTTTGCCTGGGGGTAGATCCCCATGCAATTTCCCCCTTCCACGTTAGCATGTCTATTAGTGTCCCTTTTTAGACATTGTTTAGGCGTCTATATTGTTGGACCTCTCCATGTTTGGCTGAGAGTATATCAAAACAGCATGCCTGGGTTCTGGGGAGAAAGTGGAACAGCAGTGAGATGCAAAGTGACATGATCCAGATACCTGTAATGCTTTGACGACAAGCCACTAAACAAATGCCTAGTAGAAGGGACCATCATTTGAGGACAAGCCACTGAACAAATGCCAAGTAGAAGGGACTATCATGGAAGAACAAGCCACTAAACAAATGCTGAGCAGAAGCGACCATCGCTCAAGGATGAGCCACTAAACAAGTGCTGAATAGAAGGGACTATCACTCCTTTCTCAAGCCAAATTCATTCTGTCAGAGACATGGTTTATAAAAGCCTGAGAGATTCCATAATGTTTGCATTTATTGTTATGATACGACAGTGATTTAATAACACAGGCCCTACCTTGTAATTTTTACTCAGCTGGCACAAGAAAGCTGGTCCTGTGGTATAACAAATGTGTGAATGTGTTGGCACGTCGGGGGAAGGAGCAAGCCACTGCTGTTTAAATACTTAGAGGGATTACTTGCCATCTCTTAAAACCAGCTACATTAAAACACCTTGTAAATTTACTTTCTGAACGCACAGAGCTCGCAAGAATGCCCCTTTGGTAAGGGGCCAGAGATTGACTGGCAGGGATTTAAATGACAATGGGAGTAGAGGAATTGGGGCTGAAAGTATCAGTTGGTTCAGGATGCACAAATAAAGAAAATAAAATACAGGAAAAAAGAAGACATAAAAGGTGAAGGAAACATCTTTAGTTCTGGTTGTGTATTTTAGATGCCAAATGGGAGAGCCTTTGGCAGCAGTCAGACACCTTTGGGACCTTGAGCCCTGAAGAGCTTTCAGAGATGAAACAGGCTGGTACAGCTCCTGAAAACCACTGCATATTAAGGGCACTCAAGATCTTTGGGTATGGATTAGGAGAAAGAGACGCAGAGTTACACGTAGTTGGGTGGAATTCTGCAGATATGGTATAAACTTATTCTGGATTGAAAAAGTGCTGATGTTTGATGGGAGCCACCGATGGGGAAGGCTCCTGGCTAAGGAGGATCTGACATTAGATACACGACTTTTCTGTGGCACTTGAGGCATGACAGTATTCTGTGGCATAGTCCAGTGGGACATCCCTGACTTTGCTTCCCATTTAGGTTTCACGGCTTCATCAAGGAGGGAATCATTTTTGTGTGGATTGGACAAAGGCTCTCAGGTAGAGGTAGTGACAGCCGTCAGAATCAATTGCAAATGGCTTCTTGGTTAGTGGTGGGACTCTGTCTGCATTTCCTCTTCTCACTGCTGGGATGTAGAGGGAGAATTCTCTCCATCCCACTGGCCCCACTTGGAGCGTTTCTCTCCACCCACCGTGTCCCAGGAGCCGCTGATAAGATAACCACACAGAGACTTAATATATATTTATAATTGTTTGGCTAACAGCTAAGGCTTGTTGCTGGCTAGTTCTCGTTCTTATAAATTAACCCATTTGTATTAATCTGTGTATCACCACATGTCTGTAGCTGAACAGTGATGCCCTTGCATCTGGCTTCCTGTGTGATGACACGGCAACTCCTAGCTCTGACTTCCTTCTCCCTGTTTCCTTGTTTCAGTTTCCAGCCTAGTTAAATCCTGCCTGTCCATTGGCTGAAACAGCTTTATTCATCAACCAATAAGAGAAGCACATAGTCACAGCATACAGGCATCCTACCTCACTGGGATTTTGTCTGGCTTGAACCTGTGTGGGTCTGGACAATGTGCAGAAAGTGAGAAACTCTGGAACACTCCACTCGGCTCTAAAAAAGACCTATCCATCAAACCTCTCCCGTCAAGGCTTAGGGATCTGTATGTAAGAGAAGGTAAAAAGACTGTCACCAGAGGTGGTGAGTGACTCCACAGAAACTGTTCCTAGAAACAACATGACTGATACACATGGAGACTGCAGTGACATGCTCAATGTATGGCTTTAAAAAATAAAAACACAGGTGCTGATAACAAATTCAGGGCCTGGTGCCTGCAAGAAAACTGCTTTACTGGCTAAGCTATTGCCCCAGCCCTAAGAGAGGACCCCCTTTGCCCCATCCTTAGCTAGTGGTTGAAGCACTCCCAGCCCAGGCATTCTGGTTATGCTTTTGAACTGTTTGGCTATGGGTTGCCATAAATGCTGGAAGAATTCCCGGGCAGTTATGGCCGAATCAAGTGGAAACTTGAGGTTCCTCCTTAGCACTTGTTAGGCACAGGAGCCTGCAAACTATTAAGATTCTCATGTGCACTAACATTTGAGACTCAGCTTTAGAAGATGGTAACTAGCTGACATGGTGGCGTATGACTTTAATCTCAGCACTCACCAGGCAGAGGCAGGCGGAGGTCCTTGAGTTCGAGGCCAGCCTGGTCTACAGAGCGAGTTCCGGGACAGCCAGGGACACACAACACAGAAGATGGTAACAAACACTCTATGAGGTTGGGTCTGGGTATGGAAATGTGCAGTCTTTAGGTTGTTTCCTGTCAGGAGCTCTTTCCTAAGAGCTGGAGTAAGGACCTCTAGGGTTTCCAGTCTGTTTGTGGAGTGTATCATATGGTAAAAGCAGATTCTTCCTACTCTGTGATGCACTGTTACCTTTCTTAGCCAGGCTCTGCTGTTGAGTGATACTAGTTAGATACATGGCACAGGACAGAGGTTATGGTGTAAGAATCTTTAGGGTTCTTATCTTGCCTTAGGTTAGTGTTGCTGATGACCTTGAATTTGTATCTCGATCCTCTTTCACTTCCTGAGTGCTAGGC
Source organism: Cricetiscus sungorus (assembly GCA_030556225.1). Taxonomy (NCBI): domain Eukaryota; kingdom Metazoa; phylum Chordata; class Mammalia; order Rodentia; family Cricetidae; genus Cricetiscus; species Cricetiscus sungorus. The sequence goes on from JANBXA010000366.1 coordinate 17,902,125, forward strand.
ACGTGTCTCCATTCCCATTCGATTATGCTGGGAATCGAACCCCAGGTCCAGCTATTGTGTCTATTTCATCCTCTGTTATACATCACTGAAGTTTATGATGAATTGGTGCCACTTGTGTCTGAGTTAGGCTTCAGGGAAATAGGCCTATCCTCTGCCCTAGAAATGAAACAAAGCAAATTTGTCAAGAGCAGTGCAGACCGGTTCACAGAACATCCTGGATGAAAAAGCAGGTCTTCAGAACCATCAGCTCCTGTGTCTGTGCAAGGCAATCAGGAAGTATTAGGTGTTAGAACGGAGAGAGGGGTGTGAAACAGTCCTTGCAGCCGCCCACAGGTAAGATGTTAATGAAGCTGGGTGACAGCGAATGCCCTGTTCAAACAAGACCTGGGAAGTCTGAGATGGTGATTTTCCACTGGAAACATATTTTTCCATTCCAGGATTCTGCTGCTGGCCTGACACGGCGATTTAACAGAAGAGCCTGCTGGCTTATTCTAGGCCTCTCTCTCTCTCTCTCTCTCTCTCTCTCTCTCTCTCTCTCTCTCTCTCTCTCTCTCTCTCTCTCTCTCTCTCTCTCGCATTTTCTCTCTCTCCCACCTCCCCCCCCTGGACTTTCTCAGAGCCCACACTAAGCCTAGGGACAGAGGTGAAGGCTTGAAACTGCAGGGCTCTGGTATTCTCCATTGTTGCACGCTGTTCCTCATGCCTGTCCACTTCAGCATGGGTGGTCTCCAGTTGCCCTGGGCAGCTGCAGGGGTTCAGCCAGCTCCCAGCCCAAGCCTCTGATGCAACCAAACACACAACCACTGATTGGCCAAGAGCTGGCAGCTGGCCACGGCTGTTATTATTCTATTTTTTCTTTCCAGTGTTCGCACTTCTATGTCCAAACTGCTGCCTTGGCTGGGCTTAATGGAGGCTGAGAGTTTGAGATTTATTTTCATAGCCAGGGAAAGGCTGCAGTAAGAAATGGAAGCCCAGGCTTTATGCCACTTTAGAGTACAGGATCATGCCTTGGTTATGTGTGTGTGTGTGTGTGTGTGTGTGTGTGTGTGTGTGTGTGTGTGTGTGTGTGTGTGTGGGTGTGTGTGGGTGTGTGTTTGTATGCAGTGAGGGAGGGAGGGAAAGGAAGGGGGAGAGGGGAGGGGAAGAGAAGGGAAGAGGAGGGAAAGACTTTTGGATTCAGATATCTAAGTTTTGCTCTTTCTTTCTATAGTTTCTGCTTCTTAAAGAAAGAATTGCTTGAATGATTTCAAGGCTGAAACATGGAGTCAAGAAAACAAGATGTGTGCGCTGTGCTGGGTTACTTTTGTGCTCTTTCCAACTGTACTCAGTGTTCTCAGGCTCTGATGCCGGACCTGGGCCGGAGAAAGCCTCTCCTTGATTGCAGAGGCAGGCAGAGTTTCCTTGGCCTCAAGTTTGTGCCTTGTAATGTGTCTGCTATTCCTTGAGGATCTGCTGGTGTGGATGGGGGAACCTGGTGAAATGGCTATTAGTCTGGTGGCATGTGTGATGCTGATACCTCCAACACTCTGTTGCACCACAGTGCTGCAGGCAGGCAACACTCACATCTTAAATGAGAAGGCTAAAGCTCAGAGAGGTTTAATAACTGAGCCAATGATGCAGGGTTCTGATGTCAAAGCCCACTAGTTACCCCAGCCACCACTTAGCTCCTGGCTCTAACAAATCCCTAAGAAATCATGCCACTTTAAAAGTCCCTGTGTCCAGGCTTGCTTTGAACCTGCAGAATGTATCATCGATATTACCAGTCTTCCCATAGTAAACGTTTTCTAAATATGTGAACACTTTTCTTTAAACCTCAATTCTTGTAGCACTAACATTCCCGAAACAGCCCAGCTTTCATCCCTACTGTGCTTTCTTTAGTTTGGAAAGCCTCTTCTATACTTTTTGAATTATGCTTTGGAGGAAACGAGGGCCCCATTATTTGGCTCCAACCGGTGCAGTAGACTGTTAACGACTTGAACATTTGATGTGCCTCTGGAAACTAACTACTGAACAAATCGTTGCGTGGGGGTAAATGCAGTTAATGTCTTACCTGTTTTGAAAGCCTTGTCTTGACATTTAGAAGCAAACATCTTGGTGAGGTCTCATCCAGTGTGCTATGCTTAACATAAAACTCATTTTTAAAGACACTGTGTGCACTGGCGGTACCATGCCAGCTTGTCAGGAATCAGGGTTTTCCCATCGTATTTTATGGAAATGCGGTACACCATATGTCTCAGGGGGTGAGAAATCTGTGATGCCATTGAGTGGATGCCTAAACTACATCAAGTTTGGCATCATCAAGGTTTGGCACAGGGGTGCTCACTTCTGCCAAAGGAGGTTTACTTTATGGAAAGGAGTGGTGTGAGAGCATTTTGAATGATCGGTTTTTGTGAAGTGAAAGAATACATCCTTTTGTCAGCAATTTGTTTTTGACTGTTCTCATGCAACATGAAAAAACTGCACATATAGAGGTACATTTGAAGTGGATTTCACTAAAACTCTCCCCTCCCTTTTGATACAGTGTATTGTGTAGCCCATGCTGGCCCCCAGGCTCACACCATGAAATCAAGGATGACCTTGAACTTAAAACTTTCTTTAATTTTTATTGTTTTGCAGTTTCATAATTTATATTTTATTTTAAAGACATTTATTTTATTTTTAATTATATGTATGTGTGTGAGCATGTAGAAGTGAGTGCAGGTGCCCACAAGGATCAGGTCTCCTGAGCTGGAGATAGAGGTGTTTGGGAGCTGCCTAGCGTGGGTGCTGGGAACTGAACTCAGGTCCTCTGCAAGAGCAGAGTGTGCTCTTAATTGCCGAATCATCTCTCCAGCCCCCTTATAATTTCCATAATTAGTTTTAGTTGTTTTCATCGACTATTCCCCTCTCTTATTTCCGTCCCTCTCTGGTTGAAAGAAGGTAGTGTCTCAATGATCTTCCCTCCCAATTTCAGGCCTTTTTGTGTGTGACCCACTGAGTTTAATTAGAGTTTCTTGCTCAGTGTAGATAGAAGGGTCTTTGCTGGAGCAAGTGGAACCTGTCAGTGGCATTACCAATGAAGACAATGATACTCCTCCCAACAACAATTCACTACTAACACCCACATCTCAAAGAGATGGGGCCTCATGATTCCCTCCCTCATGCATGATGGAGCTGTGATGGGCTATAGTGCAGGTTTTGCGTAGATACCCAAAGCTGTAGAGAGTTCAGGAGTGCAATAAGTGTGTCATGTCCAGAAGACGTCTTTCTGTTGCCTGTCTCCCCATCCTCTGGCTCTTAGATTCTTTCCATCCCTCTTCTAGGATGTTCCCTGAGCCTTAGAAGAGGTGATATAGAGGTCCTATTTAGCCACAGCACTTTGGCCAGTTACACTGCTCTAGAAGCTTCTCTGATGAAGGTTGGGAGCAATAGGAATATATGAGTATAAACATGAATATTTAGAAAGCCAGTTGATGACATGACCCTTCAGCAAAACAACAGTTGTAGGTTCCCCACTGGGGCCTATAACCTCTACAGGTCAGAGTTCTTGACCAGGCTCACAGAAGTTCAAGTCCAGCCTAGAAGCAATTGATTACTCCCACAACAGTCATTCCACCGTTACTGTAGAGGACACAGCTTGCTTGGCATACGACTCTGAAATTCTGGTCCTTTGATCTCCACCTTCAGGACTTCAGGCACTTTGGTTTCTGGTTTATAGGGTTCTGAGGTTGAACTCAAGGCTTCTTGAATGCTAGGCAAGTACTCTACTAAAACTAGCTACATCAGCAATTCCTAATCTCTTTTTATAAATCTCTTTTTTACATTGGGGCAAGAATATATAAGATGTCCTATAAAACAAGTGCAATTTATAATCTAGTAACAATATCAAACAAGAGATTTCTTTTGACCGGATCATTGATACCAAAAGGACTTGGCATTGCTTTAGAGTTGATATTATTAACTAACTTTAGAGAGAGTAGTGGGGTGCTGAGAAGGTCAAGATCACATGACCACAAGTAGTAAATATAGGATTGAAGTTCCAGTTTATCTGAGAACCCAATTCATGGATAGTTCTTTTCCATGGGGGATACTATCTCCTGGTGACACCATACATACTTTTAGTATTGTAGTTACTGTAGTGCAATCTTCTTTAAGGTACAATCATGTTGACTAATTAGGTATTAATTAGTTGGTATGCATCTTTATGAATTAATTAAAGTCCTTGGTCTTTGCATAACGAGAGAGAACTTTTAGGGAGGACCCCCTACTGAATTTTGATAGAGAGCAAGGAGCCTGGATTTTGTATTGGAAAGGTAAGATGAGCTCTTGGGCTATGAAGCAAGGTAGGCCTTGTGCTTAGAGAAGGAAATGGCAGTAATAAGAAACCTACAGGAGAACATTGCAATTTATGACCAAGACTCGCTTTATGGAAACTTTAAAAAACAATTTGTTCCACGTTGGTAATAAATGTAAGTGGGGTATGGAAATATAATGAAGAGTAGCAAGCCCACGGCCTGCAGAAACTGAGCATGCTTCTTCAACTCCCCTTGCCCTGTTTCTTCATCTATGAAATGTCTTTGTTGTGGTGATCTTTATTTAACTTTCCCTCATGGGGTCTTGTGTAACCAACACTGGCCTCTAACTCAGTTTGTAGTTGAGATTGGCCTTGAATTCCTGATGCCCCTGCCTCTACCCTTTGCTGAGTGTTGGGATTTCAGTCACATACTAACCACCATGTCCAGATTTGTTGCACACTGATAATGCCCACCTCACAGGTTCAATAGGAAGAGAAAACGAGATAAACTTGGAGGCTATTTTTGCCTGGCACAGAGTAAGTGACTCAAGGAAAAAAAATGGGTAATTATCACAATTATTTTGTTTTATTGCTATAGGAAATATGAGCATTTCTATCCCTATGGTGATTCAAAGTCACTGTATATTCAAGAATTTTCTTTAACAGGTTTGGAAAACCTAGCAAGTGATTTGCTTCCTTCTGCACTGTAGAGAAAGATTAGAAACCAAAGTTCAATGCTGAGTTCCAACTCCTTTAGTTTGTGGCTAAAAGTATACTCCCACTGGCTTACTGTGAAGTTGGAATTTACTTCAGCATATGTATGTATGTATGTATGTATGTATGTATAGTATATATGTATATATATATGTATATATATGTATGTGTGTGTGTATAGTATATATATTTTAATACAAGCAACTGAAGTTCAGGGTTTTTTTCCCCCACTTCTCTGCTGTCCATCTCTGCTTCATTTTCCTGTTTCTGGGTTATGGCTCCTCTCTGTCTCATATTCTCTGTTTGTTTCTTACATTAACCTCAGTGCATACCTTGCTTTGTGTGTCCAAGTAAGAATCGTGGGTTTCCTAAAGGCCTGTTGTCTCCTAACCCTACTGTGACTCCATGGGGACAGTACTTTCTCTCTCCTCTCTCCCCAAATTTCCACTTTAGAGTTACTTGATGTATTTTGGGGTCATAAATACTTTCCATAGTATAGTAAATGCTATTAAAATTCAATTTTTATAAAATCTCAGTGACTTTAATTCTTTTTCAGTGTCCAGGTTTGAAGTAGTATTATTTTTTTTTTAAACAGAACAAGGTAGTTTTAAAAGTTCTTCATAAAGTTCATACTGCTTTCCTTCATTTGCATTTAATGTAATTTATTTTTGATATACTTTAATGGCAGGTAAATGTGTGTGGAAAGGAATTGTGTTATTACAGAATATGTCTAACTAACTACTTTATAATTGAGGATAGTTACATGCATTCATAAAGAAAGTATAATTTTCACATAATTTTATCTAGAGGGCTAGGCTAGATTTCCATTTGGCAGGCTAGGAAATGTCGTGGAGGGAGAGCTGACTATATGAGGCAGGACTGTTGCATCCAGCTGCATCTTTATAACTCTAGAACATTTTCCTTTATAAATGCATCAGGATGCTTTATCTGAGAGTCAGACTGTATTTCCATTCAGGTCAAAGTAAGCAAGTCTTTTGGAGACCAAGATCACTGATTTACTCAGATCTCTTTGCACTAAAACCCTGTGTGCATCTGAAGCTCACACATCTTGTGTGGTGCTAGGGTAGGGCAGGTAGAGTTATCATTTTCTTTGAGAATTATTATACTGCCTCTTTAATTTTAAGATAAGCCATTCTCAATTTCTCCTCTCTATTCCTCTTGTTTTGATAGGTTAAAATATGAAGGGGATCATATTTTACACTACCTGTGATGTTATAACTTATCTGAACTTACTTTACTTAGTGACATGAATGTGTGACTCTGAAGATCTGGGACAAAGCATAAAGATTGAGGTCATCCGCTCTAAAGGGGCCAGTTAATATTATGATCACATTCTTAATATTTATTTATGGGATCAACCTAAAGGGTTATGAGTTTAACAATGCCGTGTTAATCCGAGGCCAATTCATTGTGCTGCTGCGTGTTCAAATGTCACTCCTATGCTTTTGATCTTTGGCTTCTGGGGACCAGAGGGAACTTTTAGTGAGCCATTCAATGAGATGACTTAGTGATTTAAAATTGTCAATGACGTTTCAGTTCAAATCAAGAACAAAGCTCAGAGAAACTCTGAGTGAATTCACAGAGCACAGTAAGTGTCAGAGAAAACCAATTATGGCCCTAGGTTTTCAGACCCCAAATTTATGGCAGTTTTCTCCATGGGAAGATTCTGGATGTGAAAGTCACTCAGCTCCAACTGTGCATCCTGTTGGTCAGAGAAAACTCTATCACCTTGCTTCTTTCACACACTCACCCATCCTCCCATGTGGCTCCGACATGAGATATGTAAAAGCTAATGCACCTCTTTCTTTACAAGCTAGGGTGCCTGCTTGGTGCTCAGTGCCCGACTGTCACTCTTTCTCCGGGAATGGAAGGGTTCCTTGACGTTAAAGCCTTCTCTGGATTCAGACATCAGCGTGTGAAGATATGAGCAGAATTGGTACATTTTTTTCTTCATTTTTTAGGGTAGGGAAGTGGTTTTCCATAAAATCCATCAGATTAACATGAAAGGCATGTTTTGGAGTTTGCTATTCATGCTCACCCATGCACAGATATGGTTTACATTGGTAACAGAGCAGTTTTTGAGGCAAATAAGTTTAGAAGAGACAACACGGCTGGCTCACGCACGACTGGCTGTCAATGCTTTCCACAAATAAATGGAAAATTATATGCCAATTTGTTCCTGCTTACCATGAGGCCAAGTTGATAAACTTTGTGAGAAGAAAGGGTCAATTCATTCCACAGTACTCAGGGGCTTTGTCCTGTTTCATTAAAGTGACATACTACTTTTCCTTTCTTCCAGTATTTGTTTGAGTTTTCATGGGCAGGGTCAGGGAGGTTCTCTTAAATAATCTTGGAGTCTAGTTTTCAGGGCTAGCACACATCCCTCTCAATGAAGATGATCACTCGTTCACGATAGATAATATTCCATCACAGATTTTAACATTCTCATAGATATATTTAGCATATTTGATATACATTTAAAAGAATTGAAAGCGAGAGACACCAGGAGAGCATAATGAGAAGTAAAATTTATTATTGTTATGAGTGGCTCCAGTCTTTTTGATAGTTCAATAAAGAATCTACCGTGCATGACAAGTAAAATTCCAGTCAGCTAAGAAGGTGATCTTTTAACTCAGGCACAGTGGGAATATCTTACAAGTATTTTTTCCCCCTCTACAAATCTGTGCAAGCAAACATGTGAGTGAGTATGCATTAGAGAAGAAACATCTCCATAGAAAACACGTTCAAATGACAGGTTTTTATGGTCTAGACATTCCAGAATTTCATAAGATTTACAAGGATCCAATAAAATGTGGTAGAAAACCTATAAAACTCCAAGTGGTTTGAAATGAAACATTTTCACCAAGT